>CP136058.1:32561953-33790794 GCA_032464435.1 Aegilops umbellulata | reverse complement strand
CTCGCGTTGCAAAAGAAGTGCAAGTGGAGAAGATCATCGATGACATTAGAGCACCAGGACCTCTCACACGCTCAAAAGCTTCACACTTATCTAACTTTTGTGGGCACTTTGCTTTTGTCTCTATCACAGAGCCCACTAAGGTAGATGAAGCATTTCTGGAGCCTGAATGGATTCAAGCCATGCAAGAAGAATTACATCAGTTCAAGCTCAACAACGTCTGGGAACTGGTCAATCGTCCAAATCCTCGCAAGCATAATATCATTGGCACAAAATGGATCTACCGCAACAAGCAAGATGAAAACGGCCTTGTGGTGAGGAATAAGGCACGTCTAGTAGCTCAAGGCTACACACAGGTTGAAGGAGTTGTTTTCGATGAAACTTTTGCACCTGTTGCTAGACTTGAGGCGATTCGCATATTACTTGCTTATGCTAACCATCATGATATCATATTATATCAAATGGATGTGAAAAGTGCATTCCTGAATGGTAAGCTTGAGGAAGAAGTATATGTTGCTCAACCCCCAGGTTTTGAAGATCCAAAGAATCCTGACAAAGTTTTCAGACTCAATAAGGCCCTCTATGGCCTCAAGAAAGCCCCACGGGCGTGGTATGATACTTTAAAGGAATTCTTCATGAAGAAAGGCTTCACACCCGGTTCACTCGATCCTACTCTCTTTACTAAGTCTTATGATGGTGAACTGTTTGTGTGCCAAATATATGTTGATGATATTATCTTTGGCTGTACTGACCAACGTTATAGTGATGAATTTGCCTATATGATGAGTGAAGAATATCAAATGTATATGATGGAACAGTTGAAATTCTTCTTAGGTCTTCAAATTCGTCAACAGCGAAATGGCATATTCATATCTCAGGAGAAATACCTCAAGGATGTCCTGAAGAAATTCAGCATGCAAGATTGCAAAGGCATCAAAATTCCTATGCCCACAAATGGTCAACTATGCACTGATGAAAATGGTATTGACTTTGATCATAAGGTATACCGCTCCATGATTGGCTCTTTATTGTACTTATGTGCATCTAGTCCAGATATAATGCTTAGTGTTTGCATGTGTGCTCGATTTCAAGCTGCACCGAAGGAATCACACCATAAGGCTGTGAAGCATATTCTTCGATATCTAGCTCACACACCAACACTAGGATTATGGTATCCCAAGGGCTAGGATTTTGATCTCATTGGATATTCAGACTCTGACTATGCTGGTGATCGTGTGGGCCGCAAGTCAACATCTGGTACATGTCATTTCCTCGGACGATCCTTGGTCTGTTTGTCCTCGAAGAAATAGAACTGTGTATCACTGTCTACTGCTGAAGCTGAGTACATTGCTGCTGGTTCTTGCTGTGCTCAACTACTATGGATGAAGCAAACACTCAAGGACTATGGCATCAACGTGAAGAATGTGCCTCTCCTCTGTGACAATGAGAGTGCCATCAAGATTGCTCACAACCCAGTTCAGCACTCGAAGACAAAGCACATTCAGATTCGTCATCATTTTCTTCGCGATCATGTGTTGAAGGGCGACATTTCTATTGAGCATGTGAAGACTGAAGAGCAGCTAGCCGATATCTTCACTAAGCCCTTGGATGAGAAGATATTTAGCAAGTTGCGGTGTGAGCTAAATATCTTAGAATCTTCGACTGTACTTTGAAAAGGCACTCATCCTAACACTTATGCAAAATTGATGACTTAGATGTGCAACACATGAAGAAACGTTTTTCTTCAAACAATGAAGAATAACACTCTAAGTGTGAAGAAATTAATGAAGAATTTGATTCTCAGAACCCTACGACAATTGTACGTGGTGTCTGAAATCAGCATTCTTATACGGTGGGTCACGCCACCACAAAAGTTGAAAATCTTCTATTTGAGTTTTTCCTCAACTTTTGAAATTCCTCAGTTGTTCAAATTCTTCAATTTTTCAAAATCTTCACTATTTCCGTCATTTTTCTTCATTGGCTATATATATATATATATATATATATATATATATATATATATATATATATATATATATATATATATATATATATATATATATATATATATATGAGTTTATGTCCTCTACAGCATTCACTTATAGCTATTTGTTCAAGTTGGTGTTTTTTGCTAAGTGAATGTGATCGGACCCTTCCCCCTCTATGTTATACTCAATCCAATCTATTCACAAATTCTTCATGTGCATTCTATTTGAAACTCGTTCAAAATCTTCACTGTGTCCTTGTCAGCTAAAGAAGTTGCGAACGAAACTTTAAAACTAATCGTATCCAAATTTTCGGTTTTGCCGCTCAAACCATTCCGCATCCCACGATGCATTATTCTATTCACCCACGATCTTACACGATCTCCACCTCTCTGTACGTGGGTGACACATGTCGTGCGAAGGAGAAGGGTCAGGGGCACGTTCGTCCCAAATCTTCGGGCGAACAGTTTTTCACTGCTACTATAAATACCCCTCACCCCTTCCTCACTTCTTTTACTGCGCTCGAACTCTCTCTCCCGCTCGAGCCTCCCAAACCCTAGCGTCGCCGCTACTCCATCGTCGCCAGTGAGGAAGAGCTTCACTGCCTCAACCTCTTCATCGTCATACTCGCGCCGACTGCGGAAATCTATACCTCCGCCGCCGCCGTAGACGTCTTCCTCCGCCGAGTTAGGGCGTGGAAGATCTACACCGAAGAACTTCACTGTTTCACCTCTCTGTTCGTCGTGTTCTTCATTCAGGGTAATTAAAAGTTACTTTTACTGTCCTCTTTGATTCGAAGCTTTTCTACAAAATCTTCAAAGGTGTTTTATTCTTCAAATCTTCACACACTAAACACCTCACATGTCATATGTTCTTGATTCATTTCCCTAAGCATCATTTTCTTCAAGATTCCTCAATTGTGTGGATCTTCGATCTATACAACTCTGGAACCTAAGATAAAGCGCGCTTAGTGAAATTCTTCAAGACGCATCTGGTCAAATTCCTCAAACTTGTTCTTTTTGAAAAACCCTCTGAGAACGCATATGACCTCTCCACATTCCTCGCAACTATACTCTGTTAACAGGTACACATGTCCGCTGCTGAATCACTAGGTTCTCATCAACTTAACTCATTTGCAGCGTTCCTCGAAGAAAAACTTCATACTTCTTCAGAGAATTCTATTGTTCAAATTCCTCACCTGAAGAATATGGCAGATGGTAAGAGGCCGCAGAAAGGAGGAAAGAAGCCTGAGGTCATGACTGCGTTTGAAATACCTGAGGACATTTACAAAGAGTACTGCACGCCTGATGAAGCCAAGTTTGGCAAAGAGACCAAAAATCTGCGCAAAGTGCGCATTCAAAGGATAGAACAGAGATGGGCAAGAGAATGGAGGGAGTACAGATATGTTACTCCAAAGTACATGAGGAAATTCTCTCTCAACCCTGCATGCCCAAGAGCCCCATTGGCACCTGGCCAAGTGGCTGATCCCACTAGCATCAAACGCGGTGAGGATTTTCCTGAGGAATGGGCAAGGCGTCAAGCCAAGTTGGCAAGACAAGCCAGAGAAGCAGTGAAGAAATTCAATGAAGATTCTGCTGCTGCTGCCACTGAGGCCTCTGTCAAGCCGAGGAAATCAATGGCAAAGAAGCCCGCTCGAAAGCCAAGTGCTTCACCAACAGTGCCCTCATGGCCAAGTTCCTCAGCTGCGCCCTCACGGCCAGGAACTTCAAAATCTTCAAGACCAATTCCTCATGCTGCTCCTGCTCCACCAAAGTCCTCAACACCTCCTCCACAGTCCTCAGCTATTCTGACAAAGTCCTCAGCACCTGTGCATCTGGCCTCGTGCCAAAGGACTGCAGGCATCTCAATTGCCTCTGGTGTCTCAGCAAGTTCCTCAGCTGCGCCAAATTCTTCATCGGGCCCAACTCTGCTGAAGACTAAAGCAACTGCTGGACGAGGTCCTCGGCCAAGTCCCAAGAAGAAACAGGTCGCCTTCCAAGAGCCACCTGAAGATGATGAGGTTGATGATGATGAACTTGCAGAAATCGTCAGAGATAGACAAAAAGGGCCGCTAGAACCAAAGGCACACATGTGCCACTGCTGTTGGATCCAAGAGCAATCCTAGACTACATTGATCTCTGGCACAAGGACCCAAACACTCCTATTCCAGACTTCAAGCTGACACCGGGCCAAAGTCACATGCTGACTCATTTCATCCAAGAGGAGAAATGGAAATATGATAGTGCCAGAGAGATCAAGAAATCGCAGTACAAAAAAGAGAAACTGCTGAAGAAAAATGTTGTCAAGATGACAACTGAAGAACTTGTCAAGATGCAGGCTGACATCAAAGCTCTCAGCGACAAATTTGACTCATACTATGATGATTAGAAAGGAGCCAAAGTCAGGTTTGTGAAACTGACTGAAAAGTTCACCAATGTTGCAGCCCCATCTCAACAAGAAATTCCTCAAGCTGAAGCTTCTGCTCAGCCAACTGAAGAACATGCCAGCACCGCTGATGATTTTTAGGTTGCTGAAGAAAATGCTAGTTCCAGGGCTGATGACTCTATCCCAGCCACTGAAGAAACTGCCAGGGCATCCACTAGTGGTGCGCCTGAAGAAACGGAAAAAGTCAGGGCAACTGCATCAGTTGCGCCTGAAGAAATACAAACAGATTCCTCAGCTCCACCTGCGCCTATACCAACGCCTATCCTTCCATCTGCATCAGATGTGAAGAAGACCAAGGCTGCAGAGCGAGCTGCAGTGAAGAAAAGGAAAGCATCAAGTGCTTCAGAATCTTCAGCTCCAAAGAAGATGAAGCCTATGACCAGCTCTTTTGAAAATCCCACTGATGCTGTTCCAATTTCAACCATGCCATCAAAGGACCTTGTTCCTTTTGATGAGGACAATGAGATCCCAAGCGGATCAGATGAAGAAACTCAATCTGCTACTTCCTCAGAGCAGATTGATGAGGAAATTGAAGTGGATCCAATCCCTTCAACCCTAGTGGTATCATCACCAATGCCTCAGTTTACTGCTGAAGAGGCTGGTGTTGAAGAAATTGATGATGAAGACATGGACATTGGCAGCACAACGCCAGTGATGAATGATGATTTCTGGGAAAGTCAGCATCCCAACTCTCCACTCTTCACCCCACTGCAGCAAATTCCTCACTCCCCTGCACCAACAGTTCAAATGGGCTCTGAAGAAACTCATCCCACCTCACCTGTCCATGAAGACATTCCAGCCACTAGTGCTGAAGAAACTGTTGCTGCTGACCATGTGACTGCACCGGAGGAGGAACCAGAAATTCCTCATCCTGAAGAACCTGAGCTCGCGATACCTGAGGTCGTGATGCAACTCACTAACACTCCTCTGCCAAAGCCAAAGGATCCGTTCTCAAGGAAGCAAAAGTTCAAGGCTGAAGACTTCTTTGGCGAGCACGCATTCTTCACTGATTATAATCCATATGATTTTGCTCGCATAAGGAAGAGGCGTTTCTGGACTGCTAGTCAAGCCAACTTCTATTCCTCAGTGCTGTTCAGCAAAGACAAAGTCTTCGATCATGCACATATTCCTCACGTGGATATGGAGTCTCTGTCGTGTTTCGAGCCAGTTTTCAGTGTTCTTCACGACGCTGGGCTACTGAATTTCTGCACTGACATCTTTGATTGGAATGAAGAACTCATTCTTCAGTTCTACACAATGTTGCACATCACACGCGATTCCGAAGATGTGAATTCATGGGTTCTGGACTGGATGACCGAGAACACTCACTACAAGGCACCAGCGTCGGAATTGCTTCGTGCCCTGCCACCAAGTCCTCCCACTGAAGATGCGCGTTGTGTTTACAATGAACCTGAGCTTTCAAATCACTACATGCAAGTTTTGATGAAGCCTTTGAAGCCAGGGCAGGCCCCTAGAACCAATTTCCTCGTCAAGGAATTGCTCTATGTACCTTGGACTGTCTATCGCATATTGTCGAAGACATTGAGTCCTATCAAAGGCCATGACTCAAATGATGAAGAAGTCGTTGGCATCATGAAGAATCTTCTTTTCAACATCATTCATGGCGTTCCCGTCAACTTCCATGATTTCTTCATGAGGACTCTGGCCAATATTGCCATGTCACCATTTGAGCTGAAGCCTTATGCGCCATGGATTATGAGATTCATCAGGACAAGGTCTTCACTCAACTACAAAGCTGACACTCTGAACCACTGCAGCTACTTGGCTCCAATTGAAGTCCTCAAAGGACATTTTCCTCAGCTGATGACAAAGGCAAGGCAGCTGCTGTGACAGATGAAGGCATTCGTCCATTGGATGGTCAATTTCACAAGGCTGCATCCTATTCCACCAATGATGACTCTGCCACACATGACTCTGCCGCCAACAATGCCAAGCAAAATACTCAAGCCACAGCACCTAGGGTGATAACTGATCGTGAGTTACTCCTCAGTCTTCATCAAAAGGTTGATCGCAATCACAAATGGGTCAAGCGTCAGTTTGGTTCAATTCTTCACAATATAACTTCAACACACAATGCAGTGAAGAAAAACCTCTACTACCTCCATGAAACCCTCAACCGCACCTGGGATGTTCTGTCTCAAGTCTACAGCGCTGAAGATCTGAAGAAAATGGGTCTCAAAGAAGAGTTTGACTGGTCTGCACCTCCTCCGAAGAAATTCAAGAAGGTCAAGGTTCCTTCTTTGGTGGCCAGCTCCTATTCTTCATCACGCGACACTGATGAACATGAAGACTTGGACGACACTGCGGCAGGCCCTACTTCAACAACTGACACCGACAACGCTGGCGCTCCTTCATCAACCTGATTATCTTCAGGGGCATTAGTCCTCAGTTTTGATCCTTTTGGTCATTCGATGACAAAGGGGGAGAAATTTGAGTTAGTCTACAAGCGGGTCTATTTTAACGCCCATATACAACGTTTTTTGCTAAGTTACAACTCTCGTTCTTCCGAAACTTTTATTGGATCGAGTTGTAAACTTAAACCCGATGGTGGTCTGATACTTTTGCTATGTTATTTTGCATGCTTATTCCTCGCTAATATTATCGCACACATGCTGAATTACAACAGTCACCATATTTCATCATGCATTTCAAATTCTTCATATTATATGTCAAATGCGTGTATGAATTACAAGATATAGGGGGAGATCTCCATGATTCATCTCTTCAAGTGTGCATTGCTTCAAAAGCAAATTCCTCACTATGCACAACTTCGCGGGGAGTTCTTCTATATCTTGCAATCAAATTCCTCAATATCAGTATTTACACTTCATATATTTATCCCCGTTGAAAACTTAACCTATTTTGTCATCAATCACCAAAAAGGGGGAGATTGTAAGTGCATCTAGTGCCCCTTAATGGTTTTGGTGTATTGAAGACTTATAGGTTAAGGATCTAACGTGTTTGTGAGTGTACACAGGTCTATAAGTCTATGAGGAGTTTGATATTTACAGAGAAAGTCAACCCCTAAAAATGAAGTTCTTCGACTGAAGACTTTGGTATTTTGAAGACTTTGAAAGTGAATAAATTGGTGTGACCTTGAAGACTTAATATTCATTCGAGGAACATGAAGCGTGAAGACTTTTGTTTTCGTAGTTTCATTTTCTCTTTCTTGAGTCATAGGAAACACCGTACTGTTAAAGGGGGTCGAGGAAATACTAAGGAAAAAATTCCATTTGATGCTCAACTCAAATCCTACACCTACCAATCCCTTCGAGTGAAGCCATTGGAAATCTCAGACAGTTCAGTCAATTTCTTCAGTGACAGAGACGCAGTTCTTCTGGTCACTGAGGACTTTGTTCGGACTGAGGAGTTAGGAATTCGCCAGTGCAGATTGCCTACACAGTGAGGAACATGATAGCCCTGAGGAATTTGTACCTCAAAATTCCGACCGTTGCTGTGCTACGCGCCAGCTGTCCCAAAATATCTTATCCATCCAACGGTCATATCATTGAAGGGCATTTATGTCTTATCATGTCGGGCTGCTCCCTAGGCTATAAATAGCCGCCCCCTACAACCACTAGCTGGTTGGCTGCTCCGAGAGAAACTGACACTTGTCACTTGAGAGCAACCCATCCTCCGAGGACTTTGAGCAAAAATCATCAAGTGAGGAAAATCCAAACCCAAACCCAAACACCTACAAACCCAAAGTGATTGAGCATCACTGAAGAGATTGATCCTGTGTGGATCCGATGCTTGTTACCTTTGAAGACTGTGCTTCTTCCAGACGGTTAAGTGTCATGGTCTAGAGCATCCAAGAGCAATTGTGGATCGCCGAGTGATCGAGTTTGTCAAGGTTCGGAAGTCACCTGAAGACTTACCACGAGTGATTGGACGAGGACTGTTTGTCCTTAGTTCTAGGAGAATACGGTGAGGACTTGGTGTGCCGAGCTGCGTGCACAGGACTGGGTGTCCGGGACTGTGTGTCCTCAAGTTTAAATACTGTAGCACCCCGAGACCGACGCTTCAGAAGACTTCCATATTTTTCGTGATCACCGTCTGTTTCTTTGGTGCTTGCTCGTTTATTTTTGCTTTGCATCAAGTCATCATTCCATCATGTCATTAATCTTTGCATCTCAACTCAACCAATAAATTGCATAGATGGTTGATCTATTTAAATCGAGGGAAGGGTGACTTCTCTTTATAACATATCCTCCCAATATTAGGGAGCTATATTAAAATATTCCATTGATTTGGAATTTACCACAACACACTTGCATGTTAAATCCCTTGGTCTTTTCGTCTTCAATTTTTGACTCTCTAACCTTGCCAATAATTCCTTTTCCTTTCATCGAGGCTCTTCCTAAATTCTTAACATTTTTGGACACACCTAAAGTTTAGACTCCATTCAAACTCCTTCGGGGCAAGTTAAATAATTTTGGATTTAACTTCCCCTATTTTGTTGGAACCATTTTTGTTGGGTTGGAAATATTCCATAAAGCCTTACAAATATGTCCCATCATTTTATTCTTGATCATGGCCTCTTCTCCTAATTCTTTTGAACTCTCTCTTTTTTTCTGCTTAAGAGGATGAGAGAAGAGAGAGCCCGGCCGCAACCCGCAGCCAGGCCGGACCATTTGCGTCAAGCCCAGCCTAGCGCCTATCTAACCCTAGCCCCGACCGCTTCCTCTCGATCTCTCCCTAGTCTAGATCCTCTCCTCCCTCCTTGCGCCGTCGGGAAGAGAGACAGAGAGGAGCGAGCGCCCCGCGCCCGATCTCCTCCGCCCCACCGATGAGCCTCCGCTCTGCCTCGCCTCCTACTTCCCCGCGTTGCTCGCTCGCTCGTCATGGCCGCCCCAAGTTCCTCAAGAAGCCGCGCCGCCCGCCTCTGGCCATGACTCCGGCGAGATCCGGGCAGCCCCGCGCTGGAGCCGTCATTCCCGCACCGCTGCAGCGCCATCTTGCTCCCTCCTGCCGCGAGCTCCACCTCCCATGGCTGCCGCTGCCGTCCTACCTACCCCACTGGAGCGCCCCGCCGCCTCAGGTCTCCTCCGCCCGGTTCCTCTCGCGTCGCCACCCGCAGGTTCCGGCCCTGCCTCAAGCGCCTCGCGCCCCTACATCGAGCCGCCAGGGCCGTGGGTCGCCGGATGCCGCCTCCTTTGCTTCGAGCTGCCTCCCGTGCCTCGACCTCCTTCAAGACTGGCCGGGTCCATCTTCCTGCACCCGTTCCCCGTCTCCGGCGCCGCGCTAGACCTCCACCAGCGCTCGCCTCTGCCGTGGAACTCCCCAGCGAGGCCCATCTGAGCCATCCGCCCCGGCCTCCTGCACTCGTGCCGGACCACGACGCCCCACTGTCATCATGCTCCTCCACTTGCCGTTGATATTGACGCCAAGTCCAACGACCACTGAACAGGCCGAAACGCCAAGTCCCACTTCAACAAGTGGACCTCTACTTCAGATTCACCAAGTACCACTTCGGATGCGCCTAGTTCGACTACATGGACCGCCAAGTTCCTCTACGGTCGACCCGAACATCTACGAACCATGTACGTCTACCGTCGCCGTGGATCCGACAAGATCCATTTACAACTACTCCCACTACGACCGTCGCGAGAACGTCTACTTCCTTTACGAACTTGATCCGTTTCGAAAATGCACGCTTCAAAGGTATAACCCCGAGACGACGCCCGTGAACGAATGCATGTGTTGTATGAGATGCGTGTGGCTGCATTGTGTTCGAGTTGTCATTGCACGTTTCTCCTAGTTTGCCATGCCACTAACCCGTGGGAACCCGGTTGCCGGGATCACCCCACCATCTTGCATATGACACGCTCATGACAGGCTTCCTTTTGCACCGGTATCTCCATGAGCTACCGGAACCGATATGTTGCCGTGGCATCATTTTCGGATTCGTTGTCGTGGCACCCCTTTCTTCCACCACGGTGACAAATGCTTCATGACATGCTCATATCAACATTTTCATACAACTTGCATACGTCATTCGCATCATGATAATATCATCTAAATGTTTGAAATTGTGTTTGCATAAAATTGCTAAATGCATGTGGGGATTTTTCGGACTTGTTGTTCGTTGTTTCCGGCCTCATTTAAACTTGCCTAGGTAGGTAGTTTTGTTGTGCTTCACCCCTTGCCATGTTAATCAACATTTAATATTGTTGGGTACATAACCGAAAGAGAACTAAATAAATGTTGTGAAGTTTCGTCAATATGCAACTCGTTGCAAATGTGACTCCACTTAATTTGTAGAATTGTCTGTTGCACTTTGCCATGCCATGAGTCTTTAAAATGGACATGCATCATTCTTGTTTGTGCATCATGCCATGTTTATGTGATGGTTGTTTACTATGTTGCTTGCTTCTTTCCGGGTTGTTTCTCTCGTTAGCTTCGGTTTCGTTCCGGAGTTGTGAGGATATGTTCGACTACGTCTGCTTGTCTTCTTCATGGACTCGTTCTTCTTCCTTGCGGGATCTCAGGCAAGATGACCATACCCTCGAAATCACTTCTATCTTTGCTTGATAGATGCTCGCTCTTTTGCTATGCCTATGTTGGGATACCTACCACTTGCTATATCATGCCACCCATATTGCCATGTCAAACCTCTAACCATCCTTTCCAAGCAAACCGTTGTTTGGCTATGTTACCGCTTTGCTCAGCCCCTCTTATAGCGTTGTTAGTTGCAGGTGAAGATGAAGTTTGTTCCTTGTTGGAACATGGAGATGTTGTTCCTTGTTGGAACATGTTTACTTGTTGGGATATCACAATATCTCTTATTTAATTAATGCATCTATATACTTGGTAAAGGGTGGAAGGCTCGGCCTTATGCCTGGTGTTTTGTTCCACTCTTGCCGCCCTAGTTTCCGTCATATCGGAATTATGTTCCCGTATTTTGCCTTCCTTACACGGTTGGGTGATTTATGGGACCCCCTTGACAGTTCGCTTTGAATAAGACTCCTCCAGCAAGGCCCAACCTTGGTTTTACCATTTGCCACCTAAGCCTTTTTCCCTTGGGTTCTGCAGACTCAAGGGTCATCTTTATTTTACCCCCCGGGCCAGTTTTCCTCTGAGTGCTGGTCCAAAGTAGAGCACCGTGCGGGACCGTCCCTTGGCAACTTGGGTTATGTTGGTACCTGTACGCTTAGCTTATCCGGTGTGCCCTGAGAACGAGATATGTGCAGCTCCTATCGGGATTTGTCGGCACAGCGGGTGGTCTTGCTGGTCTAGTTTTACCATTGTCGAAATGTCTTGTAGCCGGGATTCCGAGACTGATCGGGTCTTCCCGGTAGAAGGAATATCCTTCGTTGACCGTGAGAGCTTATAATGGGCTAAGTTGGGACACCCCTGCAGGGTATTATCTTTCGAAAGCCGTGCCCGCGGTTATGAGGCAGATGGGAATTTGTTAATGCCCGGTTGTAGAAAACCCGAAGTTGATCTTAATTAAAATACATCAACCGCGTGTGTAACCGTGATGGTCTCTTCTCGGCAGAGTCCGGGAAGTGAACACGGTGTTGGAGTTATGCTTGACGTAAGTAGTTTCAGGATCACTTCTTGATCATAGTTGTTCGACCGTTCTTTTGCCTTCTCCTCATTTGTGTATGGTAGCCACTAGATATGCTAGTCGCTTGCTGCAGCTCCACCTCACTACCTTCTCCTACCCATAAGCTTAAAGAGTCTTGATCTCGCGGGTGTGAGATTGTTGAGTCCCCGTGACTCACAGATACTTCCAAAACCAGTTTGCAGGTGCCGATGAAACCGTGCAGGTGATGCACCCGAGCTCAAGGAGGAGCTCGATGAAGATCTTGTTCATTGTGTTATTTCATTTCAGTTGATCAGTAGTGGAGCCCAGTCGGGACGATCGGGGATCTGTGTAGCATTTGGGGTAGTCTTCTCTTATTTTGGTTCCGTAGTCGGACCTTGATTGTATCTGTTTGATGTAATGCTTTACTCATGTATTGTGTGAAGTGGCGATTGTAAGCCAACTATGTATCTCTTTCCCTTATGTATTACATGGGTTGTGTGAAGATTACCTCACTTGCGACATTGCTTTCAATGCGGCTATGCCTCTAAGTCGTGCTTCGACATGTGGGAGATATAGCCGCATCGAGGGCATTACAAGTTGGTAATCAGAGCCTTCCCCGACCTTAGGATCCCCCACTGCTTGATCATTTTAGCGGCCGAGTTGTGTCTAGAAAAATGTTTTGAGTCAATTAAGAATTTATGTATCGGAGAGTTTAGGAATTCCTTTTACTTCCCAGTCTCCTCATCGCTCTGGTAAGGCATCCTGACATCGAGCTTTGACTCTTCTCTTCTCAAATTTCACTAAAAAAATTTAGGATCACGCGGGTATCTTAGAATCGTTCCGATGGTTTTGTGATGACAACATTGTCTTGGTGCCTTGTCTTTGCTCGAAGACATAGGATTTTTGTTGAGCCTCACTTTAGTCACTCTGACTTTGTTCACTGGGACCCCACTTAACAGTATGGTGGTTCCTATGACTCAATAAAGAAGAAAAAGAAACAACGAAACAACTAATTCTTCGCGCTCCATAGTCTTCACTCAATGTCTTCTCATGTCATAGTCTTCAATGTGAATATCTTCATATACCACCATTGTCGTCAGTGTCTTCATACATTTTTAGGGGTCATCTCCGGTAGGTAAACCGAATCAATGAGGGACTACTACTTGAGTTATCCTGCAATTCTCACCAACACATTAGTCCCTCAACCAGGTTTGTCGTCAATACTCCAAAACCAACTAGGGGTGGCACTAGATGCACTTACAATCTCCCCCTTTTTGCTGATTGATGACAAACTGGTTGAAGTTTTCAACGGGGATAAAGTATGTGAAATTGTAAGAGATAAAGGTATTGTCTTCATAAGTAGCAAAAGGCTCCCCCTGAAGATGTGCGTATTAGTAATTTGCTTTTGGAATGCAAATGCACATGGCAGGTTGTACTTGCGGAGATTCTCTTCAACTTATGAAGACAATTCATCATGCATGGTATAATGAAGACAATGACATGCATAATGTGAAATGGACATATGCAAAAAGACTAAGTGCGGAATTTATCATCGCACATGCGGAATTTATCATCGCATCACAGAGTAGCAGAAAACGTAGCAGATGACCATTAAGTTTAAGTGTTACAACTCAATGAACCAAATGTATCAAAAGCGAGATTTGTAAACACTAGGCAAAATATAAAGCAACCACCCATATGGACCCGCTTGAAGACTGTCAACCCATATGCTTCTCCCCCTTTTGTCAGTAAGGACCAAAAAGATTTGAAGACATAGAGCTTCTACTCGTTCCCAGAAGGAGTAGGAGAAGATGCAGGGTCGGCGTTGGGGTTTGGCGGTGCAAACGAACTTGGTGCAGTGCCGATATGCGCTGAAGTCGTAGGTGTTGAAGTAGCATCATCTTGATCATCGATCACTCTGGCATTCACCGTTGCAGCGGAGGAGGAATAGTCAGAGTCTTCAAGAGATGGAGTTCAACGTAGGACAGCATTCCTTGGGGGAGTGGTATCAAACTTGAATCTTTCAGTGAAGCCATTGTCTTGAAGATCTGCTTCAGCACTGAGAAAAGTCAAACTCTTCCATGACCTCTGACAGGTTTCATGGGTAACAAAGGCATTCTTGGTAGCGAGATTGCGAATGCGATTGACGTCCACCAAGAGGCTTTGCATCTGCCGCTTCAGCCAGAAGTGATGCTTATCTTGTTTCTGATGCAGTGCCACAAGAAGTTCTCGGTCATTTAGAACATGAGAGCGCTTCCGAGGCCTTTGAGCGATCGTGCTTTCAGTGGCTTCAGTCTGAGCTCGGCGAGGTAAGTGAGTATTTCCAGCCAATGGATAGACACGAGTGACTGCTTGGACTCCTTCAATGGGTTGCGAGAAGCTTTGGTGATCAGCATTGTGAAGACAAACAGGCTCCTTGGCAGGCTCTGGCTATATGGCCTTGACTGACATATCAACCTCTGGCAGAAAGATCAGATGGTTGCGAGCAGAGGGCTGATAGTTGACAGCTGAGTGTAGCTTGATGAGGCGCATGACCCACGGAGCATAGAACTTCAGGCCAAAAAGATCAGAGCCAGACGGAGCCAACTGTCTGATAAAGAAGTCTTGAGCATTGAAGCTTATGCCATTGAAGATGTAAAAGACCAACGTCTTCATTGCTCCTTCAAGTTTTGCTGCTGCTGAATGTCCTTTGACAGGCCATAGAGTTTGCCTGGGGATGTGATAAATGGTGCGGGGCAGATACTCTAGGTCGTCGACAAAGAATTCCTTTCGGTATTCAGCATCATGTGGCAGAGGCTTCATCATGCTCAACATTTGGCTCATGTTGGGCTCTGGCTTATGGAAGATACTCTCCAATGCAGTACAGTGAACCTGACAACCAGGTTCATATAATTCTCCTGGAGTGGGCAGGCCGGTAAGCTCAATGATGTCAATGGCTTTGGCTTCATGATGGACATTGCCTGTCATCCACTCAAGGACCCAAGTCTTCAGATCCCTGTTGTATCCGCGAATGTGGAGGGTAGCATAAAATTGAAGCAGAAGTTCCTCATTCCAATGCTCCTTGTCAGTCACAAAGTTAAGCAAACTCGCATCACGAAAGCAGTCAATGGCTTCTTCAAGGCATGGCAGTCCAGTAATGGCTTCGCAGTCAAGACGCATATGAGGGAAGATGCGCCCTTGGTCATAAAGAACACATGAATAATAGTTGCGCTGCTGATAGCTCCAAAATTGATCAGATGAGATCCTTGCCCTTGAGTAGGGGTTCTTGGCGCTATCGAAGAAGGTGTTGTGCGCTTTGAAGCCATTAGCATTGAAGGACCCTGGTGAAGTGGTAGTCCCTGGAAACCTGGGCAGTCTTGGCTTTGGCTTCTGAACCTGAGGCCTGTGCTCGACGTGGTCATCAAATTGAGGACCAGCAGCAGGTGGAGGAACCAGAAGAGGCCATTTGACAGTGATTAGCTGGTCATAGTTGTATGCTTGCTCGATAGTATGTGGCCTTGGAGGCGGAACAGGAGTAGTGGCAGTGGCTTCAGCTTGCTGATTGGCATCGGGTGCAGCAGTGGTTCCAGGTGCTATCACTTCAGGCACCACATTGACTTCAGGCGCCACATTAGCTTCAGCCATGACAACGGCATTGGCTGCAGTATTGGTGTTGGTGGCCGCCTCAGTATTGGTAACCTCCACTTCAGGAGCTGGAGGGTCAGACACGTTCTCCTCGAGAACAACTTGGTTGGCAGGGGGTGTGACAACACGTGCTTCTTCTTCTCTTGGTTCTTGGTCATCGGCTGATGTAGCCGGAATATCTTCAGCCTCTTTGGCTTCAGACTCAGGTATGTTCACAGTAGGAGAGGCTTCAGGAAACACTTGGCGTGACATAGATTGGCGCTCGTCTCCTTCTGGAACACTTGACAGATTGACTTGTGGCCTTGGTCCTTTACGAAGCCTGCGAAACACTGGCGACGCTTGTGGAGATGGAGTTGGTTGGGCCTCAAAGTCTTCATCGTCAATCACCGGAGTGGTGACCTGTGTTGGGCGAGTAACTGGTGTTTCTTCATCACGTGGGGATTCTTGTGGGTGATCAGCCCATGAGTCATCCTGAGCAATTGGCGTCAATGGACGACCAATGCTGATGAGTTCACTGTTCGTGAGAACAGGCGATGATACCACATTGTTCTCGATCTGAGGAAGGACTTCATCATCTTCAACATTGTCTTGATGACCAATGTCTTCAGCTGCGGTGGGGTCAACAGCTGGAATGTCTTCAGCTTCAGGAGCCTCTGTGGAAGCAGGCTCATGAACTATCATACGTCGTTATTGGTGTGCAGATTTAGGACGAGCAACAGAAATTGGCTCGACAATGAGGGGCTCTATGGGAGCAGCCTGATTTTTCTTGGTCTTGCGCTTCTTGGTGGGTGGAGTAGCATCAGTGGTGTTCTTGGTCTTGCGCTTCCTGGCCTTGGCTTCAGCTGCCCTTGTCTTCTGAAGCTCCGAAGCCACTATGGGGACCTTAGGCTTCACGCCTGTCATGCTCGCAGGGAAGACAATGCGAGGCTCTTCCCGCCTTGATGGTTCAGTTTGGTCCACAAATGGCTTCTTCTTCTTGGCAGCCATCTTGGGGTCTATGCCAGGACACCCAAGTGCCTTGTGCTTCTCAGCTTCATTGTAAGCTTGAACGCACTTGGCAGCAAGACTCTTCATGCGCTCACGAGAGCCTTTGGCTTCATCACGTTTCTTGTGAAAAGCTTCCTTGAGCTCATGCAACATGACTTTGAAGTTCTGAACATCTGCGACACTGAGCTTGGCCACATGCTTCTTGAACTGAGCCTTTTCAAAATCAATCTTGTGCTTCAGCTGAACAATCTTCTGAGCAAGAGCTAGCTCAGGAGCAATGGCGCCGTGAAAGTATACGCTTAGGACAATTGGTATTTGCAGATCATCAAAGCTGAGATTGGGGGTGTCAAACCATTCATCAATGAAGTTGTTTAGTACAGCCACGTCAAAGAGGGGCAAGTCGTTGAAGATTTCCGCCTCTTGCTTGCTTTTTATCAATTGCTCAAGAGCGTAATCAGCCAGATCATCGTCACTTGACAAATCAATGGCGTCGTTCTCGTTCTTCAGAACAGCAGCAGGGGTCAGAACAGGACTAGTGGAGTGCACGGGTTTCTTCTTCTTCTCGGTCTTGGAGATGCGTGAAAGATCTTCAGACTGCACAATTGGTGCAGGTCGAGCAGTGGCCAGAGGCTTCGCCCGTGAAGCTTTTGGTGGAGTGGAAACCTTCGAAGCCTTAGGTTTCTTATGCTTCTTCGGCTTCGGTGGTGCAGGAGCTTCGTCAGAGTCAGCTTAGTATGCAGGTTGATCCACATCTGCCCCTTGAACGCTTATATGAGTGATTAGACCTTCTAAGTTGTAGAAGGGCCCGACAAGATTTGGTTCAGCTTCGCGTGTGCCATCGGCACGAGGTGCAGAGGGGCCTGGGTTGAAGTCTAATCCCCAAGACTTCTTGTTTTCCTTGGCCGAGTTCTTGGCAAACTGAAAATTGTGCTTGAACAGATTGTCATCTCGACACCATAGCAAAGACGATGGGTCGGCATCAGCAGGTTGTGGCCCTCGGACCATGCAAGGGTAGAAGCCTTGTTTAATGGCTTCAGCTCTGGACCTGGGTGGAAGACTTTTGTACAAAATGTCTCCACATGGTCGCTTGATGGCATTCTTCTCAGCATATTCCTGGGTCACAAACCTGTACTTGTACCATTGTTTGGCCCAATATCTTCGAATCCATTGGATTCGAGTCTTGCACTAACCATAGCTTTCTTCAGGATCAGTTTTGTATAGTTCGTAGAGATCTTCAGGCAGATCGATTGATGTACCCCCACGGCGCTGTCTGCCACCCTTCCTTGCTAATTTTTCTGCTGCCATGAAGTTTAGACTGAAAGGCTTCAACACTGTCAAAGGCTTCCATCTGCTGGTCAGACATGAACTGGCTTCGGGAGAGTTGATGTGACGCTGTAAGAATTCTGCAAATGAATGCAGACTATGAGAACCAAGGGATTCTCCCACGGACATGTACCTGTGACAACATTAGAGATGCGAGGGAAGGGGAAGAGGTCATATGCATTCTCAGAAGATTTTGAAGATAAATCAGTTTAGAAGACATTGACCTCATAGCGCGAAGACATTCACTTATATGTTGAGAGTTGGTTCCAGATTTGTACGAATTCAAGAATAAGTACAAGTGAGGAATCTAACTATATGTGAAGCATAAGTGAATGTACTAGGCATTGCATGAGATGCAGATAGGATAGATCCAACTTTGTGGAGGCAGAAACTTCTTTTGGTAAAAAGGATGAATCTATAGGATCAAAAAGACGGTAAAAAGAGGGTTTTATTTACCACACGATGAACTGCTAGACGGAGTAGAAGAGGATGCTGAGCAGCTCGATCTTTCGTGCCCTAACTTGGCAATGGAAGACACCTACGGCGGCGGCGGTGAAGACGATGTTCGCGGCCGGCGTGAAGACGGCGTCGGAGAGGTCGCGGCAGCTAAGCGCTTCGTCGCTGGCGTCGTCGAGAGCTAGCGGTGGCGCTAGGGTTTGTCGAGGTGAAGAGGTGGAAGAAGGATTTTTGACAGTGATTGGACTTGCATTTATAGGGAAAGGGATGGAACAACGTAATTACGCAGGTGCCCCTGGTGGTTCACATCTGAGGGACACGTGGCGTACATGCAACATACTTGGAATTGTCCCACATTCCCACGCCCACCTCGACTGTCAGATGTTTGTTCCGGCTTCTCCGGATTTCAGGCAATAAGAATTGACCATTTAAAACAGAGTTAATGTTTGTCTCTATATCTTCTGCTGACAAGGATGCAGAGAAGACATTCGACAGTTTCAATAGAATGCATATGATTTGGATAGATAGAGTATGAGGTAGAAAGCATAGAGAGATTAGGGTCCGATCACATTCACTTAGTTCAAAAGATTCAAAAGAGAGGACATAGCTATAATTGAATGCTGTAGAGGACTGAATACTTATGTATATATCAGAATGCAACCAAGTCAACATAGTGAAGATAATCAAGAAGACACGATGATATCGAAGATAAACCAAATGTGAAGACATAGCAAATGTAACGCCATGAGAAGAACACTCCAGATAGAGAAATTTTGTGGTGGCGTTACCCACCGTATAGGAAGTATTAGACCCAGACACGGCGCACAATTATCGTGGCGCTCCGAAGTCAAATTCCGCGTTAATGTATTCACACTCAGAATGTACGTCTTCATTGATTGAAGATATACTCTACTTCATGCGTTGCACATCTAAGTCATCAACATGCATAAGTGTTAGGATGTGTGCCCGATCACAGGACATTTGAGGATTCCACGATATTTAGCTCACACTATAACTTGCAAAACCTTTTGTCATCCAAGGGCTTTGTGAAGATATCTGCCAGTTGCTCTTCAGTGTTGACGTGTATGATATCAATATCTTCCTTCATGACATGATCTCTGAGAAAGTGATGACATATTATAATACACTACAAAAAAATACACTTCCGTGATGATACGTGTTTGTCACAGTAGGTCGTGTTTTTTTGTCATGCATGTACATCCATGACAAATTTATGACAGAATCAAGATAGTCATACTTGTGCTGTCGTAGAAGTGTTCCATGACACTACCAAAATTATCATAACGGAAGTGTCCACTTCCATGACGATAAATCGCACGTCACGGAAGTGCTTTCGTCAAGGGTGGCCGACACATGGCATCCACCATAACGGAACGCCGTTAAGCTATCGGGTCGGGTTTTGGATCCGATAACCCGTTAACAGCCCCGACCAATGGGGATTTTCCACGTGTAAAATCATCATTGGCTAGAGGAAACACGTGTCGGCTAATCGTTGGGACAGATGTCATCCACTCATTGGACAGGAGGCGCCTATGATAGGTCGACACGTGGCACGGCCCAACAGTGGCCCATTCCGGTGAAAAAGGCCGGCCCAGTAAAAATTAGCAGGCCGGCCCATATAAGGCCTACTTGTGTCAGGTCCATTTAAGCCCACGACCCATACGAGATGTGCCAATTCGGCCCGTTAAAGATTTGACACCATTGCAGCCCATCGTTAGTTCGAGCCCGTTAACAGACCGCTATATATTTGGGCTCAATATCGGCCCGATGAGATTTCGGCCTGTTAACGGCCCATTTAATGGATGGGCCAATTTTCAGGAAGTACATCTTTCGGCCTTTTAGCAACCCATTTAAATGTTGGGCTAATTTCCGGCCCGGTGTGTCTTCAGCCTGTTGACGACCCATAAATCTGATGGGCCATTTGTAGTCGGACCTGAGTTTCGGCCTTTTAGCGGCCCAGTTAAGTGTTGGGACAATTTCTGGCCCGGTGTCACTTTCAGCCTGTTGACGGCCCATAAATCAGTTAGGCCAATTGTAGTCGGACCTGAGTTTTGGCCTTTTAGCGAACCATTTAAGTGTTGGGCTAATTCCCGGCCCTGTGTGCCTTTCGGCCTGTTAACGGACCATAAATGAGTTGGGCCATTTGTAGTCGGACCTTAGTTTTGGCCTCTTAATGGCCCATGCCCTTCATGGTCCAATACCAGCCCGGTTTCTCTTTCGGCCTGCTAAACGCCCACAACACAGTTGGGCCGTTTACAATACGACCTGACTTTCGGCCTCTTAGCGGCCCATGCTTTTCATGGTCCAATACAAGCCTGCTGTCTCTTTCGGCCTGCTAAAGGCCTACAGTATAGTTAGGCCATATGTAGCCCAAACTTAGTAACGGCCTGTTAACGGCCCGTGAAATAAATTGGGGCCACCTGTTGCGTGCTTCGATGTCGGCCTTTTAACGACCCGGGAGGTAAGAGGGCGGACCATTAACTTTCGGCCTAGTAACGGCCCATTAACTTAATGGGCCCACTAAAGTTCGTTCATGTCTTCAGGCCAAATTAGATAATTTGAGCCCATTACGACGAGCAAAGGTACGGCATACAGGAAATAACGTTGCACATCCAGAATATATTACAGGAAATTACATCCACTAGGCAATCAAAGATTGATGCCAGTGCAAATAATTGAGCAGAACCTAACCATCTACAACGTCACAATCTGCAACCTCAGCACAGATGACGCCCATAAGCATGTGGGCAAGTTCTTGCTGCTTTGCCACACTGTCTCTGAAAACATTGACCAGTTGTTGTGTTGCACGACTCCGCACCTCTGATTCATCCACCATTCCCATCATTGCTTCAGCCATTAATTGGTTCACAAACATACATTTATTTCGTTGCATTCGAGACAGAGGATAGAGAACAGATTCAGATGGCAATTTTGACAGGCTTGTATTATTGAAAGTGGAGATTGTCTTGACCACTGCATCATAACATAAATTAGGACGGGAACCAAACAGATTAATCATGAGTTATTTCCATATTACCTCGCCTAGATTTACTGGAAAGAAACAATGGGTTTGCCTTGCTGTTTTCAGAGTTTGTCTTCTTATCTTCAGCAGGCTGCACAAAATTAACACACTAGCATTGCTATCATTGGCCAAGTCAGATAATAGGAAAGAAATATTGACACAACGAACGTTTGGGCAACTAGCCTACACTAAATTAACACAATATGGCACAGCTATCATCAGCCAGGTAAGGTAATACAAAAGCAACATTGACACAATGAATGAATGGGCAACCAGAGAAGCACTACAATCAGTAATGGGCGTGATATGAGATAGCACATTCATGCAGCTCAGTACGCAAAACTACCAGGCCGTTTTCCTTACAAAAATCAACATTGGCGCCTTTAACATTTTGCAACAACTAATTTTAGATTAGATAAAGGTTAGATTCACGCCAATTAACAAAATACATGCTGATGTAAAAATATAGTGATATACAACAGTTACTTACATCAGCACTGGAGCATAGAGAATTCCCGCAAGATATTTTCCGTGAATACGATCCCAATGGACGAAGTCTTGTATCGTTTAACCTTATTTTCTAAAAGAGAGACGGGTAAGAAACATGTAGAAAATATGATCAGAATGCTATAAAATTTCATGATGCGAGGATACGCACACACTTCTTAGAATGGAGTTAACATTCTTTTGCTGGATTGGAGCGGACTAGTTCTTTGGCCACTGGAATCTGCTTATTATCAGTGGGAGTTTGGTTTCTCTGTGCTGGAGCAGTATCTATGAAAAATGGAGATGGTTTATTATCTCCTGGCATTTGGATCTTTTGCAAAGACCTGGTTTGTAACCCTTCAGATTCTAACATAGCCGTCTTCCCCTTACATGCCTTATATAGAAGAATGGTGATTCAGTTATAAAACATGCTACAGCAGAGATGGAATAGATATTGAAGAATAGAAAGGCATGACATATTGACATGTATTCACTCCATCCGGAAATAAATGGATGGGTCTAGGCGTATTTCAGTTCTAGATACATCCAGTTTTATCCGTTTCTGCGACATTTAATCCGGATGAAGGGAGTATGATGTAAGAGCTAGGGATACGACAACGACAGGACAACACAGTAAAAAACATTGAAAAACCCACTGCAGAACCAAAGTATTCAAACCCACTGGTATGAGATAGTACACTCCTGCAGCTCAGGATGCAAAGCTACCACGAAGTTTTCCTTGCAAAAATCAACATTGTGGCCTTTAATCATACATTTTGCTACAACTAAATTTAGATCAGATAAAGGTTGGATTCACGCCAATTAACAAAATACATGCTGATGTAAAAATATAGTGATATACAACAGGTACTTACATCTACATTGGAGCACAGAAAATTCCTGCAAGAATCTTTCCTCATAAATGATACCATTGCAGAAAATCTTCTATCTGTTAAGCTTATTTTCTAAAAAAAGATGGGTAAGAAACATGTAGAAAATATGATCAGCATGCTATAAAATTTCATGATGCAAGGATACGCACACGCTTCTTAGAATTGAGTTGACATATTTTTGCTGGACTGGAGCGGACTAGTTCTTTGGCCACTGGAATCTGCTTATTATGAGTAGGAGTTGGATTTCTCTATGCTGGAGCAGTATCTATAAAAACTGGAGTTGGTTTATTATCTCCTGGCGTTTGGATCTTTTGCAAAGGCCTTGTTTGTAACCCTTCAGATTCTAACATAGTCGTCTTCCCCTTGCATGCCTTGTATAGAAGAATGGTGCTTTAATTTTAAAACATGCGGCAGCAGAGAGATGGAATAGGTACTGAAGAATAGAAAGGCATGTCATATTGACATGTATTCCCTCCATCCGGAAAAAATGGATGGGTCTAGGCGTATTTCAGTTCTAGATACATCCTTTTTATCCATTTCGGCAACATGTAATCTGGACGGAGGGAGTATGGTGTAAGAGCTAGGGATACGACAGGACAACACAACAAAAAAACACTAGTTGAATGTAAAACTGTATGCTAGCGGAATACGTATAGAAATAACTAAGGGAACATACACGTGTATGATTGGGAAAATAAGATGGTATTGCAACAGAGCAGAAGAACAACACTTCAATGTAAAAAAACATGGTATGGTAGACTGATTAATAACAATGCCTAAGATATTCAGAAGCATGATGTCCAAATTAAGCAGATGGCATTGTGATAGAGTAGAATGGCAGTACTTGAATTTGAAAACATGTTATCATGAATGGAATAGGTACTGAAAAACAGGAAGGCATGACATATTTACATGCATGATCAGCATGCTAAGCACATGGCATTGCAACAGAGTAGATACACTCCAGGATATTATATGCATGTTGTACCCATATCACAGGCCAAGTTAGAGCAAGGACCTTGTGGGGTGAAGACGATTCATCATCTTTCTTCAAGTCTTCTGAAGAACTGCCTTTACATGTTCCATCATATTGGGTATCATTGACATCAAGTTTATTGCCCTTTACATTGCTCCGTGAGGTTCTTGTGGATATATCAGTGTGTGCAATTATATCTGGCATGCATGGAAGACAACTAGTAGTTAGATTTATGTAATGAGTGCCTGTAGGAGATGACATAAATAGTAGGACTGGGGTTAACTAGCAGCAACAGGTCTCATAAACTAAAGGGAGAACACAGATGAAAGCTACAGAATATGTATCGTTTGTACTCAAGATTAACTAGATGGCACACAAAAGTATTAAAGAACAACATAGGAAATACTAGAAGTGGTATAATACTATAATCACCAGCCTGTGGGATAGCATTGGCTGATGGATGATAACTATGGAACAATGTTACCTAAAGAACAAGTATCTTAGCTGAACAATGGAACAACGTTAACTCCTGAACAAGAACTGTAAGAGATCAACATGAATATACAGTGAAATATGATGATCTATTTTCCATGCTTAGATGAATAACAAAGCCATAAATGTTGCACATAAGTAAGATGAGGGTACAACCTATCGGGCTACCATCCATAGGAGTGAGCATCATGTGCTTACTTGTCGATGGCCTTGCAGTTGTTGTGGCTGTGCATGTCGGGCATGCACATTCGATGCAGGGAACTGTTGAGTGGGGACTATAGCTCCCATCTGGTGTATGCTTCCCTTGTTGGAGCAGCTGCGGTGAGTCGGAAGACGGTGTGTCTGAAGATGCGGATAACGCATAATGTTAAGAACGACACATCTCTTTTATCTGAAGAAATACACTAAGATATCAACAGCAAGGTACGAGAGTGGTCACACGTCTGTTGACTGAAGACTAAATTGGGGTCACACGATTTTATTTTATTTTGGTACTGTCCGATCTACGCCGGATGGCTGGCCGTCTTGTGCCTCCCGGCTGATACTGTTCGGAATCTTCCCCGAAGAGCCAGCGACCAACGGCAGAGCAGCCTGCCTCCATCGTCCGTGGCCTCATCCAAAACCCCGCTCCCCGCCCCACCGCACTGCCGTGGTTGCGCCGCCCCCGGGCCAATCCACAAAGACTCCCCGTCATCCAGATCCGGCGGCGGCAGTACCTTCAACCCACGCAACTCTAAAAGATAGCCATCTAAGCGCTGCTTCCGCGGCGAACTTGCGGCCCCGCACCCTTACGTTAGACACCAGCCAACCGGCAGCCTAGGAGCTCCGCCGCCTCGAGGGGTGCTGCTTCCCATTGCAAATCGATTGGCCCAGAATAAATATTCAGACAACTGACGCCTAGATAAAGTGATTTGAGATGAGGGTGCGACCTATCTGGCGGCATGGTGAAGTAGGCAGGTCCAGCTGCCGAGTCGGTGAGGCCGACGCGGTTGCGGTGGAGACCGGTGGCAGGGAAAGAGCGATGTCGCGACGGTCGACGGCTATGCCGAAGAAGCGCCAGGACTCTGGACGGATCCGAAGTTGGAGCCGCTCCGGCGCCGTGAACAACGGCGGGGGTGAATCGGCTCCGGTACGGTTCACGCGGCCGTCATCGAGGCAGCACCAGCAGCACGGAGTAAGTGGCACACGGCCCAGTGCACGACGGCAAATGGACAGCGTCTCCGGCATTAGGGAGGAGAGCGGCTGTGAAATTGGTGCGGTGGGGGCGCCATGGAGGTGGGGCTGAGGTTTCGCGGCTCGGGAGAAGGGAGCTTCCCGGGGAGAAGGTGATTTGGCGCCCACGAGGTATGAATGGGGTCGGGCGGGGGGGGGGGGATTGGGAGGGGAGTGGAACCATGTCTTACGGACGCATTTGTCTAAAATGTGAGTGGGAGTTACAGTTCTACCCTTGCCTGCAGGCTTCTCGGCTTGGGTCTGTGTACTGAGGGTCGGGGATAGTAGAGTAACTTTGCTTCTTTGGGCGGGAGCAATTTCGGGCGAGGAGGGCGTGTTTCGAACTATAGTGGGCGCGAGCGATTTCGGGCGAGGAGAGCATTTTTTTGAAATAGTGGGCGCGAGCTATTTCGGGCGAGGAGAGCATGTTTTGCCAACCATGGTTCATGAATTATTCGGCACATGTCATTTCGGCCGAGGAGAAGGCGCGCTTGGATGAAGTTACGAACCTACCCTCCATGTACAATGGGCCAATTGATGCGTGTCCCACATAGGACGGTAATTTCGCGTCTCCCATTTATTTCCTCGGGCGAATTCCACCGAGCAGAGAGGATGTTTAACGGTTCGTTCAAATTTTGGGAGACGAGCATCCATGTCTACCTTACCAAGTCGATTCGGATCAAATTTTGAAATATTAGCTTGCCACTTCTTTTTTAGATGGAGAGATGATGCTCGGGAGTAATGTGTTTTTACATGCTCGTTGCTAGCGATTTACTATATGACAAATAGTTGACCCACTCAAAAATGCGAATCAAACCCAAAATGAAATATCTTGATTCAATTAAATAGCTCGTTCAGTAGGTCAAAATAGTGAACTAAATCCAAAATTGAACACCTCAATCGAGTAGCATGTTGTACAGTATTATAGTACTCCATGAACATGTTAAAAGTCAAATTAATGAACTTGTTTGATATACTCATATATCCGTTCATGTGTTGATTGCAGACAACATGTTCTCCAATTTAAATATTTGAATGCAAGTTTATATCGAAACATGGTTTATATCAGTCTTTGATGCATAAAACGCGACCTCCCCCCCCCCCCCTCTCTCTCTCTCTCTCTCTCTCTCTCTCTCTCTCTCTCTCTCTCTCTCTCTCTCTCTCTCTCTCTCTCTCTCTCTCTCTCTCTCTCTCTCCGACAATCTTCAATTATGTCGCACGCATCCGACACAAAAACCTTGTTGGTCTCTCTCCCTTGCTCTCCATCTCTCTCTCTTTGTGTGTGTGTGGGGGGGTCTTTCTAGTTCGCATGCATATATACACCATCCATAGGTCTCTCTCGCACACTATGTATGATACTCTAGCTAGTCCAAGCTAGATATCCTGGGTGCACTCATCGTACGCACACAGATTCCTTGGCTCTTTGCCTGTAACTCTCTCACGCACCACTATGTCGTCTCGGAGCTCTCCCCCCCCCCCCACCTCTCAAACTCTCCATCCACCTGGGTCACACATACACATGCATATCTCACTCGCACTCGATAGGCCCATCTAAAACTCTATCTCCCCCCCTCGTTCTCTCTCCATCTCACACGCACACACACACAATCTCATGCCCAGCTAGCCAAGTATGATGGTCTCTCACTCAATTGTAGGCACACGCAGCCCCCCTATATGTATATGACTAGCTAATCTTAGTCTCCATCACAAACATGTGCATGGTCTATCTCGATTTCTCTCAGGGCATCTTTCTATCGCGCACGCACTCCCTCGATCTCCCACCCATATAGTCCCCTCATGATCTCGACGGGATCTCTCTATCACAAGCACACCCTCTCTCCCTCCCCATGCGTCCATGCCATCCATGTGTCCCTCTCGACCTTTGTTCCTTGTTGGCCACACCTCTATTGTACATGTGCTACAGGGGTGTCTCTCTTCGTTGCAAACAATCACACACTAGCTATCTTCGTGTATCTCCTCGCCTCGCTTTTCCATCTCGGAGATGCATGCGTGATATGTTCGCATAAGAAACGAAAAAACACACTATCTCTCTAATTTATCGTTTGTTGTCACTTTCTCTTTCACACACATACTCTTTTTGCACACTTACTCATTCTCCTTCACACGCACTTGATCTGTCTCGACTGAGGCACTCTCCTCGGTCCATATCCATAGCATATAGATTTATTGAAAAGTCAAACATCACAGAGTTTGACCATGTACGTGGAGAAAAAGAATTACATCTAGTACGGCCAACATATACCATTAGATTCACCATGAGATGTAGTTTTGTATGATGTATCTTTGGTATTATAGATATAAATAACATTTGCGTAAACCTGATCAAAGTTTCCAAAGTTTGACTTCTAAAAAATTTACATGCACTGCATTATCGAGCCGGTGGAATATCTCTTTCCCCCTCTCAGCTATCTGACGCACCACTCAGCCTTATCGGGGCTCCTCAATCTCTCTCAAACTTTATTGGTCAGTTTGGTTCGTGACCTGACCCTCATGCCTTGATGGCCGGTACTGCCTGGTGTGGACGTGAGATGTAAAATATTTCTGCCTGACCAGGCTTGTGTGGTGCTGAAGCGTTTGGTTCATGCCTGGGCCAGGAAAAGCATCAACGTCCCATCAATCAATCCATGCATCAATTATTTAATGCTAATATCCATCCATGTTGCTGTTAGCCTCGTGGCCACACGACCAGGCACGGCCAGGCGTTCGAAATCGGTCGCCTGGGCCAGGCTACTTGAAGTGTCTGGAGTTCAGCCAGGCTAACTAAAGTGCAAGGGAACCCAGGTCAGGCGGGCTTTCTTTTTCATAGGGTAGCAACCAAACAAGCGTGCATGAAATCCAGCCACAACCCCGGTCCAGGCAAAAGATGCTCAGGACGCAAGCCAAACTGGCCTTATATCTCCCTGGTTCACACATACACATGTCTCGCTCGCGCTATACATATAGACCCATCCAACACTCTCCACCCTTGTTCTCTCTCCATGTGACACGCACCCTCCTAAGTACCATAATCCCTCAATCCATCATAGGCGCAAGAACTCCCCCCCCCCCCTCCTAAGTATGGTTATCTCTTACTAGCCATCAGGAACACACGTATTGTCTCCTTCCATCCATACGTCTATCTCGATATCTCTCGGGGCATCTTCTATCGCGCACACACCTTGTCACTCGATCTCCCACCCATGTAGTCCCATCACGATCTCCAGGGGATCTCTCTATGACAAACATACACTCTCTCCTCCCCGTGTCTGCATTTTCTCCGTACGTCTCTCTCGACCTCTCTCCCTTGTTTGCCAGACCCCTCTTGGCCACGTGCTAGGGGTCTTGCTCTATCGGTTCCAAACAACCACACACTATCTCCTCACCTTGCCTTCGTTGTCGAAGATGCATGTGTGATATGTTTGCATAAGACACGCATGCTTTTTCTCTACTTTTATCGTGTGTTGTCCATGTCTCTTTCACACAAGCACACACACTTTTTTCACTCTCTCTCTCTCTCTCTCTATCTCTCTCTCTCTCTCTCTCTCTCTTGTTAGGGACTCTGTCACGTCCATAAGCATATGGATGTTTTGAAAAGTCAAACCTCAGAAACGTTTGACCAGGTATATGTGCAGAAAAACATCTACATCTGGAACCATCATTAGATTCATCACAACATGTACTTACTTCATACTATCATTTATCTTTGGTATTGTAGATATAAGTAATTTCTTTAGAAACTTGGTCAAAGTTTCAAAAGTTTGACTTAAAAAATGTTGGAACTACATTATCGAACGAAGGGAGTAGCTCTTTCTCTCCTCTCTACTATCTCTCACGGGCCTCCCCTCTCACTCGAACTCTCTATACCGACGGATTGTATGGTCACTGTGTCAGTGTATAGCTCCGTATATTGTTTAGTTGACCGGTCAACCAATCCACATGCTGCCTTGTCAGCTCGTGTTCTGTATCTTCGTGTGTTGGCCCATGTGGTAGTGGGTGAAAATAAGTAAACTAGAGGCCCATCTGACACGCGGTGAAGTGAAGAAAGTTGAAACCACTCAGGGTAGCACCCCGCATGCTAGTAAATTGAGGGCGCATTGAGGACAAACTTCTTGCGCGGGAAGGACGCACTCACACACAATTCACCACTGCGCGGCGGCATGCACAGAAGGACGCACTCGCGCACACCCAGCACACAACACACACCAACACACGTGTACACCGGCGTCGCCGCCGGTTGAGATGGACGGCGAGGCAGCCAACAAGTGGAGGCGGCTCGAGCCAAAACCGCATCCGGCGAGCCTGGACTTCATCAGCAGCCTCCCCGACGACACGCTGCTCGTCATCATCAGCCTCCTCACCACCAAATCTGCTATGCGGACCGCCCTGCTCTCCCGGCGGTGGCGCCCCCTCTGGCGCTGTGTCCCCCTCAACCTCACCGTCGACAGCTACCTCTGCGACGGGGATTGCAAACGCATGGCCGCAGTCTCCAAGATCCTTTCATCGCACCCTGGGCCAGCCAAACGCCTTGACATCCGCATGTTCAGTACCAACTGCAAGGTCCAACCCAAGTTCGACGAGTGGTTCTTATCCCCCGCCCTAGATCAGCTCGAGGAGCTCAGCTTTGAAGCTTTGAGAGGAAACAGAAAGAGAGAGAGAGAGAGAGAGAGAGAGAGAGAGAGAGAGAGAGAGAGGGAGAGAGAGAGAGAGAGAATATCACTAGCCAGCCAACCCTATCGTATGAGCGAATGATATTGGTACCTCTTGATGACATGACAATCTTATGCAGCCAGCTGCTCTAATATGTTCTCTTCTTTTGCAGATAAAAAAAGACCCGAAAGTGAAAAATGTGCTGCACTATAACAATCTCATCGAATGCCTTGATCTCCATCTTACAGAAATTGATTTGATCGACTACCGAGGCAGCACATCTGGGATTAAATTGGTCAGATTCTTTGTTCTGGAGGCAAATGTGCTCAAGGTAATGAGGTTTGGCGTTCTCTGGCGCAACAATGAATGGCGTGCTGATCACCGCAAGCGTCTAAGCCTAAATGACAAAGTCTCCGCAGAAGCTGAATTTGTTTTTGAAACATCAAGTGGCCAGAGACTCGAAAACTTATTTGCCCATTAGTGACTTGTCAGGGCGGTGGATTTTAGTTTGTACGATAGTGCTGCATCCACCTAAAGTAACGAAAGTTCTTACGTAAACTTCCTAGTAATTCCCTCTTCATAGGTGCAGCATTACTCCTAACATTTGTAATATCAGTTTGAAACTTGTAATATTGCCGTGTCCTATTCCTGCGTTTTCAAAATCCTGCGAATCAAACAGGTCCTGAGTTGGTGATGATGTTGTGCCTCCCATCTTTCACCAATAGCCGTCGAATCTAGATCTAACGCATACAAACCAAGCTTCTCCATTTTTGCAAAAAGATGCCCACACTTGTTCCCTATTTACAAACAACTCCTTGTCTCTCACAATCAGCCTCATCTCCTCCCCACCACATCTAGGAGTAGAAGGTCGTGGAAAAATCTGGCGCGATGGCCGCTGTCGGAGCCGTCCACCCCCAATCTTGGTGCTTCGTGCAATGCACGGGCATCTACGCACGGGAAATTATGTCGAACAGGGCTAGTTGTAAGCAGGCTAGCTCTACAGCCATGATGATAGTAACTACAGACGGTGAGGCTAACTATGGTATGCCGAACACGGCCCCTATACTCAGGTGTCATCTCCGGCGCAGGGTCTTGTCACTTCACTGTGAGGAGCAGCACGTAATAATTTGACCAACGGGTAGTACAGTGCTAGTACTCGTACTACTACATTGGTACTACTAGTAGTACTAGTAGCACCACCATCTGGATTTAGGAGTACTACCACGTCCATCTGGATTTTAGTATTTGACTAGCAATATCTAGTAATGCATGTCACCAAAAATGTACTACTCCCTCTGTAAATAAATACATGGTGTTTTATTCCTATCGGCGAGAGAACTTAATGTTTTTGTGCTACTCCTAACTAGAGTACTAATAGGATTACATGCAAGGAACTAAACACTGCATGTCATGTTTGGTAGTCTCAAGTCATTGAAAGCATGCACGGTCCACATCTCTCATTGGTTGATATGTCATGAAATAAGAAACAAGGAGGGAGTTAATGCACCGTGCCTAAGTATTTCGGGATTATTTGGTTTTCGTAAGATGACTTACACAACATTTTTGTTTACATGCATTAACATTTTATTAGTTAAATCAAAGGTCAAAACTTGGCGCAAAATGCAAAGGGCACCAATAAACCAGTAAACATCAAACTTCTCTCGTTTGGACCCAACTAGAGGTCTCGTGAGATGACTATACTGCACCGGCACGGAGGGGGACGCAGCTTCATTGACTTACGGCAACTTCCTTTGCGTGAATGACACGTGGACCCAGGGGGTGGCTGGACCACCTATCATACAGCCAAAGGCAGGTGCAGTAGAGGGCCGAGGAGTAGTACGAAATCCTACGCACCTACGCACGCTAACCAAGGGCTGAGTGATCACTCAAATCGCAAGATCAGTTGACTAGAAGCTACGCTGGACCCATGGAGGCGATGAGCCGAGCATCAGCCGGCTGTGCCAGATGGTCCACGACGCAGGCCTGCGGCCCGGCATTGAGGAACGTCTCCAGGTAGTATTGCTTGAGGTCGCCAGGGCGAGGGGCCGCTTGGACGACAGCTTGGTCTCCTTGTTCGACGAGGTCCTCATCGGTTTCCTCGACAAGTTCACTGTCGTCAAGAAGCTTGTGGACGACTTTGACGTAAGCCTCCAGCCGACGCGCCAAGGCTTTGCGATGCCCGCCACCCTCAACGGCCACTATGGTAACAACCTCTTCGACGCACTGGTGGCCCTGCGACTGCCCGCCATCGCGCCGGAGAATGTCCACCTTGAGGTCGCGCTCACCGCGTAGGGCCTGGCGCAGCAAGACACCATCGACATAATCACCCACGTCTACGCGCAAATCGTACACAAGGACTACTACATGCAAGAGGAGGACGATAGGATGCTGGCCTTCTTGGAGCGCAGGGCAACCTTGGACGGCACTGTTTAGAAGCACGTTGAGCTCGCCGCCAACGCCGCTACTCCTGAAACGTCGGTTGGTGACCCGGCGCACTAGGGCGTGAGGATGTCGTTGAACGTTGATGGATCCGTATGTATTTTTATCTTTCCATATGTATTTTTATCTTTCAGTCAAATCCATGTAGTAGTATATGATACTACAGTAATTATCTTACCTTTCGCATCAACTTCATAATTTTCGTACGTACTCCATGCATGAACGGCGCCAGAACCAAACTTCTCATTACTCTAGGCAAAATCGTTATTTTCTATCTATCGGCCGCGCCATGGAGCAGAACCAAATTTTACAGGTTATGAGTTCAAAAGGAAAAGCCTGCAGTGTCCGCGTCGCACCCCCACACAGTTGGTCCGGCACGCCGCTCAAGCGGGAATGCGTGCGGTGTTGCATTTTCACTTACAAGTGGGACCGCAGTTGAGCAAACCGACTATCGGCAAACCCCCACCCTGCCCACCACGCGATGGCTGAGAAACAGGAGGGAGAAGAGATGACTGTAGCACGAACTCCAAGAAAATTGGTGTCGGATGGGACTCGTGTGGGTGGCGTGTGCCATACTGCTAGATGCGAATGCTAGTTATGGCCCATGCCACCCCACTATATCGAGCCTATATCGAGGTACGTAGAACAAATTTCCTTCAGTCCGTGCTCAGCCCTCCTCTAGCTCTCTTCTCAGCCAGCCAGTGGACGCGCGGAGCCCATCGTCTGTTTGCTCACATGCGGCCCCACATGTCAGTGAAAATGCAAGAGGACCCACTGAACCTGCACATCTTTCACCTCGACGTGCTGGTGATGAAAAACAAATCCAATAAAGATCTTGGGTGGCCACTTTTGGAGTTACTAAGGAGTAGTAAGATTCTATTTACAGTTTAACCCAAGATGCACATCTCGTGGCTTCAACTACCACTCTATTTTCTTTCATGACATGACCAGGATGCTGGATGTCCCACGTGTCGGCAAAAGGAGGAAGAACCCGACCAAATCTTCGGTTCTGCTCTCGGATTAGACTAGTTGTGCTAACTTAAAATTTTTATTGTGTAATCCCTCCGTTCCAAAATACTTGACTTCCATTTGTCCAAAAATGGATGTACATATATAGTAAGACATGTCTAGATGCATATATATTTTGACAAATAGAAGGCATGCATTGTGCAACGGAGGGAGTAGAATGGATGCAAGTTTTTGCATTGGGAAGAAGAGTACATCCATATATTGATAGAGCGCAATTTAGTAGATGTTCTATCACTTTTAGCTTGTAGCACAGAGGCTAGAGATGAGATTAGTGCACTTGTTGATACTCCTACTAGAATAGAGGCTAGACATGAGACTAGATGCAAGGAAGCAACGTCTACTTCTTTACACTCGAAGAAGAAAGAAGCACGCAAGATCGAGCCTCCGCAGATCAACAATGAATGCATCGAGAAGGCACTAATCCAACTTACAGCAGTAGTAAAATGTATTCTTGTGTTTCTTGTTTTCTTTGGTCTTCCTTTTATAGTCAAAATTATCGTTGGAGTTCGTGCAAAACGGAGGTCCGTTTAGGGTCGTGCGTTGGAGTTGGCCTTACAAGTGGGACCGCAGTTAAGGAAACCGACTATCGGCAAACCCCCACATCGCCCGCCGCGTGATGGCTGAAGTTAGAGAAACGACGAGGTTGAAGAGATTGCTCTAGCACAGACTCCAAGAAATAATATGGTGTCAGATGGATGTCATGGTGGTGGCGTGTGCCTTACTCCTGGACGTGAATGCTTGTTCTGGCCCATGCCACCCTACTACTCCTACTACTTACTCCTACTATATAGTATACTAGTATCAAGGATTCGAGGTGCTGGTTACGTACAACGAACACATTCACATATGGCTACAGTAAAAACACCCGCCCGACGCGCGAAGCATGTGAAGCTAGTACAAATAGTGTACTACTATTGTTGATTGGCCTCATCCGATAACCTGTTGCAATGCACGTACAATTATGTATTCGGAAAATATTTTTTTGCCTCGTCGCACCACTCACTCAGAGAAGCGACTAGAAAGCCATTCATAAATTTAGTAAGTTTATCACAGGCATATCATTTTATTACATACAACAGGTCATCAACCCACATCGACAACGAGGATACATTATAAATACTAAAGTTTTCACCACACAAGCCATGAAATGAACTTCAACTCAACCATTCCGCGGCGTTGGAAACGCTTGGTTTGAACCACAAGTGATTCTCTGGGACGGGCCATCCGTTGTCGATCTGGAGACCAACGCAGGACTGATCATCCAGGCTGAAGCGGCCTACTATATTAGTACCAGGGTAGGGAACCACCCAAATGTCCGAGGTATAGACACAGTTGCTTCTCATAAATGTGTCAACAATGGTTGGATCGCCTCTCACCATCATCGGATAGTTCCGTCCAAGGAAGAGCAAGTTTTCTCCAAGACTACCAATTCTGTGCCAGGGAGAAGGAGTTGGCGCTAGCACACTAGTATCTATCCCGAATACCATGCAACGGGTGTCTGAATATGTTCGAAGAGTGCGACCATGGGAGACTACACCTGCTTCCTTAGAAGTAACATCATCAGTGGGCTGTATACACACAAGAAGAGGTGATCCATCGGAATTAGTTGCCAGGCTCCACAGAGTATATAGGCGCTGCTCGTCCTCATGCTCGTGATCATCACCATCGTCATTTCCCCCTTGGTTATAAAAACTTCAAGTATAGGTGGTGGGATGTTCACGGGACCTTGGAAACACAAGAAGAAGGTTAATTAGTAAAGGGAAACTTGCTAACCCGCATGCATGTGGATGAAACAATTATAATTACGGTGGAAGACAAACGTACCGAAACAACGAGGATCCCATGCAAAAATAGTGCCACGAGAGGTGGCAGCAAACACAAGATCCTCATATTCAATTGCATCACAGCACACATCCGTGTATAGAAACTGATTTTTGAGTAACATCCATCTAGTCGAACCACGAAGGACGGCAACTAGCTTGTCGAAGATAGCAACAACTTGATAGTTCTTGTAATTCCAAGAACGGTTGGGAACTCGACAAATTGCTATCTTCCGTACACGACAGTCACCACGATCATATTTGAACGTACGTAGATCATCTGTGTGCTCAACCTCAGGGCACTCAGAGATTTTTGAAAGTGGAACCCGGTGACTGTTGGGGAACGTAGCAGAAATTCAAAAAATTTCCTACGTATCACCAAGATCTATCTATGGAGAAACCAGCAACGAGGGGAAGGAGAGTGCATCTACATACCCTTGTAGATCGCTAAGCGGAAGCATTCAAGTGAACGGGGTTGATGGAGTCATACTCGTCGTGATCCAAATCACCGATGATCCTAGTGCCGAACGGACGGCACCTCCGCGTTCAACACACGTACAGCCCGGTGACGTCTCCCATGCCTTGATCCAGCAAGGAGAGAGGGAGAGGTTGAGGAAGACTCCATCCAGCAGCAACACAACAGCGTGGTGGTGGTGGAGGAGCGTGGTGATCCAACAGGGCTTCGAGGAGAAAGGCAGGGCTGCACCAACAGGGAGAGATCAAATCGCGTTGTGGGCAGCCCCTAGGCCTCACTATTTATAGGAGGAGGGGAGGAGGGTGCGCCCCCTCTAGGGTTCCCACCCCTAGAGGGGCGGCAGCCCTAGATGGGAAAAGGGGGGGCGGCCAAGAGGGGGAGAGAGGGAGCCGCAGGGAGCATGGGCCTTAGGGCCCATCTGCCCTTAGGGTTTGCCCCCTCTTCTCTCCCTTGCGCCTTGGACACTTGTGGGGGGGGCGCACCAGCCCACCTGGGGCTGGTACCCTCCCACACTTGGCCCATGCAAGCCTCCGGGGCTTGTGGCCCCACTTGGTGGACCCCCGGACACCTCCGGTGGTCCCGGTACACTACTGATAAACCCTGAAACTTTTCCGGCGACCAAAACAGGACTTCCCATATATAAATCTTTACCTCCGGACCATTCCGTAACTCCTCGTGACGTCCGGGATCTCATCCGCGACTCCGAACAACATTCGGTAACCACATACAAACTTCCTTTATAACCCTAGCATCATCGAACCTTAAGTGTGTAGACCCTACGGGTTCGGGAGACGTTCTCCGGTCAATAACCAACAGCAGGATCTGGATATCCATGTTAGTTCCCACATGTTCCACGATGATCTCATCGGATGAACCACGATGTCGAGGATTCGATCAGTCCCGTATACAATTCCCTTTGTCTATCGGTACGATACTTGCCCGAGATTCGATCGTCGGTATCCCGATACCTTGTTCAATCTCGTTACCGGCAAGTCTCTTTTACTCGTTCCGCAACACATCATCCCGTGATCAACTCCTTGATCACATTGTGCACATTATGATGATGTCCTATCGAGTGGGCCCAGAGATACCTCTCCGTCACACGGAGTGACAAATCCCAGTCTCGATTCGTGTCAACCCAACAGACACTTTCGGAGATACCTGTAGTGTACCTTTATAGCCACCCAATTACGGTGTGACGTTTGGCACACTCAAAGCACTCCTACGGTATCCAGGAGTTGCACAATCTCATGGTCTAAGGAAACGATACTTGACATTAGAAAAGCTTTAGCATACGAACTACATGATCTTGTGCTAGGCTTAGGATTGGGTCTTGTCCATCACATCATTCTCCTAATGATGTGATCCCGTTATCAACGACATCCAATGTCCATGGTCAGGAAACTGTAACCATCTATTGATCAACGAGCTAGTCAACTAGAGGCTTACTAGGGACATGGTGTTGTCTATGTATCCACACATGTATCTGAGTTTCCTATCAATACAATTCTAGCATGGATAATAAACGATTATCATGAACAAGGAAATATAATAATAATCAATTTATTATTGCCTCTAGGGCATATTTCCAACAGTCTCCCACTTGCACTAGAGTCAATAATCCAGTTCACATCGATATGTGATTAACACTCAAAGTCACATCCCTATGTGACTAACACCCAAGAGTTCTGGGTTTGATCATGTTATGCTTGTGAGAGAGGTTATAGTCAACGGGTCTGAAACATTTAGATCCGTATGTACTTCGCAAATTTCTAAGTCATCTTGTAGATGCAACTACTACGCTACCTTTGGAGCTATTCCAAATAACTGTTCTACTATACGAATCCAGTTTACTACTCAGAATAATCTGGATTAGTGTCAAAGTTTGCATCGGCGTAACCCTTTACGACGAACTCTTTTACCACCTCCATAATCGAGAAAATTCCTTAGTCCACTAGTTACTAAGGATAACTTTGACCGCTGTCTTGTGATCCATTTCTAGATCACACTTGTACCCCTTGACTGACTCATGGTTTGGCACACTCCAGGTGCGGTACACAACATAGCATACTTTAGAGCCTACAACTAAAGCATAGGGGACGACCTTCGTCCTTTCTCTCTATTCTGTCGTGGTCATGTCTTGAGTCTTGCTCAATACTCACACCTTGTAACACAGCCGAGAACTCCTTCTTTGCTGATCTATTTTGAACTCCTTCAAAATCTTGTCGTGGTATGTGTTTGTTTGAAAGTACTATTAAGCGATTTTGATCTATCCTTATAGATCTTGATGCTCAATGTTTAAGTAGCTTAATCCAGGTTTTCCATTGAAAACACTTTTCAAATAACCCTATATGCTTTCCAGAAATTCTACATCATTTCTGATCAACAATATGTCAACAACATATACTCATCAGAAATTCTATAGTGCTCCCACTCACTTCTTTGGAAATACAAGTTTCTCATAAACTTTGTATAAACCCAAATCTTTGATCATCTCATCAAAGCGTACATTCCAACTCCGAGATGCTTACTCCAGTCCTTAGAAGGATTGCTGGAGCTTTGCATACTTGTTAGCATCTTTCAAGATTGACAAAATCTTTTGGTTGTATCACATACAACCTTTCCTCAAAAAATCGTCGAGGAAACAATGTTTTGACATCCTATCTGCACAATTTCATAAATAATGCAGTAATCGCTAACATAATTCCAACAGACTCTTAGCATCACTACGGGTGAGAAAGTCTCATCGTAGTCAACTCCTTGAACTTGTCGGGAAACATCTTAATGACAAGTCGAGCTTTCTTAATGGTGACATTTACCATCATTGTCCGTCTTCCTTTTAAAGTCCATCTGTACTCAACAGCCTTACGACCATCAAGCCGTTCTGCCAAAGTCTACACTTTGTTTTCATACATGGATCCTCTCTCGGATTTTATGGCCTCGAGCCATACATCGGAATCCGGGCCTACCATCGCTTCTCCATAGCTCGTAGGTTCATTGTTGTCTAGCAACATGACTTCCAAGACAGGATTACGTACCACTCTGAAGTAGTACGCATCCTTGTCATCCTACGAGGTTTGGGAGGGACTTGATTCGAAGTCTCATGATCATTATCATAAGCTTCCACTTCAATTGGTGTAGGTGCCATAGGAACAAATCCTGTGCCCTGCTACACACTAGTTGAAGTGACAGTTCAATAACCTCATCAAGTCTCCACCATCCTCCCACTCAATTCTTTCGAGAGAAACTTTTCCTCGAGAAAGAACCCGATTTGAGAAACAATCCCTATTGCTTTCGGATCTGAGACAGGAGGTATACCCAACTGTTTTGGGTGTCCTATGAAGATGCAGTTATCCGCTTTGGGTTCGAGCTGATCAGCCTGAAACTTTTCACCTAAGCGTCACAGCCCCAAACTTTTAAGAAATGACAGCTTAGGTTTCTCTAAACCATAGTTCATACGGTGTCATCTCATCGGAATTACGTGGTGCCCTATTTAAAGTGAGTGTAGTTGTCTCTAATGCCTAACCCATGAACGATAGTGGTAATTCGATAAGAGACAGCATGGTATGCATCATATCCAATAGGGTGCAACTATGATGTTCGGACACACCATCATACTATGGTGTTCCAGGCGGTACTAGTCGTGAAACAATTTCCACAATGTCTCAATTGTGTACCAAACTCGCAACTCAGATATTCATCTCTATGATCATATCATAGATATTTTATCCTCTTGTCACGACGATATTCAACTTCATTCTGAAATTACTTGAACCATTCAATAATTCAGACTTGTGTTTCATCAAGTAAATATGCTCAGTATCTACTCAAATCATCTGTGAAGTAAGAGCATAAAGATATCCACTGCGTGCCTCAGCACTCATTGGACTGCACACATCAAAATGTGTTACTTCCAACAAGTTGCTTTCTTGTTCCATTTTACTGAAACCGAAGCTTTCAGTCATCTTGCCCATGTGGTATGATCTGCATGTCTCAAGCGATTCAAAATCAAGTGAGTCCAAACGGTCCATCTGGATGGAGTTTCTTCATGCGTATATACCAATAGACATGGTTCACATGTCTCAATCCTTTTTCAAAAAAAATGAGTGAGTCCAAAGATCCATCAACATGGAGCTTCTTCATGCATTTTATACCAATATGACTTACATGGCAGTGCCACAAGTAGGTGGTACTATCATTACTATCTTATATCTTTTGGCATGAACATGTGTATCACTATGATCGAGATTCAATAAACCATTCATTTTAGGTGCAAGACCATTGAAGGTATTATTCAAATAAATAGAGTAACCATTATTCTCCTTAAATGAATAACCGTATTGCGATAGACATAATCCAATCATGTCTATGCTCAATGCAAACACCAAATAACAATTATTTAGGTTTAACACCAATCTCGATGGTAGAGGGAGCGTGCGACGCTTGATCATATCAACCTTGGAAACACTTCCAACACATCTCGTTAGCTCACATTTAGCTAGTCTCCATTTATTCCGTAGCTTTTATTTCGAGTTACTAACACTTAGCAACCGAACCGGTATCTAATACCCTGATGCTACTAGGAGTACTAGTAAAGTACACATTCACATAATGTATATCCAATATACTTCTATCGACAGCCTTCTCATCTACCAAGTATCTAAGGTAGTTCTGCTCCAGTGGTTGTTCCCCTTATTACAGAAGCACTCAGTCTCGGGTTTGGGTTCAACCTTGGGTTTCTCCACTAGAGCAGCAGCTGATTTGTCGTTTCATGAAGTATCCCTTCTTGCCCTTGCCCTTCTTGAAACTAGTGGTTTCACTAACCATCAACAATTGATGCTCCTTCTTGATTTCTACTTTCGCGGTGTCAAACAACGCGAATATTTCAAGGATCATCATATCTATCCCTGATATGTTATAGTTCATCACGAAGCTCTAGCAGCTTGGTGGCAATGACTTTGGAGAAACATCACTATCTTATCTGGAAGATCAACTCCCACTCGATTCAAGTGATTGTTGTACTCAGACAATCTGAGCACAAGCTCAACGATTGAGCTTTTCTCCCTTAGTTTGCAGGCCAAGAAAATCGTCGGAGGTCTTATACCTCTTTACGTGGGCACGAGCCTGAAATCCCAATTTCAGCCCTCGAAACATCTCATATGTTCCGCGACATTTCAAAAATGTCTTCGGTGCCTCAATTCTAAACCATTTATCATTACCGAACTATCATGTAGTCATCAAAACGTGTATGTCAGATGTTCGCAACATCCACAGACCACGTTCGAGGTCCAGCACATCGAGCGGCGCATTAAGGACACAAGCCTTCTACTGTCCGCATAATTGCTACTATCAACTTTCAACTATATTTTCTCTAGGAACATATCTAAAACAGTAGAACTAAAGCGCGAGCTTATGACATAATTTGCAAAGATCTTTTGACTATGTTCAGGGTAATTAAGTTCATCTTATGAACTCCCACTCAGATAGACATCCCTCTAGTCATCTAAGTGATTACATGATCCGAGTCAACTAGGTCGTGTCCGATCATCACGTGAGACGGACTAGTCATCATCGGTGAACATCTTCATGTTGATCGTATCTACCATACGACTCATGCTCGACCTTTCGGTCTTCTGTGTTCCGAGGCCATGTCTGTACATGCTAGGCTCGTCAAGTCAACCTAAGTGTTTGCATGCGTTCCGAGGCCATGTCTGTACATGCTAGGCTCGTCAACACCCATTGTATTCGAACGTAAGAATCTATCACACCCGATCATCACATGGTGCTTCGAAACAACGAACTTTCGCAACGGTGCACAGTTAGGGGGAACACTTTCTTGAAATTTTTATGAGGGATCATATTATTTACTACCATCGTTCTAAGCAAATAAGATGCAAAAACATGATAAACATCACATGCAATCAAATAGTGACATGATATGGCCATCATCACTTTGCTCCTTTTGATCTCCATCTTCGCGGCTCCATGATCATCGTCGTCACCGGCATGACACCATGATCTCCATCATCATGATCTCCATCATCGTGTCTTCATGAAGTTGTCACATCAACTATTACTTCTACTACTATGGCTAACGCTTTAGCAATAAAGTAAAGTAATTACATGACGTTTATGTTGACACGCAGGTCATAAATAAATTAAAGACAACTCCTATGGCTCCTGCCGGTTGTCATACTCATCGACATGCAAGTCGTGATTCCTATTACAAGAACATGATCATCTCATACATCACATATATCATTCATCACATCCTTTTGGCCATATCACATCACATGGCATACCCTGCAAAAACAAGTTAGACGTCCTCTAATTGTTGTTTGCATGTTTTACGTGGCTGCTATGGGTTTCTAGCAAGAACGTTTCTTACCTACGCAAAACCACAACGTGATATGTCAATTGCTATTTACCCTTCATAAGGACCCTTTTCATCGAATCCGATCCGACTGAAGTGGGAGAGACTGGCACCCGCTAGCCACCTTATGCAACTAGTGCATGTCAGTCAGTGGAACCTGTCTCACGTAAGTGTACGTGTAAGGTCGGTTCGGGCCGCTTCATCCCACAATGTTGCTGAATCAAGATTGACTAGTAACGATAAGCATATTGAACAAAATCAACGCCCATAACTACTTTGTGTTCTACTCGTGCAAAGAATCTACGCAATAGACCTAGCTCATGATGCCACTGTTGGGGAACGTAGCAAAAATTCAAAAAATTTCCTACGTATCAACAAGATCTATCTATGGAGAAACCAGCAACGAGGGGAAGGAGAGTGCATCTACATACCCTTGTAGATCGCTAAGAGGAAGCGTTCAAGTGAACGGGGTTGATGGAGTCGTACTCGTCGTGATCCAAATCACCGATGATCCTAGTGCCGAACGGACGGCACCTCCGCGTTCAACACACGTACAGCCCGGTGACGTCTCCCATGCCTTGATCCAGCAAGGAGAGAGGGAGAGGTTGAGGAAGACTCCATCCAGCAGCAACACAACGGCGTGGTGGTGGTGGAGGAGCGTGGTGATCCAGCAGGGCTTCGCCAAGCACTACGAGATATGAGGAGGAGAAAGGCAGGGCTGCACCAACAGGGAGAGATCAAATCGCGTTGTGGGCAGCCCCTAGGCCTCACTATTTATAGGAGGAGGGGAGGAGGGTGCGCCCCCTCTAGGGTTACCACCCCTAGAGGGGCGGCAGCCCTAGATGGGAAAAGGGGGGCGGCCAAGAGGGGGAGAGAGGGAGGCGCAGGGAGCATGGGCCTTAGGGCCCATCTGCCCTTAGGGTTTGCCCCCTCTTCTCTCCCTTGCGCCTTGGACACTTGTGGGGGGCGGGGGCGCACCAGCCCACCTGGGGCTGGTCCCCTCCCACACTTGGCCCATGCAAGCCTCCGGGGGTTGTGGCCCCACTTGGTGGACCCCCGGACACCTCCGGTGGTCCCGGTACACTATCGATAAACCCTGACACTACTAGAAAAAGGGCTATAGATGGGATTGACACTAATGGCGCACCAGACAAGAGGTGCGCCATTAGTATATACTAATGGCGCACCAGCTTCTGATTCGCCATTAGTGTTGAAACTACTAATGGCGCACCAAGTCAGTGGTGCGCCATTAGTATCAAAATTTTTTTTTGAACTAGCGCGCCTGTCCAAACATACTAATGGCGCATCAAGGCGCAGTGTGCCATTACTAGTTGCAACTAGTAATGGCGCACTTGCTCCGCAGTGCGCCACTAATGTTGTTTTTTTAATTATGTTTTTTATTCCTTTTGTTGCAAAACTCTAATGGCGCACAGCTTAACCGTGCGCCATTACTAGTTCAAACTAGTAATGGCGCATTGTGAAGCAGTGCGCCATTAGTATGATATTTAAATCGTATCCGGTCCCCCACGCCGCCGAGCACCCCCCGGTCCACCGGCCGCCGCCGCCGACCCCCCGCACCCTCGATTCCCCTACTCAATCGCCGCCGCCGACCCCCCGCACCCCTCCCCTACTCAACCGCCGCCACCGACCCCCCGCACCCTCCCCTGCTCCACCGGCATTACTGTTTGATGATATTTTTTAAAAAATTATTACTGTCTTATAAAAAATTACAGTTATGATTTAAACAAGTTCGAACATATTTAAACACAAATAAGTATCAAACAGCATTTTAAATGCATAAAAAAAAATTGTGTAGCCTGGGAATCGGCGGCGGCGGCCGGTGGATCGGGGGGGTGCTCGATTGTATTTCATGGGCACTTTTTGAACTATCATGAATATTTTTAAATTTCATGGACACTCAATCTCGATCCCCCTCCATCTCGATCGCTATCCCACCTTGCCAGATCCGGTCCCCCTCGCCGCCGAGCACCCCCCGGTCCACCGGCCGCCGCCGCCGACCCCCCGCACCCTCGATTCCCCTACTCAACCGCCGCCGCCGACCCCCCGCACCCCTCCCCTACTCAACCGCCGCCACCGACCCCTCGCACCCCTCCCCTACTCAACCGCCGCCACCGACCCCCCACACCCTCCCCCGCTCCACCGGCATTACTATTTGATGATATTTTTTAAAACATTATTACTGTCTTATAAAAAAATTACTGTTATGATTTAAACAAGTTTGAACATATTTAAACACAAATAAGTATCAAACAGCATTTTAAATGCATAAAAAAATTGTGGAGCCTAGGAATCGGCGGCGGCGGCCGGTGGACCGGGGTGGTGCTCGATTGTATTTCATGGGCACTTTTTAAACTATCATGAATATTTTTAAATTTCATGGACACTCGATCTCGATCCCCCTCCATCTCGATCGCTATCCCACCTCGCCAGATCCGGTCCCCCTCGCCGCCGAGCACCCCCCGGTCCACCGGCCGCCGCCGCCGACCCCCCGCACCCTCCCCCGCTCCACCGGCATTACTGTTTGATGATATTTTTTAAAAAATTATTACTGTCTTATAAAAAAATGTTACTGTTATGATTTAAACAAGTTTGAACATATTTAAACACAAATAAGTATGAAACAGCATTTTAAATGCATAAAAAAATTGTGGAGCCTGGGATTCGAACCCAGGACCTCCTGGTGTGAGAGCTAGCTGCTGACCAATCGAGCTAGTAGGGAAGACTTGATGTCTATCAGGTCAGGTTGTAGATAACCTGTTGGCTCGAGCAGAAAAAAAATACTAATGGCGCACCAGGGTGAGGTGCGCCATTAGCATGTATGTACTTATGGCGCACCCAGGGGTGGTGCGCCATTAATATTGTGCCGCCCCTACTCCTATCGATCCCCTCTCGCTCTCTCCGTCGCCCTCTCTCTTGATCCCATTTCCCCTCTCCTCTCGATCCTGACGATGCTGCCCCGCCGCCTCGACACCCCGACGCCGCCCCGACGCTGCTGCCCCGCCGCTGGCCCGACGCCGCCTCGACGCCCCGACGCCGCCAACGTCGCCTGCCGCAACTGCGAGCACCAGGTACCCCCACCCTCCCCTCTCTCGCCCCCTTCCGCAATGCCATGCCGCGATTCCTGTCTTCGCGGCCCCCAAATCCTAGCTAGGGTTTTGCTGTACTTGCCATTGTTCTTCTGTACTTGGTGAAACAATGATGAAACAATGAGTTGTAACCTTGTCATTGCCATCTGAGGTTAAATGAGTTGTAACTGATGAAACAATGAAACAATGAGTGATTAAACCCGTATTTGGAACAATGAAACAATGAAACAATGTCACCATTTTCATCATTAGTTCTAACTGATGAAACAATGAGTTGTAACATCATGCAGTTATTAGTCCATAGACACATCTAAGGTCTCTAACCTTGCCATTGTTCTTCTGTACTTGGAAGCCCATATTTATGACATTGCTCTCTATCTTTCCTGAATAATGATAAATAATGATAAAAATGGTGATTAAACCCGTAAAAGTGGGGCAGTACAATGGAGGGGCCCAAAGGGTGCTTCCCACTAACAAGGAATTTCACTCCACTCACATTCAGCTAATGGCTAACAAATAATTAGTGGCAGGGTCATCTTAAGCACCTAGCTCCTGCTTGTTGGGACCTGACAGTGCTCGGATATTTATCTTTCTGAAAGAAAAAACATTAATTAGAGAACATGGCTAATATCTTGGTCTAATCAGTTAGAACTTTTTAAACTTTTTTATAGCTTGTCTATGCAAATACTAGTAGTTTTGACTTCCCTAACAAGTGCTTTAGGCTTGCTTAGCTTAACTGAAGAGTTGGTATGATCAGAAAGTTCTCAAGCATGGAGTAGAGTCAATTTTGTATGGTAAATACTAGTAGTTATTCCCCCAAGTTTGTTGCACTCTGAGTTAGACAATGGATATTGTTTTTATGTTGCTGTAGGCAAAGTTCTTCTGATTGTTACAGCAAAGTTTGCATCAATTCAGAAGTTTGCTCCAGGAACTTGCTTCACAACAAAATTGTTGCTATGATGCGATGATACAATTAGTCGATGTATCTCTCTGAATCTTGGTTGTGTCATCTCATCTGTTATAGTTTCATCTGCCATAGTTTCGTCTGTAGCAAGTGTTGAAACTTATTTATCCATGGGAACATCGAGGAACTGCATTGTTGAATTCAGAATTATACAATTGGCAAGACTTGTTTATTTATCCATGGGAACATCGAGGAACTGCATTGTTGAATTCAGAATTATACAATTTGCAAGACTTGTTTATTTATCTGTGAGAAGGTACATTAAGAGATTGATGATCTGCTGCATTCTAAATTAGATACTGAGAGTTGTAGCTACAATTCTGTGGACTAGCAGCTAAGCTACACTCAGAAGTTTTTTTACAAAGTTTGTCAGCCAATACGAATCCTTGAATCACTGCCCCACCTTATCATGGTTTCATGCCAGTCCTTAAGATGCTTACAGGCTTGCATTGCAGGTACCCCGAGAGGCCCTTGAGTTTGCCGGAATGTCGATTAACTTCCGTTCCGGCAAATTCGGGTACTCCATATGTCCTATTTTCAGCAAAGGTCATGCTGAAATTTTCCGTGAATTTTAGCATGACTTTGCTAAAAATAGGACATATGGGGTACTTGTGACTAATGCCTGTTATCATGCTTGTTTTATGATCTGTTGTAAGGGTACTAATTGGTCTCTTCTGCTGCTTATTAGAGATGGCGGGAAGCAGACACCCCAGTACGAGTTGGATGCTTCTGAGTTCTTCACTATCATACTTGGGACTTCAGAATCATCCATGACGCAGGTATATAAAATGAGAGATATCCCCTAGCTTGACCCATCTCATTATGATATCTGTTGTTTGCCTACATCACTCATTGTCCCAAACTGCAGAGGTTGCCTGACAGTTTTAAGAAGATGCTAATGGGTGAAGATCCGCCAAATAATGTGAAGGTGCGACAGGCCGGCAGCGGGTTTCGCAGGCTGTGGGATGTGGAGTTGGTGATCAAGGAGGGCCACATGTACTTGTGTCGTGGGTGGTAGAAGTTCTACCGTGCCTACGACCTGCGGCTGGGGTACTTCCTTCTCTTCAGGTACGACGACGACGCCACCACGCTCATCGTGAAGGTGTTCAACGCGACTATGTGTCGCATGCGCTACGCTGAAGATTATGATGCCGGTACGTTCTGCCTCTTGTTATTCCTCTACATTTGCCTTTGTCTCACATTGATTGTTAACGGTCATTGTTGCATTTGGACAGGTAATGGGAGCAGCAGCAGCGACAATGGCTACAGCCAAAGCAGCAGCGACCATGGCTGTAGCGAAAGCAGCTGCGACCTTGGCTACAGCGAAAGCAGCAGCAGCGATTCTGGCAGCAGCATAGACAACAAGAAGGATGATCCGGACTGGAGTGCGGGAGAAGAGGAGCAGAGTGGGGATGAGGAGCTGCAGGATGACGATGGGCATCAGGCTGAGGATGACCTAGCGCTGGTGGTGGCTGACCAAGGGCAAGAGATGGTGGTGGCTGACCAAGGGCAAGAGATGGTGGTGGCTGACCATGGGCAAGAGATGGAGGTGGCTGAGGATGACCTAGCGATGGTCGTGCCTGAAGGTGGCCTCGCGATGGTGGTGGTGCTTGACAATGACCACGCACCGGTGGTGGCGCCGGCGATCCCACAGCTGGGCGACATGACCACGCCAATTGATGTAGAAGACTACATCCCACTGCCTCCACCGCCTCCACTGCCTCGCCGCTCTTGGCGCATCAGGCTGAGGAAGGAGAAGGAGAACAATGCATGAGGACTGTATTTTCTATCAATGTGAAACTTTTGTGAATTGATGGATAACGGTGTTGGATGAACAATGTGAAACTTTTGTAATATGTAACGATGGAACTATGTGTTGGCTATGTATGTATATATGATGGAACTTGTGTGTTGGCTATGTATGTTATATGGATGCTTGTTGTATATATATGTGTTGGATATCTCATAGGTGAAATAGTGACCTGAGATTAAAAAAAATTAAAAAAATTGTTACTAATGGCGCACTACCATGTGGTGCGCCATTAGTATGCCGAGGTTACTAATGGCGCATCACATTTTGGTGCGCCATTAGTATGCCAAAGCACCTGGCTATACATGCCCCTAGGAGGCATACTAATGGCGCACCGTGCCCTACACTAATGGCGCACTTGTGGTGTGCCATTAGTATACCAGATACTAATGGCGCATCAGTGGTGCGCCATTAGTAAATATTACTAATGGCGTGCTAGTAATGGCGCACCCCTAATGCGCCATTAATGGCCAAATTAGGTGCGCCATTAGTAGCCCTTTTTCTAGTAGTGTGAAACTTTTCCAGCGACCAAAACAGGACTTCCCATATATAAATCTTTACCTCCGGACCATTCCGGAACTCCTCGTGACGTCCGGGATCTCATCCGGGACTCCGAACAACATTCGGTAACCACATACAAACTTCCTTTATAACCCTAGCGTCATCGAACCTTAAGTGTGTAGACCCTACGGGTTCGGGAGACATGCAGACATGACCGAGACGTTCTCCGGTCAATAACCAACAGCAGGATCTGGATACCCAGGTTAGTTCCCACATGTTCCACGATGATCTCATCGGATGAACCACGATGTCGAGGATTCGATCAATCCCGTATACAATTCCCTTTGTCTATCGGTATGATACTTGCCCGAGATTCGATCGTCGGTATCCCGATACCTTGTTCAATCTCGTTACCGAAAGTCTCTTTTACTCGTTCCGCAACACATCATCCCGTGATCAACTCCTTGATCACATTGTGCACATTATGATGATGTCCTAACGAGTGGGCCCAGAGATACCTCTCCGTCACACGGAGTGACAAATCCCAGTCTCGATTCGTGTCAACCCAACAGACACTTTCGGAGATACCTGTAGTGTACCTTTATAGCCACCCAATTACGGTGTGACGTTTGGCACACTCAAAGCACTCCTACGGTATCCAGGAGTTGCACAATCTCATGGTCTAAGGAAACGATACTTGACATTAGAAAAGCTTTAGCATACGAACTACATGATCTTGTGCTAGGCTTAGGATTGGGTCTTGTCCATCACATCATTCTCCTAATGATGTGATCCCGTTATCAACGACATCCAATGTCCATGGTCAGGAAACTGTAACCATCTATTGATCAACGAGCTAGTCAACTAGAGGCTTACTAGGGACATGGTGTTGTCTATGTATCCACACATGTATCTGAGTTTCCTATCAATACAATTCTAGCATGGATAATAAACAATTATCATGAACAAGGAAATATAATAATAATCAATTTATTATTGCCTCTAGGGCATATTTCCAACAGTGACGAGTGTACACATTCACAAGTTCCCACTCGCAATTGTACCCAATATAAACAACCCAATCTCCATTTGCGCCAGCCCAGGACTTACCCTTAAGCGATGGCATATTCACATCACACGTATCATTATTAAGCGACATTAACTTGCACAAGGCGAGGTCTCCATCGTCCGCTCGCCAGCGAGCAGGGTCATGGCGAAGAAGATAGGGGAGATCAAACCGCTCCTGGACCCTTGGGTTCCTTGCAATGATGTTATTAGTTGAGTCGAGAATGGGCTTGAACGAACCTGCCATGCTAGCCGAGGTGATGACTTCGCATCGATCAATGAGTTACTCCACCACGTCATCTTTCAGATCGGGGCAAGAATAACGGGGTCGTTTCCGGCCTGTACCCTCCATGGAGAATACGATCGAACAATGGCAGAAGAAAGGGTGAAGGGCTGAAGGAACATGGAGGAGGGAGAGGAAGAGCGTGCGACAACATTTCCAAATCGAGAGGGAAAGCCGAAGAGTCGTTGGTCGGTTGCGAGTTTGCCACGGTTCACGAAGAGGCGCCCCGGCCTACACGTCCGTTCAGAAATACTCCTATTACTCGCCGTCGTCTCACTCATATGTTGGAACAGGACCACATGTCAACGAAACATGGTGTATAATTTCTTGTGCAAAACGCGATCTGGCCGCGTTGGCCCGAGGTGCCGCATTAGTTATCGACCTTTATTTTTTTAATGGCGTGCCGATCAGTTTTGAAGCACGACTAACTGGTACTGTACGCAGAGAAAATATAAACTACTCTACCACTACCCCACCTCCAGTACTAGTAGTATAAAAAAGATATATAGGCTGGAGCTTCAGCGCTTTCTTGCTAAGGGCTGCCCACTTGCTTCTCACACTACCACCCTCTCTCCAGATCTAAAAAAGATGGCCCCTCTCTCCCTCCTCACCGGTGGTCACAGATCCGCCGGGGAAGAAAAGGACGTGCAGCGTTGACGCACTCGTCGTCGGCGAGCGAGGTCACGCACTGACGACAAGGCCGTCCTCTCAGACCTAGCGCCCGCGCGGGATGGCCTCCGTCCCCAAGCTCGCTGCCGTAGTGTGTGCGGAGGACGACGACCACGAGCGAAGCCACTTCCCGCTGACCCTCAGTATGCTACCTCTTTTCGAGCCATAACCTTGTTCTATTGCCCCATCTGCTACATCGTTGCATGTGGATCTTTTTCCACTCCACCATCTTCCCAATTTGCTATCCTCTACTCTGCTGGCCACGCAGACGAAAACCATAATTTGCACTATTAAAGGAAACCCTACTTCATGTAGACTAATCCATGTCTGGGTTGAATAAGGAAAGGAAGGGAGACTATACTGTCCAAGAGAGTAGTCATCGAACCCGCATCTAGGTTGAAAAGGGGAAAATCAGTATCTAAGGAACGAGTCTCGTGTCTCTTGGTTGAAGAAGGGTAGAAAGGCATGACAACGCAATAGAGAATGACCAGGTCGATCGGTTTGTTGTCCTCGCATAGGAAAAAGGTGGCTAAAGAGAACAAAAATGGGACGTAATCCACATATGCTGCCTGGATATTTGTTGCTCTGGGCAACCATACCTCCCTCACCATTCTGCGTCCGTGAAGGTACATCATACTGGTGTGCCCACTGTCCGAATGGGCCTCCCATGCTCTTATTCCCACTTTTTTGCTGTTAGTATAATGCCAGCAGTCAAGTCAAGCAATGCTACTGCTAAAGTGATGCCACATTTAACTAATGCCGCTCTCAGTCTAATGCCACCCATAAATTTAAGCAATGCCATTTAATGTCACTGGATTATTTCAGGGTTAGCTGTTGATTGTGGATGTATTAAAGATTTTTCAGCTAAGGCATTCTAATGCTGTTGCACAGCCAGTATACCAGTGATGAAACTTGTTACTACCTTCAGATTTTTGCACTGTTAATGCTTATAGATTACATACCTCACTTTAATGAGATAAGTTAATTTTTTTGTACAGTGTCACCAAAATGCCAAGGCGCTGATGTCATTTTATTTTGGTTAAACTGCACAGAAAATTATGAAGATAAGAGGAAGGTCAAGAGTGGGCACCTCTGCCTCCGGCTGTTCTCTTGAGGAGGTCGTATGTTTGTCTCTAATGCCTGTCGACTACATACCTGACATTATGATGTAATGTTAAGTCATTTCCTTTTGTACAGTGTCACTGAATTGTCAAGGCGGTGATGGCATTTTATTTTAGTAGAACTGCACAAAATTTGCTTAAAAGAAGAGGAAAGGTCAGGAACGACTCACTTTTCTAGAAAAAACTATGTATGCCTTCCTAACATCAGCCGTTGTTGCTTTATTTATTCCTTCAAACAGGTGGTTAGAAACAGTCTTGCTACCTTTTCCCATTAAGAAATTGGAATGCTTATATTTGTGAGTCTATGATTCAACTAGTGCCACTTTTAGAGTAATCACACTTTCAATATCTATGCAAACAGGGATGCTCGATTTTAGTGGAACTGCACAAAAAGTCCAACTGGTTCAACATTAGGATCATGTTTTTTCCAAACTAAATGTCAGGACCCCGATTCAAGGCCACATCGATCCAGCGTGTAACACATCATATCACTTTGCGGCCTCACGCACGGTACTCCCACGGGTGCCACCTTACCTGGCCCGGGACCGTTTGCGCCTTTTGGCTCACGTATATGATAGTGTCGCTAGCATCCATATGACAGAGAACCCGGGCCGACATGGCTAGTCGTGAACCCAAAGCGGCGCTAGCCTATGAGGACAGGCATACATGAATCACATCGAACATGTCGGTCATCAACGTATCTATTCGGGCTGTAGCACTGCGCTAACAGGACTCCGGTAACCCGGGCTGTAGCAGGCTAGGCAGGACTCCGAATATCAGCGTGTGACATTTCCCCGAAGGGACAGACATAGGAACGACATGAAACACATGCCGGCCAGTCAAGTGTCCAAGCAGTAGTGCTGGGCTAGCAGGACTCCGGTGAACCGGGCTGTAGCGGACTACTATCGCTCAGAAGCACAAGACTTACATTTCCCCATATGAAAGGCTGCCAAGGATAAACAACTAGATAGTCGGATCCCACTCATACCAAGCATTTCAATCATACACACAATATGCCCGATATGAGTAAATACAACATGGCATCACAACAGTACTCTACGACTCAAGTACTTTATTTAGAAGGCTCCGAGGAGCCATACATATCATCCATACAGATAGGGGTCACATGACCCAACACTCAAGTCATACAAACATACAAGCACATGCGGAAGCAAACTAGTCTGAGTACAGACACTAGAAAGAAAGAAGGCTTGACGAAGCCTGTCTATCTACAACGACCCTTCACAAGTCTTGGATCACCACCTGGGTGATAAGTCACTCGTCAACGTCGAGGTCTACGTAGAACCCATCAGAAGGGTTGGTGCAGTCGTCTGAAAAACATGATTAAAGCAACATGAGTACGGAGGTACTCAGCAAGTCTTACAACAGGAACCTACCATACATGCACATTCTCAAGAAGGTAGTGGGGTTATTGCAGCAAGCCAGCTTTGACTCTTGGCTAAGCTATCCTACGATAGACACCACTTGTAAATCATTTGTCGCACACGAGTCCACTAACACCATCACAATACTCCATCGTGGATTCTCTCTCGCCATCCTACGAGAGGGCCATCCGCGGTACTCACACTTATCTTGAGATTTTTAGTAGTATCCATTTAACTTATCTATGAACTGATATAGGTAACCCAGAAGTCCATTTCTGCGGACACGGCTATTCGAATAGATCATTTATAACCCTGCAGGGGTGTACTTCTTCACACATGTTTCCACCACTTAGCGTCTGCACACGACATGTGCTCGGCAGACTTCAAGCGAGAGCCGACGTGGGTGTAGACCACGACCTACCTAAACACTCAAGTCTCCAGTCCAGGTTTATCGCCTATTCGGGTTCCATCCGCAGGGAGTCCGGCCGAGGTTTCCACTAACGGCCCCGAACGATGTGAACAGGGTTCCGAGACACCAAACGGGCGCCCGATTGACCCGGCCACGTGCCTACCGCAACACAGCCCACCCCGATGGTCAGCGCCGCGTGCGGCCCCCAGCATACTACAAACACCAGAAACTACTTGCAACTCCTGGACAGAGAACAAGGGTGGATAAGAAGTCGAGCGGGGTCATATTTCAGGGCCCAATGTGTGGTAGTAACTGTATCATGGATCACAAACACAGATCTCAGTTCTTAAGGACGGCCTCAATGAAACAACCCACCATGTACTCCTACATGGCCTCTCATCGATTCCTTTACCAAATCGTGTTCAACACTTCACTCTTGTCACCGACACAACCTTTCACTCCAGTTCATCATCCCGATGAGCCAGACCTGACACAACTCTAAGCATAGCAAGCATAGCATGGTAGGAACACACACACATGTAAGGGCTCAATCAACTCCTACACATGCTAGTGGGTTTCATCTAGTTACTGTGGCAATGACAGGTCATGCAAAGGAAGTGGGTTCAACTACCGCGACACACAGCAGTTTGAAACGCGTTGTCTTAATGCAGTAAACAAGAGCAGAAGAGAGAACATGGGTTTGTATCGGAATGATCAATGGGTTGCTTGCCTGATGGAGTGGTCGTGGGATACTGCCCTTCAGTTGGATACTCGGAGATATCCTCGGAGGCAGAACCTACCACGATGAACACATCGGAACACAATCAATACATGGCAATATGCAACAATATGATGCATGCTATGACATGGCAATACGAATGTGTCCTGGTCTTGTGCAAGTTAAACCAGAAGGAAAAGACCCCATTTGAACCAAAGATTCAAATGGTAGTGCATTTATAAGATCATATTAGTGCAATATCTTGTAATGCCTAAACAGTGGGTTTAACTTTTTTTAACATGCATGAAACCAGTACCAATGGATAGGTTGGATTTTTATGATAATTTTTCATATATAACACTTTGCATTTGGAGTTACAGATAATTTTCTATGAATTTTTGAAGTTTGAACTATTTTCTGGATTTTCTGTATAAAAATAAATCCAGCAAAATAGATTACTGCGTCAGCATGAGGTCATGCTGACCTCAGCAGGTCAACTGACCGGTCCAAGTCAAACCTGACGCGTGGGTCCCGCGTGTCAGGGTTATTAGAATAAACAGAAAAGATTAATCCTAATCCTGGATTAGTTAGCGGGCGGGGCCCACATGTCATAGACCCAGGGGGTCAACGGGTCAACTCCGCCGGCGTTGAGCCGCCGGCGACGTCCAGACGCGGCGGAGGAAGTGTAGAATCGTGCTCCGGCGACCAAATCGACGGCGGAGCACGTCTACGTGATGCAGGAGCTGACCCGCAACTCTTGGTGGAGTTGGTTGGGGTCGGGGTGGCCGGAGTTGGCGCCGGCGACGAGTGTGGCGGCGCCGGGGCTCGGGCGCAGGTGGAACCGGGGCTGCGGGGCACGGCGAGGCGCGTGCGGTAGTGCGTTGGCCTCCTGGGGTTGCGGTGAGGCCATTGGATACGGTGGGGTGGTCATTGGTTAGCCGGAGACACGTCGGCGACGAGCTCCGCGGCGGTGCGTGCGGGTGAGCATCGTGCGCTCGCTGTGGTGCACGAGGAAGAGAAAGGAGAGGATGGGGAGGTAGCTGAGCTCACAGCGGTCTCGGGGAAGTGAACGTCGCGGTCGGGGACGAGCTGGTGCGGCGGTGAGGTCGAAGGGGATCTCCGGCGGTGGCGGAGTCGGGCGTGGTCGGTGCAGCGGCTTCAGGGCAAGCGAGCGCTCGGGGCTCGGCCTGCTCGATGGAGTCGACGGCGGCGAAGCTCTTGGGCAAGGTCTCGTGGCGCGAGGAGGGCGGTGGCTATGGCTACGACGGCGGAGCGGCGACGATGGCGTCGGCCATGGCGGGGAGAGCGAGGGAGAGAGGCAGGGGGAGAATGGACGTGTCCAGGGCGTCGGGGGCGCGACGTGGAGGCCGTCCAGGACAGCGGGGCGGCGAGGAGGTGAAGCAGGGCGCCGGGGAGGTGCGTGGCGCCCGCTGGTTCCGGCGTCGAGCACCTGCGTGCCTGCCTGGCCGAGCCAAGCAGCTCGCTGGCGCGGCAGCTGGGCTGGGCCGGCAAGTGGGCCGGTTGCGGGTGCCAGGTAAGTCTTTCTGATTTTTGTTTTCCTTTTCTATTTCTTTTGTAACTTTGTGGATTATTTAAATTACCTAGACCACTCCAAAAATCACCAAACTATACCTGGTCCTTAGTTGGAATATTTCCAACCAGGAACATTTTAGTTTGGAGATATTTGAGCATTTGAAATATTTTATAAATTTTAAATGCCCAAATTCCAAATACTAATGCATTAAGTCAGAAACCTTAGGATGACCTAGAAAATTGTGCACCACTTTTGTCAAAGGTTTAAACCCAAAACAAAGAGGGTGAACATTTTAGAAGGGCATTTCAGGTTCATTGAAAAAGATTTTAGTAAACCCTAGTTATTTCCAGGGGGGGGGGAGTGTGTGTTGGGGGTTCTGGCATTTCCCATTTCAAAATTAATAGAATTTAAACATGATGCACACTCTAATGCATGGCCTAGCTAGGGATGTGACAACTCACCCCCACTCAAAAGAATCTCGTCCCGAGATTTAGGTTCCTTCGGAAAGAAGGCGGGGTACTCAAGTCGAAGACGATCCTCCCTTTCCCAGGTAGCTTCTTGCTCGGAATGATGTGACCATTGAACCTTGAGAAACTTGATATTGTGGCGTCGAGTGGTACGCTCGGCTTGATCAAGGATACGAATGGGGTATTCCCGATAAGTGAGGTTATCTTGGAGATCAAGCGTTTCGTGGTCCACTCCACGGATAGGATCCGCGAAGCAACGCCTGAGTTGAGAAACGTGGAAGACGTCATGAACTCTGGAGAGATGCGGAGGTAGTTCCAGTTGATAGGCAACTTCCCCTCGTTTGGCAAGAATGCGAAAGGGTCCAATGTAACGAGGAGCCAACTTGCCTTTGATACCGAATCGATGGGTCCCCTTTAAAGGTGTAACCCGAAGGTAAGCCATCCCGCCGACTTCATAAGCCATGGGCTTATGCTTGCGATCATACTGACTCTTTTGTCGAGACTGAGCGGTCTTCAACTTCTCATGAATAATGCGAACCTGCTCTTCTGCATCCTGGATCATGTCTGGGCCAAAGAGTTGTCTCTCGCCGGTTTCTGACCAGTTAAGAGGCGTCCGACATTTTCGTCCATAAAGAACTTCGAAAGGAGCTTTACCCAAGCTGGCTTGATAACTGTTGTTATAAGCGAACTCGGCGAATGGAAGGCACTTCTCCCAATTCATACCGAAAGAGATGACAGAAGCTCGGAGCATATCCTCCAGAATTTGATTGACTCGTTCTACTTGACCACTTGACTGAGGATGGAAGGCGGTGCTAAAGGAAAGTCGAGTTCCCAAAGCATTTTGGAAACTTTCCCAAAATCGAGAGGTGAAAAGACTTCCACGGTCTGAGTTAATTTCCAATGGAACACCATGGAGAGATACTATTCGAGAGATGTACAAATCCGCTAGCTGGCTAGCGGTTATACTCTCGCGAACAGGTAAGAAGTGGGCTACTTTGGAAAGACGATCGACAACAATGAGGATAGCATTATTCCCTCTTTTGGTTCTGGGAAACCCGGTAATGAAATCCATACCGATTTTATCCCATTTCCATTCAGGAATCTCCAAAGGTTGAAGGGTGCCAGCAGGCCGTTGATGCTCTGCTTTAATACGACGACAGACGTCGCAAGTTGGAATGTATTGAGCGATTTCTCTCTTCATCCTAGTCCACCAAAACCTCTGGCGTAGGTCTTGATACATTTTAGTACTACCGGGATGAATGGTGAGAGGGGTTTCATGAGCTTCCTTAAGGATCAATTGACGTAAATGTTGCTTCTTGGGAACCACCAAGTGGTTCTCAAAGAAGACAACACCTCGTTCATCCATGGAAAAACATTTAGCAACTCCGCTAGCGATGTTTTCCTTAATCCGAGATATGCCTTTATCGCGCTTCTGGGCGATCCATAAGGTTAGGTTTCGCCACCAGGGTGGAAAGGAATCCTCGAGGAACAATGTGAAGGTTAAGCTTATGAAATTCCTCATGGAGAAGTGGTTGACTTTGTTGTAACATCAGGTTGTTACAATAAGATTTACGACTTAGTGCATCAGCCATGACATTGGCTTTGCCTGGGGTGTAAGTTATTCCTAAGTCGTAATCCGAAATCAACTCGACCCAGCGTCTTTGCCTGAGATTCAAATCCGGTTGGGTGAAGATATATTTCAGACTTTGGTGATCAGTGTAGATTTCGCAACGATTACCCAGAAGGTAATGTCGCCAGGTTTTGAGTGCATGGACTACTGCTGCAAGCTCTAGATCATGAGTGGGATAATTATCCTCATGTGGACGCAACTGTCGAGATGCGTAGGCAATCACATGACGATCTTGCATGAGTATGCAACCTAGTCCTTGTCGCGAGGCGTCGCAATAGATAACAAAGTCCTTAGAGAAGTCTGGTGGTACCAGTACGGGAGCAGACGTCAGGCGTCTTTTCAGTTCCTGAAAGCTGAACTCGCACTGTGGGGTCCACTCGAACTTTTTATCTTTCTTGAGGAGTTCAGTTAGAGGCTTAGCAACCTTGGAGAAATTCTCGACGAAGCGGCGGCAATAGCTCGCTAACCCAAGAAAACTCCGAACTTGCTTGACCGTTTCAGGCGGAGTCCAGTCAAGGACAGCTTGAACTCGCTCGGGATTGACAGCAATGCCCTTGCCAGAGATTACATGGCCCAGATAGGTCACTTCTGGCAACCAGAATTCGCACTTGGAGAATTTGGCATAAAGGCGATGCTCTCGAAGTTTCATCAATACTAGCCTTAGATGTTCGGCATGTTCTTCCTCATTCTTGGAGTAGATGAGTATATCATCGAGGTATACTACGACGAATTTATCCAAATACTCCATGAAGATCGAGTTCATTAACCGAGAAAAGGTAGCTGGAGCATTGGTTAAACCGAAGGACATGACGGTGTACTCGTATTGGCCGTAACGAGTAACGAAGGCCGTTTTGGGAATGTCCCCGTTCTTGATTTTGATTTGATGGTAGCCCAACCTCAAATCCATCTTGGAAAAGACTGAGGATCCAGAGAGCTGATCATACAGGTCGTTGATCCTGGGGAGCGGATACTTGTTCTTGATAGTGACCAAATTGACAGGTCGGTAATCTACAACCATCCGATCCGTTCCATCCTTCTTCTTGACGAAGAGGACGGGGCAAGCCCATGGAGATGAACTAGGGCGGATGAAACCCTTTTGCAAGGACTCATCGAGTTGTTTCTTAAGCTCAGCTAGTTCTAGGGGTGCCATCTTATAAGGTCTCCTAGAGATTGGAACGGTTCCTGGAACAAGGTCTATCACGAACTCGACATCTCTGTCAGGTGGAACACCTGGCAGTTCCTCTGGAAAGACATCCGGGAAGTCACGGACTACCGGAACATCTTCGAGGTCTGGAAGGGGATTGGCATTTAGAGAGTAGAGCTGACGCTCCGATACTCGGGTCAAAACATTGACTGTCTTGCCCGATGGATGGGTAAGTTGGACAGTTCTGGTTGAGCAATCAATCTTGGCGTAGTGAGCTGACATCCAGTCCATACCCAAGATGATGTTTATGTCCGAGGACTTGAGAGCTATTAGTGACGCGAGAAAAACCAATCTGTCGACAAGAATTTCATTTCCATGGCTGATCCTAGAGGTTTGCCATCTAGAACCGGGAGTTTGAATTTCCATGGAGGTGGGCATGTCACTAAAGGTAGTGTTGTGCAATCGAGCATAGCTCTCAGAAATAAATGAATGAGATGCTCCAGTATCAAAGAGAACAGTTGCCGGATGGCAATTAACAAGGAGCGTACCGAGAACGACGTTGGGGTCCTCTTGAGTTTCTTCAGCTGAAACGTAGTTGACATGGCCTCGAGCAGTGGTGGCTGGCTTGGCGACAAGCACTTTTGCTGTTGACTTACCACGGCCAACAGACTTTCCGAACTGGCTGGGGTTGTTCTGGGGACACTCACGGATGTAGTGACCCGGCTCACCACACTTGAAACAAGTTGTTATATTGGGACGTGGAGCAGCATTGGCAGTGGGGCCACCAAAAGTCTTGGGCGGCACATATTGCTGATTGGGGCGAGGTGCCTCAAAGGATGGCCTCGGGGTATACCTGGGTGGCATAGCAGAATTTGGAATCCAAACCCGGCGCTTCTGTGATCCAGAACCGGATGAAGATCCATAGTCACGGGAGTGTTTGCGGGAAGCTTCAAAATCATTCTGCCCTGTCTCGGCACTGATGGCCTTATTGACTAGCTTCGGAAAAGAAGTGCATTCATGCAGACGAAGGTCACGACGGAGCTCAGGGCTAAGTCCCTTGCGGAACCTTGCCTGCTTCTTGGCATCGGTGGATACCTCTTCGGGAGCATAGCGTGCAAGCTTACCAAACTCGCGACTGTATGCATCCACAGTCAGCTTCCCCTGGGTGAAGTTACAAAACTCCTCCCTCTTGCGATCCATGAGGCCTTCCGGGATATGATGCTCACGAAAAGCGGCACTGAAATCAGCCCAAGTAGTGAGTTGGCCGACCGGACGCATAGCTTCATAATTCTCCCACCAAAGGCTGGCAGGGCCTTCGAGGTGATAGGCAGCAAAGGTGACTTTATCATCTTCAGCCACGTTGGCAGAACGTAGCTTGTGGGCGATGCTGCGGAGCCAGTCATCCGCATCGAGAGGTTCGATGGAATGATTGAACTTTGGCGGGTACAGCTTGACAAAGTCATTGATGGACACCGAATTGATCCTCTGCTGACGTGCAGTGTTCTGCTCAATCCGCTCTAGCAAGCGATTGGTGTCGCGCCTGTTGCGCTCTGCCTCCAGCATCACTTCGGCCAGAGAAGGTGGTTGAGGAAGACTTTCCTCTCTAGGTGCACTAGCTTCTCCCTGCTCCGGGATAGCAGGGTTGCTGCGGGTGTTGACCATCCTGGGAAAACAAAACAACGATTTAAACCAGGATGGCAAAATCTGGTCAAGGAAGTGCGGAATGTAATGGATAACAAGGAATGCAGAGATGATCATCCGTATGACATGGTAATATAGAAACTGCCATATATATACCAACAGTCATACACACCATACATAGTTCAGTACAAGCCCGGCTGAAGTACCACTATGATGAAAGACGTTACATCTCATCGGAGGCATTCCAAGCTCCTATACATTATTTTTCTACACCTCCGGAATTGATACACACTAAGTTATATTCCACAATCGCACAGGATAGTGGACATACAACTATTACAATACTAGCGAGACTGCTACTAGCTCAGACAGCTCCGTAGAAGTCCTCATAGAAGTCACCACCCAGACCTGGAAGCGGAACATGGTCATCTGGGAACAGACGGTCCTGCGGTGCTTGTGGACCATAGGGACTTGGGTGCGGCCTCGGTCCAACAGATGGCGGCAGAAGAGGCCCACGAGGAGGGGTGATGCCTCCCACCTCACGCCATTCCATGAAGTCTGGCAGACTAGCCCGCACAGGGTACAAGTCTCTCGTGTCCATGTATCCGGCTTGCACAGCAGGTGCAAACCTCGTCAAGGTGGCCCAATGATCAGCACGAGCATTAAAGAGCTCCATACGCAAGGCCCGGTTTTCACGGTCCTTATCTTCCAACATCTCAGTAGTGGTGCAAAGGAGTGAGTCCTCATGGGATGCATCACTGTACATGCCCTGAAGGTAACCATGCGCCCCAGGGAGGGATGCTGGCATGTAGCGAAATTCAGTGTTGCTCAACAAAGCAGTTCTAGCTCGCATAATGGTCATCATCGAGTAGGCTGCATCTTGAACGGACATCCCAATGGTGATCCCGAGTCCATAAGAACGGTGGAGTGGTTCCGTGGCTCCGGGATAAGACGGATATATTCTGACCGTGCACAGATATTGGCTCTGGTTGAAATCTCTAAACTGCTCTTCGACGGTGTATTCAGGGTACCATCGGTAACCTGCCTCAACCATCACTCGAACCAACATGGCGGTATGACCACATACACCGATGCAACGGGTCAGACGAACCACTTGGTTTTGGGAACGGGTAGCCATCTGAAAGCACAAATTAGTGCAAAGGCATTAGAATTTCTGGATGAAATCGGACAGCATAACGGCTGTAAATGCTCAGAAAAGGAATTGAGACATCCACAACAGTTTGCGAAACCACTCAACAACAACATATCAAGGTTCTGGTTCAATTGGCAACATACTAAACTTTAGTAGAACTGAACTGGGTTGTATCCAACAATCCTATAAGTTACTACGGAGTTAGTAACACGTGAACCTGATAGAGAGAAGAGAGCCTAGTTCCTTAACCCACGTAGAATGAGAAGAGAATGACTCAGAATAGAGGCATAAGGTAAAGGAGTAAAAGAGCCTTACGTTCCCTCCCACAATCAATTCCCCTACATATAACTAAAGCATTTCTAGACTCGACATCGACCAGTTTGGCTTAGCGAACCTACAGGCAGTCCGGCTCTGATGCCAACGCTGTCAGGACCCCGATTCAAGGCCACATCGATCCAGCGTGTAACACATCATATCACTTTGCGGCCTCACGCACGGTACTCCCACGGGTGCCACCTTACCTGGCCCGGGACCGTTTGCGCCTTTTGGCTCACGTATATGATAGTGTCGCTAGCATCCATATGACAGAGAACCCGGGCCGACATGGCTAGTCGTGAACCCAAAGCGGCGCTAGCCTATGAGGACAGGCATACATGAATCACATCGAACATGTCGGTCATCAACGTATCTATTCGGGCTGTAGAACTGCGCTAACAGGACTCCGGTAACCCGGGCTGTAGCAGGCTAGGCAGGACTCCGAATATCAGCGCGTGACATTTCCCCGAAGGGACAGACATAGGAACGACATGAAACACATGCCGGCCAGTCAAGTGTCCAAGCAGTAGTGCTGGGCTAGCTGGACTCCGGTGAACCGGGCTGTAGCGGACTACTATCGCTCAGAAGCACAAGACTTACATTTCCCCATATGAAAGGCTGCCAAGGATAAACAACTAGATAGTCGGATCCCACTCATACCAAGCATTTCAATCATACACACAATATGCCCGATATGAGTAAATACAACATGGCATCACAACAGTACTCTATGACTCAAGTACTTTATTTAGAAGGCTCCGAAGAGCCACACATATCATCCATACAGATAGGGGTCACATGACCCAACACTCAAGTCATACAAACATACAAGCACATGCGGAAGCAAACTAGTCTGAGTACAGACACTAGAAAGAAAGAAGGCTTGACGAAGCCTGTCTATCTACAACGACCCTTCACAAGTCTTGGATCACCACCTGGGTGATAAGTCACTCGTCAACGTCGAGGTCTACGTAGAACCCATCAGAAGGGTTGGTGCAGTCGTCTGAAAAACATGATTAAAGCAACATGAGTACGGAGGTACTCAGCAAGTCTTACAACAGGAACCTACCATACATGCACATTCTCAAGAAGGTAGTGGGGTTATTGCAGCAAGCCAGCTTTGACTCTTGGCTAAGCTATCCTACGATAGACACCACTTGTAAATCATTTGTCGCACACGAGTCCACTAACACCATCACAATACTCCACCGTGGATTCTCTCTCGCCATCCTACGAGAGGGCCATCCGCGGTACTCACACTTATCTTCAGATTTTTAGTAGTATCCATTTAACTTATCTATGAACTGATATAGGCAACCCAGAAGTCCATTTCCGCGGACACGGCTATTCGAATAGATCATTTATAACCCTGCAGGGGTGTACTTCTTCACACATGTTTCCACCACTTAGCGTCTGCACACGACATGTGCTCGGCAGACTTCAAGCGAGAGCCGACGTGGGTGTAGACCACGACCTACCTAAACACTCAAGTCTCCAGTCCAGGTTTATCGCCTATTCGGGTTCCATCCGCAGGGAGTCCGGCCGAGGTTTCCACTAACGGCCCCGAACGATGTGAACAGGGTTCCGAGACACCAAACGGGCGCCCGGTTGACCCGGCCACGTGCCTACCGCAACACAGCCCACCCCGATGGTCAGCGCCGCGTGCGGCCCCCAGCATACTACAAACACCAGAAACTACTTGCAACTCCTGGACAGAGAACAAGGGTGGATAAGAAGTCGAGCGGGGTCATATTTCAGGGCCCAATGTGTGGTAGTAACTGTATCATGGATCACAAACACAGATCTCAGTTCTTAAGGACGGCCTCAATGAAACAACCCACCATGTACTCCTACATGGCCTCTCATCGATTCCTTTACCAAATCGTGTTCAACACTTCACTCTTGTCACCGACACAACCTTTCACTCCAGTTCATCATCCCGATGAGCCAGACCTGACACAACTCTAAGCATAGCAAGCATAGCATGGTAGGAACACACACACATGTAAGGGCTCAATCAACTCCTACACATGCTAGTGGGTTTCATCTAGTTACTGTGGCAATGACAGGTCATGCAAAGGAAGTGGGTTCAACTACCGCGACACACAGCAGTTTGAAACGCGTTGTCTTAATGCAGTAAACAAGAGCAGAAGCGAGAACATGGGTTTGTATCGGAATGATCAATGGGTTGCTTGCCTGATGGAGTGGTCGTGGGATACTGCCCTTCAGTTGGATACTCGGAGATATCCTCGGAGGCAGAACCTACCACGATGAACACATCGGAACACAATCAATACATGGCAATATGCAACAATATGATGCATGCTATGACATGGCAATACGAATGTGTCCTGGTCTTGTGCAAGTTAAACCAGAAGGAAAAGACCCCATTTGAACCAAAGATTCAAATGGTAGTGCATTTATAAGATCATATTAGTGCAATATCTTGTAATGCCTAAACAGTGGGTTTAACTTGTTTTAACATGCATGAAACCAGTACCAATGGATAGGTTGGATTTTTCTGATAATTTTTCATATATAACACTTTGCATTTGGAGTTACAGATAATTTTCTATGAATTTTTGAAGTTTGACCTATTTTCTGGATTTTCTGTATAAAAATAAATCCAGCAAAATAGATTACTGCGTCAGCATAAGGTCATGCTGACCTCAGCAGGTCAACAGACCGGTCCAAGTCAAACCTGACGCGTGGGTCCCGCGTGTCAGGGTTATTAGAATAAACAGAAAAGATTAATCCTAATCCTGGATTAGTTAGCGGGCGGGGCCCACATGTCATAGACCCAGGGGGTCAACGGGTCAACTCCGCCGGCGTTGAGCCGCCGGCGACGTCCAGACGCGGCGGAGGAAGTGTAGAATCGTGCTCCGGCGACCAAATCGACGGCGGAGCACGTCTACGTGATGCAGGAGCTGACCCGCAACTCTTGGTGGAGTTGGTTGGGGTCGGGGTGGCCGGAGTTGGCGCCGGCGACGAGTGTGGCGGCGCCGGGGCTCGGGCGCAGGTGGAACCGGGGCTGCGGGGCACGGCGAGGCGCGTGCGGTAGTGCGTTGGCCTCCTGGGGTTGCGGTGAGGCCATTGGATACGGTGGGGTGGTCATTGGTTAGCCGGAGACACGTCGGCGACGAGCTCCGCGGCGGTGCGTGCGGGTGAGCATCGTGCGCTCGCTGTGGTGCACGAGGAAGAGAAAGGAGAGGATGGGGAGGTAGCTGAGCTCACAGCGGTCTCGGGGAAGCGAACGTCGCGGTCGGGGACGAGCTGGTGCGGCGGTGAGGTCGAAGGGGATCTCCGGCGGTGGCGGAGTCGGGCGACGTCGGTGCAGCGGCTTCAAGGCAAGCGAGCGCTCGGGGCTCGGCCTGCTCGACGGAGTCGACGGCGGCGAAGCTCTTGGGCAAGGTCTCATGGCGCGAGGAGGGCGGTGGCTATGGCTACGACGGCGGAGCGGCGACGATGGCGTCGGCCATGGCGGGGAGAGCGAGGGAGAGAGGCAGGGGGAGAATGGACGTGTCCAGGGCGTCGGGGCGCGACGTGGAGGCCGTCCAGGACAGCGGGGCGGCGAGGAGGTGAAGCAGGGCGCCGGGGAGGTGCGTGGCGCCCGCTGGTGCCGGCGTCGAGCACCTGCGTGCCTGCCTGGCCGAGCCAAGCAGCTCGCTGGCGCGGCAGCTGGGCTGGGCCGGCAGGTGGGCCGGTTGCGGGTGCCAGGTAAGTCTTTCTGATTTTTGTTTTCCTTTTCTATTTCTTTTGTAACTTTGTGGATTATTTAAATTACCTAGACCACTCCAAAAATCACCAAACTATACCTGGTCCTTAGTTGGAATATTTCCAACCAGGAACATTTTAGTTTGGAGATATTTGAGCATTTGAAATATTTTATAAATTTTAAATGCCCAAATTCCAAATACTAATGCATTAAGTCAGAAACCTTAGGATGACCTAGAAAATTGTGCACCACTTTTGTCAAAGGTTTAAACCCAAAACAAAGAGGGTGAACATTTTAGAAGGGCATTTCAGGTTCATTGAAAAAGATTTTAGTAAACCCTAGTTATTTCCAGGGGGGGGGAGTGTGTGTTGGGGGTTCTGGCATTTCCCATTTCAAAATTAATAGAATTTAAACATGATGCACACTCTAATGCATGGCCTAGCTAGGGATGTGACACTTTATATCCAATTGGTGGCACTATGAGCTGTTCATTACGAAGGTACATGGCTTGCTACTATCTTGCTACTCTTTTTGTACTGTCATTAGATAGTAATACTAGTGGTTTGCATGTGAATTTATTGGCAGGGTGGACCTACATTGGAGGTGCAGGACATGATTCAATGATTGGATGCTCAATTTCGGTTGTATCAATTTCACCTCTTCCATCACTACGAACATGGATATCCTTAGTCTGATGAAGAATAGGCACTATACTTCTGCTCTGAACCAGCAAATCAATTCAGTATGAAATTGTCCAGGGCAAAACATAACTGTATCAGATTGTCCAGTGCAGAACATGACAGATGCTAAGCGGAAGAAACATGTTTAAACCGAAAATACAAGGTGTGGTATATGTTTACTAGCTGCTTGATATTTGTGCAGACAGAGATGTCTGCTCGTTGCTATTTGGCAAACCAACAAAGTGCCCACAATTTTGGTTGAACTGCACAAGATAATAGTATAGTCACTGCAAGCAGTGCCATTTGAAAATAGACACAAAAAGATTGGATAGTCACATCATGGACTGCAGAAAAGTAGTACTGTACTATTTATTGGCCAACACTAGGTGCTTCATTGCTTTGCTCTGATTATACAATTTGCATCATTTTGCCTAAGTTAAAGTTTGTATTCCGAAAATAGTCTCGCCGTGTGATCGAGAGAAGACCAAATCATATTGCAGTGGATGTACCTCCATCATGTGTGGTTCATTCTCATGGTTCTAGCTGTTGGTGAAACCACTTATGTTTGCAAGAGGAATTGTAGACTTCACAAACAAATTTGTCTTTCAGTATGTACTGAATGTTGGCCAAGAGAAGCATCCAAGTTAGTAGGAAGAACAGATGTTTTTTCTAGATCTTTGCTTTTGGAGCTACATATTTGTATATGATCTGTGAATCATTGAGATTCATTAACAAGTTGATCTTATGTATGGGAATCGTACTAGTTAGTTTTAGTTGCGATGCAAGATCAAAAGTGGCTAATCTTTGCTTTTGGAGCTACATATTTGTATATGATCTATGAATCATTAAGATGCATTAACAGTTACTTATTTTTGTTCGCTCAGTGTTTACAAGTTACTGATCGATCACTAGCTAGCCTACAAATGCGCTCCTGGCAGTTTTATTTGCGACGCAAGATGCGAAGTGGCAGTTTTTTGAATAAAAATGCCTACCTCTGAAGAAACTGACAAGCTACACTATCGATCCTACACGGATAAAAATGCCTACCTCTGAAGAAACTGACAAGCTACACTATCGATCCTACACGGATAAATAGCGGATCACGCATGTACTACCTCCTTTCCGGTTTGCAGGGCTCAATTCAAGAAACGACCTACTCGATCCTACACGAATAAATAGCGGATCACGCACGTACTAGTACCTCCTTTCCGGTTTGCAGGGCTTAATTCAAACCTCTCACCAACCAAGGTACTCCCTCCGTCCGGGATTTATTAGTCCCGTGAGCAAAGGAGCAAGACCAAGGCATGGCAATAATTAACGGCATGCAGAAGTTTAAGCCTAACTAATTCCAGCAATTTAAGTGGCTGCATGCATGCCCTCGGCATGCAGAAGTTTAAGCCTAATTAATTCCAGCGATATAAGTGGCTGCATGCTGCTTCGCGTACTGCCTGCGAGCGATTCTGAGTGCCTGCATGCAGCCGGCCATAATTAAGCCAGCTAACTGATGCGAAAAAAGATATGCTTTAAATCCGTGGAATCATTATTGACAAGGAGGGAGATGATTCGAGTGCACTTGTTTGACCGCCATGCCGGCGTGCGACCCAGACGGGACGGACGGCACAGTCATAATTTCAGTTTCTCTAGTTTTCCACGGCAAGCTGGCGCGCTAAGCCATTATGCATTGAATTCCGATGACCGTCGCGCTACCTTCCGCCTATAAGTACTGTTTCCCGGCCTTCTCAGGTGCCACCGTGACCCAACTCGCCATATCCTCATAAGCCCCCACTAGCCCGACGTCGCTCGCCACGTCCGCCATGCCCCCACCCATCCGTGGTAGGCGACGCCGGAGGCGGTCACCGCCGAAACTAGTGTTCAGGTTTTCACCGGAAGGCAGATGGAGGGAGGAGGCATTCTAACTGTCTTTAGATGGCAATGCAGAGATCGAGGAGTTGTTGGAGCGTGACCGCATGGTGGAGGAGTAGGAGTTGTTGGAGCGCGACCGCCTAGCGGAGGAGCAACATATCGCCGATTTGCGCTGCCGGCGGGACATGGAGCAGCAGCGCACCGACGCTCTGAGTCGCGAGCAGAGCGCCCGCAACTGGGCCGACTACGTGGAGGCCGGCGCCCGGCAAATAGCCCTGGAGGCTGTAGGGCACGCACGCGTTCGCGATGCCGATTTTGACTACCAGCTCGTCAAGTGGGTTTCCCGCTTGGAAGCCGAAGCTTCGGTGGACCACGCCGGCATGGAAAGGGCCAACGCGCGTGAGCAACGCGCCCTATCGCACCTCTGGCAAGTCTGAGGCGAGGCGGAGGACGCCGGTGCCGGCGTTTAGCATGGACAGCAGATGGCGGCCGGCATCATCTAGTTAGCTAAGAGTAAGTTAGTACTTGTATGCTACTAGAGTGTTAGTGGGAGTAGATAGTTTAGATAGTTAAGTTGGCTATGATGGTTGTCAACGTGGAAGTTCAGTACTCTATATGTGGATCAGACCTGTTACTTTGCTCTGAATGTTGAACTTTCCGTTTGAACGTATGGAATGGGCTGTTATTTTTAAATGGGTTGTATTTGTCCTCCATAGTTTACAGGCTGACTTGTGGGCCTAGCAAGTTGACGCGTAAACAATCAGGAGATGATTGTACGTGGAGAGGATGACAGCAGGGACCCACCAAGGTCATGGCAGTACGCAAGCAAGTGCCTCCTTATTTCAAGCCAATAAAAAAATGGCTCCTCCTAGTGGATTTCTGACATCTGGGTCCCATGCCATTGTCAACGTAGTCAATACACGAGAGAATTGCACAACGAGCGGCTGACACCAGGGACCCAGCAGCTCGCCCAGTTTTTTTTTTTGGGTTAAATTTGATAAATGCCCCTCCAAATCTGGTGTATCCGAGAAATGCCAGTGCAATTTCCAAACTTTGAAAAATGCCATTTCATGCCATTTCTAGTGGCATTTTTCGAAGTCTGGAGTGTCATTTTTTAAAGTTTGCAAACTGTAGTGGCGTTTTTCAAAGTTTGCAAAAATTGCAGTGGCATTTTTATGAATCGCCATAATTGGACTGGCATTTATCTAATTTGTTTTTGAGACGGAAGCAGGGTGTCAACTGGGCTGTGCGGGACACGCTGGCCTGTCTAGACAGCCTTTTCTTTTATGTTTACCACACACCAACCCAGTAGTTTTTTTCTTTTTGAAAATGGCTAGCCCAGTTTTTTGTGATTTGTCAAGTAAGTCCCTTTATCAGGCCTGTTGGGCTGCAAATCTTTCAAGACAAGGAGAGCTTCATTCGGCGGGCCGAGAAAATGGCCTATCAGTAATGAGAAATGGGCTGTACATTTTTAAAACACATCAAACCGACAATTATTTTCAAATATCTTTTTTTCATTTCGAGATTTTAAATTGCATTGATTTTTATGCGTGGACAATTTATTGGATTTTATATTGATATACATTTATTTTTAAAATCAGTCTGAATGTGACTCGAGATTTCGGGATTAAAAACAGTTCAGACCGCACCGACATATGCAAAATTTCGTATAATTTTTAACCGTGGCCACAATATGGGCTGTAATGCTAACATAAAGAATATGGGCTCCAAAAAAACGCGTAATAATTAGCAAATGGGCTGTAAATTATTTGAAATAATGGCAGATGGGTTGTATGCTGTTTTCCACATATTTGAGGCTTTCCAGAGATGGCCTGTGTAGTGTTGGATGTCCATCCAACGACCGTCGTGCTTTTTCAATCTCTGCTCTTCCTGCTCCAACCGCTCAAACAAGCGCCGGCGGGACTGCCTGCTCCCTCCTCCCCACGGCCGGCTATGCTGCCGCGCAGGCCTCACCGCCCCACCATACTCCCATCGCTAGCCTAGCCATCCCTCTACTCACCCACACCTGTTGTTATTCTCCGGCGACCGCACACGAACCAGTAAACCCTCGTACAGTCGTACTCCCCTCCATGTGGGAAACAAAAACAACGGCCGAGTCTTCCCTGCCTCTATGTCGTTCCCTTCCTAGGCCTCGCCGTCGTCCACCGCCCTGGTGCTCTCGGCGTGGCATGGTCAACGACCGACTTGCATCTGAAGTGGACTGTACGTGGAGAGGCTGATAGCTGGGTCCACGGCCGCACGCAAGGAAATGCCTCCTTATTACGCGCAAAATAATGATTTCCTCCACCTGACATCTGGGACCCACCGAAACGGCCTCTGTATTTCGTGAAAAAAACGTTACTGCCGCTGACAGCACGGACCCACCAGCTATATCTTCGCACGCAAGGAAGTCCCTCCTTATTACGCACAAAAAATGAATACTCCCCCTGCTAGCTGGGACCCAGTATAGTGGGCCTACTAAGTTGATGGGGACGAAGGGCTTTGTCAACTTAGTCAATATGCACGATTCCAGCTCGACTGACCGTACGATGTCCATCCAACGGCCATAGTGCTACTTCAACCTCTGGTCTTCTTGCTCCAGCCGCCCAAAGCAGCGCCGTTCGTGCCACCTGCTCCTGCCTCCCGTGGACGGCTGTGCTGCCGCGGAGGCCTCACCACCCCCATACTACTCCCACCGCTGGCGAGGCCATCCCTCCACACCACTCACCCACACCCCCTGTTATTCTGCGGCGATGGCAGCGCAGCCAAACTACTGAACCCTCGTACTCCTCTCCGCGTGGGCATCCACTGCTGCGTCTTCCCCGGCTCCGCGTCGTCCCCTTCCTAGGCCTCGCCGTCGTCCACCGCCGTGGTGCTGTCGGCGCGGCGTGGTCAATGTGGTCAACGACCGGATGCCATCGGAAGTGAAGGAAATATGCCCTAGAGGCAATAATAAAGTTATTATTTATTTCCTTACATATCATGATAAATGTTTATTATTCATGCTAGAATTGTATTAACCGGAAACATAATACATGTGTGAATACATAGACAAACAGAGTGTCACTAGTATGCCTCTACCTGACTAGCTCGTTAATCAAAGATGGTTATGTTTCCTAACCATGAACAAAGAGTTGTTATTTGATTAACGAGGTCACATCATTAGTTGAATGATCTGATTGACATGACCCATTCCATTAGCTTAGCACCCGATCGTTTAGTATGTTGCTATTGCTTTTATCCATGACTTATACATGTTCCTATGACTATGAGATTATGCAACTCCCGTTTGCCGGAGGAACACTTTGGGTGCTACCAAACGTCACAACGTAACTGGGTGATTATAAAGGAGTACTACAGGTGTCACCAAAGGTAGATGTTGGGTTGGCGTATTTCGAGATTAGGATTTGTCACTCCGATTGTCGGAGAGGTATCTCTGGGCCCTCTCGGTAATGCACATCACTTAAGCCTTGCAAGCATTGCAACTAATGAGTTAGTTGCGAGATGATGTATTGTGGAACAAGTAAAGAGACTTGCCGGTAACGAGATTGAACTAGGTATTGGATACCGACGATCGAATCTCGGGTAAGTAACATACCAATGACAAAGGGAACGACGTATGTTGTTATGCGGTCTGACCGATAAAGATCTTCGTAGAATATGTAGGAGCCAATATGGGCATCCAGGTCCCGCTATTGGTTATTGACCGGAGACGTGTCTCGGTCATGTCTACATTGTTCTCGAACCGTAGGGTCCGCACGCTTAAGGTTTCGATGACAGTTATATTATGAGTTTATGAGTTTTGATGTACCAAAGGAGTTCGGAGTCCCGGATGAGATCGGGGACATGACGAGGAGTCTCGAAATGGTCGAGACGTAAAGATCGATATATTGGACGACTATATTCGGACATCGGAAAGGTTCTGAGTGATTCGGGTATTTTCGGGAGTACTGGGTAGTTACGGGAGAAGCAATGGGCCTTGATGGGCTCTAGTGGGAAGAGAAGAAAGGGCCAAGGGGCTGCTGCGCCCCCCCCCCTTCCCTCTGGTCCGAATTGGACTAGGGAAAAGGGGGCCGGCCACCTTTCCTTCTCCTCCACTTCCTTCTCCCTTCCTCCCCTCTTGATGGACTCCTACTAGGACTTGGAGTCCTAGTAGGACTCCCATCTTGGCCGCACCAATTGGCTTGGCCGGCCTCCTCCTCCTCCATCCTTTATATACTGAGGCAAGGGGCACCCCTTGGACACACAATTGATCAACGTGATCGTTCCTTAGCCGTGTGCGGTGCCCCCCTCCACCATATTCCACCTCGGTCATATTGTAGCGGTGCTTAGGCGAAGCCCTGCGACAGTAGAACATCAAGATCGTCACCACGCCGTCGTGCTGACGGAACTCTTCCCCGAAGCTTTGCTGGATCGGAGCCCGGGGAACGTCATCGAGCCGAACGTGTGCCAAGAACTCGGAGGTGCCGGAGTAACGGTGCTTGGATTGGTCGGATCATGAAGACGTACGACTACATCAACCGCGTTGATATAACGCTTCCGCTTTCGGTCTACGAGGGTACGTAGACAACACTCTCCCCTCTCGTTGCTATGCATCACCATGATCTTGCGTGTGCGTAGGAAATTTTTTGAAATTACTAAGTTCCCCAACAGTGGCATCCGAGCCTAGGTTTTTATGGTTTGATGTTATTTGCACGAGTAGAACACAAGTGAGTTGTGGACGATACAAGTCATACTGCCTACCAGCATGTCATACTTTGGTTCAGCGGTATTGTTGGATGAGACGACCCGGACCAACCTTATGCGTACGCTTAGGCGAGACCGGTTCCCTCGACGTGCTTTGCACACAGATGGCTTGCGGGAGACTGTCTCACCAACTTTACTTGAACCAAGTGTGTCTACGCCCGGTCCTTGAGAAGGTTAAAACGGAGTCTATTTGACAAACTATCGTTGTGGTTTTGATGCGTAGGTAAGATGAGTTCTTGCTTAAGCCCGTAGCAGCCACGTAAAACTTGCAACAAACAAAGTAGAGGACGTCTAACTTGTTTTTGCAGGGCATGTTGTGATGTGATATGGTCAAGACATGATGCTATATTGTATGAGATGATCATGTTTTGTAACCGAGTTATCGGCAACCGGCAGGAGCCGTATGGTTGTCGCTTTATTGTATGCAATGCAATCGCCCTGTAATGCTTTACTTTATCACTAAGTGGTAGCGATAGTCGTAGAAGCATAAGATTGGTGAGACGACAACGATGCTACGATGGAGATCAAGGTGTCGCGCCGGTGACGATGGTGATCATGACAGTGCTGCGGAGATGGAGATCACAAGCACAAGATGATGATGGCCATATCATATCACTTATATTGATTGCATGTGATGTTTATCTTTTATGCATCTTATCTTGCTTTGATTGACGGTAGCATTATAAGATGATCTCTCACTAATTATCAAGAAGTGTTCTCCCTGAGTATGCACCGTTGCGAAAGTTCTTCGTGCTGAGACACCACGTGATGATCGGGTGTGATAGGCTCTACGTTCAAATACAACGGGTGCAAAACAGTTGCACACACGGAATACTCAGGTTATACTTGACGAGCTATGCATATAAGATATGACCTCGGAACACGGAGACCGAAAGGTCGAGCGTGAATCATATAGTAGATATGATCAACATAATGATGTTCACCATTGAAGACTAAGCCATTTCACGTGATGATCGGTTATGGTTTAGTTGATTTGGATCACGTGATCACTTAGAAGATTAGAGGGATGTCTATCTAAGTGGGAGTTCTTAAGTAATATGATTAATTGAACTTTAATTTATCATGAACTTAGTCCTGGTAGTATTAGCATATCTATGTTGTAGATCAATAGCTCGCATTGTTGCTTCCCTTTGTTTATTTTGATATGTTCCTAGAGAAAATTGTGTTGAAAAATGTTAGTAGCAATGATGCGGATTGGATCCGTGATTTAATGTTTATCCTCATTGCTGCACAGAAGAATTATGTCCTTGATGCACCGCTAGGTGACGGGCCTATTGCAGGAGCAGATGCAAACGTTATGAACGTTGTGCTAGCTCAATATGATGACTACTTAATAGTTTAGTGCACCATGCTTAAACGGCTTAGAATCGGGACTTCAAAGACGTTTTGAACGTCATGGACCATATGAGATGTTCCAGGATTTGAAGTTAATATTTCAAGCAAATACCCGAGTTGAGAGATATGAAGTCTTCAACAAGTTCTATAGCTAAAATATGGAGGAGAATCGCTCAACTAGTGAGCATGAGCTCAGATTGTCTGGGTACTACAATTGCTTGAATCAAGTGGGAGTTAATCTTCCAGATAAGATAGTGATTGACAGAATTCTCTAGTCACCATCACCAAGTTAGTAGAACTTCGTGATGAACTATAATATGCAAGGGACGACGAAAGTAATTCCCAAGCTCTTCGTGATGCTGAAATTAACGAAGGTAGAAATCAAGAAAAACATCAAGTGTTGATGGTTGACAAGATCACTAGTTTCAAGAAAAGGGCAAAGGGAAGAAGAAGGGGAAATTCAAGAAGAACAGCAAACAAGTTGCTGCTCAAGAGAAGAAACCCAAGTCTGGACCTAAGCCTGAGACTGAGTGCGTTTACTGCAAAGGGACTGGTCACTGGAAGCGGAACTGCCCCAAGTATTTGGCGGATAAGAAGGATGGAGAAGTGAACAAAGGTATATTTGATATACAGATTATTGATGTGTATTTTACTAGTGTTCATAGCAACCCCTCGGTATTTGATACTGGTTCAGTTGCTAAGAGTAGTAACTCGAAACGGGAGTTGCATAATGAACAAAGACTAGTTAAGGGTGAAGTGACGATGAAAGTTGGAAGTAGTTCCAAGATTGATATGATCATCATCGCACACTCCCTATACTTTCAGGATTAGTGATAAACCTAAATAAGTGTTATTTGGTGTTTGCGTTGAGCATAAATATGATTTGATCATGTTTATTGCAATACGATTATTCATTTAAGTTAGAGAACAATTGTTGTTCTGTTTACATGAATAGAACCTTTTATGGTCATACACACCCAATGAAAATAGTTCATTGGATCTCGATCGTAGTGATACACATATTCATAATATTGAAACCAAAAGATGCGAAGTTAATAATGATAGTGCAACCTATTTGTGGCACTGCCGTTTAGGTCATATTGGTGTAAAGTGCATGAAGAAACTCCATGCTGATGGGATTTTGGAATCACTTGATTATGAATCACTTGATGCTTGCGAACCATGCCTCTTGGGCAAGATGACTAAAACGCCGTTCTCCGGAACAATGGAGCAAGCAACAGATTTGTTGGAAATCATACATACTGATGTATGTGGTCCGATGAATATTAAGGCTCGCGACAAGTATCATTATTTTCTAACCTTCACAGATGATTTGAGCAGATATGAGTATATCTACTTGATGAAACATAAGTCTGAAACGTTTGAAAAGTTCAAAGAATTTCATAATGAAGTGGAGAATCATCGTAACAAGAAATAAAAGTTTCAACGATATGATCGCAGAAGTAAAATATTTGAGTTACGAGTTTGGCCTTCAGTTAAAACAATGTGAAATAGCTTCACTACTCACGCCACCTGGAACACCACAGTGTAATGGTGTGTCCGAACGTCATAACCGTACTTTATTAGATATAGTGCGATCTATGATGACTCTTACCAATCTACCACTATCGTTTTGGGGTTATGCATTAGAGACAGCTGCATTCACGTTAAAAAAGGGCACCATCTAAATCCGTTGAGACGACACCGTATGAACTATGGTTTGGCAAGAAACCAAAGTTGTTGTGTCTTAAAGTTTGGGGTTGTGATGCTTATATGAAAAAGTTTCATTCTGATAAGCTCAAACCCAAATCGGAGAAATATGTCTTTAGAGGATACCCAAAGAAGACAGTTGGGTACACCTTCTATCACAGGTCCGAAGGCAAGATATTCATTGCTGAGAATGGATCCTTTCCAGAGAAGGAGTTTCTCTCGAAAGAAGTGATTGGGAGGAAAGTAGAAAACTTGATGAGGTAATTGTACCTTCTCCCTTATTGGAAAGTAGTTCATCACAGAAATCTATTCTTGTGACTACTACACCAATCAGTAAGGAAGCTAATGATAATGATCATGTAACTTCAAGATCAAGTTACTACTGAATCTCGTAAGTAAACCAGAGTGAGATCCGCACCAGAGTGGTACGGTAATCCTGTTCTGGAAGTCATGTTACTAGACCATGATGAACTTGCGAACTATGAGGAAGCGATGATGAGCCCAGATTCCGCGAAATGGTTTGAGACCATGAAATCTGAGATATGATCCATGTATGAGAACAAAAGTATGGACTTTGATGGATTTGCCCAATGATCGGCAAGCCATAGAATATAAATGGATCTTCAAGAGGAAGACGGACGCTGATAGTAGTGTTACTATCTACAAAGCTAGAATTGTCGCAAAAGGTTTTCGACAAGTTCAAAGTGTTGACTACGATGAGAGTTTCTCACTCGTATCTATGCCTAAGTCTGTCCGAATCATATTAGCAATTGCCGCATTTTATGAAATCTGGCAAATGGATAAACAAAACTGCATTCCTTAATAGATTTATTAAAGAAGAGTTGTATATGATGCAACCAGAAGGTTTTGTCAATCCTAAAGGTGCTAACAAAATATGCAAGCTCCAGCGATCCATCTATGGACTGGTGCAAGCATCTCGGAGTTGGAATATACACTTTGATAAGTTGATCAAAGCATATAGTTTTATACAGACTTGCGGTGAAGCCTGTATTTACAAGAAAGTGAGTGGGAGCACTACAGCATTTCTGATAAGTATATGTGAATGACATACTGTTGATCGGAAATAATGTAGAATTATTCTGCAAAGCATAAAGGAGTGTTTGAAAGGAGTTTTTCAAAGAAAGACCTCGATGAAGCTGCTTACATATTGAGCATCAAAATCTATAGAGATAGATCAAGACGCTTGATAAGTTTTTTCAATGAGTACATACCTTGACAAGATTTTGAAGTAGTTCAAAATGGAACAGTCAAAGAAAGAGTTCTTGCCTGTGTTACAAGGTGTGAAATTGAGTAAGACTCAAAGCCCGACCACGGCAGAAGATAGAAAGAGAATGAAAGTCATTCCCTATGCCTCAGCCATAGGTTCTATAAAGTATGCCATGCTGTGTACCTGATCTATTGCATACCCTACCACTGAGTTTGGCAAGGGAGTACAATAGTGATCTAGGAGTAGATCACTGGACAGCGGTCAAAATTATCCTTAGTGGAATAAGGATATGTTTCTCGATTATGGAGGTGACAAAAGGTTCGTCGTAAAGGGTTACGTCGATGCAAGTTTTGACACTGATCTAGATGACTCTAAGTCTCAATCTGGATACATATTGAAAGTGGGAGCAATTAGCTAGAGTAGCTCCGTGCAGAGTATTGTTGACATAGAAATTTGCAAAATACTTACGGATCTGAATGTGACAGACCCGTGGACTAAAATTATCTCACAAGCAAAACATGATCACACCTTAGTACTCTTTGGGTGTTAATCACATAAGCGGTGTGAACTAGATTACTGACTCTAGTAAACCCTTTGGGTGTTGGTCACATATCGATGTGAACTATGGGTGTTAATCACATGGTGATGTGAACTATTGCTGGTAAATCACATGGCGATGTGAACTAGATTATTGACTCTAGTGCAAGTGGGAGACTGAAGGAAATATGCCCTAGAGGCAATAATAAAGTTAATATTTATTTCCTTACATATCATGATAAATGTTTATTATTCATGCTAGAATTGTATTAACCGGAAACATAATACATGTGTGAATACATAGACAAACAGAGTGTCACTAGTATGCCTCTACCTGACTAGCTCGTTAATCAAAGATGGTTATGTTTCCTAACCATGAATAAAGAGTTGTTATTTGATTAACGAGGTCACATCATTAGTTGAATGATCTGATTGACATGACCCATTCCATTAGCTTAGCACCCGATCGTTTAGTATGTTGCTATTGCTTTTATCCATGACTTATACATGTTCCTATGACTATGAGATTATGCAACTCCCGTTTGCCGGAGGAACACTTTGGGTGCTACCAAACGTCACAACGTAACTGGGTGATTATAAAGGAGTACTACAGGTGTCACCAAAGGTAGATGTTGGGTTGGTGTATTTCGAGATTAGGATTTGTCACTCCGATTGTCGGAGAGGTATCTCTGGGCCCTCTCGGTAATGCACATCACTTAAGCCTTGCAAGCATTGCAACTAATGAGTTAGTTGCGAGATGATGTATTATGGAACGAGTAAAGAGACTTGTCGGTAACGAGATTGAACTAGGTATTGGATACCGACGATCGAATCTCGGGTAAGTAACATACCGATGACAAAGGGAACAACGTATGTTGTTATGCGGTCTGACCGATAAAGATCTTCGTAGAATATGTAGGAGCCAATATGGGCATCCAGGTCCCGCTATTTGTTATTGACCGGAGACGTGTCTCGGTCATGTCTACATTGTTCTCGAACTGTAGGGTCCGCACGCTTAAGGTTTCGATGACAGTTATATTATGAGTTTATGAGTTTTGATGTACCAAAGGAGTTCGGAGTCCGGATGAGATCGGGGACATGACGAGGATTCTCGAAATGGTCGAGATGTAAAGATCGATATATTGGACGACTATATTCGGACATCGGAAAGGTTCTTAGTGATTCGGGTATTTTCGGGAGTACCGGGTAGTTACGGGAGAAGCAATGGGCCTTGATGGGCTTTAGTGGGAACAGAAGAAAGGGCCAAGGGGCTGCTGCGCCCCCCCCCCCTTCCCTCTGGTCCGAATTGGACTAGGGAAAAGGGGGCCGGCCACCTTTCCTTCTCCTCCACTTCCTTCTCCCTTCCTCCCCTCTTGATGGACTCCTACTAGGACTTGGAGTCCTAGTAGGACTCCCATCTTGGCCGCACCAATTGGCTTGGCCGGCCTCCTCCTCCTTCATCCTTTATATACTGAGGCAAGGGGCACCCCTTGGACACACAATTGATCAACGTGATCGTTCCTTAGCCGTGTGCGGTGCCCCCCTCCACCATATTCCACCTCGGTCATATTGTAGCGGTGCTTAGGCGAAGCCCTGCGACAGTAGAACATCAAGATCGTCACCACGCCGTCGTGCTGACGGAACTCTTCCCCGAAGCTTTGCTGGATCGGAGCCCGGGGAACGTCATCGAGCCGAACGTGTGCCAAGAACTCGGAGGTGCCGGAGTAACGGTGCTTGGATCGGTCGGATCGTGAAGACGTACGACTACATCAACCGCGTTGATATAACGCTTCCGCTTTCGGTCTACGAGGGTACGTAGACAACACTCTCCCCTCTCGTTGCTATGCATCACCATGATCTTGCGTGTGCGTAGGAATTTTTTTGAAATTACTACGTTCCCCAACAGGAAGAACACTGTACGTGGAGAGGCTGACAGCTGGGTGCACGACAGCCGCAAGGAAGTGCCTCCTTATTACGCGGAAAATAATTATTCCTCCACCTGACAGCAGGGACCCACCGGACACCCACCAGTATATCGCGAAAAAACATTTGCCCCTGACTGTTGGGACCCACCCGACGGGCCACCGTATTTTGCGAAAAAAAACGTTCCCCCTGCTGTCAGCTCGGACCCACCGGAAGTGCCTCCTTATTACGCAAAAAAACATGAATACCCCCCTGCTAGCTGGGACCCACCTTGGTGGGAGGCTGACTTGTGGGCCTACTAAGTTGACGGGGACGGAGGGCTTTGTCAACTTAGTCAATATGCACGATTTTAGCTCCAGTGACCGTACGATGTCCATCCAACGGTCGTAGTGCTTCTTCAACCTCTTGTCTTCTTGCTTCAGCCGCCCAAAGCAGCGCCGGTCGTGCCGCCTGCTCCTGCCTCCCATGGCCGGCTGTGCTGCCGCGGAGGCCTCACCGCCCCCCTACTATTCCCACCGCTGGCCAGGCCCTGCGGCGACGGCAGCCTCACACCGCAGCCGAACGAATGAACCCTCATACTCCTCTCCGCGTGGGCATCCACTGTCGCGTCTTCACCGGCTCTGCGTCGTCCCCTTCCTAGGCCTCGCCATCGTCCACCGCCCTGGTGCTCTCGGCGCGGCGTGGTCAATGTGGTCAAGGAACGACTTCCATCGGACGTGGACTGTACGTGGAGAGGCTGACAGCTGGGTCCACGGCAGCAGCAAGGAAGTGCCTCCTTATTACGCGGAAAATAATGATTCCTTCACCTGACAGCAGGGACCCACCGGACGGGCCACCGTATTTCGCGAAAAAAGGTTTCCTCCTGACTACTGGGACCCACCAGCTACACCTTCGCACGCAAGGAAGTGCGTCCAGGCAAAAAAACAATTCGCCCCCCTAACTGTTGGGACCCACCAGCTACATCTTTGCAAGCAAGGAAGTGCCTGATAGTCGGGATCCACCTGGTCGAAGCGTACGTAGCGTTGTCATTCTAGTCGCGAACGTGTACGTACATATATACTGGTCGATGCAGAGGCGCGCACGTGTCGTAGTAGAGGCGCGCACGTAGCATGTACACGTACGTACAGCGGCCATGGTGCAAGAAAGAAAATACGGCCACGTATGTGTACATACGGGCGGGGTCTCGAACGCTTACTCACGCATACGTACGGCCAGGGCTCGTGTACATGGCTGGGTCGGAACGGAGAAACAGCATCTCGTCGTCATGGGGAGGCAACGGAATGCGTCGTGTTCATGGGGAGGCAACGGAATGCGCCGTGTTCATCGGGAGGGCTTGGACGGAACAGGCGATGGAAACGAGGCCTGGCGTACCGCAGAACAGAGAAAACGGCCTTGTGTTCGACCGGCCACGTTCGAAACGGGATCATGTTGATCGGGAGGGGTGCGGCGTACCGCAAAACGGAGGAAACGGACCTCCTACGGTCGAAATGGGGGTCCCTGTTGATCGGGAGGGGTGTGGCGTACCGCAAAATGGACGAAACGAACTTGTGTTGGAGTGCTATGGTCGAAACGGGGGTCCTGTTCATCGGGAGGGGTGTGGCGTACCGCAAAACGGGACTCCATGGGATACTGTTCATCTCCACTGTTGACCCCCTCCAGCCTCCACGAGCTACTGTTCATCCACTGTCGACCTCCTCCAGCCTCCACCTGCGACTGTTCATCCACGGGCTCCTGTTCATCCAGCCTCCACCGCGCGCTACTCCACCGGCTACTGTCCAACCAGCCCTCTCCACGAGCTCCTGTTCAACCACCCCTCCACGGGCTACTGTTCATCCTGCCCTCCACCGTCTACTGTTCATCCAGCCCTCCACGGGGTGGTCCTGTTCATCCAGCCCTCCACGAGGTCCTATTCATCCAGCCCCAAACGGCTCGATCGATCGGGGTCCTGTTCATCCTGAGGCAACACCACGGGGTCCTGTTCATCCACCCCCACCAGGAACTGTTCATCCACCCCCCCCCCCCCCCGCAACGCTCACTATTCATCCAGAGGCAGCATCGATCGGCTTCAGTTAGCAGCAGTAGCGAAGGAATCGCTCGATCGGGTTCAGTAAACAGCCATCGACCGATCGCTCGGGTTCAGTAACGCGTAGCCTGCAGTGCAATCGCTCGGGTTCAGTTAGAGCCCAACGCCTTGCTGGGTTCAGTTAGAGCCAATGCCTCCCACAGACGCGCGTACGTGTACGAGAGAAACGCGCATCGCTCGGCCCCCGACCTCCAAACGTAACCGGGAACTCTCCTAAATTTTCCTCCGCCTCGCTTCTACCATGGTTTTTTCTGTCATGGACAGCCCAAAGAATGTCATGCAGCTGCGTCTCCGGCCCGCCCAGGACGAAAAGCCCATTTTCTGTCATGATTTTTTGTCATAGAAGTAGGAGCCCACCACATCTATGATGATACTGGGTTTTGTCACAATTATCGTCATAGAAGTGTCATATGTATGACAGGAAAAAAATTCGTTCGGCCCAAAATGACACGGATGTATCTTTTTTTTTGTAGTGATATGCTTTGTATTCGAGTGCTGAACTGGGTTGTTGGCGATCTTGATGGCGCTTTCGTTGTCGCAATAGAGTGGTACTTGTTTCAGATGGATGCCATAGTCCTTGAGAGTTTGCTTCATCCATAGAAGCTGAGCAAGATCCAGCAGCAATGTATTCAGATTCAGCAGTGGAGAGTGATACACAGTTCTGCTTCTTTGAAGACCAACAGACAAGTGATCGTCCCAGAAAGTGACATGTGCCTGATGTAGACTTGCAATCCACCTTGTCACCAGCATAATCAGCATCCGAGAATCCAACCAGATCAAACTCTGAGCCCTTTGGATACCATAATCCTAATGTTGGGGTGTAAGCTAAATATCGAAGAATTCGCTTCACAAACAGTTCACGTCCATATGTCTTCGTGAAGAGTGTGGGATCCAGGGAACCAGGTTTGAAGCCTTTGCTCTTCAGGAAGTCTTTGAGCGTGTCATACCAAGCGCGAGGGGCTTGTTTGAGGCCATATAGTGCTTTGTTTAGCTTGTACACCTTATCAGGATGTTTTGGATCTTCAAAGCCAGGAGGTTGTGCGACATACACTTCTTCTTCAATCTTGCCGTTGAGAAATGCACTCTTCACATCCATTTGATATAGCAAGATGTTGTGATGGTTAGCATAGGCTAGCAATATGCGAATAGCTTCAAGCCTAGCCACAGGAGCAAATGTTTCATCGAAGTCAATCCCTTCAACTTGAGTATATCCTTGACGAATGAGACGAGCTTTGTTTCTGACAACTTGACCATGCTCATCTTGCTTGTTGCGATATGTCCATTTTGTGCCTATTATGTTGTGCTTGCGAGGGCCAGGACGCTTGACAAGTTCCCACACATTGTTCAGCTTGAATTGTTGAAGCTCTTCTTGCATAGCTTGAATCCATTCAGGTTCCATAAAGGCTTCAGCAACTTTCTTGGGTTCAGATATTGAGACAAAAGCAAAGTGCCCACAGAAATTTGCTAGTTGTGTAGCTCTTGAACGAGTGAGTGGACCAGGCGCATTTATGCTATCAATCATCTTCTCAATCGGAACTTCATTTGCAACACGAGGGTGGACTGGACGAAGATTTTGCTCTTGTTGATCATTGTCATCGTTGGGAGGATTGTTTTCAGGCTGAGCATTGTCTTCAGGTTGATTAGGTGCGGAGATGATAAGTTCCTCTTCATGTTGTGCTTCAGACGGCATGATTTCACCAATTCCCATTTGCTTGATAGATTCACTGGGTGGAACTTCATCTAGCACATCTGGCAGGTGCTCTCTTTGCGAGCCGTTAGTCTCATCGAACCGCACATCCACAATTTTGACCACTTTATATAGAAAGAGGTTAAAGACTCTATAGGAGTGCGAGTTCTTTCCGTAACCGAGCATAAAACCTTCATGTGCTTTCGGTGCAAATTTTGAAGTGTGATGAGGATCCTTGATCCAGCACCTAGCACCAAATGCTCTGAAGTAACTGACGTTTGGCTTCTTGCCAGTGAAGAGTTCATAGGATGTTTCTTCAGAAGCTTGTGAATATAAACACGGTTGATGACATGGCATGCAGTATCAATAGCTTCATGCCAGAACTTTCTTGGAGCCTTGTCTTCATCGACCATCGTCTGAGCCATCTCAATCAGGGTTCTGTTCTTGCGCTCGATGATGCCATTCTGTTGAGGTGTTTACGGAGCTGAGAACTCATGAGTGATTCCCATCATATCCAAGTAAAGGTCGAGGCCGGTGTTCTTTAACTCAGTGCCGTTGTCACTCCTAATATGCTTGATCTTGACGCCATAGTTGCTCAAGGCGCGGTTGGCAAAGCGTCTGAGGACATCTTGTACTTCAGTCTTGTAGAGAATTATGTGAACCCGTGTATATCTTGAATAATCATCAACAATGACGAAGCCATAGAGACATGCAGTTGTAGTGAGAGTAGAGTAGTGAGTAGGGCCAAATAAGTCCATGTGTAGCAGCTCGAAGGGTTGATATGTCGTCATGATTGTCTTCGAGGGATGCTTGGCCCTAGTCATCTTTCCAGCTCCGCAGGCACCGCACAAGTGATCCTTCTTGAACTTGACGCCCTTGATGCCTATGACATGCTTCTTCTTTGCGAGAGTGTGTAAGTTCCTCATGCCAACATGCCCTAGCCTCCGATGCCAAAGCCAGCACTCTGAAGCTTTTACGAGAAGACATACGGCAAGTTGTGGCCCTGCTGAGAAATCTACCATGTATAGATCATCTTTCCGGTACCCTTCAAAGACTAGAGACTTGTCAGATTCCATAAGTACAACACGATGATATTTTCCAAATATCACAATCATGTTCAAGTCACAAAGCATTGAAACAGACATTAAGTTCAAACCAAGGGATTCAACAAGCATCACTTTATCCATGTGCTGATCCTTTGAGATTGCAACTCTACCTAGACCCAATACCTTGCTTTTACCAGTGTCAACAAAAGTGATGTGACTCTTGTCAGATGGACGTAAAGTTGAGTCCATGAGAAGACTTCGACACCAGTCATATGATTAGTGCATCCGCTATCCATAATCCATTCTGAAGCATGAGGTGTCATACCCTACAATATAGTTAGGGGGGTAGGCTTCACCAAGAATATTGTGAAGCATAAACATTTGACGAGCAAGAGGATTATCAAAGCTCAGATCAAGATTAGGACTGATAGGATGTTTGGCAAACAATTCAGGAACAAAATACATAGTAAGACCATTTGGGCATTTGATCTTGCGCCCTACAAGATGTTTTAGGTCCCCAGCAATAGCATCAGACGCCTTTGATTTCCGGCTGGAGACCTTTCCCTGCAAAAGAAAGTTAATTCTTCTTAACCACCCACATCTTTAGGGGTGTCTTAGAAGCAATGAGTCTAAGTGCAACATCTGAGAACTTCGGCTTTGGAGCCCTAGCAAATAGCCTTGCAGGAGATGAATGATACTCATATGAATAAGCAGAAAAGTTCTTAGTCTTATGAACATAGCGGTTTGAAGAAACACGCTCATATTAATAAGTCTGAGTATGGTTTCTCTGCAAAACATTGGCGTTAGGGTGACTCAGGTGAGTCCTCTGTCTGTATGGAGCCTTTGGGGCATCTGAAGCCTTTGGTCTGGGATTTGTCTTCTTCCCAGGTGGTGTCATGATGATATTCACTGGAAGATTCTCAAGACAACTTTTGGGAACCTAGATCTTCTTCATAGGTGGCCCATTCCTGCAGTTAGTACCAATATACCTGGCAAACACTTCACCATTCTGATTCTTAAATAGTTTATAGTTTGCATCAAAGGATTCATCAATGATAATAGGGTTAGCACAGGTAAAGCCAGATAAGGTGGATGGATCCACTAAAGGTCCCTTTGCAGCAACCCATGTGGTTTTGGGGTACTGCATAGGCTTCCAGTAGGAGCATCAACATTCATTTTCCTCTCGAACCCAACACCCTCTTTCCTAGGGTTTCGGTTCAGAATCTGCTTTTTGAGGACATCGCACAGTGTTTGATGCCCTTTCAGACTTTTGTACATCCATGTTTCAAGAAATGTCTTCAACCTAGCATTTTCATCAGCAATAGTAGTGGCATCCTCAGCACAGGGCTTAGTTACCACATTAGCAGTTGAAGACAATGCAACAGTAGCAGCAGTAGAACATTCAGCAACAGAAGTAGTGTTATCACGCTCAAGGCATTTTAGACATGGTGGTTCAAATCCTTCCTGATCGGAACTGATCTGTTGAGCGTGAAGTGACTCATTCACTTTTTGAAGATCTTCATGAGTCGCTCTCAATTTCTCAAGCTCTTGCTTCCTTTGAAGATAATCATAGGATAGCTTTTCATGAGTGGTTGAGAGCGTTTCATGATGACTTTCAAGTTCCTGGTACTTAGCATGAAGATTTTTTATGTCTTCAACTAAGGACTGAGAACGGGTCATTTCCGCGTCCAACAGGTCATCACTTTTGTCTAACAGTTTTTGAGTATGTTCCATAGCTTTCTGTTGTTCATTTGCAATTTTAGCAAGTGTTTTGTAGCTGGGTTTGGATTCACAATCAGAGTCATCTTCACTTGATGTTTGAAAGTAAGCATCGCGTGATTTTACCTTGGCACCACGTGCCATGAAGCAGTAGGTGGGAGTGAAGTCGTCCTTGTCAATAGCTTCAGCATTGGTGACAGAGCCATTGTCTTCAGTGTTGAAGATGGACTTGGCAACGTAGGCTGTAGCTAGAGCCAGACTTGCAACTCCAGGGTCGTACTCCTCCTCAGACTCCACCTCCGCCTCCTTAGAAGCATACTCCTAATCTGAATCCATCTCCTTGCCAACAAAAGCACGAACCTTGCTAGATGATCTCTTCTTATGAGATGAAGACTTGGATGAGGACTTGGAAGAAGACTTTGAGGATTTCTTCTTCTTCTTGTCATCAGAATCATATTCCTTGCTCTTCTTCTTGTTGTTGTTCTCATTGTCCCACTGTGGACACTCAGAGATGTAGTGTCCAGGTTTCTTGCACTTGTGACATGTTCTCTTCTTGTAGTCGTGAGTGGAAGCTTCATCATTTCTTGAGCTGGATCGTGAAGTCTTTCTGAAGCCCTTTTTCTTAGTGAACTTCTGGAACTTCTTGACAAGCATAGCAAGCTCCTTTTCAATGTCTTCAGGATCATCAGAACTGCAGTCAGATTCTTCTTCAGATGAGGAAACAGCTTTTACCTTCAAAGCACGAGTTCGGCCATAGTTGGGACCATTGATATCTCTTTTCTCAGATAGCTGGAACTCATGTGTGTTGAGCCTCTCAAGTATATCAGACGGATCGAGTGTCTTCAAGTCAGGGCGTTCTTGTACCATGAGGGCAAGGGTGTCGATGAGCTGTCAAGTGATCTCAGTAGTGTCTTGATGATTTCATGCTTGGTAATCTCAGTGGCGCCAAGAGCATGAAGCTCATTTGTGATGTCTGTGAGGCGATCGAACGTGAGATGGACGTTCTCATTGTCGTTTCTCTTGAAGCAGTTGAAGAGGTTGCGGAGAACACAGATCCTTTGATCTTTCTGGGTTGAGACGCCTTCGTTGACCTTGAAGAGCCAGTCCCAGACTAGCTTCGACGTTTCCAGAGCACTCACACGGCCATACTGTCCTTTGGTCAGATGACCACAGATGATGTTCTTGGCAGTAGAATCCAGTTGAATGAACTTCTTGACATCAGCAGGGGTGACACCTTCACCAGTCTTGAGAACGCCATTCTTGACGACATACCACAGGTCGACATCAATGGCTTCAAGATGCATGCGCATCTTATTCTTCCAGTAGGGATATTCAGTTCCATCGAATACGGGGCAAGAAGCAGAGACTTTGGTTATCCCTGCAGTCGACATAGCTAAAACTCCAGGTGGTTAAACCGAATCACACAGAACAAGGGAGTACCTTGATCTGATACCAATTGAAAGTGCTAGTTATCGACTAGAGGGGGTGAATAGGCGATGTTTATGAAAGTCTTCAAAACATGGAAGTTTTGAAGACAAATGATAGAAATGATCCTATTGATATGCAGTGGAAGATAAACTACACTAAGCAAGCCATAGTCAAGTATGCAATGAAGTGAAAGCACGAAGACTAATAACAGCTAGGTAGTAAGGATCAGGATGGAAGATGGTATCAAGCCAAACAACGATACTAGTCTAACAGTGAAGACAAATAGGTAAAGCAAATATGCAATGACTTCACAAAGACAAACTTTAAGTAAAGAAAGGGAGAGGATAGAACCAGTCACTTGTTGAGGACACGGGATTTGTTGGACCAATTCCAGTTGTTGTGACAACTGTAGGTCTGGTTAGGGAGGCTGAGATTCAACTTAGAAGACCGCGTATTCACCTTATTCCCATTGAGCTAAGGACACCCAGTCCTCACCCAATCACTCTGGTAAGTCTTCAAGGTAGACTTCCAAACCTTCACAGACTTTGTTCACCGGCGATCCACAATGACTCTTGGATGCTCAGAACGCGATGCCTAACCGGCTGGAGGATTCACAGTCCTCAAGTGTAACAAGTCTTCAGGTCACGCGGACAAAAAGACTTCAGTGATGCCTAACACTCTTTGGCTCTGGGTGTTTGGTCTTTGTCCTCGCAAGGATTTATCTCTCTCAAAAGCTTCGGAGGTGGGTTGCTCTCAAACGACAAAAGCCGTGCACTAACTCTGAGCAGCCAACCATTTATGGTGTAGGAGGTGGGCTATTTATAGCGACTAGGCAACCTGACCTGATTTGTCCGAAATGACCCTGGGTCACTAAGGAACTGACACGTGTTCGAACGATCAGATTTCAAACACACACGGCAACTTTACTTGGGCTACAAGCAAAGCTGACTCATCCAGCTCTGGATAAGATTTCCTCTCATTGTATTTGCTCGAAGACATAGAATTTTGGTTGAGCATCACTTTAGTCACTCTGACTTTGTTCACTGGGACCCCACTTAACAGTACGGTGGTTCCTATGACTCAACAAAGAAGAAAAAGAAACAATAAAACAACTAAGTCTTGGCGCTCCATAGTCTTCACTCAATGTCTTCTCATGTCATAGTCTTCAATGTGAATATCTTCATATACCACCATTGTCGTCAATGTCTTCATACATTTTTAGGGGTAATCTTCGGTAGGTAAACCGAATCAATGAGGGACTACTACCTGTGTTATACTGCCATTCTCACAAACACATTAGTCCCTCAACCAGGTCTGTCGTCAATACTCCAAAACCAACTAGGGGTGGCACTAGATGCACTTACAATAGTTCATCACTAAGTTCTAGTAACTTGGTGATAGTGACTAGAGAACTTTGTCAATTACTATCTTATCTGGAAGATTAACTCCCACTTGATTCAAGCAATTGTAGTAACCAGACAATCTGAGCACATGCTCATTGGCTGAGCTATTCTCCTCCATCTTGTAGGCAAAGTATTGTCAGAGGTCTCATACCTCTCGACACGGGCATGAGTATGAAATACCAATTTCAACTCTTAGAACATATTATATGCTCCGTCGCGTTCAAAGCGTTTTTGAAGTCCCAGTTCTAAGCCGTAAAGCATGGTGCACTAAACTATTAAGTAGTCATCATACCGAGTTTTGTTAAATATTCATAACGTGTGCATCTGCTCCTGCAACAGGTCTGTCACTTAGCGGTGCATCAAGGACATAATTCTTCTGTGCAGCAATGAGGATAATCCTCATATCACGGACCAAGTCCGCATCATTGCTACTATCATCTTTCAACTTATTTTCTCTAGGAACATATCAAAAATAAATTGGAAGCTACATCGCAAGCTATTTATCTACAACATAGATATGCAAATACTATCTGGACTAAGTTCATGATAAATTAAAGTTCAATTAATCATATTACTTAAGAACTCCCACTTAGATAGACATCCCTCTAATCATCTAAGTGATCACGCGATCCATATCAACTAAACCATACCCAATCATCACGTGAGATGGAGTAGTTTTCAATGGTGAACATCACTATGTTGATCATATCTACTATATGATTCATGTTCGACCTTTCGGTCTCAGTGTTCTGAGGCCATATCTGCATATGCTAGGCTCGTCAAGTTTAACCCGAGTATTCTACATGTGCAAAACTGGCTTGCACTCGTTGTATGTGAACATAGAGCTTATCACACCCGATCATCACGTGGTGTCTCGGCACGATGAACTGTCGCAACGGTGCATACTCAGGGAGAACACTTGTACCTTGAAATTTAGTGAGAGATCATCTTATAACGCTACCGCCGTACTAAGCAAAATAAGATGCATAAAGGATAAACATCACATGCAATCAATATAAGTGATATGATATGGCCATCATCATCTTGTGCCTTTGATCTCCATCTCCAAAGCACTGTCATGATCACCATCATCACCGGCTTGACACCTTGATCTCCATCGAAGCATCGTTGTCGTCTCGCCAACTATTGCTTCTACGACGATCACTACTGCTTAGTGATAAACTAAAGCAATTATATGGCGATTGCATTTCATACAATAAAGCGAAAACCATATGGCTCCTGCCAGTTGCCGATAACTATTACAAAACATGATCATCTCATACAACAATTTATATATCATCATGTCTTGACCATATCACATCACAGCAAGCCCAGCAAAAACAAGTTAGACGTCCTCTACTTTGTTGTTGCAAGTTTTACGTGGCTGCTATGGGATTTAGCAAGAACCGTTCTTACCTACGCATCAAAACCACAACGATTTTTTGTCAAGTTTGCTATTTTAACCTTCAACAAGGACCGGGTGTAGTCACACTCGATTCAACTAAAGTTGGAGAAACAGACACCCACTAGCCACCTGTGTGTGAAGCACGACGGTAGAACGAGTCTCATGAACGCGGTCATGTAATGTCGGTCTGGACCGCTTCATCCAACAATACCGCCGAATCAAAGTATGACATGCTGGTAAGCAGTATGACTATTATCGCCCACAACTCTTTGTGTTCTACTCGTGCATACAACATCTAAGCATAGACCTGGCTCTGATACCACTGTTGAGTAACGTAGTATTTCAAAAAAATTCCTACGATCACGCAAGATCTATCTAGGAGAAGCATAGCAACGAGCGGGGAGAGTGTGTCCATGTACCCTCGTAGACCAAAAGCGGAAGCGTTAAGTAACGCGATTGATGTAGTCGAACGTCTTCGTGATCCAACCGATCAAGTACCGAACGCACGACACCTCCGCGATCTCCACACGTTCAGCTCGGTGACGTCCCTCGAACTCTAGATCCAGCTGGGACCGATGGAGAGTTTCGTCAGCACGATGGTGTGGTGACGGTGATGACGAAGTTACCGGCGCAGGGCTTCGCCTAAGCACTACGACGATATGACCGAGGTGTGTAACTGTGGAGTGGGAGCACCGCACACGGCTAAGACAAATCAACTTGTGTGTCTCTGGGGTGCTCCCTGGCCACGTATATAAGGGAAGAGGTGGCCGGCCCTAGGGGGCACGCCAGGTGTGGGGAATCCTACTAGGACTCCCTAGTCCAAGTAGGATTCGCCTCCTCTTTCCTATTCCTAGTAGGAGAAGGAGGGAAGTAGGACGAGAAGAGAAGGAAGGAGGGGGGTGCCGCCCCTCCTAGTCCAATTCGGACCAGCCCATGGGGGGCACGCGGCCACCTGAGGCCCTTCTCTCCTTTCCCGTATAGCCCATTAAGGCCCACTACTTCCCCCGGCGAATTCCCGTAACTCTCCGGTACTCTGAAAAATACCCGAACCACTCAGAACCTTTCCGATGTCCGAATATAGCCTTCCAATATTTCGATCTTTACGTCTCGAACATTTTGAGACTCCTCGTCATGTCTGTGATCCCATCCGGGACTCCGAACAAACTTCGGTCATCAAATCACATAACTCATAATACAAATCGTCATCGAACGTTAAGTGTGCGGACCCTACGGTTCGAGAACTTGTAGACATGACCGAGACACATCTTCGGTCAATAACCAATAGCGGAACCTGGATGCTCACATTGGCTCCTACTATTCTACGAAGATCTTTATCGGTCAAACCGTATAACAACATACGTTGTTCCCTTTGTCATCAGTATGTTACTTGCTCGAGATTCGATCGTCGGTATCATCATACCTAGTTCAATCTCGTTACCGGCAAGTCTCTTTACTCTTTTTGTAATGCATCATCCTGTAACTAACTCATTAGTCACATTGCTTGCAAGGCTTATAGTGATGATCATTATCGAGAGGGCCCAGAGATACCTCTCCGATACACGGAGTGACAAATACTAATCTCAGTCTATGCTAACCCAACAAACACCTTCGGAGACACCTGTAAAGCATCTTTATAATCACCCAATTATATTGTGATGTTTGATAGCACACAAGGTGTTCCTCCGGTATTCGGAAATTGTATAATCTCATAGTCAGAGGAACATGGTTCAAGCCTCATCTTAAAAAATAACACCCTTCTAATTTCAAAAAATTTGCCTAGCCTTATTTATAGCAATCTAAGACGAACTTAGTCAGAAACCAAAGAAACCCCATAAACAAAAGTATCTCATGTGCTCTCTACCAGCTTCTATCGCACCGACACTTGTTTATGTCACATCAGCTAGTTCTAGTTAGGCTGGTCGTAATGAAAATATTATAGCTAGTATCATGCATGCTAACTAGGCAATTTAGATGAGGTGGCAAATCTTTTGCTTCGGTTTAAGAAAACATTAAAAGTGAGGCAAAAATTGTCACCATCATGCGATGCATGTGCCACGCGCGAACCCACACCACAAACTGATGTAAACTGCACCTGTACGTAGTAACGATGACACAATAAGCATGCAGGGGATGATCCGACGATCGGGCGAGGCGTACATGTGAAGAATTGTTTCAGCTGCAAAACTGGTGGCTGCCAACATGAGGCCGGTATGGAATCTTCTAGATAGTGACACATGCATGCATGCAGATGTAGTGGATGTTCAAGGCCGAAGCTTGTTCTTTTCTTTACTCCATGCACAACAACAACGACTGTTATATTTGTGTCGAATATTATGTACGCAAGGGGTTACATGGACTTGAAGTTGTAATTGGTGTGGTTAGGTACGAGTTGTGTAGGAGTCGGACACTTGTATCCTAGGCCTCTTATATACGGACGGGCACCACACGTTGTAACCCACGATGATGACTTGATAGCAACAGGTACGCGGGGGGAAAGGAGGGCTTGTGTCGGCGCCCGGGCGACCGGTGTTGCGGTATCTTGGGGAGGAGCGCCCTTAGTCATGCCCCGGGGATGTAGCCATATCGGTGAACCTCGTTAACAAATATCGTGCCTCGGTGTGTCGGCTATGATCCTGCATTAGCGTTTTATTATAACAAGTGGTATCAGAGCAAGGTTGAGAGAGGCTATGCGGAAGATCATCCGAAGGTACGAGGATCATGCTCGACGGGTGCCATGGAACGTCCGATTGGTGCAAGGTGGAGCATGGCGGCGACCGCGGAGGCGGTCGGTGGTGTCGAACACTTCGGGCAGGAGGCCTGGACCGTTCGATGGGCTGCGGTCGGTAAGGATCGGCTAGACGTGGCGATCGGACCGGCGTAGTGGCTGTTGAAGACGTTGCGGAGGCGACGGATTCGGCTCGCGATCAGACCGACGACCAGACGTGGGGGACGGCCGGATAGATCGGAGTGTGAGAGCATCGAGATGATGCGCTCGGTGTTGTACAAGGGCGGTGGCGCGGCACTGCGGACGGATTGTGTCAGCGACCTGGATGGCCAGGGTACGACACGGCTCGTGCACGGATGATGCGCGAGATGGCGACTGTTACGGCAGGGTTGGCGTGAGATGAGTGCGTGCGACAAGGCTGTTACAGATAGCTGGCGAGAACCAAGAAAAGAGATATGGCAGAAATTGTCGTCGAGATCAGCGGCGAGTTTTTCCGAGGCGACGCGGATAGAGGAAAGGAAAGCCACGCCAGGGTACGCGCGACGGCGTCGGATGCGTACGACAGTTGGTCTCCACGTGCGCAGCTACGTGAGACAGACGCGCTGGGCTGCGTGCATTAGCAAGACTTGGCGGGGCGTGCAGCGCGCGAGGAAAGAGTCAAGAAGATTAGCAAGCATGCATGTTTGGTTTGGTTTGGATTTTGAAAGGAATCATGTACGTCTATCTGGGGCAGTGCGTAAACCGTGATGGTGATGGACTGGTGCCTAGCCTGGGCATGGTAGGTGCACTGCTGGATGTGTATACGGTTTCTGCAGATCTTTTGTGCGTGCATGTTGGGTCCATGACTGTTGGCTCTGGACTCCGGATCAGGATCTCGTTGCATGTCGTGGAAGCCTGGAACTCGGTTTTCTGTGTCTGAGAGGAAAAGCTAAGGCCGGCTGACCCAGAGGTAATAAAAGGCTGGCGACGCGAGGCAGCGAAGGCACCAAAACAATTGTTTGCAAGTTCGGAAAAAGGTGGAGCGGTTCTGTAGCAGAGAGATTGATCTACGTTACAGGGAGACACTACACGGCAATTTTTCCGAAGGGCGGACAGGAACAGTGCGAGTCAAGGTTCTTGGTAGATCGTGGACTGCGGCGTGGCTTCAGACGGGGAATACGGGATCAGTGATCTTTTTCGTGAGGAAGTCGCAGAAGAAAACAAGGGCGGTCAAACCGGCGGCAACAGGTCGGTTAGATCGCGGCTAGGCATGGCGCCGGGATTCACCAGGTTTGATTTCGAGAAATTCGATGGCACGGGTAACTTCGGTCAATGGCAGACAAGAGTCAAGGATATTCTGGCGCAGCAGGAAATCTTGAAGGGTTTGTAGGAGACGAAGCCGGCCAAGGTTGACAATGATGCGTGGGAGGATATGCAAGTGCATGTGGCCGCTACCATACGGCTTTGTCTTGCGGATCAGGTCATGTATCATGTCATGGACGAAGATACTCCTAAGGGAATTTGGGACAAGTTGGCAAATCGTTATATGTCCAACTCAGCGACCAATAAGTTGTATTTGAAGCAAAAGTTCTATGGGCTGAAGATGCAGGAGGGGTCGGATCTTGTGCAGCATGTGAATGCCTTTAATCAGTTGGTCACGGGTCTAGCGCGTCTGATGTGAAGATTGAGGACGAGGATAAGGCACTACTTCTTCTTGTTTCATTGCCACCGTCCTATGAGCATTTGGTCATTACATTGACACATGGAAAGACAACCGTCAATAATGAGGAAGTCACTGCATGAGTTGAGGAAGCAAAAGAGTGCTACAGAGGAGAGTACTCAAGGTTTGGGGTTGGCAGTTAAAGGTTGTCAGGCCAGGAAGGGACAAGAGGCGGAGAAGAAAAAGAAGAAAAAGATGCAGTGCTACAGGTGCAAGGACTGGGGACATATAAAGAGGGAATGCCCAGAACTGAAGGGTGGGGCAAGTGCTAATGCGGCTACTCATGGTGATGACTGAGACAGCAGTAGTGATGTTCTCGTAGTATCAAACATGCGGTCAACAAAAGCTGAAGCGTGGATGTTGGATTTAGCTTGCTCTTTTCATGCGACGCCCAACGGGGAGTGGTTCTCTTCGTACAAGTCTGGTGAGTTTGGTTTAGCATATGTGGCGATGATACAGGTTATCGTGTTGCTGGAGTAGGTGACATCAAAATCAAGATGTTTGACGGAGTTGAGCGGATGTTTCGGGGAGTCAGGCATGTGCCAGGGCTAAGGAGGAATCTAATTTCGCTTGGTGTTCTTCATGATGGTGGTATGGAATTCCGTTGTGATCGGGATACGAAGACCATGGAAATCATGGAAGATGGGGTGACTGTGATGATAGGAGAGAGGACGGCTTTGCATCTTTACAAGTTGCAAGGGAGCACTATTGCAGGTGGAGCCATGGGGAGTGGAGCTGCAAGAGTAGCAGTGGAATCTCATGGTGGTGGCGGGTCTGGCCCGTCGGGTAGCTCTCAGTAAGCTACAAAGAAGACAACCCAAGTCCGGAGTACATGGAGGTTCGAGTATGGACGACTTCTAAGTGGTGGAGAATATTCGCCAAGGTGGAGTTTGTTATATTTGTGTCGAATATTATGTACGCAATGGGTTACGTGGACTTGGAGTTGTAATTGGTGTGGTTAGGTACGAGTTGTGTAGGAGTCGGACACTTGTATCCTAGGCCTCTTATATACGGAGGGGCACCACACGTTGTAACCAACGATGATGACTTGATAGCAACAGGTACGCGGGGGGAGCCTACGGCTTGTGTCGGCGCCCGGGCGGCCGGTGTTGCGGTATCTTGGGAAGGAGCGCCCTTAGTCATGCCCCGGGGATGTAGCCATATCGGTGAACCTCGTTAACAAATATCGTGCATCGGTGTGTCGTCTATGATCTTGCATTAGCGTTTTATTATAACAACCACACGTCCATGCAAAGATGCATGCATATACTAGCTAGTGCCTTAAGATTTGCGTGGACAAGAGCCACACACGGTCGGCAGGAGACAAATATATTGTCATCTCGTTTGAAAATCGAAAGGCTGGCCAAGCATGCAGCTCCTGGTTTTGCTCTTAAATTGCACTGACTCATACGCGGTGGTACTAGGAACTCGGTCGCACTAGCTCACACCGCCCGGCCATGCCGACAAGGAGCTGAGTTGCTCCTTTCAGCTCTAACTTCATTTGAAACTCCGACGCAAAAGCGCAACGCTGTCAGTTAGTCACGTACGTAGCCGACTAGCCGTTTGTGATCGGGAAAAGGTCCAGGTTGGGCGCACACTAAGGATAGCTGGCGTAGACGTACTGACGTATATAGTACATGCATGCATGTACTAGTGTGTTTGCTCTCCCGTGTCCGCTTGGACGTACGTGTGCACACGTAGGGAGACCAGAGTTAATACTATACAACAGGCAGAGTTAACCCATCACACTGTCTATACCATCACGATAAGGCACCGAATCACTTGATCGTTTCCAACTATATTGCTTAACATGTGCTGCCCTTTCGCAAACTCCTACGCAAAAGCACCCCGCTGTCCGTTATGTAGCCGCCTACTAGCTTTGAGCCTTTGACGTGTTCCTGGAAAGGTTAGGGTCTTTGCTCCTAGAACCATCTGCTGGATGCACGACAACATGGAAGCATGCATATTTTAGTGTGACTGTGAGGAAGCATTTTGATTCTTTTGAAAGTCGAAGCCTGATTATGCACGCAGCTCCTGCTTTTGCTCTTAGTTGCACTCACTAGTGACTCCTAGGAGCAAGTATAAAAACAGGGGCTTCTGTTAACGCAGGCGGAGATCGTGCGGCACGTCTACGACTTTTACATCCAGCTCATGGGGATGTGCGAGGAGCAGTGAGCAGGGGTGCGTGCTGACCCATGGGACCCTTCCTAAATGGTCACTGACGGGGAAAATGAGGAGTTGGGGCTCGCATTTTTGCCCGAGGAGATCGACGCCGCTTTACGGGGCATGAAAGCAGACACAGCGCCAGGACCGGACAGTTGGCCAGTTGCCATGTTCAAACACTTCTAGTCGCTGCTTCAGGGGCCGCTTTTTGAGGTGTGCAACGGTTTCATGCGCGGAACAGTCGACATTTGCCGGCTCAACTTTGGGATCCTGTCTCTGATTCGCAAGGTAGCGGGGGCGGACAATATCCGTCAGTTTAGGCCTATAGCGCTCATTAACGTTCCCTTCAAGATTTGCTCCAAAGCCACTACCACGCGCCTAGTCCCGATCGCTCAACGTACTATTAGTCGCACTCAAACAACCTTTATTCGCGGTCAGAACATTTTGGAGGGTGCGCTCGCGTTGTAGTAGATCATTCATGAACTTAAGCGCACTAAGGAGCCGGCCGTCATCCTTAAGTTAGATTTCGAGAAAGCTTACGACCGTGTCAACTGGAATTTCTTGCGTCAGGTCCTCCTTAGTAGAGGCTTCTCGGCCGGGTGGGTTCACAGAGTCATGCAACTGGTCACGGGTGGCCAGACTGCCATCTCGGTGAACGGGGAGATTGGGAGTTTCTTTCGGAACAAGCGGGGACTGCGTCAGGGTGACCCCATGTCCCCGCTCCTGTTCAATTTTGTGGTTGATGCCCTTGAGGCTATGCTAAGGAGGACGACCACGGCTGGCCACATCAAGGGAGTGGTTGGCCACCTTATCCCAGGGGGGATATCACACTTGCAGTACGCAGACGACACAATGCTACTGTTTTAGCCGGACGCCCACAGTATTGCCACTGTGAAAGCGTTGCTTTTGAGCTTTGAACTCATGTCCGGCCTTAAAATCAATTTTCACAAGTGCAAAATGTTGTCTATGGGGATAGACAGCAAGGAGGGGCAGCGTATCGCGGACCTCCTAAGCTGCAAAATGGGAAAGTTCCCCTTTACGTACTTAGGCCTTCCCCTAGCGCCGCGCCGTGCGACGATAGAGGAGTGGACTCCGTTAATTGGGAAAGCAGGGAAGAAAGTGAGCCCTTGGAGGGGCAAGTTCATGTCTTCCGCGGCGAGACTTGTTCTCACAAACTCAAGTCTCTCCTCCTTGCCCATGTTTGCAATGGGCTTGTTCTTGCTGGCTGAAGGGGTTCACGTCAAGATGGATACGCCTCGGGCTCGTTTCTCTTGGGAAGGGACGGGCCTAAAACGCAAATACCACTTGGTCAAGTGGGTTGCGGTATGTAGACCCAAATCCTTGGGAGGATTAGGGATCATTAACACTAGGCTACATAATTTAGCGCTGATGTGTAAGTGGATTTGGAAGCTATCGCAGGGGGCGACGGGCTTATAGGCCGACATCCTTCGGGCCAAGTACTTCCCAAATGGGAATTTCCTCGAAGGGCAAGCAAGGTGCTCCCCCTTTTGGCAAGATTTGCAGACCATCAGACCGGCCTTCGATCTAGGGGCCAAGTTTACGGTCGACAATGGGCGTTCTGCCCGATTCTGGTTAGATTTCTGGGTGGGAAAATGACCACTCTGGGAAGAGTTCCCAGAGCTCTATACACTAGCGGTTCATCCGAAACTTAAGGTGGCCGAGGCTATGGCTGCTCCTCAGGCCCTAGCTTTCCGCCGAAACCTCAACGTGCAGGAGTCAGCAAGGTGGGAGGCTTTGCTGGCTCTGACGACCTCAGTGATGCTATCAGACAAGCCGGACAGGGTGTCCTGGCATCTCAACGCTTCCGGGAGATTTACCGTTAAATCCTTATACCACAGACTGTGCCAGGGGTCGGCGCAGCGAGAGGTGAAAGGTCTTTGGCATGCTCGCGTACCGCATAAGATTAAAGTCTTCCTATGGCAATTGTTCCGGGACCGGTTACCCACTTCTGTCAACATTGCCAAAAGGAATGGCCCAACTACGGGAGCTTGTGCGTTGTGTGGTAACCCAGAAAACGCGGATCACGCCTTTTTTCTCTGCCCTCTTTCTCGGTTCGTGTGGAGTGCCATACGAGAGGCTGGGGGGATAGCCTGGGATCCTCGATCCACTTTCGAACTTGTAGATCTCTTACATTCAGTGCAGGGTCAGGCAAAACGGGTGCTCTGGACCAGTATTGGAGCGATGCTTTGGTCGCTATGGCTTACACGCAACAAGTTTGCCATAGAAGGAACGTTCCCGTCGCACCCGGCTAACATTATATGCAAATGCTCTATCCTATTGCAGCAATGGAGTCCGTTGGCGAAGCGGAAGGACACTGATCTCATGAAGATAGCGCAACTGCGGGTGCACCAAGTGTTTGTGGCGGCTAGGGAGCCGGCGATGCCTTCATAACGATGGGGCATTCATTTTGTTCTCGCAAGCCTGCGTGCTTCTACTCAGGGGCTTCGGCCTTGTATTCTGCTCGTAGCCCGGCTTTGGACCCTTCTTAGACTATCGTTATTGTTGGGCCGTTGTGTTTGGGTGTGAGACCGTCTTACTGATACTCTGCCTGTTCCGATGTGGGCTTTATTAATTTAAAGCCGGATGCTCCTAGCGTCTTCGTTCTAAAAAAATATAAAAATGGGCTTATAGCCTACTTACATGAGACGCTTTTGCTTATGTGAAGAAGAGAGACATGAAAAAATGATGGGAGTGGGCTCTCATGCAAAAGCCTAGTTATATGCATACTCCTAGGCAAATGCAATAAATGAACAAAGAAATAAAGAGAAGGTGAAAAAAATAGTACTCTTATAGCCAATCCTATGGCTAACCTTGTTGTATGGATGACTATAAGTCATAACTATATATGACATGACGACATCATATAGCCAACAGTTGTCTATACTATTAGTCATGCTCTACGAGCTGGTGCTAGGAACTCGGTCACACCATCCGGCCACCGACAAGGAGGTGAGTTACTCGTTTCCAGCTAGCTTTATTTTTTACATGAGCTCTTTCGCAAAGTCCGACGCAAAAGTGCCGCGCTATCATGTAGCCGCGGCGATGCGCCTGAGTAGTTTGTCATATTAAACGTTAGGGTTTTGGGAAACTGCTCGACACCCAATATGGGTTTGGCTATCTCATATATATAGACATATGTCAAGCGTATAAATACAAGATTACATATTATATACAGAAGCTACGTAATATTGTCTAACACCCTCCCTCAATCTTAACTGTGGCCTGAAGTACAAAGCAAGTTAAGATTGCGCCTACAACCTTCAAACTGAGGTTGTGGAAGTGGCTTCGTGAAGATGTCAGCAAGTTGATATTTGGAGGAGATAAACTTGATATGAAGAAGCTTCTGTGCAACACGTTCCCTCACAAAGTGATAGTCAACTTCGATGTGCTTGGTACGAGCATGGAAAACTGGATTAGACGAAAGATACGTCGCACCAATATTATCACACCAAAGAACCAGTGGCTGTTCTTGAGAGACTCCCAACTCTCTCAACAGAGATTGTACCCAAATGAGCTCAGCTGTGGCATTGGCAACCGCCTTATACTCTGCTTCAGTGCTACTTCGAGATACTGTGGCCTGCTTGCGCGCACTCTAGGGGATCAAGTTGCGACCAAAGAAGACAACATAGCCCCCCGTGGATCGCCGGTCATCCGGACTCCCAGCCCAATCTGCATCAGAGAATGCCGAGAGAGCACTCGAAGAGGTAGACCGAAGATGCAAGCCATATGAGACAGTATGAGAGATATAGCGCAGGATACGCTTCACAGCTGACCAGTGTGAAGTCCGAGGAGCATGAAGATACTGGCACACGCGATTTACCGCATAGGAGATGTCCTGCCGTGTGATAGTCAAGTACTGCAAGCCACCAACAATACTGCGGTACTCAGTAGCATCATCTGAAGGAAGCAAAGCACCATCCAAGGCCGATAACCGATCAGTCGCAGACATAGGAGTGGTAGCATGCTTGCACTGCAGCATACCAGCACGTCGCAGCAAGTCCAACGAATACTTATGCTGAGTGAGAGCCAGGCCAGCAGGGGACCGTGAAACCTCCAGACCAAGGAAGTAATGGAGAGCACCCAGATCCTTGATAGCAAAATGACCACTCAAAGCAGATAGCAGACGATCAGCGGCAGTCACTGAGGAGCTGATAAGAATAATGTCATCAACATAAACTAGTAGGTAGATAGTAACCTCAGGACGATGGAACATGAATAGAGACGTGTCAGCAGTGGACGGAGCAAATCCAAGACGTCGAAGAACCGAGCCAAGTCGGGCATGCCATGCACGAGGAGCCTGCTTAAGTCCATAAAGCGCCTTAACAAGGCGACACAAATGATGTGGACGAGCAGGATCAACAAAACCTGTAGGTTGCCGCATGTAAACCTCTTCCTCTAAGACCCCATGGAGAAAAGCATTCTGAACATCAAGCTGACGCAGAGACCACCCTTTGGCAACAGCCAAGGACAGAAGCAGACGAATGGTGGTAGGTTTGACAACTGGACTGAAGGTATCCTCATAATCAAGACCATACCGTTGTTTAAACCCTTTGGCCACCAACCGTGCCTTGTAACGCTCAATAGAACCATCAGCATGCTTCTTTACCTTAAATACCCACTTGGAGTCAATGATGTTGACGCCAGACACATGGGGAACCAAGCGCCAAGTATCGTTCCTCTGTAGCGCCTGAAACTCCTGCTCCATGGCACTGCGCCAATGAGGAATCCGAAGAGCCGCCTAAAAATGTCGAGGCTCAGCAGTGGGGTCAGCATCTGCCTGTGCCATACATGTCGCAATCCACACAACCGTGCCGTCAGTGCGCTCCTTCGGCCGAACAATACCGCTCTGACTGCGCGTACGAGGACGCACAATAGCAGGAGGCGGCGGAGGTGACGGCGGAGACGGGGTCGATGAAGATGGTAGTGACGCAGACCGCTCCCCAGACGCAGAGCCAGTCGCGCCAGGCGACCGGCCTGGCAAGGAAGGCGTGGACGCCGGCTCAGCCAATGCGGACGGGGACGTCGGCTCGGGCGAAACTGGCTCGGCCAACTCGACCGGCTCGGTCGGCATGTGGCCAGCCCCAAGCTGGACCGAGGTAGCAGGGCTCGGCTCGGCCAACCCCGTCGGCAAGCCAGGTGACGGAGCGGCGTCGCGAGTGGGCTCGACGGACGTCTGAGGGGACGCGGGCGGCTGCTCATCCAGAAGCTCGAGGCGTGCTCCGCGCCCAGTACCTGCACCATGGTTAGGTAGCAATAAGGGGGTATATGCAGCATCAACAAATTGACCAGGCAAAGGTAAAACAAATTTCTCAGGTGCAATGGGAGTGGTGGAGGTGACAGGAAGTGCGGAAAAAGGAAAAACATTCTCATCAAACACCACATTACGTGAGATGTAGACGCGGTTAGAAGGGACATGAAGACACTTGTACCCTTTATGAAGAGAACTATAACCAAGAAACATGCACTGTTTAGATCGAAACTCCAACTTGCGTTGGTTGTATGGACGAAGATGTGGCCAACACGCACACCCAAAGACCTTGAGAAACGTGTAATCAGGAACTTCATTCAGCAAGAGCTCAAGTGGTGTTTTCATCTGACGGAGTCGTGTAGGGAGTCTGTTAATGAGAAAGCATGCGGTGGAAAATGCATCACTCCAAAACCGGAAAGGAACAGATGCATGAGCAAGCAAAGCAAGACCAGTCTCAACTATATGACGATGCTTACGCTCAGCTACACCGTTTTGCTGATGTGTATGAGGACAAGACACACGATGTGTAATTCCAAACTTATTAAAGAATGCATTGAGGTTGTGATACTCACCCCCCCCCCCCAATCGGATTGCACATGAATAATTTTATGACTGAGCAGACGCTCAACATGCGCTTGGAATTGCAAGAAAACATTAAACATATCAGACTTGCGTTTAAGAAGATAAAGCCAAGTGAACCGACTGTAAGCATCAATGAAACTCACATAGTAATTATGTTCACTAACAGAGGTTTGGGCATGGCCCCATACATCCGAAAACACAAGTTCAAGCGGTTTATTGACTACACGACTCGACTCGGAAAAAGGAAGCTGATGACTCTTGCCTTGCTGACAGGCATCACAAACTGCATCAACATGTTTATTAGACACGACTGGAAGCTCATGACGATGAAGTACATGGCGAACGATGGGAGTGGCAGGATGACCAAAACGCGCATGCCAATGTGATGGAGACACACGAACACCGCTGAAAGCACTAGGAGCTGGTGGCACATCAAGTGCATAGAGACCATTATGGCGCAGTCGGCCTCTAAGGAGTACGTCCCTCGTGTCCCGGTCCTTAACAAAAAAATGAAAAGGATGAAATTCAGCAAGAACATTGTTATCACGAGTAAGTTTAGGAACTGAAAGTAAACTACGTGAAATAGAGGGAACAAGAAGGACATTAAGAAGACGTAATTGTGTGGATCGACGTGTAAGAAGTGATGCCTGACCAATATGTGAGATGTGCATACCTTCCCCATTAGCGGTGCGAACCTGATCATGTCCACGGTATGGTTCCTGTGTAGAGAGCTTGCCCATCTCACTCGTCAGGTGATTGGTAGCTCCCGTATCCATGTACCAAGATGCGTCAACTGGATAGGAAGGAGTATGGCCCTGCTCATGACTCGTCAGGGCAGCCTGCTTCTCATTACCCTTGCCATTGTTCCCGATCCCTGAGAAATCCTGCTTGAAGCGACGATGACAACGGGAAGCAAGGTGACCATCAAGACCACATAGTTGGCAAGGGACCTGAGCACCACATGAGGGACAACAGGCACGAACACGGCCGCCTGCGGATGTCGTGGAGTTCCGTGGGTTGGGCGCGGGCGACGGAGGTTTTCCGCCGGTTGGCGGCTTGTGGGGCTTGCCCTTGCCACGCGTTGCAGCGTTGGCGGAAGGAAAGCTCGGCGTAGAGCGGCAAGCCTGGATGCGTTGTTCCGTAGCGAGGAGACGCGCGTACAACTCACGCGGCTGGATAGGAGTGTCACGATCATTGATATTCTCCACCAAATTATCATAATCGTCACTCAGTCCATTGAGCACATAAGAGGTGAACTCCTCCGGACCAAGAGCCTTCCCAATGAAGGCAAGTATGTCAGCCATACCCGTCACCTTGTTGAAGTAGTCCGTGACGGTGAGATCATGAAGTTTCACCTCCCCAAGCGCAGTGCGGATGGCATGAGTCCGCGCCTGAGACTGTGAAGCAAAGCTGGTATGAAGGGCCGTCCACGCGTCCCGAGACGTAGCGGCGAAGATGACAAGTGACGAGACCCCCTCCGTAAGAGAGGACTGGATGGCAGATAGGATGGCTTGATCCTGAGCCACCCACGCATGATGCCCCGGGTGGTATGGCGGGGGGCACGGCAGACTGCCATCAACAAAGCCCTCCAAGTAGCGACTGCGAAGAAGTGGCAACACCTGAGCACGGCACGACAGATAGTTATCCGTCGTCAGCTTCACTGGGATGAGATGTGCAAAGTAGAACGGTGCATTAGGTACACCATGATCCGAAGACGGCGACGGCGCATAAAAACCAGGTGAAGGACCACTCGGTAGCACGGAGGATGCCACCAGCTCCGTCGATGGACCACCATAGGACGCCCCATATGAAGAAGACGCGGTCACTGACGCTGTCGGGTAGGCGTAAGCCAACGGAGCAGAGGGACCATAGGATGGTTGTAGTACAGATGAAGGTGGCCATGAAGTGGCAGCGGCGGCGCCGTAGAAGCCGGTCGCTGGCTGTTGTTGGACGTCATGGGACGAGGGCAGCTGGTGCTGGGTGCCGTAGGACGCGGCTGCCTGCGGGTTTTGCTGTTGTTGCTGGACGGCGTAGAAGCCAGACGCCGATTGTTGCTGCTGAGGCTGGCCATCATAGGACAAGAGCGGCTGGTGTTGAGTGCCATAGGACGCGGCCGCCTGATGCATCTGGTGCATCTGATGCTGCGTTGTTGGCTGATGCATGTGCCCCCATGGGACAAGAGCGGCTGTAGCTGCCGTGGGCGCCGTACAATACGTAGCTGGTCCTCCGTATGCATGCGGGAGATGGAGAAGGCTAGGAGGTGCGACGGCGCCATAGGGCAGTGGCTGCGCGGCGGCGTTGTAGGAGCCAGACGTCGGCTGGGCGGTGACGTCGCTGAGACACGGGGACGGCAGGACGGCACCGGCCGGGGCGGCAGCAGCCATGGAGGCGGCGACCAGGGGGATCAACGGCCGAGACGCAGAGAACGGGGAGGCCGGCGCGATTGGAGCAGCGACGGAGGGGCTTGCGGCCGGAGCGACGGAAGTTGAGGCAGTCGGGGCAGATGCCATCGGGGACGGCGGAGGGCGATCGGGACAGCGATCGAGACAGGCGGAAGCGATCGATCAATCCTAAACTGATACCATATTAAACGTTAGGGTTTTGGGAAACTGCTCGACACCCAATACGGGTGTGGCTATCTCATATATATAGACATATGTCAAGCGTATAAATACAAGATTACATACTATATACAGAAGCTACGTAATATTGTCTAACATGTCATGGTGTCAGGACCGCGCGACAAGTCATGGTGTATTGCTATGTTCATGAAAAAAGGTCCTAGAGTAGTTTCCATCTACTATACTAGCTGGTACTATTGCTTACCATTTGCCGCCCTTTCGCTCTGTCAGCTACGTAACCGCCCTGCTCCGTCACGTTCCCGGAAAAGTTCAGGAGTGTACTGATATTGTTGGAACTTCAAGTGTACGTGGACATATATGTACATGTACCGATGTATGTGTATGTGTTTTGTGCCTACACGGAAATTTTCATGGAAAAAGGACAAGCCATGGGGTCTGTATATCTTTGCTTCATGAAATTCTGCACACGGATAGAAGACTGGATGACCAAAAGGTTAAGAAATACTCCGGCATATGCTGACATACTTGGTGTATACGGATGTATCTATTCACGTTTTAGTGTTAGGTACATCCGTATCTAGATAAATCTAAGATAAGAATTTTGGGACGGAGGTAGTATATAACTTTTAAAGCATTTTTTTTTTCGTTTTTACATATTGTCTGTCTGGGAGCATGTATAGCGAAAATCACCGTCCTTTCTCTACATGGTGCTTCCGGCATATGCTGACATACTTGGTGCATGATGGTATCACTGCATACGCATGAAGAACTAGCTTGCATCTACTTCTGCTGTTCTTCTTCTTCATGCAGCTGCATGTGATCTACTTTTTGTCTGCTTAATTGGTTTATCTAGCAATATAGTAGTATCAGTTATGTAATTACGCCCCAAAATGCAACACGTGAGTTAATTTGATATAACACATGTGGTGGTTGCTGCTTATTTGGCCTTAAGATTCGGCCACACCTTACGTTTGCTAGCGATAGTGAATGCGCAGTCAGTGATGCACTTATCCATACGTACTTTTAGTCAACCTTTTTGACACATGACCGTGGTCAATGAAATACACTAATATCATATAGTTGGTCGGTTCGGATTAAGTTGGCTGCCTGTTAAGCAGCTAGCTTAATTAGTATAGTAATTGAGCTTATCCTATATATGTGGGTGTTTGGGGGGGGGGGGGGGGGAGGGTAATTCGGACGCCATATATATTTTGTACTCACTTGATTTTGAAGGGCTTTAATCTCTTACATGAATAAGAATTTAATTTGGGATGGAGCTTTAAGATGTTTATATGTCTCGCACATGTACCCGAACTGTAAAAAAAATGTAAACAAAATAAAAAATATGTGAAACTTTTTTCAGAACAAGCATTGTCTAATATACTATTCACGTGTAAAGTTTTGCGATAAAATGACTTTTGTGGTATTATGAACGAATTAATACAAAACAGATACTATATTAAGTTTACTATTCAAACAGTTTGTACTTGCAATTTTTTTTTCTTTTCTGTCAACAATACCACAGAAGCTATTTTGTGCTGAAACTTTACACGTGAGTAACACACAACACAATGCTTGTTATGGCAAAGTTTCACCTTTTTAAAACTATTTTTGATTTTTTTGCCTAATCGGGTGCGCCTTGACTCATGTTCCAAAAATCCGCACCATCGCATACATGCCCATTTATGCTAAAGTACACGAACTCCCTTTACAAATACTTGACCAAATTTTGTGATTACATGAGCATTCAAAAATAATACATGAACATTTTATAAAAATATATAAATGATGTTACAAGAATAAGACTAACTAATTTTCTATGGTGCATTTTTGAATAAGAATTTTTTTAATTTTTTTTATTTAACTGATTATTATGTAAACTATTGTTATATTTGAAAAAAATGTCATGAAATATACACTTGTTTAATGGGCCGCACACGAAGACGGCCCAACTGTACCCACTGGTCTATCAGCAGACTTAAACAGATATTTCGTCAGGGCTATTTCTCGTCTATTCCGGGCGTTCGCGGGCCGGCCCATTAAAACGTTTCTAGGAAGGTTTTACAGACCAGTTTCGAGCGGTTTTAGAACGTTCAAAGTGTTTTTTTGTTTAATTTGTTTCTTTCATGATTCTTTTATGGTTTGCTGCTGTTTTCATTTTCATTTTTTTGTTTATGTGTTGGTTTTCAACGGTTTTCGTGTCAGTTTTCAAGGTTCTTATTTATTTATTTTAGCTTCAAGTTTTCCATCATTTTCCTCTTTTTTCCCAACAAATGTGTACTTCTTTCATACAAACTGTATATTTTTCTATACATCAACAACATTTTTTTATTCATGATAACCATTTTCAAATACATGATTAAGATTTTTTAATTTATTAGTAAATGTGAAAATGCAAAGAACATTAGTATTAGGCAGTATATTAGTTCCACATTAGTATTTTTCAACATACTACTCCCGCCGTCCCATAATATAAGAGCATTTTTGACACTAAAATGTGAAAATACAATACTTTTTGCTACCACTAACCTTTAATTATTGATGGGCGCAAAACCTGTCAATAGAGGGGTCTAGTTGCCCCTTACTGATATAAGTATATGATTATGCGCTACAACCTCACATCATTATGCGGTACAAGCTCTCTTTTTTCTTAAGTAACTTTTGTCCTGGAGACTCTTATGCGAAGAGTGGCAGGCCTAGAGTCTCATCACTGGGGTTGTCACAGTTCAATATTTGAGGAAAAAAACATAGATACTATAATTTGATTAGACATCATAACTCCAACAAAAATAGTCATAAAAGAGTATTAAGCTGTTAAATAAATAATGGAGTATTTTGCATTTTTATGTGGGGGTGTGGGGGGGGGGGAGGGGGGGGGGTGCTCCACACTTCATGTACAAGTATATACGACACCATTGCCCGACGTTAGTTGCTTGAAGTTAATGCTCTTTCTATTTATATTATCTGGTCCTTCATTACCATGACATTCTCTAGTCGCACGATGAATCTATCAATGTGACTGTTCCCCTTGAATACGCTATCATAGTCTAGCCGGTAGGCGATATGTTATCAACTTGCTCATTGTATATACAAACCATATGTTCCAACATAGTGGGACACCTAATTAACAATGCCCACCCGGATATCATGGTGTGCATACGTCGACTTTACAGATCATGAAACTAAATGACGCACTCCGTGGTGCCATTTCGATAAGCGGAGAGGGACTGATTGTACTGCGCTTCCGATATAGTAGGAGACTTTATTCGTTCGATACCAACACACGTACGCTGTTTTACGTAGCTTCCGAAACGCGGGAGATTAATGTGATGCCCATCCTTTGTCCGGCCTGAAGCGTCATAGCTCGACTGGGGCATGTCTTAGGGCATCTCCAGCCGTTGGCCCCCAGGGGACGTCTAAAAGCGCCGCCTGGAGATGAGCCGGCGCAAAAAATGGGTCTGGGGGCGAGTCGGTCCCCATCCGTCGGCCCCCAGGGCCGCCCCCAGGCGCGTATTAAAATAAAAAAATAAGATCGTTCGACGAAGTTATGATAAAAACTAGTTAAATTTCGGTCAAACATGGCAAATTTCGGCGAAATTCGCGCATCTTCATTACATTAACCTAATCTAAAAAAGAAAGGGGCTAAAGTCGTCGCCGCCATCGTCGGCGGCGGCCTTCTCCTCCTTGACGCGGGCGCCCCTGCTGGACCCCTGCCCGGCGTCGCCATGGCGGACTGGCGGCGGCGCGTCGTCGTCGTCGTCGCTGTCGCATAAGACGACGACCCCGTCTTCATCGCGGCCGCTTCGGCGCTCCTCGAAGCGGCGCAGGGCGGCGCGCTGGCGCTCCTTCTCCTTCTCCCGGCGCGCCTTCTCCATCGCAATGGAGTCCTGGCGCGCCCATTCTAGGGTCGCGTCGTCGTCGAACTCCGCCTTCACCGGCGCCAGCCCCGGCTCCATCTTCACCGGCGCCAGCCCCGGCTTCATCTTTGGCTTGACAAAGCGCGGAGGAGCCGACGACGAGGAGGCGCGCCGGCCGACCTCGTTCATAACGATGCCGGCGCTGCGAGTGCGCCGGCCGAGCGGCGTCTCCTCCGCGGGCTCGGCCTTGACGCCGAGCAGGGCCGGAGTGCCGGAGGAGTGCGATGAAGATCGGGAGGAGGAAGAAGAGGAGGAGGCCCCGAACCTCCTTGGCGCCCATGGCCCGGCGCGTCGGGGCGGCCACCCTCGCCGGGTACGCCAACGGCGGGTCGTTGCCGCCCTCGAGGTACGTGAACACGCCCTCGAGCGTGCGGCCGGGGACGCCCCACCACAGGTGGCGCCCCTCGCTGTTCTGCCGGCCGCCGACCACCGACGCGTCGTTGGTGGACGCTAAGCGCTGCTGCTGGCGGAGCTCGAAATACGCCGTCCATGCCGCGTGGTTGTCGGCGGCGTACTGGGGTAGGGAGAGTTGGGCGTCGGTGAGGGAGGCGCGCACGACCTCGACTTCCTCGGCGAAGTATTTCGGCTTCGCCACGGCGTCGGGCAACGGGGGAATGGGCACTCCCCCGGCGCTGAGTCTCCACCCGGTCGTCCCGGCGCGCATGTCCGGCGGCGCCGGGATGTTCGCCTGGAACAGGAGCCAGGACTACTGTTCGCGGAGCGAACGGCGACCGAAGCCGTTGGCCGCCGCCTCGTCTCCGGGGAAGCGTTCTGCCATGGCGACGAGCTCGGAAGAGGCAGAGGGAGGGGCTGGGCGGCGGCGCTCGGGAGAGGTAGGGAGAGGGAGGGGCTGGGCGGCGGCGAGGGGCGGGGCTGGTGTGGGCATAGGCGAGTGGAGGCCACCGGCTATATAGTCGCGCCGCGCCCGTGTGTACGCGTGCGAGGGAGGGGAGGCGTCGGCGCGCCGTCCCGTGACGCGCCGCCCGTGAGGAATCAATGGCAAGGCTGACCGGCGGCAGCCTTGGCATTGATTCCCCGCGGGAACCGAGGCCGTTGGGGGAAGACGAGGCGCCGTGTCGCTGACGCGGCTGGCCCGCGGCAGTTTCGCGCCAAAACAGCTCGCCCCGGCGCCCCCGGGCGCCCCCCAGCGCGCCGGGTTCGACCTAGGTCCGCCGGCGCTGTTTTCGGCCCAGGCCGGCGAAAATCGGGCTCCTGGGGGCGCGACTGGGCCGTTTTTTCGGCGCCGGCGCAAAAAAATCGCATACGTTGTCACTGGCATGCATCTTTGAATTGAATAGAAATATAAAGAAATGTTATGTACATGGTGGCAAAGACAAATTTTCCCTCCTAAGTGTACTCAAGCGAGAGCCCGTGCTAAGTATATCTCCGATGCCGACCCTCAAGCCGCCCGCATACGTTCGGACCGCACTGTCACGAAAGCCATCCAATGCGAGCCCGTACCGGTCCACATAGCGGTCCAGACGCATTTTCTCCCACAAACTGAAGACAAATGTGAGGGGTTTTTGCTGGAGTCCGGACCGATGCCGTGCCTGCTTTTGACTGCCCTGGCCCACCAAACCCTCTCCTCTCTCGCCCGCGTGCGTTTCTGCCCGGCGCCACCTGCCCGTATTCATGCCACTGTCAAGCGCGCCAATCCACATTCAAGACGGCTAGGGTGAGCGCGACCTCTTACTGCATCCGCCATTGAAGTGGCACGCCGGCCGAGGGCGTCGCCCACTGCTAGCCAGACTGAACACACATCCTCGCCGCATTCAAACGCCTCCATTAAACCCGCGCGGGAGCCGAGAAACCTACTCCGGCCACACATCTGTTCACGAGCGGGTCGACATTAAATACAGTGCCTGGCAAGCCCCTCCCGTCTTTCCTCTATTTAAACATGGCCAGATGTCAGGCAAGAATCACACCACTCCGTCGCTCCTCATTTCCTCCTTTCACCATTTTCTCCACCCATTTGATGGCATTCGACGAGCAGGAAGAGCAGTTCTACGTCATAAAGCCGGCAGGATGGCTGGCCGAGCCTGCAGGATACGAGCGAGGCGGCTGGCTGCTCCACCTCTCTTGCCTAGCCTGACGGAGCAAGTTGCCACCCCAAGCCGGCACGTGGTTCAGCAACTCGCCGCTCCATGCCAACTCGTGGAGGAGTGACGAGTTGCTCTACTCCGACACGGCAGGGAGTACGACGGCACGAGCATCGTCTCTCCCGTTGATGACGCCGCGTCGTACCGCGCCTTCTGTGCTTGGGACCACACCATCCGATGTCAATGCGCGCGTTACCGCGCCCTGCCGGTTGCGTGGAGATCGATGAGTTGGTGGCCAGTGCGTCCGCGTACGCCACCAACATCGAGGGAAACTAGAACACAGGAGGCCGCCACCGCTTTGGTCCCAGGAAGGCCACCGCCGAGGCGATGCCGACGTACACAGTCGGTGTTTTGTCTGGTTCTTTATCTCAGACCATCGCCGGCCCCCACCTGGGCTCCACGAAAGCGAAGCCTCCCTCTTCTCCTGCGGCTGAAGCATCAACCGTCTGTTCCACTCCAATGAGGGGCGAGGAAGCCAGCCGCCTTTCTGCTGAAGCATATACCTCCGGGGCTCCCGACAGTCTGGTGAGTGGGCTGTCAGACATGGGGAAGACAAAGGGATCTGCCCTGGGCGGCCGTAGACTATTGTTGTTTATCCGTGTGATGGGAGTGGAGCTCCGCGTGACCGTACGACACATACTTTTACCTTTTTAGTTAAAATATGTCCAAAATGTAAACGCTTTCGTCCGGTTTGTATGAAATCCGGCATGTTTATATAAAATCCGGCCGTGTTTGCATGAATTTCATCTGGTTTGTTGAAAAAGTGTTTGAAATATATGCTGCTACGGTTGGATAGGAAATTTCCGGGTTGCCGTTCGAGATTCCCTAATAAGTCAAAAAGCTATGTTTCCACCTCCTCTCCTTCCTTTTAAAAAAGTGGCTAGGGTTTTCATGTAACTGTTATTGCCGCTGCCGGTTCCTTTTGCCTCCGCGTGCCTTCCGACGCCAACAAGTTGGACGAAACTCTTGTTCGGGGTTGGTTGTCTTGGGTCAACATAGCTTTGGTCAGGGTTCAATTTAGGTGTCTGGCTGATGGTAGCGAGGCGAGGACATCATCGACATCATAGATAACTTCTTCTCGTCATGATGGAGATTGGCATCATCGGTGGGCGTGCTGAGCTTCAGCCGGGGGCGTGATTGTTGGCGAACGTAGTAATTTCAAAAAAAAATCCTACGCACACGCAAGATCATGGTGATGCATAGCAACGAGAGGGGAGAGTGTTGTCCACGTACCCTCGTAGACCGAAAGCGGAAGCGTTAGCACAACGCGGTTGGTGTAGTCGTACGTCTTCACGATCCGACCGATCAAGTACCGAACGTACGACACCTCCGAGTTCAGCACACGTTCAGCCCGATGACGTCCCTCGAACTCCGATCCAGCCGAGTGTTGAGGGAGAGTTTCGTCAGCACGACGGCGTGGTGACGATGTTGATGTTCTACCAATGCAGGGCTTCGCCTAAGCGCCGCTACAGTATTATCGAGGTGGACTATGGTGGAGGGGGCACCGCACACGGCTAAAAGATCAAACAGATCAATTGTTGTGTCTTTGGGGTGCCCCCTGCCCCCGTATATAAAGGAGCAAGGGGGAGGCCGGACGGCCCTGTATGGCGCGCCAGGAGGAGGAGTCCTCCTCCTAGTAGGAGTAGGAAAAAGGGTCCTACTCCTACTAGGAGGGGGAAAGGAAGGGGGATAGGGAGAAGGAAAGGGGGCACCGCCCCCCCTCTCCTAGTTCAAAAGGGATAGGGAGAAGGAAAGGGGGCACCCCCCCTCTCCTAGTTCAATTCGGACCAGAGGGGGAGGGGGGCGCGGCCTGCCCTAGGGCCAGCCCTCTCTCTCTCTCTCCACTAAGGCCCATAAGGCCCTTTACTTCTCCCGGGGGATTCCGGTAACCCTCCGGCACTCCGGTTTTCTCCGAAATCACCTGGAACACTTTTGGTGTCCGCATACAGTCGTCCAATATATCAATCTTTATGTCTCGACCGTTTCGAGACTTCTCATCATGTCCGTGATCACATCCGGGACTCCGAACAACCTTCGGTACATCAAAACATACAAACTCATAATATAACAGTCATCAAAACGTTAAGCGTGCGGACCCTACGGGTTCGAGAACTATGTAGACATGACCGAGATACGTCTCCGGTCAATAACCAATAGTGGAACCTGGATGCTCATATTGGCTCCCACATATTCTACGAAGATCTTTATCGGTCAGACCGCATAACAACATACGTTGTTCCCTTTGTCATCGGTATGTTACTTGCCCGAGATTTGATCGTCGGTATCTCAATACCTAGTTCAATCTCGTTACCGACAAGTCTCTTTACTCGTTCCGTAATACATCATCTCGCAACTAACTCATTAGTTGCAATGCTTGCAAGGCTTAAGTGATGTGCATTACCTGTCGTAGTTCTAAGTCTGACAGTAAGAATGGGGGGTAAGTATGGAGAGGCAAGATCCTAGCTATGGAGTAGTTGTATACGCCAGGAGTTTACGAGTTCGGGCCCTTCTCTGAGGAAGTAACAGCCCTACGTCTCGGAGCCCGGAGGCAGTCGACTGGATTATGTGTGTATGTGTTACAAAGTTCCGAACCCCTTTCCTAGTGGAGGGGGGTGGCTTATATAGAGTTCGCCAGGACCCTAGCCAGCCCACGTTACAAGGAGTTTAATGTACATAAAGAGAGGGGGTTACTGGTAACGCCTGTAATAAAGGACCATGAAGGCCATAAAAGCTACTTATGAGATGACCGTTTGTAGGCAGTGCCTTTAGGTCTTCTTATGGTCGAGTGGCTGTCTTCATGGTCGACTGCTTGTGCTTCTGGTCGAGTACGCTCGTTCCGTCGACTGGGCTGACCAGGTCGACTGAACTGTCGATACTTCTTAGAATGTCTTTCATTGTAGGAGTCATGTCCTTGATTGGGTACCTCAGGTATGATAAGTTACCCTACCCTAGGTACGTATCCTCGTCATTAGCCCCCGAATGGGTCAGGGGTTAAGTGAGAATGGGGCCGAGCCTATGCTTCCGACTCAACCTCCATGCTTCAGTTGCATCTGTCTTCGGATAAATGGAAGTTACGGTGGGAACTCATTCTTCAGTTGTCTTGATCCATTCAGATGTCCGTCGAGTGGTTTCAGATTACCGTCGAGTGTGTTTACGTGACGAGTCCCTTGGGAGACTTAAGGAAACGGATCTTTTTGTCTGACAAACCGTCCTGTCGATCGCGGATCTTGCGGGATTTGGAAATTGAGAAGCGCACCGGACGGAGAAAATCGCGCGAATCGGCTGGATAAGGCGAGAGCGCCTCGATCTCCGCGCCACCTTTTTCACCACGTACTGCGCGCGCGCCTGCTGCGGGATCTGACTGGGTGGCGCAGGCCCACTGATCAGCCACTCGGGCGTGGCCTTATATAAGGTAATGGTTCCGATTTTTCACTGTGCGCCCTTGTTTTTCTTCTCCCTTCCTCCGTAAGCCTCCGCCTCGCTCTTCGCTGCAATCTCGACACCGCCGCTCGGCCAAGACCTCGTTCGAGATAATGGGGACGGACAAGACGGCGGCGGCGGAACGCGCGAAGAAGGCCGCGGTAAAGGGCAAGGGGAAGAAATCTGGCCGAGGCGGGTCGTCCTCGCGGGCCGCTCTGCCGTCCGGCTGGTTGCAGGGGGATTGGATGCCCTCCATCCTTACTCAAGCGGATATCGACGACATGGTGGAGGGGGGACTCATTCCCCACAAGGCTGCTCGCCTTCCTGGGAAGAAGAAGGAGCCGAAACCTCGCGAGGGCGAGCGCGTCCTGATAGCCACCCATGTCGACCGGGGGTTTTCCCTGCCCCCGAGTCCTTTTTTTAGGGCCTTTCTGAACTTCTTCGGAGCGCAGCTCCACCATTTCACGCCCAACTCCATAGTCTATCTTGCTGCGTTCGTGTCTCTGTGCGAGTGTTTCTTAGGCTGTCGACCTCACTGGGGCCTCTTCAAGCATATCTTCACTTGCCGATCCCAGTCGGTTAAAAAGCTTAACCCGGACGGGGAAAGGACGCAGGTGATCCAGATGTGCGGGGGCCTCGGGATCCAGACGAGGGGTAAGAGTTGTTTTCCTCCCATGACACTTCCCGATTCCGTGCGCGGGTGGCAGTCGACTTGGTTCTACTGCAAGGACCAGCCGACCCCTGGCCACTCGACCGGCCTTCCTCCTTTTACCTTGGATCGAGTGAAGAAACCCGCTTCTTTGAAAGTGGTTCCAGAGGAGAAGGCTCAGGTGAAGGTACTAGTCAGTCGAGTGGTTGAGTTGGTTCGGGAAGGCGTGACCGGCATGGACTTGCTCGAAGTCTTCCTCCAGCGACGAATCCAACCTCTCCAGGCTCGGGATCACTCGATGTGGTTGTATTCCGGGCCCGACGACTCCACTCGGATCCACCCGGAGGGGGTCGAGGCTTCTGTGCTGGAGAGCTGGCTGACCAGCATGACCGGGAATAAGGACAACCCCAGGGGTTCCAGGAGGATTGCTCCGCTTGATGGGATGATGGAGACAGACAAGGTACGTTTTACTTCTTCCGACTGAAATTTTCACTCCGTCTGGTAACTGGCTTGCGATAAGTCGACTGATCCTTGTTCTGCCCGTTGTTTTGCAGGAGATCAATGACATGTATTCGATGCCGAACGGGAACCGGGAGCAAGTATCTGAAGGAGGAGGGAGTGGAGGCGAAGGAAGTGAGAATGAAGTTGAAGTCGAGGAGTGGGAATCTGACGATGACGTAGAGGGGGAGGCCAGCGACGACTCGGGTGACGAAGATGAAGAGGTGGAGGTCGACCTTCCTCGACGCGAGAGACGCTCCAAGAACGCTCAGGATCCCGCCGTGGAGCGCGGTCAGTCGAGTGCTCCGGTGGGCCAGTCATCCAAGCGCCCTCGGACCGCGTCGCCGGCCCCAACTGAGAAGGCACCCAAGCAGCCAGAGCCATCCCGACCAAGCCACCCAAGGCCTTGCCCAAGATCAGGGTCGCCATCCCGGTCATCTCTGGGTAAGTGACTGTTTTCATCTTTCTTGAGTCGACTAGAACGGATTCTTAGTCGATTCACTTTCAAATTATTTGCTTGGAATCGTGCAGTGCCGCTACTTCCGAGACTTCCATCCAGAATGTTGATGAGACGATGGAGGACGCCGTCACTTCCAACTTAGGTATAATCTTTGACATGATCCGACTGTTTACCTGCTGAGTCGATTGGATATTCATTTCTGAACTTTTGTAGCTCCGACCAACATCATTGACCTTCCGGATGATGAGGAGGAGGCGGAAGTGCCGCTCAGGCCTTTTGGGAGGAGAGGCCGGAGGGCCCCGGTCGACAAGGCTCCTCAGACCGCGTCGACTGCTGAGGCAGTGGTCCAAGGGGGTGACAATACCGCCCGGACTACTGTGACTTTTGCTGAGCCACTGACGACTGCCCGGCCTTCGTCGTCGACTGTTCCCCCACTGGTTGACCCGCCCTCGTTCTTCGCCGCCTACCAGACCCCGGAGGATCAAGTGAGTGCTGCTAAGGAGGCTATACGTCAGGCGGGGCTCGTGATGGAGCAGACCAAAGCGGCTCGGGATGCCAGTCAAGTGGCCTATGATATCAGCTCGGCGTTGCAGGAGAACGTCCAGGTTACTTGGTCTTCACTTGCGTTGTACACCCACTGGGTGCTGTTGGTCCGAAATTTCTCATTGGTGGGGGCACGCTGAGTGCACCCACTGGGTGTAGTCCCCGAGGCCACGATCGACTGCTGGCAGTCGACTGCGGTCTTTATACTGCCTTTCTGTAGTTGTACTTCTTCACTCGGTATGATTTTCTGAGAACGGTTTGGTCAGACCATGTCGGATGAAACTGTTCCGGTCGACTGCGGGCAGTCGACTTTTTTTTTTTTTTGAAAACCAGTGGGGGCACGCTGAGTGCACCCACTGGGTGTAGTCCCCGAGGCTACTGTCGAATGTTTTTATTCGGCTGTAGTCTTAGAAGTGTTGTGCTCTTTCTTTCAGTCACTCGGGAGTAACTTATCTTTGATACCCTTTGTCGATTGACTCTTTGCAGAAGTCTTGTGAGCTTGTTGCTCAGCTCGCTGATCTGAAGAATAAGCAGATCCAGCTTAATCTTGACTTACAGTTTGCTCAGGAAAACGTGCAGAAGGCGAAGGATGAAGCAAAAGGTATGGCTGGTGAGGACTCGACGGCTGTCTCTGTTCTCCTGCCTGTTCTCAACTCTGTGCTCATTGTTGTTTTGCAGACGAACTGGAGAAGGCCCTGAAGAAGAAAGATCTTGACCTTGCGGAGGCACAAAAGGCGGCTGCGGAGAAGCTAAAGCTTGCTGAAGAGAAACTTGCATCAGTCGGTCAACTTGAGGGCGAGAACGCTAGGCTGAAGTCTGCTCTTGACTCGGCCAACAAGGAAGCGAGTCGACTGAAGACTGACAAGAGTACTCTGAACGACAAGCTCGGCCAGCTGGCGGGGAAGCACAAGGACTTGGAGGATTATCTTGGGGGTCTTGCCAAGAAGCTATACCTCATGCTTGAAGGTAACCCTCTTTGTGCGATTAATCTTGCTGTTGTCGACTCACCATTTGGTTACAGTTTTGATCTGTCGAAACTTCTTTCAGAATTCTGCCGGAACTTTGAGGAAGAGACCAGTCGAGTGGAGACCCGCCTGGACCCTATCAACTCTCCTGTGAAGGACGAAGTGGCCATGAATGTCTTCCGGTTGGAATCCCGTGTCGCTGGTGTGGTGGACTACCTGGCTCGACTGAAAGCTGCAGTGTCACGGATCGACTCCGCACTCTGGCCCAAGGAGACGCTTCAGAACGACCTTGAATCCTTGGTCACTCGACTAAGTGAGGTTCCAGGTCGAGTGCAAGAATGGAAGAAGTCTTCTGCTAGGTGCGGTGCTGATGTGGCTCTGTCACTGGTTCGTGTCCACTGCAAGGAGGCGCGCGAGGAGAAGCTGGCCGCTCTCCAGGTTGCCAATACCAGGAAGCATAACTTTCAGGATTTCATGGAGACCTTCATCGCTGCTGCCACTCGGATCTCTGATGGGATCGACTTGGACGAATTTGTTGCGCCATCCAGTCCTCCACCGGAGGAGTAAAAAACTGTTGTTCCTTGCCTTAAATTTGCCTCGGAATGCCGAGTGGTTTATGTAACCGATAAACTCCGTCGAGCTTATAGCTCGAGTACTTTTATTTGCGATCTAGGATCTTTTGATATTATCCGAACATGGCTCGACGTTGAATGTCTTCGTGACTTGATCCGCCGATCTACTATTCGTTGTTCCCTCAGAGGCTGCCTGGTTTGCACGATGCTTATCGCCGCGATGGTGTCTGTCAACATGGCTTAGGCGAGCATTGGGCTGCAGCTAAGTCCCCGAGTGGGAGGTTTGCTCTCCACTCGGTAGGATTCCAATTACTTAGTCGAGTGCTTGGACTGCAGCTAAGCCCCCGAGTGGGAGGTTCGCTCTCCACTCGGTAGAATTTCAATTACTTAGGCGAGTACTTGGACTGCAGCTAAGCCCCCCGAGTGGGAGGTTTGCTCTCCACTCGGTAGGATTTCAATTACTTAGGCGAGTACTTGGACTGCAGCTAAGCCCCCGAGTGGGAGGTTTGCTCTCCACTCGGAAGGATTTCAATTACTTAGGCGAGTGCTTGGACTGCAGCTAAGCCCCCGAGTGGGAGGTTTGCTCTCCACTCGGTAGGATTTTTTCAAACTTAGGCGAGTACTTGGACTGCAGCTAAGCCCCCGAGTGGGAGGTTTGCTCTCCACTCGGTAGGATTTTTTCAAACTTAGACGAGTACTTGGACTGCAGCTAAGCCCCCGAGTGGGAGGTTTGCTCTCCACTCGGTAGGATTTTTTCAAACTTAGGCGAGTACTTGGACTGCAGCTAAGCCCCCGAGTGGGAGGTTTGCTCTCCACTCGGTAGGATTTTTTCAAACTTAGGCGAGTACTTGGACTGCGGCTAAGCCCCCGAGTGGGAGGTTTGCTCTCCACTCGGTAGGATTTTTTCAAACTTAGGCGAGTACTTGGACTGCGGCTAAGCCCCCGAGTGGGAGGTTTGCTCTCCACTCGGTAGGATTTTTTCAAACTTAGGCGAGTACTTGGACTGCGGCTAAGCCCCCGAGTGGGAGGTTTGCTCTCCACTCGGTAGGATTTTTTCAAACTTAGGCGAGTGCTTGGACTGCAGCTAAGCCCCCGAGTGGGAGGTTTGCTCTCCACTCGGTAGGATTTTTTCAAACTTAGGCGAGTACTTGGACTGCAGCTAAGCCCCCGAGTGGGAGGTTTGCTCTCCACTCGGTAGGATTTTTTCAAACTTAGGCGAGTGCTTGGACTGCAGCTAAGCCCCCGAGTGGGAGGTTTGCTCTCCACTCGGTAGGATTTCAATTACTTAGGCGAGTACTTGGACTGCAGCTAAGCCCCCGAGTGGGAGGTTTGCTCTCCACTCGGTAGGATTTCAATTACTTAGGCGAGTACTTGGACTGCAGCTAAGCCCCCGAGTGGGAGGTTTGCTCTCCACTCGGTAGGATTTTAATTTCTTAGGCGAAACGGATTCGCAGCTAAGCCCCCGAGTGGGAGGTTTGCTCTCCACTCGGTATGATTTTAATTTCTTAGGCGAAACGGATTCGCAGCTAAGCCCCCGAGTGGGAGGTTTGCTCTCCACTCGGTAGGATTTTCTGAAAACTTAGGCGAAGCGGATTCGCAACTAAGTCACCCACTGGGGGAAATTTAGACAAACAGAAAAAGAAATAGCAGTCTTTTGCTTGAAACGAAAGAATTACAGAGGTGCTTTTATTACATCTCAGTCGAGTGAGTTTTTAAGTGTAAAAAGGACGGAGCAGGTCCGCGTTCCATGCTCGAGGCTCGTCGATCCGTCGATCGATGTTGTAGAGGTGATACGCTCCGTTGTGCAGGACTTTGGTGATGATGAAGGGGCCTTCCCAGGTCGGGGCAAGTTTGTGAGGTTTTTGCTGATCCACGCGGAGGACCAAATCTCCTTCCTGAAAGGCTCGACCCTTCACATTTCTGGCGTAGAACCGACGCAAATCTTGCTGGTAGATGGTCGAGCGGATTAGAGCCATCTCTCTTTCCTCCTCTAAGAGGTCGACTGCATCTTGCCGGGCCTGTTCTGCTTCTGCTTCGGAATATAACTCGACTCGAGGCGCGTTGTGGAGCAGGTCGCTTGGCAAAACCGCTTCGGCTCCATAGACCAGAAAGAATGGTGTTCTTCCAGTCGACCGGTTAGGGGTGGTCCTCAACCCCCATAGAACTGACGGAAGTTCGTCGACCCAGGCGCCTGCTGCGTGTTTGAGATCACGCATCAGTCGGGGTTTTAGTCCTTTGAGGATGAGGCCATTCGCGCGTTCGGCCTGTCCATTCGACTGAGGATGAGCAACTGAAGCGTAGTCGACTCGAGTGCCCTGAGAGGCGCAGAAGGCTTTGAATCTGTCATTGTCAAAGTTTGATCCGTTATCCGTGATGATGCTGTGCGGAACCCCATATCTGAATATCAATCCCCTGATAAAACTGATTGCAGTGCTTGCGTCGAGGTCCTTTATGGGTTTGGCTTCTATCCACTTCGTGAACTTGTCGACTGCGACCAACAAGTGGGTGAAGCCACTCCTACCAGTTCTCAGTGGTCCGATCATGTCTAGACCCCAGACAGCGGAAGGCCAGACGAGTGGAATGGTCTTCAAGGCGGAGGCGGGCTTGTGAGACATGTTGGAATAAAACTGGCACCCCTCGCACTTGTCGACTATATCCTTTGCCATTTCGTTCGCCTTTGGCCAGTAAAAACCCGCTCGGTATGCTTTGGCCACGATGGTCCGAGAGGACGCATGATGGCCGCAGGTCCCCGAGTGGATGTCCTCAAGAATTATCTGTCCTTCTTCAGGTGTGATGCACTTCTGACCGACTCCAGTCGCGTTTTCTCTGTATAGCTGCCCTTTGATTACTGTAAAGGCTTTGGATCGACGGACGACCTGTCGAGCCTCTTCTTCATCTTCTGGGAGCTCTTTTCTCATGATATACGCAATGTACGGCACTGTCCAATTGGGAGTGGTGATCGTAACCTCCATAATCAGGTCGACCACAGCTGGAACCTCCACTTCGGTCGAGTCAGAGGCGCTTTTTGGTTGTGGAGGCTCTTCCGTGAAAGGATCTTCTTGCACTGATGGTGTGTGAATGTGCTCCAAACACACATCTTTAGGGATGGCCTCCCTTTTGGACCCTATCTTCGCCAAATCATCTGCAGCTTGATTTTTCAGTCGGGGTATATGATGGAGCTCCAACCCCTCGAATCATTTCTCCAGCTTTCTCACTGCGCTGCAATATCCCGTCATGGATGGGCTTCGGACGTCCCACTCCTTCATCACTTGATTAACAACCAGATCTGAGTCGCCGTAGACCATGAGGCGACGGACTCCTAGTGAAATGGCCATACGTAAACCGTATAGAAGCGCTTCATACTCTGCCTCATTGTTGGAGGAATCAAAGTGAATCTGGAGGACATACTTGAGCTTATCTCCTCGGGGGGAAACCAGTACAACCCCCGCACCGGATCCGTTCAGCATCTTGGAGCCATCGAAAAACATAGTCCAGTGCTCCGAGTGAACTTGAGTCGGAAGCTCCTGCTCGGTCCACTCGGCGAGGAAATCAGCTATTGCCTGGGACTTAATAGCTTTCTTTGCCTCGAACTTGATATCAAGAGGAAGAAGTTCAATTGCCCATTTCGCCACTCGACCGGTTGCATCTCTGTTATGAAGAATCTCTGATAATGGAGCGTCGCTGACGACTGTGATAGAGTGATCAGAGAAATAATGAGCAACCTTGTTCGTGGTCATGTAAATCCCGTAAACAAGCTTCTGATAGTGGGGATATCTTTGCTTCGACGGGGTCAGAACTTCGGAGAGATAATAAACTGGGCGTTGAACTTTGAAGGTCTTTCCTTCCTCTTCCCGCTCGACCGTAAGAACGGTACTAACGACTTGTCCCGTGGCTGCTATGTAAAGCAACAATGGCTCTTTGCTGACAGGAGCAGCAAGCACCGGCTGGGTGGAGAGCAGAGCTTTTAGCTCTGCAAATGCTGCATCAGCTTCTGGGGTCCATTCGAACGTGTCTGACTTCTTCATCAGTCGGTAAAGAGGCAGCGCCTTTTCACCGAGCCTGGAGATGAATCGACTTAAGGCGGCCAAGCATCCAGTAAGTTTCTGGACATCGTGCACACGCACGGGGCGCTTCATCCGGAGTATGGTGCCAACTTTTTCGGGGTTAGCGTCGATTCCTCGTTCGGAAACAAGAAAACCGAGTAACTTTCCCCCAGGGACTCCAAATGTGCACTTCGACAGATTGAGCTTGATATCGTAATTCCTGAGATTGGCAAAAGTTTCAGCTAGGTCAGTCAGTAGGTCGGAACCTTTTCGTGACTTGACCACTATGTCATCCATGTATGCTTCTACATTCCGACTGATTTGAGTGATTAGGCACTTCTGAATCATTCTCATGAATGTAGCTCCGGCGTTCTTGAGACCGAAAGGCATGGTAACATAGCAGAAACACCCAAATGGGGTGATGAAGGCTGTTTTTATTTCATCGGGTCCATACAGACGGATCTGATGGTATCCAGAGTAAGCATCTAAAAAAGATAATCTCTCGCATCCTGCAGTCGAGTCGACTATTTGGTCGATGCGAGGAAGAGGAAAATGATCTTTCGGGCAGGCCCGATTGATATGCTTAAAATCAATGCACATGCGCAACGATTTGTCCTTCTTAGGGACCATCACAACATTGGCGAGCCACTCAGAGTGGTAGACCTCACGAATGAATTCTGCTGCTAGGAGTCGGGCCACTTCTTCGCCAATGGCCTTTCTCTTCTGAACGGCGGACCGTCGGAGATGCTCCTTGACTGGTTTGGCCTTTGGGTCGACTCGAAGGCGGTGCTCGGCCAGTCCCCTGGGCACACCTGGCATGTCAGCAGGCTTCCATGCAAAGATGTCCCAGTTCTCACGGAGGAACTGGACGAGCGCTTCTTCCTATTTGGGGTCGAGTGTAGTGGAGATGTTGGTTGGAGCCGCATTTGGATCGGTCGGGTGGACGTGGACTTGCTTGGTCTCACCAGTCAACTGAAATGCCGACTCCGTGGCGGGCTTCTTGGCTCGTAACAACTCACTCGGATCCGCAGTCTTCTGGTACTCTTGCATCTCTATCTTGGCCATCTGAGCGTCAGCAATTTTGGCGCCTTTCTGGAAGCACTCCTCTGCCTTCTTCCGATTGCCAACGATGGTGATTACACCTTTGGGGCCAGGCATCTTCAGCTTGAGGTATACGTAGCATGGTCGAGCCATGAAACGAGCATAGGCTGGCCTTCCAAGAATGGCGTGGTACGCACTCTGAAAATCCACGACCTCAAAGGTTAACTTTTCTTTCCGGAAATTCTTCGAGTCACCAAAGACGACGTCGAGAGTGATTTGACCGAGTGACTCAGCTTTCTTCCCAGGAATGACTCCGTGGAAGCTCATGTTGCTGGGGCTGATTCGGGACATCGGAATGCCCATCCCCTTCAACGTCTCTGCATACAACAAGTTTAGCCCACTGCCGCCGTCCATCAGAACTTTGGTCAGTCGAGTGCCTTCAATAATTGGGTCGACCACCAACGCTTGCCTCCCTGGGGTGGCAATATGAGTCGGATGATCGGACTGGTCGAAGGTGATGGCGGTCTAGGACCACTTCAGATAATGGGGTGTCACCGGAGCGACCATGTTTACTTCGCGATTAATGACCTTCAGTCGACTCTTACTTTCGACATCAGCGAAAATCATCAGAGTGTAATTGACTTGGGGGTATTCTTCACCGCTGTCTTCTCTGTCTTGAACTTTGTCTGACTCTTTCTCTTTGTCCTTGGCTTGCTTCCCTTGGAACTGTTGCATCAGGAGTCGACATTGTCGAGTGGTATGCTTAGGGTAAATGAGATTTCCCTCTTCGTCTTTCTTCGTGTGAATGTGGCATGGTAAGTCCATCACATCGTTCCCGTCCTGGTCTTTCACTTTCTTGGGGTTCCAAGGACCCTTGGGTTTCCCCTTAAACTTCCCTGGGGTCACAGCTAAGGCTTCCCCGGGGGCGACTGGCTCGGCCTTGCGCTTCTGCTTCCGACTGGAGTGTCCTCCGCCGGCCTCATTGGCGGCTGCCTTATACTTGCCACTCCGGAGTCTATCTTCTTCTTCCCCGTTCGCGTACTTGGTGGCGATTTCCATCATTCGACTCAGGGTCATATCCCCGGTTCGACCGAACTTCAAAGTTAACTCTCTGTTTCTGACGCCTTCCTTGAAGGCGCAAACTGCCTGATGGTCGGATACATTCTCGACCGTGTGATTCAGAGTGATCCACCTCTGGATATAATCCCTCAGGGTTTCACTCGACTTCTGAACACATGACTGCAATTCTGTCAACCCTGCCGGTTGCTTGCAAGTCCCTTCGAATGTCCTGACAAACACCTGGGCTAGATCTTCCCAAGTATAAATACTGCTGGGAGCCAACTGATTCAACCACGCTCTGGCTGACCCTTCCAACATGAGGGGCAAATGCTTCATGGCCACCTCGTCATTGCCGCCTCCGATCTGAACAGCCACTCGGTAATCCTCGAGCCATGTGTCCGGCTTGGACTCTCCGGTGAACTTGCTGACTCCAGCCGCCAACCTGAAGTTGGGAGGAATCACTGCAGCTCTGATTGCTCTGCTGAAACACTCGGGACCTGAGATGCGAACTCTGCTGTTGGACGGGGCGCCTCTGTCACGGTCTTCTCGGTGAGCTCTATTTCGGTCGACCAGACCTTGAACGATGATGGATCTCGCATCAAAGCCTGGCTCCCTGGGGTCGACTGGGACCTTTCGCCCAGTACTGAACTGGCATCTGTCCTCTTGCCGTCGAGGAACGTACGACCCGGCTCTTGGGGGAGGGGAAGGCACTCGACGTTGATTGTTGCGATCGAATCGGTGCTCATATCGCTCGTGCCCTTGGTATTGATCCTCGTGCCGGCCTCTGTGTCCTTCACGCCTCGGGGGCGACCTTGGACTATGAGCCGACTGAACGGAATTCGCAGTGACGGATCGACTGTGAATCCTGTTGCGCGACTGAGATATGGCTGAATTCTGGTCACCCGCTGCACGAAGCAAATCTCTGATCTGCAACAGACCTCTCCCTGCCTCTGACTGTGAAGGCTGGATCGACTCCGCTATGCGAGTCGCAGCTGCCAAATTCTGAATCGGGGTACGGTATACCTGGGTCGGCGGCTGGAAGACGCGACGACGACTGGACTCGGGAGCGGGCGGTCGTGCGCGCTCGTCGAGTGCTCTCTGGAGATTCTCCAATCGAGTACGTTCAGCCAAGTTGGCCAAGCGCGCCTCCTCCAGGGCTCGCGCCTCAGGGGTTTCTCCAACGATAGGAGTGTGAAGGGCGTCCATGTTCCGGCGACGGAGTTCCTCCCTCTGCACTGAGGTAAGGGGCTCAGGTCTGTACTCTTCGTGACCCCGCGCCGGAATCCCCCCTGCGGCAACCTCTTCGGTATGGGGGAATCCGGGGGGGCTACGTGGTCCGTCGACCATTAGTACTTCCGCCGCTGGATCACTGCTGTCGCACTCGGACGCAGTCTCTACGGAGCCAGTCGACAGGTCGAACAGGCCGTAGAGTGACTCGTCGGGCTCGATTGCAGCGACTTGGGGGATGGCCAACTGGCGGGCCAGTGCGTGCTTCACCCACCGCTGGAGTCTCGACCGACCGGTGCGCTTGCGCCGGTGGGAAACTGATGACGATGATGACGATGACGGCGCAACGAATGCCGACCCGTACTGGGTCGACGGTTGCCGCAGGAGGACGCCGCGGACGCATGCGCGAAAATGCGTGGCTCCGCGGGCGGGAAGCGCGTCCACGTCGAGTGGAGCCTCCTGCAGCCAAGCAGAGTTGTCAACGATGAAGGAGAGAGCGCCGAGACGGATCTCGCGGCTCTCGACCATGACTCCGCTCGAAAACATGATGTGGGTTGAAAGAATCCCAACTCCTCCAACAAATCGCTAGAACACCCGCCCCACGGTGGGCGCCAACTGTCGTGGTTCTAAGTCTGACAGTAAGAATGGGGGGTAAGTATGGAGAGGCAAGATCCTAGCTATGGAGTAGTTGTATACGCCAGGAGTTTACGAGTTCGGGCCCTTCTCTGAGGAAGTAATAGCCCTACGTCTCGGAGCCCGGAGGCAGTCGACTGGATTATGTGTGTATGTGTTACAAAGTTCCGAACCCCTTTCCTAGTGGAGGGGGGTGGCTTATATAGAGTTCGCCAGGACCCCAGCCAGCCCACGTTACAAGGAGTTTAATGTACATAAAGAGAGGGGGTTACTGGTAACGCCTGTAATAAAGGACCATGAAGGCCATAAAAGCTACTTATGAGATGACCGTTTGTAGGCAGTGCCTTTAGGTCTTCTTATGGTCGAGTGGCTGTCTTCATGGTCGACTGCTTGTGCTTCTGGTCGAGTACGCTCGTTCCGTCGACTGGGCTGACCAGGTCGACTGAACTGTCGATACTTCTTAGAATGTCTTTCATTGTAGGAGTCATGTCCTTGATTGGGTACCTCAGGTATGATAAGTTACCCTACCCTAGGTACGTATCCTCGTCATTACCGAGAGGGCCCAGAGATACCTCTCCAACAATTGGAGTGACAAATCCTAATCTAAAAATACGCCAACCCAACAAGTACCTTCGGAGACACCTGTAGAGAACCTTTATAATCACCCAGTTACGTTGTGATGTTTGGTAGCACACAAAGTGTCCTCCGTTAAACGGGAGTTGCATAATCTCATAGTCATATGAACATGTATAAGTCATGAAGAAAGCGATAGCAACATACTAAACGATCGGGTGCTAAGCTAACGGAATGGGTCAAGTCAATCACATCATTCTCCTAATGATGTGATCCCGTTAATCAAATGACAACTCATGTCTATGGTTAGTAAACATAACCATCTTCGATTAACGAGCTAGTCAAGTAGAGGCATACTAGTGACACTCTGTTTGTCTATGTATTCACACATGTATTATGTTTCCGGTTAATACAATTCTAGCATGAATAATAAACATTTATCATGGTATAAGGAAATAAATAATAACTTTATTATTGCCTCTAGGGCATATTTCCTTCAGTCTCCCACTTGCACTAGAGTCAATAATCTAGATTACACTGTAATGATTCTAACACCCATGGAGCCTTGGTGCTGATAATGTTTTTCTCGTGGAAGAGGCTTAGTTAACGGGTCTGCAACATTCAGATCCGTATGTATCTTGCAAATTTCTATGTCTCCCACCTGGATTAGATCCCGGATGGAATTGAAGTGTCTCTTGATGTGCTTGGTTCTCTTGTGAAATCTGGATTCCTTCGCCAAGGCTATTGCTCTAGTATTGTCACAAAAGATTTTTATTGGACCCGATGCACTAGGTATGACACCTAGATCGGATATGAACTCCTTCATCCAGACTCCTTCATTTGCTGCTTCCGAAGCAGCTATGTACTCCGCTTCACACATAGATTTTGCCACAATGCTTTGTTTAGAACTGCACCAACTGACAGCTCCATCGCTCAATGTAAACACGTATCCGGTTTATGATTTAGAATCATCCGGATCAGTGTCAAAGCTTGCATCAATGTAACCATTTACGATGAGCTCTTTGTCACATCCATAAACGAGAAACATATTCTTAGTCCTTTTCAGGTATTTCAGGATGTTCTTGACCGCTGTCCAGTGATCCACCCCTGGATTATTTTGGTACCTCCCAGCTAGACTTATAGCAAGTCACACATTAGGTCTGGTACACAGCATTGCATACATGATAGAGCCTATGGCTGAAGCATAGGGAACATCTTTCATTTTCTCTCTATCTTCTGCAGTGGTCGGGCATTGAGTCTTACTCAACTTCACACCTTGTAGCACAGGCAAGAACCCTTTCTTTGTTTGATCCATTTTGAACTTCTTCAAAACTTTGTCAAGGTATGTGCTTTGTGAAAGTCCAATTAAGCGTTTGATCTATCTCTATAGATCTTAATGCCCAATATATAAGCAGCTTCACCGAGGTCTTTCATTGAAAAACTCTTATTCAAGTATCCCTTTATGCTATCCAGAAATTCTATCTCATTTCCAATCAGTAATATGTCGTCCACATATAATATCAGAAATGCTACAGAGCTCCCACTCACTTTCTTGTAAATACAGGCTTCTCCAAAAGTCTGTATAAAACCAAATGCTTTGATCACACTATCAAAGCGTTTATTCCAACTCCGAGTGGCTTGCACCAGTCCATAAATGGATCGTTGGAGCTTGCACACTTTGTTAGCTCCCTTTGGATCGACAAAACCTTCCGGTTGCATCATATACAACTCTTCTTCCAGAAATCCATTCAGGAATGCAGTTCTGACATCCATTTGCCAAATTTCATAATCATAAAATGTGGAAATCGCTAACATGATTCAGACAGACTTAAGCATCGCTATGGGTGAGAAGGTCTCATCATAGTCAATCCCTTGAACTTGTCGAAAATCTTTCGCAACAAGTCGAGCTTTATAGACAGTAACATTACCGTCAGCGTCTGTCTTCTTCTTGAAGATCCATTTAATCACAATTGCTTGCCGATCATCGGGCAAGTCAGCCAAAGTCCACACTTTGTTCTCATACATGGATCCCATCTCAGATTTCATGGCTTCAAGCCATTTCGCGGAATCTGGGCTCACCATCGCTTCTTCATAGTTCGTAGGTTCATCATGATCTAGTAGCATGACTTCCAGAATAGGATTACCGTACCACTCTGGTGCGGATCTTACTCTGGTTCATCTACGAGGTTCAGTAGTAACTTGATCTAAAGTTCCATGATCATCATCATTAATTGGTTTCTGTGATGAACTACTTTTCCAATAGAGGAGCAGGTACAGTTACCTCATCAAGTTCTACTTTCCTCCGACTCACTTCTTTCGAGAGAAACTCTTTCTCTAGAAAAACTCTGAATTTAGCAACAAAAGTCTTGCCTTCGGATCTGTGATAGAAGGTGTACCCAACAGTCTCCTTTGGGTATCCTATGAAGACACATTTCTCTGATTTGGGTTCGAGCTTATCAGGTTGAAGATTTTTTACATAAGCATCGCAGCCCCAAACTTTCATAAACGACAACTTTGGTGTCTTGCCAAACCATAGTTCATAAGGTGTCGTCTCAACGGATTTCGATGGTGTCCTATTTAACGTGAATGCAGCTGTCTCTAAAGTATAACCCCAAAACGATAGCGGTAAATCAGTAAGAGACATCATAGATCGCACCATATCTAGTAAAGTACGATTACGACGTTCGGACACACTATTACGCTTTGGTGTTCCGGGTGGCGTGAGTTGCGAAACTATTCCGCATTGTTTCAAATGTAGACCAAACTCGTAACTCAAATATTCTCCTCCACGATCTGATCGTAGAAACTTTATTTTCTTGTTACGATGATTTTCAACTTCACTCTGAAATTCTTTAAACTTTTCAAATGTTTCAGACTTATGTTTCATAGATATACCCATATATTCTTAAATCATCTGTGAAGGTGAGAAAATAACGATATCCGCCACGAGCTTCAATATTCATCGGACCACATACATCTGTATGTATGATTTCCAACAAATCAGTTGCTCTCTCCATAGTACCGGAGAACGGCGTTTTAGTCATCTTGCCCATGAGGCACGGTTCGCAAGTACCAAGTGATTCATAATCAAGTGGTTCCAAAATTCCATCAGTATGCGCTTTACACCGATATGACCTAAACGGTAGTGCCACAAATAAGTTGTACTATCATTATCAACTCGGCATCTTTTGGCTTCAATATTATGAATATGTGTATCACTACTATCGAGATTCATAAAAAATAGACCACTCTTCAAGGGTGCATGACCATAAAAGATATTACTCATATAAATAGAACAACCATTATTCTCTGATTTAAATGAAGAACCGTCTCGCATCAAACAAGATCCAGATATAATGTTCATGCTCAACGCTGGCACCAAATAACAATTATTTATGTCTAATACTAATCCCGAAGGTAGATGTAGAGGTAGTGTGCCGACTGCGATCACATCGACTTTGGAACCATTTCCCACGCGCATCGTCACCTCGTCCTTAGCCAATCTTTGCTTAATCCGTAGCCCCTGTTTCGAGTTGCAAATATTAGCAACAGAACCAGTATCAAATGCTCAGGTGCTACTGCGAGCATTAGTAAGGTGCACATCAATAACATGTATATCACATATACCTTTGTTCACCTTGCCGTCCTTCTTATCTGCCAAATACTTGGGGCAGTTCCGCTGCAGTGACCAGTCTGCTTGCAGTAGAAGCACTCAGTCTCAGGCTTAGGTCCAGACTTGGGTTTCTTCTCCTGAGCAGCAACTTGCTTGCTGTTCCTCTTGAAGTTCCCCTTCTTCTTCCCTTTGCCCTTTTTCTTGAAACTGGTTGTCTTATTGACCATCAAACATTGATGCTCCTTCTTGATTTCTACCTCCGCAGCCTTTAGCATTGCGAAGAGCTCGGGAATCATCTTATCCATCCTTTGCATGTTATAGTTCATCACGAAGCTCTTGTAGCTTGGTGACAGTGATTGGAGAATTCTGTCAATGACGCTATCATCTGGAAGATTAACTCCCAGTTGAATCAAGTGATTGCAGTACCTAGACATCTTGAGTATATGCTCACTGACAGAACAATTCTCCTCCATCTTGCAGCTATAGAACTTATTGGAGACTTCATATCTCTCAATCCGGGCATTCTTTTGAAATATTAACTTCAACTCCTGGAACATCTCATATGCTCCATGACGTTCAAAACTTCGTTGAAGTCCCGGTTCTAAGACGTAAAGCATGGCACATTGAACTATCGAGTAGTCATCAGCTTTGCTCTGCCAGACGTTCTTAACGTCGTCAGTTGCATCAGCAGCAGGCCTGGCACCCAGCGGTGCTTCCAGGACGTAATTCTTCTGTGCAGCAATGAGGATAATCCTCAAGTTACGGACCCAGTCCGTGTAATTGCTACCATCATCTTTCAAATTTGCTTTCTCAAGGAACGCATTAAAATTCAACGGAACAACAGCACGGGCCATCTATCTACAATCAACATAGACAAGCAAGATACTATCAGGTACTAAGTTTATGATAAATTTAAGTTCAATTAATCATATTACTTAAGAACTCCCACTTAGATAGACATCCCTTAAATCCTCCAAGTGATCACGTGATCCAAATCACCTAAACCATGACCGATCATCACGTGAGATGGAGTAGTTTCAATGGTGAACATCACTATGTTGATCATATCTACTATATGATTCACGCTCGACCTTTCAGTCTCCGTGTTCCGAGGCCATATCTGTTATATGCTAGGCTTGTCAAGTTTAACCTGAGTATTCCGCGTGTGCAACTATTTTGCACCCGTTGTATTTGAACGTAAAGCCTATCACACCCGATCATCACGTGGTGTCTCAGCACGAAGAACTTTCGCAATGGTGCATACTCAGGGAGAACACTTATACTTTGATAATTTTAGTGAGGGATCGTCTTATAATGCTACCGTCAATCAAAGCAAGATAAGATGCATAAAAGATAAACATCACATGCAATCAATATAAGTGATATGATATGGCCATCATCATCTTGTGCTTGTGATCACCATCTCTGAAGCACCGTCATGATCACCATCGTCACCGGTGCGACACCTTGATCTCCATCGTAGCATCGTTGTTGTCTCGCCAATCTTATGCTTCTACGACTACCGCTACCGCTTCGTGATAAAGTAAAGCATTACAGGGCGACTGCATTGCATACAGTAAAGCGACAACCATATGGCTCTTGCCAGTTGCCGATAACTCGGTTACAAAACATGATCATCTCATACAATAAAACTTAGCATCATGTCCTGACCATATCACATCACAACATGCCCTGCAAAAACAAGTTAGACGTCCTCTACTTTGTTGTTGCAAGTTTTACGTGGCTGCTATGGGCTTACCAAGAACCGTTCTTACCTACGCATCAAAACCACAATGATTGTTTTAACCTTCGCAAGGAACGGGCGTAGCCACACTCGGTTCAACTAAAGTTGGAGAAACTGACACCCGCCAACCACCTGTGTGCAAAGCACATCAGTAGAACCAGTCTCACGTAAGCGTACGCGTAATGTCGGTCTGGGCCGCTTCATCCAACAATACCGCTGAATCAAAGTATGACATGCTGGTAAGCAGTATGACTTATATCGCCCACAACTCACTTGTGTTCTACTCGTGCAAATGACATCTACGCATAAAAACCAGGCTCGGATGCCACTGTTGGAGAACGTAGTAATTTCAAAAAAATTCCTACGCACACGCAAGATCATGGTAATGCATAGCGACGAGAGGGGAGAGTGTTGTCCACGTACCCTCGTAGACCGAAAGAGGATGCATTAGCACAACGCGGTTGATGTAGTCGTACGTCTTCACGATCTGACCGATCAAGTACCGAACGTACGACACCTCCGAGTTCAGCACACGTTCAGCCCGATGACGTCCCTCGTACTCCGATCCAGCCGAGTGTTGAGGGAGAGTTTTGTCAGCACGACGGCGTGGTGACGATGTTGATGTTCTACCGACGCAGGGCTTCGCCTAAGCACCGCTACAGTTTATCAAGGTGGATTATGGTGGAGGGGGCACCGCACACGGCTAAAAGGTCAAACAGATCAATTGTTGTGTCTTTGGGGTGCCCCCTGCCCCCGTATATAAAGGAGCAAGGGGGAGGCCGGCCGGCCCTCTATGGCGCGCCAGGAGGAGGAGTCCTCCTCCTAGTAGGAGTAGGAAAGAGGGTCCTACTCCTACTAGGAGGGGGAAAGGAAGGGGGATAGGGAGAACGAAAGGGGGCGCCGCCCCCCCTCTCCTAGTCCAATTCGAACCAGAGGGGGAGGGGCGCGCGGCCTGCCCTAGGCCAGCCCTCTCTCTCTCCACTAAGGCCCATAAGGCCCATTACTTCTCCCGGGGGGTTCCGGTAACCCTCCGGCACTCCGGTTTTCTCCGAAATCACCTGGAACATTTCCAGTGTCCGAATATAGTCGTCCAATATATCAATCTTTATGTGTCGACAATTTCGAGACTCCTCGTCATGTCCGTGATCACATCCGGGACTTCAAATAATCTTCGGTACATCAAAACATACAAACTCATAATATAACCGTCATCGAAACGTTAAGCGTGCGGACCCTATGGGTTCGAGAACTATGTAAACATGACCGAGATACGCCTCCGGTCAATAACCAATAGTGGAACCTGGATGCTCATATTGGCTCCCACATATTCTACGAAGATCTTTATCGGTCAGACCGCATAACAACATACGCTGTTCCCTTTGTCATCGGAATGTTACTTGCCCGAGATTCGATCTTCGGTATCTCAATACCTAGTTCAATCTCATTACCGGCAAGTCTCTTTACTCGTTCCGTAATACATCATCTCGCAACTAACTCATTAGTTGCAATGCTTGCAAGGCTTAAGTGATGTGCATTACCGAGAGGTCCCAGAGATACCTCTCCGACAATCGGAGTGACAAATCCTGATCTCGAAATACACCAACCCAACAAGTACCTTCGGAGACACCTGTAGAGCACCTTTATAATCACCCAGTTACGTTGTGACATTTGGTAGCATAGAAAGTGTTCCTCCGGTAAATGGGAGTTGCATAATCTCATAGTCATAGGAACATGTATAAGTCATGAAGAAAGCAATAGCAACATACTAAACGATCGGGTGCTAAGCTAACGGAATGGGTCAAGTCAATCACATCATTCTCCTAATGATGTGATCCCGTTAATCAAATGACAACTCATGTCTATGGTTAGTAAACATAACCATCTTCGATTAACGAGCTAGTCAAGTAGAGGCATACTAGTGACACTCTATTTGTCTATGTATTCACACATGTATTATGTTTCCGGTTAATACAATTCTAGCATGAATAATAAACATTTATCATGATATAAGGAAATAGATAATAACTTTATTATTGCCTCTAGGGCATATTTCCTTCAGTGATTGGCGTTGTCTAGCTATAACGTTTCATCTCCGGGATGGCACACTGATATTCAGTTTGCTGTTGTCAACTTCTTGCTCACGACGACTGTTTTGCCGTTGCTTCGAGGGTGTTTTGGAGATCAAATGGCGACATCGAGTTTTGCTCATTGCATGCCATTCCCGAGTGTAAGAGGAAGGATGTGTCAATATACAAAGGATCAATGTTTATTTTTTACTTTTTAAGAATAAAAATTGGTGTTTATTTTTTTACTTTGGTAATAAGGATGTTTTTGTAAGAGTTGATCAATTCTAACATATGGCCTTGACCTTGACCTTGTCAAAAAAAACTTAAGCAAGCCCTTCTATTAAAAAGAAGCTGAAAATAGTTTTCTTTATATTCGGGGGTGCTAGAGAGGCCATGCTCAAGGCACTACATGGCGGACCGAGGCAAGGCTGGATGGGCGTGCCTGCGTGCATGCTTGGCTTCTGGTGTAGGTTGTTTCTTTGGATTTGAAAAATATTCTTAAATTATTTTGAAAACAAAAGAATATGCTTCCTAGGGTGCAAATTTTGCATGGAGACTTTTAAGAAAAGCTTTACCCACGGGTATGTTAGCTGGTCGTTTCTCGATTCATATTTCTCAAATGTGTTTTCGATGTGGTCAACCGGAGGATGAGTTTCATCTATTTTTCCTTTGTCATTTTGCTCGTGCAGCCTGGTTTTCTTCTCCTTGGTTTCTCAAAGCTGATGTTTTAACCCAAGGCCATACTACAATGCATTCGGTGCTTATTGCTTTTATTCAAATAAATCACCCACACGGTTTCATCCCGAATATCCTAAATTTTCGGTGGTGTCTTTGGAAAGCAAGAATTGATTTTCTTTTTGATAGAAACAAAGCTCTTCCTTATCAAGTTAGCATTGCTGTTGGTGCTTTGAATTTGGAGCCTCGTGATGTTCTTTCTCGTCTTTCTACCAAGAATCAACAGGTTCAACACATTCCTGCTAGCAATCAGCTCCCCTTGCCAGGTAATTCTCTCAGGTCTGATCTTTTAGTTGTTGGGCCAAAACTTTACTCTGACACAACTTTCAGAACAATAAAAGTTCCTGGCCTTCCTCGAGTAGATGTGGCTACAGGTGTTGATATCTATATTCCTCTTTCCTCGGAGCAGGGAGAAATAATATTCAAATTCAGGCCTCCGCTTTCTCTACATCCACTCCTTTGCAGGTTGAATCTATTGCTCTTGCTTCTGCTGCTAATATAGCCTCTCAGCTCAATATTATGCATGCTACTTTTCTAACTGATTGTCTTACTCTTGCTAAATGTGCTGCTTTGGCCAATACCTTGGATCCCTCTATTCCTTGGAATATCAGAAAGGATCTTGCCAATTTTTTTAAACATTCTGCAGCTCTTAATCCTAAAGTGTTTCATATTGCTAGAGAAGTTAATGGAGTTGCCCATAACCTTGCTCACCAGGTTTTCAGAGCAAATAGGGATACTCAGATTTGTTGCTTTGCTCGTAATCACTCTTCTAATTCTTGCAATGTTGTATCCCTTGTTTCTAATTTCCAAATTCCTGGTATTAAGATTCACACAGTGCACTGTTACTAGCTCTTTGCTTCTTTGTTGTCTATTTCTTCTCTGTTCAAGATACTCTGCTTCAGTTGTTCTTGTAGTATTTCAGTTGCAGGGATGGACTTCTTCAATTGCAAGGAGACTTGTTGGTGAATCTGCAGGCTAAGCCAACGATTTTGGAGCTCGGATGGACTACTATCTCTATGTTCTGGGCTCTCTATCTTCTTCAGAACTTGATGCAAGCTATTGGAGCCCAATTTCACAATGAAGCTGTTGGTCCAGCTGCTCTTGGTGCTGTTTTCATGGTGTATCTATGCTCTTTGAGTAGCAGAAGGGCAGTTCATGTCATCTTCTTCTTTAGGCTGCCTTCTTATGTTTAGTCATGTGGTTCATCAGAAGGGATTCTGCTCCCTTGCTGTCTTCTCCGACTTCTATTCAGCTCTTCTTTCTCAGATTCTGCAGTCTATTTTTCTCTTTCTTGTAAGTAGTTTCTGTAATCATGATGTACACTGAATTTGAGCTGAATATATTGGCACCTGTTGGTGCCTCTCTGTTAAAATAAAGTTGTAGCGCGGATGCATCAACGGCCACAGAACAACGACTATCTGCAGAAGAAGAGCCTAATGTCACTGACTCCTTCACTTCACGCGTGGTCCTGGTAGCTCGCTCACTAGCAGGTCCAAGTAAAGTGTCCATTTTATCATCTACTCCTACTGTAAATAGCTTAGTTAATTAATTAAAGTACGTTGGTCTATCATCTACTCCCTCCGTTCCGAATTACTTGTCGCAGGTATGGATGTATCTAGATGTATTTTAGTTCTAGATACATCCATTTCTACGACGAGTAATTTGGAACGGAGGGAGTAGTAGATACTAGCTTATCATCTTCTTTGATTCTTGGATACTCCATGCTTCTCAACGAAAATGTGGCATTACTAGTTTTCTTTTTGCGGGCGTGGCATTACTAGTTTTTTTTGTGGGAAGCAGCATTACTAGTTTAATAGTCTGCTCTAGAATGCCTTCCCTCCGGCAGAGATTTCGGGTTAGAGTTTTTGCTTTATTAGTTTAAAGAGGTTTCATCAGATCAATGGCTGGATATTTTTCTTTTTTCTGACAATTTCATGGTTGTTTTTCTTTTACAATTTGGACCATGTATTGCCCATGATTTATTTGGGCACACTTATGAAGATCTATTGATTCTGGTGTGCTGTAAAAATTATGGCCCATAGATTGAAAGACAGATGTTTTGCTTACTCGTCAGATTCTTAGTATTATCTATTAGTATGTATTTATTGCTAAAAAAATCTTTTAGTATGTATTTAAGAGCATCTCCAACAGGCGTCCAAAAACTGTTTTGCTTGCTAAAATTCGGATTTTTTGGGCACCGGGCAGCTCCAGCAGAAGCTGTAAAATAGTGCACGCGTAAAAATGGGTTACGCGCGCTAAAGAACTCTATCGCATGTTGCAAATTTGAGGTGCCAGATTGCGCACTCTCATAATTTACAGTGCGTGTTTTTTTGGGCGCACATTTTTGGGCATATGGTAAAGCAATGTTGGGTCCGGCGCGCTAAAAGTGCTACAGTGACGCGCTAAAACTATTTTAGGGCGTGAAACTTTTGTGCGCCTATTGGAGATGCTCTTACGCCTGCCTTTTTCTTCTATGTAAAGGCAACCCAAGGATTTATAAATTGGGAAGAAGGACAAAAGTTAAGTTTCCAGACCAACTGGCTGGCCCTGGGCCTTCTTATTGGTTCAGTTGATACCAGGCTTTGTATAAGGCCGGGCTGTGGGCCGTTAGCAGCTTTCCTTCGTACCGTCGATCACTGCAAGATCTGATCTCAAAAAAGAAAAAGAAAAACTACATGATCTGATCTTATTTCTCTCTCAAAAGAAAAGGAAAAAAAACATGATCTGATCTCATGGTGGAGCCGTTGATCATCATCAATCTCCACGTTAAGACACGTACGTGTACGCATGGACCGTCAATAATTAGATCTATCTATCCATCCACCTACCAATCATCTTTATCCTTTAGCATGCATGCCACATGATTTGCTGCTACACATGCACCAGGTCAGATCGATCATGTCAGTTCTTCCGGGCATTGTGTGCCAATAATAGGTGCATGTGAAGGCAATGCAAGATGTATAAGTTACATTTGGCCGACTGCACATAACAAAAAGCATCCGATAGGCACAGCTTTGACTGCATAGGCTCTATCTTGCCCTTGTGTAGCTACATATGTTATATTAGTAAGTTATACGTGCATAGCACATGAGAGCTCAGATAGTGAAATTACAATCAAAGATAGACATATTGTTACTATATTAATTATGACATGCAAATGGAATTGTGAGGAATATGCATGAAGTATAAGATGATGTGATGACGTAAAAAAATTTGAATGAGTCTTAGCTACATACTCCTTCCGTCCCATAATATAAAAACATTTTTACACTGCACTAGTGTCAAACTCTTATGTTATAGGACGGAGGGAGTATGTCATCTAAGCTTTGCATTTTGAACAATCATTTGGAGCACTACCAATGCTTGCATGCATATTCTAGAAGCAGATCGTGCATGTGCCTTTAGTTACATATATGTAGTCTCAAGGCACATTTTGGGATTTGCATGTCTCAAGCTGTTCATCCGCACATGCACATGTACAAGTAAAAAGTTATTGTGCGGTTGAGATACTACAGAATTTGCTTACATGCCATAAGAAAAAAAATCTAGGAGAACATGGACCAGACGCCTTGGACCCACACCTCATGCTAGGCCGGTTTTGCTTGATCTGGTAAGTTGTTTCAGTGTACGTGTGGGCCGGTGTGTGCAGACTTTGCGGTATATATCCACTTGTAGATTCATTTTTATGGTTTATATCTATGTGACATGTGGGCATTATCGAAAAGGGTTTTCGCCATGCTTTATATATAAAGCAAACCGTCACGAGCAAGGCAGGTTCATACAAGATACAACCACACACAAACACTCACGACAAATGTCTCACAAATAAAGTTCTGCTAAGGACACCAGCTCAACAAGCCCTAGGAAAGACGGAACTCAGAAACTGATCAAGCTTCGGAGCCGGAGGAGGCAGGGGGGCGGAGCGCCAAGGCCCGAAGCTGCAAGAAGCCACACAGTTTGAAAATAGAATCAATCGGTCTTCTAAGAGGAGCGCGCTCACCTGTGGGCATTAGGCACAGGCCGGGCATGTACCTCCGCTCTACAAAATGTTACTCCAATAATTTCTTGCAAGTTGTGTGGTTTATCTACTGTTTATGGGACACGCAAGTGTATGCATGTGTGCATGTTCTTGTCCTTCTCCCTTCTTCTCTTTCTTCAGTTGTTGATGATCAGTCAACTTTGATTTTGTCCTGTGTCACTGTGTACTCGCTCATCACATGTGCATGCATGCTACTATCTTCCAATCTAGTACATCCTACTAGGCATTTGAAAAATGACAGCAGCAACGTATGTGAATTGTTAATTGTGGCAGAAAATAGTATTTGTTGAATCAGCCCACGGTTCTAGCTTCATACTAATACACTAGTGCCGTTCCCTTCCCTCTGATAATTTGCCCTCTGACACGCTCTTCATGATCGATTCAATCGGTCTCACATGTAAACATCGGAGACAACGGTTTCCATAATGATGGTACCGGTCAGTGCATGATACTGCAGTTAAAGAAGAGGCGGGCTGCAGGTGAGATCGGACCGGTAGATCGATACCCTGTATGGCAGTTGGTTGTTTTTTCTGGTACCCAGAGACCAGACCCAGAGGCAGGTAATCCATCTGAGGAACCCAATTTGCCATGTGTATCAAGACTCAAGAGACAAAGGAACATATGAGGGACCAGACTGATTTAGTAGCTCCGTGGGCCACTAGACACCTGCATGATCTGCCGCCAAAAGGTTGTCCTTTTAAATTTAAATCATCAGCATCTAGATGATCATTAGTGCGCGTGGCGATTGAGTATTGCTACACAGACGGCACTCCTCACACGATTTACGGACGACAGAGCCAGCTGAACTTTCATCACATCTGACGCATGGATTTGCATCTTTGGATCATCGGTCGTACTAGTTTCGGTGGTGATTTGCGGCTCGATCGTTCATATGATGGAAGCACTAGTCAGGTGGCCAGTCGATCATATGATGGATTCGTCATGCACGTGCATGTGCAGTCGTATAATAATGAGATGTGCAGGTTGCATACAAATATCTTCTTCCATTAACTCATGCATCCGTGAATGACATGGACTGGTGGTCGATCGTCCAGGTCGACCGAGAGGTGGTTGCAGATGGTCTCTTCATGTGCGCGCCTCCATGTGCATTGCTCGAGACACACATCGTTGTGACTCGCTCCATCGATCGCCTATCGATCGGCCTGTGCTTGTACTATATAGATCCGGGTTTCGTTACCCTTTGTTTCTTAGTTAATTTCGACTTTTGAGCTAATCCAAACAATTAACAAAAAAATAAATCTCCTATCTGTCGTGGTTCTAACTCTGACAGTAATGTAGGGGGTTAGGTATGGAGAGGCAAGATCTTAGCTATGGAGTAGTTGTAAGCACACGATGTTTACGAGTTCAGGCCCTTCTCAGAAGAAGTAATGGCCCTACGTCTCGGAGTCCGGAGGCGGTCGACTGGATTATGTGTGTATGAATTACAGGGGTGCGAACCCTTGTGCCTGTGGAGGGGGGTGGCTTATATAGAGTGCGCCAGGACCCCAGCTAGCCCACGTTACAAGGGGTTTAAGGTACATTAAGGTGGGGCGTTACTGGTAACGCCTCTAATAAAGAGCTATGATGATCATAAAGGCTACTCAATGGCCGACCGTTAGCGTGCGGAGTGGCTTTAGGTCTCCCGGTCGTCGAGTGGTTGGATCTTGGTCGAGTGATTGCGTCATAGTCGAGTGTCTTCGAGTCTGTCCAGTTGATCACCTCCAAGTCGATTGAAAGGTGATTTTTTCTAGGGATGTCCTTGGGGAGGGTAGTTTGGACAGGTCCATGACCCTACCCTAGGTACATAGCTTCATCATTAGCCCCCGAATGGATCGAGGTTTGAATGGGGAAGGAGTTGAGCACGCGTCCGACCCATTCTTGGTGTCATGAGTATATCTTGTCTTGGATCAATGAACCTGGGCATCGTTACCAACTTCTTTTTCGGTCGCCTTGATCCATTCTTGGTTTTTGTCGAATGAGTTTATTTACTTGAAGAGCTCCGAGTGACGGTGTGGAGGAGATCTTCCGTCTGTCACGTTGCACTGCCGCTCGCGTGGCTGTTTATGCTGCATCCACTGACTTTTATTCTTCCTGCTTTCTTCTAGGCCCTTACCGACATGTACTCGATGCCCAACGGAGAGCAAGAGCAGGACCCGGAAGGAGAGGCGAGCGGTGGCGATAGTGTCGACTTGCATTCTGACGGGGAAGGGGGCGAGGAAAGTGACGACTCAAGTGACAAAGAAGAAGTCGAGTCACCTCCGCGCAGGGAGAGGCGATCCAAGATTGACCAAGACCGGCCGAGCGCCCGTGAAAAGGCGATTGCTCAGACTGGCCAGTCTTCAAAGCGTCCTCGGACATCTTCCCCGACCCCGACTGAAAAAGCGTCAAAGCAGCCCAAAGTTGCGGAGCAGAAACCTCGGAAGGCGTTGCCGAAGATCAAGATTGACATTCCCGTCGCTTCTGCGTAAGTGTCTCCCTTTGTATTCACTCGACGCTCCGTGTCGTTTATTTTTCCTTGATTTAACCAGTTGAACTTTGGAACTAGCAGCGCTGCTACTTCCGGGACTTCAGCTTACAGGGATGAGGATGAGGCAATGGAGGATGCAGTCACTTCCAATCTGGGTATGATTTCTGACATTCTGTCTTCATTTGGTCGACTCAACTGTAATATATACCATTGGGTGATGTAATTTTGGTGATTGATCTTTGAACAGCTCCTAACGTTATTGACCTCCCCGATGATGACGATGAAGAGCCTGAGAGACCTTTGACAAGGAAAAATAGGAGAGCTCCTGCAGACGAGGTGCCACAGTCGACGCCGATAGCGGAACCAGTCGTGCAGGACGCTGGTGATGCCAATCGGGCTTCTGTTACCTTCACCGTACCATTGTCGAGTGCCCTGCTTTCTTCGTCGATTGCTCAAGCTCCTGTCGATCCACCTTCAGTTTTTGCCACCCATCATGTCCCAGAGGATGAAATGAGTGCTGCCAGGGAAGCCATACGCCAAGCAGGTATTATGATGGAGAAGATGAAGACGGTGCGGGATGCCAGTCAGGCTGCCTACGACGCCAGCTCGGCTCTCCAAAGCAATGTTCAGGTTAGCCGCACGTCGACTGATTTTCTTGGCTTGCTCTGTTAGGATATGGTACCCGAAGAACTCTCTTTCCAAGGATCTATGCATCTGTACACCCACTGGGTGTTTTGAACTGTCACTGATCAAATCCATACCTTGCGCTGAATTTTTGTTGATTGAAGTTTTAGACCAGTGGGGCACGCCGAGTGCACCCACTGGGTGTAGTCCCCGAGACTACGGTGGACTGTTGGCAGTCGGCTATAGTCTTTATACTATGTTGCTTCACTCGAATTTCTTCACTCGGTCTGGTCAGGCCATTTCGAATGGAATATTGGAACCAGTGGGGGCACGCTGAGTGCACCCACTGGGTGTAGTCCCCGAGACCGTGGTCGACTGCTGGCAGTCGACTATGGTCTGAAGAGCTTGTTTGTTGCTGTCTTTTCTTCTCTCTCTTTTTTGCACTTGCGCCGAAAAGGTCTCGCCGAAAGTTAACTGAACCAGTGGGGGCACGCTAAGTGCACCCACTGGGTGTAGTCCCCGAGACTACGGTGGACTGCTGGCAGTCGACTGTAGTCTTAGTATTTATTGTCTTTGTAGTTTTCCTATGTAAAATAACGCTTCCTCCCCAATTGCAGAAATCTTGTGATCTTGGAGCCCGCTTTGCTGACTTGGGGAAATAGCAGATCCAACTCAACCTTGACTTGGAACTGGCCAAGACAGAGCTGCAGAAGGCCAAGGACGATGCCAAAAACACATTACTGGGAATGGCTTCTCTCTTGGAACCTATTTTTGCCAAATCATCAGCTGCTTGATTTTTCAGTCGGGGTATGTTATGAAGCTCTAACCCCTCGAATTTCTTCTCTATCTTTCTCACCGTATTTCAATAACCAGTCATGGCTGTACTTCTGACATCCCACTCCTTCATCACCTGATTAACCACCAAATCTGAGTCGCCATAGACCATGAGGCGACGGACGCCGAGTGAAATGGCCATGCGCAACCCATAAAAAAGTGCTTCATATTCTGCTTCGTTATTGGAGGAATCAAAATGAATCTGGAGAACATATCTGAGCTTATCTCCTCGGGGGGAAACCAATACTACCCCAGCACCGGAACCATTCAGCATCTTAGACCCATCGAAGAACATAGTCCAGTGCTCCGAGTGAAGTTGAGTCGGTAGCTGCTGTTCAATCCACTCGGCGATGAAATCTGCTACTGCTTGGGACTTGATAGCTTTCTTTGCCTCAAACTTGATATCTAGGGGAAGGAGTTCAATCGCCCATTTTGCCACTCGACCAGTTGCATCTCTGTTGTGCAGAATCTTTGTCAATGGAGCGTCGCTGACGACTGTAATGGAATGGTCAGAGAAGTAATGTGCAACCTTCTTCGTGGTCATATAAATCCCATATACAAGCTTCTGGTAATAGGGATATCTTTGTTTTGATGGAGTCAAAACTTCAGAAACATAATATACTGGGCGCTGAACTTTAAAGGATTTTCCTTCTTCTTCCCGCTCGACCGTAAGTACTGTACTGACGACTTGTCCCGTGGCTGCAATGTAAAGCAGCAACGACTCCTTGCTGATTGGGGCAGCAAGCACCGGCTAGGTGGAGAGCAGAGCTTTTAGCTCTGCAAACGCTGCATCAGCTTCCGAAGTCCACTCGAACTTGTCTGACTTATTCATCAGTCGATAAAGATGCAATGCCTTTTCACCGAGACGAGAGATGAATCGACTTAAAGCGGCCAAGCAACCAGTAAGCTTCTGGACGTCGTGCACACGCACAGGACGTTTCATCCGGAGTATAGTACCGACTTTTTCTGGATTGACGTCGATTCCCCGCTCAGAAACAAGAAAACCGAGTAACTTTCCGCCAGGGACTCCGAATGTGCACTTTGATGGATTAAGCTTGATATCATACCTTCTAAGGTTGGCAAAGGTTTCAGCAAGGTCAGTCAGCAGGTCGGAACCCTTCCGTTACTTGACCACAATATCATCCATGTAAGCTTCTACATTCCGACTGATTTGAGTGAGCAAACACTTCTGAATCATCCTCATGAACGTGGCTCCGGCATTCTTGAGGCCGAATGGCATGGTAACATAACAGAAGCACCCGAATGGAGTGATGAAAGTTGTTTTTATCTCGTCGGGTCCATACAGACGGATCTGATGGTACCCGGAATAGGCGTCTAAAAAAGACAGTCGCTCACATCCCGCAGTCGAGTCGACTATCTGATCGATGCGGGGGAGAGGAAAATGATCTTTTGGGCAGGCCCGATTGATATGTTTAAAGTCAATGCACATGCGAAGTGACTTGTCCTTCTTGGGGACCATGACAACGCTGGCGAGCCACTCGGAGTGGTAAATCTCTCGGATGAACTCCGCTACTAAGAGCCGAGCCACCTCCTCACCAATAGCCTTTCTCTTCTGGACGGCAGACCGTCAGAGATGTTCTTTGACAGGTTTCACTTTTGGGTCGACTCGTAGGCGGTGCTCAGCCAACCCCCTGGGAACACCCGGCATGTCAGAGGGCTTCCATGCGAAGATGTCCTAGTTCTCACGGAGGAACTGGATGGGCGCTTCTTCCTATTTGGAGTCGAGTGTCGTTGAGATATGAGTCGGAGCAGCATTGGGATCAATCGGGTGAATGTTGACCGGCTTCGTTTCGCTAGACGACTGAAAAGCTGATTCCGTAGCGGGCTTCTTGGCTCGCAACAAATCACTCGGGCCAGCAGTCTTCTGGTACTCCTGCAGCTCTACCACTGCCGTCTGGGCATCAGCGATCTTTGAGCCTTTCTGAAAACATTCTTCTGCCTTCTTCCGATTGCCTGTAACAGTGATCACTCCTTTAGGACCAGGCATCTTCAATTTGAGATACACATAACATGGTCGAGCCATGAAGCGTGCATAAGCTGGCCTGCCCAAAATAGCATGATAAGCACTCTGGAAGTCCACATCCTCGAACGTCAACTTTTCTTTGCGGTAATTCTTGGAATCACCGAAAACCACATCGAGAGCAATTTGACCGAGTGACTCAGCCTTCTTCCCAGGAATGACTCTGTGGAAACTCATGTTGCTGGCACTGAGCCTGGACATCGAAATGCCCATCCCTTTTAACGTCTCTGCATATAGTATGTTCAAACCACTGCCACCATCCATCAAGACTTTGGTCAGTCGAGTGCCTTCAACAACTGGGTCGACCACCAAAGCTTGCCTCTCAGGAGTGGCAATGTGCGTTGGGTGATCGGACTGGTCGAATGTGATGGCATTCTGAGACCACTTCAGATAATTGGGTGTCGCCGGAGCAACCATATTCACCTCACGGTTGATAACTTTCAGTCGACTTTTGCTTTCAACATCAGCAAAAATCATCAGGGTGGAATTGACCTGGGGGTATCCATCATCACTGTCTTCCTTGTCCTCAACTTTGTCCGACTCCTTTTCCTTATCTTTGGGCTGTTTGCCCTGGAACTGCTGGATCAAGAGCCGGCACTGTCAAGTGGTATGTTTCGGGTAAATGAGTTTACCCTCTTCATCTTTCTTTGTGTGGATGTGACATGGCAAATCCAACACATCATTTCCGTCTTGGTCTTTAACTTTCTTGGGGTTCCAAGGCCCTTCGGGTTTCCCCTTAAACTTTCCTTGAGTTACAGCCAAGGTTTCTCCAGGAGCAACTGGCTCGGCTTTCCTCTTTTGCTTCCGATTGGAATTTCCTCCTCCGGTTTCTTGGGCGACTAACTTGAGCTTGCCACTCCGGAGTCGATCCTCATCTTCTCCATTAGTGTACTTGGTGGCAATCTCCATCATCCGCTTCAGAGACACGTCTCCGGTTCGACCGAATTTCAGTTTCAGTTATCTATTCTTGACGCCTTCCTTGAAGGCACAGACTGCTTGGTGGTCAGGCACATTTTCTACAGTGTGGTGCAACGTGATCCACCTCTGGATGTAATCCCTCAAACTTTCATTCGACCTCTCCACACAAGACCGCAGTTCGGTCAGCCCTGCCGGTCGCTTGCATGTTCCTTCAAATGTCGTGACAAACACTCGGGCGAGATCTTCCCAAGTGTAAATGCTGCTTGGTGCTAACTGATTCAGCCATGCTCTGGCCGAGCCCCCAACATGAGAGGCAGGTGCTTCATGGCCACTTCATCATTGCCACCGCCAATTTGGACAGCCACTCGGTAGTCTTCAAGCCAAGTATCAGGCTTGGACTCACCAGTGAACTTACTGACTCCAGTCGCCAACCTGAAGTTGGGAGGAATCGCTGCGGCCCTGATGGCTCTACTAAAGCACTCTGGCCCTGAAACATGCACTCTGCTGCTGGTAGGTGCATCTCTGTCGTGACCTTCTCGGTGAGCTCTGTTTCTGTCGACCAAACCTTGAACGAGAATGGATCTCGCATCAAAGCCTGGTTCCCTGGGGTCGACTGGAATCCTCCGCCCAACACTATGAGGGCGCTTGTCATCTTGCTGTCGAGGCACGTACGATCCGCTCCTCGGGGGAGGGGTGGGCACTCGACGTCGATCGTCGCGATCGAATCGGTGACCATACTACTTACGGTTCCTGTACTGATCCCGCTGGTCTCCACGTCCCTCACGCCTCGGAGGCGATCTTGGGCTGTGAGCCGACTGGACTGTGTCTGCAGCAATGGATCTGCTGTGGATTCTGTTCCGCGACTGAGAAACAGCGGAATTCTGATCTCCTGCTGCCCGGAGCAACGCTCTGATCTGCAGCAAGCCTCTGCCAGCCTCTGATTGGGAAGGCTGAATTGACTCTGCTATACGGGTTGCAGCTGCTAAATTCTCAATAGGAGTTCGATATACCTGTCGGGGCGGAAAAAGCTGACGACGATTGGATTCTGGAACCCGTTGTCGTGCACGCTCGTCGAGTGCTCGCTGGAGGTTCTCCAGTCGAGTGCGCTCAGCCAAGTTGGCCAGGCGCGCGTCCTCCAAGGCACGAGCCTCGGGGGTTTCTCCAACAATAGGAGTGTGCAGTGCATCCATGTTCTGGCGATGAAGTTCTTCTCTCTGCAGCGACATGAGAGGCTCGGGGAGATATTCTTCATGGGGATGCGACGGGTCGCCTCCACCTGCGCCTCCGTCGGTGCGGGGAAAACCGGGAGGACTGCGTGGCCCATCGACCATCAGAACCTCCGCCGCCAGATCACTGTTGTCGCACTCGGATGCGGTCTCTACAAAGCCAGTCGAACAGGTCGTAGAGGGATTCGTCGGGCTCGCTCGCCGCGACTTGAGGGGTGGCCGACTAGCGTGCCGCCGTGTGTCTCACCCACCGCCGAAGTCTCGACCGGCCGGAGCGCTTGCGCCGGTGGGAAACAGGGAAGGAGGACAATGAAGGGGCCGACCGATAATGGGTCGACTGTTGGGGAACGTTGCAGAAAATTAAAAATTTTCCTACGGCTTCACCAAGATCCATCTATGAGTTCATCTAGCAACGAGTCATGGGAGAGAGAGATTGCATCTACATACCACTTTGTAGATCGCGAGCGGAAGCGTTCAACGAACGGGGATGATGTAGTCGTACACGCCGTGATCCAAATCACCGGAGATCCTAGCACCGAAAGCACGGCACCTCCGCGTTCAACACACGTACGGTCAGCATAACGTCTCCTTCTTCTTGATCCAGCAAGGCAAAGGAGAGGTTGGGGAAGAAGGCTCCAGCAGCAGCACGACGGCGTGGTGATGGTGGAACTACAGTACTCCGGCAGGGCTTCGCCGTGCACAACGGAGGAGGAGGAGGTGTTGGAGAGGGAGAGGGAGGCGCCAGGGCAAAGGGTGCGGCTGCCCCCCTCCCCTCCCCCCTTTATATAGGCCTCTGGGGGGCGCCAGCCCTGGGAGATCTGATCTCCCAAGGGGGGCGGCGGCCAGGGAGGTTTCCCTCCCCCCAAGCCATCTAGGAGGTGCCTTCCACCACTAGGACTCCTCCCTTTTGGAACCCTAGGCGCATGGGCCCCTTTGGGGCTGGTTCCCCTTGGCCCATGCAGGCCAAGGCGCACCCCCTAAGGCCCATGTGGCCCACCGGGGCAGGTGGCCCCACCTGGTGGACCCCCGGGACCCCTCCGGTGGTCCCGGTACAATACCGATAACACCGAAGCTTGTCCCGATGGCCGAAATAGCACTTCCTATATATAATTCTTTACCTCCGGACCATTCCGGAACTCCTCGTGACGTCCGGGATCTCATACGGGACTCCTAACAACATTCGGGTTACTGCATATACATATCTTCACAACCCTAGCGTCACCGAACCTTAAGTGTGTAGACCCTACGGGTTCGGGAGACATGCAGACATGACCGAGACGGCTCTCGGGCAATAACCAACAGCGGGATCTGGATACCCATGTTGGCTCCCACATGCTCCACGATGATCTCATCGGGTGAACCACGATGTCGAGGATTCAATTAATCCCGTATACGATTCCCTTTGTCAATCGGTATTTTACTTGCCCGAGATTCGATCGTCGGTATCCCAATACCTCGTTCAATCTCGTTTCCGGCAAGTCACTTTTCTCGTACCGTAATGCATGATCCCGTGATCAAACACTTTGATCACATTGAGCTCATTATGATGATGCATTACCGAGAGGGCCCGGTGATACCTCTCCGTCAAGCGGAGTGATAAATCCCAGTCTCGATCCATGTCAACCCAACAGACACTTTCAGAGATACCCGTAGTATACCTTTATAGTCACCCAGTTACGTTGTGACGTTTGGCACACCCAAAGCACTCCTACGGTATCCGGGAGTTACACGATCTCATGGTCTAAGGAAAGGATACTTGACATTGGAAAACTCTAGCAAACGAACTATGCGATCTTATGCTATGTTTAGGATTGGGTCTTGTCCATCACATCATTCTCCTAATGATGTGATCTCATTATCAATGACATCCAATGTCCATAGTCAGGAAACCATGACTATCTATCGATCAACGAGCTAGTCAACTAGAGGCTCACTAGGGACAAGTTTGTTGTCTGTTATTCACACATGTATTACGATTTCCGGATAACACAATTATAGCACGAATAAAGACAATTATCATGAATAAGGAAATATAATAATAATGCTTTTATTATTGCCTCTAGGGCATATTTCCAACAGTCTCCCAGTTGCACTAGAGTCAATAATCTAGTTACATTGTGATGAATCGAACACCCATAGAGTTCTGGTGCTGATCATGTTTTGCCTTAGGGAGAGGTTTAGTCAACGGATCTACGACATTCAGATCTGTGTGCACTTTACAAATTTCTATGTCTCCATCTTGAACATTTTCACGAATGGAGTTGAAGCGACGCTTGATGTGGCTGGTCTTCTTGTGAAACCTGGGCTCCTTTGCAAGTGCAATAGCTCCAGTGTTGTCATAGAAGAGCTTGATTGGCCCCGACGCATTGGGTATGACTCCGAGGTCGGTGATGAACTCCTTCACCCAAATTGCTTCATGTGCTGCCTCCGAGGCTGCCATGTACTCCGCTTCACATGTAGATCCCGCCACGATGCTTTGCTTGCAACTGCACCAGCTTACTGCCCCACCATTCAGAATATACACGTATCCGGTTTGTGACATAGAGTCATCCAGATCTGTGGCGAAGCTAGCGTCGACGTAACCTTTTACGACGAGCTCTTCGTCACCTCCATAAACGAGAAACATTTCCTCGGTCCTTTTCAGGTACTTCAGGTTATTCTTGACCGCTGTCCAGTGTTCCTTGTCGGGATTACTTTGGTACCTTCCTACCAAACTTACGGCAAGGTTTACATCAGGTCTGGTACACAGCATGGCATACATAATAGAACCTATGGCTGAGGCATAGGGGATGACACTCATCTCTTCTATATCTTCTGCCGTGGTCGGACATTGAGCTGAGCTCAATTTCACACCTTGTAACACAGGTAAGAACCCTTTCTTAGATTGATCCATATTGAACTTCTTCAATATTTTATCAAGGTATGTGCTTTGTGAAAGACCTATGAGGCGTCTCGATCTATCTCTATAGATCTTGATGCCTAATATATAAGCAGCTTCTCCAAGGTCCTTCATTGAAAAACTTTTATTCAAGTAGGCCTTCATGCTGTCCAAGAGTTCTATATCATTTCCCATCAAAAGTATGTCGTCTACATATAACATGAGAAATGCTACAGAGCTCCCACTCACTTTCTTGTAAACACAGGCTTCTCCATAAGTCTGTGTAAACCCAAACGCTTTGATCATCTCATCAAAGCGAATGTTCCAACTCCGAGATGCTTGCACCAGCCCATAAATCGAGCGTTGGAGCTTGCACACCTTGTCAGCATTCTTAGGATCGACAAAACCTTCCGGCTGCATCATATACAATTCTTCCTTAAGGAAACCATTAAGGAATGCCGTTTTGACGTCCATTTGCCATATCTCATAATCATAGTATGCGGCAATTGCTAACATGATTTGGACGGACTTCAGCTTCGCTACCGGTGAGAAAGTCTCATCGTAGTCAACTCCTTGAACTTGTCGATAACCCTTAGCGACAAGCCGAGCTTTATAGATGGTCACATTACCATCCGCGTCTGTCTTCTTCTTAAAGATCCATTTATTTTCTATGGCTCGCCGCTCAACGGGCAAGTCAGTCAAAGTCCATACTTCGTTTTCATACATGGATCCTATCTCGGATTTCATGGCTTCCAGCCATTTGTCGGAATCCAGGCCTGCCATTGCTTCCTCATAGTTCGAAGGTTCACCGTTGTCTAACAACATGATTCCCAAGACAGGGTTGTCGTACCACTCTGGTGCGGAACGTGTCCTTGTGGACCTTCGAATTTCAGTAGGAGCATGATTAGAAGTATCTTGATCATCATCATTAATTTCCTCTCTAGTCGGTGCAGGCACCTCAGAAACGTTTTCTTGAGTTTCGCCATTTTCCGGTTCAAGAGGTAACACTTCATCAAGTTCTACTTTCCTCCCACTTACTTCTTTCGAGAGAAACTCTTTCTCTAGAAAGGATCCATTCTTGGCAACAAAGATCTTGCCTTCGGATCTGAGGTAGAAGGTATACCCAACAGTTTCTTTAGGGTATCCTATGAAGACGCATTTTTCCGACTTGGGTTCGAGCTTTTCAGGTTGAAGTTTCTTGACATAAGCATCGCATCCCCAAACTTTTAGAAACGACAGCTTAGGTTTCTTCCCAAACCATAATTCATACGGTGTCGTCTCAACGGATTTCGACGGAGCCCTATTTAAAGTGAATGCGGCAGTCTCTAAAGCATAGCCCCAAAAAGATAGCGGTAAGTCGGTAAGAGACATCATAGATCGCACCATATCTAATAGAGTGCGATTACGACGTTCGGACACACCATTACGCTGAGGTGTTCCAGGCGGCGTGAGTTGTGAAACTATTCCACATTTTCTTAAGTGTGTGCCAAATTCATGACTCAAGTATTCTCCTCCATGATCTGATCGTAGAAACTTGATCTTTCTCTCACGTTGATTTTCAACCTTACTCTGAAATTCCTTGAACTTTTCAAAGGTCTCAGATTTGTGTTTCATTAAGTAGACATACCCATATCTACTCAAGTCATCAGTGAGGGTGAGAACATAACGATAGCCACCACGAGTCTCAACACTCATTGGACCGCACACATCGGTATGTATGATTTCCAATAAGTTGGTTGCTCGCTCCATTGTTCCTGAGAACGGAGTCTTGGTCATTTTACCCATGAGGCATGGTTCGCACGTGTCAAATGATTCATAATCAAGAGACTCTAAAAGTCCATCTGCATGGAGCTTCTTCATGCGTTTGACACCTATGTGACCAAGGCGGCAGTGCCACAAATATGTGGGACTATTGTTATCAACTTTAACTCTTTTGGTATTCACACTATGAATATGTGTATCATCACGTACGAGATTCATTAAGAATAAACCATTAACCATCGGAGCATGACCATTGAACATATCTCTCATATAAATAGAACAACCATTATTCTCGGATTTAAATGAGTAGCCATCTCGAATTAAACGAGATCCAGACACAATGTTCATGCTCAAACTTGGCACTAAATAACAATTATTGAGGTTTAAAACTAATCCCGTAGGTAAATGTAGAGGTAGCGTGCCGACGGCGATCACATCGACCTTGGAACCATTCCCGACGCGCATCGTCACCTCGTCCTTCGCCAGTCTCCGTTTATTCCGCAGGTCCTGCTTTGAGTTACAAATGTGAGCAACTGCACCGGTATCAAATACCCAAGAGCTACTATGAGTACTGGTAAGGTACACATCAATTACATGTATATCACATATACCTTTGGTTTTGCCGGCCTTCTTGTCCGCTAAGTATTTGGGGCAGTTCCGCTTCCAGTGACCACTTCCCTTGCAATAAAAACACTCAGTCTCGGGCTTGGGTCCATTCTTTGGCTTCTTCCCGGCAACTTGCTTACCGGGCGTGGCAACTTCCTTGTCGTCCTTCTTGAAGTTCTTTTTACCCTTGCCCTTCTTGAACTTAGTGGTTTTATTCACCATCAACACTTGATGCTCCTTCTTGATTTCTACCTCTGCTGATTTTAGCATAGCATATACCTCAGGAATGGTCTTTACCATCCCTTGCATATTGTAGTTCATCACAAAGCTCTTGTAGCTAGGTGGAAGCGACTGGAGGATTCTGTCAATGACCACTTCATCCGGGAGATTAACTTCCAGTTGAGTCAAGCGGTTGTGCAACCCAGACATCTTGAGTATGTGTTCACTGACAGAGCCATTTTCCTCCATCTTACAGCTAAAGAATTTGTTGGAGACTTCATATCTCTCAACCCAGGCATGAGCTTGGAAAACCATTTTCAGCTCTTCGAACATCTCATATGCTCCATGTCTCTCAAAACGCTTTTGGAGCCCCGGCTCTAAGATATAAAGCATGCCGCACTGAACGAGGGAGTAATCATCGCAGCGTGACTGCCAAGCGTTCATAACGTCTTGTTCTGCTGGGAGAATAGGTGTGTCACCCAGCGGTGCTCGTAGGACATAATCTTTCTTGGCAGCTATGAGGATGATCCTCAGGTTCCGGACCCAGTCCGTATAGTTGCTACCATCGTCTTTCAGCTTGGTTTTCTCTAGGAACGCGTTGAAGTTGAGGACTACGTTGGCCATTTGATCTACAAGACATATTGTAAAAATTTTAGACTAAGTTCATGATAATAAAGTTCATTTAATCAAATTATTTAATGAACTCCCACTTAGATAGACATCCCTCTTCTAGTCATCTAAGTATTACATGATCCGAGTCAACTAGGCCGTGTCCGATCATCACGTGAGACGGACTAGTCAACATCTGTGAACATCTTCATGTTGATCGTATCTTCTATACGACTCATGCTCGACCTTTCGGTCTTCTGTGTTCCGAGGCCATGTCTGTACATGCTAGGCTCGTCAAGTCAACCTAAGTGTTTTGCGTGTGTAAATCTGTCTTACACCCGTTGTATGTGAACGTTAGAATCTATCACACCCGATCATCACGTGGTGCTTCGAAACAACGAACTGTCGCAACGGTGCACAGTTAGGGGGAACACTTTCTTGAAATTATTATGAGGGATCATCTTATTTACTACCGTCGTTCTAAGTAAACAAGATGCAAAACATGATAAACATCACATGCAATCAAATAATAAACGTGACATGATATGGCCAATATCACATAGCTCCTTTGATCTCCATCTTGGGGCTCCATGATCATCTTGTCACCGGCTTGACACCATGATCTCCATCATCATGATCTCCATCATCGTGTCTCCATGAAGTTGCTCGCCAACTATTACTTCTACTACTATGGCTAACGTGTTTAGCAATAAAGTAAAGTAATTTACATGGCGTTTCTCAATGACACGCAGGTCATACAAAAAATAAAGACAACTCCTATGGCTCCTGCCGGTTGTCATACTCATCGACATGCAAGTCGTGATTCCTATTACAATAGCATGAACATCTCATACATCACATATAGATCATTCATCATTCATCACAACTTTGGCCATATCATATCACAAAGCACTTGCTGCAAAAACAAGTTAGACGTCCTCTAATTGTTGTTGCAAGTTTTACGTGGCTGAATTAGGGTTCTAGCATGAACGTTTTCTTACCTACGTGAAAACCACAACGTGATTTGTCAACTTCTATTTACCCTTCATAAGGACCCTTTTCATCGAATCTGCTCCAACTAAAGTGGGAGAGACAGACACCCGCCAACCACCTTATGCAACTAGTGCATGTTAGTCGGTGGAACCGGTCTCACGTAAGAGTACGTGTAAGGTTGGTCCGGGCCGCTTCATCCCACAATACCGTCGAAGCAAGATAAGACTAGTAGCGGCAAGAAAGTTGACAACATCTACGCCCACAACAAATTGTGTTCTACTCGTGCAATAGAGAACTACGTATAGACCTAGCTCATGATGCCACTGTTGGGGAACGTTGCAGAAAATTAAAATTTTTTCCTACGGCTTCACCAAGATCCATCTATGAGTTCATCTAGCAACGAGTCATGGGAGAGAGAGATTGCATCTACATACCACTTTGTAGATCGCGAGCGGAAGCGTTCAACGAACGGGGATGATGTAGTCGTACACGCCGTGATCCAAATCACCGGAGATCCTAGCACCGAAAGCACGGCACCTCCGCGTTCAACACACGTACGGTCAGCATAACGTCTCCTTCTTCTTGATCCAGCAAGGCAAAGGAGAGGTTGGGGAAGAAGGCTCCAGCAGCAGCACGACGGCGTGGTGATGGTGGAACTACAGTACTCCGGCAGGGCTTCGCCGTGCACAACGGAGGAGGAGGAGGTGTTGGAGAGGGAGAGGGAGGCGCCAGGGCAAAGGGTGCGGCTGCCCCCCTCCCCTCCCCCCTTTATATAGGCCTCTGGGGGGGCGCCAGCCCTGGGAGATCTGATCTCCCAAGGGGGGCGGCGGCCAGGGAGGTTTCCCTCCCCCCAAGCCATCTAGGAGGTGCCTTCCACCACTAGGACTCCTCCCTTTTGGAACCCTAGGCGCATGGGCCCCTTTGGGGCTGGTTCCCCTTGGCCCATGCAGGCCAAGGCGCACCCCCTAAGGCCCATGTGGCCCACCGGGGCAGGTGGCCCCACCTGGTGGACCCCCGGGACCGCTCCGGTGGTCCCGGTACAATACCGATAACACCGAAACTTGTCCCGATGGCCGAAATAGCACTTCCTATATATAATTCTTTACCTCCGGACCATTCCGGAACTCCTCGTGACGTCCGGGATCTCATACGGGACTCCGAACAACATTCGGGTTACTGCATATACATATCTTCACAACCCTAGCATCACCGAACCTTAAGTGTGTAGACCCTACGGGTTCGGGAGACATGCAGACATGACCGAGACGGCTCTCGGGCAATAACCAACAGCGGGATCTGGATACCCATGTTGGCTCCCACATGCTCCACGATGATCTCATCGGGTGAACCACGATGTCGAGGATTCAATTAATCCCGTATACGATTCCCTTTGTCAATCGGTATTTTACTTGCCCGAGATTCGATCGTCGGTATCCCAATACCTCGTTCAATCTCGTTTCCGGCAAGTCACTTTTCTCGTACCGTAATGCATGATCCCGTGATCAAACACTTTGATCACATTGAGCTCATTATGATGATGCATTACCGAGAGGGCCCGGTGATACCTCTCCGTCAAGCGGAGTGACAAATCCCAGTCTCGATCCATGTCAACCCAACAGACACTTTCAGAGATACCCGTAGTATACCTTTATAGTCACCCAGTTACGTTGTGACGTTTGGCACACCCAAAGCACTCCTACGGTATCCGGGAGTTACACGATCTCATGGTCTAAGGAAAGGATACTTGACATTGGAAAACTCTAGCAAACGAACTATGCGATCTTATGCTATGTTTAGGATTGGGTCTTGTCCATCACATCATTCTCCTAATGATGTGATCTCGTTATCAATGACATCCAATGTCCATAGTCAGGAAACCATGACTATCTATCGATCAACGAGCTAGTCAACTAGAGGCTCACTAGGGACATGTTGTTGTCTGTTATTCACACATGTATTAAGATTTCCGGATAACACAATTATAGCACGAATAAAGACAATTATCATGAATAAGGAAATATAATAATAATGCTTTTATTATTGCCTCTAGGGCATATTTCCAACATCGACGGTTGCCGCAAGAGGATGCCGCGGACACAAGCGCGAAAGTGCGTTGCCCCATGGACAGGAAGCGCGTCGACGTCGAGCGGAGCCTCCTGGAGCCAAGCGGAGTTGTCGACGATGAACGTGAGCGCGCCGAGACGGATCTCGCGGCCCTCCACCAAAACTCCGCCAGAAACCGTGATCATTTGGATCGAAAAAAATCGCAACTTCTCCAACAAGTCGCTTAGACACCTGCCCCACGGTGGGCGCCAACTGTCGTGGTTCTAACTCTGCAGTAATGTAGGGGGCAGGTATGGAGAGGCAAGATCTTAGCTATGGAGTAGTTGTAAGCACACGATGTTTACGAGTTCAGGCCCTTCTCAGAAGTAGTAATAGCCCTACATCTCGGAGTCCGGAGGCGGTCGACTGGATTATGTGTGTATGAATTACAGGGGTGCGAACCCTTGTGCCTGTGGAGGGGGGTGGCTTATATAGAGTGCGCCAGGACCCCAGACAGCCCACGTTACAAGGGGTTTAAGGTACATTAAGGTGGGGTGTTACTGGTAACGCCTCTAATAAAGAGCTATGATGATCATAAAGGCTACTCAATGACCGACCGTTAGCGTGCGGAGTGGCTTTAGGTCTCCCGGTCATCGAGTGGTTGGATCTTGGTCGAGTGCTTGCTTCATAGTCGAGTGTCTTCGAGTCTGTCGAGTGGATCACCTCCAAGTCGATTGAAAGGTGATTTCTTCTAGGGATGTCCTTGGGGAGGGTAGTTTGGAAAGGTCCATGACCCTACCCTAGGTACATAGCTTCATCACTCATCAGCCAAACCTATATGACAAATTGAGCTACTAGGGTCTGGCCGTTTGTGGTTTATTATGACGACCAACAGCGAAGTGGTAGAGATTGGATAGCTAATCAGGCATAATCAATCACTAACCCCTAACCTCAATGAACTATCAGCAGATTGGTTTCAGAGAACGGTCGGCAGCCCAATTAAGCTAGCGACATGGTCTATGGTCTTAACCACCGAACTGCAGAGATAGATAGCACCAACATGGTCGACAAAATGCTGACTCTAATCCTATGGTACAACCACCTCATAACAACTTTTTTTTTATAGAAAATGAGGATCACCTCTGGCCTCTGCATAAGAGAACCACCTCATAACAACTAAAATAAAGTAACACTTAGTTCACAGTTTTCACAGAATAATCAGTTAAGAAAGCAGATCCAACAAACTAAAATAAGTTGCATATGACACTATATTCCTTAACTGAAAATTGCACACAAATGTAATCTCAACACTCACATAACACCTTAATTCCCTGGTTGTGACATGTAACCATTACTCTAGACTATCCGCAGATGTCAATATATTTATTTTATTTTAGATCATTTTATGATTTGCAAAGACATATAGCTGGCATATATATAAGGGCCACACCGTCACATCCATGCATATCTCAATGTTGATGTGAAGGCATAAAATGATTTGATCAGTAAACCCAATATGTGTGGAACAATATGCGGGTACTGAAGTATTATATGTTAGAATGGGAAAATATTTATCCAATAGTTAGTGTCATGCTTGTCAAATTTAATTATAATTTAACTACATAATAATTGCAACATCTAAATAATAATTGCAACATTAGTATACCAAACACATAAGTTATCTCTTGATCTGGTGCTTTTATGATGTGATATTAAACAATCTTTTGCAAATTTATGCAATCATCTGTGCAACTAGTGAAACACATATGCTAAATTGGATCATCAAGGGAATGGAAAACATAAACATCACCCAACACTGTTTGTGTTTATGATTCTATTGCTACCAAGTTCATTTATATATCGGCAAATGAGCGCAACAAATTTGCAATCAAAATAGAGTATATATGCCGAATCACACAATTAATAAATGAAGTCTATATGCCATCACAAATTATTAATTCATTAGCTAATCAACTAAATTTATTATATACCCAATAATGCATGCTGGTTAAATTAAATATTCGTCGACAGGCTGAAGGTGTTGTTTGTCGGTGTCATTAAATGATATGAATGAGAGAAAAATCCCACAATGTGAGAAGCCCTCTACATTATTGGCACCTCTGTCTGCTCCTATGGCGTTCGTTGGCTCCTCTTTACACTAGTAGAAAACCGGCCTTTTGTCCCGGTTCATAAGGGCCTTTAGTCCCGATTCATGAACCGGGACTAAAGGGTCGTTACTAATACGTCCCCCCTTTAGTCCCGGTTCAAACCAGAACCGGGACAGATGGGCCTCCACGTGCCCGCTGTCGGCAGCCCAGGTAGGGGGGCCTTTGGTCCCGGTTGATGACATAAACCGGGACCAAAAGGCTTCCACGCGTCAGTAGCTGGCTGGAGCTGAGGTTTTTCTTTTTTAAAAAAAAAGTGGCTGTTTTAGGGGTTTAGGGGGTCATTTTTAGGTTGTTGTTAGCTAGCTAATAGAGAGAAGTGTCCTCTCTTATATCTTCATCCTTGGTTTACCAACGCTACTGCTATGTTTATTTCACCCGTATATATATATATATATATATATATATATATATATATATATATATATATATATATATGTATATATATATATATATATATATATGTATATATATATATATGTATATATATATATATATATATATTATAACTCATGCATGCTCGCATCATACATCATCATATATAATAACAAGTCCTACTAATTAATCAAGCATCATCATACAACTTCTACTTGTTATTAATAATAAGTCATACGATCATCATCCTCATAGTCATCGAACCCAACCCTACATAATTGTTCTTAGCATATGATCATCAGTATCAGGTAGGACCTAAACACACTTAAGGTAAAATAACATAAAACAATATAGACCCTGACTCTCCATTATGAAGAATGGAGATCATCCTGTCTCCAATTCTTGCGCCTCGCTTCCTTTTGCTTCCAAGAAGCTCCTTACGACTGTCCATACATTTTTTCCATTCTTTGATTGTCATGTCTCCACTTCTTTTAGAAATCCGGTATGGACAGTTGAGATTCGTAGGATGACCTGGATATATGTTTAAAACATGAAGGCTGCCGCCATTCTGATACATCAAATGAGGCACACAATCCTCTGGGATTCTCTGTTGAAAAACATAGTAATAACTTTGTAGTTAGCAATGATGTACTAGTTTTAGAAGTATGCAAAAAGATGCACGGATGTCGTAATAGTAAAAAATCTTACCAGAGTATCTCCATGGTAGTTACCGTAGTTCAACACGTGCACTAGTGGCACGTATTGACCATAATGTTGAGGAGTTCGATTGTAGATATTGTAATTCTCAAGATTATTACAAAATCCAACCAGATGAGTTTTCTCCTTGTAAGTTAACTCAGCGCCATCGGTGTAGTAAGTTCTATCTACCATCTTCTGCACATTCTTTGATACTTCAAAATAAGCTGTCAATGGAAATAAGCTGTCAACTATTTTGAAATGAACAAATAAATTAGTTAATAATTAACTATGTTTGAGAAACTCACATAGCGGTAGAACTGGAGGCGTATCAACAAGGACCCAAATGTCCATATTGCCTTGCTCGATTTCAGGATCACCAAGATCCATGGTGACAAGCATACCATCATCAAAACCATACAATTTGCAAAATGTTTACCAATTTTTGCAACCAAAATGGGTTACGCTCTCAGCATTATACAACTTTACTTCAAAATCCACATCATGATGGGTCCTTAGGTGAATTTTCTTCGTTTCAAAATTTTCATGGTCTTCAATTATAAGAAAAACTACATCATCTCCATGTGTCCGTACATCGAATATTATCACTAATACGCGTCGAATACTATCATACATATCGCCAGTACAGCTAGAACCGTAGCGCCCGACGGGTATCGGCGCGGGCGGTGGACACCCAAAGGGAAGGAACCATCACAGGATCATAGCTCCAGTGAGATCCCTGAAGAACCTGCCAGGTATTCTCGAACCTGCCCTCCAACGCAACCATGTAGCGACGGACGTGCTGGTCCTCCTCGCTGACACGGTGACGTACCACCTCCGCGGTGTCCGGAAGCCTCGGCACCGTCACTGGCCCACGCGACCGCCACCAAACAAGGATCGGGTCAATGACGGGCTAGCTCCTCACCAAGCTACGCCCCCCGGAAGGTAGCGCCTCCTAGTACCACCCCGGCGGAGCTCAGTCCCGGACATGGCCCATCTGGTCAAGCAGGTGTCGTCCTCCGCCGACTCGACGACGAGGATGCGGGATAGGCATCGTCCACGTCGATGCGGGAATAATTGCTTTAACTAAAAAATAAACTAGTTCTATTAATTTTCTTGCTAAAAATAAACCACTTCTATAGTAAAATAAACCAGTTTTATTAAATCAACTAGTTCAACTACTAAGCACTTACTATAAATAGAATAATGTAGTACTTACTAAAAATAAACAAGTTTACCTAGTTCTAACTAATTCCATTAAACACTTTCTAAGTAGTACTAATGGGGTATATCGACGACGACAGACCCGATAAAACATAAGAAAGCGAAGAAGAAATAAAAAGAGGAGAAGAATAGAGGAGAAGATTGAAGAAAAAAAATAGGAGAATAAGAAAGGAACAAAGGAGAAGAAGAAGAAATAGAATAATTCTATTTTTTTCTTCTTCTCCTCTATTCCTTTCTTCTTCTCCTCTTCTTTTTATTCTTTTTTCCTTTTCTTATTTATTTCTCCTCTTCTTCTTTCTTCCTCTTCTTATTTTATTCTTTCCCTATCCTTCTTTTTCTTCTAAATTTTAGCATATTCTAAATTTTCTTCTAACTTTCTATATATGAACAAAAAACTTTCTATATATATATGAAAAAAAAATCTATGAACAAAAAAATTAAACAAACATACACATATACATACACATATACATTATACATTGTATATGAACATTATACATACACATATACATTATACATACACATATACATTATACAAAATTTTCTATGAACATATACATACACATAGCCACATACGTACATACACATATATATTATATATATATGAACAAAAAATTTAAACTTAAAAAAATGAAGGGTAGGGGCGGCGGCACGGCAGGGCAGGGGTGGCGCGCGGCGGGGCGGCGTGCAGTGGCAGCGAAGGGCAGGGGCGGCGCGCGGCGGCAGCGAATGGCAGGGGCGGCGGCACGATGGCAGCGCGCGGCGGCGACGGCAGCCAGTACAGGAGGAGGAGCAGGGGAACGGGGCGGCGCTCACCGCGAGGTGGCGTCGGCGACGAGGAAGAAGCTAGGCTCGGGGACGGCGGAGGCCCGCTCGGGGGCGAGGGCAGGGGCGCGCGGGCTCGGCGACGGCGACGGAGACGCGATGGCGAGGCACGGGCGACGGCAGGGGCGGCGGACGGCGTCGGGGCAGCCTGGCGGCGTCGATGAGCAAGGCGTCGTCGGGGCAACTGGCGAGGGAAATGGTGAAAATTTCCTAAGTGTTGCTTATATAGCTAAGGCATTGGTCCCGGTTCGTGGCACAAACCGGGACCAATGCCCCCTTTAGTCCCGGTTGGTGCCACCAACCGGGATCAAATGCCACTTTTCGGCAGCCCAAAGGGCGGGAAGCGGCGGCCTTTGGTCCCAGTTGTTGGCACCAACCGGGACTAAAGGGGGGCATTAGTCCCGCTTTCTGTCACGAACCGGGACCAATTCCCCCCTTTAGTCCCGGTTGGTGCCACCAACCGGGACCAATGGCCTTGCGCTGGCGCGGTGGTGGGAGTTTAGTCCCACCTCGCTAGTTGAGAGCGACCAACACCTGTTTATAAGCTCCGCTGCCTCTTTCCTCTCGAACTTCTCTGAAATGCAGGCTTATGGGCCTAATTGGACACCGCAATGCCTGTGGGCCTACTGGGCCTGCTGCGGGCCTGAATCCTGGGCCATGGTTGGGTTTCTAGTCGTATTTAGGCCGTGCTGGCCCAGTAGGTGGCATTTTTTTTCTTTTTTTCTATTTATTTTTTCGTTTCTACTTAGAACTAAATACTTATAGTTTTTTAGTGATTTCTTTTTTATTTTAGGTCACAAAAATTATAAACTTTTTGTTAGTGCCATTAGTTTTCAAATTAGAATAGTTAAAATTTGAATTCTTTGAAATTTGTGTGAATCTCAAGTCTGTGATTAACTTTACTAGTGCCATTAGTGTCAAATTAGAATAGTTAAAATTTGAATTCTTCGAAATTTGTGTGAATCTCAAGTTTGTGATTAACTTTACTAGTGCCATTATTTTTTCATTTCTACTTAAAACTAAATACTTATAGTTTTTTAGTAATTTCTTTTTTCTTTTAGGTCACAAAAATTATAAACTTATTGTTAGTGCCATTAGCTTTAAAATTTGAATAGTTTAAATTTGAATTTTTTAAAATTTGTGTGAATCACTAGTTTATGAATCACTAGTTTACTTCATTTGTGTGAAAACACTTTGTAGAATAGTTAAAATTGATTTTTGAGTCAATCTTTTTCCTGCTATTTAATAGTAGGTGGCACTTTTTTGTTCTGTAGTGATTTCTTTTTTATTTTAGGTCACAAAAATTATAAACTTTCTGTTAGTGCCATTAGTTTTAAAATTTGAATAGTTTAAATTTGAATTTTTTAAAATTTGTTTGAATCACTAGTTTATGAATAACTTTACCAATATTATAGGCATTTTTTCCTTTTTTGCTATTTATTTTTTCATTTCTACTTAGAACTAAATACTTATAGTTTTTTAGTGATTTCTTTTTTCTTTTAGGTCACAAAAAATAGAAACTTCTCTGTTAGTGAACATAGATGCACTTATAGAGAAAATTAAACATAAATTCATAATTCATTTCTATTTATGAATTTAGGTCCAATTTTCCTCTATAGGTGCATCTATTTTCACTTTGAGAGGAGCTCACCAACGCAGAGAGGGACGGGATTATAAGCAGGTGTGGGCGCCCTTCGGTTGGCGAGGTGGGACTAAACTCTGGGTGCAACGAGGGCGAACCCTTTAGTCCCGGTTCGTGGCACGAACCGGGACTAAAGGGGAGCCTTTTGGTCCCGGTTCATGCCATGAACCGGTACCAATGGTGGTGGGCCAGGAGCCAGGCCCATTGGTCCCGATCCGTCCCACCAACCTGGACCAAAAGGTCCAGACGAACCGGGACCAATGGCCCACGTGGCCCGGCCGGCCCCCTGGGCTCACGAACCGGGTCCAATGCCCCCATTGGTCCCGGTTCTAGATTGAACCGGGACTAATGGGCTGACCCGGCCTGGACCGTTGCCCCCTTTTCTACTAGTGTTAGTGAAGAAGTGACCCGAGGAAAAGTAAATTAGAAAACTTTAGCATGAACTTAATGATAATATATAGTACTGGATTCGGTTTTGATTGTTAAAGAACCTGCACAATACAACTATTCCAGTGGCCATGGTGTCTTCGAGGCAAGAGCCTCACCCTAGAATGGATCTAACTTTCAGGGGAGCCTTTTCTAGGTGTTGCAGTCTTCTTAAATTATCTAGACACCCGCAGCTCAGAAAAATATGGAAGTTTTGTTATTCTAAAACTTTACTTGCAAACTTGAGCTAGAAGGAAGTCTTTGGGAACAATTCTTGGCCTCCTCGCATTGTTTGGGGCCATGGCACACTGACATAGCACGTGGGTTCCCTTTGGCTCCCCTCACACTGCCAGTTTGCATAGCTACGTGAACTGGAAAAATAATGATGGCGGATATTTCCCCATGATTTTTGGAGTCGAAAAGCTCCCTCACCCACAAACAAGAAACGTCAAACATGTAAATCTACCCCTTCTGTTAATTTATTAGTTGGTTAATCAAAAACTACAAAACTTTGCATAAATTGATAAGAGACTGCCATAAGAACTTCACAAATTATAAATACGGTTGAGATGTATCAAATGCAAAGTATCAAGTTTGTATTTCATGAAACATTTCTTCATCAATGAACAAAAAAGACTAGAACTTCCCTTAACATTAGTATGCACAAGTATAGATTAATGTCTCTTCTCATTACTTAATAGTTTGTAGCTTATAGTTTTGACATACCAAGTTAGCATACTTTGTGTAGTACTTTCCAATGTATTTTTCTAAAATGCTCTAGTTTTTTATACATAAAATATACAACATTGTATTGTTCATACAAATTAGAATTGTTTATTTGTTTCCTTATATTTAGGTACCAGATGAGCTTCTAACTATTTTTAGGTATTAAATGATTGCAAAGAAAATGAGTTTATAGCTATTTACTAGATATAACTCAATTTTGAACTACATTTATGTATGTAAAAAAATGCCCTCAATACCAAAAAACTCATATATAATTAATTCGTTACATTTTGGCTTGTATACAATTGTTTAAAAAATTCAAATGTATGGATTACTTAGTTGAATTACTTCTGGAGTCTTGAATTATATTTATTTGTTAATGAAAAATTAGATCCTACTATTAAGATGCATGAAAATAACACGAATAGATAGATGGAAATAGTATGAATATTTCCATATATGTTCAATATTTTTCTAGTTCATATGGATTATATATGATTTTTTGTTAGATGAGAAAATTCATTGTAATCTTTTTTATGAAGAAATGAAATAGGAAAAAAAAAGAATCAGTGGTTTGGGCTGGCCTTATTTGACTTATTGGGCTATGGAGCGCTCGGGGGTAACTTGCGATACTAGTTTTTACACTTTGATGGTAATCCTCATTTTTTCATAAAATATCACGCACTTAGGCATTGTGCGCTAGCATTTGATCGGTGACGATGTTTTGGAACAACCAAGGTTTTAAGCGAATTGATGACATTTTTTTTGGAAAAGCCACCAAAAATCTGTAATTGATCAACAAATTTCTTGTTGTGAAAGTAGCATATCCTTGTATATTGATATAATATAAGTGAAAAAAGTTACAAGAACAAGTAATCTCAATTCTAGTTGATTATCTGAAAAATGTTCATTTGCAAAGTCGGTAGGCAAACAACTAAAGCAATGCACACATGAACACCTGCATGCAACACTTGTTGTGCTGTTGCCCTAGCTTGAACTTATTATCTCCTCCCTTGTGTACCTATGTAATTCTTGTTTGTGGACCTCTGTTCTCGGTTGGTTTTGTATAGTGGTGATGGCCTTATCTATAAAGCGGGGCATGGGGCCTTTTTCGGCAACACTTACAGGCGTGGAATTGAGATGGAAGGATGAAATGCAGAACTGGTGGCATACTAGGGATGCAGGCGGACGACGCCCACGAGTCCCCGTGGCTGAAAATGCACTAGACTTTTTGAGAAAAAGGGTTTCGCCCCGCTTTGTATTACAAAGCAAACATCCGGTACAACCAACGATAGGTGCTGGGGCGGAAGCAACACAACCACACCCAAAAGAAAAGAAAGAGAAAAAAGAAAAGAAACAAATGCCGATAACGGCGGATCGACAGAGACGACGAAGCTTCGTGACCGCTGCTTCGACCGGAAATCGTCCCCCAAGCTCCGAGACTCCGAAGCGCCGGTACCAATCAACACCTCCAAGAAGGGACGCGACGATGAAGACGCTGCTGCCAAAGGTTTCCCTCGGTACACGGTGAGGAAAGAGGAAGGGTAGCCCCGACGCCCTCCAAGAAGGTCTGATGGCACCCTCAGGCGCCACCGCGTCGGTGTCGGCCAAGCCAACAGGGATTTCTCCCGATCCCATTCTCCACCTCAGGCACTCCGGAGCTCGCCACCAAACCGACCACCACCCTGCGCACACGGACACGAAGCTTCCCACGCTGTCTCACCACGACACCGCGAAGATGGCCTGCACAACGAGGAAGGGAGCCGGGACTAGAGCAGCAGCACCGTCAGCATACTGGAGGGCCCCACCTCCACCGTCCACGACGGTAGCCGACTGGACGCCAAAGCGGGAGTCTGCCGTGCCCGTGGCCCCACAGGCCCGGTCGGGCCCTCAGAGGCCTGGACAACTCCCACCTCCGCGCCGTAGCAGGCATGCCGTCGGTGTTGCTGCCCCCCGTCCGAGCTGCTACACCACCTCACCACACAGACGACGACGAAGCCACGCCGGGGGCCGGCCCGCTAGGACCCAGATGGGGCCCGCGGGCCCCGATCTGGGCCGGGGGGCGCCACCGGCCAACCAGCGCCACCACGCCGTCTCGCCGCCAAGGGGCCGCACCACCACCGAGCGAGCCGCCAGCCACCACGCCGGGACGCCGGGCCGTCATCAGGCCGAGGGGCACCGCCGCCGCCCCCATGCCCCGGGCAGGGAGCCGCGCGTGCGGGGACAGGCAGGCTCCGCCGCCGCCAACACCACCCGGCGAGCGCCGGGGGCGCCCGTCGGCGGCGGCAGGGAGGGGAGGAACGACGAGGGCGGCCAAAGGAGGGACAGGGCTCGCGCCTTTGTCATTTTAATAATCATGCTAGGCTTAATTTTCATTTTGTGGATGTTCGCGGACCCCGTCCGCCTGCATCGCTAAGGCACACCCGAGAGGGCTGAATTTTTAGTGAATAGATGCACAAGGCTGAAATGGTATCTCCATACCTTCATTAGGTCTTCAAGTCCTATGCATGGGCTAACACATCAGGTCAGGGTACCTCTGAGCCCAAATGGCACTGTCAAACGTTAATACTTATGCTAAGCTAGGTAGCAATCGAAATATTCAAATTGACCTATTTCACACGTCACATCAAGCTAAAGAAAGGTTGAACTTCTGGCCACCTCTGACAGAACGTGTTAGAATAGTTGTATAGGGATAGGACTTGTTGTTTAAACTTGTACTTCATCTCTATCTCTTCTTCTCTCTCCCGTAGCTTTCCTCTCACGTCTTCTGTAACGATCGTCCCGATCGATCTCAACTTCTTGTACGCCAAGGCTTATGCCATATATATATATGCGGCCCGAGACAAAGGGTTCAACGCTTTCCAACCTATTTTACATGGTAGTCAGAGCCTCTTCCTCATAGATCAAAGATCGCATCTAGCTACGTCCCGAAAAGCGCATCAAGCCTCCTCTCTCGACCGAGAACATGTCCACCACCGCCGCCGCATCGCTGTCCGACACCTCGGGCGCGCTCACCACCACCTTGCCTTCCGCCTTCGCATCATCCTCATCCAGCATCACCGCGGGGTCTCTCGGATTGCCACCACAGGAGAAGCTCACGAGGGGAAACTTCCTCTTATGGAAGGCCATTGTGCTGCCTCAGATCAAAGGCGCTCAGATGGAACACCACCTCGACGGGAAGAGCCCGCCACCGCTGGCCACCCTCACTGTTACCAAGGACGGCAAGGAGGAACAGATCTTCAACTATGCCCGATCCCTCTGGTACGCACAACAGCATCAGCTACAAGGGTATCTGATGGGATCTCTCTCCCGCGATATCCTCGCACAGGTCGCGACGTTGCAGACACCGGCCGAAGTCTGGAGTGCCATCCACGCCATGTTTTCCGCCCAGAGTCAAGCCCAAGCCATCAACACCCGCATCGAGCTCACTAACCTAAAAAAAGGTAACATGACCATGGCTGAATATCTTGGCAGGATCAAGAGTCTCACCGACGAAGTTGCATGCACCACCGCGGCCCTCTCCGATCCGGAAATCATCTCCAAGATCCTCGCCGGTTTGGACATGGAGTACAACCCGGTTGTTTCCGCACTTGCTGCTCGTGTGGAACCCATCACCGTACAGGAGTTGTACAGCCAGCTGTTGAGCTTCGACGCGCGCCTCACCCTTCTTCATGGCGGCGACCTACGGCAGTCCTCGGCCAACTCTGCTGCTCGTGGTCGCGACCGTGGGCGCGGTCACCAGGGGCAGAACCGTGGCGGCGGCCGCGGACGCGGCGCTCCTCAGGGCGATGGCGCTCGCTCTGGTGGGGGCTACGGCTACAACAACTCCAACAGCAGCGGTGGGAGTGGCGGTTTCAACTCCAACAATAACCGCCGTTCTACCGCTCCACGTCCTCGTCCCCGATGCCAGCTCTGCAAGAAATCCGGCCATGAGGTCATGGATTGCTGGCACCGCTACGATGAGAATTTTGTCCCTGACGCTCGCCATGTTGCTGCTGCCATGCGCGAACAAGCAGGAGAAGGCGTCTGGTACGTTGATTCTGGCGCCACCGATCATGTCACCAATGAACTAGAGCAACTTGCTCTTCGCGAGAGGTACCATGGCGCCGATCAGATCCATACTGCAAGTGGAGGAGGTATGGATATTTTCCACATTGGTCAAGCTTCAATTAATTCCCCTAACCTTAAACGTGATCTCATTCTTAAGGATGTCCTTCATGTCCCACAAGCTGATAAAAACCTTGCATCCATGTCTCGTCTAGCCACCTATAATAATGTTTTCTTTGAAACTCACCCTCGTTATTTTTTCATCAAGGATCGGGCAACGAGGGAACTCCTCCATCACGGTAGATGCATTGGGGGTCTCTACCCCATCACATCCGGAGCACTTAGTCGCCGGCGTCGTCAAATCTACTCCGTCATCAAACCCTCTCTGGAAAGGTGGCATCAACGATTAGGACATCCATCTTCAGTTATAGTAAATCAAGTATTCAATAAAGACAAACTTCCTTTGTCACAAAGTTCAATTAGTGAGTCTATTTGTGAAGCTTGTCAGTGTGCCAAGAGTCACCAGCTTCCGTATCCCAAGTCTTATAGTGTTTCTCATGCTCCTTTAGAGCTTATTTTTAGTGATGTATGGGGCCATGCCCGAGATTCTTTTGGAAAAAAAAATATTATGTGAGTTTCATTGATGATTATAGCAAGTTTACTTGGATTTATTTACTCAAGTATAAATCTGAAGTTTTCTCTATCTTTCAAGAATTCCAGAAACTCGTCGAAAGACAATTTGATAGAAAAATTCTTTCCGTTCAAAGTGACTGGGGAGGGGAGTATGAAAAAGTCAACTCTTTCTTCCGGAGCATTGGCATTGCTCATCATGTGTCATCTCCTCACGCACATCAACAGAATGGCTCTGCTGAGCGCAAACATCGCCACATAGTTGAAGTTGGCCTCTCCCTTCTAGCCCATGCTTCCATGCCTCTCAAATATTGGGATGAAGCATTTATTGCCGCCACCTACCTTATCAATAGGCTTCCTAGCAAAGTTATTGGCAACTCTACTCCATTAGAGCGCTTGTATCATCAAAAACCTGATTATAACTATCTTAGAATTTTTGGGTGTGCTTGTTATCCCAATTTGCGTCCATATAACCATCACAAGCTTGAGTTCCGATCCACTCAGTGTGTTTTTCTCGGTTATAGCAATCTTCATAAAGGGTATAAGTGCCTTGAAATTGCTACTGGACGCATTTATATTTCTCATGATGTTGTTTTTGATGAGACACTCTTTCCTTTTGACAAACTTCATCCTAATGCGGGAGCCTTACTTCGTGTTGAAATTGCACTTTTATCTGATTCTGATGCACCTTCTGATCACGGGGGAGAATTAACTGATCTTGATCATGTGCAAAAATCCACAGGAAATTCTGATTCTGTTGCAGTCTCTACTAACTCAAACTGTGATTTCATGTGTGAGGAAACAAACAAGGGCGGCGCGGAACACGATGTAGATCTGGCTGACAACACGAGATCCCAGGCGGATCCACGCGCCCAACCTGCCGCTATCAGCGCGCGATCCCAGGGCGATCCGCTCGTGGGCCTGGATTCGCGTGGGCAGGCCTCCGACCGTGCGACCAGGGTGGAGCCCACTGGTCCGGACGCGTTGCCTCGCGCCACGTCCGCGCGCGTCGAGCCACCCGCCAACCCATGTGCGGGAAGGGGCGAATCCCCTGTCGCCGCGTCACCGCGGGCCTCTTCACCAGCCGACCACGGGCGCGTGCCTGGCCCCACAGTGGCCAGCCGCGGCTGCGCGCCTGGGTCCTCGACCGACAGAGCGCCAGATTTCGCCTTGGATCAGGAGCCGACGGATTTGCTCTCTGTCTTGGATAGAGAACCGGCCGGATCTTCTGTGGCCAATACAGCTGCACCAGAATTGCGTGTACCACAGTCCACAGCGGCTGTTCCTGTGTCTTCTGCAACTTTCCTTCGGCAAACAAGGTCCCGGTCAGGTATTGTCAAAGAAAAACAGAACAATGATGGTACTATAAGGTATGACAAAGTTAAACGAGCTTTTCTTACCACTACCGGTGAACCAATTCATTTGCATGATGCTCTTGCTAATAAGGATTGGAAGGAAGCTATGGATAAAGAATATGATGCTCTTATGAAAAATAAAACCTGGCATTTGGTACCACCGAAACATGGAGACAATATTATTGATTTCAAGTGGGTATACAAGATAAAAAGAAAATCTGATGGAAGCATAGACAGGTATAAAGCTCGATTAGTTGCCAAAGGCTTTAAGCAAAGGTTTGGAATTGATTATGAAGATACCTTTAGCCCTGTTGTTAAGTCTGCCACTATTCGACTTGTTCTGTCTATTGCTATTTCCAGAGGTTGGAGCTTAAGACAGCTAGATGTTCAGAACGCGTTTCTTCATGGTGTTCTTGAGGAAGAAGTGTTCATGAGGCAACCACCAGGCTATGAGGATCACAGCACACCACAGTATGTCTGTAAGTTGGATAAGGCATTATATGGCTTGAAACAAGCACCAAGAGCTTGGTATTCCAGATTGAGCATGCAGTTGCAACACCTTGGGTTCATACCATCCAAGGCAGATACTTCATTGTTCTTCTTTAGAAAAGGCAATGTTACTATCTTTGTGCTTGTTTATGTTGATGATATAATTGTTGCTAGTTCAAGTGCAGAAGCTACAACTTGCTTGCTTAAGGATTTGAAATTGGAGTTTGCCCTCAAGGATTTGGGTGATCTTCATTATTTTCTTGGAATAGAAGTGAAGAAAATTAAAGATGGCATACTTCTCTCACAGGAAAAATATACCACTGATATTCTCAGAAGACTGGGTTTGGAAAAATGCAAGCCGGTTAGTACACTGATTTCTACCTCACAGATGCTTACAGCAGAAAGTGGAGAAGCTCTTGCACCAGTTGATGCAACAAATTATAGGAGTGTTGTAGGTGCCTTGCAATATCTAACCCTTACTCACCCTGATATTTCCTACTCAGTAAACAAGGTATGTCAATATTTGCATGCACCTAGAACTACTCATTGGACTGCAGTTAAGAGGATTCTAAGGTATCTTAAGTACTCAGAAGGTCTTGGACTTCAGATTACCAAGTCTTCCTCTCTTCTTGTAACTGCTTATTCAGATGCAGACTGGGCAGGATGTGCTGATGATAGGAGATCTACAGGTGGTTTTGCTGTTTTTCTGGGAACAAATCTTGTGCCACGGAGCGCAAGAAAACAGGCCACTGTCTCAAGATCAAGTACAGAGGCTGAGTATAAAGCCTTGGCTAATGCTACAGCTGAATTAATGTGGATTCAGACACTTCTTTATGAGCTTGGCATTAAAGCACCTCAGGCTGCGAGACTATGGTGTGATAACATTGGTGCAACCTATCTCTCAGCCAATCCAGTTTTTCATGCAAGAACAAAACACATTGAGATTGACTTTCATTTTGTCAGAGAAAGAGTGGCTCGGAAGTTGCTTGAGATCAAGTTCATTCCTACAGGAGATCAGCTTGCAGATGGGTTTACAAAACCGCTTACTTTGAGAGGACTGGAAAAGTTTACATACAATTTCAACCTTGGCAAAGCTCATTGAGGTTCAGATTGAGGGGGAGTGTTAGAATAGTTGTATAGGGATAGGACTTGTTGTTTAAACTTGTACTTCATCTCTATCTCTTCTTCTCTCTCCCGTAGCTTTCCTCTCACGTCTTCTGTAACGATCGTCCCGATCGATCTCAACTTCTTGTACGCCAAGGCTTATGCCATATATATATATATAGATGCGGCCCGAAACAAAGGGTTCAACGCTTTCCAACCTATTTTACAGAACGAACATGAAGCAACCTACCTGCAGCAGCTGTTATGGTAGACTCTCTGACTCTGTCTTGGCCACAAGCTCAGCAGGTGAGCGGCGAGTTTGGACGTGGCACCTTGGTCACCACAAGATTAGGACGAAAAACACACGCGGGAGGCTTTGGTTGCATTCAACTGTCCGATGCTTCGTAGGTACGTCTCTCAATTAGGTCAGGGAAAAACTGAACTAAACTAAACTGACCACCCTGGAGATCGAGATGTGTGGTTTCAGTTGCATGCATGTTCCCGGCGAGTAGCCGTGCACATGTTGCATGCATGTTCCCGGCGTACGTACAGTGAGAGACCTACGTTAACGTAATCATGCATGTCTAAATGTCTGACGATCGAGCGTAGGAAAAGCGAGCTAGCTGTATGTTTCGGCCAGGCTACAAGCCTACGATCGAACACTGGAGAACACCTGGTCACCTTTCTCACTGGAGGCTCGTGGAATATCATCTAAAAAGGGGGTTGGAATATAATAGTCTGGATAAAGTGCCACATGCGTCCCTTTCTAGCTTCCTCCTTCTAGAACCACACATCATGTCAACATAACTAACAAAAGGCTGGTCGAACTAATAGTGTGCATGCATGCATGCAGTTCCTAGTTTTGCTCTTAAACAGTTGCACTAGGTAGCTAGGAACTCTCACATACACTGTGACTCCGGGGATATGGTTTTTGATGGAAACTGTCCGGGTATAGCGACAAGGGACAGAGTTACACATTTCCAGTTCCAGCTGCTAGCTTTTGCGGCCCTTTCACCCAAACTCCAACGAAAAAGCGCTGCCCACCGGCCGCCGTTACTTGGCCGCTGCTAGCTAGGACGTGTGTGTCAATATTACTCGCAGGAGCATCTTTGCATGATGGCATCACTGCATACGAATGAAGAACTAGCTTGCATCAACTTCTCCGTTCGCTAGTGTCCTTCATGCAGAGATCAAAGTTGATAAAAAGTACTCCCACCGTCCTATAATATATGATCATTTTTCAAGCTATGTTACCTTGAGAAACAATTTTATATTGCGGAATGGAGGGAGTACATAATAGATGAATCTAACTGTTTAGTTTACCTACCTATAGATTAAATTTGTTAGGTAGCTGAGCCAAGTAGTACTACCTTGATCCCGATTTATTGGCTCTCTTCATATTTTGTGTCAAATTTTAATCATAGATTTAACTAACAAAATGTTAATGCATGTCACAAAAAATTATATCACTGGATCCGTATTTGAATATAGTTTTCAATGGCATGATTTTTTATGACATGCATTGACATTTTGTTAGAGCATGGGTCAATAGTACAACCAGTAGCTGTCAATAAGATGTTGCCACATCATCTATAGCCAAAGTTATAGCCGTCAAGTATAATAGTCAGATTATCCTAAAAAGAATAATATAATAGTCAGATGCAAATAAGTACTACTTCATTGATACATGGATACATCGCATCTCCCTCTCTGACAAAGTGTCTAGGAGCACGTGCTACAGCCGGCTGTTAGTTAGTAGCCCACTTATTTTCTCTCTCCTCTTCTCTTTCTGCCAACTCAGCAATAATATACTATTTTAAGTCTTACAGCCCGTCCACGTCACCTTATTATACTTGCTCTTAGTCTATGATCAGAATTTGACACTAAATACGAAATGGACCAATAAATCAAGACGGAGATATATAGTAGATAATAAAAAGTACCCATTCGGTGGCTGTTTGTCTCTACTCTTAAAAAAACCGAGTTTGGCGATGATGGTGTGCCTGCCATCTTGTAATATAGACCGTTTGATCTATATCTGACGGATAGAAAGCAAACTATGACAATTTTACAAAAGATACCCGCACCTATGTCCACATTTACAGATAAGGTCTTGCCTCGTTCATCCTTATCTCCCACAACCTCATTGCTGAGAAATTTAAAAAGGAAGTCTCTTGAACAATCTGGCATGGTGGCCGTTGCCGGCACCGTCCATCCCCATGCCTCCGCCCAGTCCGACCACCAGTCACCACCACGCCCCACTCCTCCTCACCTTATCTCTCATGTTTCTCGAGAAATCATTTTTTTGATGAAATTCTCAAGATACCATTTTTCCGATAAAATTTCCAAGATATCATTATTTTTTGCACATCGAATTACTCCTGCATGGGTCAATCACAACAGGTGTTTTGAAAAAAATGCATCCTGAAGTTCTGTGTGATGCACGGGCATCTTGCTAGTTTGCTCTTAAGGTTCAGTCGCATGTTGCCCCGGCTTACTAGGAGGGGAACTTTTGGTTCCTGGGTACATATGTACCCTATACGCAAAAAAATAGTAGTTCAACAAAAAGTCAAAATTTTCTAAAATTATTTTTGATAAAAACTTGACCTTCCATTGTACTAGTGAGAAAAGTGACAAAAACATAAAATTCCTCTTTGACTTCTTTTCAAAAAAGATAAATTTCCGGTCAAAATAGTGTGAATAGTGACCTATAATAGCAAATAAATTTTGTCTTTTTCGCTATGAAGTCAACATAGTTTTCTTTTTTGTGAAAATGTGTATACTAGTGCGCAAGTAAGTCAACTTTATTCTAAAAATAGTTTCTTAACTATTTTGATTTTTTGTTTAACTATTAAAAATAAATCCCCATATAAGGTACATATGTACCAGGAACCATTGGGTATTTCCCTGGCTTACTACTAGTATATATGGTCTAGTGCATGCGCAGTCAGCCACTGGTGCATGCGCTGACCCATACATACTGTAGTCATTGTAGTCAACCGTTTCCCCCTCGCTTTGACATGCACGCTCGGACACACGCAAAAGAAAAAGGGCATGCACGCTCGGGGCAATGCCACCCACACTAATATAAAGATCACAGCTTGTCAGTTTGGATTAAAGTGACCGGCCTGTTAATTAGCTAATCTATTTTAAATTGTTTGTCAAAAAAAGCTAGTATATTTTAAATTTAGGTAAGTAGTTAAGCTCATCCTATTGGGGGGGTATTGGGGCACTACACATATAGAGCTTCAACATTTTTTCTGCGGTGATGCTAGCTAGCTGGTACTCCCAGTCTCAGTAAAGCATACCGGATTACCGGTTCTGGGTGCATAAAATTTATTTAAATGTTCATGAGGTGGATGTGGATGCAACACGGCCATTTACACATTGTTAGGGCAACTCCTATGTGGTGCGTCAAATCTGACACCTTTTGACATTCAACGTCGTGGATCAAACATCGCACGTTTCAATGCCGACAAAGCCTAAAGCAAACCTGAGACTAGCCACAGTGAGAGTAACTTCGGTAGTAACATCGAGTCCAACTCAGCAAATTTGCTTATGTGGCAATGAGTTAATGAGGAGAGAGATAGTAGTAGTAACTTAGCTAGTTACTGTAACATCACATATCCCAATGCAATATGAATCTATAACATAATAAATGAAGCTCTGCATGTTACCACACTTATGTTACTATCCACTATGAAGGTAGTAACATAGTCTAGGGATACGTGTATGTTACTAGTGTATGTTACTCTCCATTGTGGCTAGTCTTAGGCTGCTCATAGTGGGAGTAACATAGCAAGTAACATAACACATCCCAAGAAAAAATTGCTTACATGGCATGTATTTAATGAGGAGAGAGATGGTTGAAGTAACATAATATGTTACTATAACATAACACATCCCAAGGCAAAATGAGTCTATATCTTAATAAATGATGGTTTGCATGATACTACATACATGTTACTCCCCACTATGAAGGTGGTAACATAGACTAGTAACATATGTATGTTACTAGTCTAAGTTACTCCCCACTATGACCAGCAGGGAGGTTTCGCGTGCCAAGCTGGCGTCCGGCGGCACGGGCCCACCCAAAGTCCTCGTCGCGCATTCCGTTCCAGAACACTGGCCGCACATTCATGCGGCTCCGGACGCGACGAGGCTGCTGCCTGGCGCATTCATGTCGGTTAGATCGATGTGAGCAGACGGCTGACAGACGCTTCAATGCAGACGCGGCAATTGAGAAGTGTACTCTAGCCGATCTGCATGCTTTGAAGCGGTGCCAGTCTGCTGCCCCAGCTATTTAAAGTAGACATGGCTTGCCGACAAACCATATCTCCTCTCCTTCACACTCCTTTCCTCTCCTGTCATCCATACGCCGCAGTAATGGGCAAGTCCGGCAGTTGGTTTTGGCACCGCTGGGTGGATCCAGGGGGAGCTCCGAATCGTGGTGCCGCCGCCCACAGCCTCCAGGCCCGTCGACATCCACCACTCCCACGTCGACATCCACCACTCCCACTGTCAATGAGAAGGTGTTTCTCTTTTTTTTTAGCATCGGTACAGACACAAGCGCTCATATACACGCGCATACACTCATCCATATGAACGCATACACGCACACCCTACCCCTATGAGCGCCTTCGAGAGACTGAGCCGGCATATCATCTTGAGATTTACAAAGTCACCGTAGGCGCCTCGTCGTCGATGGAAACGTCTCCTCCCACTGAAAGCGCATCGCCGGAAATCCTAAAATAACTCCAGAAATAATGCAAGCACCAGGATTTAAACCCTGGTGGGTAGGGGATATCACTGTCCACCTAACCAACTCAACCACAGGTTGATTCGCGAGAAGGTGTTTCTCTTCGATGAGGAGGACGAGCAGTAGCAGCTGCCACTCCTCACCAAGGCCGTGTGCATAGACGACGAGTTCGCGACGAACATCAAGTTGTCCCTCGAGCCAAGTCTCCATGACCGTGGTCGGCGTCCTACCAGACTAAATGTTGTGTCAAGGAGGAGGCACCTGTTGGAATTTTGCTAGTAAGCCTTTGGCCCAAAGCCCAACTAAAATTCTGAAATTCTCTTGGCTCATTCATGCACACATGTGAGTGGAGTGAGTAAGGCTAAAGTTTAGTCCCACCTTATAAGTTGAGAAAGAGTTGCACCTTTTTATAAGGTGAGCTCTTCTACCACTTATATGAGCATGAGAAGAGGAGACCTACTCGCTCGCCTCGCCACGCCTCGTCACGACGTGCCGCGGGTTGCGGGATTGAGCCGAGCCGAGGACAGAGCTATGCACGTTGTCTATATTTTTGCTGCACGGGAAAAATTAATGAGTCATTAATTAATAATTAACGGACGCGTTAATTACTGAACCGTTTCCGATTCTTTTGGATCGTGACGACTCGGACGTGGGATTTACTCTCACGACCTACCCGGCCCGCACTATATAGTCAGGCAGACGTCTACCCTAGCCGCCGCCGCTTCGTATGGTTTCTCACCACCGTTTCAGATCATTGCGCCGCCAAGCAAGTCTTCTCCATCCCTCCTTCCGGCGTGCACCGCGAGAAGGGACAGCAGGCCTTCGGAACCCCGCCTCTCGTGATCCTGTATGGGAGAGGGGCGATCAAGTTTTTGGGAAGCGCACTCGCGCGACTGCTGGCAGCGACAACTTCGCGAACGACGACTTCTTCCCCGACCTCGGCAACCTCATCCTCGACGACATGGGCGACAACGTCAACGCCGGCGGTGCTGCATCCGCTACACCGTATGTGATTCTATCCTTCCTGTTCGAGATCGTGGTAGAATTCATGTTTCTAGTATGTGCCCTAGATGTCATATGTTCATCTGCTATGCTAGTTCGCATGATTAGTTTAATCTCTGCTGCTGTGGTCATGATTTATCTTCTGTTTATTCGGATTAAATCTCGTAGTACTTTGCTCATATTTCCAACAATCCAAAAACCTGATTATAGGCAATTTACTCCGAGTGGTTTTGTTGCGCATTTGAAGCCGCCTGCCTTTAAGGGGGCGCAATATAAGAGGTGGCGCACGAGAGGAGTCTACTGATTTCAGACCATGGGCTGCTATGATGCCACCAAGGGCAAGCCTGAGGGCGATCTTAATCCAGCACAGCTGAAACCTTTTGAGAAGATCGATACCCTCTTTAAAGGCGCCTTCTGAGTGTTCTTGATGACTCCATTGTGGGTTCGTATATGTCGTTTGACAACGGCAAGGACATGTGGGCTGCGCTCGAGGCCAAGTTTGGTGCCTCGGACGCCAGCAGTGAGTTGTACGTCATGGAGCAATTCTATGACTACAAGATGACTGATGAGCGCCCTGTTGTACAACAGGCTCATGAGATACAATCGCTCGCAAAAGAACTTGAGTACTTCATGTTGGGGAACGTAGTAATTTCAAAGATTTTCCTACGCACACGCAAGATCATGGTGATGCATAGCAACGAGAGGGGAGAGTGTTGTCTACGTACCGTCGTAGACCGAAGCGGAAGCGTTGACACAACGTAGGAGGAAGTAGTCGTACGTCCTCCTCCCGATCCGACCGATCCAAGCGCCGTTACTCCGGCGCCTCCGAGTTCTTGACACACGTACAACTCGATGACGTTCTCCGGGCTCCGATCCAGCAAAGCTCTCGGGGAAGAGTTTCGTCAGCATGATGACGTGGTGACGATCTTGATGAACTACCGACGCAGGGCTTCGCCTAAGCACTGCGACAATATGACCGAGGTGGAATATGGTGGAGGGGGGCACCGCACACGACTGAGGAACGATCACGAAGATCAACTTGTGTGTCTTGGGGTGCCCCCCTGCCCCCGTATATAAAGGAGCAAGGGGGAGGCCGGCCGGCCCTATGGGGCGCGCCAAAAGGAGGGGGGAGTCCTCCTCCTAGTGGGAGTAGGACTCCCCTTTCCTAGTCCAACTAGGAAGAGAGGGGGAAGGAAAGAGAGGGAGAGGGAGAGGGAAAGGGGGGCCGCGCCCCCCCCTCCTTGTCCAATTCGGACTCCCCATGGGGGGGGCGTGCGCCACTTCCTGGCCGCAGCCCTCTCTCTCCCCTCGGGCCCAATAAGGCCCATTACTTCCCCGGGGGGTTCCGGTAACCCCTCCGGCACTCCGGTTTTATCCGAAACCACTCGGAACCATTCCGACGTCCGAATATAGTCGTCCAATATATCAATATTTACGTCTCGACCATTCCGAGACTCCTTGTCATGTCCGTGATCTCATCCGGGACTCCGAACTAACTTCGGTACATCAAAATGCATAAACTCATAATAACTGTCATCGTAACCTTAAGCGTGCGGACCCTACGGTTCGAGAACAATGTAGACATGACCGAGACATGTCTCCGGTCAATAACCAATAGCGGGACCTGGATGCCCATATTGGCTCCTACACATTCTACGAAGATCTTTATCGGTCAGACCGCATAACAACATACGTTGTTCCCTTTGTCATCGGTATGTTACTTGCCCGAGATTCGATCGTCGGTATCCAATACCTAGTTCAATCTCGTTACCGGCAAGTCTCTTTACTCGTTCCATAATACATCATCTCGCAACTAACTCATTAGTTGCAATGCTTGCAAGGCTTAAGTGATGTGCATTACCGAGAGGGCCCAGAGATACCTCTCCGACATTCGGAGTGACAAATCCTAATCTCGAAATACGCCAACCCAACAAATACTTTCGGAGACACCTGTAGAGCTCCTTTATAATCACCCAGTTACGTTGTGACGTTTGGTAGCACACAAAGTGTTCCTACGGTAAACGGGAGTTGCATAATCTCATAGTCAAAGGAACATGTATAAGTCATGGAGAAAGCAATAGCAACATACTAAACGATCGGGTGCTATGCTAATGGAATGGGTCATGTCAATCAGATCATTCAACTAATGATGTGACCTTGTTAATCAAATGACAACTCCATTGTCTATGGTTAGGAAACTTAACCATCTTTGATTAACAAGCTAGTCAAGTAGAGGCATACTAGTGACACTCTGTTTGTCTATGTATCCACACATGTATTATGTTTCCGGTTAATACAATTCTAGCATGAATAATAAACATTTATCATGATATATAAGGAAATAAATAATAACTTTATTATTGCCTCTAGGGCATATTTCCTTCAGTCTCCCACTTGCACTAGAGTCAATAATCTAGATTACACAGTAATGATTCTAACACCCATGGAGTCTTGGTGCTGATCATGTTTTGCTCGTGGAAGAGGCTTAGTCAACGGGTCTGCTACATTCAGATCCGTATGTATCTTGCAAATCTCTATGTCTCCCACCTGGACCAAATCCCGGATGGAATTGAAGCGTCTCTTGATGTGCTTGGTTCTCTTGTGAAATCTGGATTCCTTTGCCAAGGCAATTGCACCAGTATTGTCACAAAAGATTTTCATTGGACCCGATGCACTAGGTATGACACCTAGATCGGATATGAACTCCTTCATCCAGATCCTTCATTCGCTGCTTCCGAAGCAGCTATGTACTCCGCTTCACATGTAGATCCTGCCACGACGCTTTGTTTAGAACTGCACCAACTTACAGCTCCACCGTTTAATGTAAATACGTATCCGGTTTGCGACTTAGAACCGTCCGGATTTGTGTCAAAGCTTGCATCCACGTAACCGTTTACGACGAGCTCTTTGTCACCTCCATATACGAGAAACATTTCCTTAGTCCTTTTCAGGTACTTCAGGATATTCTTAACCGCTGTCCAGTGATCCACTCCTGGATTACTTTGGTACCTCCCTGCCAAACTTATAGCAAGGCACACATCGGGTCTGGTACACAGCATTGCATACATGATAGAGCCTATGGCTGAAGCATAGGGAACATCTTTCATCTTCTCTCTATCTTCTGCAGTGGTCGGGCATTGAGTCTTACTCAACTTCACACCTTGTAACACAGGCAAGAACCCTTTCTTTGCTTGATCCATTTTGAACTTCTTCAAAACTTTGTCAAGGTATGTGCTTTGTGAAAGTCCAATTAAGCGTCTTGATCTATCTCTATAGATCTTAATGCCCAATATGTAAGCAGCTTCACCGAGGTCTTTCATTGAAAAACTCTTATTCAAGTATCCCTTTATGCTATCCAGAAATTCTATATCATTTCCAATCAGTAATATGTCATCTACATATAATATCAGAAATGCTACAGAGCTCCCACTCACTTTCTTGTAAATACAGGCTTCTCCAAAAGTCTGTACAAACCCAAATGCTTTCATCACACTGTCAAAGCGTTTATTCCAACTCCGAGATGCTTGCACCAGTCCATAAATGGATCGCTGGAGCTTGCACACTTTGTTAGCTCCCTTTGGATCGATAAAACCTTCTGGTTGCATCATACACAACTCTTCTTCCAGAAATCCATTCAGGAATGCAGTCTTTACATCCATTTGCCAAATTTCATAATCATAAAATGCGGCAATTGCTAACATGATTCGGACAGACTTAAGCATCGCTACGGTGAGAAGGTCTCATCGTAGTCAATCCCTTGAACTTGTCAAAAACCTTTTGCGACAAGTCGAGCTTTGTAGATAGTAACATTACCATCAGCGTCAGTCTTCTTCTTAAAGATCCACTTATTCTCTATTGCTTGCCGACCCTCGGGCAAGTCAACCAAAGTCCACACTTTGTTGTCATATAATGGATCCCATCTCAGATTTCATGGCTTCTAGCCATTTTGCGGAATCTGGGCTCACCATCGCTTCTTCATAGTTCGTATGTTCACCATGATCTAGTAGCATGATTTCCAGAACAGGATTGCCGTACCACTCTGGCGCGGATCTTACTCTGGTTGATCTACGAGGTTCTGTAGCAACTTGATCTGAAGTTGCATGATCATCATCATTAACTTCCTCACTAATTGGTGTAGGTGCTACAGAAACAGTTTTCTGTGATGTACTACATTCCAATAAGGGAGCAGGTACAGTTACCTCATCAAGTTCTACTTTCCTCCCACTCACTTCTTTCGAGAGAAACTCCTTTTCTAGAAAGACTCCGAATTTAGCAACAAAAGTCTTGCCTTCGGATCTGTGATAGAAGGTGTATCCAATAGTTTCTTTTGGATATCCTATGAAGACACATTTTTCCGATTTGGGTTCGAGCTTATCAGGTTGAAGCTTTTTCACATAAGCATCGCAGCCCCAAACTTTAAGAAACGACAACTTTGGTTTCTTGCTAAACCACAGTTCATAAGGTGTCGTCTCAACGGATTTTGACGGTGTCCTATTTAACGTGAATGTGGCCGTCTCTAAAGCATAACCCCAAAACAATAGCGGTAAATCTGTAAGAGACATCATAGATTGCACCATATCTAGTAAAGTACGATTACGACGTTCGGACACACCATTGCGTTGTGGTGTTCCTGGTGGCGTGAGTTGCGAAACTATTCCGCATTGTTTCAAATGTAGACCAAACTCGTAACTCAAATATTCTCCCCCACGATCTGATCGTAGAAACTTTATTTTCTTGTTACGATGATTTTCAACTTCACTCTGAAATTCTTTGAACTTTTCAAATGTTTCAGACTTGTGTTTCATTAAGTAGACATAACCATATCTGCTTAAATCATCTGTGAAGGTGAGAAAATAACGATATCCGCCACGAGCCTCAACATTCATTAGACCACATACATCTGTATGTATGATTTCCAATAAATCTGTTGCTCTCTCCATAGTACCGGAGAACGGTGTTTTGGTCATCTTGCCCATGAGGCACGATTCGCAAGTGCCAAGTGATTCATAATCAAGTGGCTCCAAAAGTCCATCAGTATGGAGTTTCTTCATGCGCTTTATACCGATATGACCTAAACGGCAGTGCCACAAATAAGTTGCACTATCATTATCAACTCTGCATCTTTTGGCTTCAACACTATGAATATGTGTATCACTACTATCAAGATTCATCAAAAATAGACCACTCTTCAAGGGTGCATGACCATAAAAGATATTACTCATATAAATAGAACAACCATTATTTTCTGATTTAAATGAATAACCGTCTCGCATCAAACAAGATCCAGATATAATGTTCATGCTCAACGCTGGCACCAAATAACAATTATTCAGGTCTAATACTAATCCCGAAGGTAGATGTAGAGGTAGCGTGCCGACTGCGATCACATCGACTTTGGAACCGTTTCCCACGCGCATCGTCACCTCGTCCTTAACCAATCTTCGCTTAATCCGTAGTCCCTGTTTCGAGTTGCAAATATTAGCAACAGAACCAGTATCAAATACCCAGGTGCTACTGCGATCATTAGTAAGGTACACATCAATAACATGTATATCACATATACCTTTGTTCACCTTGCCATCCTTCTTATCCGCCAAATACTTGGGGCAGTTCCGCTTCCAGTGACCAGTCTGCTTGCAGTAGAAGCACTCAGTTTCAGGCTTAGGTCCAGACTTGGGTTTCTTCTCTTGAGCAGCAACTTGTTTGCTGTTCTTCTTGAAGTTCCCCTTCTTCTTCCCTTTGCCCTTTTTCTTGAAACTAGTGGTCTTATTGACCATCAACACTTGATGCTCCTTCTTGATTTCTACCTCCACAGCTTTTAGCATTGCGAAGAGCTCCGGAATTGTCTTATCTATCCCTTGCATATTATAGTTCATCACGAAGCCTTTGTAGCTTGGTGGCAGTGATTGAAGAATTCTGTCAATGACACAATCATCCGGAAGATTGACTCCCAGTTGATTCAAGTGATTATAATACCCAGACATTCTGAGTATATGCTCACTGACAGAACTATTCTCCTCCATCATGCAGCTATAGAACTTATTGGAGACTTCATATCTCTCAATCTGGGCATTCTGTTGGAATATTAACTTCAACTCCTGGAACATCTCATATGCTCCATGATGTTCAAAACGTCGTTGAAGTCCCGGTTCTAAGCCGTAAAGCATGGCACACTGAACTATCGAGTAGTCATCAGCTTTGCTTTGCCAGACGTTCATAACATCTGGCGCAGCTCCAGCAGCAGGCCTGGCACCCAGCGGTGCTTCCAGGACGTAACTCTTCTGTGCAGGAATGAGGATAATCCTCAAGTTACGGACCCAGTCCGTGTAATTGCTACCATCATCTTTCAACTTTGCTTTCTCAAGGAACGCATTAAAATTCAACGGAACAACAGCACGAGCCATCTATCTACAATGAACATAAATAAGCAAGATACTATCAGGGACTAAGTTCATGATAAATTTAAGTTTAATTAATCATATTACTTAAGAACTCCCACTTAGATAGACATCTCTCTAATCCTCTAAGTGATCACGTGATCCAAATCAACTAAACCATGTCCGATCATCACGTGAGATGGAGTAGTTTCAATGGTGAACATCACTATGTTGATCATATCTACTATATGATTCACGCTCGACCTTTCGGTCTCCGTGTTCCGAGGCCATATCTGTTCTATGCTAGGCTCATCAAGTTAAACCTGAGTATTCCGCGTGTGCAACTGTTTTGCACCCATTGTATTTGAACGTAGAGCCTATCACACCCGATCATCATGTGGTGTCTCAGCACGAAGAACTTTCGCAACGGTGCATACTCAGGGAGAACACTATTACTATGATAATTTAGTGAGAGATCATCTTATAATGCTACCGTCAATCAAAGCAAGATAAGATGCATAAAAGATAAACATCACATGCAATCAATATAAGTGATATGATATGGCCATCATCATCTTGTGCTTGTGGTCTCCATCTCCGAAGCACCGTCATGATCACCATCGGCACCGGCGCGACACCTTGATCTCCATTGTAGCATCGTTGTCGTCTCGCCAATCTTATGCTACTACGACTATCGCTACCGCTTAGTGATAAAGTAAAGCATTACAGGGCGATTGCATTGCATACAATAAAGCGACAACCATACGGCTCCTGCCGGTTGCCGATAACTCGGTTACAAAACATGATCATCTCATACAATAAAATTTAGCATCATGTCTTGACCATATCACATCACAACATGCCCTGCAAAAACAAGTTAGACGTCCTCTACTTTGTTTGTTGCAAGTTTTATGTGGCTGCTACGGGCTTAAGCAAGAACCAATCTCACCTACGCATCAAAACCACAACGATAGTTTGTCAAATAGACTCCGTTTTAGCCTTCTCAAGGACCGGGCGTAGCCATACTCGATTCAACTAAAGTTGGAGAAACTGACACCCGCCAGCCACCTGTGTGCAAAGCACGTCGTTAGAACCAGTCTCGCGTAAGCGTACGCGTAATGTCGGTCCGGGCCGCTTCATCCAACAATACCGCCGAACCAAAGTATGACATGCTGGTAGGCAGTATGACTTGCATCGTCCACAACTCACTTGTGTTCTACTCGTGCATAACATCAAACCATAAAAACCTGGCTCGGATGCCACTGTTGGGGAACGTAGTAATTTCAAAGATTTTCCTACGCACACGCAAGATCATGGTGATGCATAGCAACGAGAGGGGAGAGTGTTGTCTACGTACCCTCATAGACCGAAGCGGAAGCGTTGACACAACGTAGGAGGAAGTAGTCGTACGTCCTCCTCCCGATCCGACCGATCCAAGCGCCGTTACTCCGGCGCCTCCGAGTTCTTGACACACGTACAGCTCGATGACGTTCTCCGGGGTTCGATCCAGCAAAGCTCTCGGGGAAGAGTTTCGTCAGCACGACGGCGTGGTGACGATCTTGATGAACTACCGACGCAGGGCTTCGCCTAAGCACTGCGACAATATGACCGAGGTGGAATATGGTGGAGGGGGGCACCGCACACGGCTGAGGAACGATCACGAAGATCAACTTGTGTATCTTGGGGTGCCCCCCTGCCCACGTATATAAAGGAGCAAGGAGGAGGCCGGCCGGCCCTATGGGGCACGCCAAAAGGAGGGGGGAGTCCTCCTCCTAGTGGGAGTAGGACTCCCCTTTCCTAGTCCAACTAGGAAGAGAGGGGGAAGGAAAGAGAGGGAGAGGGAGAGGGAAAGGGGGGCCGCGCCCCCCCTCCTTGTCCAATTCGGACTCCCCATGGGGGGGCGCGCGCCACCTCCTGGCCGCAGCCCTCTCTCTCCCCTCGGGCCCAATAAGGCCCATTACTTCCCCGGGGGGTTCCGGTAACCCCTCCGGCACTCCGGTTTTATCCGAAACCACTCGGAACCATTCCGACGTCCGAATATAGTCGCCCAATATATCAATCTTTACGTCTCAACCATTCCGAGACTCCTCGTCATGTCTGTGATCTCATCCGGGACTCCGAACTAACTTCGGTACATCAAAATGCATAAACTCGTAATAACTGTCATCGTAACCTTAAGCGTGCGGACCCTACGGTTCGAGAACAATGTAGACATGACCGAGACACGTCTCCGGTCAATAACCAATAGCGGGACCTGGATGCCCATATTGGCTCCTACACATTCTACGAAGATCTTTATCAGTCAGACCGCATAACAACATATGTTGTTCCCTTTGTCATCGGGATGTTACTTGCCCGAGATTCGATCGTCGGTATCCAATACCTATTTCAATCTCGTTACCGGCAAGTCTCTTTACTCGTTCCGTAATACATCATCTCGCAACTAACTCATTAGTTGCAATGCTTGCAAGGCTTAAGTGATGTGCATTACCGAGAGGGCCCAGAGATACCTCTCCGACATTCGGAGTGACAAATCCTAATCTCGAAATACGCCAACCCAACAAATACTTTCGGAGACACCTGTAGAGCTCCTTTATAATCACCCAGTTACGTTGTGACGTTTGGTAGCACACAAAGTGTTCCTATGGTAAACGGGAGTTGCATAATCTCATAGTCAAAGGAACATGTATAAGTCATGGAGAAAGCAATAGCAACATACTAAACGATCGGGTGCTAAGCTAATGGAATGGGTCATGTCAATCAGATCATTCAACTAATGATGTGACCTTGTTAATCAAATGACAACTCCTTTGTCTATGGTTAGGAAACTTAACCATCTTTGATTAACAAGCTAGTCAAGTAGAGGCATACTAGTGACACTCTGTTTGTCTATGTATCCACACATGTATTATGTTTCCGGTCAATACAATTCTAGCATGAATAATAAACATTTATCATGATATATAAGGAAATAAATAATAACTTTATTATTGCCTCTAGGGCATATTTCCTTCACTTCAAGTGTGTGTTGCCGGACAAATTTGTTGCCGGAGGCATCATTGCCAAGCTTCCACCTTCGTGGAACAATTTTGCTACTTCCCTGAAACACAAGAGACAGGAGTTTTCCGTTGCGGATCTCATTGGTACTCTTGATGTTGAAGAGAAGGCGAGAGCAAAGGACACACGTGCTCGAGTTGCTGAGGGAGGTTCTAGTGCCCACATGGTACAGAAGAAGAACTTCCAGCCCAACAAGTTCAAAAACAACAAGAACAAAACTCAGGGCAAAGGCAAGTTTGATACAAAGAACAAACCATCACATTCTACCAACTTCAAGAAGAATTCTCATAAGAAGGGGAAGGGACTTTGCCATGTCTGCGATGATCCTAATCACTGGGCTCCGAAGTGTCCTAACCGCTTTGAGGAGCGCGAACATGAGAAGAGCGGCAAGTCCGCTAATGTTGTCATCGGTGATACTGATACGAAGGAATCAGGGTACGGTATTTTTCCTACCATCCTTTCAGTATTTCAATCCCCTGATTGGTTAATTGACACCGGTGCCAATGTACATGTTTGTGCTGACGCCTCCATGTTTTCTTCTTACCAGCCAACAGGGACTTCACCCGTGCTGATGGGGAACGGGTCACATGCCATCGTTCGAGGTGTTGGTACGGTCGATCTGAAGTTTACTTCGGGGAAGACTGTGCGTCTGAAGAAAGTTCATCATGTGCCGTCCATCAATAAAAATCTGGTTAGCGGTTCCCGTTTATGTCGAGATGGTTTTAAGTTGGTTTTCGAATCCAATAAAGTTGTAATTTCTAAGTGTGGACAATTTGTTGGAAAAGGCTATGAGTGCGGAGGCTTGTTTCGCCTATCTTTGTAAGATATTTGCACTGAAGCTATTAATAATGTTTGCCACAATAATGAGTCTGATATTTGGCATTCACGACTTTGTCATATTAACTTTGGTTGCATGACGCGGCTAGCCAATATGAATTTAATTCCGAAAATCTCTACTGTCAAAGGCTCCAAGTGCCAAGTATGTGTGCAAGCTAAGCAACCTCGCAAGTCCCATAAGACTGCAGAGGCAAGAGACTTGGCGCCACTAGAGCTTATACATTCTGATCTTTGTGAGATGAATGGCGTGTTGATAAAAGGTGGAAAGAGATACTTCATGACGTTGATTGATGACTCCACTAGATATTGTTATGTGTATCTTATGAAATCAAAAGATGAGGCTTTGACTTTCTTTAAAAACTATAAAGCTGAGGCAGAGAACCAACTTGATCGAAAAATTAAACGGCTTAGGTCCGATCATGGTGGAGAGTATTTTTCCAATGAATTTGATCTGTTTTGTGCGGAACATGGTATAATCCATGAGAGGACGCCTCCCTACTCACCCGAGTCAAATGGGGTAGCCGAAAGAAAGAACCGAACTCTAACTGATATGGTTAACACCATGTTAGACACTTTGTGTCTATCCAAGGAATGGTGGGGGGAGGCGCTAATGACTGCGTGTCATGTCCTAAACCGAGTTCCCACAAAGCATAAGACCATTACTCCATTTGAGGAATGGGAAAGGAAAAGTTTGAAACTCTCTTACCTACGTACTTGGGGTTGTTTGGCGAAAGTCAATATACCAATTCCCAAGAAGCGCAAGCTTGGACCAAAAACCGTGGATTGTGTTCTTCTGGGCTATGCTTTTCATAGCACTGGCTATAGATTTTTGATAATAAAATCTGAGGTATCCGACATGCATGTTGGTACGATTATGGAATCAAATGATGCAACTTTCTTTGAGGACATATTTCCTATGAAGGATATGTCGAGTTCATCAAATCAGGAGATACCTACTCCATCTAGTGAGGAATTCACTGTAATTCCTGAACCCACCGTTGCGATGGAACACGTTGAGAATCCTGTTGAGGTTGACAATGGAACTCCTGTGAGGAGTAAGAGACAGAGGACTGCAAAGTCTTTTGGTGATGATTTCATTGTGTACCTCGTGGATGACACACCCATGACTATTTCAGAAGCCTATGCATCTCCTGATGCTGACTACTGGAAGGAAGCTGTACGTAGCGAGATGGATTCTATCTTAGCTAACGGTACCTGGGAGATCATTGACCGTCCTTATGGGTGCAAACCTGTAGGATGTAAGTGGGTGTTCAAGAAGAAGCTTAGACCTGATGGTACGATTGAAAAGTACAAGGCACGGCTTGTGGACAAGGGTTATACCCAGAAAGAAGGTGAAGACTTCTTTGATACTTACTCACCCGTGGCTAGACTGACCACAATTCGGGTGCTACTATCACTGGCTGCCTCACATGGTCTTCTCGTTCATCAAATGGACGTTAAGACGGCTTTCCTCAATGGAGAGTTGAAGGAGGAAATTTACATGGATCAGCCAGATGGTTTTGTAGTACCTGGTCAGGAAGGAAAGGTGTGCAAGTTATTAAAGTCTTTATATGGCCTTAAACAAGCTCCTAAGGAGTGGCATGAGAAGTTCGAAAGAACATTAACTGCTGCCGGCTTTGTAGTAAACGATGGTGACAAGTGCGTGTACTATCGCTATGGTGGGGGCGAAGGAGTTATTCTTTGTCTGTATGTCGACGACATATTGATCTTTGGAACCAAACTTGATTTAATCAAGGAGGTTAAGGATTTCTTATCTCGCTGTTTTGAGATGAAGGATCTAGGAGTAGCTGATGTTATCTTAAACATGAAGCTGTTGAGAGATGAGAATGGTGGGATCACACTGCTTCAGTCTCATTATGTGGAAAAGGTCTTGAGTCGTTTTGGGTATAGCGACTGCACGCCTTCTCCAACTCCATATGATGCTAGTGTGTTGCTTCGAAAGAATCGACGGATTGCTAGAGATCAACTGACGTATTCTCAGATTATTAGCTTGCTTATGTATTTGGCGAGGGCCACGAGGCCTGACATCTCTTTTGCTGTGAGCAAGCTGAGTCGGTTTGTGTCAAAACCGGGAGATTATCATTGGCATGCTCTTGAGAGAGTTATGCGCTATTTGAAAGGCACCGCGAGCTATGGGATTCACTACACCGGGTATCAAAGGGTACTGGAGGGTTATAGTGACTCAAACTGGATATCTGATGCTGATGAGATTAAGGCCACAAGTGGTTATGTTTTTACACTTGGTGGTGGCGCTGTTTCCTGGAAGTCTTGCAAGCAGACCATCTTAACGAGGTCATCTATGGAAGCAGAACTCACAGCATTAGACATTGCCACTGTTGAAGCAAAGTGGCTTCATGAACTCTTGATGGACTTACCTATGGTTGAAAAACCAATACCCCCTATCCTGATGAACTGTGATAATCAAACTGTGATCGTCAAGATAAACAGTTTTAAGGACAATATGAAGTCCTCAAGGCATGTGAAGAGGAGACTAAAATCTGTCAGAAAATTGAGGAACTCCGGAGTTATTACGTTGGATTATATCCAAACATCGAAAAACTTGGCAGATCCCTTCACAAAGGGTCTATCACGTAATGTGATAGATAATGCATCGACGGAGATGGGTTTGAGACCCACCGCATGAGTTGTCCATAGTGGTAACCCACTCTATGTGATCGGAGATCCCGTGAAGTAGAAGTGGGAGACAAGCTGTTGGTCAGCTGGGAGGAGAGTATCCCTATATTAATTATCCCACTCTGTGAAGATGCGATACTCTCCTGATCTGCATGGCAGGTTGATACTTATCTTAATGTGTTCCAAGTGGCTTATTCGGGTAAGCAGTGATGTTGTCCTGCAGAACATCTTCTGAGGAACACACCTATATGAATTTGACTGTTAACGTCGCAGTTTGTGAGAATTGGGTGTTCTCTAATAAATTCATGAAAGGCCCTGGAGTATGACGTATACGCTCCACCCGCGGGGAAGCCTTGCGGCAGCCCAGTATCGGTCAAGAATTTATGTGAAACTAGTTTCACAGAAAACTTGTAGTTCAAGGCATAGTCCACTATTCAAGTTGTGATCTAGTGTAGCATAAATTTCTAAGTGGAAGTTCAACTTCACAGTCTCCACTAAGCACCGGTATATAAAACAATGTTTTGGAACTAAATGATGAGATGTGCCAATGAGACTTTGTGGGGGATTGTTGGAATTTTGCTAGTAGGCCTTTGGCCCAAAGCCCAACTAAAATTCTAAAATTCTCTTGGCCCATTCATGCACACATGTGAATGGAGTGAGTGAGTCTAAAGTTTAGTCCCACCTCATAAGTTGAGAGAGAGTTGCACCTCTTTATAAGGTGAGCTCTTCTACCACTTGTATGAGCATGAGAAGAGGAGACCTACACGCGCGCTCTTCCTCCTCGCTCGCCTCGCCATGCCACGCCTCGTCACGACGCGCCGCGGGTTGCGGGATTGAGCCGGGCCGAGGACGGAGCTATGCACGTTGTCTATATTTTTGCTGCACGGGAAAAATTAATGAGTCATTAATTAATAATTAACAGACGCGTTAATTACTGAACCGTTTCCAATTCTTTTGGATCGTGACGACTCAGCCGTGGGGTTTACTCCTACGACCTACCCGGCCCGAACTATATAGTCAGGCAGACGTCTACCCTAGCCGCCGCCGCTTCGTATGGTTTCTCACCATCGTTCCAGATCATTGCGCCGCCAAGCAAGTCTTCTCCATCCCTCCTTCCGGCATGCACCGCGAGAAGGGACAGCAGGCCTTCGGAACCCCGCCTCTCGTGATCCTGTACGGGAGAGGGGCGATCAGGTTTTTGGGGAGCGCACTCGCGCGACTGCTGGCAGCGACTACTTCACGAATGACGACTTCTTCCCCGACCTCGGCAACCTCATCCTCGACGACATGGGCGACAACGTCAACGCCGGCGGTGCTGCACCCGCTGCACCGTATGTGATTCTATCCTTCCTGTTCGAGATCGTGGTAGAATTCATGTTTCTAGTATGTGCCCTAGATGTCATATGTTCATCTGCTATGCTAGTTCGCATGATTAGTTTAATCTCTGCTGCTGTGGTCATGATTTATCTTCTATTTATTCGGATTAAATCTCGTAGTACTTTGCTCATATTTCCAACAGCACCCTCACCACGTGTAACTGCAGTGTCCAAACGGGATGTCACATCAAGGAGGAGCCACCCTCGCCGACATGCAACCACGCCAGCCCTTCGTCCAGTGGGCGCCCCCGCCAGGCTATTTCTGGCGAGGCAAGGAGGTGGCGCCATCGCCACCCCGTCGGCAGTCCGGGAGCCAGTTGAGCCTAATGAAGGAGGAGGAGGTGCCCGGCCTGACGATCGCCAATACAAGCAGCCACCTCCTCTACTACGTCGGACATGGCGGCTGTGCGGGTACCTCACTTAGGTTAGCTTGAGATTAGTTTAAGTTTCCTTCCTTTTAGTTGAACTTTGTTTAATTTCGTACTTATGGTTGTAAACATATTGAAATTTAATAAATATCATCCTATTTACATGAATTTCATCCGTATTTTTGAATTATTCGACTAGCGCAAACGTTTGGTGCACCAAGTTTGTTGGCCGTCCTCCTATTTGCTATTCCCGAACACGTCCGGACGTGTCAGCTTACGTTTGGTTTGTTTGTTTTGGTGAACCGCGTTGTTGTTGCACTTACTAGCTTCTTTCCGATCGGTGATGCCTCGTGTCAGGAGCAGGAATTAAGCATATATGCATTCCTTTTAATTTAGATAGACATCATGACACCACAAGGTATGTATGGGAAGCAACTTCATATTTGAAATTGAGCTATAATGCTTTAGGTTGTTAGATTAGATAAAAACCAAAATCCAAAAAGATATAAATCCAAGGTTAACCTTTTTCCTTCCTCCTATCAGAAAAAGCTTCAATTACGGATGTAACTTTGAGTGTTCCTTAATGTTAATACTTCATATTACTCCTATAAAGAATGCTAGAGTACTCGCCCTTGGGAGCCTCCACGCGAGAAGGTGCCCTCTGTGCAGTGCGTTATGCCCGGACCTCGCACGGATGGCCCCCTGGCACACTCACAGCCATCCGATCTCCGCGGACAACCCGCACCCGTGTTGACACCAGTTTTTGGCTTGGTTGATAACCTGCTGAAAACGACCTCAAACGAAAAAGTGTTCAACATGAGAAGTCTTCGTCTCATCGAGACGAACAGTTTTGCATTTTGAATCATCTCAACCTGAGATTGTACGCATAAGTTAAAGCCAAAACGGTGGGCTGCACAAAAATAGTCCGGAACTCCAGGCTGGGCCGGACACTCCGGACCCGGAGCCTCCGGGGAACCTCAGCTTAACAAAAGGTTGGCACATTTTGCGAGGAAGTTTGGATCTTCAATATTGTTTATAGAGTTGCCCGGCCAGTTGCACCTTCAAGATGACCTCAATGGAGAAGTGTTGAACATGAAAGTTTTTCGAATTCACTGAGAAGAGAAATTTTGTGGTTCTAGTCATGTCGATCAAAGGCAGTATACAAACTACAAGACAGCTATATGATAAATTCTGCAGCCCGAAGCATGTGGATCTACGCATCCAAATTAGGTTAGAATTGAAATTTTGGATGCGATTTGGGTCATGTTCTTGTACGGGGAAGTCCAACCGCCTTATATATAGATGAGAGGTGACGACGAATTGAAACAACACACAACCGACAAACACATCTATCACCACATCTATCACCTTTTACATTTTCCTTTACCATTGTTTTTCTTCTTCCTCGTTCTTTGTTGTTCTTCGTGTTCGACAGCAGCGATCCACAAGGCCCTATGGGCGATCAGGTCGACCTAGGATAGCTCATAGCCGCCGTGCGCCCTGATGGGGTCCTTTTGGGATGTGTGGGGTTTCGGGTTCTAACAAACCTCGCCGGCATGTCTTGCATATCGCGCTCCCGGTGAGACTCTTCTATGAAGTGTTGTGCCGTGCACAGGTTGCACACCCCTTGGCCCGGGCCTGTCTGGTCAGCAACTTATACCAGGTCTACCTATTACTATATACTACTCAGTTTGTACCTGTACGTCATATCTCCCAGAACGCTGGCCCATCATATTTGCCCGTCCGGAAGCATTATAGCTAGACTATTGCGTCTAGGTACCCTGACACGCAGATGGTGCAAATGGCATGCATCTTTGAATAAAATTGTAAATATAAAGTGTAGTTTGTAGTGGTGTGCACATGGTGGAAGAGACACCGAGGGGTTTTGTCTCACAAATTAACTCGAGCAACCCTTTTATTAAAAATATTTTAATGCATTTGGTATTCATCAGTTGCATGTAATTGTAATTCGTGTAAACCGATTTTGGGTGAAGCATCGGGAGAAAGATGGGGTGATGCATAGAGCATTAGCAAGGTGGAAGGATGCGAGTGAGACCAAGCCAAGAACGACGGGGCACCGGCGTCGCCGGTGGAGGTGAGTGAGAGATCGACGGGTTCGGATGGTGATAGTGGGAGGGGCCTGTGGAGGTTGCTGATAATTGAATCTGGGTGAGGTTTAGAGGGAGGCCGCGGCCGACGACAGCACAGTGGAAGTGACACCTTGAACAGGGCGGGGCAGCAAGATAGCTTATCGTCGTCTTGTGATTCCGTGATATTCTATGTTTCTCAGGAAAATGTGTCATTACTAATTATTTTTGGTTTATTTTTTGGAGGGGTAGTATTTTTTCACTTGATTCTCACATCACTAGTCTACAATCTGCTACTAATTAATTTGAACTAAAACCATTACAAGTAATTTAGAACGGAGGGAGTATTTCCTGACGCCTCCCTTTATTTCCGCTTTCAAGGCATCCCAGGGAATTAGGAAAGGGCAAGAAGGGCCCAAACTTTGTAAATCAATCAACAGGCTAAAGTCTGGACCAGGGCCCTGCTTGGGCTATTTTTCGCTCCTTTTCTTCTGGTTTTTATTTTTCCATTTTCTCCTTTTATTTCCCTATTCCATTTTGTTTATTATATAATATTATTTTTCCCTTTTACATTTACCTTGTCCTTTTAAAGAGATATACATATTGTTTTGATAAAGACGTGAACAGTCTTTAAATAAAATGCATCTGTTTAAATCAAATAAACATTCGAAATAATTGAAAGTTTCTAAAGTTAAATCAATATTTTTAAACATGAAAGATTTTTATAAATTACATGAACATTTTCTAAAATTTGTGAACACTATTTGATAATTGCTTGAATATTCTTTAAAAATACGTGAAAACCTTTTCTTTTCAAAATTACATGCATATTTGGTATAATGTTTTGTCAAATATGTGGAATTATTTAGAAATGACATGAAACAAAACCTTTCAAATTAAACAAGCGGTTTTGTTAAATATGTGAACACTTTTTTTAAAATGACAGGACAAATTCTGAAATATTCGTACACTTTTTAAATGACATGAATATTTGTTTTAATGCTGCAAAATCTTTGCAAAATAACAGGGATATTTTCTAAAATACATAAAATTTTGTTTCAAAACTAAGTATAAGAATTATTGGAGAATAAATATAAGTTTTCAGATTTACAAAAGAAATAAAAGAAACACACTATACCTCTTAAGGGTCGTATAGTGTCTGCCATTATTACGGCGCCCTTCACCCGGAGTAGTCGCTCCTCGCCGCTACAAGTGGCATATGACACACTGCGCCTTGTTGGTTGTTAGCATTAACCTATTCGACACTTACTGCGTCAAGTCACAGCGGAAATGCATAGGGTGTGCGTTTCTCGAGCTGGCCCAGTTCAGGACGTGACTCTGCTTTTTTCCGTTATGAACTGCTCTCTTTCTACTATTCTGCAGTTTTTATGTTTTCTTTCCATTTTTTGGTTTTTCGTCAATCTTTTATCTCTTTCTGTGTTTCGTTCCTTTTTTTGCCTTTCTTTCTCCTTTTTCTGTTTGGTATTGTATTTCTTATGTTTTTCTCAACTTTGTTCAATTAATTTCCCACTTTTTTAACTATATTTTATTATAATTTTAGCACTTTTTTCTTACTGTATACAGACTTATAAGAAAACGTGCATGAACCAATTTTTGAAATATTTCAAATTTTTCTTTAAATTACTTAACTTTTTAAATACATGAATATAACTCTGTTGCATGAAAGACCAATTTTAAAATATGTGATGAACATTTTATTTCATATGTACTGAAAATTTGCATGCAATGTGAATATTTACTCCATTTCCGCAATATTGTACCTTTTTTGACAACTACTCCCTTTGTACCAAAATATAAACGTTTAAACTGCAAAAACGTCTTATATTTCGATACAGAGGTAGTATTTTTTTAACATGTTAAAAATATTGCTTTTTGACTGAGCAAAGTTCACACATAAAAAGCGCTATGGTCGTTTGCCCGACTATGTTACGTAGCTAGCGTCAGAGAGGGGCACTTCTTTTATTAATTCAGTTCTCAACTTAGGCAACCTTCATAGCAGGCTCTGTATAAGGCTGGGCCTTGGGCCCTCACTAGTCTTGCTCGGGTCAGCCCTGAAATATAGTAATATAAAAGGAGCTTTCGTTTGTATCGCGCACCATAGTATAATTCTATATTGATGTTTATATCGAAGATTTGATATGTAGAAATTTGTGTTATATCCTTTGTGCTATTATCGTATTCCTGAACCCTCTCATGTCTAAATGCCTTAGGAAAATCATTGATATCCATTCATGGATTGCGTGAGTTCTGACCTCTAGATGCAAGCTAAACCTTCTAGGAATATTAGTCCTGGATAAGGACTTCAGTAGCGGTGACCACAAAATTAATGCACTGTTAGATCACTTGATCTGCTCTCTCACAGTCACACTGTTGATCATATGCATATGCATGGACGGTTGATATTTCTGTATTGCGTATGCATGGACCGTTGATATTTCTATATATCTATCCACGTACCAATCATATGCATGCGCATGCCTGCTTTGGTACGTAGGACCAATGTCACATGACTAACTGATAGCCTGCCACACATCCATGAGGTCACGTCGATAAGTTCTAGCATTGTGTAGCAATAATAGGTGCAAGTCAAGTAAAGACAAGATGTAGAAGTTACATTTGGCCGGCCGCACATTGGAAACAGTCGGCCGACATTGATTTAACTGCAGGAGTATATATCAAAATTGTTCTCGTCTAGCTACATAAGCCTTCCACGCTGAAAATTATTTTGAGCACTAGCCATGCATGTTCTAGAAGCATATCATGCATGTGCTGGTATATTCATCATGCTTCTTGTCAGTCGTGCTTCTAGTCACACCAGGACATGATGTACTCAGAAGACTTGTGATGCATCTCGATTGACAATTTTAAACCATGTACCCAGAATGTTAATAAAAAAATAGGGTATCAAAGCTTCAAGAATGACAAAGTCTGTCCATAGAGCATTCTTATCGACACAGATGCCCCCCCCCCCCCCCCCCGCCAACTGAGATTACATCTCTTCAATGAGACAAAAACAATGTCAAATACTTAGCGGAGGAGTTTAGTATATGTTAGGAGGGGCCACCCCGCCCCTGGGTTTGGCACATTTTAGTTTTCTCCCCACCACTCTTCGCCCAACCTCCCATCCTCCACCAGTTTTTCCTGGTTTCTCATCCCTTCCTGGTTTTCACCAAACCAACCTTTGGTAACCAAATAAACTAGATCAATCTTTGGTATAACAATAAATCCATGGTCCGTAAATAAATTGTTTCTTATGTAAAAACGTGGCACCGGACAAACATCTTTGGTAACCTGATAAATTGCAATAAATTAACGCCCCAGAATAAATTAATCTCCTATACTTGGTGACTCAATAAAACATATTAGTCATTGACACATAACTATTTTATCAGTTTAAGAGATAGCTGGAAAATCTATACATTATATCCAAAACATAATCTTATTTTGTCAATTTTCTTTGCATCAAGATTTGTCTCATATGGTATATTTGGCCCCCTGACAACGCACAAGCACATACCTAGTCGTATAAAAGTGACCTATCAGCTACTAATTAAGAAACAACAAGCTGGTTGTATGGCAATTATTTAGCCCAAGACACCATAACATTCTATGCAAACCGTTTCCATATCTATATACTAATGTATGTACACCAAATTTGAAATAATTAAATGTTTCTAAATATTTACAAGTCATCGGTCTCTCCATTAATCACAAGACCAGACAACATATTAAAGGAAGTGAAGCTCATGCACGACCAACCGAAAAGAAAATATCAATCATATAAAACTGACCTAGGAGCTACTAGTTAAGAAACAACTAGCTGATTGTATGGCAATTTCTGAGCACAAGGCACCGTAAGATTCTATTCAAACCGTTTCCATATATACTAATGTACATACACCAAATTTGAAATAATTAAGTGCATTTTTAATAGTTAAGTAAGTCATTGCTCACTCAATTAATCACATGACCAGTCAACATGTGAAAGGGAGTGAAGCTCATACATGACCAACCAAAAGAAAAATGTCAATCATATAAAATGACCTAGCAGCTACTAGTTAAAAAACAACCAGCTGATTGTATGGCAATTTCTAAGCACAAGACACCGTAAGATTCTATTCAAACCGTTTCCATATATCTATATTCGAATGTACATTACACCAAATTTGAAATAATCAAGTGCATGTTTTATAGTTAAATAAGTCATTGCTCACTCAATTAATCACATGACCAGACAACCTGTGAAAGGGAGTGAAGCTCATGCATGACCAACCAAAAGGAAAATGTCAATCATATAAAAATGACCTAGCAGCTACTAATTAAGAAACAACCAGCTGATTGTATGACAATTTCTGTGCACAAGACACCGTAAGATTCTATTCAAACCATTTCCATATACTAATGTACATACACCAGATTTGAAATAATTAAGTGTATTTTAATAGTTAAGTAAGTCATTGCTCACTCAATTAATCACATGACCAGACAACATGTGAAAGGGAGTCAAGTTCATGCATGACCGACCAAAAGGAAAATGTCAATCATATAAAAAATGACCTACCAACTACTAATTAAGAAACAGCCAGCTGATTGTATGGCAATTTCTGAGCGCAAGACACCGTATGATTCTATTCAAACCGTTTGCATATATCTATATACTAATGTCATTGGTCACTCAATTAATGACATGACCATACAACATGTGAAAGCAAGTGACGCTCATGCATGACCAACCAAAAGCAAAATATGAATTAAAGCAATCAACAAAATGCTTTGACGCAACAACTTGTTGTTACTACTTAATCACTCTCAAGTAGTATACTATATATATATATATATATATATATATATATATATATCAGTTAATTAAAAAAGACACTACATGTTTAGTCTTAGAGCATCTCCATCCGCGCCCCCAACAGCTCCCCCAGGCGATTTTTCCGCGCCGACGGGCGACAATCGGCCCCGTCGCGCCCCCAGGAGCCTGTTTTTCGCCGGTTTGGACCGAAACTGGCGCCAGCGGACCCAGGACGAACCCGGCGCGCTGGGAGCGCCCGGGGGCGCCGGGGCGAGCGATTTTGGCGCGAAAGAGGGTGGGCCTGCCGAGTCAGCAAGACACCGCTTCGTCGTCCTCATCACCTCGGTTCCCGCGGGAATCAATGCGAAGGCTGCCGCGCTGCCGCACCGGTCAGCCTCAATTGATGCCCCACGGGCGGCACAGTGAAGGCGCTGCGACGCGCGTCCCGCCCTCTCCCGCCACGCGTCGCCCGGCATGCAGCCTCTCGCCGCCCCACTGCGGCTATAAAAGGCGACCTCCCCGCCGGTGGACGCCACAGCTCGCGTTCCACCCCCTCCCTCCGGCGCACGGAGCAACAAATCCCCCCTCCCCCACCCTTCCCGCTAACAAGCAAATGGCTGAGAGGTTTTCAGGCGAAGGCGCGGCGGCGAACGGCTTCGGCCGCCGCCATCTCCAAGAGCCAGAGGCGCGCCTCCTCTACGAGGCCGAGTATCCGGCGCCCCTGGACATGCGGGTGCCGGGGGCGTGGACGCTGAGCGCCGGAGGCGTCCCGGTGCCACCGATGCCCGAAGGGGCAGCACCCGACAACGAGGCCGCCATGAAATGGGCGAAGGAGGACTACGTCCGCGAGCAGGTGCGCCGCCAGCGCCGGGCGTACGTGGAACTCCAGGTCCGGCGCCGTGGGCGCGAGGAGGGCGACGTTATCGTCCTCGACAGCGACGAGGAGGACAAGGCCGGGTCGTTCAGCGCCCCACCATGCGTCGGCGACCCTGGCCAGGGGTGCAGCAGGGACGGCGGCGGCACCGGCGAGGCGCGCGACGACGACGAAGGCGGCGGCGACTACACCCGCTTCTACAGGCTTCTCGGCATGTAGATAGCGGGCGGTGGACGCGGGTGCAGTGGCTAGGCATAGTTCCCATGTTTTTAAGTGTTTTTTTTTACAAATTTCAATGAAATTTTGCCGAGTTCGTGCCAAAATCGCTGAGTTTGCAATAATTTGTACGGAATATCGCCGAGCCCGCGACGACGGGGAACGAAGTCGCCCCCAAGCACCAATCTTGCGCCGGTTCGCCCCCAGGCGGCTCTTTTTCGGCGGCCGGGGGTGGGGGGGGAGGGGGGCCAACGGCTGGAGATGCTCTTAGCCTGGGTTAAGAAGCCTTTGTCCTCACTCTAGTTGAAATGATAGTTGGACATGCATGTCAAATGCATATGAAGGTGGAATGCGCGATACTTGGTGTGCAAGGATCAACACACGTAAGTCAAAATTGACCAAGCTAGGCACGTAGCGTTGATTTGTTGCACTGTGCCACTACGATGCCTGCTCAAATTGGCCTTGCTGTCCAGGAGGAATGTACAGCAAGCAACAGCAAGCTACGAAGATTTTCGATCTTGACCCTAAAACGAAGATTGGCATGCAAGCAACAGCAAGCTACGATGCCTGCTCACATGTAGGAGTATTGGTTTGTATGTCCGTGGTGGTTCAATGCTACTTGGCTTCGTTGATTTTGACCGTAGAAAAACGTAGCGGAAAAACGAGCAACATGCATGCATGCACACCGTCGATCGTGCGCACGTCGATCGACGTGGGCCGGCGGCCGGAGAAGTACGTTCGTCAGCGCAGCGGCCGACCGCGCGCCGTCCTCGGACCAGCCGCGCGTACGTACGCTTACTAATCACGTGCACGGACACTGTGCCATCCGACATGCACGATCTACGTGGTCCCATCAGCAGTTGGCCGGTTTAGCGCTCTACCTCTACGTGGACGTATGCTTGTACACTTCCACACGGAGTTCGTACGTATGCGGTATATCCTGCCGGTGGCTGGTCGGACGTCCCCGTCGTGTGGGCCCACCGCATAACCAGCCGTGCAGGGGAGCTCGCTGTCAGTGTCAGTAATTGAGCACATGCATTGACCGGCGCATGCATGCATCGTCCATGATAATCACGTACTACGTACCTTGGCCAGGCCAGGCAGCTCTCCAAACATTAACCGGCAACCGCGTGACTGAGTGACGCAGGCGCTTACGAGGGAAAGCATGACAAAATGCCTTTTCAGAAGAATAAACACACTTGACGGCCTGGCCGGCAGCATCTCTCTCTTTCTGTCTCTCTGCATATATTGATCTGACTTGCTGACCCGTTTCAGACACGGTCAAAAGTACAAACTCCACTAGACCAGAAGAGATCCTAAGGAGTGGCAGGTAGCCTCTCGAACCACGAGTTGACTGCAAAGTCTCATATGTATGTGCACTGTTCATGATTGATCATCTCTATCGATCATTACCGACCGCGTCAAACAGTATACCCTGCACCAGCACGTAACCAAAATGTTTCGTCAAAACTACACCGTCGAAGAGGGAGCGCACTCCATCCACCAAAAAGAGAAAACTTTGTTTTTGTTACTCTGGCGTTTGCCAATTTTGTTTATGCCACTCTAAAATTTGACATCTTATTTTTGTCACTTGGCTTTTGACAATACATCACAAATGCCATTCCATAGCAAAAACGATATTTTTTCATTTCACTTTTGTCACTCTTAGCTTTTGACAATGTATCATAATTGCAACTCTGAAAATTTTGCTGTTGCCACGGAATGGCAAAAGTGATATATTGTCAAAAGCTAAGAGTGGCAAAAGTGAAATGTCAAATTCTAGAGTGGCATAAACAAAGTTGGCAAAAAACTAGAGTGGCAAAAACAAAGTTTCCCCCAGCAAAGATGTGTGGTGGGAAGGAAACTTCACGTGGTCCCATACCTCAAGGCAGGGATGGAAGGGAGATAGGGGAAAAAAGATGTTCCATTGACAAATTGAGGTTGAGATATGTCGTCTCTGAGATTGCGCGTCGCCTGTCCAGTCTCCAAAGGCTCTTTTTTTTTTGAGGAAACGCAGGAGAACTGCGATTTCATTATGAGAAGGAACGATGTGAGAACGCCAACTGTACAAAGGTGCTGCCTATCACGGGGACATGGTCAGCAACAGGAAAACAAAAAGAAAAGAAAAACGAAGAACAACCAAGCGGCCTGCTGCTACTCTCGCGGCAACAGATGTGCCCCTCCAGCGAGCGCCCAAAGCTTGAGCTCATCACTGATATATCCCAGCATCTCGTCCACTTGGTGCTCGACATCACTGAAGAGCTTGTCATTTCGTTCCTTCTAGATGTGCCAGAGGGTCAGCAGCGTAATGGACCTTGCTCGCTTCCGTAGTGCATCAGTTGCACTTAGCTAGGCGAGCCAGTTGGCGGTGAAGCCGTCTGCCGTCCAAACAGCTGGTTTGAATGACCTTAGAGCGAACAGATCTGCCGCCGCCTCCCATAGCTGCCGCGACCAAGGGCACTCCTGGAAGAGGTGTCTGTTGGTCTCAATGTTGCGGCGACAGAGGGGGCAGAAGTAGCAGTTGGGCCATTGACGAGCCATGAGTCGATCCGCAGTGAGTAACCGATTGACGGAGAGCAGCCATGCAAATAGTTTCACTTTTGCCGGTGCCCACGCGTTCCAAATGATCTCAAAAACTAGCGAGCTGGTTGAACCAAGGAACTATAGGTGATACGCAGAAGCCGTGGAAAAATGCCCAGAGCCCGTAAGGTTCCAGGAGAATTCATTGTGGCCCGACGTGAGCGGGTCCACCATGGAAACTTTGGCCCACATGGCCACAAACTCCGGCAGGAGGTCGGCCGTGACGCGGCCTTGCACGTCCCTGATCCAGCGACCATCTGAGATCGCCGCATGCACCGATCGCATTTTCCGGCGTGACAACAGGAAGATGCTCGACGGGATAGAGATTAGTGCCTCCCCATGCAGCCAACTATCAAACCAGAATCTCGCAGTGTTGCCATTGCGTAGGCGCGCAGTTGTGGCCGCCGCGAACAACATACGCTCGGTTGTGGAGCACGGGACCGGGAACCCAATCCATGGCCGTACCGTCGTCATGCGCTCGAGCCAGAGCCAACGCAACCTTAGCGCCACTCCGAAGCGTTGGAGGTCCAAGATGCCAAGGCCCCCACAGCTCGCGAGGCCTGCAAATTTGCCCCCAAGCTACCTTGCATTGGCTACCATGACAAAACTCCTGTCCCTTCCATAGCCAGGCGCACCGAATCTTGTCTATCTGCCGACGCACCCACTTCGGCATCTCATGCACTGACGTCCAATAGATCGTGAAGGCCGAGAGGACGGAGTTGAGCAGCACTAGCCGACCGGCAGCCGCAAGCATTCTGAACTTCCAACATGCCAGTCTTGCCAAGATCTTGTCGATGAGTTGCTGGAGATCAATCTTGCGCAGCATGTGAAGGGAGAGCGGAAGACCGAGGAATTTGCAGGGAAAGGCAACACATGCCTCTCCCAGAGGTCCTGCAACGTCGTTGGCATTAAAACTAGCGCCGTTGATGGGTAGCACCGTGCTTTTGCTGAAGTTCACTCTAAGTCCTGTGGCGTCTCCAAAGGCGCGGAGGATCGATCTGAGGGTGATGACTTCATGTCGGAAAGGATTGAGGAAGATGGCAACATCATCTGTGTACATGGATGTACGGAATGCCGACACCTTCCCCTTGATTTTTTAGAGGGCCCCCTCCTGCCCTGCCTTGAGTAGCAGTTGCTGTAGCGGGTCCATTGCAAGGATGAACAGGAAAGGAGACAACGGGTCTCTTGTCGCAGCCCTCGTCGGTGCCTGATCACCGGCCGAGCGAATCCATTCACAAGCACGCACGACGCCGCCGAAGCAAGGATCATGGAGATCCAGTCGCACCATCGTTGACCGAACCCTCTAGCCCGCATCATGTCTAGGAGATACGTCCAGGAGACGGTATCGAATGCTTTCGCAATGTCGAGCTTGATGAGAAGCATTGACCACTTGGTACGGTGGAAGTGCCTCACCACACCTTGGACGAAAATAAAGTTATCCTGGATGAATCTGCCCTTAATGAAAGCGTTGTGTTCAGGCGCGATTAGGCCATCCAAGTGTTTTGCCAATCGCGATGCCAGAATCTTCATGAAGATCTTGATGATACTATGCAGCAGACTAATTGGCCTATAGTCAGCCATGGTGGCAGGGTCGTCTTTTTTTGGCAGCAACACCATGTGTGTGCCATTGATCAGGGGCAACCCTGCTCCATTGCAACCATGGAGTTATTGAAATGCCAAGAACAAATCGAGAATGACAATGTTCGAGGTGGCCTTGAAGAAAGCACTGGAGAAACCATCCGGGGCCGGTGTGCTATCCCCAGGCAGCTCCTTGATAGCGACCAGGATTTCATCAGAGGAGAACGGCCGTTCAAGGTCTTGCAGGTCAGTAGACCGGATACCGAGCGATTCCCAGTTAAAGACGGGGGTCGTTCCCAGTGTCGTGCCTTGGAGGCTGCGAAAGAAGTTAGCGGCCACTTCTTCTTTGTGTTGTTGTTCGGTCATGATCACACCGTCCGCCTTGAGCGTCGCGATGAAATTCTTGCTCCTTCTAGCGTTGGCCTTGATATGGAAAAACCTCATATTTGCGTCTCCAGAGCGGATCCAATTGACCCTTGCTCTTTGCCTAGCTTTGATACGCTCAATGGCAGCCATACCAAGAATATGGGATTTAAGGTCTTTCCTAAGCTGTAGTTCATCCGGTTCCAATTGCCTATTTTCTTGTGCAGCGTCAAGGAGGGAGACCGTATCTTGCGCCATGAGCAGTTGGAGTTTGGTGTCCCCTATGTAGTTTTTGTGCCACAACCGGAGGGCCCTCGCAGTTCGCCGGAGCTTTTCATCAAGAATTTTGATATCCCCAGACACCCTGCAAGGCGCCGACCAAGCATGCGAAATGATGTCCTGAAGCCCTCAATGTGTGGCCAAAAGGCTTCAAAGCGAAAACGGGGTTGTCTCGGGGTAGCTCTGTCACAGGTTAGCAGCAACAGGAAGTGGTCCAACATGGATGTCGCCAGGGGTTGCAACCTGGCAGCACTGAACATGGCATCCCATTCCAGAGAGCAGAACACTCGGTCGAGCCTGACTAAGGTAGGTGGCTGCTACTTGTTGGACCAGGTGTATTTCCTTTCAGAGAGCTTGATCTCGAGCAGATCGCTAGATTGTAGAGCATCCCGGAATTTTGCCATCAGGCGATGATTCACATTGTTATTGCTTTTGTCCTTAGCCTCGTAAATAAGGTTGAAGTCGCCGATTAGAAGCCAGGCACCAGCTACCATGCCTCTAATCCAGCGCAAGTCATCTAAGAACAGTTGCTTCAAACCGTCTTCAGCCGGGCCGTAGACAGTGGACAGGGTCCACGCGGCCTCCCCTGTTCTGGGCTGCACAATCACCGAGATGGCAAACGCAGAGATGTCAAGTGTGGATACATTGAAGCGGTTTGCATCCCAGGCCAATAGCACGCCGCCCCTATTGCCCACCGCCGGCAATAGTGCGTGGCCAGAGAGTCGATTCCCCACCACTTCGGCGATCATGGCATCAGAGAAGCGCTCACGTTTGGTCTCTTGCAGGTAGAGTAGAGAGCATCGGGATTGGTTAACCAATCTATGCACTCCGCACCGGCGCGCGCAGTCATTAAGCCCGCACACGTTCCAATTAAGCAGAGAGAAGCTATTCATGATAAACACAATGCGGGATCCCTTGCATATGCATGCTCTAACGGAGAGCAGCGAAGCCGACAGAAAGAAAACATGGGTACGACCGGAAGGACGGTACAGGCGCCTGGCGAGGTCGTAACAAACTAGGGCGGAACCTACGACGCGGTCTTACGATGGCGTGGTGGTTCGGACAACAACTAGACAAGGAAGCCAATGGCTGCGTTAACATGAGGAAACTACGAGATCCCAATTAGCAAGAACGGCGATCAAGCCGTCCCCGCCACGTCCTCTCTGGCCAGCGCGCGGCGGTCTTCATCATGTAGGTTGATCTTGGCCTTGGAACGCACCCCTGTAGCTTTGGCTAGGGTAGCCATGAGCTTGCCGAGCGATGCCTTGAAGCAGTCCACGTAGCGAGTAAGCACACTGGAGTTGAAGCTCTCTGGGTTGTCGATGAACGACATCTGTTGAGCCAACCGCGCATGTGCTTTTTACTGCTGGGTGAGGCCATTGGCCGTCTTGGCGATCCTGGCACTTGTCCCGCGCCGCGTCACCAGGGTTGGCACCATGCAAGGTAGCTGCTCGACGAGCTCCGAGGGCTCGGCAAGCTGAGGCAGTGCCGCTGGTGGGGCATCCATGATGGACGGAGGAAGCATCTTGAAAACCTTATGAAGGAAGGTCGTTGCCGCGTCCACCTCTAGCCCTTGTAGCTGGATGGTCAGTTGGTGTACCGCCATTAGGTGGTCCTTCTTGTTGTTGTCTTGGATCAGCGGCCAGAGGAGCTCCTCGAACGGCGGTGGAGCGATTGCCTGTGGAGGAGCAGGGACAAGGTAGCCCAGGCTGGGCCAAGGCTTTAGGGCCAACTCTTGGCACAACGCTACTGGCCCAGTAGGCAGCACTGGCCCATCCGCGGTGCCACCAAGCCCACCCGAGGTAGCATCCAGCCTGTCGTAGAAGGCCGACAGACCTAGCTCCTCCGCATCAAGGCCGGCCCACAACGCGTCATGCTCATCCAGGTGCGCAAAGGCGACCACATGCTGCCAGCAGACAGGGGCGGGTCAATGCAGCGGCTAGGCTGCTATGAGGATAGGGTATCTAGCTCCAGAAGCAGCGGGCCAGCCCGCGTGAGCTCGCTCCAGGCCGCTTCCACCTTGTCATGAAAGGCATGCATGTCGGGCTCAGCCAAGATCGGCCGGCCGAGCAGTGCCCCGTTAGAGGACAGAACAGCCGGAGGGGGCATGCCTTGCAGAAGAGGGAGGGCCATGCCATGGAGCGAAGCATCGTCTTAGGACAGGCAGGAACGCGACGACCAAGGTGGCGTGTCCGCGAGCAAGCGGCCTAGGCGCTCACAAGACCGGGATCGGCTACTCCTAGCCGAGTCGATAGAGGCAGGGCTCAGGCTGCGGCTTCGAGGCGACAGGGCATCATGGAGCGAGGCACTGCGGCGCCTGCCGTGGCGGCCAGGAGGGCCGTAGGGCTGGTGACGGGATGCGTCAGCCGCCGTTCCATCTGAACGGCAGCCAAACTGCCCACCGCACCAAGCCGACCGAGAGCGAGCGCGCCTGCGAGCGCGCCCCTCGCGGTGCTCGTCGTAGTCGTCACGGCGGCGGGCCGGTCCAGCGCACATGCGGGGCATCACGACGACGATCGGTGCCCGCCTGGCCGTCCTCAATGAAGCGCTCCCAGTGGAAGCAGTCGATGAGAGGCCACTCGGAGCTCGCACCAGCTGGGCGCTCGGACACCGGGGAGTAGTCCTGGTCTGATCCAGATGGATCAGAATGAGGAACTGCGGCCTCGGGAGACCTTCTTCGCGCGGCTGGCTTCGGGGAGCGCTAGGAGGCCGCGCGCGTCAGCCGTCCGATAAATGACGGAGAACCCATTCTCCATGGGGATGTCATCACGAGACCATGCCCACACCCACATGTACAGTCGGGAGGTGTTGGAGAGGGATGAAGACTGGCGCTCAAGCCGATCCACCTTGCAGGAGAGGCCGATGGCGTCCTGCACCACATCCTTGCGCCAGGCCTGCATGGGGATGCCCTCGATCACCAGGCAGCCATAGAAGCGGGAGACACGCTGATGGCCGCGTGCTGCCGGCGTACAGGGGCCAGGGTTAGGGCCACCCCCCGGCAGGGGACAACACCAGCCTCAATGACAACATCGCAGTGGCGAGCGTGGCCGAACCCGACGAGGAAGTCCTCCGGGTGATGCTTCGAGACATGCATCTGGTCCCAGGGGATATCCAGCTCATGCTCTAGCACCTTGGCCACCCGCTGCGGGTTGATGTCCTGCCGGGCGTCCAACAGCATGACCAGCACCGCGGAGGCGTGCAGCGTGCACGCCACATCGTCCATGGCTTAAGTGCTGATGGTGAAAGTGTTGCCAGTTCCGGGGCGCTGTGAGGCCTCACTAGGGAGGTTGGCCATGGCAGTAGCAGCGCGAGTGGCGCGCAGGCAAAGCGCAAGCAGCTGGCGCGGAGGCGGATGGTAGGGTGGCGCGGGTGGAAGCAGTGGCGCGGGTGGAAGCAGTGGCGCGGGGTGAGGTAACTGGGAACGAAGAGGCAGGCGGCGCGGTAGGAGTGGAGGCGGCGATAGGCCCACCTTCTGCGGCGGAGCACGAGGAGAGGCGCGAGCTCTGCAAACTGGATCGCGAGCACGTTGACCAGACACCCAGCAATCGGCGCACCGGACAGGGTCGCGGCAGGCAGCAGCACGGTGGCAGGGAGCGAGGCACCTCAAGCAGCAGCCCTTGAATCTCCTTAAAAAGGCAGCCCGGCATCGCTCAGCCTCAAGGCGAGAGGTAGAGGAGCGTAGGCGGCCATTACCCCGGCCCGCCGCAAGCGGTACGGGCGGTGCACGCCGCCGGCGCCTCGAAACGACCAGATGCCATTTCGGGGAACCTGGGCTTCGTCCATGCTATTACTCCTCACCACACACAGCGGCCTGAGGCCGGCATGGGCAGCTGGCTGCGAGTTAAGGAGGAGCTGGCACGGGGCACATATGAGAGACCACAGGCGCGTCGCCGGCGTCGCTCTTGAAGGCGCTGGAGGAACACAGACGAGAGAATTTAGGCACCTACCCGAGGCCGGTGCAGGCAGTGAGTGTGAGCGCTGGCCACCCGCAGCGCCAGATTCGCCCACCTCATAATGGCCCCTGGCCAAGGATGTAGGGGCATCCTTCGACCCGGCGCGCGGCCCCGAAACCGCGGGAGATGAGGCAGGGCTCGGCGGGGGAGAGGGGGGAAGCGCACGGATCCGTGCCGCGGCGGATTCCCCCAATCCGGACAGATTCTAGCCATGCCGAGGGGCAGGGGACGTGGTGGGTGGGTGGCAAGCGAGGTGGCGACGGAGGATGCCGGTGAGGTGGTCGCCAGTTCCGGAGTGGGAGGAGGCGAGTGGTTGGATTATGGCCACTGCAAATATTTCGACTCTGCTAGGATTGATCTAAGAACCAACCCAGCACCAGCACAACATATGTCGTCTTTAAGTTTGCTTGATCTAGTATAGTTGTTTTCCTGTAAAAAAAAGAGATCCAGTATAGTTGTTGTGTGAGCCGGTTGATGCAGACTAGCTCGCAGTGTATATGCACCACTACTTTATCATGAAAAATCATTTCTTAATCTGACCTGGGGGTGTTAGAATAGCGAAAATATTGCAACTTGCAATGGTAGCTAGTGACTCCATCTATTAATTTCTTGCAAGTTGTGAGGTTTATCTACTGTGTATAGTACCACAGAGATGCAAGTGTAAGCATGTGTGCATGTTCTTCTCCTTCTTTCCTCTTGTTCTTCAACAACTGGTGATGAGTCAACTTCGATTATGTCCAGTGTCATTGCACTCACTCATTCATGTGTACATACAGACTGCTATCTACTTCCTCCGTTCCATATTACTTGTCATGGTTTTAGTTTAAATTTGAACTAAAACCATGACAAGTAATATGGAACAGAGGGAGTATCTTCCAATGTACTATACCCTACTTGGCATTTGAAAAGGGAAACTTTGTTTTTGTCACTCTAGCTTTTGCCAATTTTGCTTATGCCATTCTAGAATTTGACATCTCATTTTTGCCATTCTTGGCTTTTGACAATACATCACAAATGCCATTCCATGGCAACGATAATTTTTCATTTCACTTTTGCCACTCTTAGCTTTTGACAATGTATCATAATTGCCACTCTGAAAATTTTGCTTTTGCCACGAAATGGCAAAAGTGATATATTATCAAAAGCTAAGAGTGGCAAAAGTGAAATGTCAAATTCTAGAGTGGCATGAGCAAAGTTGGCAAAAGCTAGAGTGGCAAAAACAAAGTTTTTCCATTTGAAAAAGGACGGCAGCAACATATATCTCACTTGTTTTTTGTGATATATAGAAAATGATATTTCTCCGATCAGACAATAGCTTCTAGCTATATAATTAGTACAAGTGGCGTTCCTCTGATAATGAGTCCTCTGACACGCTCTTTGTGATCGATCGATCTCACATGTAAACATCGGACACAACGGTTTCCATAATGATGGTACCGGTCAGTGCATGATACTACAATTAAAGAAGAGGCATGCTGCAGGTGAGATCGGACTGGTTGGTATGGCAGTTGGTAGTTTTTTCTGGTACACAGAGATCAAAGATAGGTAATCCATCTGATGAAGGGAGAAAGATTCCAAAAATCTTGATTTCGGTAGGCCCATATGCCCAATTTGCGATGTACGTATCTGTGAGAGAGATTGAACTATAAGCAGGGGCCAGACTGAGGTAGCTCTGTGGGCCACTTGCCACATGCATGATCCGTTGCAAATGATGCATACTTAGACAGTTATTATTAAGAAAAGCAAAAACATAAATACAACCTTATCTACCTAGCACGATAAGCTAGCATTTGGTTTCAAACTGGATTTTTTTTGGAAAAACAGGCGCGCATTTATTAAGAGGAATATTCTGGAGAGCAATGAGATGATATCCATGATATATGTAATACATGTTTTGTTGGTATTTCAATTTTCATGATGAAGAGGTTGGCAGAGAATCTCGTGGTGGTTGAGGTCTGACGCCTAGTAAGGGCAGATCAAGTCTTGGAGGCGATGATGTCTTTCCTTAGTGATTCGTGACTCTCGTAGCAGTGGCATCGACAAGTGGGGACGACAACATAGGAGGAGTATAGAGTCTTATCTTTCAGGGTGAAACACAGGGGTGTGGTCTTAATTAGTTGTGCCTGACAATGGTCTTGTTGAAGGCATTGTTTTGAGCACGAGAATTTTCTCCAGGGTGAAAACCTAAAATCTATGATCGGGCGATGACGGCGCTTGTGCACTGTTTTCTTTTTAAAGGCGTCGCTTGTGGAGAATATGGACTTCGGATGTTGTCTTGGTGGTGGTTCGTACTGCACCTAAAAGGAATTGATCACTGTAGCGGGATCTTTTTTCCTTCTTCTTTTTGTTTTTGGGCTGTGTGCATCTGTAATGTCTCTGGACATTTCGTTGTTGCAGAGACTATGTGTAATTGGTATCTTCGCGATATTAATATATTTCCTCTATCAAAAGAATATGTAATAATACATGTTTGTGAGTTGATTAATCCTAAGCAATCATCTGGTATTCTGATTAGATGATCATTAGCGCGCGGCGATTGCCGCTCAATGATATGATGAAGGCAGTAGTCAGGTAGTACAAGTCGATCATGTGGTGGACTCGTCTACATGTGCAGTCGTAAAATATTGAGATGCGCAGGTTGCCAAGATCTTCCATCTTCATCCATGCATGACATGGACTGGAGGTCGATCGTCGACCGGTCGATGTAGAGGTGGTTGCAGATAGCATCCATGTGCCTCCATGTGCGCGCGTGCCGGCGTTCGATCTGCCGGACGGCGGACGGTCCGTCGTCGGTTGGCTCGCTGGGTCCGGCGGGCCGGCCGGCCGGCCGCCGCACGGCCCCACCCCCTAGCTCGATCGCAACAAAATCCATGCATGCATGTGTGCGTTGCTCGACAGTCGACACACACATCGATGTGTCTCTATCGATCGTCTCTCGGCCGTTGCTTGTACTACATTTGTAATTTTTCGAAGAGAGTTTGATAGCCGTTGATTGTTCGACTCCATTAAACTAAATCTTCATTGCAAAATATATAGATTTGTAAATATCCCAACCGAAGACCATGCAAAGTGTTGGTTGTTCGACCGGTTCAATCGATCGACAAGGAAAGAGACAAGACATGCTACAAGACAAACTTACTGTTGTATTGTAGCCCGAGTACTTTGGTTTTTGATATACCCATCTGCTGCATATTAATCAAGTGGGCTAATTAATACAGTGTTATAATATCCTAATCACTAATTAAACAGACTTGTGCGGCAGCTGACTCGTTAGGTTTATTATATTATTTGAATTAACTTTTCTTTGCAGGGGATATTATTCGAATTAACTAACTACCAGATGTAGTATTACGTGTGGGATAGTTAATAATTACAACTAATCAATCACTAATCTCTATTCTCTAATCACAATTATTCATCAGCAAACCGGTCTCGGAGCACCTTGACCGGCCGCCTAATCAAGCTAGTAACCGGTCTATGATCTATAGCCACCAAACTAAGGAGAGATTTTCCGCAAAAAAAAAAAACTAAGGAGAGATCAACGGGCCGGTTTGCAAGTTAGGGCGGTTTCACATGAGAGCATCTACAACCGGACTCTCAAACGCTCCCGACGCGTCCGCGGGTATTGACCAGTCACGTCTTAATTTTTTCTCTCCACATCCGCGTACCTCAAACAACGGACAACGAGATCAGCATCAAACGAACAACCAAATGCACATAAACGAACTATACATTATCCAAAAGATCATCGGACTTCATCCACTACAAGAAATATGTCAACTTGTGACCACCACTATTGGTCACTGAAAGGTCACAAATTTCCATTTACGACCTTTTTGTGACCAAAAACTGAAGGTCAAAAGCTGGCGGTCGTAAACTGACTATAGCGACCTTTAACAAAAGGTCGTTGATCCTATGACCTTCTGTTTTGGTCGCTAGCTCTCTCCCCAGGCCATGTCGGATCCGACGTGGCAATCTGACGTGGCAAAATTGCGACGAATTGAAAAGGTCGTTGGTTAAAATCAGCCCGGTCCAATTGGGGGTTTTACATGGGCCGAGCCCATTAATTCAGCCCATTTTATGTTTTTTTTAGTTAATTTTCGCTAGCTACATGGGCCTAGCCCAACATGGCGTTTTTTGTTTTCTAAGCCTTTTCCATTTTCTAGGCCTCAGCCTTTTTGCGGTCCATTTTCTATTTTTGAGACTTTTTTTGTTCCATCTTTGTCCAGCATTGTTTGGGCCAAAGCCTCTTCCAACCCATCAATATTTTCAGCCCGCTAATTCATAGGACTGGACAACAGAGAAATAGATGAGTTTTTTTTATTTTGCTATCAAAGCAATATTTGTTTCGCCATACAATCATATATCTATACATCAAATAATAAACCAAATTCTCAGCCAGATCAACAATACATCCAAATTCCCAGAAAATACAACATTACAACAAACACATAAAGCAAGTCGTTGACTTGGACTTCCAGCTTCTTCAAAAAAATCAGCACATAACTCTCCTGTAGATGAGAAGAAAAGCCACATGTTCAGTCTCAATATGGGTAATATATGCTAAAAATAAATCCAAGAACCGTGCAAGAGCCCTAGGTTTTACTATCATTTGGACACCCAGATTGGCGATCCTTCCTTACGTAATGTGTGCAAGTCCAAATAAATTAATAAACAATCCATTTTATAGAGCAAATGATATGCCCCCCTTTTATCTAAAATTGTGGTGTATGCTAGTGACAGAACAAGGGGTAAGACTGTTATGATATGCCAGATTGCCAGCAACAGTGCTTAGATGCATCTTCATATTTCAAAAGGTAACATGCATCACATCAAAAAATTGTAAGCATTGAACCTACATCATATCTACAGTAACATCACCAAGCAGGTTGCATGTGGATGCTAGAAATCAAGAATCAAAAGGACTTCAGCTTGTTTCAAATATCTTGCCTTTGTTGCTCCCAGTTCAGTAAAGAAATAGTTGAGCAGTGAGCGCTTCGCCTCATGGACTTGGCAATGCACAATAGATTTCAGAATGGAGCATAAATAGAATACCTGGAAAAGAACAATAAAGAGCTATACAGTTAAGTAAGCATCCTTGGCTGTACAAATAAGTGGAGAGAACAATAAAAAGCTACAGAGTCTAGAATTTCTGTTAAGAAACAGTAACTTGATGTAAAGTCGCTTGAAAATAGAAAACACCTTACTAGCTTGTGCAGCTTACCATGATTTCAAAAGCATGGGTTATCTAATCTTTTATGCCATCCTCCCAAAATTTGGCTAGATGATTCTACAACTGTAGTTGTACCCAGCTGCTCAAAATATAAACATATAGATGAGCGCTTCTCACATGTCACCAGAGGTAAATAGCAATACACATAAATGAATGAGCAGGGGCATATTCTACAGCAAGATGAACCAACAGAGATATATCTTGTAGCCTACAACAATCAAGTTAGGAATCACATCCACTTTCTAATTAACCAGCACCTAAATATATACATGCACTACTTCAGGAAATTTATGACTAGGAGATGTATTAATAGCAGATTACGAACTAATGTACTTGTACTTGATCTAGTTGAATAAATGCAGATTAAGTTCCAGCTACAGCCAGCTCCAACTTATGCTACTAGCTATTGACAGAAAAACACATTATATCTAGATAGTGTAAGCTCTGCTAACAAGAAAAGAAACTTAGGAAAGTCAAACTGGTACAAATGAAATTCAGAAGAGAGTTTACATTATATGTAGCATAGCAAATGAGGATGGCCAAAGCTGAATTAATTTTTTTTAGGAACTATGGATAGTGGGGGAAAGCCCCCCACTCACTTTAAATTAGCAAGATTGTAGAGTGGAAGCTGAATAAGTTACGTGGCTCGAATGGTCGGCATCCCTTGGATCTCATAGCTACCGGACATCACGGATGAACTACAACAAACTAGTTATAGCCACAGGCCACATGTACAAAGAATATACTAAAATGGCTTGAAGCTAAAACTAATCGACCATTCATCTTCGGTACTGCAATTTTTTATTATGCGGTACAAAGATTATTATGCAGCATCTGAAATTGGCCACAACCTTAAAGGTTATTAGGCAGCATCTAAAATTAGCCAACTCTACAAAACAGTGGAGGAAGCATAGGTTCGCATAGGTCTGAACCCAAACAAATTTACATCATCTAATACACTATATTCCTCCCATAAAAAAACACTAATATTCCAGTAGAGAGTTAAATCAGTTCATCATGAACTAGCTTCCAACAACATAATATAGGTGAACCCACTAAACTGTTGCAAACTTTATGGAAAGTTCCCAGAATTCTGAAGTTGCAACATTTCAAACAGAACTCAAACTGAAACAACTCTTCTGCATTTGAATAGTTTCCGTGTTCTATCAATGCACATAATTTCCAGGTTCAGTGATTAGTTTACATAGCTGATAAGATGATTAATGGAGCTGGTTACTAAAGTATGTGTGTGAACAGATCTAGTGGATAGTACCTCAGCATCTTAATTAATGAGTTAACTGTTCCCTGATGTATAGCACAAAACAACATCAAAACTATTGGCATACAAATGATTTTGACCTAAACTCAACCAATGATTCAGGCCCAAAAGATTCTACACAGTGAGAGTATAATTTTTGGAGAAATATATATGAACTCCAACTCTCGCCCGTTATAAAAGCTCTAGACCTGATGCATGGTTTGGTTTGGACCCAATTCAGATATTTTGGAGCCATGCATGCAAGTGCAAAAACGAACAGTGCACCCTTTCATTTAATTTACTTTAAATTGAGACTACTAAAAAGGAGTACTCCTCTCTTGAGAAGTTGATGTAAATGAAATCCAGGAGTATGTGAGAACATGGCCATCTTTATTTCTTTCTGTAAGCTTTATCTTCAGTGCCCTATAATCACCAAAAGGCAATATCAGAAATTATCTGGTAGACTAACAATATCAGAAAGCTTGGCAGCGACTACACATACCTGCAGTGTTTGATCTTCCAAGCCTTCTTGTTGTCGCCGATACTGCACGAACATTAAGTAAAAAACTGATCAGCATATAGAAAGTATAAATTTGACCTTGTAAATGAAATGTTCTGACATCAAATAGCTCCATTCTACAACTACACAGACCCTGGACTAACAGTCTTAAACACAACACTGTCTAGATTAAACAAAACCAGCGCCAGTCTACACTGTTATATTGGATTTCACATTCAGCAAGCTTGTTCTTTTAGATAATCTGAATACCGCAAAATCATGCGCTAACATGTTAACTACAGTTCCAAACATGTAACCCACCTCTTCACTAGGAAAAACAACAGTCGTTCAAATTCCCAACAGAAGTTCCAGCCTAAACAAGTACAGTTTGAAATTTAGGGTGCTATGCACCAAAGAGTGGCAGGGATGGGAGTCACCTTGGTGTTTGCGAAGCTTGGGAGCCGGGTGAGGAAGGGAAGCCCAAGCAGCCCCGTGGCAGACGACACGGGTACGACATCCACGCCACCTACTTTGGCGGCTGCCGCCGCCGCCGCCGACCAGTAGTGGGGCACCGCGCGGATGAGGTCTCCCGCGTCACCAGAGTCCGGGCCGAGTGGCACCGGGGCGAATGCTGCGAGGGACAAGAGGTCGACGGGGCAGTCGAGGAGGAGGCGGACGCCCTCCACCTCCAGTAAGTGGCTCGCCGGCGAGTGGTAGCCGCCACCGCTGCCGGGGGTGGCCACGCAGGTCAGTTTCATGGCAGCAGTGGCGGATCTAGCACTGGGGCGAGCTCGGGCGGTCGCCCCGTGTCCCCGACGGCGGAGCAACCCCCGCCGGATTCGATGGATGCGATGGCGAACGAGGGGGGGGGGGCGGCGGCGGAGGGACTAGATCTGGATCAGAGAGAGGGAGAGAGAGGGAGGCGGGAAACGAAGCCCTCGCCGGATCTCGCCGGACAGGAGGGAGGAGCGGAGCGTGGGGGTCCTGTTGGTGTGCTGGGCGCCGTCGATTCCCGCCTGAGGTCACCGGGATCGGGCGATGGAGGTGGCGGCGGCAGGGAGGAGCTGGTAGCTAGGGTTCGCGCAAGAGGGAGAGAGGTGGGCTGGATCGATGGACGGATTGGGTTTGCGCGAGAGAGAAGGGTTGGGTGGGGTTCGCGAGAGAGAGGGGGGTTTGCTGCCGTCGGATGGGATGGATCGATGGACAGATGGATGGACTGATGTTTGCCAGGTCATCGATCCAAGCCACTAGTGATTCCACCAATCAGAATTAAGCTTCGGTGGTTTTGTTTTTTCTTTTATTTCTCTTATAATTTTCACCCTCTAATTCAGGGTAAACATTCAACATATTAACCACTTATAGTTTTCTAAAATGAACCAATAGTGTGCACATTTCTGTATCTTGGGATGACAAACAATGTTGATTTGGGAGGTTTTCATTTTCCTTGATCAAAAGAACCATTTTTCATTTTCTGAGTGACCAAAATGTGTTTTTTTGTGAAGGACCTACCATATGTTTCTTGCAAAATTGTACCAAATCATTTTTCTGAAATACTAGGCCATATTTAATGCACATTTAACCAAATGGTTGGGTGTAAAAAATTTTGATCCACCTCTCGTGAAAAAGAAAAATTCCCACCGATTCAGGTGGAAGCGGGTCAAATTTGAACTGTAGCTACCTTATAGTTTACTCTTTATTTTTTTCAAAAATCATTTCTAGGTACATAAGTATCTATTTAATCAGAGAAACACCAAAAAAAAATCCAAGATTCAACCACTAGCTAGGAACGGTCATTCCCGCCGTTTTGACCGCATTTTGAAACGAGCATAAAAAATTCAAAAAAAAAAATAAAAAAAATGGAAAACCTTCGCATTGCGTCATTATATGTGACCAAGTTTCCAGGAAAAATAGTAAACTTGTAATACGGAAATTATTTTAGAAAAGTGTTCTCATAAATGAGCTATCATGTGTGAAGATTCATGGATTTCAACCCAAACGCTCAATCTCATGGTCACATTCATGGCATAGTTTGTTCAAATGATCTCATATTGTGCACAAGGGTGCATATTGGAATTCCAAAGAACGTTGCCAAAGGGAGTTTTCATTTTCTTTGCACGGAAAATTCATTTTTCATTTTTCGAGTGGCCGAAATGAGGTTTTTTTGTGAATGACCTACCATATATTTGTTGCAAAATTGTACCAAATCATTTTTATAAAATACTAGGACATATTTAATGCACAATTGACAAAATGGTTGGGTGCCAAAAGTTTTGATCCACCTCTGGTGAAAAAGACAAATTCCCGCCGATTCAGTTGGAAGCGGGTCAAATTTGAACTGCAGCTGCCTCATAGTTTGCTATTTATTTTTTCCAAAAATCATTTCTAGGTACATAAGTATCTATTTAATCAGAGAAACATCAAAAGTTTTCCAGGATTCAACCACTAGCTAGGAACGGTCAAGCCCGCCATTTTGACCGCATTTTGAAACGGGCATAAAAAATTCAAAAAAAATCAAAAAATTGGAAAAGCTTCGCATTGTGTCATTATATGTGACCAAGTTTTCAGGAAAAATAATAAACTTGTAATACGGTAATTATTTTAAAAAAGTGTTCTCAGAAATGAGCTATCAAGTGTGAAGATTCATGGCTTTCAAGTCAAATGATCAATCTTATGGCCACATTCATGTCATAGTTTGTTGAAATGATCTCATATTGTGCACAAGGGTGCATATTGGAATGGCAAACAATGTTGCCTAAGGAAGATTTCGTTTTATGTGCACGGAAAAACCATTTTTCATTTTTCGAGTGCCCAAAAGGAGGTTTTTTTGTGAAGGACCTACCATATATTTGTTGCAAAATTGGACCAAATGAATTTTCTAAAATACTAGGCCATATTTAATGCACAATTGAAAAAATGGTTGGGTGTCAAAAATTTTGATCCACCTCTGGTGAAAAAGACAAATTCCTGTCGATTCAGTTGGAAGCGGGTCAAATTTGAACTGCAGCTGCGTCATAGTTTGCTCTTTATTTTTTTCAAAAATCATTTCTAGGTAAATAAGTATCTATTTAATCAGAAATACATGGTTTGATGGAGAGACATCGAGGTTTGGACGGTGGCCGAGGGCCCCAACTCTAGAGCGCGTAAGCTCGCATGCCCGCCACGTGGTCACCGCGTGACTGTGGCGTTGCCATGTGTTCTGGGCGGCCTAGGCATGTCTAGTGGGTTGGGAACTCCCCAGGTAGGTGCTAGGAAGAAAATCACAACATAAGATTCTCACGAGGAGACCGATCGATGCTCAAACATGAATAAGCAGCCAAGTGTTTGATTAGCGGTACGAGAAATGTACATGGCTAATGGGCGTGAGTTTTGGCTGAGGATGATCAGTTACTAAGAAGACCGTCTTCACAAATTTTCAGCTCAAAAGGAGGAGCCTAGGTGGTACTTGCTTTGCAAACCACCACACTGGACATAAATACAAATGTTAAAGCTCGGCTCAAAATAATGAATGGATTGAGCTGGCATTTTGTGGAGGATGGTTATTTGGGCATAGGAAAGCACTGTAGAAAATGGATACTACTTGGACATGCCAAAGTGGTACTTCCTTCACAAACTATTGTTCTGAACAGAATAGGAAAATGAATATTTTTGAATTACTTTTGAACTAGGCAAGGAAGGTTTTTACATATTTGATGAAGATATGACCCAAAGAATTTATGAGATTTTTTTGGGAATTTTGGGAATGACAGAAATATAGGTTGCTTCACAACCTAGGGCAAAAACTGCCACATGGACATGCCACATAGGCAAAACTGATGAGGTGGCGCCTAGTCATAGCAACCCACCACAATTTACAAGGCTATGACCATCTATATTGGTCGTTAACAACTAGAAATAAGGCAGCGGACTAGAGCTGTTTGCTTTATGACCTTTTCGTGTGAGGATTTGGAGCACCCCGAACAGCTTTTGACCAATTGGTCTGAAACGGTCATAAATTTATGACCAATTCTTCAAGGGTCACTGACAGAAGGTCATAAGTTGACATATTTCTTGTAGTGATCGCCGGAAACCTAAAAAACGATAATAAACATAGGAGGAGGACTGTCTTCACCACTTCCTCGCCGGGTCTTTGCCCTTCCGGTTGCCGGCATACCTGTAGGCGTCCGCGGCTGCTGAAGGATCTTGGTCGTCGTCGTCAGAGGTGGAGCTATGCTCGTCGCTGTCGTCGGGGGAGGAGTCGGGGAGGACAATCAACCCCTTCATCCGGCGGACGGCCCTGTTCTGTTACTGCTTCATCCGGAGGACAATCAACCCCTCCGTTCGACGCTGCCTCTTTCACCTCGCGCTCTTGGCTAATCTATGTAAATCTAGAGCGCCTGCGTGTTCTTCCACCGTAGGCGGCGAGCGTCCGTCTCCGCCGTTGTCAGCGACCGGCGGTAGACCCAAGAGAGGAGCCGCTCCTCCTTGTCGGGCTCCGCCGGCATCCCGCGGCGGTGCACGGACTACTCCGCTGCGTCCCTCTCCCTTGCCTGCTTCCTCTCGCGGTAGGCGGCGCGTGCCTCTGATTCCGGAGTGCTCATGCAGGTCGGTGGCACGGGCATTAGCACCTACCGCTGCCCGTGTGGAGTAGGGGCTAGCAGAGGAAGGGGATGGTGCGTGGGTGGAGCGGATCGTGCTGCCCTGGCAGAGCTGCACGCGGGCAAAGAGGGGCTAGCTCCGGCGTCCGCATTGTGCTGGCGTGAGAGCGGCGACGGTGCAGATCCGGAGCGGCCCACGGTGTCCACCTTGGACCGCTCCAAGGCGTTGTAGAGGGCCAGCTCCTCCACGACGTCCAGGTCAGAGCCGAAGCTGACAGAGCTACTGATTGCGCCGGATTGGATCGAAATCGGAGAGAGGGAAGGAGAGGACTGAGTGAGGGAGGAGAGTAAGTAAGCTATGGTTTGGAGCGTGGAGACGGATTGGTTTTTTATGGGGCAGCAGTGGGGTCGGTGGTGGGCCGGGCATGTCGTGTCCGACATGGCGGACGCGCCCGGGCGTGCGCGGGCCGCCCCATACCAGCCCTTCATTTGAGCTGGATATGAGAGGCGTCGGACAACCCGGGAATTTGAGGCCGGTTTGAGATGCCCAGGTGAGTCAATTTTCTGTGACCCGACAGTGACCGTTCTGCTCACTTGGGTATTTGAGAGAGGTGTGGGGCGGCTGACTGTAGATGCTCCGAGAGCCCTGCTACTTGTGATAGGCATTAGGATTTCCCTGAAGAGGAAGGGTGATGTAGTATAGTAGCATATTTTACTTTTTTCAGTTAAGAACCAAGGTTTATCGAACTAGTAGGAGACACCATGCAAACAGGATAAACAGTTCCTACACACACAAAGCAAATACTTGCACCCAATATGCGCAAGAGGGTCAACCCCCTTGTACTAGTTAATTACAAGGATTAAATCTGATAGTGAAGATAGATAAAATAAAAAGGAAAATAAAAGTAAATAAATTGTAGTATTTTTAGGGATTTAATAAATACAAAGTGAATGGTCCTGGGCGACATATCATTCATTAGAGGCATCTCTCTCAGGAGCATAGCAATGGTGGGTAAACAAATTAGTATTGGGCAATTCATATAATAGCGCATAGTTATGATATTCATGGTATGATCAATATATAGACATTATGTCCGAGACACGTAGACCAACATCCGTCTGCATCTAGTACTATTACTCCGCCCCTCGACCATTATACAGCATGCATCTGATGGGTAACGAAGCAAGAAAATAAAAAAATCCTACGAGCACCCAAGATCTATCTAGGAGAAGCATAGCAACAAGAGAGGAGAGTGTGTCTACGTACCCTCGTAGACCGAAAGTGGAAGTGTATATAACGCGGTTGATGTAGTCATAATCTTCATGATTCAATCAAGATCCAACCGATCTAGTGCCGAATGGACGACACCTCCGAGTTTAGCACACGTGCGGCTCGATGTTGTCTCCTCCTCCTTGATCCAGAAAGATAAGGTAGGGAATTAGATGGGATCACAACCAGCACGACGGCGTGGTGGTGATGATGGTGGTGGAGCACCGACAGTGCTTCGTTAGGCGTCGTCGGGACGAGGCGACACTAGTAGAAAACAGGGCTTTGGTTCTAGCCGGATTGGAGCATTAGTCCCGGTCGCGTTATGAACCGGGACTAATGTGAGCATCAATCTCGGTTTGAGCGGATAGGATGTCGGCCGAGGCTCGGCAGGCATCCGTCCCGGTTCAAGCGGCTAGGACGCTGGCCGGGGCTTGGCAGGCATCAATCCCGGTTCGAGTGGGACCTTTAGTCCCGGTTCCAGACACCACCCTTTAGTCCCAGTTTTAGGCACCAACCGGGACTAAATATATATATATATATATATATATATATATATATATATATATATATATATATATATATATATATATCCTCGCCCCTGCCCGCCCTCTCCTTTGTTTTTTGGGCGTAGAAGGTGGGAGGTGTGTGCTCTACTCGTTTGTTCTTCCTCCAAGCTCGACCTCCAAGGTCATTTTCCCCAAGATTTGTCTAGGATTTGGCGGTGCACCAACTATCCAAGTGTTCTAAAAGGTTAGCAACTTCATCCTTTCATCTCTCATTGCTAGTTTAGCTCATTTCATGCTCTAGAAGTAGAGTGGTGTGTGAGTTTTAGTGGAGGTGTGCATGTGGGAGTTTATTCGATTTAGATGCACAATTTGAGGTCAAATTAACTTCTTTGTTTGCACATGTTTAGGGCGTCGTCCCCGTCCCCGTCCTCACCGCCGTCGATCGTTGGCGCCGATCTCGTCGCCGACACCACTATGGTGAGCCTCTTGTTCTTATCTTTTTTTTAGCCAAAAAATTCTTACTTGTATGATTAGGTAGCTACTTGTATAATTTCTTACTTGTATTATTGTTTTTTATTATATAGTGCCATGCTTTTGGTATCCGCCCCCGTCGACGCTCGTCCGGTCTATGATTCGGATGTGGTATATTATCTTTTATAACTATTTGTTTCATTTAGTGTTCATGAAAATTATGCCGACTAACTTGACATAGTTATTTTTATCTAGGAGGTATGTGAACTGGAAATTCCAACCGCCCTCTTTTCGAGAGGTTAAATTTAGTTGAAAAAGAAAACTATTATTTGAAAGAAAAATTGAAAATAACTGAAGAAGAGAAGATGAAATTGGAGTTGCATGTTGCCGATGTCGTCGATCTACACAAGATCCAGATGGATGCAATGCGCTTGAAGATTAGAAATATTAGAAAATATGACATTGATAAAAAGGATTGGTATCGTTATGCTGTTGGATCAATTGTTACCTTAGTTGTGATCTTGATCGCATTTTTTGTTGCATTTAAATGGTATACATAGTTGTATGTTAGTTTCAATGTATGTTTTGATTAGATGCTCTATATAGTTGTATGTTGTTCTATGAGAACTATGTATGAACTTTATGTATTTATTTTTCAGTGATAACATTTGATTACTACTTTGGTTTTAATGTGATGATGAATTTATATTAATTTGGTCATTTCTCTATTCATTGTGTTCTGTAATGGTTTTTGATATACTTAGTTACATAATGCATGTAGATGAACCGGGTGTACGGTGCCCGACACACTTCCGAGTACATTATGAGCCTGCATAATTTACCGATGTGGCTGAGGCAAACATGTAGAATGGTTTTATGTATTGTCCATGTACTGTCTATGAGAATACGAAGGATTACACTTCCCCAAAAACCCTTCACTTCCACCTGCTGAAGTCCAGTTTCATGCCCCACTATAATTGTTGGACCAAGCATGGAGAAAGAGGGCTTATGATGGAAGAGAATGCAGAAGAGGATGATAACACCTATCCTATGTTACTTGAATACGGTGGTACTGCAACGGGGGAAGCTGAAGATCAATAGGCACCAGATGTGCCCGCTGATGATCTTCGCCAGGTCATTGTTGATGGACAGAGAGAATGCAAAAGTGAAAGGGAGAAGTTAAAGTTCAATCACATGTTAGAGGATCACAAAAAATGGTTGTACCGAAATTGTGAAGATGGCAACACAAAGCTCGGTACCACACTGGAATTGCTGCGATTGAAGGTAGAGAATGGTGTACCTGACATGGGATTTGAGAAGCTACTGAAAATAATGAAGAAAAATCTTACAAAGGATAATGAATTTCCTCACAGTACATACGAAGTAGAGAAGGTTCTCTGCCCTCTAGGATTAGAGGTGTAGAAGATACATGTATGCCCTAATGACTGCATCCTCTACCGTAGTGAGGAGTACGAGAACTTGAATGCATGCCCGGTATGAGGTGCATTGCGGTATAAGATTAGGCAAGATGACCCTGGTGATGTTGACGGCAAGCACCCTAGGAAGAGGGTTCCTGCCAAGGTGATGTGGTATGCTCCGATAATACCATAGTTTGAAACGTCTGTTCAAAAACAAAGAGCATGCCAAGTTGTTGCGATGGCACAAAGAAGACCATAAGAAAGACGGGATGTTGAGAGTACCCGCTGATGGGTAGCAGTGGAGAAAAATGTAGAGAAAGTGGCTAGAGTTTGTAGAGGATGCAAAGAACTTATGGTTTGGTATAAGTGCAGATGGTATTAATCCTTTTGGGGAGCAGAGCAGCAATCATAGCACCTGGCCTAAGACTCTATGTATCTATAACCTTCCACCTGAGTTGTGCATGAAGTGGAAGTTCATTATGATGGCAGTGCTCATCCAAGGCCCTAAGCAACCCAACAACGACATTGATGTGTACCTAAGGCCATTAGTTGAAGAACTTTTACAGCTGTGGGATAGCAAAGGTGTACGTGTGTGGGATGAGCACAAATAGCAGTAATTTGACCTACGAGCGTTGCCGTTTGTAACCATCAATGATTGGCATGCTCTTAGTAACCTTTTACGACAGACAAACAAGGGATACAATGCATGCACGCACTGTTTAGATGAGACTGAAAGTATATATTTGGACAGATGTAAGAAGAATGTGTACCTGGGACATCTTCGATTTCTTCCGATCAAGCATGCCTTAAGAAAGAAAGGCAAGCAGTTCAAAGGTGAGGTCTGTCCCCCGTATTGGTGAATATATATTTGATATCGTCAAGTATTTAAAAGTAATCTTTGGAAAGGTAACTAGCGGGCAATCTGTTCCGAATGACGCAAACGGACACGCACCCATGTGGAAGAAGAAATCTATATATTGGGACCTACCCTATTGGAAAGTCCTAGAGGTCCACTCTGCAATCGACGTGATGCACGTGATAAAGAATCTGTGTGAACCTGCTAGGCTTCTTGGGTATGTATGGGAAGACAAAAGATACACCGGAGGCACGGGAGGACCAGCAACGTATGAACGAAAAAGACGGCATGCATCCAAAGCAATACCTGAAGGAAATATGCCCTAGAGGCAATAATAAAGTTGTTATTTTATATTTCCTTATTCATGATAAAGGTTTATCATTCATGCTAGAATTGTATTGGTCGGAAACCTAAATACATGTGTGAATACATAAACAAACACCGCGTCCCTAGTGAGCCTCTACTTGACTAGCTCGTTGATCAAAGATCGTTATGGTTTCCTGACCATGGACATGAGTTGTCATTTGATGACGGGATCACATCATCCAGAGAATGATGTGATGGACAAGACCCATTCGTTAGCTTAGCATAATGATTGTTTCGTTTTATTGCTTATTTCATGTCAAATACATATTCCTTCGACTATGAGATTATGCAACTCCCGGATACCGGAGGAATGCCTTGTGTGCTATCAAATGTCACAACATAACTGGGTGATTATAAAGATGCTCTACAGGTATCTCCGAAGGTGTTTGTTGAGTTGGCATAGATCAAGATTAGGATTTGTCACTCCAAGTATCAGAGAGGTATCTCTAGGCCCTCTCGGTAATACACATCATAAGCTTGCAAGCAAACGACTAAGGAGTTAGTCACGAGGTGATGTATTACAGAACAAGTAAATATACTTGACGGTAACGAGATTAAACTAGGTATGAAGATACCGGCTACCGAATCTCGGGCAAGTAACATACTGATGGACAAAGGTAGTTACGTATGTTATCATAACGGTTCCACCGATAAAGATCTTCGTAGAATATGTAGGAGCCAATATGGGCATCCAGGTTCCGCTACTGGTTATTGACCGGAGAGGTGTCTCAGTCATATCTACATAGTTCTCGAACCCGTAGGGTCCACACGCTTAACGTTCGATGACGATATAGTATTATATGAGTTATGTGATTTGGTGACCGAATGTTGTTCGGAGTCTCGGATGAGATCACGGACATGACAAGGAGTCTCGAAATGGCCGAGAGGTAAAGATTGATATATAGTACGATGGTATTCAGACACCGGAAGTTTTTCGGGGGATACCGAGTAATTATCGGGTCATTGGAAGGGGTTTCGGGCACCCCCAACAAAAGATATGGGCCTTATGAGCCAAGAGGGAAATGCACCAGCCACAAGGGGCTAGTGCGCCCACCATATGGGCCAGCAAAGGAGGAGAAGGAAAGAGGGGAAGGGAAAGGAAAGAGAGGAATATGATTCCCCCTTCCTTCCTCTCCCCCTCTCTTTCCTTCCCCCTCCGATATATATGGCAGGGGGGGCTTGGGAGGTGCCCAAGTAGGATTCGGTCCTACTTGGGGCGCCTCCTGGACTCTCCCCCTCCCACCTGTATATATATATATATATATGTGTGTGTGTGTGGGGGGGGGGGGTGCTAGCACACCCCAGACAATTGTTTAGCCGTGTGCGGCGCCCCCTCCACCATTTACAGCCCCAGTCATAGGATCACTTAACCATCACCGTCACCATGCCGTCGTGCTAACGGAACTCATCTACTACCTTGACATATTGCTGGATCAAGAAGACGAGGGACGTCACTGAGCTGAAGTATGTATAATGCGGAGGTGCCATGCGTTCGGTACTTGATTGGTTGAAGTTCGACTACATCAACCATGTTGAGAAACGCTTCCGCTTACGGTCTACGAGGGTACATAGAAACACTCTCCCCCTCGTTGCTATGCATCTCCATGGATAGATCATTGCGTGTGCGTAGAATTTTTTTTGTTTTCCATGCAATGATTCCCAGCAATACCAAGGTCCTGCCAGCTACGCTCTTACCAAAGCAGAGAAGGAAATCATTTTTGAATGCCTACTCAGTATCAAGGTCCAGTTTGGCTTGTCGTTGAATATAAAGGGAATAATAAACATGACAGAGAAAAAAAATTCCAGAACCTAAAGTCTCATGACTACCACGTGATTATGACGCAATTGCTTCCGCTTGCATTGAGGGGGCTTCTACGAGAAAATATTCGATTAGGCATTGTGAAGCTATGTGCATTACTCAATGCAATTTCTCAGAAGGTAATCGATCCAGAAATCTTACCAAGGTTACAGAATGATTTGGTCCAATGTCTTGTCAGTTTCGAGTTGGTGTTTCCCACCATCCTTCTTCAATATTGTGACGCACGTCCTAGTTCACCTAGTCGACGAGATTGTCATTCCGGGTCCTATATTTCTACACAATATGTTCCCCTTTGAGAGGTTCATGAGAGTCTTAAAGAAATCTCACTACAAAAAAAGACACATCCGTGACATTTTGGGCCGAACGAATTTTTTTCCTGTCATGCTTATGACACTTCTATGGTGATAATTGTGACAAAACCCGGTATCGTCATAGATGTGGTGGGCTTCTACTTCTATGACAAAAAATCATGACAGAAAATGGGCTTTTCGTCCTGGGCGGGCCAGAGACGCATCTGCATGACATTCTTTGGCCGTCCATGACAGAAAAAACCATGGTAGAAGCGAGGGAAAGGAAAATTTCGGGGAGTTCCCGGTTACGGTGGGTGTTCGGGGACCGAGCGATGCGCGTTTCTCTCGTACACGTACGTGTGTGGGTGCGAGGCATTGGGCTCTAACTGAACCCGAGCGAGGCGTTCGCCTACTGAACCCAATCGATTGCACTGCAGGCTACATGTTACTGAACCCGAGCGATCAATCGATCGATGGCTATTAACTGAACCGGATCGAGTGATTCCTTCGCTACTGCTGCTAACTGAAGCCGAACGAACCTGTTGCCTCTTGATGATCAGTGAGCGTTGTTGTTTGTGTGTGTGTGGGGTGGGGGGGTTGGATGAACAGTTCCTGGTGGCGGTGGATGAACAAGACCCCGTGGTAGTAGAGGCCGTTGCCGCTGGATGAACATGACCCCGATCGATCGAGCCGGTTGGGGGTGGATGAACATGACCCCGTGGATGGCTGGATGAACATGACCCCGTGGAGGGTTGGTTGAACATTAGCCAATGGAGGGCTGGATGAACAGTAGCCCATGTAGGGGTGGTTCAACAGGACCCCGTGGAGAGGACTGGTTGAACAGTAGCCGGTGGAGGAGCGGTGGAGGCTGGATGAACAGGAGCTCGTGGATGAACAGTCGTAGGTGGAGGCTGAAGGAGGTCGACGGTGGATGAACAATAGCCCATGGAGGCTGGAGGAGGTCGATAGTGGAGATGAAAAGTATCCCGTGGAGTCCCGTTTTATGGTACACCACACCCCTCCCGATGAACATGACCCCTGTTTTGACCATAGCGCTCCAACACAAGTCCGTTTCCTTCGTTTTGCGGTACGCCACACCCCTCCCGATCAATAGGACCCAAGTTTCGACCGTAGGAGGTCCAAGAGAAGTCTGTTTCCTCCGTTTTATGGTACGCCAGACCCCTCCAGATGAACAAGATCCCGTTTCGACTGTGGCCGGTCGAACACAAGGCCATTTCCTCCGTTATGCGGTACGCCAAGCCTCGTTTCGATCGTGTTGTTCCGTCCAAGCCGGTTGGCTCCCAATGAACACGACGTATTCCGTTGCCTCCCGATGAACACGATGCATTCCGTTGCCTCCCAATGAACACGATGATGCAGTTTCTCCATTCCGACACAGCCATGCACACGAGCCCTGGCCGTACGTATGCGCGAGTAGGCGTTCGAGACCCCGCCCGTATGTACGTACGTGGCCGCATTTACTTTCTTGTACCCTGGCCACTGTATGTACGTTTACACGATATTAACGGGACTTCGTGACATGCTACGTGCGCGCCTCTACTACGACACATGTCTTTCCTTACATGGCCACGGTTCATCGTTGTAGCCTGCAGACAGACCGATCGACCAGTATGTACGTACACGTTCGCGACCAGAATGACAACGCTACGTACGCTTCGACCAGGTGGGTCACAACTGTGAGGCACTTCCTTGCATGTGAATATGTAGCTGGTGGGTCCCAACAGTCATGGGGTGAATTATTTTTTTGCCCGTAATATGGACGCATTTCCTTGCATGCGAAGATGTAGCTGGTGGGTCCCAGCAGTCAGGGGTAAACTTTTTTCGTGAAATACGGTGGCCTATCCGGTGGGTCCCTGCTGTCATGTGGAGGAATCATTATTTTCCGCGTAATAAGGAGGCACTTCCTTGCTGCGGCCGTGGACCCAGCTGTCAGCCACTCCATGTACAGTACTCTTCCGATGGAAGTTGTTCATTGACCACATTGAGCACGCCGCACCGTGAGCACCAGGGCGGTGGACGATGGGGAGGCCTAGAAAGGGGACGACGCGGAGCCGGAGAAGACGCGGTAGTGGAAGCCCACGCGGAGAGGAGTACGAGGGTTTGAAGGAAATATGCCCTAGAGGCAATAATAAAGTTATTATTTATTTCCTTATATCATGATAAATGTTTATTATTCATGCTAGAATTGTATTAACCGGAAACATAATGCATGTGTGAATACATGGACAAACAGAGTGTCACTAGTATGCCTCTACTTGACTAGCTTGTTAATCAAAGATGGTTTTGTTTCCTAACCATGGACAAAGAGTTGTTATTTGATTAACGGGATCACATCATTAGTTGAATGATCTGATTGACATGACCCATTCCGTTAGCTTATCACTTGATCGTTTAGTTTGTTGCTATTGCTTTCTTCATGACTTATACATGTTCCTATGACTATGAGATTATGCAACTCCCGTTTACCGGAGGAACACTTTGTGTGCTACCAAACGTCACAACGTAACTGGGTGATTATAAAGGTACTCTACAGGTGTCTCCGAAGGTACTTGTTGGGTTGGCGTATTTCGAGATTAGGATTTGTCACTCCGAATGCCGGAGAGGTATCTCTGGGCCCTCTCGGTAATGCACATCACTTAAGCCTTGCAAGCATTGCAACTAATGAGTTAGTTGCGAGATGATGTATTACGGAACGAGTAAAGAGACTTGCCGGTAATGAGATTGAACTAGGTATTGGATACCGACGATCGAATCTCGGGCAAGTAACATACCGATGACAAAGGGAACAACGTATGTTGTTATGCGGTCTGACCGATAAAGATCTTCATAGAATATGTAGGAAGCAATATGGGCATCTAGGTCCCGCTATTGGTTATTGACCGGAGACGTGTCTCGGTCATGTCTACATTGTTCTCGAACCGTAGGGTCCGCACGCTTAAAGTTACGATGACAGTTTCTTTATGAGTTTATATATTTTGATGTACCGAAGGTTGTTCGGAGTCCCGGATGTGATAATGGACATGACGAGGAGTCTCCAAATGGTCGAGACATAAAGATCGATATATTGGAAGCCTATATTTGGACATCGGAATCGTTCCGGGTGAAATCGGCATTTTGCCGGAGTACCGGGGGTTACCGGAACCCCCCGGGGGTTATTGGGCCTACATGGGTCTTGAGTGAGAAGAGAGAAGGAGGCAGGAGGTGGCCGCGCTCCCCTCCCCTTCCTAGTCCGAATAGGACAAGGGAAGGGGGGCGGCGCCCCCCCTTTCCTTCTCCTCTTCCTCCTCTTTCCCCCCTTCTCCTTCTCCAACTAGGAAAGAAGGGAGTCCTACTCCCGATGGGAGTAGGACTCCCCCCTGGCGCGCCCCTCCTTGGCCGACCGCCCCCTCCCCTTGGCTCCTTTATATACGGGGGCAGGGGGGCACCCTAGAACACACAAGTTGATCTTTGTGATCGTTCCTTAGCCGTGTGCGGTGCCCCCCTCCATGATATTACAGCTCGGTCATATTGTAGCGGTGCTTAGGCGAAGCCCTGCGACAGTTGAACATCAAGATCGTCACCACGCCGTCGTGCTGACGGAACTCCTCCCTGAAGCTTTGCTGGATCGGAGCCCGGGGAGCGTCATCGAGCTGAACATGTGCCAAGAACTCGGAGGTGCCGGAGTAACGGCGCTTGGACCGGTTGGACCGGGAAGACGTACAACTACTTCCTCTACGTTGCGTCAACGTTTCCGCTTCGGTCTACGAGGGTACGTAGACAACACTCTCCCCTCTCGTTGCTATGCATCACCATGATCTTGCGTGTGCATAGGAATTTTTTTGAAATTACTACGTTCCCCAGCAGTGGCATCCGAGCCTAGGTTTTATGGTTTGATGTTATATGCACGAGTAGAAAACAAGTGAGTTGTGGGCGATATAAGTCATACTGCTTACCAGCATGTCATACTTTGGTTCGGCGGTATTGTTGGATGAAGCGGATCGGACCGACATTACGCGTACGCTTACGCGAGATTGGTTCTACCGCCATGCTTTGCACACAGGTGGCTGGCGGGTGTCAGTTTCTCCAACTTTAGTTGAACCGAGTGTGGCTACGCCCGGTCCTTGCGAAGGTTAAAACAGCACCAACTTGACAAACTATCGTTGTGGTTTTGATGCGTAGGTGAGATTGGTTCTTGCTTAAGCCCGTAGCAGCCACATAAAACTTGCAACAACAAAGTAGAGGACGTCTAACTTGTTTTTGCAGGGCATGATGTGATGTGATATGGTCAAGACATGATGCTAAATTTTATTGTATGAGATGATCATGTTTTGTAACCGAGTTATCGGCAACTGGCAGGAGCCATATGGTTGTCGCTTTATTGTATGCAATGCAATCGCCCTGTAATGCTTTACTTTATCACTAAGCAGTAGCGATAGTCGTAGAAGCATAAGATTGGCGAGACGACAACGATGCTACGATAGATATCAAGGTGTCGCGCCGGTGACGATGGTGATCATGACGATGCTTCGGAGATGGAGATCACAAGCACAAGATGATGATGGCCATATCATATCACTTATATTGATTGCATGTGATGTTTATCTTTTATGCATCTTATCTTGCTTTGATTGACGGAAGCATTTTAAGATGATCTCTCACTAATTATCAAGAAGTGTTCTCCCTGAGTATGCACCGTTGCCAAAGTTCGTCGTGCCCAGACACCACGTGATGATCGGGTGTGATAAGCTCTACGTCCATCTACAACGGGTGCAAGCCAGTTTTGCACACGCAGAATACTCGGGTTAAACTTGACGAGCCTAGCATATGCAGATATGGCCTCGGAACACGGAGACCGAAAGGTCGAGCGTAAATCATATAGTAGATATGATCAACATAATGATGTTCACCATTGAAAACTAATCCATTTCACGTGACGATCGGTTATGGTTTTGTTGATTTGGATCACGTGATCACTTAGAGGATTAGAGGGATGTCTATCTAAGTGGGAGTTCTTAAGTAATATGATTAATTGAACTTAAACTTATCATGAACTTAGTACCTGATAGTATCTTGCTTGTCTATGTTGATTGTAGATAGATGGCCCGTGCTGTTGTTCCGTTGAATTTTAATGCGTTCCTTGAGAAAGCAAAGTTGAAAGATGATGGTAGGAACTACGCGGACTGGGTCCGTAACTTGAGGATTATCCTCATTGCTGCACAGAAAAGATACGTCCTGGAAGAACCGCTGGGTGCCAGGCCTGCTGCTGATGCAACTGACGACGTTAAGAACGTTTGGCAGAGCAAAGCTGATGACTACTCGATAGTTCAATGTGCCATGCTTTACGGCTTAGAACCGGGACTTCAATGACGTTTTGAACGTCATGGAGCATATGAGATGTTCTAGGAGTTGAAGTTGATATTCCAGAAGAATTCCCGGATTGAGAGATATGAAGTCTCCAATAAGTTCTATAGCTGCAAGATGGAGGAGAATAGTTCTGTTAGTGAGCATATACTCAAGATGTCTGGGTATTGTAATCACTTGATTCAACTGGGAGTTACTCTTCCGGATGATAGCGTCATTGACAGAATTCTCCAATCACTTCCACCAAGCTACAAGAGCTTCGTGATGAACTATAATATGCAAGGGATGGATAAGACAATTCCCGAGCTCTTCGCAATGCTAAAGGCTGCGGAGGTAGAAATCAAGAAGGAGCATCAAGTGTTGATGGTCAACAAGATCACTAGTTTCAAGAAAAAGGGCAAAGGGAAGAAGAAGGGGAACTTCAAGAAGAACAGCAAGCAAGTTGCTGCTCAAGAGAAGAAACCCAAGTCTGGACCTAAGCCTGAAACTGAGTGCTTCTACTGCAAGCAGACTGGTCACTGGAAACGGAACTGCCCCAAGTATTTGGCGGATAAGAAGGATGGCAAGGTGAACAAAGGTATATGTGATATACATGTTATTGATGTGTACCTTACTAGAGCTCGCAGTAGCACCTGGGTATTTGATACTGGTTCTGTTGCTAATATTTGCAACTCGAAACAGGGACTACGGATTAAGCGAACACTTGCAAAGGACGAGGTGACGATGCGCGTGGGAAATGGTTCCAAAGTCGATGTGATCATGGTCGGCACGCTACCTCTACATCTACCTTCGGGATTAGTATTAGACCTAAATAATTGTTATTTGGTGCCAGCGTTGAGCATGAACATTATATCTGGATCTTGTTTGATGCGAGACGGTTATTCATTTAAATCAGAGAATAATGGTTGTTCTATTTATATGAGTAATATCTTTTATGGTCATGCACCCTTGAAGAGTGGTCTATTTTTGATGAATCTTGATAGTAGTGATACACATATTCATAATGTTGAAGCCAAAAGATGCAGAGTTGATAATGATAGTGCAACTTAGTTGTGGCACTGCCGTTTAGGTCATATCGGTGTAAAGCGCATGAAGAAATACTGATGGACTTTTGGAACCACTTGATTAGGAATCACTTGGTACTTGCGAATCGTGCCTCATGGGCAAGATGACTAAAACGCCGTTCTCCGGTACTATGGAGAGAGCAACAGATTTGTTGGAAATCATACACACAGATGTATGTGGTCCAATGAATTTTGAGGCTCGTAGTGGATATCGTTATTTTCTCACCTTCACAGATGATTTAAGCAGATATGGTATATCTACTTAATGAAGCATAAATCTGAAACATTTGAAAAGTTCAAAGAATTTCAGAGTGAAGTTGAAAATCATCGTAACAATAAAATAAAGTTTCTACGATCTGATCATGGAGGAGAATATTTGAATTATGAGTTTGGTCTACATTTGAAACAATGCGGAATAGTTTCGCAACTCACGCCATCCGGAACACCACAGCGTAATGGTGTGTCCGAACGTCGTAATCGTACTTTACTTGATATGGTGCGATCTATGATGTCTCTTACAGATTTACCGCTATCGTTTTGGGGTTATGCTTTAGAGACGGCCACATTCACATTAAATAGGGCACCATCAAAATCCGTTGAGACGACACCTTATGAACTGTGCTTTGGCAAGAAACCAAAGTTGTCGTTTCTTAAAGTTTGGGGCTGTGATGCTTATGTGAAAAAGCTTCAACCTGATAAGCTCGAACCCAAATCGGAGAAATGTGTGTTCATAGGATACCCAAAGGAGACTGTTGGGTACACCTTCTATCAAAGATCCGAAGGCAAGTCATTCGTTGTTAAGAATGGATCCTTTCTAGAGAAGGAGTTTCTCTCGAAAGAAGTGAGTGGGAGGAAAGTAGAACTTGATGAGGTAACTGTACCTGCTCCCTTGTTGGAAAATAGTACATCACAGGAACCGGTTTCTATGACGTCAAAACCAACTAGTGAGGAAGTTGATGATGATGATCATAGAACTTCAGATCAAGTTTCTACAGAACCTCGTAGGTCAAACAGAGTAAGATCCGCACCAGAGTGGTACGGTAATCCTATTCTGGAAGTCATGCTACTAGATCATGATGAACCTACAAATTATGAAGAAGCGATGGTGATCCCAGATTCTGCAAAATGGCTTGAAGCCATGAAATCTGAGATGGGATCCATGTATGAGAAAAAATTATGGACTTTGGTTGACTTGCCCGATGGTCGGCAAGCAATTGAGAATAAATGGATCTTCAAGAAGAAGACTGACGCTGACGGTAATGTTACTGTCTACAAAGCTCGACTTGTTGCAGAAGGTTTTCGACAAGTTCAAGGGATTGACTACGATGAGACCTTCTCACCCGTAGCGATGCTTAAGTCTGTCCGAATCATGTTAGCAATTGCAGCATTTTATGATTATGAAATTTGGCAAATGGATGTAAAAACTGCATTCCTGAATGGGTTTCTGGAGGAAGAGTTGTATATGATGCAACTAGAAGGTTTTATCGATCCAAAGGGAGCTAACAAAGTGTGCAAGCTCCAGCGATCCATTTATGGACTGGTGCAAGCCTCTCGGAGTTGGAATAAACGCTTTGATAGTGTGATCAAAGCATTTGGGTTTATACAGACTTTTGGAGAAGCCTGTATTTACAATAAAGTGAGTGGGAGCTCTGTAGCATTTCTAATACTATATGTGGATGACATATTATTGATTGGAAATGATATAGAATTCCTGGATAGCATAAAGGGATACTTGAATAAGAGTTTTTCAATGAAAGACCTCGGTGAAGCTTCCTACATATTGGGCATTAAGATCTATAGAGATAGATCAAAACGCTTAATTGGAATTTCACAAAGCACATACCTTGACAAAGTTTTGAAGAAGTTCAAAATGGATCAAGCAAAGAAAGGGTTCTTGCCTGTATTGCAAGGTGTGAAGTTGAGTAAGACTCAATGCCCGACCACTGCAGAAGATAGAGAGAAAATGAAAGATGTTCCCTATGCTTCAGCCATAGGCTCTATCATGTATGCAATGCTGTGTAGCAGACCTGATGTGTGCCTTGCTATAAGTCTAGCAGGGAGGTACCAAAGTAATCCAGGAGTGGATCACTGGATAGCGGTCAAGAACATCCTGAAGTACCTGAAAAGGACTAAGGATATGTTTCTCGTATATGGAGGTGATAAAGAGCTCATCGTAAATGGTTACGTTGATGCAAGCTTTGACACTGATCCGGACGATTCTAAATCGCAAACCAGATACGTGTTTACATTAAACGGTGCAGCTGTCAGTTGGTGCAGTTCTAAACAAAGCATCGTGGCGGGATCTACGTGTGAAGCGGAATACATAGATGCTTTGGAAGTAGCAAATGAAGGAGTCTGGATGAAGGAGTTCATATCCGATCTAGGTGTTATACCTAGTGCATTGGGTCCAATGCAAATCTATTGTGACAATACTGGAGCAATTGCCTTAGCGAAGGAATCCAGATTTCACAAGAGAACCAAGCACATCAAGAGACGCTTCAATTCCATCCGGGATCTAGTCCAGGTGGGAGACATAGAGATTTGCAAGATACATACGGATTTGAATGTTGCAGACCCGTTGACTAAGCCTCTTCCACGAGCAAAACATGATCATCACCAAGACTCCATGGGTGTTAGAATCATTACTTTGTAATCTAGATTATTGACTCTAGTGCAAGTGGGAGACTGAAGGAAATATTCCCTAGAGGCAATAATAAAGTTATTATTTATTTCCTTATATCATGATAAATGTTTATTATTTACGCTAGAATTGTATTAACTGGAAACATAATACATGTGTGAATACATGGACAAACAGAGTGTCACTAGTATGCCTCTACTTGACTAGCTTGTTAATCAAAGATGGTTATGTTTCCTAACCATGGACAAAGAGTTGTTATTTGATTAACGGGATCACATCATTAGTTGAATGATCTGATTGACATGACCCATTCCGTTAGCTTAGCACTTGATCGTTTAGTTTGTTGCTATTGCTTTCTTCATGACTTATACATGTTCCTATGAGTATGAGATTATGCAACTCCCGTTTACCGGAGGAACACTTTGTGTGCTACCAAACGTCACGACGTAACTGGGTGATTATAAAGGTACTCTACAGGTGTCTCCGAAGGTACTTGTTGGGTTGGCGTATTTAGAGATTAGGATTTGTCACTCCGAATGTCGGAGAGGTATCTCTGGGCCCTCTCGGTAATGCACATCACTTAAGCCTTGCAAGCATTGCAACTAATGAGTTAGTTGCGAGATGATGTATTATGGAACGAGTAAAGAGACTTGCCGGTAACGAGATTGAACTAGGTATTGGATACCGACGATCGAATCTCGGGCAAGTAACATACCGATGACAAAGGGAACAACGTATGTTGTTATGCGGTCTGACCGATAAAGATCTTCGTAGAATATGTAGGAACCAATATGGGCATCCAGGTCCCGCTATTGGTTATTGACCGGAGACGTGTCTCGGTCATGTCTACATTGTTCTCGAACCGTAGGGTCCGCACGCTTAAAGTTACGATGACAGTTTCTTTATGAGTTTATATATTTTGATGTACCGAAGGTTGTTCGGAGTCCCGGATGTGATCATGGACATGACGAGGAGTCTTGAAATGGTCGAGACATAAAGATCAATATATTGGAAGCCTATATTTGGACATCGGAATCGTTCTGGGTGAAATCGGCATTTTACCGAAGTACCGGGGGTTACCGGAACCCCCCCGGGGGTTATTGGGCCTACATGGGCCTTGAGCGAGAAGAGAGAAGGAGGCAGGAGGTGGTCGCGCGCCCCTCCCCTTCCTAGTCCGAATAGGACAAGGGAAGGGGGGCGGCGCCCCCCTTTCCTTCTCCTCTTCCTCCTCTTCCCCCCTTCTCCTTCCCCCCTGGCGCGCCCCTCCTTGGCCGGCCGCCCCTCCCCTTGGCTCCTTTATATATGGGGGCAGGGGGCACCCTAGAACACACAAGTTGATCTTCGTGATCGTTCCTTAGCCATGTGCGGTGCCTCCCTCCATGATATTACACCTCGGTCATATTGTAGCGGTGCTTAGGCGAAGCCCTGCGACAGTTGAACATCAAGATCGTCACCACGCTGTCGTGCTGACGGAACTCCTTCCTGAAGCTTTGCCGGATCGGAGCCCGGGGAGCGTCATCGAGCTGAACGTGTGCCAAGAACTCGGAGGTGCCAGAGTAACGACGCTTGGATCGGTTGGACCGGGAAGACGTACAACTACTTCCTCTACGTTGCGTCAACGCTTTCGCTTCGGTCTACGAGGGTACGTAGACAACACTCTCCCCTCTCGTTGCTATGCATCACCATGATCTTGTGTGTGCGTAGGAATTTTTTTGAAATTACTACGTTCCCCAACAGGGTTCACTGGTTCGGTTGCGGTGTGAGGCTGCCATCACCGCAGAATAACATGGGGTGTGGTTGAGTGGATGGCCTGGCCAGCGGTGGGAGTAGTAGGGGGCGGTGAAGCCTCTGCGGCATCGCAGCCGGCCATGGGAGGCAGGAGCACGCGGTACGACCGACGCTGGTTTGGGCGGCTAGAGCAAGAAGACCAAAGGTTGAAGAAGCACTACGGCCGTTGGATGGACATCATACGGTCACTGGAACTAGAATCGTTCATATTTACTAAGTTGACAAGGCCCTCCATCCCCGTCAATTTGGTAGGCCCACAAGTCAGCCTCCCACTATGGTGGGTCCCAGCTAGCAGGGGGAGTATTCATTTTTTGTGCGTAATAAGGAAGCACTTCCTTGTGTGCGAAGATATAGCTGGTGGGTCCGAGCTGTCAGCGGGGGGAATGTTTTTTCGCAAAATACAGAGGCCCTTCCGGTGGGTCCCAGCTGTCAGGTAGAGGAATCATTATTTTGCGCGTAATAAGGAGGCATTTCCTTGCGTGCGGCCATGGACCCAGCTGTCAGCCTCTCCACGTACAGTCCACTTCCAATGGATGTCGTTCGTTGATCACGTTGACCAGGCCACGCTGAGAACACCAGGGTGGTGGACGACGGTGAGGCCTAGGAAGCGAATGACACGGAGATGGGAAGACGTGAGAGTGAAGTCACAGACGGAGAGGTCTATGAGGGTTAACTGGTTCTGGTGTGGTGTGGTTCGGTAGTCGGTGGATAAGAACAGGAGGTGTGGAGGGGTGGAGGGATGGCCTGGCCGACAATCGGGTAGCGCTTCATAGCGAAGCGTGCTAAGCAGGAGGTGGGAGCAGGTGGTCCCGGCGGCACTAGAGGAAGAAGGCGAGAGATTGAAGATGGATGCTGGTCGTCGGATGTAAATCCAACGGCTAACGATGTCAGAACAATTTGTTGACTAAGTTGACAACGACTTGCTTTGGCTTCGACCTATTGGTCCACATTTCAGCCTCCAAAAATGTGGCACGTATTGAACCCATTTTTTTAGAATTTACAGCCAATTTGATCTTTTTTTAGAATTAAAGTCCATTTGCTGGGCTGGGTGAACAAATAATGTAGCGTCCATGCGGCCCATTTATTTTTTTCCTAAAATTACAGGCCATTTGTACTTTCTCAAAATACACGATTTTGCTGGGTTGATTCTAATTATAATGTTGGGTTGGGCGCAACAATGTTATCAAAAAATAAACAGGGGCTGAGCATTTTGTTGTAAATATATTTAAATAATAAGTGATTTATTATTACGTTTGTCCTTAAATCTTACCAAGCTTTTGTACACAATCACCAGGACTTTCGTTACCATAAAAATCTAGGATTTTATTGTTAAGAAATTATTTTCTATAAGTTAATAAGATGTGGGATATTGTTTTCTTACATATGTAAGTATGTGCTAAATATATGATGACAATAACAATAATATATAATAACATATAAAATAATTTGAATATATATATATATATATATATATATATATATATATATATATATATATATAATATAGTTGGAAGGGAAACATAAGTTGGACCAGACGTTCTTATTCTTATATAGAAAAATAGAACAGACCTTTGCGTTTTCTTCAAAAAAATACATAAGTTGGGCTGCCGATGTTTCAGGAAATAAAAACCTCGGATGGGAGGTCCATAGTCTGGTCGATACATGACGGCCCTCAAGAAAATACAAACCGACATGATGGGCTGCGCTTGTTAAAAAAGAAGCGTAGACGGGGCTGTCCACAACCGAGCTGATACTTGCTGCCCGAGTGATAATAAATGATACCTGCCAGCTCCCCGGCTTCATTGTGAATTTATCTCCTTTAGTAACTACGTTGAAGCACCTAAAATAATGTAACTATGTTGACAAACTCATGGGCCCCAACGTCGGTATAGCATTAGGAGGAAGTATTTTTTCAATGAGGCACTAGCTTGCGTACGGCCATAGACCTGGTGGGTCCCGACTGTCCGCCTCTCGACGTACAGTCGACTCTAGATTCCTCTCATTTGTTCAACATGTTCACAACGGCGGCCAGTGGCGCCACGGCGAGCGCACAAAGGCGCAGGAGGAGATTGGACCACCTGAGGCAGTGCCTTATTTGTAACGAAAGTACTGAACTAGCCCAGTGGCCAAGTGACACTACCCAACAGTTGTTCCGCCCGGGTTCGATTCCACCTGATGCAGTGAAAACATCTCCACATTTTTTTCCTCTGCCATTATTGACATGTGGTTCCCCATTGTCATCTACGCACACCACGTCCAACACTTGCCAAAACTTCGTCCCTCGTTTTCTCTATTTTTCGCACACTCGACATTGTGTGGGCATTTTGAAAAAAGCATATCTTTTTGACTGTGCATCATATGAAGATGTGCTATGCATGAATGTTGATCGGCATGATGTTAACTGGCTGGTAGTTCCATTTTCGACCATGAATAAAACTTCCAATATGATGTTATTCCTGTTTGAAAAGGCCATGTTAACTGAAAGTGGCAGTTTCTTATCTGAAACTGAACTTGCAGTTTCGTATCTGAAACTGAAACTTGCAGTTTCTTCTCTGAGAATTACATTGTCTGCCCTTTTATACTCCGATGAAACTACATTTTTTAAGTGCTAAAAATAGATCTCTAGAATTCATAAAATACTTCATATGCTCAATACTACAAATCTGAAATTCAAAAGGCATTCATATCTAAAAGTACTCTCAAAATACACAACAAAAAACACAATTCACAACCTGCAAATACTGACAACCCTAAGCTCCTCCTGACAATTCACAACCTGCCCAACTATTGGGCTGGGGGGCAGTCCCATCCTACTCCTCAGCGGCAGACAGCTGCCCCGTGAGACAATGTGAACGGCAAGGGAGAGGATGGCGGGGAAGCGTCGTCGGGCCAACTACTTTTCTCCTCTTGCTGTTGGGTTCGGTCGACGAAGACTCCACTGGCTCACTCTGGCACGACAACCTCACAAACGACACCCTATAGATGTTCGATCCTTCAATCTCTGGTGGATGCTCCTCTGGGATCAATACTCCCACCACCGCTCCCTCACGATCGGATTCGGTGAATCTGTTTGCTCCATGGCCCAAAGGAAGAGCTCTATGTACTCCCCCGCGACTCCCTTCGGGAGTATCGCCGAATTTTCGCTCTGTTGCAGATATTTGGCCATGGATGTCGCCATTGCTGTAGTTGGTCCTTGTTGTCAAACCAAGACTATATCTCCAACATCCTAGCTAGCTTCACAGGATCGCCGTCTGCGATCCTCACGTATCGGATGTACTCCTCCATCGATCTACTTCTCTAGAGCACCTTCACTCACCGGTGGTGGTTTTTGAATGGAAGAGGAGAGGAGCAACGCAGGTTTTGGATTAGAACGGGAGAGGAGCGATGCTAGTTTTGGATTGGAACAGGAGAGGAGGGGCGGTGGTTTTGAAATGGAAGAGGAGAGGAGCGGCGCTGGATTTAGATTGGAACATGAGAGGAGCGGCGGTGGTTTAAGAGGAGAGGAGCGGCGCTGGTCTTGGAAGTATTATTTTGTTTTGCGTATTTTGGGTCAAAGTTTGAACATGTACTGTATTTGACAAGCAAAATGTGAATGCATGTCCCCAAAAATTGTATCATTTGGTTCGTATCTGAATGTACTTTCAAATTATATTATTTTTGCAACGTATAACATATATTTTATTTGTGAAAATTATGGTCAATTATGACCCATAATAAAGGGGAGACTAGTTAATGTCGGGTCGCTTTCTTAATTGAAGGTTAAATTGATTTTGATTCAGTTACAGCGCACCGGCCCTCTCGTCCAATCCTAAATCGCTGCCGCACGCTCCTCTCCCTCTTATCCATTGCTAAACCACCTCCTCTCATCTCCATCATCTCCATTCCAAAACCACCATCGCGCCTCTCCCTCTTCTCCATTGCAAAACCACCTCCTCTCCTCTCCATCATCTCCATTCCAAAACCACCGTCTCGCCTCTCCCTCTTCTCCATTGCAAAACCACCCCTCTCCTCTCCATCATCTCCATTCCAAAACCACCGTCTCACCTCTTCCTCTTCTCTATTGCAAGACCACCATCTCTCCTCCCATCTTCCAAAGCTAGCACCGGACCACTCAGAAGGACATCTATGGAGAGGATGCAGCAGCGAATCAGGCAGATCGCCGGTAGTGACCAGGCAAAGTTAGCCAGGTTGAAGGAGATCCTTACTTGGTTTGACAATGAGTGGGAGATTTTGAGGACGGTGAGGGCCATGTGGCAATGTATGCGAAAGAGTGAGATGTCGGCGATGTACTCCTCGGCGGCAGTCACGCCGCAGTCCTTTGAGTTCATCGAGTATCTCCTCTGGGCGATGGAGCAGACAGATTTGCCTGAGGCGAAAGTCAGGAGGAGGTGGTGGGCATACAGGTCGAAGGTCAAGCACCCAGAGGATAACAAATCGATCGAGTACGGTGTGCTGTTCGTGAGGGTGCAGAGCCAACCGGAGCCACAGGAGTAGTCGTTCTCCCACCACAAGAGGGGACCAGATGGCGCAATGTTGCTTCCCCGCCATTCTCCACGGTTCCCTCGACACTCGCCTCGTTTCAACGGCGGCGGTAGGGTTTAAGGTAAGCTTCGCACTAACCTAATCTTCCATCAGCTCATGCTTACAATCAGTGTGACAACTAATGAAAATCATGCTTACAATCAGTCTTCGAGTACTACACCAATCACCCTAAAATAGTTCTGGACCTTTGGGTCAAAGTTGTAACACTGTGTACAAATAAGGAAAAATAGATTGGTGCTTCTTTCAGAAAAGAGTACTCCCTAGAAAACTACCAATATAAGCTACTAGTATTTGGTTAGAGGATTTGCTGCCAAGAAAGATCCGTAAACAGAGAGTGCCAAACATCCCACTGTTGGTGCTGGATGCCAATGCGTGCATGGAGCATGGTTGGTGTCGGTAATTTTTACTTGGTACACCTCGCACTCTGCATATATGACGGTTCCATCTGTACATTTGTGCAGTTCCACCAAAATGTAGTTGAATAACCCTGTTTGCACAAATAATGAAAAAGCGTGATTACATTATAGTTGCACTAGTTGATAAAACACACACTAATAAATAGAAGAAAACATTGCGATAATATCATAGCATGCCATGCTACGAGGGCGATATGGGCCCTGCGACGCCTCATATGATACGCCTCATATTGGAAATCGACCCAAGTCTCCTCGATACACCTTCTGCCAGTGATGAACATCAGTATAAATCGATCGTACAAGGAGGGGCCTTGAGACATTCCAATCTCTATTTTTGTGCAGATCAACTAAAATTAAGCACCCAAGTTTGCAGAAACGCTTAAACATTAACAATGGGGACTAGTTGATGAAACATATACTAAAAAAGAGAAGCACTTTCTTTATCTACATTGGAAATGAAATGATAGAGAGGACACTCACTCTATTTTAAGTATATTATTACTTCATTTTATTAGTGGCACTAGGGTCGAGCAGTTGGCAAACGAGGTGTACCGTGCGTCGCAAGGATGGAGGCCGGGGGTGCTTAGACTAGGATGCTGAAGCTGGCTCTTTCAGTCCCTATCTTCCCCCTTGATATTTCTGTGGTAGCATTTGGGTTGTAATCCAAACTTGGTCGAGCTGGTGCTGCACCCCCTACCTGCCTAGCTTGTGTGGCGAACTTGTCTCCTACTAGTACTCAGTCCGTTCTAGTAGTAGTTGCATAACTGCCCGTTCACAGTGAGATGTTTTCGGATAATGGTTCTGTATGGTTGGGTTTCTTTAATGAAATCATAGGAAAGCCCCTCTTTCATACATAAAAAAATCAGTGGCACTAGCGGTGCCAAACCATTGCCTCAAATTAATAGTGCCACTAGATTAAGGTGCAAAATAATAACATTACTGCTTTATCATGGCAGTGCCAAAATAGTAGCACAAGAGCAGACTCAACATGCAGGATCTTTGGCAAACGGTCAGACCAAAAAGGAACATACCTCGTGATGGGAACCATATCTGCGGTCAACGCCATCGTTGAAGGGATGACACCAGTGACCAACATGGATGATTCAATTCATGGGACCTTTTGGTGCAATTCACCTAAAATGAGGCAATGTCCCATGAGCTAGCAGCTTCTTCTTCATTTTTTAAGAAAAGGGCTCCAGCCCTGCTTCCATTTCCATCAGAAAACGAAACCCACAGAGCTTCTTCTTCATTAGTTGCAATAAAATTGAGCAACATCAAGGTTGGTTGTGAAGCTCTTGGAATATTCAACTATAATTTGGATATCATTTGTGCATATTAACTAAGATCAAGCGTGAAATGTATATCTCTGTTTGCACAAAAAAGTTGGAAAGGAGGGTGACTAACAAGTGATGAAACATACATCAAATGAAAAGAAGCATGTTCCTTATGTGAATGGCAATCCTACAAGGACAATAGCAATTTATAAAGCAGCAGCATTGCGACATATTAGTGTGGGCATTAGGATTAACAATGACAATCGTTAAATATGACATTACTTTAATGGTGCCATTGCTTCATTTTACCAGCAACATTACATTAACAACTGCTACAAAGTTGGTATTTGGGCACGGGAGAGTAGGCGGACCAGGACAATTGCAATTCTAGTGAAAAGAAGCAACTTATCTTAATGGGAAATTTAGCAGGACATGAAAATAAGTGCCATTCATTCATATTACTGGAGGCATTACATTGAAAACAACATTGGTTTAACGTGTCCTTACTTTTAATAGTGCGACTGCTACATTTTACCAGTGGCATTACAAAAGAGTGGCTCGGCGCAACAAACATCGGAACAGGATATCTGGGTTTGTCCCATTTTTGTTCGGTATAGCCACCTTATACTGTGTGAGGCTAGCAAAGCTAGTGATGGACTTACTCTGTTGACTTGTCCCCCAGTCCCCACTTTCTTTCCTTTTTCAACCAATAGATCGGGTTTATATTGAGTTTGTACTGCGTTTCCCTTTATTTCCCTATTAGACCAAGAGACCAGTTGGATAGCCAGTCTCTACTACTTCTCGGCCCCATTATTTCCTCTTTCGACCAAGTCCTAGATTCAGGTAACAAATCTCCCCCACCCCCACCCCCTTTCTTCCTTGTTTGAACGGAGTTACTAGATTCGAGTGCATGAGATAGTTTTACCTCTTAATAGAAAAAATTTAGGTGACTTTCGAACATCTGATCGATCCTATCTACGAGGGGGCCTGAGAAATAGTAAAAGATACAAATGCAGCAATGTCAGGAGTTTGGGAAGTAGAGCAAGGCCGTTTTCGAAGGAAATTATACCTGAGGTCACCGGGATGTCGCTAGGTGGGCGGCCGGAGGCCGGATCTACCCACACTACGGCAGTGAGGAAGAAGGGGTTGGAGGCCCTCCCTAGCCAGCGGTGCATGGGAGAGAACAGCAAGGCACGCTGATCGGGATGCGCCGGCAGTGGGTAAGAGCCGTCGCCGAGGACGACCGCGTGAACATTGCACCTTCTCACCTTCCCTGGCAGAGAGGATTCGGCTGGATCTATGACCAGCGGTGAGCAGAGAGAGAGTGTGTGGCCACCGCTGTCGTGTTTAGATCTGGAGAGGACGAGACGGTGTGAAAAGAGCAACACTAGCAAGCAAGCGCGGAGGCTCCTGCCTATATGGTGGAGTACTAGTTTTCTTTTGTCTATCGGAGCCGGCTTGACCTCGTCAATGACTGTTGAGAAGTCTTCATGCACGTGCCCCGGAGGTGCAGTTGTTGTCATTTTGATCTGAAGAACCGAATTATAACTTATAACACGAAAAAAGCCACATGACAAGAAACCATAACCTCACTGCCCAAAGGAGACAACACGAATCCCGACGGACAAAGTAGACGAGGATCAAAGCTCAAATTAAAGATAAACTCCTAGAAAAGGGGTCCATCGATAGATGTCCTAATTAACATAGCCGGCTTGACCTAGATGGCAGCCGAGTAGCCTTCGTGCATGTGCCCCCAATGACCAGCGCCTTGGAGGAACTCAGTTGTCGCTGTTTAACCCTCGCAGTGATCCGAAGCACATGCCACCTAATATTGCGAGATGACAAGAAACCTTTTTTTAGATTTCTCATAAGAACTACAACCCTTTACAACACAACCTGCATGATATGTAGACGATAGCCAATCCAGGCGTGTCTGCTGGAGTCTGGTCACATGCATGGACGAACTGATCTTCTATGTCATGCAGGGATCGTCCAGGCACCAACGTCTGTACAACACTTCTCTAGTACTATAGGTCGTCTCTCTCTTCTATTAACTGACCCGACTTGCGGAGCCGGGGAGTGTGCCTATGGTCAGTTCTCAATTGCGGTCCCACATCCATGTGCAAACGCAATATGATGCACGTTCCATTCGGAGAGCGGCGTGCCAGACCGACCAACCGTCTGGGGTGCGAGGCGAACGGGACGGGCGTGCTGTATACTCCGTACATGTGTACCGCCGTTTTCTTGAGGCTTTGCTCCATGGCGCAATCCATGGATACAAAATTAGTATACTGTACTATTTAGACATCGAGGGCGGGGCTTCTCTCGCTCGTTTGGCGGGGCAGTTCCGCCTAGTCTGTTCGACAGAGATGCGAGAAGATGAGGGAGTAGGCTGCTGCAAACGTAGGGCTGTGTGATTTGAGAGCGAGTTAGTGCTGGACAAGTGGGGCCCCGTGATTTTACTTGCCATTATCATTTTAAGTGCAGCGCTACGACCGGCGCGATTCTCCCAATTCCTGACCACCTCCATGGTATACAGGTGCCTCTCCCAATGCTCCACCATGGAGAGGCTGGCTCTTGCATGAGAGCCCACTCCTCCACTTTTTCCTTGCCTCTTTCCTCCACATATGCAAAAATGCCATGTAAGCGGGCTTATAGCCCACTATTGTACTTGCTCGTACATGTGCTAAGCCTGCCACATAGGCATAAAGTCTGATGTGGCAAGTTAATTAAGAAGAGAGAGACTAGTTTGGTGACCCCAGGAAGAAACAGTGCTAAGCGAGTGTACCTCTAGGTGAAAAGACAATTTTGAGTCTATAGCTAATTAAATGAAGCAAACTTAACAACAAAAAACTAAGCACCTATGCATTGGGGACTTGAGTTGCTAAGCCATTTAATGCCCTTAGCACCTCATCTAAGCACCATTTCATTGGAAGAGGTCACTCCTTGGCAAATGCAATAAATACTATAAAGAGAGGGATAGAGAGAAGTAAAAAAATACTCTTATAGCCAATCTTATAGCTAACCTTGTTGTATGAGTGACTAAGTGATGACTATGTGTGATATGGCAACATCAGATAGCCTAACGCACTATGTTAAATCTCCAAGGCCGCGATCGCATGAGCGAGGCGATGGTCGTGGTAGGCGCGACCATGATATGGGCTGCTGGCAACCCTTGGATCTGAGATCGAACGGTCGCATGCTAAGTTGCTGAAAATTTGCAGAATAACCCTCCAGGATAGAATATTCACCCATAGGTATAGAATCACGCCATGCAACCCTTCTATCTCATATCCAAGGGCTCTCGCAAGCCCCTATCATGGGAGAATGGCAAAGCTTCGTATCACCTATAATTTTCCCGACGCTTGACATGACATCGGAAGACATTTAATTGGGTGTCGAGTAGACAAGACATCTAATTGGGCCCCCATAGTACCGTGCATGAATCCATTTATCCACCAGGCAAGCCACTACCCTGCTATTCTCACGCGCACCCAGCATTTTACAATCGAAAAACCGCTGGCAGTTCGCTCCTACTCGTCCCTGGTCGTCCTTTAACATTACGGGAGTTCGCTCCTAGTCGTCCCGTCCTTTCACATTACGGCAGTTCCACTAATCCTAACCCTCCTCCCAAGTCCATGGCGTCCCAAATCTCCATGATAGGCGGTGAGTACAAGGTTAGAACCATCACCAGCGATGAGTTCGACGTCATCTACACCCATTCTTCCGCGACGGTGAAAGGATGCCTTGCTCGCTTCAAACGCATGTTCAAAAACTCAAATGATGAGTGGGTCGCTGGGCTAGATGTTGAGTACACCACAACCCTGGAAAAACACAAGAATCTAAAGGAGGAAGAGAAGATGAAGCATACCATGATCCAGGTTTGCGTGCATGACTTATGCTTGGTCTACCACATATGCCATGCCGATGTTGAGTGCGAGCAATTTAAGAACTTCCTCAAGGGCGGCCTAGTCAAATTCGTTACTGTAGACTTTACAAACGACAGAACAATCCTGGGTCAGATAGGCCTCGTTCTAGGCAAGCCCTTCGACCTCCATAAGAATGGGCTGGTGCCCTCCCGTGATCAGCCTTCAGTGCTGACCCTGGCAGGAGCCAAGGTTTATCCTTCGTACGGTAAACTGAACAAACCTCCCCCCATGTTTCATCGTGCATGGCAGTGGAATGTACTAGATATAGACCATATCCACTACACTGCAATGGATGCCTACCTTTGTTTCAATATCTACAAGGGTTGGATGAGGAGCAAGAGCCAAGTGTGCGGTTCAAGCAAAGAAGCATCGGCCAAGAGAAAGAGGGACAAGGATGAAGTCGAGCACGTGGACGAGGAGTCCGAGTAAGGTGGCAGTGTCGTTACTCATGGTGGTTCTAATGTAGTGTCTACTGGATTAGTTGCTTAGTTTAATTTCAGGTGTGCTTAGTTTTATGTGAGGAGTGTGTTGTGCTGAGCCCCCAGCAAAACTATGTTATGTTTCTTCTCGTTACTTTAACTCTTCAGTACATACATACTAGTATTTCTTACAGTTAATCTTTTAGTTGGTATAGTACTACCACTCGTTGCTTCACATTATATACGTACAATATATATGGCCAACATCATATAGCCAGCAGTTTAGTTGTCAAAGAATTTCAGGGTGCTTAGTTTTGTCAAAGAATTCCAGGGTGCTTAGTTTTATTTGAGGGGTGTGTGGTGCTGGACACCATTATTGTGACTCAAATCTCTTTTGCCATGTTATAATGACATCAATACCGATGGACCAACATGCCAACTCTCCCTCTATCTCTCTACAGTAAAGTAAAGTGTGGGGCCTACTTGATCCCAATAGGGTTCTTATTTTCTTGTAAAATTATTCGCTTGGTTACTCCTGACAAGCGGGGACACACTTATCATTGTGAGAATAAGCTTTTTTGTCATATAACATGGTCAATGGGTTTGACGTGAAAATAACAATGTCTAATGGCATTTTTGAGCAATCATCTAACTTAACGATGGCATTTTTAGATATCTAAATGCATTTTTGAGCAGGCATCTCACGGATCGATGACATTTTTGAGTAGTTGTAACTTCTAATGGAAAAACTGAGTAGTGATACACAACTAGTGGCATAAATAATAAGAACCCAATAATTAAATAGGTATGCTAATTTCTTTAATAGAATTTAGCACCCCATTTAAGCACGTACCAGCTTTTTAAATAGTACTATATGCATAATTTGGTGACGAGCGCTCTCTATATGTACCACCTTTTTTCTTTAATTTCATCTTGTTAGTTTTGCCCCATGGCGCAATCCATCGATACTACTACTGTACAAAAGTATACATTTTTAAAAGGCTAGAAGGTGGGGCAGTCTAGCTTGGTCAGTTTCAAGAGAGGCGAGGGCCTTTGTGATTTGATGGCTCATTATTGCTGGAAGGCGGGGCCTTGTGATTTGACTGCTCGTATAAATGTGCCGACGACCTGAGGAGGAGCAAAGAACCGTGCGGTATAATCAAGTTTTCCACTGGAGTACGACGGAGGAGCACGAAACACGGCAACCCAGTGCCATATGAAGATAAAAAATGATCTAATTTGGTAGTTATCTCATTGTTAGCATTGTTCTATTCATGCCTCGCAGACAACGTGACACGTGCGGCGAAACACCCGAAGCAAAAGAAGAAACACGGGAGCAAAATAAGAAGGAAGGTTATCACCCCCCAAAAAGAAGGAAGACGCACACACAAGTCTGGTGCGCTGCTCTCTACGACATGAAGGGTTAATGGCCGTGGAGTCGTAACTGCTTCTTCATCGCCTCCACGACCTCCATATCCTTGCGCGTCTCCTCCGCCATCTTCTTCATTCTGTCCATGACACGGGATTTCTCGACGCGAGCCTTCATCATCTGTTCCACGGCCGCATTACGTACCTTGACAGCAGCCGGGTGCTTGATGCGGAGCTTCGCCAACTCCTCCTTCTGTTCCATGACGAGGGCCTGCAACATCTTCATCGAGGAACTACTCTTCTCATGCAACTTCTTCCAGCCGGTGTTCTCCTCCTTCAGCAGGTCGAGCTCGTGGCAGAGCTTCGCCTTGTCGTCTTGAAGTTGCAGGATTTTGCTGGTCGCCTTCTTCTCCGAGGCAATGCTCTTATTCAGCAGCATCACCAAGCCGGTGGTCAACTCCTCCTGCTCATCGAGCTCAGCGGGCATGTCATCGAGGCTCTCCTTCAGCATCTCCACCAAGCCGTGGATGAACTCCTTCTACATATTGAGGTGCTTATTGAGCTGATCGGGCATGCCGTCGAGGGATAGCGACTCCAGTTCCGCCAGCTCAGCATGTTCGCCTCCACGGCTAGGGCACTCCTGGGAGCCATCGCCTGCCCGTGAGAGATCTTTCGAGGTCTCTGCGAGGCGGCGAGGCCTCTTTTTTTCCGCAGCCTTGGTTGCCGCTCCCCTTTTATGAGTAGTTCTCGACCTAGAGCTCTGCACACCGGCCATGGCAAGGACGGACGAAGAAGAAGGACTTATGAGGACGAAGGTAGAGTAATTTTCGGTTAGGTAGTTCCCCTTTTTATAACCTAAGTACTAGCACTAGTACTAAAACCTGCATAGTGGGAACACATTCAGGTTTGGTACGTACTAGTAGGTGTGAGTAGGCTTGCACTTAATTGTAGCACTAGTACTTTGGAATGTGAAGGGAACAAGGTTAAGATTAATTGATGGTTTTGGTTTCGAGGCCCGAAACGGCTCCTAATGAGTTTAGTGGAACATAAATTTCAAGTACTCCCGCTATCTCAGTTTACAAGGCTTGCACGTGTATCTAGGTCGTCAATGTAACATATATAAAATAAATTCTTTAACATAAAAATGTATCATTAAAAAATGGAATATTTGAAGTTTGTGATGATATATTATTCGTAATGTATTCCTCTTATTAAGTTGGTCAAATGAACGACCTAGGTACACGTGCAAGACTTGTAAACTGAGATAGAGGGAGTACTACACTGCTCAATTGTGGTCGCACAAGTCAGTGATGTAACTGGTCGTACATGTCAGACCAACCGTCTGTTAGTGTGACCGACCGTAAAGTATTACACGATGGAGACTTCTGGTTGTGGCTTCAGTTGATCGTCATGACCAAGCATTCTAAAACTAGTGATAAATCAGTTACCATCTTTTTCCAAACGACCAAGTATTTTCACCGGAATACAATACATATAGATGGAGTGATTGTCAAGGTTGCAAACCGACATGGCGTTGCAAGTTCACTGTAGCAGCAACCGACTAGGTCACTGCATCGTTGGCGGGGAAGGAGGGCAGCTCACCTCGCCTATGATGCATGCCCAGCGGCGCCACTGCAACGGGTCTCGGGATTTGGCTTCTCCTATCGCCCATTTGAACATTTGCACCGACTGCTCATGCCATTGCACATGCATGCACGTTCTTTCCTTCGTAGTCGACTCCGTGAATATGATCTCTGCCATTACCCCTAGCTCAAAATCAACGCGATGCTGCCAGCTGCTGAAATCCCTCGGCATCTCTCCCTGAGATCGACTTGCGCCTTCGCCTTGTGCTGCGCCAGGCGCAACTCCTTGGAACTTCTCTCTAATCGATGCGACGCTTCCTCGATCCGATTTTCCCTTGCTTCCCACCACCTGAAATGCAGCCCTGGCATGTCCTCTAGCGCCACTAGTCTGTGATTCCAGAGCAATGGATCCCCTCTAAAACACATGTGGGTTTCGCTCAAAGGCGGGAGTGCTGCGGGCCGCAGCGAGAGGGCAGCCCGTGAGATCCTAGGATCTAAGGGATGATCCATGGCGGGATTCGGCGAGTGAGGCGGGGAGGCGAGCCTAGGCGCTGGGAGAGCCCTATGAGGCTAAGATAAAGATAGTACTACTCCACTCCATCCATATTTAAGTACAAAGGCCACCTATAGTAGCCCTGGCAAAAATTGATCATGCTGCCTGCTTCATGGTCTATTGGCCCCCTTTTTTGTGCCTCTTTTTATGACATGCATAAATATTATGGTACTTCAAAATATGGTCAAAAATTGGCACAAAATACGAAGGAGACCAACGGAAGTAGCAACCCATGATTTAACTACTTGCATGCACGCAGTGGAGTAGTAATGTCTTTCTTCATCCCTCACGTCCACTCAATTTGCATGAGCTGTATCAATTAACCATCAATGAAGTGAAGGAATTTACACGCGTCAAATTATCACATGGGGTGGATCTTCATACAAAAATGTGTCCCCCCGTGTACCCGCATGTGCGTGCGAGGGAATGAGTGCGTGCGTGGCGTGCGTGCACATCTTTGCTTCATGCATGGACCGCCAGTGTGGCTCAGAGAGGACAATTACATTCTTCTAGAACCAACAGCACATCACTGTGATCAATCCACACAAGGAGGTCGCGACAACGCCTCCACATGTGCCACGTGGCTTCATGAACTATAAGGGAGAGACTGTGTAGCATGCCATTGGAATTCTAATTTACTTGTTTTGCACATACTCGAAGTACTAGTAAGGTACACGTGCATTGCACGCATCAGATTTGGCAACCAAATTATGAATAAATACCACACTATAGCATGTAAGCTTTGAGTCATATATGCCTGATGTAGACTTTCGTTTAATTCTTATAGTTCATCTCATTCAAAATCAATTAGTTTTTGTAAAAAGCTAGCGCCTCTTTGATTCGTAGGATTTCCAAAACACAGGAATAGGAAAAACATGGGATTAGAGTGGAATGTCGTCTTGAATCCTACATGATTGTACGAGTGTTTGATTGTGCATAGAAAAAAACGCAGGATTCTTTCAAAGAGGTTTGAGTGGATGGGATGTTTCCTATGAAATCTAGTGCAAATGAATCCTATGGAAAAAATTCCTATTGTTTACAATCCTACAAATCAAACAACCAAGATAGGAAAAATTCCTAAGGATTAGAATCCTCCTAAATTCCTTTGAGAATCCTTTGAATCAAAGAAGCCCTTAATCTATTTTATGATTCATGGAATTGTGCATTGTAAAGCATAAAATAAAAACAAATAATGGAAATTCAACTAGAAAAAAAGTTTGGGAAGTTATGATACGTAAGATTCTACAACAAAGGAGAAGCACTTGTGTTTTGAGGTTTGTGCATTATGCTTAAGTTCAACCATGGAGTCTGCTAGATTGTACATGTGGCAAAATCTGATGGGGGGCTAGAAGATGGTGCGAGGGGCCAAGTGGAGGGAGACTATGAAGGAGTGGACAAGTGCGAGATCGATATTTAAAGAGAGGGGGCGAGAACGTGCGCTGTCGCGCGTAGTGGCGGAGCCATGAAAAATAAATGAGCTAGGGGCCAAGCATTGCTAATCATTTACGAGGAGGGCCAATTCATCGACTTAAACCATTTTACCAGCAATTGTCTAATGATCACATCATATTAGCCTCGATATATAGTGATGTTAGGGGGGAGTGGGCCCTTGATGCCCCTGTCTTCGCCACTGTGCACACGTCTGAGAGATGAAGCGGAAGGCATGGATGATGAGAGCGGGACATTGGATATATAATTAATGTGGGTGTATTAGCTATGTAATCCTATATAGAGAGGTATAGATTAATCAATGTGGACGTGGGAAAGAGGTGATACCTCACTAGATATATAGATTGATCGGTTTGTGTGGAAAATTGGGAAAGACCTAGGTATATATGCACACACATAGAGGAACACCGGTCGTTGCGCATGCACGTGAGAGATAAAGAATGCTCGATATGATGAAGAGGGGGAGGTGTGTGTGTGTGTGTGTGTGTGTGTGTGTGTGTGTGTGTGTGTGTGTGTGTGTGTGCATGCATGCATGGGAGACCGAGCTGAAGAAAAAGCTTGCATGTGTGCGATGGATAATGCCGTCAGGTAGTGTGTGTGCATGCATGCACGAGAGGGAGTTAGTGGTACAATTATAAAGATAAGATGATTGTGTGGGTGTAAAATACTAGGTGAGGTCATAATCAATGTAAAGTTGAATTCAAATATTTGAATAAGAGATCATGATGTTTGAAACCCATGCATGCATGAATATAACAGAGATATGGCGGTGTGGTTTGGAAACGAGCATGTTGTACTGTATACACATTGAACAAGGTCAGACTGATTTGAATTTGAGATACGGATGGCAGACATCGTTTGGCCACATTGCATCCGTGCATGGACATACTATTCTAATTGGAGATGATGGGTGGCTTTCGCATCACATATCTATATCTATACCCCTATATATTATATTTTATATTTTTATATAGTGTGCAGATAACTTTAACTTTGAAAGATGGTCGTTGGATGAAGCTAATTCGACGGTGCAGAGATGGCAAATTTGAGCACTAATGGCCATTGGATATCATCTAGATTCCACCAGATTTTGCCACATGTACAATCTAGAAGACTCGATGATTGAACTTAACCATAATACACAAACCTCAAAACACAAGCACTTCTTCTTTCTTCTAGAATCTTCCGTATGAGAATTGCCCAAATGTCTTTCTACATGATTTGCCATTATTTGTTTTTTTACTTTATGCTTTACAACGCACAATTCCATGAATCTTAAAATAGATTAGCTTTCTTATAAAAACTAGATGATTTTGAATGAAATGAACTATAAGAATTAAATGAACATATACATCATGCATATATGACCCAAAGCTTACATGCTATAATGTGGTATTTATTCATAATTTGGTTGCCAACTCTCATGCGTGCAATGCACGTGTACCTTACAAGTCTAAATGGTGTTTGTGTGTGTTGTGTGTGTTAAACACATTGTACGTAGTATCATAGTTGGTTTAGATTCCGAACATCTAGGTAGGGCATACATGTACTATGATTTGAATTCAACATAAAATGGATACATATGTGAATTTGTGATCGTATGTACATGTAGTTCATATTTATATAGGAATTTACTTCTCCTATATTCATGTCATGTGTTGTGAAGATAATATTTAAATGGTTCTATAACTAACCCGAGTACAACCCCATTCAAACAGGGAAAATGTACTCAAAGTTAGTCCATATGCTAGACAACACACATTGTTTTTTTATGGTTGAAGGAAATGCAAATTGTTTTGGTACTGTACATGTTATGTTTGTTGTCCCGACAATTTTTTTGTTGTATTTCTAGTAATATAGTAAAACGGGACATGGCTCTTGATACATCCATTTTGCATCATCCTTTTATATCGATATTTATTGCATTATGGGCTATTATTACACGTTATGTCACAATATTTATGCCTTTTCTCTCTTATTTTACAAGGTTTACATGAAGAGGGAGAATGCCGACAGCTGGAATTCTGGGCTAGAAAAGGAGCAAATATTAGAGACCTATTCTGCACAGCTCCAAAAGTCCTGAAACTTCACGGAGGCAGTTTTTGGAATTAATAAAAAATACTGGTGAAGGAATCAACCAGAGGGGGCCACCCACCATCCACGAGGGTGGGGGGCGCGCCCCCTGCCTCGTGGGCCCCCTGGCAGGCCTCCGGTGCCCATCTTCTACTATATGAGGTCTTTTACCTTGGAAAAAATCATAAGCAAGCTTTCAGGAAGAAACACCGCCGCCACATGGCGAAACCAATCTAGGGCTCCGACAGAGCTGTTTTGCCGGGGAAACTTCCCTGCGGGAGGGGGAAATCATCACCATCGTCATCACCAACGATCCTATCATCGGGAGGGGGTCAATCTCCATCAACATCTTCACCAGCACCATCTCCTCTAAAACCCTAGTTCATCTCTTGTATCCAATCCTTGTCTCAAAACCTCAGATTGGTGCCTGTGGGTTGCTAGTATTGTTAATTACTCCTTGTAGTTGATGCTAGTTGGTTTATTTGGTGGAAGATCATATGTTCAGATCCCTAATGCATATTAATACCCCTCTGATTATGAACATGAATATGATTTGTGAGTAGTTACATTTTTTCCCGAGGACATGTGAGAAGTCTTGCTATAAGTAGTCATGTGAATTTGGTATTCGTTCGATATTTTGATGAGATGTATGTTGTCTCCCCTCTAGTGGTGTTATGTGAACGTCAACTACATGACACTTCACCATTGTTTGGGCCTAGAGGAAGGCATTTGGAAGTAATGAGTAGATGATGGGTTGCTAGAGTGACAGAAACCTAAACCCTAGTTTATGAGTTGCTTCGTAAAGGGCTGATTTGGATCCATATGTTTCATGCTATGGTTAGGTTTACCTTAATACTTCTTTTGTAGTTGCGGATGCTTGCAATAGGGGTTAATCATAAGTGGGATGCTTGCCCAAGAAAGGGCTGTACCCAAGCACCGTCCACCCACATACCAAATTATCAGAGTAACGAATGCGAATCATATGAGCGTGACGAAAACTAGCTTGACGATAATTCTCTGTGTCCTCGGGAGCGTTTTTCTCTATATAAGAGTTTGTCCAGGCTTGTCCTTTGCTACAACAAGGATTGGGCCATCTTTCTGCACCTTATTTACTTTCATTACTTGTTACCCGTTACAAATTACCTTATCACAAAACTATCTGTTACCGATAAATTCAGTGCTTGCAGAGAATACCTTACTGAAAACTGCTTGTTATTTCCTTCTGCTCCTCGTTGGGTTCGACACTCTTACTTATCGAAAGGACTACGATAGATCCCTATACTTGTGGGTCATCAGCTCTCTCTAGTGATGATGTGCAAATTGTCTTTTTTTTGTACACGTTAAGCTTGTTCTCCCGAAATTTCAACCCGCGCCTTGTTATGCTGAAATTTCAAGCTAGCATCTCTGTATATCGTGCTGTGAAACTCCCGCCTCTTCAACCCGCGACTTGTTACCCCAAAATATTTAGGATATATATCTTTGTCTCGTTGTGCTCCGAAAACTCCCTCCATCTCAACCCGCGCCTTGCTATCCCAAAATTACAACGCGCGCGAAAACTCCCGCGAAATCCCAACACGCGAAATGCCCGCAATACCCCTGAACCGAAAGAACCGCCTAGCTCAAATTGGTTTGGGTACTTTTGTAACTTACCCCACATTTTGAACAAGCGTGCCCCTAAGCCATGGTTCCCTACTCCCATCCCATCAGCCCACCCATTTGTACACCGAGGCCGCGGAAACCCGCGGCTCCACACCCTCCTCCATCCGCCACCCAGCCGGAGCCTCTTCCCCGACAACGTCATCCACAGCAACACCTCGACGTCACTCATCCACCGTACTGGGTGAGGATCTGTCGTCGATCTCGTCATCCCGCCGGTTCAGCCACCCCGTCCTCCACCTCCAAGGAGCCGTCCCGATGTTCCCCTCGTCTTTCGCGCCACCTCCATTCCCACACCGCCGTCTTCACCTGCACCACTAGAAGAGAAGCATCATCACCGTTTCCTCGGATGAAGCCGAGGCCTAATCGGCGCCACCAAAGAAGTTGTACACTAATCACCGCATTTTCTTCTTCATTCGATCTCACGGTGATGCCGGCGCTCGGTCCCGAGCCGACATGGCGCAACTCCATCCATGACGGCATCGCCGGCCACTTCCTCCACGTTGTCGCTCCCTCAGCGGCGACGTCCACATCAGTTGGAGCTATTGCTTCTTTAGCTCTCGCTCGCGCTCCTGCTCTGCTCTTGCTCTCGGTCCCCTGCCTAGTCTGCTCTTGCTATTGCTCTTGCTCTTGCTCACGCTGCTGCTCTCGCTCTTGCTCTTGCCGGTGATGCTGCTCCGATATGGCTACACTTCAGTTGACTGAATCGACTTTTGGGTCAGTCAATTTTCAGGGGGTGGGGGGCTCACCGGAGTTAAGGAAGAACCAGCTGCAACAAGGAGGGGGGCTCGCCGGAGAGGTACCCCACTATATATCTTAGGGATCGGGGTGGGGGCGGTGGTCGCCGGTGGTGGTGGGGCGGTGGCGTGGGGATTGTCGGAGAAAAAGCTCGGCATGGGGGGGGGGGCTAGTGGGATGGCCGGGGTAGCGGCGGACCAGCGGTGGGGAGTGGTTTTGGGGCGGGTGGGGCGGGGGGGGGGGGGGGGGGGGCGGCGGTTTGGCCGGTGGTGGCTGGCGGCTGAGGGGAGTGGAGGTTGAAGATGAACTGCAGGCCCTTGATTTCGTATCCAACTGCTGGCAAATTGACTGACCAGAGATGAAAAAACAGTCGATTAACTTGTAGCCTCACCCTGATGCTGCGACATGACCAGGTGCCTCGGCTCTCGCACACACTGCTGCTACTGCTTTCTTGCTACTAGTGCGTTCAGTTTCGACAGTAAAATTCAGTTTCAACAGCAACATTCAGTTTTGAGTGAACTGGCTTGTAGCCTACTGGTTGCAGTGTCCTTAGTAGCACCTCAGGTCCTGGGTTCGACTCCCGGTGGGAGCGAATTTAAACAGGCCTGGGCAAAAATTTCTGGAATAAAAGGACTGTGGGGCTGTTGCTCTATAGTAAATAGTCAAAAAACATTCAGTTTCGACAGTTAAGTTCATTTTCGACAGTTAAGTTCACAGATGAACGGCTGATGTATTTTACATCTAGCACTTTTGTATTTAACGTCATCTATTGGAGATGCTATTAGAATTCCACTCAGGTTAACATTGTCTCTCTTGTCCTGCTTCAGACTCGGCGTCGTAGCACTCACCGGAGCTGCTCCAACAACGAAACCCTCCATCACAGCGGAGCAGTACCCCGAGCTCCATCTCCAGACGCCTAAGATCTTCTTCCCCTCCTCCGACAGCTAAGTCAGCCGGAGCATCCTCACCGACCAACCCAATCACGCCGAGATCGACATGGCTTCACCAAAGAGGTTGTACACTTGTTGCTTCTCTTTTTTACTCTACATGTTATATATATTGTCCACTGAGCACACGTAGTAACGTGAAAAGCGATTATTTTATCCTACTATATGACAAGCAGTGAGGTACCAGGCAACTTAGCTATCCGTGATGGACTCTCTTGAATGCCATCATTATTTATCTCTGAGCGTCCGAGCTGTGCATTTGTCGATGTGCCTGGGAGCTGATCTAGTAGGGTAGTGGCCTGGGTCCAAAGTAGTAGAAGTGGCACAAAAACATTTTTTGAGTGTAGGCTTTTCCTTGCTCAAGCCTGCCTACTAGAATCGCTAGTGGTTGAAAGGAAAAGTGAAGGAAAAACATAGGAATTGGAAAGTTTCCTATGGTACTACTATTCATGCATTTGGTTCAAAGGAATGGAGCAAAGGAAAAACTGTAGGATTTGTTCCTTTAGTGTCTCCTTGAAAGAACAAACTATAGGAATTTTAATTTCCACTTGTCCTCGTTTTCAAATTCCTATTCATGAAGCACAAGACTAAGAGATAGTAGCATAATAGCATTATAACCGTACATTTTCTTGTGGTTTGACTTAATCTCACCATGCTTCTTTGCATCTTGTGATCTTCCAATTCTTGTGAACCAAACACCCAAATTGGCAGTAATCCTATGTTTTTAAATTCTCTGTTTTGCACATGTATTCCTATCCTATTCCTGTCTATTTCCTATCCCTGCATTGTTAGAATCCTCAAATTCAAACAAGCCCGTACACAATTACTTCTGTTACATATATGTGTCAAAGAAAACCTGGTGTGGTTTGTCCTGCTCCTGCTGTGCTATGTTCCACCCCAGCTCAGCTGCTCCAACGACGAAAGGGTTCACCATAATAGGGATCCGCTCTCCAGACTGTCTTTTGCCGCCTCAGATTTTCTTCCCTGCCGCCGGCAGCCATGACAACTCCATTACCATCATCAACTGAGCAGATGACCTTGAGGACTATACGGGTCTGCAAGAGAGGTCGCACTCTTCCGTGTCTTCTTACGTTATGCATCGGTTAATATGATGACATGCTACTTTATCATCGTGTTCACCTATTAGACTCCGAGTCAGGTCCAAAGTAATGCTGAAACTTGAGTTTTTAAATGGTTGTGGGGTACATATTGGGGCAGCAATCAGTACTATCTCTCTACCATTTGGTTAATCTCGGGTGTCTACTATGAGTTTCATGTTGGGTGCAAATAAACATTAAAGGAGCCATTATCAGTATTTTTTAACTAAAGCTATTATCTTCCTCCTATCATTGGTTTTGGGTCTATCCATAGTTTGCTACCATCACTCTGGATTTGTGCATGCACTCCTTACATAATCTCACTATGTTTTATTCCTATGCATGTCAGTTATTGTACACAATGGAACTGAACATGTAGAGCAAAAGAGACGAGCCTTGCATGGCAATGAAATTTCATGCAGACGTCGCTCCTTGGTGGGCGCAAAGGCAGCCCCCCTCCACCCATTTCGGATTGTAATCAAGAGGAAGATAACTGTTCTGAGGGGGATTCAAAAGGAGAAGACCACTCCTATTTACCCTCTGAGGTCTTCGCTCTAACTTGGCATGCTGATGTTGGTAATGTCATGCATATGGTGCCTTGCATTGCTTACTTTATACATCAAATATGTCATCTGCTTAGTTTAGACATGCTTTGTGTGAATGCCATCTGTTTAGTTTCTTTATCATATATGTGAATCATGCATTGCCATCTTGTTTAGCCAGACATCATATATGTGAATTTTGAAATGCCACCCAGGTTAGCCAGTAATCTTATATGTGAATTATATCATGCCATCATTTTTTTATACATGTTAAATTTGTCAACAATTTTGGTACATTCAATTACTCTTCCTGTGCATCAGCCATTCGGCACGGTCATGGACAAATCTGGAGTGGAAACAAGGTCTTCAGAGCAGAGAATGCTATCTGACGAAGTGCATGTCTAGCTGGTTACAGATAGCTCCTCAGAGGAGGATTCAGAAACAGATGACCAATCCTATTCCCCCCTCCCGAGGTGCATGCTCTAACTTGGCAGCGTTATTTTGCTCATATCGTGTGTATGGTATCTTGCATTGCTATGTCATTTGCTTAGTTTAGACATGCTTTGTGTGAATGCCATCTGTTTAGTGTCTAATTACCATATATGTGAATTATGCAATGCCATCTTGTTGCAAGACATTATATATGTGAATTATGCAATGCTATCTTGTTGCAAGGCATTATATATGTGAATTATGCAATGCCATGCTGTTTAGCCAAGCTTCATATATGTGAATTATATCATGCCGTCCTTTTTTTGTATTTCTCATTGGATTTGTTGACAATGTTTGTGTATTCAACTGCTCTTCCTGTGCATCAGCCATTTGAACTGGTGATGGAGAAATCTGGAGTGAAAACATGGTCTTTAGAGCAGACAATGCTACTTGCTGAAGTAGATATCTTGCTGGTTATAGATAGCTCTTCAGAGGAGGATTCAGAGGAAGATGACCAGTCCTGTTATCCCCCTGAGGTGTATGCTCAAACTTGGCAGGGTTATATTACTCATATCATGAATATGTTGTATTGCAATGCTTAGTTTTTACATCATATACACAATATTGAATGCCATCTCCTTAGTTGAAACATCATATATGTGCCCTCTGCTCACTTGCTTAGTATATAAATCATATATTTGAATTATATCATGCCATGATATTTACATAGATAGCATGTATCTGAATTATGGCATGCCAACCCATTTTCTAAAGACATAATATAGTTTCTCCTCCTGTTTACATAGTCTTCATATTTTGAATTAGGTCATTCTATCCGTGAATTATATCATGTCATCATGTTTCCATCGACGGCATGCTTGTGATTTATTGCATGCCAACCACTTTAATAGACACATCATATAGTTATATCATGTCATCCTGTTTACATAGTCATCTTATTTTGAAGTATGTAATTATATCCTGTTTAGTTAGCCATCATACATGTGAAATTGTGTCATGCTATCCTATTTAATTAGCCATCATATATGTGAAATTATATCCTACTATCATGTTTGGTTAGAGAACATAAATGTGAATTATTTCATGCCCTGTTTTCTTCCCTACTATCCATTGCACCTGTCTATCTTACAATGTCTGTACATTCAATTACTTTTCTTGTTTATAAGCCATTTCAATTTGAGGGGGTGATGGCAGTATCCGTGGGAGTAAAAACATGGTCTTCAGAAAATATCGTGCTACCTGTCGATGCAGATAGAACAACGGTTGTACTTTCCCAAGAATCAGCCCCACCACACATAACTCAGACTCACGCAGATTGTACCCCTACCCAGTTGGGCAGAGAACAAGCTACACCCCTTCTATCCCCAACCCCAGCAGATAGTAACCCAGTTCCAGTTGACACAACACCGTCTCCACCACAGCACCCAAACACGAGCAGTTAGTAAGGCAACTGTAGTGCCCAAAGCATGAGGACCGCCACTCTGAACCCCAAGTCCAACGCTTAAAGCAGAAGAACAATTGTTCTTAGGTCAGGTTCTGTAGCTATGGTTCATACTACTTTGCTCTTGCATCACTGTATTTACTCATACCAACTAATTTCAAAATTGAAGGATGCAATTGAAACTCCAATGGCGCAACAAAATTGTTTTAAACCTGTTTCTTTAATGTGTTTGCTGTTGTAACTTACTCTATGTTGATTTCAGTTTTGATTGAATAAATAGTTATGTTCTCATGCCATGTACATTACAAGTGTTGTTATTGTTGTGTAGTTTCCCACACTTATATTCTGTCTATGCTGCTTTGTCTTAAATAGATACGATTCGAACTGTCTCTATCTTGATTTCGCAACATAAACTAGAATGATATAGACCATACAGTGACCATACTACATAGATATATGTTTGTTTCATGCTTTTATCCTGTCCACCTTACTACTGATCTAGTTTATCAAAATGAGTTTCATATACAACATGGTAAACCTGTGATGTGTTTGTTTGTTTATCTTTTAGAACGCGGATAAAATATTGGAGAAGAGTACCCCGTTATGCAATGGTAAAGGAAGTAACGCAGATAAGGTTCAATATAGTGAGACATCCCTGTTGGTCTCCAAGAAAGCTAATAAAAACTATATTGAATACACTGAGACAACCCCAAAGTCCTGTCTTGATGTAGTGTTCGAGTTACTGGCTACTACTGCTGGCACCAGCTCTTTGAACTTGCTGTCTGAATCAGTTCGGCTTCTTGAGTCTCAACTTCAAGTTGAAAGACATCGATCTGATGTTATGCGAAAGGAAGCCGAAGGACTGAGGAAGTCCCTGCAGAATTCAGATGCATACTTTCAGGTGCAACAGCAAGTGCCGGAGGATTTAAGCGCCAAACAACAGAAAGTTAATAAGCTTGCTAAGCATCTTGCCAGCATTATGGGTACCCAGGATATTGTTTCTTTAGCTCTTTTGAAGTGGTTTCAGTTTTAGACTTGTTTTGCTGCGTTGTTTATTTGCACTGGTCACCAACTTTGACAACCAATGTATATGATATGCTGCTTTGTTCCCTATATTGGCACTAGTGGCGAACTTTGATGCCCAATGGATGTAATATGTGTATAGCCGTCCTAGCCTAGCATAAGTTGCTTGCTTATTTATTTTCTTGTTGTATTGTTTATTTGTTTGCCTGTAGTTAGTGCAGTACTTTTTCCGCGGTTTGCTAGTGGCCGCAATAACCTATTTTTCAAAACTAGGCCACAATAACCATGGGCTACATATTTACTATAGTTACCATGGGCCTCCTACGGACCGTAGAAACAATGGGCCTTCTAAGGGCCATAGAAACAATGGGCCTTCTACAGGCCGTAGCATCAATGGGCCTTCTACGGGCCGTATGATCGATCGGCCCAACATGGGCCAATAATAGACCACATTATGGGCCATAAACGGGCTAGATTTGGAATTGTTCGTTCATGGGCCGACAATAATAGGCCGTCGTTAATCGACCGTATTTAAGGATGCTATGAAAACGGCCCAAGGGATTAACGGGCCGCAAACGGGCCGATTGTAACCACGGGTTGAATTTGGCCCACAAGCAGAAAAGGCCAGTAACGGGCCGTAAGAAACCGAATGCTAGAAATGAGCCCAAGAATAATTGGGCCCTGAGAAGGACGAAAGATAACATGGGTTGGAAACGGCCCAGTGGAATAACGTCCAGATTCACCACGGGCCATTGATGGGCCAAGAGTTACAAATGGCCTCGTATGGGCCGAAAGACATCATGGGCCATACATGGGCCAGAAGTTACAACAGGCTGGAATCATATTGGATGGCCCAGATGAAGCTACTGGGCTTAATTCCGATAGGCCGTAACGGGCGATGAGTTAGAGGGCCATAAATGGGCTATATATGAACTTGCCGTTAACAGGATTTCCTTGGGCTGGCCCGTTACCTTTTGACCAAGTCAAACGGGCCGGCCTTTTCATTGGAAAGGGCCTCTTTTGGGCCGTGCCACGTGTCGATGTATCATAGGCGCCTCCTGTCCAATGAATGGATGACATCTGTCCCAACGGTGAGCCAACACGTGTTTCCTCCGGCCAATGAGAATTTTACACGTGGAAAATCCTCATTGGTCCGGGCTGTTAGTGGGGTATCGGATCCAATACCGGACCCGATAGCTTACCGGCGACCCGTTACAGTGGATGCCACGTGTTGGTCACCCTTGACGAAAGCACTTCCATGACGCGCCATTTATCGTCATGGAAGTGGACACTTCCGCGATGATAATTTTGGTAATGTCATGGAACACTTCTACGACAACACATGTATGACTATCTTTATTCTGTCATAAAATCGTCATGGATGTACATGCATGACAGAAAACGTGACCTACTGTGACAAACACGTATCATCACGGAAGTGTATTTTTTTGTAGTGTATGTTCATAACCGTGTTAGGCCAGAAGGAAGCATCTCCAAGGGCCATGAAACAGAGGAGGTTATTGAGTTTTTTGTTGACTTTATTCCTGAGCTTAAGCCAATTGGTGTTCCTCAATCGACGCATGAGGGCAGACTAAGTGGAAAAGGCATTCTAGGACCAAAAGCAATAATATGTAGGGACGGGCATTCTTGGGCGCAAGCACACTACACAGTTCTACAAAATTCTACCTTGGTGGCCCCATATATCAATGAACACAAGAATATTCTACGCTCCCAACACCCGGGGCAGTCTGACGACTGGATTACACGTGCACACATGTCGACTTTTGGTGGTTGGTTGCAAACACATCTCATGGGTAACATCAGTGTTGGAGATGAGCTGTACTTGTTGGCCAGGACACCATCTTTGACTGTATTGACTTTCCAAGGGTACGCAATAAATGGGAATACATTTTACATGATCGCCCAAGATAAAAAGAGCACCAACCAAAACAGTGGTGTCCGCTTTGATGCAGTAAACACCAATGGGGAAACAGACACATATTATGGTTACATAGAGGAGATATGGGAACTTGACTATGGACATGATTTTAAGGTCCCTTTGTTTCGGTGCAAATGGGTCAATCTGACAGGAGGCGGGTAATGGTAGACCCGCAATACGGAATGACAAGTGTGGATCTCAACAACCTTGGGTACACAGATGAACCATTTGTCCTAGTCAATGATGTGGCGCATGTTTTCTATGTGAAGGATGATGCATGTCTACTACATAACATTCTTCTTGTAGACGTTGTTGGGCCTCCAAGTGCAGAGGTTTGCAGGACAGTAGCAAATTTCCCTCAAATGAATGACCTAAGATTTATCAATCCGTGGGAGGCGTAGGATGAAGATGGTCTCTCTCAAACAACCCTGCAACCAAATAACAAAGAGTCTCTTGTGTCCCCAACACACCCAATACAATGGTAAATTGTATAGGTGCACTAGTTCGGCGAAGAGATGGTGATACAGGTGCAATATGGATGGTAGATATAGGTTTTTATAATCTGAAATTATAAAAACAGCAAGGTAACTAATGAAAAAAGTGAGCGAAAACGGTATTGCAATGCGTTGAAGCAAAGCTCAAGGTTCATACTTTCACTAGTGCAAGTTCTCTCAACAAGGATAACATAATTAGATCATATAACTATCCCTCAACATGCAACAAAGAGTCACTCCAAAGTCACTAATAGCGGAGAACAAACGAAGAGATTATTGTAGGCTACGAAACCACCTCAAAGTTATTCTTTCCGATCAATCCATTGGGCTATTCCTATAAGTGTCACAAACAACCCTAGAGTACGTAGTAAAATAACACCTTAAGACACAAATCAACCAAAACCGTAATGTCACCTAGATACTCCAATGTCACCTCAAGTATCCACAGGTATGATTATACGATATGCATCACACAATCTTAGACTCATCTATTCAACCAACACAAAGAACTTCAAAGAGTGCCCCAAAGTTTCAACCGGAGAGTCAAGACGAAAACGTGTGCCAACCCCTATGTATAGATTCCCAAGGTCACGGAACCTGCAAGTTGATCACCAAAACATACATCAAGTGAATCAATAGAACACCCCATTGTGACCACAGGTATCCCACGCAAGACATACATCAAGTGTTCTCAAATCCTTAAACACTCAATCCGATAAGATAACATCAAAGGGAAAACTCAATTCATCACAAGGATATAGAGGGGGGAAACATCATAAGATCCAACTATAATAGCAAAGCTCGCGATACATCTAGATCGTGCCAAATCAAGAACACGAGAGAGAGAGAGAGAGATCAAACACATAGCTACTAGTACATACCCTCATCCCTGAGGGTGAACTACTCCCTTCTCGTCATGGAGAGCGCCGGGATGATGAAGATGGCCACCGGTGATGATTCCCCCCTCCGGCAGGGTTCCAGAATAGGGTCCTGATTGGTTTTTGGTGGCTACAGAGGCTTGCGGCGGCAGAACTCCCGATCTAGGTTTATTTTCGGGGGTTTTTGTATTTATAGGAATTTTTGGCGTTGGTCTCACGTCAGGGGGTCTCCGTGTCATCCACGAGGTAGGGGGCACGCCCAGGGGGGTAGGGCGCGCCCTCCATCCTCGTGGATGGCTTGGGACTGTTCTGGCCCAACTCTTTTTCTTCGGGGGCTTCTTTTGGTCAATAAAAAATCATCGAAAATTGTCACGTCAATTGGACTCCGTTTGGTATTCCTTTTCTGTAAAACTCAAAAACAGGGAAAAAACATAAACTGGCACTGTCTCTAGGTTAATAGGTTAGTCCCAAAAATCATATAAAATAGCATATACATGCATATAAAACATCCAAGATGGATAATATAATAGCATGGAACAATAAAAAATTATAGATACATTGGAGACGTATCAAGCATCCCACAACTTATTTCCTGCTCGTCCTCGAGTAGGTAAATGATAAAAACAGAATTTTTTATGTGGAATGCTACCTAACATATTTATCAATGTAATCTTCTCTATTGTATCAAGAATATTCAGATCCATAAGATTCAAAAACAACAGTTCAATATTGACATAAAAAGTAATACTTCAAGCATACAAACAAGGCAATCATGTCTTCTCAAAATAACATGGCCAAAGAAAGCTATCCCTACAAATCATATAGTCTGGCTATGCTCTATCTTCATCACACAAAATATTTAAATCATGCACAACCCCGGTTTCAGCCAAGCAATTTTTTCATACTTTAGTATTCTCAAACTTTTTCAACTTTTACGCAATACATGAGCGTGAGCCATGGACATAGCACTATAGGTGGAATAGAATGGTGGTTGTGGAGAAGACAAAAGGGAGAATATAATCTCACATCAACTAGGCGTATCAACTGGCTATGGAGATGCCCATCAATAGATATCCATGTGAGTGAGTAGGGATTGCCATGCAATGGATGCACTAGAGCTATAAGTTTATGAAAGCTCAAAAAGAACCTAAGTGGGTGTGCATCCATCTTGCTTGCTCATGAAGACCTAGGGCATTTGAGGAAGCCCATCATTGGAATATAGAATCCAAGTTCTATAATGAAAAATTCGCACTATTATACGGAAGTGACAACATAGGAGGCTCTCTATCATGAAGATCATGGTGCTACTTTGAAGCATAAGTGTGGTAAAAGGATAGTAGCATTGCCCCTTCTCTCTTTTTCTCTCATTTTTTTTGTTTTTTTGGGCCCTCTCTTTTTTTTGGCCTCTTTTTTTATTTTTATTTTTATTATTTTTCGTCCGGAGTCTCATCCCGACTTGTGGGGGAATCATAGTCTCCATCAACCTTTCCTCACTGGGACAATGCTCTAATAATGATGATCATCACACTTTTATTTACTTACAACTCAAGAATTACAACTCAATACTTAGAACAAAATATGACTCTATATGAATGCCTCCGGTGGTGTACCGGGATGTGCAATGAATCAAGAGTGACATGTATGAAAGAATTATGACCGCTGGCTTTGCCACAAATACGATGTCAAATACATGATCATGCAAAGTAATATGACAATGATGGAGCGTGTCATAATAAACGAAACGACAGAAAGTTGGATGGCAATATATCTCGGAATTGCTATGGAAATGCCATAATAGGTAGGTATGGTGGCTGTTTTGTGGAAGGTATATGGTGGGTGTATAGTACCGGCGAAATTTGTGCGATACTAGAGAGTCTAGAAATGGTGGAAGGGTGAGAGTGCGTATAATCCATGGACTCAACATTAGTCATAAAGAACTCACATACTTATTGCAAAAATCTATTAGTCACCAAAGCAAAGTACTACACGCATGCTCCTAGGGGAAGGGTTGGTAGGAGTTAAACATCGCACGATCCCGACCTCCACACAAAGGAAGACAATCCAAAAAAGAAATCATGCTCCGACTTCATCACATAACGGTTCATCATACGTGCATGCTATGGGAATTACAACTTTAACACAAGTATCCCTCAAATTCACAAGTACTCACTAGCATGACTCTAATATCACCATCTTCATATATCGAAACAATCATAAGGAATCAAACTTCTCTTAGTATTCAATGCACTTTATATGAAAGTTTTTATTATATCCCTCTTGGACGCCCATCATATTAGGACTAAATCTATAACCAAAGCAAATTACCATGCTGTTCTAAAAGACTATCAAAATAATATAAGTGAAACACTGAGAGTTCATAAATTTCTACAAATATAAAACTACCATCATGCTCTAAAAAGATATAAGTGAAGCACTAGAGCAAACGACAAACTACTCCAAAAGATATAAGTGAAGATCAATGAGTAGTCGAATAATTATGTAAATATGTGAAGATTCTCTAACATTTAAGAATTTCAGATCTTGGGATATTATTCAAACAGCAAGCAAAACAAAACAAAACAAAATGACGCTCCAAGCAAAACACATATCATGTGGTGAATAAAAATATAGCTTCAAGTAAGGTTACCGATGAACGAAGACGAAAGAGGGAATGCCTTCCGTGCATCCCAAGTTTAGGCTCTTGGTTGTCCTTGAATATTACCTTGGGGTGCCTTGGGCATCCCCAAGATTAGACTCTTGCAACTCCTTATTCCATAGTCCACCGAATCAATACCCAAAACTTGAAAACATCACAACACAAAACTCAACAGAAAACTCGTAAACTCCGTTAGTATAAGGAAATAAAATCACCACTTTTGGTACTGTTGTGAACTCATCATTTATTTATATTTGTGTAATATCTACTGTATTCCAACTTCTCTATGGTTCATACCCTCCGATACTACTCATAGATTCATCAAAATAGGCAAACAACACACCGAAAACAGAATCCGTCAAAAACAGAACAATAAGTAGTAATCTGTAACTCTCGAATACTTTTGTAACTCCAGAAATTCTGAACTGAATTGGAGGACGTGAGTAATTTTTCTATTAATCTTCTGCAAAAAGAATCAACTTAAAATCACTCTTCTGTAAAAAAATGACAGCTAATCTCGTGAGCGCAAAGTTTCTGTTTTTTACAGCAAGATCACATTAACTTTCACCCAAGTCTTCCCAAATGTTCTACTTGGCACTTTATTGAAACAAAAGCTATAAAACGTGATTACTACAGTAGCTTAATCATGTGAACACACAAAAACAGTAGTGGTAAATATTGGGTTGTCTCCCAACAAGCGCTTTTCTTTAATGCCTTTCTAGCTAGGCATGATGATTTCGATGATGCTCACATAAAAGATAAGAATTGAAACATAAAGAGAGCATCATGAAGAACATGACTATCACATTTAAGTCTAACCCACTTCTTATGCATAGGGGTTTTGTGAGCAAACAATTCATGGGAGCAAGAATTAACTGGCATAGGAAGGCAAAACAAGCATAACTTCAAGATTTTCAACACATAGAGAGGAAACTTGATATTATTGCAATTCCTACAAGCATATATCCCTACCTCAAAATAATTTTCAATAGAATCATGAATTAATTCAACAATATAACTATCACATAAAGAAACTCTTTTCATGAGCCAAAAGCATAGAAATTTTATTACTCTCCACATAAGCAGATTTCTTCTCATTAATAGTAGTGGGAGCAAACTCAACAAAATAACTATCATGTGAGGCATAATCCAATTGAAAATTAAAATCAAGATGAAAAGTTTCATGGTTATAATTATTCTTTATAGCATACATGTCATCACAATAATCATCATATATAACAACTTTGTTCTCATAATAAATTGGAACCTCTTCCGAAATAGTGGATTCATCACTAAATAAAGTCATGACCTCTCCAAATCCACTTTCATCAATATAATCATCGTAAATAGGAGGCATGCTTTCATGAAATTAAGTTTTCTCATCAAAACTTGGGGGACTAAAAACATCATCTTCATCAAACATAGCATCCCCAAGCTTGTGGCTTTGTATGTCATTAGCATCATGGATATTCAAGGAATTCATACTAACAACATTGCAATCATACTCATCATTCAAATATTTAGTGCCAAACATTTTAATGCATTCTTATTCTAACACTTGAGCACAGTTTCCCTTTCCATCATTTTCACGAAAAATATTAAAAAGAGGAAGCATATGAGGCACCCTCAGTTCCATTTTTTGTAGTTTTCTTTTATATACTAAACTAGTGATAAAACAAGAAACTAAAACATTCGAGTGCAAGATCTAAAGATATACCTTCAAGCACAAACCTCCCCGGCAATGGTACCAGAAAAGAGCTTGATGTCTACTACACAACCTTCTTCTTGTAGACGTTGTTGGGCCTCCAAGTGCAGAGATTTGTCGGACACTAGCAAATTTCCCTCAAGTGGATGACCTAAGGTTTATCAATCCGTGGGAGGCGTAGCATGAAGATGGTTTCTCTCAAACAACCCTGCAACCAAATAACAAAGAGTCTCTTGTGTCCCCAACACACCCAATACAATGGTAAATTGTATAGGTGCACTAGTTCGGCAAAGAGATGGTGATAAAAGTGCAATATGGATGGTAGATATAGGTTTTTATAATATGAAAATATAAAAACAGCAAGGTAACTAATGATAAAAGTGAGCGAAAGCGGTATTGCAATGCGTTGAAACAAGGCCTAGGGTTCATATAATTTCACTAGTGCAAGTTCTCTCAACAAGGATAACATAATTAGAGCATATAACTATCCCTCAACATGCAACAAAGAGTCAATCCGAAGTCACTAATAGCGGAGAACAAGCGAAGAAATTATTGTAGGGTACGAAATCACCTCGAAGTTATTCTTTCCGTTCAATACATTGGGCTATTCCTATAAGTGTCACAAACAACCCCAGAGTACGTAGTAAAATAACACCTTAAGACACAAATCAACCAAAACTCTAATGTCACCTAGATACTCCAATGTCACCTCAAGTATCCACGGGTATGATTATACGATATGCATCACACAATCTCAGATTCATCTATTCAACCAACTCAAAGAACTTCAAAGAGTGCCCCAAAGTTTCTACTGGAGAGTCATGATGAAAACGTGTACCAACCCCTATGCATTGATTGCCAAGGTCTTGGAACCCGCAAGTTAATCACCAAAAGATACATCAAGTGAATTAATAGAATACCCCATTGTCACCACAGGTATCCCATGCAAGATATACATCAAATGTTCTCAAATCCTTAAAAACTCAATTTGATAAGATAACTACAAAGGGAAAACTCAATTCATCACAAGGAGATAGAGGGGGAGAAACTTCATAAGATCTAATTATAATAACAAAGCTCGCAATATATCAATATCGTGCCAAATCAAGAACACAAGAGACTCTTCTGGCCCAACTCTTTTACTTTGGGGGCTTCTTTTGGTCCATACAAAATCATCAAAAATTGGCACGTCAATTGGACTCCATTTGGTATTCCTTTTATGTAAAACTCAAAAACAAGGAAACAACAGAAACTGGCACTAGGCTCTAGATTAATAGGTTAGTCCCAAAAATCATATAAAATAGGATATAAATGTGTATAAAACATCCAAGATGGATAATATAATAACATGGAACAATAAAAAATTATAGATACATTGGAGACTATCAAAGGACATGTCTACCAAACCGAGAAAAAGAAAAGATAAGGAAGCGAATACATCATACGACGAGCCAAATCGCCACATAGTTCTTTCAGGGAAAAGAAACATCGTGGGAGTGCAGGAGAAGATAGACATGTGAGAAGATTATGAAAAGTTTCATCAAATTCCTCCCTTCACACTGGAGACTGACCCAAGCAGCAGGTGCAGTTGCAGGTTGTTCCATGTTGGGACATGGATTTCATGGATATTCTTGGGATATAACAATTCTCTTATTTAATTAATGCACATATATAATTGGTAAAGGGTGGAAGGCTCGGCCTTATGCCTGGTGTTTTGTTCCACTCTTGCTGCCCTAGTTTCCATAATACCGGTGTTATGTTCCTTGATTTTGTGTCCCTAGCACGATGAGGAGTATGGGGCCTTGTTAAATGATGAAGATTATCCATGGTTACGGCGCAATAAGCAAGGGACACACGTGAAGAAAAAGTGAAGACTTTCTCTCTAGTGAGTTTCCGGACATATAGCTGGAAAATCCCAAGTTTTGCAAGATTGCACCCCTACCGTGTGGTTTCTCTAATCGGAGGACCGCTTATGCCGAGCCAAATCCAGATGAGAGGATTTCTGGTTGCTTTCTAGTGACACCGAGGACACCATATCAGATGGTAGGATTGTTCAAGTAACTATTCATCATATACAAGATGACCGAATAATTTGCACCTTTGATTCTCGGTTGAAATCCATAGTTATGTTCCACAACTATTCTGGTGACGGCTTTAATCTAGAATCACAATAGTGACATGCAGGCGATGTATTAACTGGCAAGATTGGCATCTTCTTTAATTTTTGGTAAATGTATGTTTTTTCCTTGTACAAATATGCAGGTAATAGAGAGATATGTGGATATCCATTGGTAGGCCACCTGAAAAGCATGAGAAATAAGAGAATCTTATCAGAATAGTCTATTGTTTTGGCATATTTAATGAACATCAGGGCACCTTTATATTATCTTACATCAGGAGTACAAACCCGCATCATGAGTATGTTGGGTTATACCCAAAGGGCTTTAGATTCCGGAAGAAAGATTTTGACAGCATTGATCGCCTTGTGTCATATTTTCAAAAACATATTGACAAACCACCACCTGATGTTGGCCCTTCAATGCGAAATGTTGTGGCAATGGTACCTATGAAAAATAACTTTATAGAAGTATTTTTCACTATCTGATGAAAATCTATATAATCAAACATTGCATTCATATAAGCATTCACTCTGGCAAGCATTCTAGCAATCAAAATACAATCAATGAATAAAGCAATAAAGAAAACAATAAGAAAAAGCAAATAGAAAGCAAAACAAAACTTCAAGGAAATCCAAATAGAAACTCCTAAGGGAACTGTAGGACTTAACTACAAATAACAAAAGTAGTTTAAAAAATAACTAAAATGTTATATTTTCATAAAGTAATTTTGTTAAAAACTTTCATAGCAAAAATAATTAAATCAGAACTAGGCATGTGTGCTACTGCTTTTGAATCTTTTTAAAACAAAACTAAAATAATTTGTCTCGGTTGGTGGCACCAACCTGGACTAAAGGCCTACCACAAATTTTCACACCCGTCTTTGTCTCACCTCACCAAGTGATGAGCTAGTTGACCAACATAAATATCCGGGTCGTCCAGAAGGGATAAGCTTCTGACATCATTGCATCCTTTGTTAAGGATATGGACTCTTACTATGAATCTTCTACAAGATTCATAGTAAGGGTTTATCTCCTTCACATAGGGAACATTGGTGTCAGCTTTTTTTTACTCATTTTGTGTCTATGCATCAAAATAAATTAGGTTAACAAAAAGTATTAGGTTAAGCTAACAACTTAATAGAAAAGAAAATATAACATTATTAGTTTAACAAGAAGTATTTTATAATATTCTTCAATAGCAAAAAGAATCAACTATTTTTTTATAAAACTCTAGTTATGATAAAAATAATATTAACTTAGAATTATATAAAATTTATCCAACTAAAGTTTCCATAAAGTATTTTTTGTTAAAAACTTTAGTAGCAAAAAGAACTATATCAAAACGAGGCATGTATGCTACTGTTTTTGAATCTGTTTAAAAGAAAACTAAAACTAAAATATCCTAAAAAGGTCTAAAATCAAAAATAGGAAAAATAGCTTTAGTCCTGGTTGGTGGCTAGGAACCAGACTAAAGGCCTACCTTTAGTCCCGATCGGATCCACCAACCGGGAATAAAGGCCCGCCTTTAGTCCCGATCGGGTCCTGGGTTCGATTCCCAGGCTCCGCAGTTTTTTTTGCATTTTAAATGTTGTTTGATATTTATTTGTGTTTAAATATGTTCAAACTTGTTTAAATCATAACAGTAATATTTTTTTAAAAAACAGTAATAATTTTTTAAAAAATATGTTCAAATTTGTTACTTGAAAATATCATCGGCGGTGGCGGTGGAGCGGGGGAGGGTGCGGGGGGTGCCCGTTGGCGGCGGTGGAGCGGGGGAGGGTGCGGGGGGCGGGTGCTCGTCGGCGGCGGTGGAGGGGGATCGGGATCGAGTGTCCTCATGAATTCAAAAGGTGCCTGTGAAATTTAAAAATATTCATGATATCTGTCCTTGTCGCTACCGGTGTAGGATTCCATCGTTACCCCGGAGTTCTGATAACCATTGCTCTTCATGTCCTTGTCCTCGGTGTAGAATGTGTAGCCGTTGATATCGTACGCCTCATAGGTCATCAGGTTGTGCTCGGCACCCTGTGACAAGGCGAATATAAGTTGTTCTTCCGCGGAAGAATCCTCATGTAAAGGGTACGACAGAAGCTTCTGCTTGAACCAACGCGTGAAACACGAGTTGTGCTCTTTGATTATATCTCCATCCGTACTCTATTGGCCTCGGTCATTGTACGTCTTCTCGATAAAGGTTTTGTGCTCTACCACCCAAGGATCGACCACGTCTATGTGTTGTAGCGTGACTAGGTTTGCTCTTTCAAAGTCGGTGAGTCGACCCTAACCTTGGCATACTAATGGCGCACCTGCTGGCAGTGCGCCATTAGTAGTTTTGTAAAAAAGTAAAAAATAATAATTTTTATACTAATGGCGCACCGTTGCACAGTGCGCCATTACTAGTTTAAACTAGTAATGGCGCACTGTGCAATGGTGCACCATTAGTAGTTTTGCCAAAAAGTAAAAAAAAAAACAAATTACTGGCGCACTTTGTCGCCGGTGCGCCATTAGTAGTTCTAACTACTAATGGCGCACTTTGCCCGGATGCGCCGTTAGTATGTTTGAAAAAATGAAAAAAATTTGTTACTAGTGGTGCACCTTTTGTCTGGTGCGCCATTAGTGTCTTCCACACTAATGTCGTATCTCCACCTGGTGCGCCATTAGTATATAGTAGTGGCGCACCACTTCTCTGGTGCGCCATTAGTGTCGATCCTATCTTTAGCCCTTTTCCTAGTAGTGCTAGGGATGAGTGGAAAAGGAGTTGTGATTTCAACACCCCGAAGTAAGTAGTACTAGCTAGTTCCGCACATCTCTCATTGATTCTAGTTTCAATACCATTATCATGCTTGATTATTATTTTTGATTCAACTCTATTCTCGTAAAGTGCTTGAGGCAGGAAGCTGGGAATAATTTATGTGGATACTACGTTTGCGAGTACATTCACCAGACGACCTGTAAGCAGAGCAGATCTTTACAACAACTTGAAGTACATAAACAATATTCACAATTTTGTATTATTGTGTTGAGTTTCATTCATACGCATATATTGACCCCCTTATTTAAATTAGATCCAACGGAAGTAGGATGAGCTCCTACCAAAGGATCGCATACCAGCAATTCAAGAGGAATTGGCAGGATTCTTTCTTGAAGAGGTCACACGAAAATACAGAGAATACCATCAGGATTTGGAATGCGATTTGGTAATTAGATATTAGGGCTCTGAAGAGATGTTATATTCTATATATGCATGAACGTGTACTATGTGTAGTAGCGTCGAATATATATATGAAAACATGTTGTCGGATAAAGAGAGGTCACTTCTCTCTATATATTTACGATGACGTCGTGTAATGGTTCATTCATTGCTACATGTAGTAGCTAGCGTCGAGTTGAATGGAAAACATAAAATGAAAATGAAAACCCTAAATGCAAAAGAACTGAATGGTAAACACAAAAAGAAAAGGGGGAAACACAAAATGAAACCCCTGAACCCTCCAAAACCCTAAACCCCTCCGTTAAAAAACCCCTAAACCCCAACGCTCGGCAGAGCCTCATGCGTGGCGGCCTTTTAGTCCCGGTTGGTGTTACCAACCGAGACTAAAGGTCCTCCTCCTAAGCGCTACGCAGCGGCCACGTGGAGCCCCTTTAGTCCCGGTTCATGGCACGACCGGGATTATAAAGGGGGGACTTTAGTCTTGATTCCTTTGTCCCAGTTGCAAAACCGGGACTAAAGGCCCTTACGAACCAGGACTAATGGCCCGTTTCCTACTAGCGCAGTGGTGTAACAGGAGAGAAAGGGGCGCCCAAGGGCTGGTGTGTTCATTTGTGGATTTCTCCTCCTCTGGAGCGCACCTTCCCTTCTATTTATATACGTGGAGGGGCTAGGAGTCCATCTCTACTCCTAATAGGAGTTGGCTCCAAGGTTAAGGAGTCCTACTCCTAGTATAGGAGTTGGATTCCTAGTCCCCTTCCACATGCCTTAGACACATGGGACTCTTAGGGGCTGGTGCGCCTGGCCCATGTAGGCCAGGGATCCCCCTTCAACCCATGCTGGGCTATGGGACGTGGTAGATCCACTTGTGGACTTCTGGTACCCTCTGGAATTCTCTAGAACCTTATGGAAGCTTCCCAGTACAATACCAAAAAAATGAACTTTTTCGAAACCCAAAATACGACTTTCAATAGATCAATCTTTACCTCTCGACCATCTTGAAACTCCTCGTGACGTTGGTGATCTCATCGAGGACTCTGAACAACATTCAGTCACCAACATGCATATCCCAATATTACTCTAGGGTCATCGATCGTTCAACGTGCGACCCTACAGGTTCGGGAATCATGTAGTCATGACCGAGACACCTAGATGCCCACATTGGTTCCTACATATTCCATGAAGATCTTTTATCAGTTCAACCACGATGTCAACGATTCGGTCAATGTCGTATGCTATTTCCTTTGTCCGGCGATATGTTACTTGCCCGAGATTCAATCACCGGTATCTCCATACCTAGTTCAATCTCATTACCGGCAAGTCTCTTTACTCATTATGTAATACAAGATCTCGTGAGTAACTCATTAGAAACATTGCTTGCAAGCTCTTTACGATGTTGTATTACGGAGAGGGCCTAGAGATATCTCTTTGTCACACGGAGTGACAAAATCCAGTCTCGATCCATGTCAACCCAACAAACACCTTCAGAGATACATGTAGAGCATCTTTATGATCACCCAGTTAAGAAGTGACGTTTGGGTACACACTAACTATTCCTCAGGTGTCAGGGAGTGGAATGATCTCATGGTCTAAGGAACAGATAGTTGGCATGATGAAAGCTGTAGCAAATAACTAAACGGTCTGATGCTAAGCTTACGGCTGGGTATGTCCATCACATCATTCTCCTAATGATGTGATCCCATTATCAAATGACAACTCATGTCTATGGTTAGGAAACCTTAACCATATTTGATCAACGAGCTAATCTAATAGAGGCTCAGTAGGGACATAGTATTTGTTTATGTATTAACACATGTATTTAAGTTTCCGGTCAATACAATTCTAGCATGAATAATAAACCTTTATCATGAACAAGGAAATATGATAATAACTATTTATTATTGCCTCTAGGGCATATTTCCAACAGTCTCCCACTTGCACTACTAGAGCCAATTATTTGGTTCACATCGCCATGTGATTAACACCTAATGTGTTCCGGGGGTTTGATCATGTTTTGCTTGTGAGAGAGGTTTTAGTCATTGGTTCTGCAACATTCAGATCCGTGTGTACTTTGCAAATCTCTATTTCACACTATGGACTCTACTACCACGCTCCACCTGGAGCTATTCCAAATGACTGCTCCACTATACATATCCACTTTGCGACTTAGAGTCATCCAGATCGGTGTTAAAGCTTGCATCGATGTAACTCTTTACGACGACCTCTTTATCACCTCCATAACAAAGAAACATTTTCTTAGTCCTCTTCTGGTACCTAAGGATAATTTTGACCACTGTCCTAGTATCCACTCATGGATCATTTTTGTACCCCTTACTAGACTCATGGCAAGGTAATTATCAGGTATGGTACACAACATGGCATACATTATAGAGCCTATGGATGATGCATAGGGAATTACTTTCATCCTCTCTCTTTCTTCTACTGTGGTCGGGCTTTGAGTCATACTCAACTTCACACCTTGCAATACAGGAAAGAATCCTTTTTTTGACTGATCCATTTTGAACTTCTTTAAAACTTGGTCAAGGTATGTGCTTTGTGAAAGTCCTATTTAGCGTCTTGATCTATCTCTATAGATTTGGATAACCAATATGTAAGTAGCTTCACCGAGGTCTTTCATTGAAAAACTTTTGTTCAAATATCCTTTTATGCTTTCTACAAATTCTATATCATCTCCAATCAACAATATGTCATCCACATATAATATTAGAAATGCTACATGATGACCCACACGTATAGGGGATCAATCGTAGTCCTTTCGATAAGTAAGAGTGTCGAACACAATGAGGAGCAGAAGGAAATGACAAGTGATTTTCAGCAAGGTATTTTTCGTAGGCACTAAAATTATCGGTAATAGATAGTTTGATTGCAAGACAATTTATAATGAGCAAGTAATAGTAATGGTAACAAAAGTGCAACAAGGTAGCCCAATCCTTTTTGTAGGAAAGGACAGGCTGGAACGTTCTCTAATAATAGGTAAAACATTCTCGAGGACACACGGGAATTTCATCTAGTCACTTTCGTCATATTTGTTTAATTCGCATTCGCTACTTTGATAATTTGATATATGGGTGGATCGATGCTTGGGAGTTGTTCTTACTTGAACAAGCCTCCCACTTTTGATTTACCCCTCTTGCAAGCATATGCAACTACAAAAGAAGAATTAATATAAAATCTAACCATAGCATTAAACATATGGATCCAAATCGGCCCCTTACGAAATAGCGAATAAACTAAGGTTTAAGCCTCTGTCACTCTAGCAACCCATCATCTAATAACTACACCAGAATGCATTCCCTTAGGCCCAAAGATGGTGAAGTGTCATGTAGTCGACGTTCACATAACACCACTAAGGAAATCACAACATACATATCATCAAAATATCGAACGAATATCAAATTCACATGATTACTTGCAACATGATTTCTCACGTGTCCTCTAGAACATTGATCCATTCATGACACACACTCAAATATTAGCTACATCCAATGCACAAGTATGACAATAGTGTTCCCTAGTTGGTGCTTTATAAGTGAAGATGGAGACTGAAAATAAAAATAAAAATTGCATAAAAGTAAATAGACTGGCCCTTCGCAGAGGGAAGCAGAGATTTGTAGAGGTGCCAGATCTCATAGACTAAATTGAGAGATAAAATTATTTTTGGAGGCATGCTTTTCCAATCAACGAAACGACCGAGAATTCCCAATATTTTCCATGCTAGATAAATTATAGGCGGTTCCCAAACATAAAGTAAAGTTTATTTCCTTTCCACCATTCTTACACAATCCATGGCTAGTCGTATCCACGGGTGCCTTCCATACCAACACTTTCCAAGGAATTTATTATTAAAAACATAAAAAATTATTTCAGGACTGGGCATCCCTATTACCTGCCACACTCTCATGCAATGACAAGTGAATAAACACTCATCATGAGAATAAGCATGGAAAAGATTGGCCACCCCCTACTGCTTCATGGGCGGCATGGGCACACAAAACGGAAATTCATTTTGAATATTAGAGTTGGCACATACAAATTTACTTGGAACGGCATGGGAATACTACATATAGGTAGGTATGGTGGACTCATTTGCCACAACTTTGGTTTAAGGAGTTGGATGCACAAGCAGCATTCCTGCTCAGTACAAATGAAGGCTAGCAGATACATTGAGAAGCGACCAACAAAAAAACAAAACTGGTTATAAACACGCATGAAACATGACTAACACTGAATAATGCACCATAAGTAGGATATAAATTCGTTGCATAACTATTGACTTTTGTCGTTGTGTAGGGAATCACAAACCTTAACACTAATATTCTAACTAAAGCATGATAAGTCTCCAACGTATCTATAATTTTTTATTGTTCCACGCTGTTATATTATCAATCTTGGATGTTCTATATATATTTACAAGCAACTTTACATCATTTTTTGGGACTAGCCTATTAACTTAGTGCCTAGTGTCAGTTGCTATTTTTGCTTGTTTTTTACTTTGCGGAATATCATTACCAAACGAAGTCCAAATGCCACGAAACTTTCTCGAGATTTTTTCTGGCAATAAGAGACCCTGGAAGCTTCTGGTGGCCATGAGAACACGAAGGTGTCTCCCACTAAACACCTCTGGCGCGCCCTGATACGTCTCCAATGTATCTATAATTTTTTATTGTTCCATGCTATTACATTACATATCTTGGATGTTTTATATGCATTTATATACTTTTTGTATGATTTTCGGCACTAACCTATTAACCTAGAGCCCAGTGCCAGTTATGTTTTTTTTTCTTATTTTTGAGTTTCGCAGAAAAGGAATATCAAATAGAGTCCAAATGAGCTGAAAATTTACGGTGATTTTTATGGACCAGAAGAAGCCCCCGAAGCAAAAGAGTTGGTCCAGAAGAGCCATGACACCTCCACAAGGGTGGAGGGCGCTCTCTACCCCCCTGGGGCGCCCTCCGGTCTTGTAGGATCCTCATGCACCCCCTGACTTGTTCTCAACGCCAAAAATTCCTATAAATATATAAACCCCCAGAAATAAACCTTGATCGGGAGTTCCACTGCCGCAAGCCTCTGTAGCCACGAAAAAATAATCGGGAGCCCATTCTGGCACCCTGCCGGATTGGGAAACCATCACCGATGTCCATGTTCATCATCCCGACGCTCTCCATAACGAGGAGGGAGTAGTTCACCCTCGGGGCTGAGGGTATGTACTAGTAGCTATCTGTTTGAAATCTCTCTCTCTCTCTCTTGTGTTCTTAATATGGCATGATCTTAATGTATCGTGAGCTTTATTACTATAGTTGAATCATATGGTGTTTCTCCCACTCTACCTTCTTGTGATGAATTGATTTTTACCTTTGAGGTTTCACTATTATCAGACTGAATACTATCATGGATTTGAGAACAATTGATGTATGTCTTGTGTGGGATACCCGTAGTGACAATGGGGTATGCTATTGATTCACTTGATGTATGTTTTGGCACTCAACTCACAGATTCCCGAGGTGACATTGGGGTAATCTATGCATAAGGGTTGATGCATGTTTTCGTCCTTGTTTCTCCGATAGAGATCTTGGGGCACTCTTTGAGGTTCTTTATGTTGGATTGAATATTATGAACCTGAAGTTGCTTGATGCATATCGTATAATTGAAAGCACAAGTGCTCCCGGGGTGATTTTGGTAATTAATGTCAACATATCTCTTGTTGGACTAATGCTTCTACCTAGTATGTTTTAGATAAGTTCAACAATGCATTGGCATGGTCAAGAGGATGTGGAACCCCTTCAAGATGCTAAGTACAAAGGATTGGCTCAAACTCAAAGCTCAGGACTCTACATTTTCCATTTTAAGAGATCTAAGATCACATTGAGTCCATAGGAAAGCCAATACTATTAAGAAGGGATGAGGTGTTGCTTAGTGGCTTGCTTGCTCAAAGTGATTAGTGATATGCTCCAAAGCCCTCAACCACTTTCTCACTTCCACATATGTCCTAAACCAAAAAGTCCAACTCGACCCCACCGATTCTTTCTATCCGGAGCCACCGAGTTCAGTTGACATAGCCACTACCAGAAACCCTAATCAGTTCGGTCTCACCGAGATGGGCTTGCAAACTCTCTGTTGTCTATTGCAATAGTTTCGGTCCCACCGAGATTTGCAACCGGCCCCACAGAGTTTGCTTGGCCAACATTCTATTTCACTTATTACCCAAATCGGTCCCACCGAGTTTGAGTAATCGGTCAAACCGAGTTTTGGATTTACCCTAACCCTAGCATATCGGTCCCACCAAGTTGATCAAGTCGGTCCCACCGAAATGGCTAACGGTCACATTATGAACCAAATCGGTCTGACCGAGTTCTCTGAATCGGTCCCACCGAGTTTGGTGATTTGTGTGTAACGGTTAGATTTTGTGTGGAGGCTATATATACCCCTCCACCCACTCTTCATTCGTGGAGAGAGCCATCAGAATATGCCTACACTTCCAGTACATATTTTCTGAGAGAGAACCACCTACACTCTTGTTGAGGTCAAGATATTCCATTCCAGCCACATAAATCTTCATCTCTAGCCTCCCCAAGTTGCTTTCCACTCAAATCTTCTTTCTACGAAAGCCAATCCTATGAGAGAGAGTTGAGTGTTGGGGGGACTATCATTTGAAGCACAAGAGTAAGGAGTTCATCATCAACACACCATTCGTTACTTCTTGGAGAGTGGTGTCTCCTAGATTGGCTATGTGTCACTTGGGAGCCTCCGACAAGATTGTGGAGTTGAACCAAGCAGTTTGTAAGGGTAATGAGATCGCCTACTTCGTGAAGATCTACCCTAGTGAGGCAAGTCCTTCGTGGGCGACGGCCATGGTGGGATAGACAAGGTTGCTTCTTCGTGGACCCTTCGTGGGTGGAGCCCTCCGTGGACTCGCGCAACCATTACCCTTCGTGGGATGAAGTCTCCATCAACGTGGATGTACGATAGCACCACCTATCAGAACCACGGATAAAAAATCTCCGTGTCTCCAAATTGCGTTTGCACACTCCAATCCAATCTCTTTACATTCTTGCAACGTGCATGCTTTACTTTCCACTCCTCATATACTCTTTGTATGCTTGCATGTTTGCTTGATATGTATTGTGAATGTTTAAACTTGTGCTCAAACTTCACATCAACTAAAGGAAATTAAAAATTGTAACTTTTCTTGATTAGAGTCTAGTCACCCCCCTCCCTCTAGACTCCTCTTCTCGATCCTTTCAATTGGTATCAGAGCTTTGGTATCCATTGCCTTGGTTTAAACACCTTTGGAGGAAGATGGATGTGTCTACTTTGGGGAGTCTTAGATGTAGAGTGCCTGTTCTTGATGGAGAATATTTTCATGAGTGGAAAAATGAAATGCTTGTGATTTTCAATGAATATCATTTGAACAAGTACATTACTAGCCCTTGTGCACCTCATATTGATCCTTTGCATCCCACACCCGAAGAGGATCTGGACATGATTCGCAATCTTAGAACTATCAATCTTATCATAAGAGGATTGCCCAAAAATTTTATTGCTAGTTTACCTACTCTTGATTGTGCCTATACCATATGGAGATTTCTTGAGGAACGATTTCCAAATTATTCCTTGAAAAATTTAGACAAAATTCTCCATAAGTCTATTGCCTTGAGTAAAATGAATTCAAGTGATCCTAGCTTTGGTGATTGTTTATTTGAGCTTACCAATATCATGCGTGCCATAGGAAATTTTGGGATCATTAGCAATATTATTTCTGAAGCTATTAGAATTCATAAAGATAATCATAGAAATGATCATTTGTCTAATGAATTACCCTCTCTAGGAATTGATCAATCACAAGATGATGTTGAACATGGATACTATGATGAGGATGATGATATTGACTATGATCTTGATGATGCGATGAGACACTTTGGTCTTATGGCAAACCTTCGCGGCTACATGGCCGGAGGAAAGGAATGGGTCCTTGATAGTGGATGTACTGATAATATGACCGGAGATAATGATATGTTTCATGAGCTTGCTAAAAACAACAGCCCTCGAAAATATGTCACTTTTGATGATAACTCAAAGGGTAAGGTGGTTGGCCTAGGTAAGGTGGCCATCTCACATGATAGCTCCATACAAAATATCATGCTCGTTGTATCTCTTGTGTACAATTTACTTTCAGTTTCTAGACTTGCTGATTTCGGTTTCAATGTCCTATTCACTGAAGTAGATTGCCAAGTGTTTTGTCAAGACAATCGTAAAATGGTCTTTACCGGTATACGTAGAGGTGATCTTTACATTGTTGATTTCACTAAAAAGGCTCAACCTAGAACTTGCTTAATTGCTAAATCTTCTAAGGGTTGGTTGTGGCATAGAAGGCTAGGTCATGTGGGTATGCGAAATCTTGATAAGCTTATTAAAGGTGATCATATCCTTGGAGTAAAAGATGTCACATTTGACAAGGATAGACTTTGTAGTGCTTGCCAGGCAGGGAAGCAAGTTGGAGGAAGTCATCGCGCGAAGAACATCATGACCACTAGAAGACCACTCAAGCTACTTCACATGGATCTCTTTGGTCCAAATGCCTACAAGAGTCTTGGTGGTAACTCGTTCGGACTAGTCATAGTTGATGATTTTTCAAGATTTACGTGGGTGTTCTTTCTTGATGACAAATCGCAGGTCCAAAAGATCTTCAAAAACTTCGCTAGGGAGGCCCAAAATCAATTTGACGTGAAGATCAAGAAGGTTTGGAGCGACAACGGAACGGATTCCAAGAACGCAAATTTGGATACCTTTCTTGACGAAGAGGGGATTTTACATGAGTTCTCGGCTATGTACACACCTCAACAAAATGGAGTCGTTGAGAGGAAGAACCGGACTCTTATTGAGATGGCTAGAACGATGCTTGATGAGTACAAGACTCCAAAACACTTTTGGGCGGAAGCGGTTGAGACAGCTTGTCATGCAACAAATCGCATGTATCTTCACAAGCTACTCGGCAAGACGGCATACGAGCTTCTAACCAGTAACAAACCCCAAGTTGGATACTTTCGAGTATTTGGCTCAAAATGCTACATTCTTGATAAGCATCGTCGTTTTAAATTTGCTCCTAAATTCTCATGAAGGTTTTCTACTTGGTTATGGCTCAAACTCTCACACTTACCGTGGCTACAACAACTTCACCCGAAAGGTTGAAGAGACGGTAGATGTGAAGTTTGATGAATCTAACGGCTTGCAACTAGAGCAATTTCCAATTGATGTAGGGGACAAAGACCCTTCGAAAGCAATCCAAGACTTGTCTATTGGCAATATTCGTCCAACGGAGGTGAAGGAGAGTACCTCGTCCGTCCAAGTGGAAGCTTCTACCTCACGACAAGGTGAACCAAGAATTGATATGGAAGCATCCACAAGTGGGACACACCAACACGAAGAGAACGAGGAAACACACCAAGATGAACATCAACAACCTCCCTCTCCACCACGACAAGAGAATGACAATGTCAACAATGAAGAAGGCCAAGAAGAAGAAGAAGATGATGAAGAAGAGTCCACCCCGAGCCAAGCCAAAGCTCCCACGAGTTTGAGCAAGAATCACCAAAGATCATCCCGGCGAGCAAATCTACAATGATATCCAAACCGGGAGAATCACTCACTCTAAAACTCGTTTAGCTAACTTTTGTGAACATTACTCATTTATCTCTAGCATTGAACCTATGAAGGTTGAAGAAGCATTGGAAGATCCGGACTGGATAAACGCTATGCATGAAGAGCTACACAACTTTGAGAGAAATCAAGTATGGACATTGGTCGAGAAGCCCGACAACAAACACAACATCATTGGTACCAAATGGGTGTTTCGAAACAAGCAAGATGAAGATGGTCAAGTCGTCCACTACAAAGCACGCTTAGTCGCCCAAGACTACACTCAAGTCGAACGTATGGACTATGGTGAGACATATGCTCCCGTTGCTAGACTCGACTCCATTCGCATCTTACTTGCTTATGCTAATCACCATGATATCACCTTGTACCAAATGGACATAAAAAGTGCTTTTCTAAATGGTGAAATTGAGGAGGAAGTTTATGTTAAGCAACCTCTCGTCTTCGTCAATCCTAAGAAACCTAATCATGTCTACAAACTTCACAAAGCCCTTTATGGTCTTAAACAAGCTCCTAGAGCATGGTATAAATGCTTGACCAAGTTCCTTTTTGAAAAAGGCCTTGAAATTGGTAAAATTGATTCTACTCTTTTTACTAAAAGGGTTAATGGAGAACTATTTGTGTGCCAAATTTATGTTGATGATATTATATTTGGTTTGACTAACCCTCATTTTAGTGAGAAGTTTGGAAAGCTAATGTCGGAGAAGTCTGAGATGTCTATGATGAGTGAACTCAAATTCTTTCTCTGTTTGTAAATCAAGCAAACTAAGGAAGGTACCTTTGTCTCTCAAACAAAGTGCACCAAGGACCTATTTAAGAAGTTCAATATGCAAGAATGCAAAGGTATGACTACACCCATGCCTACTAGTGGACATCTTGATTTGACCAAAGATGGTGAACCGGTTGATCAAAAAGTTTACCGCTCTATGATTGGTTCATTGTTGTGTCTATGTGCCTCTCGTCCCAATATTATGCTAAGTGTGTGCCTATGTGCGCGATATCAAGAGGCACCTAAAGAATGTCATCTTAAGGCTGTAAGAAGGATAGTGAGATACTTAATACATACACCAAATTTTGGCATTTGGTATCCCAAGAGGTCTTCCTTTGATCTTGTTGGCTACTCCGATTCGGACTATGCCGGAGACAAGGTTGATAGAAAGACCACTTCGGGTACTTGTCAATTTCTTGGTAGATCTCTTGTGTCTTGGTCTTCCAAGAAACAAAACTCGGTATCCTTATCCACCGCCGAAGCGGAATACATTGCCACTCGTTCATGTTGTGCTCAATTACTTTGGATGACCCAAACTCTTAAAGATTATGGGATATATGTGAAACATGTTCCATTGTTGTGTGACAATGAAAGTGCTATTAAGATTGCTCACAATCCCGTGCAACATTCTCAAACTAAACATATTGAAGTTCGTCATCATTTCATTCGAGACCAAGTTGCCAAAGGGGACATTAATCTTAAGCATGTTCGCACCGATAAGCAATTAGCGGATATATTTACCAAACCGCTTGATGAGAAAGTATTTTGCCGTTTGAGAGGTGAATTGAACATCATTGATGCTTCAAAGTTGGAGTAGGAACTCCATTTGGATGCATGCAAGGGATGAGTCTTTGACTAATCCTTGATATTTCTTTCATGATGCTATCTATATGTCCTGGATACTTTTGCACCCTTGCATGCTATCTAACCCTTGTAGGTACTTGGATGAAACTAAATCAATGAGATTGTGACTCACTCACATCTTGAGCAATCTCTACATCATCAAGTCTCTATACAATGGTGGTTGAAGTCAAAGAAGCATAAAACCCCTCAAATATATCCTTTGACTCATTCTATGTTAAACTGTATGATTGTCATTTTGGATACACAAGTGCTCTTCCTTTCAAAACTAACCCTTGTAGGAAGATGAACTCAAACTCCAAGTGATGCTCCCAACTCTTGATGAGCTACACCAACCTTGAGCAACCCACACAAGTTCGACTACATGATCAAGATCGACACCACCACCACCCAAGGTATGCTATTCCATCTTAGAGGAGCTTTACTCCAAGTCATGTGATAAAGCAACTCAACAAGATGTGAATACATCAAGAAACTTAAACGAAAAATGGTGACCCCATTTTGAGCTTAAACGATGAGTATGACCAAAGATCAAGTTATCTCACTTGACTCCTAAGTCAATATACTCTAACATAGGTGACTTTGTCACCGCCCACTTCTAGATGAAGTTGTCTTGTGTTTCCTTTTGCATTTGTCTCCTGCATATTTATTCTTCATCTAGATCTTTTCATTTCTTCTTGTTCTGCATTTTCTGCATCCAATACATTGCAAATATTTTAGCTAATTCCTTGCAAATCCTTGTAGATCTTAAAGTGCCTAGTGATCTGAGGTGAAAAGTGTTTTCCTGTGATGAACTCGGTCACACCATTCTGTTTTCTTCAGCCCAACCGAATTCTCTCGATGCCACCGAAGCACACAACTCGGTGCTACGGATTTCACTATAGCAAAGACAACCTGCCACTTATTCATGCAGTCCTTTTGCTCCAGCTCCACTCAATGATTCTTGTACTCTACCAGCATCACACTCAACTTGCTTTGTGACTCAAGGACCAAACCCTTCTGCAATAACACAAAATTCCAGAAGAGCCCTTCTTTGAAATTGATGTCAAACGGGGAGATAGTGATCACATCAAAGCTCTATGCTTAATCATTACTTCATGGGGAGAGGATACTCAAGGGGAGTATGTAAGAAACCCCATATGCTTGGTGTTCAAGGGGAGAGAATTTACATGTCTTTAAGAGGGGAAAGACATGTTCATATTTGATCATATTTGATTGCTTGCATTAAGCTCAAGTTCTATTGATGCTTTTTATTTTGCTCTGATTTTCTGTTCCATATCTTCTCCCAATATCCCAATGCAAGATTCAGGGGGAGCAAGACATCTAAGGGAAGGAAATCTCTGATTTTATTGCATATCCTTACCTTTGGGGACATGTCTATACTCAATGGGGTACTCAGTACTCACTCTCTACATGTCATCCCAGTCCTGGTTTTCTTGTGGTTTCTTTTGTTTGCTCTAGCTAGTAGGTTTATCCGTGTTGTCTAACCTTGTTTACTCAGGTTCATTGCTTCCTAAGCCAACTCAAGACCACAAGGTAAGTATATGCATCACAGTCATGTGTATGAGGATTTCTTACTGATGTACATACTGTTTGCAAAAAGGACTAATGGGCATGAAGGTACATTTCCTATATTAACATCATTTGCTCTGATGCATATAGCCAAGACACATGTAACACATGGATTACTCTGTCATGCTTATGCATTCACATGCTACTATGTTTCATATTTATATGATTGCATACATGAAGGGGGAGCCCATGCATGTTACATGTCTTTCCAAAGCTTTACTTGTTGCTTTCTATATCTTTATCTAAAGCTTTGATGTATGTTTTCATCAATTACCAAAAAGGGGGAGATTGAAAGCACATGTGCTCCCTGGGTGATTTTGGTAATTAATGTCAACATATCTCTTGTTGGACTAATGCTTCTACCTAGTATGTTTCAGATAAGTTCAACAATTAAGTGGCATGGACAAGAGGATGTGGAACCCCTTCAAGATGCTAAGGACAAAGGATTGGCTCAAGCTCAAAGCTCAGGACTCTACATTTTCCATTTTAAGTGATCCAAGATCACATTGAGTCCATAGGAAAGCCAATACTATTAAGAAGGGATGAGGTGTTGCTTAATGGCTTGCTTGCTCAAAGTGCTTAGTGATATGCTCCAAAGCCCTTAACCACTTTCTCATTTGCACATATGTCCTAAACCAAAAAGTCCAACTCGGCCCCACCAATTCTTTCTATCCGAAGCCACCGAGTTCAGTTGACATAGCCACTGCTAGAAACCCCAATCAGTTCGATCTCATCGATGGGATCTCGGTCTCACCGAGATGGGCTTGCAAACTCTCTGTTGTCTGTTGCAATAGTTTCGGTCCCACCGAGATTTGCAACCGGCCCCACCGAGTTTGCTTGGCCAACATTCTGTTTCACTTATTACCCAAATCAGTCCCACCGAGTGTGAGTAATCGGTCAAACCGAGTTTTGGATTTACCCTAACCCTAGCACATCGGTCCCACCGAGTTGATCAAGTCGGTCCCACCGAAATGGCTAACGGTCACATTATGAACCAAATCGGTCCGACCGAGTTCTCTGAATCGGTCCCACCGAGTTTGGTGATTTGTGTGTAATGGTTAGATTTTGTGTGGAGGCTATATATACCCCTCCACCCACTCTTCATTCGTGGAGAGAGCCATCGGAACATGCCTACACTTCCAATGCATATTTTCTGAGAGAGAACCACCTACACTTGTGTTGAGGTCAAGATATTCCATTCCAACCACATAAATCTTGATCTCTAGCCTTCCCCAAGTTGCTTTTCATTCAAATCTTTTTTCTACCAAATCCAATCCTATGAGAGAGAGTTGAGTGTTGGGGAGACTATCATTTGAAGCACAAGAACAAGGAGTTCATCATCAACGCACCATTTGTTACTTCTTGGAGAGTGGTGTCTCCTAGATTAGCTAGGTGTCACTTGGGAACCTCCGACAAGATTGTGGAGTTGAACCAAGGAGTTTGTAAGGGCAGGGAGATCGCCTACTTCGTGAAGATCTACCCTAGTGAGGCAAGTCCTTCGTGGGCGACGGACATGGTGGGATAGACAAGGTTGCTTCTTCATGGACCCTTCGTGGGTGGAGCCCTCCGTGGACTCGCGCAACCGTTGCCCTTCATGGGTTTAAGTCTCCATCAACGTGGATGTACGATAGCACCACCAATCGGAACTGTTGGGTAACGTAGTAATTTCAAAAAAAATCTACGCACACGCAAGATCATGGTGATGCATAGCAACGAGAGGGGAGAGTGTTGTCTACGTAGCCTCAAAGACATTAAGCGGAAGAGTTATATCAACGCGGTTGATGTAGTCGTATGTCTTCACGATCCGACCGATCCAAGCACCGAAAGCACGGCACCTCCGAGTTCTAGCACACGTTCAGCTCGATGACGATCCCCGGACTCTGATCCAGCAAAGTGTCGGGGATGAGTTCCGTCAGCACGACGACATGGTGACGATCTTGATGTTCTACCGTCGCAGGGCTTCGCCTAAGCACCGCTACAATATTATCGAGGATTATGGTGGAGGGGGGCACCGCACACGGCTAAGAGAACGATCACGAAGATCAACTTGTGTGTCTATGGGGTGCCCCCTGCCCCCGTATATAAAGGAGTGGAGGAGGGGGGAGAGGGCCGGCCCCTATGGCGCGCCCTGGAGGAGTCCTACTCCCACCGGGAGTAGGATTCCCCCCCTTCCAAGTAGTAGGAGTAGGAGTCAAGGAAAGGGAAGAGGGAAGAGAAGGAAGGAGGGGACTCCGCCCTCCCCCTAGTCCAATTCAGACTAGTCAATGGGGGGCGCGCGGCCTGCCTCTTCCTCTCCCCTAAAGCCCAATAAGGCCCATATACTTCTTCCGCCGTATTCCCGTAACTCCCCGGTACTTCGGAAAATACCCGAACCACTCAGAACCTTTCCGATGTCCGAATATAGTCGTCCAATATATCGATCTTTATGTCTCGACTATTTCAAGACTCCTCATCATGTCCCCGATCTCATCCGTGACTCCGAACTCCTTCGGTACATCAAAACTCATAAACTCATAATATAACTGTCATTGAAACCTTAAGCGTGCGGACCCTACGGGTTCGAGAACAATGTAGACATGACCGAGACACGTCTCCGGTCAATAACCAATAGTGGAACCTGGATGCTCATATTGGCTCCTACATATTCTACGAAGATCTTTATCGGTCAGACCGCACAACAACATACGGTGTTCCCTTTGTCATCGGTATGTTACTTGCCCGAGATTCGATCGTCGGTATCTTAATACCTAGTTCAATCTCGTTACCGGCAAGTCTCTTTACTCGTTCCGTAATACATCATCTCACAACTAACTCATTAGTTGCAATGCTTGCAAGGCTTATGTGATGTGCATTACCGAGAGGGCCCAGAGATACCTCTCCGACAATCGGAGTGACAAATCCTAATCTCGAAATACGCCAACCCAACATGTACCTTCGGAGACACCTGTAGAGCTCCTTTATAATCACCCAGTTACGTTGTGACGTTTAGTAGCACACAAAGTGTTGCTCCGGCAAACGGGAGTTGCATAATCTCATAGTCATAGCAACATGTATAAGTCATGAAGAAAGCAATAGCAACATACTAAACGATCGGGTGCTAAGCTAATGGAATGGGTCATGTCAATCACATCATTCTCCTAATGATGTGATCCCGTTAATCAAATAACAACTCTTTGGTTCATGGTCAGGAAACATAACCATCTTCGATTAATGAGCTAGTCAAGTAGAGGCATACTAGTGACACTCTGTTTGTCTATGTATTCACAGATGTATTATGTTTCCGGTTAATACAATTATAGCATGAATAATAAATATTTATCATGACATAAGGAAATAAATAATAACTTTATTATTTCCTCTAGGGCATATTTCCTTCAGTCTCCCACTTGCACTAGAGTCAATAATCTAGTTCACATCGCCATGTGATTCAACACTAATAGATCACATCACCATGTGATTAACACCCATAGTTCACATCATCATGTGACCTACACCCAAAGGGTTTACTAGAGTCAGTAATCTAGTTCACATCGCTTATGTGATTAACACCCAAAGAGTACTAAGGTGTGATCATTTTTGCTTGTGAGATAATTCTAGTCAACGGGTCTATCACATGCAGATCCGTAAGTATTTTGCGAATTCTATGTCTACAATGCTCTGCATAGAGCTACTCTAGCTAATTGCTCCCACTTTCAATATGTATCTAGATCGAGACTTAGAGTCATCCAGATATGTGTCAAAACTTGCATCGACGTAACTTTTTACGACGAACCTTTTGTCACCTCCATAATCGAGAAATATTTCCTTATTCCACTAAGGATAATTTTGACCGATGTCCAGTGATCTACTCTTAAATCACTATTGTACTCCCTTGCTTAACACAGTGTAGGGTATACAGTAGATCTGGTACACAGCATGGCATACTTTATAGAACCTATGACTGAGGCATAGGGAATGACTTTCATTCTCTTTCTATCTTCTGCCCTGGTCGGGTTTTGAGTCTTACTCAATTTCACACCTTGTAACACAACCAAGAACTCTTTTCTTTGACTGTTCCATTTTGAACTACTTCAAAATATTGTCAAGGTATGTACTCATTGAAAAAAAACTTATCAAGCGTCTTGATCTATCTCTATAGATCTTGATGCTTAATATGTAAGCATCTTCGCTGAGGTCTTTCTTCGAAAAAATTCTTTCAAACACTCCTTTATGCTTTGCAGAATAATTCTACATTATTTCCGATCAACAATATGTCATTCACATATACTTGTCAGAAATGTTGTAGTGCTCCCACACGCTTTCTTGTAAATACAGGCTTCACCACAAGTCTGTATAAAACTATATACTTTGATCATCTCATCAAAGCGCATATTCCAACTCCGAGATGCTTGTACCAGTCCACAGATGGATCACTGGAGCTTGCATATTTTGTTAACACTTTTAGGATTGACAAAACCTTCTGGTTGCATCATATACAACTCTTCTTTAAGAAATCCATTTGCCAGATTTCATAAAATGCGGCAATTGCTAACATGATTCGGACAGACTTAAGCATAGATACGAGTGAGAAACTCTCATCGTAGTCAATCATCTTGAACTTGTCGAAAACCTTTTGCGACAATTCTAGCTTTGTAGATAGTAACACTACTATCAGCCTCCGTCTTTATCTTGAAGATCCATTTATTTTCAATTGCTTGCCAATCATCGGTCAAGTCAACCAAAGTCCATACTTTGTTTTCATACATGGATCCTATCTCAGATTTCATGGCTTCAAGCCATTTTGCGGAATCTGGGCTCACCATCGCTTCTTCATAGTTCGTAGGTTCATCATGATCTAGTAGCGTGATTTCCAGAATAGGATTACCGTACCACTCTGGTGCGGATCTTACTCTGGTTGATCTACGAGATTTAGTAATAACTTGATCTGAAGTTTCATGATCATCATCATTAAATTCATCACTAATTGGTGTAGGTGTCACAGAAACCGTTTTCTGTGATGAACTACTTTCCAATAAGGGAGCAGGTACAGTTACCTCATCAAGTTCTACTTTCCTCCCACTCACTTCTTTCGAGAGAAACTCCTTCTCTAGAAAGGATCCATTCTAAGCAACGAATGTCTTGCCTTTGGATCTGTGATAGAAGGTGTACCCAACTGTCTCCTTTGGGTATCCTATGAAGACACATTTCTCCGATTTGGGTTTGAGCTCATCGTGATGATACCTTTTCTTATAAGCATTGCAATCCCAAACTTTAAGAAACGACAACTTTGGTTTCTTGCCAAACCACAGTTCATATTGTGTCGTCTCAACGGACTTAGATGGTGCCCCTTTTTAACGTGAATGCAACTGTCTCTAATGCATGACCCCAAAACGATAGTGGTAAATTGGTAAGAAACATCATAGATTGTACTATATCCAATAGAGTACGGTTATGACGGTCGGACACACCATTATCCTATGGTGTTCCAGGTGGCATGAGTTTGTGAAACTATTCCACATTGTTTTAATTGAAGACCAAAGTCATAACTCAAATATTCGTCTCCGCGATTAGATCGTAGAAACTTTATTTTCTTGTCACGATGATTTTCCACTTCACTCTGAAATTCTTTGAACTTTTCAAATGTTTCAGACTTATGTTTTATCAAGTAGATATACCTATATCTGCTCAAATCATCTGTGAAGGTTAGAAAATAACGATACCCGCCGCGAGCTTCAACACTCATCGGATCGCACACATCAGTATGTATTATTTCCAATAAGTCAGTTGCTCGCTCCATAGTTCCGGAGAACGGAGTCTTTAGTCATCTTGCCCATAAGGCATGGTTCGCAAGCATCAAGTGATTCATAATCAAGTGATTCCAAAATCCCATCAGCATGGAGTTTCTTCATGCGCTTTATACCAATATGACCTAAAGGGCAGTGCCACAAATAAGTTGCACTGTCATTATTAACTTTGCATCTTTTGGCTTCAATATTATGAATATGTGTATCACTACGATCGAGATCCGACAACCCATTTTCATTGGGTGTATGACCATAGAAGGTTTTATTCATGTAAATAGAACAACAATTATTCTCTAACTTAAATGAATAACCGTATTGCAATAAACATGACCAAATCATATTCATGCTCAACACAAACACCAAATAACACTTATTTAGGTTCAACACTAATCCCGAAAGTATAGGGAGTGTGCGATGACGATCATATCAATCTTGGAACCACTTCCAACACACATTGTCACCTCACCTTTAACTAGTCTCTGTTCATTCTGCAACTCCCGATTCAAGTTACTAATCTTAGCAACTGAACTAGTACCAAATACTGAGGTGTTGCTATGAACACTAGTAAAGTACACATCAATAACATGTATATCAAATATACCTTTGTTTACTTTGCCATCCTTTCTTATCCGCCAAATACTTGGGGCAGTTCTGCTTCCAGTGACCAGTCCCTTTGCAGTAGAAGCTCTTAGTCTCAGGCTTAGGTCCAGACTTGGGCTTTTTCACTTGAGCAGCAACTTGCTTGCCATTCTTCTTGAAGTTCCCCTTCTTTCCCTTTGCCCTTTTCTTGAAACTAGTGACCTTGTTAACCAACAATACTTGATGCTCTTTTCTTGATTTCTACCTTTGTCGATTTCAGCATCACGAAGAGCTTGGGAATTACTTTTGTCATCCCTTGCATATTATAGTTCATCACGAAGTTCTACTAACTTGGTGATGGTGACTAGATAATTCTGTCAATCACTATTTTATCTGGAAGATTAACTCCCACTTGATTCAAGTGATTGTAGTACCCAGACAATCTGAGTACATGCTCACTAGTTGAGCGATTCTCCTCCATCTTTTAGCTATAGAACTTGTTGGAGACTTCATATCTCTCAACTCGGGTATTTGCTTGAAAGGTTAACTTCAACTCCTGGAACATCTCACATGGTCCATGACGTTCAAAACGTCTTTGAAGTCCCGATTCTAAGCTGTTAAGCATGGTGCACTAAACTATCAAGTAGTCATCATATTGACCTAGCCGAACGTTGATAACGTCAGCATCTGCTCCTGCAATAGGTCCGTCACCTAGCGGTGCATCAAGGACATAATTCTTCTATGCAGCAATGAGGATAAACCTCAGATCACGGATCCAATCCGCATCATTGCTACTAACATTTTTCAACACAATTTTCTCTAGGAACATATCAAAATAAACACAGGGAAGCAACAACGCGAGCTATTGATCTACAACATAGATATGCTAATACTACCAGGACTAAGTTCATGATAAATTAAAGTTCAATTAATCATATTACTTAAGAACTCCCACTTAGATAGACATCCCTCTAATCTTCTAAGTGATCACGTGATCCATATCAACTAAACCATGTCCGATCATCACGTGAGATGGAGTAGTTTCAATGGTGAACATCACTATGTTGATCATATCTACTATATGATTCACGCTCGTCCTTTCGATCTCCGTGTTCCGAGGCCATATCTGTATATGCTTGGCTCGTCAAGTATAACCTGAGTATTCCGCGTGTGCAACTGTTTTGCACCCGTTGTATTTGAACGTAGAGCCTATCACACCCGATCATCACGTGGTGTCTCAGCACGAAGAACTTTCGCAACGGTGCATACTCAGGGAGAACACTTCTTGATAATTAGTGAGAGATCATCTTAAAATGCTACCGTCAATCAAAGCAAGATAAGATGCATAAAAGATAAACATCACATGCAATCAATATAAGTGATATGATATGGCCATCATCATCTTGTGCTTGTGATCTCCATCTCCGAAGCATCATCATGATCACCATCGTCACCGGCGCGACACCTTGATCTCCATCGTAGCATTGTTGTCTTCTCGCCAATCTTATGCTTCTACGACTATCGCTACCGCTTAGTGATAAAGTAAAGCATTACAGGGCGATTGCATTGCATACAATAAAGCGACAACCATATGGCTCCTGCCCGTTGCCGATAACTCGGTTACAAAACATGATCATCTCATACAATAAAATTTAGCATCATGCCTTGACCATATCACATCACAACATGCCCTGCAAAAACAAGTTAGACGTCCTCTACTTTGTTTGTTGCATGTTTTACGTGGCTGCTACGGGCTTAAGCAAGAACCAATCTTACCTATGCATCAAAACCACAACGATAGTTTGTCAAGTTGGTGCTGTTTTAACCTTCGCAAGGACCGGACGTAGCCACACTCGGTTCAACTAAAGTTGGAGAAACTGACACCCGCCAGCCACCTGTGTGGAAAGCACGTCGGTAGAACCAGTCTCGCGTAAGCGTACGCGTAATGTCGGTCCGGGCCGCTTCATCCAACAATACCGCCGAACCAAAGTATGACATGCTGGTAAGCAGTATGACTTATATCGCCCACAACTCACTTGTGTTCTACTCGTGCATATAACATCAACACATAAAACCTAGGCTCTGATGCCACTGTTGGGTAACGTAGTAATTTCAAAAATTTCCTACGCACACGCAAGATCATGGTGATGCATACCAACGAGTGGGGAGAGTGTTGTCTACGTACCCTCGTAGACCGTAAGCGGAAGCGTTATATCAACGCGGTTGATGTAGTCGTACGTCTTCACGATCCGACCGATCCAAGCACCGAAAGCACGACACCTCCGAGATCTAGCACACGTTCAGCTCGATAACGATCCCCGGACCCCGATCCAGCAAAGTGTCGGGGATGAGTTCCGTCAGCACAACGGCGTGGTGACGATCTTGATGTTCTACCGTCGCAGGGCTTCGCCTAAGCACCGCTACAATATTATCGAGGATTATGGTGGAGGGGGGCACCGCACACGGCTAAGAGAATGATCACGAAGATCAACTTGTGTGTCTATGGGGTGCCCCCTGCCCCTGTATATAAACGAGTGGAGGAGGGGGGAGAGGGCCGGCCCCTATGGCGCGCCCTGGAGAAGTCCTACTCCCACCGGGAGTAGGATTCCCCCCCCCCCTTCCAAGTAGTAGGAATAGGAGTCAAGGAAAGGGAACAGGGAAGAGAAGGAAGGAGGGGGCGCCACCCCTCCCCCTAGTCCAATTCGGACTAGTCAATGGGGGGGCGCGCGGCCTGCCTCTTCCTCTCCCCTAAAGCCCAATAGGGCCCATATACTTCTTCCCCCGTATTACCGTTACTCCCCGGTACTCCGAAAAATACCCGAACCACTCAGAACCTTTCCGATATCCGAATATAGTCGTCCAATATATCGATCTTTACATCTCGACCATTTCAAGACTCCTCGTCATGTCCCAGATCTCATCCGTGACTCGGAACTCCTTCGATACATCAAAACTCATAAACTCATAATATAACTGTCATCGAAACCTTAAGCGTGCGGACCCTATGGGTTCGAGAACAATGTAGACATGACCGAGACACGTCTCCGGTCAATAACCAACAGCGGAACCTGGATGCTCATATTGGCTCCTACATATTCTACAAAGATCTTTATCGGTCAGACCGCATAATAACATTCGGTGTTCCCTTTATCATCGGTATGTTACTTGCCCAAGATTCGATCGTCGGTATCTTAATACCTAGTTCAATCTCATTACCCGCAAGTCTCTTTACTCGTTCCGTAATACATCATCTCACAACTAGCTCATTAGTTTCAATGCTTGCAAGGCTTATGTGATGTGCATTACCGAGAGGGCCCAGAGATACCTCTCCGACAATCGGAGTGACAAATCGTAATCTCGAAATACGCCAACCCAACATGTACCTTCGGAGACACCTGTAGAGCTCCTTTATAATCACCCAGTTACGTTGTGACATTTGATAGCACACAAAGTGTTCCTCCGGCAAACGGGAGTTGCATAATCTCATAGTCATAGGAACATGTATAAGTCATGAAGAAAGCAATAGCAACATACTAAACGATCGGGTGCGAAGCTAATGGAATGGGTCATGTCAATCACATCATTGTCCTAATGATGTGATCCCGTTAATCAAATAACAACTCTTTTGTTCATGGTCAGGAAACATAACCATCTTCGATTAACGAGCTAGTCAAGTAGAGGCATACTAGTGACACTCTTTTTGTCTATGTATTCACACATGTATTATGTTTCCGGTTAATACAACTCTAGCATGAATAATAATCATTTATCATGATATAAGGAAATAAATAATAACTTTATTATTGCCTCTAGGGCATATTTCCTTCAGGAACCACGGATAAAAAATCTCCCTGTCTCCAAATTGCGTTTGCACACTCCAATCCCATCTGTTTACATTCTTGCAACTTGCATGCTTTACTTTCCGCTGGTCATATACTCTTTGTATGCTTGCATGTTTTCTTGATATGTATTGTGAATGTTTAAACTTGTGCTCAAACTTCACATCAACTAAAGGAAATTAAAAACTGCAACTTTTCTTGATTAGAGTCTATTCACCCCCCTCTAGACTCCTCTTCTCGATCATATCAATAATTGACCCACAGATACTTGTGGCGACATTGGAGTATCTAGGTGACATTACGGTTGATTGATGTGTGTCATATGGTGTTAGTTTAATACGAACTCTAGGGCTGTTTGTGATACTTATAGGAATAACTCAATGGATTGATCGGAAAGAATAACTTTGAGGTGGTTTCGTACCCTACAAGCAATTTCATCTTATGTTCTCCGTGATAGGAACTTTGGAGTGACTTTTGTCGCATGTTGAGGGATTGCCCTATGATCTAATTGTGTTATGATTGTTGAGAGAACTTGCACTAGTGAAAGTATGAACCCCGGGCCTTGTTTCCAAGCATTGCAATACCATTTTCGCTCACTTTTGTTACTAGTTACCTTGCTGTTTTTATATTTTCAGATTGCAAAAACCTATATCTACCATCCATATTACACTTGTATCACCATCTCTTCGCCGAACTAGTGCACCTATACAATTTACCGTTGTATTGGGTGTGTTGGGGACACAAGAGACTCTTTGTAATTTGGTTGCAGGGTTGTTTGAGAGAGACCATCTTCATCTTACACCTCCCACAGATTTATAAACCTTAGGTCATTCACTTGAGGGAAAGTTTCTACTGTCCTACAAAACTCTGCGCTTGGAGGCCCAACACGAGTCTACGAGAAGAAGGTTGTGTAGTAGACATCAAGCTCTTTTCTGGCGCCGTTGCCGGCGAGGCTAGGTAAGCGGCACTCACACCCCGTCAACTAAGCTCTTTTCTGGCGCCGTTGTCGGGGAGGTTAGTACTTGAAGGTATATATTTAGATCTTGCAATTGAATCTTTCTTTCTTGTTTTATCACTAGTTTAGTCTATAAAAGAAAACTATAGAAAAAATGGAATTGAGGTTGCCTCATATGCTTCATATTTTTAATATCTTTCAAGAAAATGATGGAAAGGAAAATTGTTCTCAAGTGTTAGAAGAAGAAGTCTATAAAATGTTTGGCACTGAATCTTTGAATGATGAGGATGATTGCAATGTTTTTATTATGAATTCTTTGAATATCCATGATGCTAATGATATTCAAAGCCATAAGCTTGGGGATGCTATGTTTGATGAAGATGATATTTTTTGTCCCCCAAGCTTTAATGAGCAAATTTATTATGATGATAGCATGCCCCCTATTTATGATGATTATATTGATGAAAGTGGGTTCAGAAGTGTGTCAACTTGAGGAAGTAACGATACCACTATTCTGGAGGGTGTTGAATCTTATTATATTGATAAAAGTGGATTTGGAGAGGTCATGACTTTATTTAGTAATGATTCCACTATCTTGGAAGAGGTTTCAATTGATTATGATGAGAACACAGTTGCTACTTATGATGATTATTGTGATGACACTTATGTTATAAAAAGTAGTGATGATTATATTTATAAAGATTTTCATAATTATGATTACCCTTTTCCTGAACATTATTGTTTTAATGTGGAAACAATTTATATTATTTGAGTTTCTTATGATACTCCCACTAGTCCGAATGAGAAGAGTTTTGCTTATGTGGAGAGTAGTAAAATTTCTATGCTTATGGATCATGAAAGTAATGCTTTATGTGATGGTTATATTGTTGAATTCATTCATGATGCCACTAAAAATTATTATGAGAGAGGAACATATGCTTTTACATTTCTCAGTAATATCAAGTTTCCTCTCTATGTGTTGGAAGTTTTGAAGTCACGCTTGTTTTGCCTTCCTATGCTAGTTGATTCTTGTTCCCATAAGTTGTTTGTTCAGAAAATCCCTATGCATAGTAAGTGGGTTAGACTTAAATGTGCTTTCCACATATGTTTCATGATGCTCTCTTTGCATTTCAATTCTTTACTTTTATGCGAGCATTCTTGAAATCATCATGCCTGGCTAAAAAAGCATTAAAGAAAAGCGCTTGTTGGGAGACAACCCAACACCTTTACCTACAGTTTTTTTGTGTTCACATGATTAAGCTACTGTAGTAATCATGAATTATAACTTTTGTTTCAGTAAAGTTCCAAGTAAAGCCTTTGGGATAGTATGGACGATAGTTGACTTGATTCTGTACAAAAACAGAAACTGTTGCTCCCAGTCCAAGAATTTTGAAAATTCACTGGAACGTGCTTTTGATATGAATCTTTTACACAATATTTATATACAAAATTTCTAGATTGTCCTAATTGTTCAGAATATTTGGAGTTCCAGAAGTATGTTTTCAATTCAGATCTTTACAGACTGTTCTGTTTTTGACAGATTCTATTTTCAATGCATAGTTTGCTTGTTTTCTAGTTTCTATGGATTATATTGCTTAATATAAATTGTAGAAATGATAGAGTACAGTATGCATCATGTGAGAAAAATTATGAATCTTGTCTTCACATTACCACAGTGAATGATTTGTTTTATTATACTAACGGAGCTTACGAGTTTTCTGTTGAGTTTTGTGTTGTGAAGTTTTCAAGTTTTGGGTAAAGTTTTGATGGACTACGGAATAAAGGATGGTAAGAGCCTAATCTTGGGGATGCCCAAGGCACCCCAAGATAATATTCAAGGACAACCAAGGGCCTAAGCTTGGGGATGCCCCGGATGGCATCCCTTCTTTCGTCTTTGTTCATCGTTAATTTACTTGGAGCTATATTTTTATTCACCACATGATATGTGTTTTGCTTGGAGCGTCATTTTATTTTATTAAGATTTTCTTGCTGTTTGAATAAAATATTAAGATATGAAATACTTAAATGTTAGAGAGTCTTCGCATAATTACATAATTATTCGACTACTCATTGATCTTCACTTAAATATTTCAGAGTAGTTTGTCAATTGCTCTAGTGCTTCACTTATATCTTTTTAGAGCATGGTGGTGGTTTTATTTTGAAGAAATTGTTGAACTCTCATGCTTCACTTATAACATTTTGAGAGTCTCCAAACAACATGGTAATTTTCTTTGGTTATGAATTTAGTCCTAATATGATGGGCATCCAAAAAGGATATAATAAAAACTTTCATATAAAGTGCATTGAATACTATGAGAAGTTTGATTCCTTATGCTTGTTTTGAGATATAAAGATGGTGATTTTAGAGTCATGCTAGTGAGTAATTAATGTAGACTGTAGAAATACTGGTGTTAAAGTTTGTGATTCCTGTAGCATGAACGTATGGTGAACCGTTATGTGATGGAGTCAGAGCACGATTTATTTATTGATTGTCTTCCTTATGAGTGGCGGTCGGGGATGAGCGATAGTCTTTTCCTACCAATCTATCCCCCTAGGAGCATGCGTGTAGTACTTCGTTTTGATAAATAATAGATTTTTGCAATAAATATGTGAGTTCTTTATGACTAATGTTGAGTCCATGGATTATACACACTCTCACCCTTCCACCATTGCTAGCCTTTCTAGTGCCGCACAACTTTCACCGGTACCATACACCCACCATATACCTTCCTCAAAACAGCCACCATACCTACCATTTATGGCATCTCCATAGACATTCCGAGATATATTGCCATGCAACTTTCCATCATTCCGTCTATTATGACACGATTGTCATATTGCTTTGCATGATCATGTAGTTGACTTCGTATTTGTGGCAAAGCCACTGTTCATAATTCTTTCATACATGTCACTCTTGATTCATTGCACATCCCGGTACACCGCCGGAGGTACTCATATAGAGTCATATTTTGGTCTAAGTATTGAGTTGTAACACTTGAGTTTTATGTAAATAAAAGTGAGATGATCTTGATTACTAGAGCATTGTACCATGTGAGGAAATTATGATGGAGACTATGATTCCCCCACAAGTCGGGATGGGACTCCGGACGAAAAAAAGAGGCCAAAATATGAGAGAAGGCCCAAAAAAAGAGAGAAAAGAGAGAAGGGACAATGTTACTATCCTTTTACCACACTTGTGCTTCAAAGTGGCACCATGATCTTCATGATAGAGAGTCTCCTATGTTATCACTTTCATATACTAGTGGGAATTCTTCATTATAGAACTTGGCTTGTATATTCCAATGATGAGCTTCCTCAAATTGCCCTAGGTTTTCGTGAGCAAGCGAGTTTGATGCACACACACTTAGTTTGTTTTTGAGCTTTCATAAACTTATTTCTCTAGTGCATCTATTGCATGGCAATTCCTACACACTCACATTGATATCTATTCATGGGCATCTTCATAGCCCGTTGATACGCCTAGTTGATGTGAGACTATCTCCTTCTTTTTGTCTTCTCCACAACCACCATATTTTATTCCACCTATAGTGTTATGTCCATGGCTCGCGCTCATGTATTGCGTGAAAGTTGAAGAGGTTTGAGAACATCAAAAGTATGAAACAATTGGTTGGATTGTCATTGGGGTTGTGCATGATTTGAATATTTTGTGTGATGAAGATGGAGCATAGCCAGACTATATGATTTTGTAGGGATAAGCTTTCTTTGGCCATGTTATTTTGGGATGACATGATTGCTTTGTTAGTATGCTTGAAGTATTATTGTTTTTATGTCAATATTAAACTTTTCTTTGGAATCTTATGGATATGAACATTCATGCCACAAAAAAGAAAATTACATGGATAAATATGTTAGGTAGCATTCAACATCAATAATTGTCGGTGTACTAAAGTTTGGGCCCTTTAGCACCCCATACTTGTGCACGGGCAGTCGTAGCCCCACGCATGGCGAGGTGTGAAGAGGGCGATCCAGGATAAAAACGAGATACAAGGCGAAGAGAAGCAACCGAACCAGAGACCAGAAGACTGATACGTCTCCAACGTATCTATAATTTTTTATTGCTCCATGCTATATTGTCTACTGTTTTGGATATTATTGGGCTTTATTATCCACTTTTATATTATTTTTGGGACTAACCTATTAACCGGAGGCCCAGCCCTGAATTGCTGTTGTTTGCCTATTTCAGTGTTTCGAAGAAAAGGAATATCAAACGGAGTCCAATTGACCTGAAACTCCACGGAACCTATTTTTGGACCAGAAGAAGCCCACGGAGTACCAGAGTTGCTCTAGGGGAGTCCCGGGCTGCCCACGAGGGTGGGGGGCGCCCCCTGCCTCGTGGACAGCCCGGAGGTCCACCGACGTACTTCTTCCGCCTATATATATGAATATACCCTAAAAACTTTGGGGGATAGAATAGATTGGGTGTTCCGCCGCCGCAAGCCTCTCTAACCACGAAAACCCAATCGGGACTCTGTTCCGGCACCCTGCCGGAGGGGGGAAACCTCACCGGTGGCCATCTTCATCATCCCGGCGCTCTCCATGACGAGGAGGGAGTAGTTCGCCCTCGGGGCTGAGGTATGTACCAGTAGCTATGTGTTTGATCTCTCTCTCTCTCTCTCGTGTTCTTGATTTGGCACGATCTTGATGTATCGCGAGCTTTGCTATTATAGTTGGATCTTATGTTGTTTCTCCCCCTCTACTCTCTTATAATGGATTGAGTTTTCCCTTTGAAGTAATCTTATCGGATTGAGTCTTTAATGACTTGAGAACACTTGATGTATGTCTTGCCGTGCGTATCTGTGGTGACAATGGGATATCACGTGATTCACTTGATGTATGTTTTGGTGGTCAACTTGCGGGTTCCGCCCATGAACCTATGCATAGGGGTTGGCACATGTTTACGTCTTGATTCTCCGGTAGAAACTTTGGTGCACTCTTTGAAGTACTTTGTGTTGGTTTGAATAGATGAATCTGAGATTGTGTGATGCATATCGTATAATCATACCCACGAATATTTGAGTTGACATTGGAGTATCTAGGTGACATTAGGGTTTTGGTTGATTTGTGTCTTAAGGTGTTATTCTAGTACGAACTCTAGGGCTGTTTGTGACACTTATAGGAATAACCCACTGGATTGATTGGAAAGAATAACTTTGAGGTGGTTTCGTACCCTACCATAATCTCTTCGTTTGTTCTCCGCTATTAGTATCTTTGGAGTGACTCTTTGTTGCATGTTGAGGGATAGTTATATGATCCAATTATGTTATTATTGTTGAGAGAACTTGCACTAGTGAAAGTATGAACCCTAGGCCTTGTTTCCTAGCATTGCAATACCGTTTACGCTCACTTTTATCATTAGTTACCTTGCTGTTTTTATATTTTCAGATTACAAAAACCTATATATACCATCCATATTGCACTTGTATCACCATCTCTTCGCCGAACTAGTGCACCTATACAATTTACCATTGTGTTGGTTGTGTTGGGGACACAAGAGACTCTTTGTTATTTGGTTGCAGGGTTGTTTGAGAGAGACCATCTTCATCCTACGCCTCCCACGGATTGATAAACCTTAGGTCATCCACTTGAGGGAAATTTCCTACTGTCCTACAAACCTCTGCACTTGGAGGCCCAACAACGTCTACAAGAAGAAGGTTGCATAGTAGACATCAAGCTCTTTTCTGGCCCCGTTGCCGGGGAGGTTAGTGCTTGAAGGTATATCTTTATATCTTGCAATCGAATCTTTTTGTTTCTTGTTTTAGCACTAGTTTAGTTTATGAAGGAAAACTACAAAAAAATGTAATTGAGTTTGCCTCATATGCTTCATCTTTTTAATATCTTTCGTGAGTATGATGGAAAAGAAAATTGTGCCAAAGTGTTAGAAGAAGAATGCATTAAAAAGTTTGGCACTAAATCTTTGAATGATGAGCATGATTGCAATGTTGTTAGTATGAACTCTTGGAATATCCATAGTACTAATGATGATGGCACTAGTTATGATGAAAATGTCTCCTATAAACATGCCAATTTTGTGGAGTGCATTGGGTTTGTAAGTACACACCAAATAGGGAAGATAGATATTGCAAGAGGCATAAGTACTTAGAAACTAAATAGTTGCAAGAGAGGCTAGATGATTGCGCTGAAAGATTCAATATTTATCGCGCCCCTTGTGAACTTTGCAATGAACATGGTCATTTAAAGCTCCAATGCTATTTGTTTCATGATCAAGTCGTGTCCAAAAATTGTGATAACTTTATTACTCTTGAGCATCATAAAGAGCTTAGTCTTCTTTTGGGTTATGAAGAAATGAAACGTATAACTGAGGGTATTCCAAAGTTTAATCTTCATAGATTTCTTGATTTTGATCTGGAGAAGATTTATATGTATTGTGTAGTGAATTGCATTGAAAATCATTATATTGCCAATTACATAAAGAAAAGAAAACAAATAGAGGATGAAGAGAATGCTAACGAAAGGGAAGAGACTTCCCAATATCCTCCTATTATTTCTTATGATGAATCAGGTAATGAGAAGGAGCCTTCTATTCAACCAATCTCATCAATAAGGAGCTCCAAAAGGAGGATTGAACCCACATGTCGGTGTCAAAACCGGCGGATCTCGGGTAGGGGGTCCCGAACTGTGCGTCTAGGTCGGATGGTAACAGGAGACAAGGGACACGAAGTTTACCCAGGTTCGGGCCCTCTCGATGGAGGTAAAACCCTACTCCTTCTTGATTAATATTGATGATATGGGTAGTACAAGAGTAGATCTACCACGAGATCAAGGAGGCTAAACCCTAGAAGCTAGCCTTTGGTATGATTGTTGTGTATGGAGTTGATTGTCCTACGGACTACAACCCTCTGGTTTATATAAACACCGGATAGGGTTAGGGTTACACAGAGTCGGTTACAATGTTGGAGATCTTGAATATCCGCATCGCCAAGCTTGCCTTCCACGCCAAGGAAAGTTTCATCCGGACATGGGACGAAGTCTTCAATCTTGTATCTTCATAGTCCTGGAGTCCGGTCAGAGGTCATAGTCCGGCTATCCGGACACCCCCTAATCCAGGACTCCCTCAGTAGCCCCCAAACCAGGCTTCAATGACGACGAGTCCGGCACGCAGATTGTTCGGCATTGCAAGGCGGGTTCTTCTCCAAATCCTGTGTACCTGTAGGAATAACGCCCGATTTTTGTAATGTAGCGCTCCTCGGCTTCCACGCCCAATAATGACTGTCTTCCACGTGTCAAACGCATGCGAAGAGCCGGGGTGTTTTTACATTCACACCCCTGGCCATATAAACTGGCCGCTTATTTAACGGGATGGGGATTTAGATCCAAACCACATCTTCTCCTCTCTACGAGTTATCATCAGAGCGCTCCTAGCGAAAGGTCCATTCCAGCATGGCCAGCCGTCGCAGCTCCTCCTCTCGCCCCCCGGTCCGAAACCCGGGGACTGGGAGAGTTACACCATCCCGCATAGCGAGTTAGTGTCGCTTCAGGCCAAGGGATTTCTCCCTCAGGCATACATAGTCCCGGTCCGAGCCGGTCTCGCCACCTACAATGGTGGAAAACAAGCGGAGAGCACCCCCAATCCCTCTAAAGGAGAGCGGATGTGCCTTGTTCCCTATCTAATAAGGGGACTGGGATTTCCAATTCAGCCATTTCTCCGCGGGCTCCTGGAGTTCTACGGCCTCCAGCTGCACAATCTCACGCCCGCCTCCGTATTGCATCTTGCGGGTTTCGTCGCCTTTTGCGAGCTATTTTTAGGCGTTGAGGCTCATTTCGCGCTGTGGAAGAGGTTGTTCTGCCTTGTGCCCCTTTCCCAAGAGGGGTCTATATATCAAGTGGGCGGAGCCGAAGTATGGCGCATCGCCGGGACCGGATACCTATCCGGAACCCCAAAGAAGGCGTCCGAGGACTGGCCTTCGGAATGGTTTTACATAGATGACGTCCCGCTACCGGACCCTATCCGGGTCGGTCTTCAAGAGTTCAACAGTACTCCATTGAAGAAACGCTTAAGCTGGCGTCCGCGGAGCTCTCAGAGAGAAAGCGACAGAGACGTCCTTTACCTGATGGGCCGGATAAGACTGTTATCTCATTCCGGACTAACCATGATCGGAGTCATGGCCGCATGCATTATGCGGGGGGTGCAGCCGCTTCAATATAGAGGCCACCCCATGTGGGATTTCAACTGGGAGGATGACGCCACCCGTTATGGTCGTAAGGGGCCGGCCTCGGCCGCCGCCATAATAAAGATCTTGTCCTCCTTGTATAAGGGAGAAAAGGAGGAATTTCTCCGCGTCAACCCGCGGGCCGGATTTACTATTTACGATCCTCCAAGTTGGGTAAGTGAGCAATTGCGCTTGCCCGTTTGTTTTATACTCCCACAGTTAGATATGTAGTCTAACGACTTCAATGCAGGAACTGCGGCAGGAGGTAAAAGATATAAGCAGCCGCCTCCCACAGCCCGAGGACCCAGAACGGTCCCTCGATCCGGACTCCGAAGAGGATCCGGATATATCAGTGGAGCTTATCGATGGGGTGTTCCATTAGATAATAAAGGACAATACCTTGGTAGCCATTACGACTGATTACCCCGGGTTAATCCCGGCCTCCCAAGTGACAGAAAACGGAGTTTTATTCCCTTGAGAGAGATTCCATTCTCACGTATTCCTGTGTTTCTAACGACAACCGTGTTTTGTAGGGGAGATTTCCGAGGCGGGAGGCCGAACCTGCGGCGGCTAGCCAACGAGGGGCCGTAGGGCCCCATGGGGCAAAAAGGAATGTAGTCCGGACTGAGATGCCAGCGCGAAGGTATAGCACACCCTCTGTTTCCTTGGTATTATTCTGTCAGGGCATATTAACGTTCGTGCTATCTTTAGGACGAAGAGACCTCGCCGCACTATATCCGGAGAGGTTGCCAATCGCGCCTCCACCAGCCAGGCTCCAACGTCTGGCCAGGAAGTGGAGGCGAGCACCAGGCGCGCACCGGACGCTCCTCCGACAAAGATGCGGACAGGCTGTCTGCCACAAATTCTGAAGTGGAGAGTGCCATGAACCACAGGCGTCGCCGGACAGTTCTACGCGCCGCTTGTTTCTCCCAAGAGGCTTTAGATGCCTTTAATTCTGGAGATGCGTACCTCCGTGCCGCTCAAAATGGTTTAGCCAGAGCCACGGAGCAGTATGTAAAAGACATACGGGTAAGAAAATTTTGGTCAAATATATATATATATATATACCAGTAGCCCCCGAGATTTGGAACAGTTAAAGCAATTGATTTAAGGATCATTTAATATGCAGGTTCTTATAGAGAAGAATACCGTACTGTCCCAGGAGCTTGAAAAGTGCAAGGCCCAACTAGAGGCCGCACTAGCCGCAGCAAGGGAGCCTAAAGGGACCCCCTCAGGTAAGATATACTTTGAAAGATTAGTATTGTGCGGTTTGGGTGTAAATCTGACAAATCATATTGCAGATGGCGCCGGACTCGATCCAGAAAAGCAACAACTCTTACGCCGGCTAAAGGCCAGTGAGAGTACGTTGACAAAGGAGAGGCAAGAGAAGAATGACCTTCAGGATGCCAACACCAAGCTGGACGTCGAACTTAAAGACGTTCGTGATCAGCTGTCGGACTCCTCGAAGGAGAATCAGTGGCTTCGACGCGGCATATTTAGTAAGTGCTTGAACGAACCTTTGAAAAAAAGAGTTCGGCGAGGAAGCCGACTAATAGAGTAATGTCTGTAGGTATGCTCACAGGTCGTCCTGCAGAGGAGATGCCTGGTTCTACGGGTGACCTTCTTCCCGAACTCCTGCAACTGCACGAGCGAATTAGGCAAGCGATGCGAGGCGTTGCCCAAGCCTTATGGCCTGCCCACTCCATGCCCGAGGGCCTTGGAGAGCTTGCAGAGAAGCTGAAGGGAGCTCGGCGGCGCTTCCGGTTGTGGAAGATATCGGCCTGCCGACAAGGCGCTAGGGAGGCTTGGGCCATGGTGAAGACCCGTTTTACGAAGTCTGACCCAAACCACATGGCCGAGGTCGGCCCAGTGGGTCCGGACAGGAAGGAGATCCCTGTGAGCTTAGTATACAGCCAAGTAGAGTTGGCCGCGAAGTATTCCTAGCAGGAGTGTAAATTAGACAGCCTATTAGATGGTATACAAGAGGAATACAATTAGTCAGAATGACTATGTAATTTTCAATTGACATGTGTAATGCCTTCTAGATGGATTGTAGATCATTTGTCGTTGCCGACCTTTTCGCTTCAACCTCGGGACCTGACGGTCCGGAGTGTGTCCGAATACCATAGCGGTTATATAAGAATCGGGGTATGCGTGGAGACAAGGCGTAGGGGTCATTAGTGCTTTATCAGACAAGTGCCCAACTAGTTATGTTATATTACATGGTTAGTGTCGGTGTCAAAACCGGTGGATCTCGGGTAGGGGGTCCCGAACTGTGCATCAAGGCTGGATGGTAACAGGAGACAAGGGACACGATGTTTTTACCCAGGTTCGGGCCCTCTCGATGGAGGTAATACCCTACTCCTGCTTGATTAATATTGATGATATGGGTAGTACAAGAGTAGATCTACCACGAGATCAAGGAGGCTAACCCTAGAAGCTAGCCTATGGTATGATAGTGTATGAAGATGATTGTCCTACGGACTATAACCCTCCGGTTTATATAGACACCGGATAGGGTTAGGGTTGCACAGAGTCGGTTACAATGGTAGGAGATCTCGAATATCCGCATCGCCAAGCTTGCCTTCCACGCCAAGGAAAGTCCCATTCGGACACGGGATGAAGTCTTCAATCTTGTATCTTCATAGTCCAGGAGTCCGGCTGAAGGTATAGTCCGGCTAACCGAACACCCCCTAATCCTGGACTCCCTCAGTAGCCCCTGCACTAGGCTTCAATGACGACGAGTCCGGCGCGCAGATTGTCTTCGGCATTGCAAGGCGGGTTCCTCCTCCAACTCCTTCATAGAAGATTGTAAACACCAAAAATAGTGTCCGGCTCTGCAAAATATGTTTCCATATATGGCCATAGGGAGAATAACATTAACACAAATCAAATCTGCTGACGTATTCTGCAGTGCGTCATCACACTACGGCCAAGTTCTTTACGAATCGTTTTTACTTTTCCACCTCAGCACGTTTTGCGAGGCGGTTTCCTTGGCACGTCCTGTCGAAGCAGAGATCGTGTGCCCCTTTTACGGGATTCCCATCAATACGGACGTGGGTAACCCAACCGCGCCATTTACCACGACGCTTGGGAGGCAAGCGAGTTTTATTAGGCAGGTGGGGACGCATAACCGCATCCTCCTTCTTCCTCCTTTGCCAATTCCTCTCTTGCGCACTCGAGCTCCAGCGCCCAAGCCTGCTCTTTTCACCAAAACCATCTCCAACAATGTCTGGAGCAGGAGGCAAGTGGATGGTCTCCTCCATCACGGAGGCCCAAGTAAAAAAGCTAAGGAAGGCCGGATACCTGTCCAAGGACATCCCGCACCGGCTTCCCGAGAAGGGGCAGCTTCTCCCCACCCCAAGGCCCCATCAGAGGGTAGTTTTCCTTCCCCACGTTCTCTACGGACTGGGCTTCCCGCTCCACCCATTCGTCCGGGGACTCATGTTCTACTACGGCCTAGATTTCCACGATCTGGCCCTAAACTTCATCCTCAACATCTCGATGTTTATCGTCGTGTGTGAGGCCTTCCTCCACGTCCGCCCCCATTTCGTCCTATGGCTCAAGACCTTCAACGTCAAGCCCAAGGTGGTGCGCGGCAGCCAAGCGGAGTGCGGAGGCGCCATGGCGGGCAAGATGGCCAACGTCCTATGGTTCGAGGGCTCCTTTGTGGAGACCCTAAAGGGGTGGCAAGCCAAGTGGTTTTACATCACCGAGCCACGCGATCCGAAATGGGTCGCAGCCCCCGAGTTCCGATCCGGACCCCCCCACGCTGCTGGTGTCCTGGAAAAAGACGGGCCTGTCATGGGGCAACGAAGAAGAGGTGACCGGATTGCAAACTTGCATCCAGTCCCTGGTGAGCAAGCCAATCCGACTTGTTAATATAGTCCAGGTTATGCTCATCCGCCAGATCCTCCCGAGCCAACTACGGGGCTTCAGTTTGTGGGAGTTCGACCCGGCGCAGCACCCAACCCTTAACGGGCTCTTCGACATGACATACGAAGATGCTTGGAAGGTGCTTTTCAAGGGCGCCGAGGCTCCTGCATCCGCCTTCGAGGATCGCGGATACATCTCGCAGCGTCACGCTAGTGAGGTAAGCTATCTTCGCCTTTTACAGGATACTAAGCTCTTTTTTCCTTTCACAGTTTTGACTCTGTGCGGGATCTAAACTCCCTTACCTTTGACAGGCTTGGCAGGCGATATCCGGACCAATTAATTGTCCGACTCCCCTGCCCGAGGACCCAGCCCCTGCGCTTCTAGTGAAGCTACTGACCCCGACACCTTATGTGGTGCCAGAGAAGAAGGTCAAGGAGAAGAAGACCACGGGGACTCGAAAGAGTGCCCGTAACGTGGTGGTGTCGGACTCTTCGTCTGACGAGTCCGAGGCGCCCTCCTACGTGAAAACGAGGAGGAGGAAGAAGAAGGCTCTCCCCCCCCCCAGCGGAGGGAGAAGAGGAGAAGAAGGACGCCCCAACAGGGGAGGCCGAGGGGTCTAGGAAAAGGAAGAACCCTCCGCCGGACTACTCCCACGACGCCGAAGAGAGCAAAGAGGAGTGGCCGAACAGGGCCAAGCGTCCGGCGACATCGTAAGTTCGGATGTCAGAGTAACTCATGACGTTCCTTTGTCGCACAACTTTCCTTAATGTCGAATGTAATTATGCAGCCCGCCCCAGGACGAATACAACGAATCGTCGGGCGGCTCCCTGGACTCATCGGACGTGAACTCCGTGCCGCCCGCTGTCTCCCCCCGCACTGCGGATGACGCCGAAGTGGCGTTGCGACAAGCTCCGGGGCAGGAGGAGGTGGTCCTGGAGGAGCCGCAAGGCAACCTCCCGGACTCCAGGAGTGAAGGGGACAAGACCCCCCAGGGCTCCAAGTCCGGCTTTGAGCCGGACACCGTGCCGGAATCTTCAACAGTTCCGAGCCGCGGTAGGCGAACTTCTTCCAAAAGGAGCAAGCCTTCTAAACCAGCGACTTCCGTCCAACCGGAGTTGCTGGACCATCTGCTGGAGGTGCTTGACGGCGCCTCCATCTACAAGGGGCACCATACTATCATGAGTACGGTGATCCAGAGGGTTCAGTCCGCCAATAGCGGACTGACTGAAGCTTGCGCTAGCCTTCTGACAGGCTTTGAGGTAAGTAAAAATATGTCAAAACATTATCACATAGACAGTAGCCCCTGATGCTCTGTTTGGCGTTCGGAAAGAAAAGACGAATAGAGGATCTATTAATTTTCGCAGGAGTCTAACAATAAAGAGTCAATATGCGTATGCAGGCTTCGCTGCTATCCACCGCCGCACTGACTGCGCAGGTGGATGTCCTAAAAAAGGACCTCGGACGGACTGAGCAAGAGCTCGGCCTTGCCAAACGGCAGCTCGAGGAAAAGGAAGGTAAGAAATACCCTACAGAAAAAGTTGCCTATAGAGAGGCGTGATTGCAAAAAATAACAGGATCATACTGCTTATTCTAGGGGCCACAACTGAGGTGGCGACCCTCAAGCAGGCGCTATCTGAGGCCGAAAAGAAAACGGCCGAGGAGCGTATCGAGCGAGAAAGACCTGGGGTTCAGGTCGGCGAGGTGCAGCAAGAGCTGCAGGCTCTCATGAAAAAACATGAGAGCTTGGAGCTTGAGTCAAAGGCGCAGGCATCCGAGCTCGCGTCGGCCCTTGAGACTGCCAAGGGTGCCAAGGCCGAAGCCCAAAAGGCCCTCCAAGAGTTGGAGGAGGTGAAAAAGATAGCAGCGGGTAAGGCATTCTTAATGCAAAGTAGAAATATAAAAGTAAACTACTTGTCACTTACCGAATCCGGAGTTCTCCAGGGGCGTTTGCAGATCTTCCCCGCAGCGTATCCGTTGCCGCCGCATTCTACCGAGCTGAAGAGGGCAGCTCGACGGAGAGTGTTTTCTGGTCTCAGTATTCTGAGGCCGGACACCCTGTACCCTGAGCGACCAGCTGAAACAACTGGTTGAGCTCCACAAGGCGGCCGAACAGGCCATGAAGGGCTTCATAGTTCGGCTGTGGCCCGGAGAGGCCCTGGCTGGAGCTATTTCGGGCTGGTGCGGCGGTTGGTGCAGGCCTGTCCAAGGCTCGAGGTCATCAAGCGCTCCGTCTGCATCGAAGGTGCCCGTCGGGCCCTTGCCCGTGCGAAGGTGCACTGGGGTAAGCTAGACGGTGAGAAGCTTGTGAAGGACGGGCCGCCGGCGGGGAAGGAGCATCGCAAGCCCGAGAACTACCACAAGGATGTTCTTGCAGGTGCCCGCCTTGTGGCGGATGAATGCTCCAAATATGTAATTTTTGAGTGAACTCGCTCGTGTTTATCCTGTGCGATGAAAACTTGTTCATATGTGCTAAGCAATGCTTGTTGAATTTAAAATATTATTTTCTATGCGGCCGTTTATCAAAAAATTGAGAGATGGCCAGTCGTCGGCTTCTGCCCCCGTGCCACTAGTGCTGGGGTGTTTGGGATAAACCTGAGCGCTCTTTTTCCCATGGTTGGGTCCTTCGAGGGAGGCGCTCGGCACAACGAACCAGGCAATCAGACTATAATGCTTGAACACTCTCACTTAGCCATAGAACTTTATAATTTTAAATTTTGGCGAATCCCCTAGTTCGGAAGACCGAGTTCGGGGCGGTATCCACGCCTTTGGCCGGACAAAGCCAGCTCCTCGCTCGAAGCGGCATAAGTCTTTAGGGACTCGAAAAACCTCTCGAACAGCGACCGGTCTCTCGCCTCTTCATGACAGTCAGTTTTAGCTTTCTCCACTGAGGTGCTTAACCCAGCTGAACCGGGGCGTATTTGCCGTACCATGATGTACGGGTGCAATCATGTCATTTAATAAACATATATATGAAAAGAGGATAATGCAAAAAATAGACAAAAAGTTATGCATTGTTTATAGAGAGGCTATTTGTCAGAGCCGAACGATACAAGTAGTGCAATAAGCAAGAAATGTATTGGACTATTTAACATGTCCTGACCAGGGGCAGGGCGTGGAATTGTATTCAAAATAGGTATACTGCTCGTAACAGAGACCACCTGTGAGTTTCATAATTCGGCATGGATTTGTCTGCTTCCCTGGGTCTTGCATCGTTTGTGCGGCAGTCGAATTGCCGAATAGGTCGTCCGAAGTGTGGAGTCCTGAAAGTAAGAAAAAAGGAATCCCGCAACCCCTAGTACGTTTTAAGCCGTATTTTGAGTGTGCCGTTATTGTGCCCCTTCCCCTGTGCCCATGGTATTTCAAGGGCGTAGTTATGTACGCGAGGCACTGGTTTCGCTATATCGCGAGGGCCGGGGTTGGGGCCGCATTGCTACACCTGCTCAGAACGTGCTAGGCCGTCTTGTTGTAGGTTACTCCGGGCGCGCTTGGCAGTGTTTGACTTTTTAACGGCCGGACTGGGGAATTGCCTAAGAGGGCTGCTTTGTACTTCCGCTGTGAGAGCCGCCATGTGCTCCTACGTACGGAGAGAGCGTTCGGTGTTTCCGTTGACCGTGATCACTCCTTGAGGGCTTGGCCTCTTGAGCTTGAGGTATTCGTAGTGCGGCACGGCATTGAACTTTGCAAATGCGGTTTGTCCGAGCAGGGCGTGATAGCCACTGCGGAACGGGACTATATCGAAGATTAACTCTTCACTTCGGAAATTATCCGGAGATCCGAAGACCACGTCAAGTGTTACCGAGCCTGTACAATTGGCCTCTACACCTGGTATAACGCCTTTAAAGGTCGTCTTTGTGGGCTTAATCCTTGAGCGATCGATGCCCATTTTCCGCACTGTATCCTGGTAAAGCAGGTTCAAGCTACTGCCTCCGTCCATGAGGACTCTTGTGAGGTGAAATCCGTCGATGATTGGGTCGAGAACCAATGCGGCAAAGCCACCATGACAGATGCTAGTGGGGTGGTCCCTTCGATAAAAAGTGATCGGGCAGGAGGACCATGGGTTGAACTTTGGGGCGACTGGCTCCATCGCGTATACGTCCCGTAGCGCACGCTTCCGCTCCCTCTTGGGAATGTGGGTTGCGTATATCATGTTCACCGTCCGCACTTGTGGGGGAAACCCCTTTTGTCCATTGTTGTTCGGCGGCCTGGGCTCCTCCTCGTCATCGCTATGCAGCCCCTTGTCTTTGTTTTCGACTCTTAACTTGCCTGCCTGCTTGAACACCCAACAGTCCCTGTTGGTGTGATTGGCTGGCCTTTCGGGGGTGCCATGATCTGGCACAAGCGGTCGAGTATGTGGTCCAAACTGGACGGGCCCTGAGTATTCTTTTTGAATGGCTTTTTCCGCTAACCGGATTTATAGCCTCTGAATCCGGCGTTAACTGCCGTATCTTCATTCTTGTCGCTGCTAACGCGACGCTTTTTGTTATTTCGACGTGTCCTGCCACTTTTGTCCTTGGTATCCGAACTACCAGGGTTCTTTGATAAGTTGTTGCTGCGAGCTAGCCAGCTATCTTCTCCCGCGCAAAAGCGGGTCATGAGTGTCGTGAGGGCTGCCATAGATTTCGGCTTTTCCTGTCCTAGGTGCCGAGCAAGCCACTCGTCGCAGATGTTATGCTTGAAAGCTTCTAGGGCCTCTGCGTCCGGACAGTCGACTATCTGGTTTTTCTTTGTTAGGAACCGTGTCCAGAATTGCCTGGCCGATTCTTTTGGCTGATGAATTATGTGGCTTAAGTCGTCGGCATCTGGTGGTCGCACGTAGGTGCCCTGGAAGTTGTCGAGGAAAGCGGCTTCCAGGTCCTCCCAAGAACTGATTGAGTCTGCTGGCAAGCTGTCAAGCCAATGCCGGGCCGGTCCTTTAAGTTTGAGCGGGAGGTATTTGATGGCGTGTAAATCATCGCCACGTGCCATGTGGATGTGGAGGAGATAATCCTCGATCCGTACCACCGGGTCTGTGGTGCCATCGTATGATTCGATGTTCATGTGTTTGAAACCCTCTGGGATTTTATGATCCATTACTTCGTCTGTGAAGCATAGTGGGTGTGCGGCGCCCCTGTACTGGGCTATATCACGACGCAGCTCGGAAGATCTATGTCCGTTGTGTTCGGCCCGGCCGGATTTGTTGTATCCGGAGTGAGGGTCATCGTCATGTGTCGTCGGGCGCCTGCGCGATCCGTAGATCGACCTTTTTTGTCTTGCCTTGTCCTCCAGTACGTCTCGCAGGTCTGGCGCATTTTCCTGTGCCTTTGTTGAGCGGCGTCGGGGCATGGCTTGGGTGGAGGGCCGAGAGGCTTCTCTGTCACGGCCGCGAGGTGGCCTGTCTGCCATGTCGTGCGCTGGTGATGTAGGAGCTGCGCTTTGGGTAACTCTTCGAGGGGCGCTCGAGTTCATACTCTTCGGCCGCAAGGACTTCAGTCCATCTATCAGCTAGCAAATCCTGGTCAGCTCTAAGCTGTTGCTGCTTTTTCTTGAGGCTGTTTGCCGTGGCTAGAAGCCTGCGTGTGAAACGCTCTTGTTCGGCAGGGTCTGATGGTACGACGAATTCGTCATCGTCGAGGCTTGCCTCATCTTCGGAGGGAGGGATATAGTTATCATCCTCAACCTCTCGTTCTGCCGCTCTCTCATGAGGGCTGGCTTCTCCATCTTCCTATGCCGAATCTTGCTGGGTTGGGTGTTCTTCGGTGCTATCCAGGGTAGTATTATCTCCCGTGCCGGAATCACCGTTTTTGCTTTGGCGGGATTTAGAGCGGCGCCGCTGACGCCGGCGCTTCGGCTGTTTCTTGGAGGTGTCATCCCCCGCTGTTCCATCGCCATCTCCATCTTTTGGAGTATCCACCATATATATGTCATATGACGAGGTGTCCTTCCAGCGCCCTACAGGTGCTGGTTCCTGTTCGTCTCCTACCTCGTCGTCCATACCGTCGAAGTCTTCGGAGCCGAAGTCAAGCATGTCGGTTAAATCATCGACAGTGGCTACAAAGTGGGTCGTGGGTGGGCTTTGAATTTCTTCATCGTACGAATCCCATCCTTGTTGACCGTAATCCGGCCAGGGCTCTCCTGATAAAGAGAGAGACTTGAGAGAATTCAGGATGTCGCCAAAAGGTGAGTGCTGAAAGATGTCCGCGGTGGTGAACTCCATTATGGGTGCCCAATCAGATTCGATTGGTAGAGGCACGGGAGGTGCGGAGTCCGGAGAAGAGTCTGGACCCTCAGAGTCACAGGTCACGCGGAGTGCGGGGCTGGCGTTCGGCTCGATCGCCTTTGAGATCGCAGCCCCTGAGGCGACGTCCAACCGCTCATCCTCGATTGACGCAATAAGCTCCAAATTAAGGGTCGGCACCGGTGCGTGTGCGACCTCCAGGACACTGTTCGGAGGCAGAGCTAGATCATGCCCCTCGAGTTAGTGCGGCGCGCTTGGCTGTGGCTCGAACCCGTCGAAGATCAAGTCTCCGCGGATATCAGCCGTGTAGTTTAAGCTTCCAAACCTGACTTGATGGCCAGGGGCGTAGCTTTCGATCTGCTCCAGGTGACCAAGCGAGTTGCCCCGCAGAGCGAAGCCGCCGAAGATGAAGATCTGCCCGAGGAGAAAAGTCTCACCCAGGACCTCATCATTGTTGATGATCAAAGGAGCCATCGGGCATAAAGGAGACGACACAGAGGAACTCTCAATGAAAGCACCAATGTCGGTGTCAAAACCGGCGGATCTCGGGTAGGGGGTCCCGAACTGTGCGCCAAGGCCGGATGGTAACATGAGACAAGGGACACGATGTTTTTACCCAGGTTCGGGCCCTCTCGATGGAGGTAATACCCTACTCCTGCTTGATTAATATTGATGATATGGGTATTACAAGAGTAGATCTACCACGAGATCAAGGAGGCTAAACCCTAGAAGCTAGCCTATGGTATGATTGTGTATGAAGATGATTGTCCTACGGACTACAACCCTCCGGTTTATATAGACACCGGATAGGGTTAGGGTTACACAGAGTCGGTTACAATGGTAGGAGATCTCGAATATCCGCATCGCCAAGCTTGCCTTCCACGCCAAGGAAAGTCCCATCCGGACACGAGACGAAGTCTTCAATCTTGTATCTTCATAGTCCAGGAGTCTGGCTGAAGGTATAGTCCGGCTACCCGAACACCCCCTAATCCTGGACTCCCTTAGTTAGTAAGAACATCTTCCAACGAGAATAGTTCCGTTAGGGGTTCCTTTCGCTGCGGAGGCATGCCTTAAAGTGCATGTCCGGACTGCGTAAAAAGACGCAGAAAAAGCATCTGGGGCGCATAAAATTAGTAAAAAGATCATCTTTTATTTCACCGACCGAATATTCCCTTAAGAACGCTAGCTTCCGGCTTCACCCCGTGTGAGGTACACATCCGGCTGACCCGGCAGTAACAATCGCAGAGGTGCTCCCTTTACCGCCTAGCCGAACAATCGGAACGTAGGGGTAAGCACAGGAGCCAGGCAACCCAGCTTGGCTAAAACTTAAGTCATATCGATGCATATAGTGGTGAAGAAAAAGGTACATGCAGAAGTTTGACACATGTGTTGGGCGTGAAGCCCGTATAAATAAGCTTCTGTTAAAGAAGCCCCCAGGTTTAATGAGCGCGAGTGGCGCGTCACTTGGTGAGCCTTTAAGGGCTATAAAAGAAAAAGAGGGGAAATAGAGAAATGTAAGACAGAAAAATGGAAAAAATGGACACAGGAAGGAGACGAACACGGAGTCCGGTGCTAGGCATAGAATCTTCAAAGACGGGTGGCGTTCCATTGGTTCGGCTCAAGTCGGTTATCCGACGCATCTCGCAGGCGGTACGCTCCACCAGTCAGGACTTGGTCGATTGTAAATGGACCTTCCCACTTGGGCTTGAGTTTGTCCTTTTTCTTATCCGGCAGGCGTAGAACTAGTTCGCCAACATTGTAATTTTTGGCCCGTACTTCTCTGCTTTGATATCTTCGAGCCTGCTGTTGATAGAATGCGGAACGGGTTTTTGCACGTCACGCTCCTCCTCCAAGGAGTCCAAGTTGTCCTACCGATCGAGCTCGGCTTCTCTTTCTTCGTACATGCGCACTCGAGGTGAGTCATGAATTATGTCGCAGGGCAGAACTGCCTCTGCGTCGTACACCATAAAGAATGGTGTGTATCCGGTGGTGCGATTCGGCGTGGTCCACAGCGCCTAGAGTACGGAGTCGAGCTCCTCTACCCAGTGAGTGTTAGATTCCTTGAGGGACCGCACTAATCTGGGTTTAATGCCGCTCATGATAAGACCATTTGCGCGTTCGACCTGGCCGTTAGTTTGTGGGTGATAGACAGAAGCATAGTCGAGCTTGATGCCCATGTTTTTGCACTAGAGCTTTACCTCGTCGGCGGTGAAGTTTGTGCCGTTATCAGTAATGATGCTGTGGGGGACGCCGTAACGGTGTACGACCCCGTATATGAAGTCTATCACAGGTCCGGTTTCGGCCGTTTTAACAGGCTTGGCTTCTATCCATTTGGAGAACTTGTCCAGCATGACCAGTAAGTATTTTTTCTTATGGGTCCCACCTCTAAGGGGTCCGACCATGTCAAGCCCCCATACCGCAAAGGGCCAGGTGATGGGGATAGTTTGGAGTGCGGTGGGTGGCATATGGCTTTGGTTGGTGAGGGACTCCTGGATTAGGGGGTGTTCGGGTAGCCGGACTATACCTTCGCCGAACGGCTGGACTATGAAGATACAAGATGGAAGACTTCATCCCGTGTCCGGATGGAACTTCCCTTGGCGTGGAAGGCAAGCTTGGCGGTGCGGATATCAAAGATCTCCTACCATTGTAACCGACTCTGTGTAACCCTAACCCTATCCGGTGTCTATATAAACCGGAGGGTTGTAGTCCGTAGGACAATCAACTCCATACACAACAATCATACCATAGGCTAGCTTCTAGGGTTTAACCTCCTTGATCTCGTGGTAGATCTACTCTTGTACTACCCATATCATCAATATTAATCAAGAAGGAGTAGGGTTTTACCTCCATCGAGAGGGCCCGAACCTGGGTAAACTTCGTGTACCTTATGTCGTGTTACCATCCGACCTAGACGCATAGTTCGGGACCCCCTACCCGAGATCCGCCGGTTTTGACACCGACATTTGTGCTTTCATTGAGAGTTCCTCTGTGTCGTTGCCTTTAGGCCCGATGGCTCCTTTGATCATCAACAACGATGAGGTCCAGGGTGAGACTTTTCTCCCCGAACAGATCTTCGTCTTCGGCGGCTTCGCAATGCGGGCCAATTCGCTTGGTCACCTGGAGCAGATCGGAAGCTACGCCCCTGGCCATCAAGACAGGTTTGGAAGCTTAAACTACACGACTGATATCCGCGGAGACTTGATCTTCGACGGGTTCGAGCCATGGCCAAGCGCGCCGCACTATCTCGAGGGGCATGATCTAGCTCTGCCTCCGAACGGTGTCCTGGAGGCCGCACATGCAACGGTTCTGACCCTTAACTCGGAGCCTGTAGCGCCGATCAAGGATGAGCGGTTGGACGTCACCTCGGGGGCTGTGATCTCAAAGGCGATCGAGCCAAACACCAGCCCCGCACGCCGCTTGACTCATGACTCCAAGGATCCGGACTCTTCTCCGGACTCCGAACCCACCGCGCCCCTGCCAATCGAATCCGATTGGGCGCCGATAATGAAGTTCACCGCCGCGGACATCTTTCAGCACTCGCCTTTCGGCGATATCCTGAATTCTCTCAAGTCTCTCTCTTTATCAGGAGAGCCCTGGCCAGACTACAGTCAGCATGGATGGGATACGGACGACGAAGAAATTCACTGCCCACCCACCACCCACTTTGTAGCCACTGTCGACGATCTAACCGACATGCTCGACTTCGGCTCCGAAGACATCGACGGTATGGACGACGATGTAGGAGACGAACAGGAACCAGCACCTGTAGGGCGCTGGAAGGCCACCTCATCATACGACATATACATGGTGGACACTCCAAAAGATGGAGATGGCGATGGAACAGCGGTGGACGACCCCTCCAAGAAACAGCCAAAGCACCGGCGTCAGCGTCGCCGCTCTAATTCCCGCCAAAGCAAAAATGGTCATTCCGGCACGGGAGATAATACTACCCCGGATAATGCCGAAGAACACCTACCCAATCAAGATTCGGCGCAAGAAGATGGAGAAGCCAGCCCTCATGAGAGAGCGGCAGACCGAGAGGTTGAGGATGATAACTATATGCCTCCCTCCGAAGACGAGGCAAGCCTCGATGACGACGAATTCATCGTACCATCAGACCCCGCCGAACAAGAGCGTTTCAAACGCAGGCTTTTAGCCATGGCAAACAGCCTAAAGAAAAAGCAGCAACAACTTAGAGCTGACCAATATTTGCTAGCTGATAGATGGACTGAAGTCCTTGCGGCCGAAGAGTATGAATTCGAACGCCCCTCCAAGAGTTACCCAAAGTGCAGGCCGCTACCCCGATCAGAGGAGGAAGCTCCTACATCACCAGCGCACGACATGGCAGACCGGCCACCTCGCGACCGCGACAGAGAGGCCTCTCGGCCCTCCACCCAAGCCATGCCCCGGCGCCGCTCAACTAAGGAACAGGAAAACGCGCCAGACCTGCGAGATGTACTGGAGGATAAGGCAAGACAAACAAGATCGATCTACGGATCACGCAGGCGCCATACGGCACGTGACGATGATCTTCACTCCTGATACAACAAATCCGGCTGGGCGGAACACAACAGACATAGCTCTTCTGAGCTGCGTCGTGATATAGCCCAGTACAGGGGCACCGCACACCCACTATGCTTCACAGATGAAGTAATGGATCATAAAATCCCAGAAGGTTTCAAACCTGTAAACATCGAATCATACGATGGCACAACAGACCCGGCGGTATGGATCGAGGATTGGCCTAACAGCTTGGCAGCAGACTCAATCGGTTCTTGGGAGGACCTGGAAGCCGCATTCCTCGACAACTTCCAGGGCACCTACATGCGACCACCGGATGCCGACAACTTAAGCCACATAATCTAGCAGCAAGAGGAATCAGCCAGGCAATTTTGGACACGGTTCCTGACAAAGAAAAACCAGATAGTCGACTGTCCGGACGCAGAGGCCCTAGCAGCCTTTAAGCATAACATCCACGACGAGTGGCTTGCCCGGCACCTGGGACAGGAAAAGCCGAAATCTATGGCAGCCCTCATGACACTCATGACCCGCTTTTGTGCGGGAGAAGAAAGTTGGCTAGCTCGCAATAATAACTTAGCTAAGAACCATGGTAATTCGGATACCAAGGACAAAAGTGGCAGGACACGTCGGAATAAGCAAAAACACCGCGCTAGCAGCGACAGTAATGAAGATACGGCAGTTAATGCCGGATTCAGAGGCTATAAATCCGTCAGCGGAAAAAGCCATTCAAGAAGAATACTCAGGGCCCGTCTAGTTTGGATCGAATACTCGACCGCTTGTGCCAAATCCATGGCACCCCCGAAAGGCCAGCCAGTCACACCAATAGGGATTGTTGGGTGTTCAAGCAGGCAGGCAAGTTAAGAGCCGAAAACAAAGACAAGGGGCTGCATAGCGACGACGAGGAGGAGCCCAGGCCGACGAATAACAACGGACAGAAGGGTTTTACCTCACAAGTGCGGACGGTGAACATGATATACGAAACCCACATTCCCAAGAGGGAGCGGAAGCGTGCGCTATGGGACGTATATGCGACGGAGCCAGTCGCCCCGAAGTTCAACCCATGGTCCTACTGCCCGATCACCTTTGATCGAAGGGACCATCCCACTAGCATCCGTCATGGCGGCTTCGCCGCATTAGTTCTCGACCCAATCATCGACGGATTTCATCTCACAAGAGTCCTCATGGACGGCGGCAGTAGCCTGAACCTGCTTTACCAGGATACAGTGCAAAAAATGGGCATAGATCCCTCAAGGATTAAGCCCACAAAAACGACCTTTAAAGGCGTTATACCAGGTGTAGAAGCCAACTGTACAGGCTCAGTAACACTCGACGTGGTCTTAAGATCTCCGGATAATTTCCGAAGCGAAGAGTTAATCTTCGATATAGTCCCAGTTCGTAGTGGCTATCACGCCCTGCTCGGACAAACCGCATTCGCAAAGTTCAATGCGGTGCCGCACTACGCATATCTCAAGCTCAAGATGCCAGGACCTCGAGGAGTAATCACGGTCAACGGAAACACCGAATGCTCCCTCCTTACAGAGGAGCACACGGCGGCTCTCGCAGCGGAAGTACAAAGCAGCCTTCTTAGGCAACTCTCTAGTACGGCCGTTAAAAAGCTGGACACTACCAAGCGCGCCCGGAATAACCTACAACAAGATCGTCTGGCACGTTCCGAGCAGGCGTAACAATGCGGCCCCAACCCCAGCCCTCGTGACATAGCAAAACCAGTACCTCGCGTACATAACTACGCCCTTGAAATACCATGGACACAGGGGAAGGGGCACAATAACGGCACACCCGAAATACGGCTTAAAACATACTAGGGCTGCCGGATTCTTTTTTTCTTACTTTCAGGACTCCACACTTCGGACGACCTGTTCGGCAATTCGACTGCCGCACAAACGATGCAAGATCCAGGGAAGCAGACAAGCCACGCCACATTATGGAACCCCCCAGGTGGTCTCTGTTACGAGTAGTATACCTGTTTCAAATTATTTTCCGCGGCCTGCCCCTATTCAGGACATGTTAAATAGTCCAGTATCTTTTTGCTTATCGCACTATTTGTATCGTTCGGCTTTGATAAACAACCCCTCTATAAACAATGCATAGCTTTTTGTCTATTTTTTGCATTATCCTATTTTCATATATATATATATATATATATATATATATATATATATATGTTTATTAAATGACATGATTGCACCCGTACACCATGGTACGGCAAATACGCCAGGGGCTTCAGTACACCTCATTATGGTGTGAGAAGTCCGTACACTTTCACAAGTCCGGCACCCCGAACTTATAGCACTATATGCATCGGCTCCGAATCATGATTTGGGTCAATAGTTGGGTTTTCCCGGCTCCTATGTTTTGGTGCCTTACGTTCCGCTATATCGGCAAAGGTAGCACTAGGAGAACCACTGCAATTGTGCCCCGGTTCAGCTGGGTTAAGCACCTCAGTGGAGAAAGCTAAAACTGACTGTCATGATAAGGCGAGAGACCGGTCGCTGTTCGAGAGGTTTTTCGAGTCCCTAAAGATTTATGCCGCTTCGAGCGAGGAGCTGGCTTTGTCCGGCCAAGGCGTGGATAGCGCCCCGAATTCGGTCTTCCGAACTAGGGGCTTCGCCGAAATTTAAAATTAGAAAGTTCTATGGCTAAGTGAGAGTGTTCAAGCATTATAGTCCGATTGCCTGGTTCGTTGTGCTGAGCGCCTCCCTCGAATTACCCAACCATGGGAAAAAGAGCGCTCAGGTTTATCCCGAACACCCCAGCACTAGTGGCAGGGGGGCAGAAGCCGACGACTGCCATCTCTCAATTTTTGATAAACGGCCGCACAGAAAATAATATTTTAAATCCAATAAGCATTGTTTAGCGCATATAAACAAGTTTTTAGCGCACAGGATAAACACGAGCGAGTTCATTCAAAAATTACATCCTTGGTACATTCCTCCGCCACAAGGCGGGCACCTGCAAGAACATCCTTGTAGTAGTTCTCGGGCTTGCGATGCTCCTTCCCCGGCGGCGGCCCGTCCCTCACAAGCTTCTCACCGTCCAGCTTACCCCAGTGCACCTTTGCACGGGCAAGGGCCCTCCGGGCACCTTCAATGCAGACGGTGCGCTTGATGACCTCAAGCCTTGGACAGGCCTCCATCAGCCATCGCACCAGCCCGAAGTAGCTCCCAGGCAGGGCCTCTCCGGGCCACAGCCGAACTATGAAGCCCTTCATGGCCTGGACTCGAAGATCCGCGAATGCCCCTGGAGAGCTCCGGATTCAGGTAAGTAACAAGTATTTTACTTTTATATTTCTGCTTTGCATAAAGAATGCCTTACCCGCTGCTATCTTCCTCATCTCCTCCAACTCTTGGAGGGCCTTTTGGGCTTCGGCCTTGGCAGACTTGGCGGTCTCAAGGGCCGACGCGAGCTCGGATGCTTGCCCTTTGACTCAAGCTCCAAACTCTCATGTTTTTTCATGAGAGCCTGAAGCTGTTCCTGCACCTCGCCGACCAGAGCCCCAAGTCTCTCTCGCTCGGTGCGCTCCGCGGCCGTTTTCTTTTCGGCCTCAGATAGCGCCTGCTTAAGGGTCGCCACCTCATTCGTGGCCCCTACAATAATCAGTACAATCCTGTTATTTTTTGCAATCACGCCTTTTTATAGGCACTTTTTCTGAAAGGCCTTTCTTACCTTCTTTTTCCTCGAGCTTCCGCTTGGCAAGGCCGAGCTCTTGCTCGGTCCGCCCGATGTCCTATTTCAGGACACCCACCTCCGCAGTCAGTGCGGCGGTGGATAGCAGCGAAGCCTGCATTCGCATATTGACTCCTTTTTTGTTAGACTTCTGCGAAATTTAATAGATCCTCTATTCGGCTTTTCTTTCCGAACGCCAAAAAGAGCATCAGGGGCTACTGTCTATGCGGTTATATTCTTGCATATTTTTTTACTTACCTCGAAGCCTGTTAGAAGGCTAGCGCAAGCTTCGTTCAGTCCGCTCTTGGCAGACTGAACCTTCCGGATCACCGTACTCATAATAGTACGATGCTCCTCGTCGATGGAGGCGCGGTCAAGCACCTCCAGGAGATTGTCCGGCGCCTCCGGTTGGACGGACGCCGCCGGCTCAGAAGGCTTGCTCCTCTTGGAAGGAGTTCGCCTACCGCGGTCCGGAACCGCTGAAGATTCCGGCGCGGTGTCCGGCTCAAAGCCGGACTTTGCGCCCTGGGGGGCCTTATCCCCTTTATTCCTGGGATCCGGGAGGTCGCCTTTTGGCTCCTCCAGGACCACCTCCTCCTGCCCCGGAGCTCGTTGCGACGCCACTTTGGCGTCGTCTGCAGTGCGGGGGGAGACAGCGGGTGGAACTGAGTTCACGTCCTAGGAATATCATGAGTCACTCTAGTATCCGAATACTTACGATTTCGCCGGACACTTGGCCCTGTCCAACCACTCCTCGTCGTCCTCGTTGGCGCTGGGGGAGTAGTCCGGCGGAGGGTTCTTCCTCTTTCTAGACCCTCCGGCCTCCCCCGTTGGGGCGGCCTTCCCTTTTTCTCCTCCCCCGCTGGAGGGGGAGAGGTTTTTTGTTCTTCCTCCTCCTCGTTTCCACGGGAGGAGGGTGTCTCGGACTCATCGGATGACGAGTCCGACACCACCATGTTACGGGCACTCTTTCGAGTCCCCGTGGTCTTCTTCTTCTTGACCTTCTTCTCCGGCACCACATAAGGCGCCGGAGCCAGCAGCTTCACTAGGAGAGCAGGGGCTGGGTCTTCGGGCAAGGGAGCCGGACAGTTAATCAGTCTGGATATCACCTGCCAAGCCTGTTAAAGGTAAGGGAGTTTAGATCCCACATGGAGTCAAACTATGAAGAAACTAAAACATCATGTAAAAGGTGAAAATAGCTTACCTCGCTAGCGTGACGCTGCGAGCTGTATCCGCGATCCTCGGAGGCGGATGTGGGAGCCTCGGCGCCTTTCGTTAGCACCTTCCAGACGTCTTCATACGTGGTGTCGAAGAGCCTGTTGAGGGTTTGGTGCTGCGCCGGGTTGAACTCCCACAGAGTAAAATCCCGTTGTTGACACGGGAGGATCAGGCAGACGAGCATAACCTGGACCACATTGACGAGCTTGATCGGCTTGTTCACCAGGGACTGGATGCATGTTTGCAGTCCGGTCACCTCTTTTTCATCACCCCACGACAGGCCCGTATCTTTCCAGGACATAAGCCGCGTGGGGGTCCGGATCGGAACTCGGGGGCTGCAATCCATTTTGGATCGTGTGGCTCGGTGATGTAAAACCACCCGGATTGCCACCCCTTTAGGGTCTCCACAAAGGAGCCCTCGAGCCATAGGACGTTGGCTATCTTGCCGGCCATGGCGCCTCCGCACTCCGCCTGGCTGTCGGGCACCACCTTAGGCTTGACGTTGAAGGTCTTGAGCCAGAGGCCGAAATGGGGGCGGACGCGGAGGAAAGCCTCGCACACGACGATAAACACCGAGATATTGAGGACGAAGTTCGGGGCCAGATCGTGGAAATCCAGGCCGTAGTAGAACATGAGCCCCCGGACGAATGGGTGGAGTGGAAAACCCAGTCCGCGGAGGAAGTGAGGAAGGAAAACTACCCTCTCATGGGGCCTTGGGGTGGGGAGAAGCTCACCCTCCTCGGGAAGCCGGTGCGTGATGTCCTTGGACAAGTATCCGGCCTTCCTTAGCTTCTTGACATGGCCCTCCGTGACGGAGGAGACCATCCACTTGCCTCCCGCTCCGGACATTGCTGGAGAAGGTTGAGGTGGGAAGAGCGGGCTTGGGCGCTGGAGCTCGAGTGCGCAGGAGATGGATAGGCAAAGGAGGAAGAAGGCGTAGGTAAAAAAGGTGGATCCTTATCCCCTTATATGGGCGGATGCGGTTATGCGTCCCCACCTGCCTAATAAAACTCGCTTGCCTCCCAAACACCATGGTAAATGGCACGGTTGGGTTACCCACGTCCGTATTGATGAGAATCCCGTAAAAAGGGCACACGGTCTCTGCTTTGACAAGACGTGCCAAGGAAACCGCCTCGCAAAACATGCTGAGGTGGAGGAGTAAAAACGATTCGAGTAAAAGGACTTGGCCGTAGTGTGATGATACACTGCGGAATGCGTCAGCACATTTGATTTGTGTTAATTCTCTCTATGGCAATATGTGGAAACTTGTTTTGCAGAGCCGGACACTATTCTTGGTGTTATAAATCTTCTATGAAAGACTTGGAGGAGGAACCCGCCTTGCAATGCCGAAGACAATCTGCGCGCCGGACTCGTCGTCATTGAAGCCTGGTTCAGGGGCTATTGAGGGAGTCCTAGATTAGGGGGTGTTCGGGTAGCCGGACTAAACCTTCGCCGGACTCCTGGACTATGAAGATACAAGATTGAAGACTTTGTCCCGTGTCCGAATGGAACTTTCCTTGGCGTGGAAGGCAAGATTGGCGGTGCGGATATTCAAGATCTCCTACCATTGTAACCGACTCTGTGTAACCCTAACCCTATCCGGTCTCTATATAAACCGGAGGGTTGTAGTCCGTAGGACAATCAACTCCATACACAACAATCATACCATAGGCTAGCTTCTAGGGTTTAGCCTCCTTGATCTCGTGGTAGATCTACTCTTGTACTACCCATATCATCAATATTAATCAAGCAAGAGTAGGGTTTTACGTCCATCGAGAGGGCCCGAACCTGGGTACATTTCGTGTCCCTTATCTCCTGTTACCATTCGACCTAGACGCACAGTTCGGGACCCCCTACCCGAGATCCGCCGGTTTTGACACCGACAGTTGGCAAAAAGTTGGCAACCAACGCATTGTTGGACTAGGTCCTGAGCGTCTGCCCGGGCCGTCGGCAAATAAAAGCCTGTACGGAAAGCCTTGCTACAAGGGACCGAGCAGCAGCGTGATGACCACCAAGTCTGGCATGAATTTCAGCCAGAAGATTCCGCCCTTCGTCTTCGGAGATGCACCTTTGAAGGACTCCGGTAGTGCTTTTCTTATAAAGCTCTCCCTCGTGAACTTTATAGGCTTTAGATCACCGCACTATGCAGCGGGCCGCGTTTTGGTCTTCTGGGAGTTCCTGCCTAGTAAGGTAGGCTAGGAATGGTTCTGTCCATGGGGTGATAACCGCCATTATTACGTGGGCTGAAGGTGTAATTTCATTGGCAGAACCTCCAATTATGTCAGGTTGTTCGGCATCGAGTGGCGTGGCCGAGTCCGGGCTGTTAATTGCGGGTTCCCCCTCCCATGCTATGCATGGCTTGAACAATCTTTCCAAAAAGATGTTCGGGGGGACTGCATCGCGTTTTGCTCCGATGCGTGCTAGGACGTCCGCTGCTTGATTGTTTTCTCGGGCTATATGGTGAAACTCCAGCCCTTTGAACCGGGCTGACATTTTTAGGACGGCATTGCGGTAAGCTACCATTTTCGGATCCTTGGCGTCGGAGTCACCATTTATTTGGGATATCACGAGGTTCGAATCCCCGCGTACCTCTAGGCATTGAATGCCCATGGATATTGCCATCCGGAGACCGTGTAGAAGGGCCTCATATTCGGTTGCATTGTTGGAGTCCGTGTACATAATTTGGAGTACATATTGGACCGTGTCTCCTGTGGGGGACGTCAAAACGACGCCAGGCCCCAGTCCGACCAACATTTTGGAGCCGTCGAAATGCATGATCCCGTTTGAGTATGAGCCATACTCTTTAGGGAGTTCGGCCTCCGTCCATTCTGCGACGAAGTTGGCCAACACTTGCGATTTGACAGCTCGCCGTGGCTTATAGGTTATATCGAATGGGAGGAGCACAATGGCCCATTTTGCGATCCGTCCTGTTGCATCACGGTTGTTGATAATGTCATTGAGCGGTACTTCCGAGGCTACTGTAATCGAACACTCTTGAAAGTAGTGTCGTAGCTTCCGGGATGCCATGAATACCGCGTATGCAATCTTTTGATAATGCGGGTACCGTGATTTGCATGGAGTGAGGACAGTGGACACGTAGTAGACTGGGCTTTGGAGGGGGAATTTGTGTATGTCTGTTTCCCGCTCGACGACGAGCACTGCGCCGACAACTTGATGGGTTGCCGCGATGTACAATAGCATTGGCTTGCCGGTGTTTGGCGCGGCCAGGACTGGGTTTGTTGCCAGTATGGCTTTTATTTCATCGAGTTCGACCGTGGCGGCATCCGTCCACTCGAAGTGTTCGGTGCGCCGAAGGAGGCGATAAAGGGGCAGTGCCTTTTCTCCTAAGCGGGAGATGAAGCGGCTTAGAGCCGCCACGCATCCGGTTAATTTTTGTATTTGTTTGAGGTCCTTTGGGATATCCAATTGAGACAGAGCTCGGATCTTGGCTGGATTTGCTTCAATTCCTCTACCGGATACAATGAAGCCCAAGAGCTTTCCCGATAGAACGCCAAAAACGCATTTCTCCGGGTTGAGCTTGATGTCGTATTTTCGGAGTTTATCGAATGTAAGCCTTAAGTCGTCTACTAGGGATTCAACATGTCTTGATTTGAAGACCACATCATCCACATACGCCTCCACTGTTTTGCCGATCTGATTTGCCAGACATGTCTGGATCATGCGCCGATATGTTGCGCCGGCGTTTTTCAGCCCGAAGGGCATTGTGTTGAAGCAGAATGGGCCGTATGGTGTGATGAATGCTGTTGCGGCTTGATCTGATTCTGCCATCTTGATTTGATGGTAACCGAAGTATATGTCGAGGAAACACAACGAATCGTGTCCTGTGGTGGCATCGATAATTTGATCGATATGGGGGAGGGGGAAGGGATCCTTTGGGCAGGCCTTGTTAAGGTCTTTAAAATTGACACATAGGCGCCAGGATTTGTCCTTCTTTGGTACCATCACCAGGTTTGCTAGCCAGTCTGGATGTTTTATGTCTCTAATGAATCCGGCCTCCAATAACTTGGCTAGCTCCTCTCCCATAGCCTGTCTCTTCGGTTCGGAAAAATGCCGAAGGGCTTGTTTGACAGGTTTGAATCCTTTCAGGATATTTAAGCCGTGTTCGGCCAGCCTGCGTGGGATTCCTGGCATATCTGAAGGGTTCCACGCGAAAATGTCCCAGTTCTCTTGTAGGAACTCTCGCAGTGCGGCGTCTACATCAGGGTTCAGCCGTGCCCCGATGGAAGCTGTTTTATTGGGTTCCGTTGGATGGACCTGGAATTTTACTATTTCGTCCGCTGGTTTGAAGGATGTGGACTTGGATCTCTTATCGAGTATCACATCATTCCTATTAACCATGGAGCGCAGCGTAGTCAGTTCCTCAGCCGCTAAGGCTTCGAATAGTGCCTCAAGGGCCAATGCGGCCGTCTTGTTTTCGGCGCGGAGTGCTATGTCCGGATCACTAGCGAGAGTGATAATTCCATTCGGCCCGGGCATCTTGAGCTTCATGTACCTGTAATGGGGTATTGCTTGGAATATTGTAAACGCCTCCCACCCTAGTATAGCGTGGTATCTGCTATTGAACGCGGCCACCTGGAACGTGACCTCTTCGGACCTATAATTATCCGGTGTGCCGAACACCACATCTAGTGTGATTTTTCCTATGCAGCGTGCTTCCCGACTGGGAATCATTCCTCTAAAGGTTGTGCTGCTTCGCTCGATGCGGTTCCAGTCTATTTCCATTTTTTGAAGGGTTTCCTCATAAATGAGGTTCAATCCGCTGCCTCCATCCATGAGTACCTTTGTGAGGCGAGAGCCGTCCACTATTGGACTAAGGACCAATGCGGCTGGTGCTCGGGCTGTTCGGAATTTAGGTTCATCACTTGTGTTGAAGGTAATAGCCGTGTGGCTCCATGGGTTTATTGTTGCTACTTGGTAGACTTCGGCAAGGTTGCGGAGTGTTCTTTTTCGCATATTATTTGATGCGAAAGTCTCGAAGACTGTGAGAACGATACTGGTGTCCTCGGGCTGGCTTTTTGCGGCCTCCGAAATTAAGAGGTCTTCGCCAATTTTGTCCACCTGCTGGAGTATCCAACATGCTCTAAGGCTGTGAGTCGGTGTGGCGTCCTCTGTACTGTGAGTTCTACAGGGTCCATCAAGCCACCTTTCTAGTAAGGTTCCATGCCCTGTAAAGGGTTTTGGCTTTTTGGTGTTTAACCCGGGTGTCTTACGATGGTGCACCCTCTTAGTTCAGACGGGATTGCTATTTAAGGCCGGATTATCCCAAAATTTTATTTCGGTTTTCCAGGCACTTTCCATCGCACAGTATTTTTGTACTATGGACGCCAAGTCAGCAAAGCGTGTAATATCACGACGACTTATGGCGTTAAGGATTCCCTCGTCCGTGCAATTACTGCAGAAAATTGAGATTGCGTCTCCCTCACGGCAATCCTTTATCCTGTTCATAACCAGGAGGAATCTAGCCCAGTAATGATGTACTGTTTCCTCGGGCTTCTGCCTGATTTGGGAAAGATCTCTTATGTTCGGGCAGGCAGGTGGCGTTGAATCTGAAACCTCACCCAATCCAAGATTCGGAGACCGAAGAGTTTCCGAACTCTGAAGTTCGGATTCTTGGATGTTGTCCAATGAATCTAGCCCGTTTCCTGATCTTAAGAGGTCTTGGGTTACATCCTCCCCTCCGTGGGTATCCGGCTTGGAGGGGTCGGGAATTCGGACGTAGCAAGTCCTTAAAATAGATGAAGGGTCGCCGCACTGCGCCTCTACCACGGCGACATGGTGGGTGGCCTGGGGCGAGTTAATTTCTCTCAGATCGAGTTTAAGCCTAACCTGGTCGTAGTCCGTGACGACCCCCAGGGCGGCGATGCGATCCAAGAGATCGTTTACGGAGGAGAGCTCCATTGGATCTAGATGCTCGACAAGTTCCGAGCTAATGTGAAGGGTGCTTTTGATGACCCGAGAGGTCACCGTCGGCGCAACGGCCGAACAGGCGGTCATGAGAAAACCACCTAGCTGGAGGGTTTGGCCGACAGCCAATGCTCCCTTAGCAACGGCGCCGTCTTTAAAGACAGGAAGAGGCATCTTTCCTGATTGCGACAACACAGAGGAACTCTCAATGAAAGCACCATTGTCGGTGTCAAAACCGGCGGATCTCGGGTAGGGGGTCCCAAACTATGCGTCTAGGTCGGATGGTAACAGGAGACAAGGGACACGAAGTTTACCCAGGTTTGGGCCCTCTCGATGGAGGTAAAACCCTACTCCTGCTTGATTAATATTGCTGATATGGGTAGTACAAGAGTAGATCTACCACGAGATCAAGGAGGCTAAACCCTAGAAGCTAGCCTATGGTATGATTGTTGTGTATGGAGTTGATTGTCCTACGGACTACAACCCTCCGGTTTATATAGACACCAGATAGGGTTAGGGTTACACAGAGTCGGTTACAATGGTAGGAGATCTTGAATATCCGCATCGCCAAGCTTGCCTTCCACGCCAAGGAAAGTTTCATCCGGACACGGGACGAAGTCTTCAGTCTTGTATCTTCATAGTCCTGGAGTCCGGCCAAAGGTCATAGTCCGGCTATCCGGACACCCCCTAATCCAGGACTCCCTCACCACACATGATGTGGTGAAGAAGAAGAAAAGAAAAAGGAAGAGAGGTAAAAAGATATCTCTCCCAAATAATGTTGCTCCTATTATTGTTGTGCCTCATTGTCGGTGTCAAAACCGGCGGATCTTGGGTAGGGGGTCCCGAACTGTGCGTCAAGGTCAGATGGTAACAGGAGACAAGGGACACTTTATTTTACCCAGGTTCGGGCCCTCTCGATGGAGGTAAAACCCTACTCCTGGTAGATTAATATTGATGATATGGGTAGTACAAGAGTGGATCTACCACGAGATCAAGGAGGCTAAACCCTAGAAGCTAGCCTATGGTATGATTGTGTATGATGATGGTTGTCCTACGGACTACAACCCTCCGGTTTATATAGACACCGAATAGGGTTAGGGTTACACAGAGTCGGTTACAATGGTAGGAGATCTCGAACATCCGCACGCCTAGCTTGCCTTCCACGCCAAGAAAAGATCCTTCCGGACACGGGACGAAGTCTTCAATCTTGTATCTTCATAGTCCTGGAGTCCGGCTGAAGGTATAGTCCGGCTATCCGAACACACTCTAATCCAGGACTCCCTCAGTATCCCCTGAACCAGGCTTCAATGACGACGAGTCCGGCGCGCAGATTGACTTCGGCATTGCAAGGCGGGTTCCTCCTCCAAGTTCTTTAAGAAGATTATAAACACCAAAAAATAGTGTCCGGCTCTGCAAAATAAGTTTCCACATATTGCCATATAGAGAATAATATTAACACAAATCAAATCTGCTGACGTATTCCGCAGTGCGTCATAACACTGCGGCCAAGCCCTTTATATAAATTGTTTTCATTGTTCCACCTCAGCTCATTTAGCGAGGCGGTTTCCTTGGCACGTCTTGTCGAAGCAGAGATCATGTGCCCCCTTTAACGGGATTCTCATTAATACGGACGTGGGTAACCCAACCACGCCATTTACCACGGCGTTTGGGAGGCAAGTGAGTTTTATTAGGTAGGTGGGGACGCCTAACCGTACCTGCTTATATAAAGGGATAAGGATTCACCTTTTTAACCTACGCCTTCTTCCTCCTTTGCCAATCCATCTCTCGCGCACTCAAGCTCCAGCGCCCAAGTACGCTCTTCCTTCCTCAACCTTCTCCAACAATGTCCGGAGCGGGAGGCAAGTGGATGGTCTCCTCCGTTACGGAGGCTCAAGTAAAAAGGTTAAGGAAAGCCGGATACTTGTCCAAGGACATCCTGCATCGGCTTCCTGATAAGGGGCAGCTTTTTCCTACCCCAAGGCCCCATGAGAGGGTAGTGTTTCTTCCCCACTTCCTCCGCGGACTGGGCTTTCCACTTCACCCATTTGTCCGGGGCTCATGTTCTACTACGACCTGGATTTCCACGATCTGGCCCCGAACTTTGTTCTCAACATCTCGGCGTTTATCGTCGTGTGTGAGGCCTTTCTCCGCGTCCGCCCCCACTTCGGCCTCTGGCTCAAGACCTTCAACGTCAAGCCCAAGGTGGTGTCCGGCACCCAGGCGGAGTGCGGAGGCGCTATGGTTGGCAAGATAGCCAACGCCCTCTGGTTCGATGGCTCCCTCGTGGAGTCCCTAAAGGGGTGGCAGGCTGGGTGGTTTTACATCACCAAGCCCCGCAATCCGAAATGGGTCGCGGCCCCCGAGTTCAGATCCGGACCCCCCACGCGGCTCATGTCCTGGAAAGAGACAGGCCTGTCGTGGGGCAACGAGGCAGAAGGGACTGGGTTGCAAACATACATCCAGTCCCTGGTGAACAAGCCAATCCGGCTTGCCAATATAGTCCAGGTCATGCTCGTTCGCCTGATCCTCCCGTGCCAAGAACGGGATTTTACTTTGTAGGAATTCGACCCGGTGCAGCACCAAACCCTCAGTAGGCTCTTCGACACGACGTATGAAGACGTCTGGAAGGTGCTGACCAAAGGCGCCGAGTCCCCTACATCCGCCTCCGAGGATCGCGGATATAGTTCGCAGCGTAACGCTAGCGAGGTAAGCTATCTATACCTTTCACAGGTTCGTTAAGCTCTTCTTCATAGATTAACTCTATGCAGGATCTAAACTCCCTTTTACCTTTGACATGCTTGGCAGGAGATATCCGGACCAATTAACTGTCCGGCTCCTCTGCCCGAAGACCCGGCCCCAGCTCTCTTGGTGAAGCTAATGGCTCCGGCACCTTATGTGGTGCCGGAGAGGAAGGCCAAGAAGAAGAAAACCACCGGGACTCGAAAAAGTTCCCGCAACATGGTGGTGTCGGACTCGTCATCTGACGAGTCCGCAACGCCCTCCTCTCGTGAAAACGAGGAGGAGGAACAAGGAAGCCCTCCCCCCCCCCCCAGTGAGGGGAGCAAAGAGGAAGAAGGCCACCCCAACGGGGGAGGCCGAGGGGTCGAGGAAAAGGAAGACCCCTCCGTTGGACTACTCCCACGATGCCGAAGAGGGCGGAGAGGAGTGGCCGGACAGAACCAAGCGTCCGGCAAAATCGTAAGTATTTATATACCAGAGTGACTCATGATATTCTTTTAATGCGCTGTTTTCCATAATATCGAACGTAATTTATGCAGACCGCCCCGGGCCAAACTCGACGATTCGTCGAGCGGCTCCCTGGACTCGTCGGACGTGAACTCTGTTCCGCCCGCGGTCTCCCCCCGCGAGGCGGACGACGCCGAAGTGGCGCCCCGCCAAGCTTCGGGGCAGGAGGAGATGGTCCTAGAGAATCCACAAGGCAATCCTCCGGACCCCAGGAGTAAAGGGGATGAAACCCCCCAGGGCTCCAAGTCCAGTTTTGTGCCGGACAGCGTGCCGGACTCGACAGTCCCGGTCCGCGGTGGGCAAACTCCTTCCAAGAAGAGCAAGCCATCTGAGCCGGCGGTCTCCATCCAACCGGAGGCGCCGGACAATCTGCTGGAGGTGCTTAAGGGCGCCGCCATCGATGAGGAGCACCGTACTGTTATGAGTACGGTGATCCAAAGGATTCAGTTCGCCAAGAGCGGACTGAATGAAGCTTGCGCTAGCCTTCTAACAGGCTTCGAGGTAAGTGAAAATATGTCAAATTATTTACCGCATAGACAGTAGCCCCTGATGCTCTGTTCGGTGTTCGGAAAGAAAAGCCGGATAGAGGATCTAGTGATTTTCGCAGGAGTCAAACAAAAAAGGTCAAATATGCGTATGCAGGCTTCACTGCTGTCCACCGCCGCACTGACTGCGCAGGTGGATGTCCTGAAAAAGGACCTCGGGCAGATCGAGCAAGAGCTCGGCCTTGCCAAACGGCAGCTCGAGGAGAAGGAAGGTAAAAATACCTAAAAAAAGAAGAAAAAAGGTGCCTATAGAGAGGCTTGATTGCAGAATGAAATAACAGGATTGTACTGCTTATTGTAGGGGCCATCACCGAGGTGGCAACCCTGAAGCAGGCGTTGGCAGAGGCCGAAAAGAAAACGGCCGAGGAGCGCGCCGAGCGAGAATGGCTTGGGGTTCAGGTCGACGAGGTGCAGCAAGAGCTGCAAACTCTCATGAAAAAACATGAGGGTTTGGAGCTTGAGTCAAAGGGGCAAGCATCCGAGCTCGCGTCGGCCGTCAAGACCGCCAAGAGTGCCAAGGCCGAAGCCCAAAAGGCCCTCCAAGAGTTGGAGGAGGTGAAAAGGATAGCAACGGGTAAGGCATTCTGAATGCAGAGTAGGAATATAAAAGTAAACTACCTATTACTTACCCGAATTCGGAGTTCTCCAGGGGCGTTCCCGATCTTCCCCGCAGCGTATCCGACGCCGCCGCGTTCTACCGAGCTGAAGAGGGCAGCTCGACGGAGAGTGTGTTCTGGTCTCAGTATTCTGAGGCCGGACACCCTGTGCCCTTAAGCGATCAGCTGAAACAGCTCGTCGAGCTCCACAAGGCGGCCGAACAGGCCATGAAGGGCTTACTAGTTCGGCTATGGCCTGGAGAGGCCCTGCCTGGGAGCTATTTCGGGCTGGTGCGGCGGCTGGTGGAGGCCTGTCCATGGCTTGAGGTCATCAAGCGCTCCGTCTGCATTTAAGGTGCCCAGAGGGCCCTTGCCCGTGTAAGGGTACACTGGGGTAAGCTGGACGGAGAGAAGCTGGTGAAGGACGGGCCGCCGCAGGGGAAGGAGCATCGCAAGCCTGAGAACTACTACAAGGACGTTCTTGCTGGAGCCCGCCTTGTCGCGGATGAATGTGCTAAAGATGTAATATTTGAGTGAACTTGCTCGTTAGTATCCTGTGCGCTGAAAACTTGTTCATATGCGCAAAACAATGCTTGTTTAATTTAAAATATTATTTTCTATGCAGCCATTTATCAAAAATTGAGAGATGGCAAGTCGTCGGCTTCTGCCCCCATGCCACTAGTGCTGGGGTGTTCGGGATAAACCTGAGGGCTCTTGTTCCCATAGTTGGGTCCTTCGAGGGAGGCGCTCAGCACAACGAACCAGGCAATCGGACTATAATGCTTGAACACTCTCACTTAGCCATAGAACGTTATAATTTTAAATTTCGGCGAAGCCCCTAGTTCGGAAGGCCGAATTCGGGGCGCTATCCACGCCTTTGGCTGGACATAGCCAGCTCCTCGCTCAAAGCGGCATAATCCTTTAAGGACTCGAAAAACCTCTCAATCAGCGACCGGTCTCACGCCTTATCATGACAGTCTGTTTTAGCTTTCTCCACTGAGGTGCTCAACCCACCTGATCTGGGGCACAATCGCAGTGGTTCTCCTAGTGCTACCTTACCCGATAGAGCGGAACGTAAGGTACCAAAACATAGGAGCCGGGCAAACCCAACATGTGACCAAAATCATGACTCGGAGCCGATGCATATAGTGCTATAAGTTTGGGGTGCCGCACTTGTGAAAGTGTACGGACTTCTCACACCAGATAAAAGGATAATGAAGCCCCTGGCGTGGTTTGCCGTACCATGGTGTACGGGTGCGATCATGTTATGTAATAAACATATATATTCAAAGGGGACAATGCAAAAAATAGACGAAAAGCTATGCATTGTTTATAAAGAGGCTGTTTATCAAAGCCAAACTATACAAGTAGTGCGATAAGAAAAAACGATATTCGACTATTTAACATGTCCTGACCAGGCGCAGGCCGCGGAATTTAAAAACAGATATATCGCTCGAAATAGAGACCACCTGAGAGTTCCGGAATGCGGCGTAGCTTTGTCTGCTTTCTTGGATCTTGCATCGTCTGTGCGGCAACACTGCCGAACAGGTTATCCAGAGTATGGAGTCCTGAAAGTAAAAAAGAAAAATCCGGCAGCCCCTAGTACGTTTGACGCCGTGTTGTAGGCATGCCGTTAATGTGCCCCTCCCCTTGTGCCCATGGAATTTTAAGGGCGTAATTGTGTACTCGAGGTACTTACTCCGCTATGTTGCGATGGTTGGGGTCGGGGCCGTATTCCTACGCTTGCTCTGATCGTGCCAGGTGGTCTTGTTGCAGGCTACTCCGGGCGCGCTTTGCATTGTCCGGTCTTTTAACGGCCGGACTGGAGGGTTGCCTTGATAGGCTGCTTTGTACTTCCGCTGCGAGGGCCACCGTGTGCTCCTCCGTACGGATGGAGCGTTCTGTGTTTCCGCTGACCATAATTACTCCTCGAGGGCCTGACATCTTGAGCTCGAGATATGCGTAGTGCGGCACCGCATTGAATTTAGCGAATGCGGTTCGTCCGAGCAGGGCGTGATAGCCACTGCGGAACGGCACAAGTTATCCGGAGATCCGAAGACCACATCAAGTGTTATCGAGCCTGTGCAATTGGCCTCTACACCTGGTATGACGCCTTTAAAGGTCGTCCTTGTGGGCTTGATCCTTGATTGATCTATGCCCATTTTCCGCACTGTATCCTGATAAAGCAGGTTCAGGCTACTGCCGCCGTCCATGAGGACTCTTGTGAGATGAAATATGTCCACGATTGGGTCGAGGACCAGTGCGGCAAAACCGCCGTGACGGATGCTAGTGGGGTGGTCCCTTCGATCGAAAGTGATCGGGCAGGAGGACCATGGGTTGAACTTTGGGGCGACTGGCTCCATCGCGTATACGTCCCGTAGCGCACGCTTCCTCTCCCGCTTGGGAATGTGGGTCGCGTATATCATGTTCACCGTCCGCACCTGTGGGGGAAACCCTTTCTGTCCATTGTTGTTCAGCGGCCTGGGCTCCTCCTCGTCGTCGCTGTTCAGCCCCTTGTCCTTGTGTTCGGCTCTTAACTTGTCTGCCTGCTTGAACACCCAACAATCCCTGTTGGTGTGATTGGCTGGCCTTTCGGGGGTGCCATGAATATGGCACGAGCGGTCGAGTATCCGGTCCAAACTGGACGGGCCCTGGGTATTCTTTTTAAATGGCTTTTTCCGCTGACCGGATTTATAGCCTCTGAATCCGGGATTAACTATCGTATCCTCATTGTTGTCTCTGCTAACGCGGCATTTTTTATTATTTCGACGTGACCTGCCACTGTTGTCTTTGGTATCCGAATTACCCGGCTTCTTCGATAAGTTGTTGCTGCGAGCTAGCCATCTATCTTCGGCCGCGCAAAAGCGGGTCATGAGTGTCGTGAGGGCTGCCATGGTTTTCGGCTTTTCCTGTCCCAGGTGCCAGGCAAACCACTCGTCACGGATGTTATGTTTGAAGGCTGCTAGGGCCTCTGCGTCCGGACAATCGACTATCTCATTTTTCTTTGTTAGGAACCGTGTCCAGAATTGCCTGGCCGATTCTTCTGGCTGCTGAATTATGTGGCTTAGGTCGTCGGCGTCCGGTGGCCGCACATAGGTCCCCTGAAAGTTGTCGAGGAATGCGGCTTCCAGGTCCTCCCAAGAACCGATTGAGTCCGCTGGTAGGCTGTTAAGCCAGTGCCGGGCTGGTCCTTTAAGCTTAAGGGGTAGGTATTTGATGGCGTGCAGATCATCGCCACGTGCCATGTGGATGTGAAGGAGATAATCCCCAATCCATACTGCCGGATCTGTTGTACCATCGTATGACTCGATATTGACGGGTTTAAAACCCTCTGGGATTTTATGATCCATTACTTCGTCTGTGAAGCATAGTGGGTGTGCGGTGCCCCTGTACTGGGCTATGTCACGACGCAGCTCGGAAGAGCTCTGCCTGCTGTGTTCGGCCCTGCCGGATTTATTGTGTCCGGAGTGACGATCATCATGTGTCGTCGGGCGTCCGCGCGATCCATAGATCGATCTTTTTCGCTTTGCTTTATCCTCCAGTACGTCTCGCAGGTCTGGCTCGTTTTCCCGTACCTTATTTGAGCGGCACCGGGGCAAGGCTTGCTTAAGGGCTCAACAGGCCTCTCTGTCGCGGCCACGGGGTGGCCGGTCTGCCATGTCATATGCTTCCCCATCTGATTGGGGTAGCGGCCTGCGCTTAGGATAATTTTTGGAGGGGCGCACGAGTTCATACTCTTCGGCAGCAAGGACTTCAGTCCATCTATCAGCTAGCAGATGTTGATCAGCTCTAAGTTGTTGCTGCTTTTTCTTTAGGCTGTTGGCCGTGGCTAGAAGCCTGCATTGAAAACGCTCTTGTTCGGCGGGGTCTGATGGTACGACGAATTCGTCGTTGTCGAGGCTTGCCTCGTCTTCGGAGGGACGCATGTAGTTATCATCCTCAACCTCTTGCTCTGCCGCTCTCTCATGAGGGCTGGCTTTTTCCATCTTCCTGCGCCGAATCTTGCTGGTTCGGGTGTTCTTTGGCGCTGTCCGGGGTAGTATTATCTCCCGTGCCGGAATCACCGTTTCTGCTGTGGAGGGATTTAGAGCGGCGCCGTTGGCGCCGACGTTTTTGCAGTTTTTTCGAGTTGTCGTCTTCTGCTGCTCCATCGCCATCCGCATCCTTTGGAGCATCCACCATGTATATGTCATATGACGAGGTGGCGGTCCAGCGCCCTACAGGTGCTGGTTCCTGTTCGTCTCCTCCTTCGTCGTCCATACCGTCGAAGTCTTTGGAGCCAAAGTCAAGCATGTCGGTTAAATTGTCGACAGTGGCTATTAAGTGGGTGGTGGGTGGGCTTTGAATTTCTTCGTTGTCCGAATCCCAACCTCGCAGACCATAGTCCGGCCTGGGCTCTCCTGATAAAGAGAGAGACTTGAGAGAACTCAGGACATCACCGAAAGGTGAGCACTGAAAGATGTCCGCGACGGTGAACTCCATTACAGGCGCCCAATCACATTCGATCGGCGGGGGCGCGGAAGGGTCGGAGTTCGGAGAAGTGTCCGGCTCCTTGGAGTCCTGGGCCGTGCGGAGTACAGGGCTGGCGTTCGGCTCGATCGCATTTGAGATCGCAGCCCCCGAGGGGACGTCCAACCGTTCCTCCTCAGAGAACGCAGCGGGCTCCGAGTCAAAGATCGGGGCCGGAGCGTGTGCGGCCTCCAGGGTGCTATTCGGAGGCAGAGCCATATCATGCCCCTCGAAATAGTGCGGCGCGCTTGGCTGTGGCTCGAACCCGTCGAAGATCAAGTCTCCGCGGATATCAGCCATATAGTTTAAGCTTCCAAACCTGACTTGATGGCCAGGGGCGTAGCTTTCGATCTGCTCTAGATGACCAAGCGAATTGGCCCGCAGAGTGAAGCCGCCGAAGACGAAGATTTGTCCGGGGAGAAAAGTCTCACCCTGGACCTCGTCGTTGTTGATGATCAACGGAGCCATCGGGCCTAAAAGCGACGACACAGAGGAACTCTCAATGAAAGCACCAATGTCGGTGTCAAAACCGGCGGATCTCGGGTAGGGGGTCCCGAACTGTGCGTCAAGGTCGGATGGTAACAGGAGACAAGGGACACTTTATTTTACCCAGGTTCGGGCCCTCTCGATGGAGGTAAAACCCTACTCCTGCTAGATTAATATTGATGATATGGGTAGTACAAGAGTGGATCTACCACGAGATCAAGGAGGCTAAACCCTAGAAGTTAGCCTATGGTATGATTGTGTATGATGATGGTTGTCCTACGGACTACAACCCTCTGATTTATATAGACACCGGATAGGGTTAGGGTTACACAGAGTCGGTTACAATGGTAGGAGGTCTCGAACATCCGCACGCCTAGCTTGCCTTCCACGCCAAGAAAAGATCCTTCCGGACACGGGACGAAGTCTTCAATCTTGTATCTTCATAGTCCTGGAGTCCTCCTGAAGGTATAGTCCGGCTATCCGAACACCCCCTAATCCAGGACTCCCTCACTCATGAAAATGAATCAAAAATAATTGTGGAAGATGATGCACTTGATGATGATGTCGTTATACCTATTGCTTGTTGTGATGATTATGATTGGGAAGATAATGATACTTCTTATGATCTTGAAAATCTTTTTGGTGCTTGCTTGGAAAATATGATAATTGCTATACTATTGGTGCTATCCATACTATTAATGATGAGAGTGATTATGCTCATGATATGAAAAGGCCCAAGCTTGGGGAAGCTATGTTTGATGAGGATGACATATTTGAGAATATATTTGCTGAAATTAATTTTTGTCCCAAGCTTAGGGATGCTATGTTTAATAATGATGATATTTTTAGTCTCCCAAGTTTTGATATGCAAATTTGTTATGATGATAGTATGCCTCCTACTTATGATGATTATATTGATGAAAGTGGGTTTGGAAGAGTGTCAACTTTAGGAAGTAATGATCCCACTATTTTGGAGGATGTTGAAAATTAGAATATTTATGAAAATATATTTGGAGAGGTCATGACTTTATTTAGTGATGTATCCACTATTTCGGAAGAGGTTTCAATCGATTATGATGAGAACAAAGTTGCTACTTATGATGATTATTGTGATGAAACTTATGCTATAAGAAGTAGTGATGATTATATTTATAAAACTTGTCATGATTATGATTACCCTTTTTCTGAACATTACTCTTTTAATGTGGAAACAATTTATAGTATTGAAGTCTCTTATGATACTCCCACTATTCCGAATAAGAAGAATTTTGCTTGTGTGGAGAATAGTAAATTTTCTATGCTTGTAGATCATGAAAAGAATGCTTTAGGTTCTGGTTATATTGTTGAATTCATTAATGATGCTACTGAAAATTATTATGAGGGAGGAATATATGCTTGTAGGAATTGCAATAATATCAAGTTTCCTCTCTATGTGCTTAAAGTTTTAAAGTTATGCTTGTTTTGCCTTCCTATGCTAGTTGATTATTGTTCCCATGAGTTGTTTGCTCACAAAATCACTATGCATAGGAAGTGGGTTAGACTTAAATTTTCTAGTCATATTGTTCTTGATGCTCTCTTTATGTTTCAATTCCTATCTTTTATGCAAGCATCATTGAAATCATCATGCCTACCTAGGGGCGTTAAACGATAGCGCTTGTTGGGAGGCAACCCAATTTTATTTTAGTACCTTACTTTTTGGTTTTGTTTAGGAATACATAATGCATGTAGCTTCTTTTTAGATGTGTTTTTATGTTTTAATTAGTATTTGTGCCAAGTAGAACCTTTGGGAAGACTTGGGTGAAGTCTTTATGATCATGTTGTAAAAAACAGAAACTTTAGCGCTAACGAGATTAGCTAAAACATTTTACTGGAGAGTGCTATTTAGTTCATTCTTTTGGCAGATGATTACTAGACAAATTCCGTAGGTCCACCAATTTATTTTAGAATTTTTGGAGTTCCATAAGTTTGCGTTAGTTACAGATTACTACAGATTGTTCTGTTTTTGACATATTCTGTTTTCATTGTGTTGCTTGCTTATTTGGATGAATCTATGACTAATAAAATAGTTTATAAAGCATAGAGAAGTTGGAATACATTAGGTTTAACACCAATATAAATAAAGAATGAGTTCATTACAGTACCTTGAAGTGGTGCTTTGTTTTCTATCACTAACGGAGCTCACGAGTTTTCTGTTAAGTTTTGTGTTGTGAAGTTTTCAAGTTTTCGGTAAAGATTCGATGGACTATGGAATAAGGAGTGGCAAGAGCCTAATCTTGGGGATGCCTAAGGCACCCCAAGGTAATATTCAAGGATAACCAAGCGTCCAAGCTTGGGGATGCCCCGGAAGGCATCCCCTCTTTCGTCTTCGTCCATCGGTAACTTTACTTGGAGCTATATTTTTATTCACCACATGATATGTGTTTTGCTTGGAGCGTCATGTCATTTTATTTTGTTTTGCTTGTTGTTTGAATAAAGTATCAAGATCTAAAATTCTTAAATGTTAGAGAGTCTTCACATAGTTACATAATTATACAAGTACTCATTGATCTTCACGTATATCTTTTGGAGTAGTTTGTTGTTTGCTGTAGTGCTTCACTTATATCTTTTAGAGGACGGTGGTGGATTTGTTTTATAGAAACTATTGGTCTCTCATGCTTCACTTAGATTATTTTGAGAGTCTTAAATAGCATGGTAATTTTCTTAAATAAACCTAATATACTAGGTATTCAAGATTAGTAAAAAACTTTCTTATGAGTGTTTTGAATACTAAGAGAAGTTTGATACTTGATGATTGTTTTGAGATATGGAGGTAGTGATATTAAAGTTGTGCTAGTTGAGTAGTTTTGAATTTTAGAAATACTTGTGTTGAAGTTTGCAAGTCCCGTAGCATGCTCGTATGGTAAACGTTATGTAACAAATTTGAAACTTGAGGTGTTCTTTGATTGTCCTCCTTATGAGTGGCAGTCGGGGACGAGCGATTGAAACTTGAGTTGTAATCATTGAGTTGTAAATAAATAGAAGTGTGATGATCATCATTTTCTAGAGCATTGTCCCAAGTGAGGAATAAAAAAAGAGAAGGCAAAAAAAGGCCATAAAAAAGAGAAGGCCCAAAAAAATGAGAGAAAAAGAGAGAAGGGACAATGCTACTATCCTTTGCCACACTTGTGCTTCAAAGTAGCACCATAATCTTCATGATAGAGAGTCTCGTGTTTTGTCACTTTCATATACTAGTGGGAATTTTTCATTATAGAAATTGGCTTGTATATTCCAACAATGTGCCTCCTCAAGTGCCCTAGGTCTTCGTGAGCAAGCAAGTTGGATGCACACCCACTTAGTTTCTTTTGTTGAGCTTTCATACATTTATATCTCTAGTGCATCCGTTCCATGGCAATCCCTACTCCTTGCATCAACATCAATCGATGGGCATCTCCATAGTTGATTAGCCTCGTTGATGTGAGACTTTCTCCTTTCTTGTCTTCTCCACATAACCCCCATCATCATATTCTATTCCACCCATAGTGCTATATCCATGGCTCGCGCTCATGTATTGCGTGAAGGTTTATAAAGTTTGAGATTACTAAAGTATGAAACAATTGCTTGGCTTGTCATCGGGATTGTGCATGATGAGAGCATTCTTGTGTGAGGAAAATGGAGCGTGACTAAACTATATGATTTTGTAGGGATAAACTTTCTTTGGCCATGTTATTTTGAGAATACATAATTGCTTAGTTAGTATGCTTGAAGTATTATTATTTTTATGTCAATATAAAATTTTATCTTGAATCTTTCGGATCTGAATATTCATACCACAATTAAGAAGAATTACATTGAAATTATGCAAACTAGCATTCCACATCAAAAATTATCTTTTTATCATTTACCTACTCGAGGACGAGCAAGAATTAAGCTTGGGGATGCTTGATACGTCTCCAACGTATCTATAATTTTTTATTGCTCCATGCTATATTATCTACTGTTTTGGACAATATTGGGCTTTATTGTCCACTTTTATATTATTTTGGGACTAACCTATTAACCGGAGGCCCAACCCAGAATTGATGTTTTTTGCCTATTTCAGTGTTTGAAGAAAAGGAATATCAAATGGATTCCAATTGACCTGAAACTCCACGGAACCTATTTTTGGACCAGAAGAAGCCCACGGAGTACCGGAGTTGCACTAGGGGAGTCCCGGGCTGCCCACGAGGGTGGGGGCGCACCCACCCCCCTAGGGCGGTTCCCCCTGCCTCATGGATAGCCCGGAGGTCCACTTACGTACTTCTTCTGCCTATATATATATATATATCCATATACCCTAAAAACTTTGGGGGACATAATAGATCGGGAGTTCCACCGAGGCAAGCCTCTGTAGACACCAAAACCCAATCGGGACCCTGTTCCGGCACCCTGCCCGAGGGGGGAACCCTCACCGATGGCCATCTTCATCATCCCGTCGCTCTCCATGACGAGGAGGGAGTAGTTCACCCTCGGGGCTGAGGGTATGTACCAGTAGCTATGTGTTTGATCTCTCTCTCTCTCTCTCTCTCTCTCTCTCTCGTGTTCTTGATTTGGCCCGATCCTGATGTATCGCGTTCTTTGCTATTATAGTTGGATCTTATGTTGCTTCTCCCCCTCTACTCTCTTGTAATGGATTGAGTTTTACCTTTGAAGTAATCTTATTGGATTGAGTCTTTAATTACTTGAGAACACTTGATGTATGTCTTGCCGTGCGTATCTGTGGTGACAATGGGATATCACGTGATTCACTTGATGTATGTTTTGGTGATCAACTTGCGGGTTCCGCCCATGAACCTATGCATAGGGGTTGGCACATGTTTTCGTCTTGATTCTCCGCTAGAAACTTTTGGGCACTCTTTGAAGTACTTTGTGTTGGTTTGAATAGATGAATCTAAGATTGTGTGATGCATATCGTATAATCATACCAACGGATTTTTGAGGTGACATTGGAGTATCTAGGTGACATTAGGGTTTTGGTTGATTTGTGTCTTAAGGTGTTATTCTAGTACGAACTCTAGGGCTGTTTGTGACACTTATAGGAATAACCCAATGGATTGATTGTAAAGAATAACTTTGAGGTGGTTTCGTACCCTACCATAATCTCTTCGTTTGTTCTCCGCTATTAGTGTCTTTGGAGTGACTCTTTGTTGCATGTTGAGGGATAGTTATATGGTCCAATTATGTTATTATTGTTGAGAGAGCTTGCACTATTGAAAGTATGAACCCTAGGCCTTGTTTCCTAGCATTGCAATACCGTTTACGCTCACTTTTATCATTAGTTACCTTGCTGTTTTTATATTTTCAGATTACAAAAAACTATATCTACCATCCATATTGCACTTGTATCACCATCTCTTCGCCGAACTAGTGCACCTATACAATTTACCATTGTATTGGGTGTGTTTGGGACACAAGAGACTCTTTGTTATTTGGTTGCAGGGTTGTTTGAGAGAGACCATCTTCATCCTATGCCTCCCACGGATTGATAAACCTTAGGTCATCCACTTGAGGGAAATTTGCTACGGTCCTACAAACCTCTTCACTTGGAGGCCCAATAACGTCTACAGGAAGAAGATTGCGTAGTAGACATCAAAGACACATGATGAACTGGACCCTTGGCAAGATCCTTGCCGGGATGACTTGCGAGACCCCGGCAAGATCTTTGCCAGGACGATTTGCAGATCACTAACAAAGGCACCCCTGAGGTTGAGAGCTCTGACACCATCGACAACGTTAAGGCCAAGACCTAGGGCCTCGCGCGTAGTGTCGTGTAGATCTTTGTGAAGGCCAGAAGGCGCAGTACCCGGCAAGATCCTTGCCGGGTACATCGGCAAGACCGCGGCAAGATTCCGCCACCCCGTCACCAATCCAGCGCAGTGGCCGGCCTGCCAGCTTAGCGAGCACCTGCGTGGTGGCATGCAGATCTTCGTGAAGACCCTGCCACCTCTCCAGCGTAGCAGCTAGCCAGCTAACTTGGCACTGCATGCCTCCTCAGCGTGGATGCGTGCCGAGACAGGGCGGGGCGGTGATGAATGGGACGGGCTCTATTCCTGTCCCCGATAAAGCTAGGGAGCACGTAAGCAGCGCATTTACTGCGTTTGTCCTAAGACGCCCGTGATAAATAGAGGCACTGTAGCAACTTTAGACCTCCTGTATGCCACTGTGGCAGCCCCTTGGACATATAAAAGGAGGCCCACGGCGTACTGGAGGAGGATTCGGACTTTTGAACCTCTTGGCCCAGCTTGCGTGCATAGCAGTGAGCCGAAGCTCAAGAACACAAAATATACACTCAAGCAGGACCAAGGTTTTACGCTTCTCAGCGGCCCGAAGCTGGGTAAAAATCCGCCGTGCTGATCATTAGATACACTCTTTGCACCGCCCCTCTTCCCTGCCAAACCGTAGAAGGGATCCATGTGGTCTCGTAGGTGTCGCTCTTGCCAACAAAAATTCTGTTTTTATCATTTACCTACTCGAGGACGAGTAGGAAATAAGCTTGGGGATGCTTGATACCTCTCCAACATCTCTATAATATTTTATTGTTCCATGCTATTATATTATCTATCTTGGATGTTTTATATGCTTTTTATATTATTTTTGGGACTAACCTATTAACCTAGAGCACAGTGCCAGTTTCTGTTTTTTCTTGTTTTTGAGTTTCGCAGAAAAGGAATATCAAACGGAGTCCAAATGAGCTGAAAATTTACAGTGATTTTTTATGGACCAGAAGAAGCCCCCGAAGCAAAAGAGTTGGGATAGAAGAGCCACGAGTCCTCCACAAGGGTGGAGGGTGCTCCCAACCCCCTGGGGGAGCCCTTGGGTCTTATGGGCTCCTCGTGGACCCGCGTGACTTGTTCTGGACGCCAAAAATTCCTATAAATATAGTAATCCCCAAAAACAAACCTATATCGGTTGTTCCGCCGCTGCATGCCTCTGTAGCCATGAAAAACCAATCGAGAGCCCGTTTTGGCACCCTGCTGGAGTGGGAAACCATCACCGGTGGCCTTCTTCATCATACCGGCGCTCTCCATGACGAGGAGGGAGGAGTTCACCCTCTGGGCTGAGGGTATGTACCAGTAGATATGTGTTCGATCTCTCTCTTTCTCTTTCTCTCTCTCTCTCTCTCTCTCTCTCTCTCGTGTTCTTAATATGGCATGTTCTTGATGTATCGCGAGCTTTGTTACTATAGTTGGATCATGACGATGACATGTACCTAGGGTAGGGTAATGGGCCTGACCTGGACACCCTTCCCAAGGACACTGCCCTAAAGTCAAAGACATCCAAAGCACAGCAGCATCTACCGACTGTAATCACCTCGGCTTGCAACCCACTCGACCAAAAGCCTTTCACTCGGATAACCCAATTCGACCAGGATATACTCACTTGACCACTTCAGAAATCACTCGGAGTATAGATGATCTAAAGTCACTTAGGACAACAACGGTCAGGCGTTCACTCCATAGTCTTAATGGTCATTTATATGTCTTTATTACTGGCATTATCAGTAACGTCTCCGCTTTATGTACATTGAACCCCTTGTAACATGGGTTGGCTGGGGTCCTGGTGCACTATATATAAGCCACCCCCTCCATTGGCACAAGGGTTGGCACCCCCTGTAACTTCACGCATAATGGAGTTGACCGCCTCAGGGCACCGAGAAGTAGGACTTTTACTTCCTCCGAGAAGGGCATGAACTCATAAATCTTGCATGCACAACCTCACTGTAGCTAGGATCTTGCCTCCTCCTACATACCCCCTATTCTACTGTCACACTTAGAACCACGACAGGTCATATGGTGTTTTCCTACCTCTACCTTCTTATGATGAATTGAGTTTTACCTTTGAGGCTTCACAATTATCGGATTGAATACAATTATGGAATTGAGAACACTTGATGTATGTCTTTCGTGGGATACCCGTGGTGACAGTGGGGTGTTCTATTGATTCACTTGATGTATGTTTTGGCACTCAACTCGCGGATTCCCGAGGTGAAATTGGGGTAATATATGCATAGGGGTTGATGCTTGTTTTCGTCCTTGTTTCTCCGGTAGAAATTTTGGGGAACTCTTTGAGGTTCTTTATGTTGGATTGAATATTATGAATCTGAAGTTGTTTGATGCATATCGTATAATTGACCCACGGATACTTGCGGTGACATTGGTGTATCTAGGTGACATTAGGGTTGATTGATGTGTTTCATATGGTGTTATTTTACTACGAACTCTAGGGATAGGAACTTTGATGCATATCGTATAGTTTTCCGTAGTAACACTTATAGGAATAGCTCAATGGATTGATTGGAAAGAATAACTTTGAGGTGGTTTCGTACCCTACAAGAAATTTCATCTTATGTTCTCCGCGATAGGAACATTGGAGTTACTTTTGTCACACGTTGAGGGACTGCCATATGATCTAATTATGTTATCATTGTTGAGAGAACTTGAACTAGTGAAAGTATGAACCCTAGGCCTTGTTTCCAAGCATTGCAATACCGTTTTCGCTCACTTTTGTTACTAGTTACCTTGCTGATTTTATATTTTCATATTGCAAAAACCTATATCAACCATCCATATTACACTTGTATCACCATCTCTTCACCAAACTAGTGCACCTATACAATTTACCATTGTATTGGGTGTGTTGGGGACAGAAGAGACTCTTTGTTATTTGGTTGCAGGGTTATTTGAGAGAGACCATCTTCATCCTATGCCTCCCATAGATTGATAAACCTTAGGCCATCCACTTGAGGGAAAGTTGCTACAGTCCTACAAAACTCTACGATTGGAGGCCCAACACGAGTCAACAAGAAGAAGGTTGCGTAGTAGACATCACGCCCTGGTGAGTAGTGGGGCCCATGAGCCTCCTTTTGACCTACTTTCGCATCTATAAATACCCTAAAATCAGAAACCTACAGGGAAGTCCACGAAATACTTTTTCCGCCGCCGCAAGTTGCGGAATCACGAGATCCCATCTAGAGGCCTTTTCCGGCACTCTGACGGAGGGGGAAACGGTCACGGAGGGGTTCTTCATCATCCTTGCTCCGCCTCTAATGATGCGTGAGTAGTCTGCCATAGACTTATGGGTGCATAGTTTGTATCTAGATGGCTTCTTATCTCTTTTTGATCTTCAATACAATGTTCTCCTCGGTGTTCTTAGAGATCTATTTGTTCGAATCCGGTGAATTATGAGTTTATGATCAAATCTATCCATGAATATTATTTCAGTTTTCTCCGAACTCTTTTATGCATGATTATTATATCCTTGTATTTCTTCTCTGATTTATTGATTTGGTTTGGCCCACTAGATTGATTTATCTTGCTATGGCATGGGGTGCTTTGTGATGGGTGTCAGTGTCAAAACCGGCAGATCTCGGGTAGGGGGTCCCAAGTTGTATGTCATGGATCGATGGGTAACAGGAGACAGGGGACACGATGTTTACCCAGGTCCCGCACTACTAGGAAAAAGGGCTAAAGATGAAATTGACACTAATGGCGCACCAGAGAAGTGGTGCGCCACTACTATATACTAATGGCGCACCAGGTGGAGATACGCCATTAGTGTGGAAGACACTAATGGCGCACGAGGCAAAAGGTGCGCCACTAGTAAAAAAATCATTTTTTCAAATACACTAATGGCGCATCCGGGCAAAGTGCGCCATTAGTAGTTAGAACTACTAATGGCGCTACGGCGACACAGTGCGCCACTATGTTTTTTTACTTTTTTGCAAAACTACTAATGGGGCACCGTTGTACAGTGCGCCATTACTAGTTTAAACTAGTAATGGCGCACTGTGCAACGGTGCGCCATTAGTATAAAAATTATTTTTTTTGCAAAACTACTAATGGCGCATGTCTCTGTGGTGCGCCATTAGTATGTTGGGTTACTAATGGCGCATGGCTTAGTGGTGCGCCATTAGTTACCTGGGACCAGCTAGATATTTTTTGGACAGCTCACTTCTCCCACCTCATACCTTATATATTTTTGCAAAACTACACACTCACTTTCCCCACCTCATTCCCCCACCTCCTTCTCTAAGCTTGTCGGCTGCCTCCTCCTCCTCACCTCATTTGCACCATAGATTCATCAAAATTAAGTGGTGAAATTACCTTTTTTTGATAGGTAAGTAAGGGGAAAGCTATCTTCATGTTGTAGATCTACTTTTTTCTCCCTAGCTCGCTCCAACAACGTGCACATGCACTTTTTGTGGCCTAGCTAGATCTATGTATGTTTGTGGTCTTGCATATGTTTGTGGTGTTGCATATATGTTTGTGTTTGCAGGTACCGGTATTTGAAATGCGATAGTTGCCAATATTTTGCCGGAATGTTGATTCATTTCCGTTTCGGCGAAAATTTTGGCACTATGCATTCTTTTTGGTCCTATTTTTAGGGAAAGTCATGCCAAATTTTTTCTTGGTTCTAAAATATCGTTTTGCTCTACCCCGCAGGCGACCATGGTCCGCACGATGACCGAATGCATCGTGAATAGGTTTTTGAGCTCCGCGAAGGCCGAGATGCTTCAAAAGAACGAGACGGAGATAAGATGTCCGTGTCAAAGATGCAAGCTGAAGAGCCTTATTGCGGACCCGGATTCCGGGCAGGTGCTGGACCACCTGCTCTTGCGTGGTTTCATGGATGGCTATCGGTGGCAAGGTGATGAAGATGACTATGAAGTCGTCCATGGGGGCCGGGCAAGAAATGAGGAAGGGCAACAAGACAACCACCACAGCTCGGGCGGGCGAGAAGATGAAGAATCTCCAGGACATGATCACGACGGTGATGCTGTACACAGTCATTATGTAGAAGATGCCGGACATGATGATGAGGAAGATGCCGGAGCAGACGAAGGGCATGATCATGAAGATCAAATTGCCGGAGGAGCAGACGACGATGGACCATCGATGGGCTGGGTGCAGGACCCTCATATTCAAGAGCTGCTTCTTAAGCAGACGGATAACTCAAGAGCTGCCGCCCGAGAGATAGCCAAGATGGATCAACTGGAGATAGATGCGGTTACTCCATTGTATGAAGGATGCAGACCCGAGGATACCCGCCTGAAAGTAACGCTCATGGCTTTGGAGATGAAGGTAAAACACAAAATGACCGATGCATGCTTCGACGAGAACATGTCATTCTGGCACGAACGTCTTCCCAAGGGGAACAAGTGCCTGACTAGTTTTGAGGAGGCAAAGAAAGTCGTGTGTCCTCTAGATTTACCTCACGTGAAATACCATGTGTGCATGAACAATTGCATCATTTATCGAGGCGAGCACGCGGAGTCTACCATATGTCCGGTGTGCGGCGTCACTCGATACAAGAAGAGGAAGAAAGCTCCTTGAAAAGTGGTGTGGTACTTTCCGATCACTCCTCGTCTGCGGCGGTATTTCGCGGACCCTAAGGTAGCAAAGCTCCTGCGTTGGCACGCGGATAGGGAGGAGAAGAAGCGAGAAGATGACGCAAATGATCCGGAGATAAATAAAAAAGACAAGACGATGAGTCACCCTAAGGATGGGAGCCAGTGGCAAGCGTTGAACTTCGAACACCCAGAATTTGGGAAGGATCCAAGGAACACCGTGCTGGGCGCGAGCACCGACGGAGTCAATCCGTTTGGCAGCCAGAGAAGCACACATAGCACCTGGCTTGTGTTTGTGTGGATGTACAACCTTCCCCCCTGGTTGTGCATGAAGAGGAAGTACATTCACATGAGTATGCTAATTGAAGGGCCGAAACAACCAGGGAACGACATCAATCTGTATCTGGGGCTGCTGAAAGAGGAGCTAGACACGCTGTGGAAAACGCCAGCCAATACGTGGGACGCCGCAGAGAAAGAATATTTCCCTATGAGAGCCGCACTGCTCATGACTATGCACGACTATCTCGGTTATGGATATCTCGCGGGGCAGGTGGTCCACGGATTTTCTGGATGCGTCAGGTGCATGGATGACACAACGTATCGCCAGCTAGATAGAGATCCCGGGTCTTCGAAAACCGTGTTCATGGGACATCGAAGGTGGCTTCGCGACAATGACCCGTGGAGGAAACGCAAGGATCTGTTCGATGGTGAAACCGAACTCCGAAGAGGCCCGCGTACGAGGAGCGGCGAGGAAATAGACTGGCTGTTGAAAAATTGGAAAGATTGCCCACTGCCGGGAAAGAAGCAAAAGCCGCCAGAGCCAGGAAAGAAGCGAAAGGCGCCAGAGCCGCTACTGAAGGTATGGAAAACGAGGTATGTTTTCTGGGACTTGCCGTACTGGAAGATCCATCGTGTGCCTCACAGCCTTGATGCCATGCATATCACGAAGAACGTGTGCGAGAGTCTGCTTGGTATCCTGCTCAACATGCCAGAGAGGACCAAAGATGGGCCGAAAGCAAGGGCAGACTTGAAATCAATGGGCATCAGGCAGGAGCTTCACGGTAATGATGATGATGATGATGATGATGAGGCGAAGCAGGACACAGAAAGTCGTTGCAAAGGCAAAAAGGCCAAGAAGACCGGAAATGACTACCCTCCCGCGTGCTTCACTCTAAGTCAGGAGGAGATCGAGCAGTTTTTCACCTGCCTCGTAGGAGTAAGACTTCCTTACGGTTACGCGGGGAAGATAAGCAGATACCTAGACCCAGCGAAGCAGAAGTTCAGCGGGATGAAGTCTCACGACTGTCACGTGCTAATCACGCAGATACTTCTAGTTGCAATCCGTGGGATCATGGACGCGCACATCCGTGAAATGCTATTTGGCCTATGCAACTTTTTCGACGTCATCTCTCGGAAGTCGGTTGGCGTGAGGCAACTCAGAAGGCTACAGGAAGAGATCGTGGTGAGACTATGCGAGATTGAGATGTACTTCCTGCCCGCATTCTTCGACGTTATGGTGCATCTGCTGGTCCATATCGTGGAGGATATCATGCAACTCGGGCCAACGTTCCTGCACAGCATGATGCCGTTTGAAAGGATGAATGGTGTCATCAAAGGATACGTTCGCAACATGTCACGTCCAGAGGGAAGTATAGCCAGGGGCTTTCTGACCGAAGAGTGCATCTCCTACTGCACGAATTATCTATGCATCGAGAACCCCGTTGGTCTGCCCGTCAACAAGCACCTCGACAGGCTCGCTGGATGGGGTCACCGTGAGGGTCGCCGCGAAATGCATGTCGACTTCGAGGGTCGACTCGCCGACTTTGAAAGAGCAAACCTAGTCGCACTACAACACATAGACATGGTCGATCCTTGGGTGGTAGAGCACAAAACCTTTATTGAGAAGACGTACAATGACCGAGGCCAACAGAGGACGGACGGAGATATAATCAAAGAGCACAACTCATGTTTCACATGTTGGTTCAAGCAGAAGCTTCTGTCGTACCCTTTACATGAGGATTCTTCCGCGGAAGAACAACTCATATTCGCCTTGTCACAGGGCGCCGAGCACAACCTGATGACCTATGAGGTGTACGATATCAACGGCTACACATTCTACACCGAGGACAAGGACATGAAGAGCGATGGTTATCAGAACTCCGGGGTAACGATGGAATCCTACACCGGTAACGACAAGGACAGATACTACAAAAGGACCGAGGAGATCTGGGAGCTGAGCTACGCTGGAGAGAAGGTCCCGATGTTCCGTGTCAGATGGGCCAAGAGCGTCCTAAAAGAAGACCGGTATTTCACAACTATGGTTATACCCGAAGCCAAATCCAAGACCGCGGGCGCAAACGTCACCGCGAAAAATGAGCCATGGGTACTGGCTTCCGAAGTGGACCAATGCTTCTTCATTACCGAACCGTGAAAGCCCAGTCGTGTTGTCGTGAGGAGAGGCAAAAGGAAGATCATCGGAATGGATGGAGTAGCCAATGAGCAAGACTTCGACAAGTACGGCGAACCGAAGATCGAACATGACGACGACGATGAAGTAGCAGCATACACCACAAGAAGAAGCAGGACCACCCTACCTAAAGGACGTCCGTTCCACAGAAGAACTCCATTTGCGAAAAAGAAGGGCAAGAAGATTGTGAACAGATAGCTAGCTAAGATCGATTGTATTTAAATCGTAGCCTTCATTTCTCGATTGTATTTCATGGGCACTTTTTGATATCATGAATATTTTTAAATTTCATGGACACTCGATCTCGATCCCCTCCATCTCAATCACTATCCCACCTCGCCAGATCCGGTCTCCCTCGCCGCCGACCCCCCGCACCCTCCCCCGCTCCACCGCCGCCGCCGACCCCCCGCACCCTCTCCCCCGCTCCACCGCCGACCCCCGCACCCCCCGCGCTCCATCACCGTTGATGACCCCCCGCACCGTCTCCCCCGCTCCACCGGCTGCCGCCGCCGACCCCCCGTACCCTCCCCCACTCCACCGCCGCCGATGACCCACCGCACCCCTCCCTCGCTCCACTGCCGCCGATGACCCCCCGCACCCTCCCCGACCCGCTCCACCGTCACAAATTAATGCAACTAAAATTGCAAAAAAAAAACAAATTTGAATATATTTTCAAATAACAAATTTGATGATATTTTCAAATAACAAATTTGATGATATTTTCAAATAATAAATTTGATGATATTTTAAAAAAAATTATTACTGCTTGTATTAAAAATTATTACTGTTTCATATTCATATTCATTTTCTAAAAAATTATTAGATGCAACAAAAAATAAAATAAAAATTACTTATGGCGCACCTCTGGCTGGTGCGCCATTGCTACATATAAAAAAAAGATTACTAATGGCGCACCTCTGTCTGGTGCGCCATTGCTATGTAAAAAAAGATTACTAATGGCGCACCGACCGCAGGTGCGCCATTAGTAAGCTTCCCCCCAGCTAATTCCTCCCTCTCCCTCTCGCCAGATCCCCTTCGTCCCTCTCCCTCGCCAGATCCACCCGCGCGCTGCCCCGACGCCGCCGCCCCGACCCCCGCCGGACTCCACCCCCGCCGCCCCGCGCCCCCCACCACCGCAGCTCCCCCGCCTCGCCGCCCCCGCGCCCCCACCATCGTAGCTCCCATGCGCCGCCGCCCCCGCACCCCCGCGCCCCCACCACTACAGCTCCCCCGCGCCGCCGCCGCCGCGCCCTGAGCCGGAGGAGGAGGACCAGGAGGAGGACGAGGAGTAGGAGGAGGAGACGACGACCGCCTCTACCTCAGCTCAGCCAGGCCACACGACACCGAGCCGAGCGCCGCCTCCCTTGCCGTCCCCCCTCCGCCCGCGCCCGCGCCCTCGACGTCCTCCCGCCCAAGCCCCTCCGCCCGCGCCCGCGCCCCCGACGTCTTCCTCCATTCCTCCAGCCCCTCCCCCAGGTGATTCCTCCCTTCTCCTCCACCCCCTCCCATGCAAACCCTAGGGCCATGGCGGAGGCTTCTTGCTCCCTTGTAACAAAATCCTAGTGTAGCGACCCGACCCGAATGGGACAAGTCTCTGTGCTTACGTGTCATCCCTGGATCGGTATGCTGACACACACAGTACTCGAAGGATTTATAACAGAGGTAAATCACATGTATAAAGTAACGTAAATACTATTACCTCAATCCATATAGCGGAAGCAACAAGGTTGTGGATTCCCATCAACACCAACGGCAAAGTTGAGTGTAGAAATCGTAACCCTAACGTATCACTTACTCTTCGTAAGAAACCTGCAACATGAGACGTTGCAGCCCGAAACGGGTCAGTACATTGAATGTACTGGCAAATTCACACCATAGAGAAAATGATGAACAATGGCTATCACTACATGCATATATGGCTGGTGGAAAAGCTCTATGGTTACAGTTTTGCGTAAAGCCAATTTTTCCGTACTGCAAAGGAATAAATTTATTTAACTATCATGGTGGTTGTTAAACATTGAGAATGGTTGACAGCATTCTCAATCCCAATTAAGCATCATCATTAAAACCCAACAAAATTAATTAAAGTAACATGATGAGATCAACAGGATAATCCAAGAACTAGATACTCAAGATGTCCATAACATGGGACACGGCTAATCATGATTAGTTTGCACACTCTGCAGAGGTTTGCTCACTTCTCCCCACAAGACTCGATCACCTCCGTTTGGTTTCTCGCACTACATGGTGTTTGAGAAACGGATGACCGAGACATAGTCTTTTAGAAGCGCTAGCACCTTATGATTGGGTAGACCGTACAAACCTAGAACCCCTACATCAGCTAGTCTACCACTGTAAGAGTTCCCACGACTTAGTCAACTATGCCAGAGCCCATAATGGCTTGTGGCTGCACACGGAAGTTTCTAGCATGAATAATCTCATGATCCCTTTGAGCCTGGGTGGCGGTCCAAAAGAAAAAGAGGCAAGTCCTGATAGAAACCAGGTGCCTCAGTCCACCCAGATGTGTGTTTAAGTTGCCACCTTAAGTAAACCATTAAAATTAACAAACTCACATCTGTCATGGATATCACTCACCCAATCCACGTCTACTAGCATAGCATGGCATAATAAGCAGCGTAGAGTAACTCCAAGGGTTTCATAATATAACAGGTAATAGGTACTATCTCGTCTACTTCCCATCCCACAATTTGATTAGATCCTAATCATGCAGTGTTTGAGGATTGATCTAATGCAATAAAAACTGGGTATGAAAGGGGTATGATCAAAATGTGAACTTGCCTGCAATGTTGATGAAGATGATTTGCACTCAACACGCTTGATAGATCTACTCGTCACACTCCGGTCAATCTATCGTAAGCAAGCAGTAGAACCACACATAAGCAATCACTCAAAAGATCAGAAAGATCGAAGAAAACGATTCGGAAAACATCAAAACCAAGCGAATAACTCTTGCAACATAAAAAAAATTCTAACAGCACCAAAATTATGTGAATTTGGCCTTATCATAAATTTTAGGTCAAGAGCTATAATTTGCAAAAAGAATCAACACAAACGGAGTTACGAAACTCAAGTTATCAGCAAACGAAGTTTGAATACAAATCTGATTGAATTCAAATTTTAAAACTTTCAAAAACATGTTTTAGTTGGATTACTGGATAGAGGAGATCATAACGAAGACGTGAGCGTTGGTTTCGTTGGATTTGGACTAACGAGCAAAAAGTAGTGATCGTTTGAAGTACAGGGACTAATTTGTGAAGAAAATTATCACGAAGAGGTCCCTGGCCGAAATTTAAAATAAAAAGAAAAAGGAGAAAAAAACTAAATACCGAACGTTCGTTACAGAACGCTAACGAACGAATTCGTTCGCTACGGAGGGATAAACAGCGAACGTTCACCGAATGGCCACTACAAGAAATATGTCAACTTGTGACCACCACTATTGGTCACTGAAAGGTCACAAATTTGCATTTACGACCTTTTTGTGACCAAAAACAGAAGGTCAAAAGCTGGCGGTCGTAAACTGACTATAGCGACCTTCTCTGTGAGAAGGTCGTGGACGTTTACGACCAAAATGTTCCTACTGTGGCGTAGCAACCTCCCCAGGCCACGTAGGCATCCAGCGTGGCAATCTGACGTGGCACAAGATTCAGCCCAGTCCAATTCGATTTTCTACATGGGCCTAGCCCAACAATTTAGCCTTTTTATTGTATATTTTCTCTAGCTACATGGGCCTGGCCCAACAATTTGGCCTTTTTATTTTCTAGGCATGGCCTTTTGCGGTCCATTTCATTTTTATTTTCGAGGGTTTTTTGTGGTCCAGTTTTTAGATGGGTCCCAATTGTCAGATTTTTCCTTGCAGTGGATCCACATCGCTTTTTAAGCAGTATATATCAAACAGAAAGAAGAAAAGAATATGAAGATCTTCAAATAACAACCAAAATAGGTTTATTACAATATATTCTGTACAGAACAGAACATGTGAAACTCCATACGCTCATGCGATAGTTCACATCATCCAGGAATTTAGAACACCCAGGAAGTGCAAACATCCAGGAACATCCAGGAACATCTATGAAGTAAACAAACACTCAGGAACACCCAGGAACATCCAGGAATATCTATGAAGTAAACAAACACTCAGGAACACCCAGGAACATCTATGAAGTAAACACCCAGGAACATAAAACTAGCTACAAAGATGAAGTGTTCCCTTCTTCAAACTTCTTCAGCCAAGAGCTCCTGTAGAAGAGAGGAAATTATCATTATCATGGCTGCCAATGAAAGCAATATCTTCCAACGAAGAACAACTAGGAAAAGAATAATGAACAGAACAGAATAATAAACAGATACACAAGCAGCTAGGAGTCGATCCTGAAGCATGAGGGCATGGATAACAGTAGCAACACTAACGTAAGCAGTAAATTGAATACCAAACATTAGTATACAAGTTCTGAGGCATTAGTATAATGAAAAGAATAATACATAGATCTTGAAGCTTTAGTATACTGTTGCTGAGGCCAGAACCAAACAAATGCTGCTGAGGCCACACTAACATAAGCAGCAAAGTAGATCTGCCCACTATCATACAATACTATCATACAATGCAAAGGCAACACTAACGTAAGCAGCAAAGCAGCAAAGTATATCTGCCCACTATCCGCCTAAGCAAACATAGAAGTACAATGCTTGAGATACATGTATGCACCAAGAAAAACAGTCTATGCGAACAATAACTCTGGGAGTAAAAAGAACATAAATAATACAACAATCTCTGAACACCTAGGTAGTAACTAGAATGGTTGCTTGTTGTTCATGAGTGTCAACCATCAGCATGCGTGTACATCAAAAAGAAAACAATAGGATTCATCTTGCCCATATACAACAATCAGCAAACATCTAACATCATTACATTACCACAAAAGAAAAGTCCAGAATTACCAAAAGGTTGCATTCTAACAAAATTGATAACAAATTCCATGTACATAAATAGTATGACTAACACTAACCAGTATGTGTTAATGGAGTGACAAAAAATTTCTCACTAGCTGGGAGTTATTGGTATATAGTGTGGTATATAGTGTTCTGACATGTGCAACTCTAACTAAACTGATCATAGAAGTAGAAAGACCTACAAGAACAAGTTCAATTAGAATCCATGCATGTAAAATTTTAAGCGCCATCGTAACAGATCTACAAAAACAAACCATGATCATCATGCATCAGGATTTACAGTTCTAGCAAAACATTAAAGAGATAAAAAAAGTTAAATGCTGGGAGTACATCAAAAGTCCCAGAAATTCACATCTCCTAAGGAGCAGAAGCAGGGATAAGAGAGCATGCATGCATGCCTAGATCCTGAATCCTTGCTTCTTCCAACTTCGACCTAGAGCTCACGTCGAAACATGAATGAAGGCAATCATCTGCATGTTGTAAAATTAAATGGTTATGAACTCAGCAGTACATACCAAAACACCACATTAAACTTGTACATCAGTACATACCAAAACACAACATTAACTTGTTCAGGAGTGCATACCAAAATACTACAGTAAACTTGTACAACAATACTACCGAAATACTCTGCATTAATACAGTGGAACCTGCACAATTTCCACCATATATGAATGAGTTAGAAAGAAAACTAGAGTGAACTACCCAGCCTCATACATACATACATACATACAGGAGCAAAGTTTGATTACACAAGAAGGTGGACAAAATGAAAATCGACGGCCACAGCTCAGCAAGGAGAGCAGCTCAACATTGAAGTTTCGTAAAACAGGAAATTCATTAATTTGAGAGTGGGTTTTAGTAGCTCAAGCTTAGTTAAGTTAAGCACTTAGTACTAAACAGCAGCAACACTTGAACCGTAACATGTCCAGAAAGGAAACAAAACATGAGACAAGTATTGATAGCAAGTCCACAAAGGACATCCAATGGTTTCAGCCACATCCTAATATTTGACAGTATCAGTAGATGTTGTAATAGAAATTTTTATTACAATATGTCTTCCTCCATGAATATTTTGACAGTATCAGTAGATGTTGTAATTTGGTTGCAGTATTTCATTACTAAACATTAGGTATTCTACTAAGCAAGGTCAAAGCATAAGTATTCTATAGAAAAGGCACAAATATTTGTTCTTGTCTACTCCCTATGTAAAGAAATATAAGAGTGTTTAGATCACTATTTTAGTAATCTAAACGCTCTTTTATTTCTCTACGGAGGGAGTAATATTCTTCTAGGGAACGCGAGAACTGATCCCGTGCATCTTTTTAGCGTCAGGCTTCTTTCACACCAATTATGAACACTTGTTCATTTTCAAGCATCTACTGGATTAATTCACAAAGGCACACCACAATCAGACTGAGAACAAACCAAAAACATGCGAGGAGCCGAGCTACAGATATAACAGAGCTGATGGTTCACTTCATTGTCACACGCTAACTGCTGACTATGACATGCAAATATATAGTATCATGTTTGCAGAGGCATTTACTGCTGTGCAAGGGAGCAAATCCAACATGTAGAGAAGGGACTCGATCTGGTTGTCCCAGCAGGTTCCATTCCTCACCAGCTCCCATTCCCGTTGTTGTACATCATACATCTAGCTCCCCCTGGTACAGGTTCAGAAATCAGATGGTTCTTTGGTCAGCTACCATGAAGAAATGTAAAAAATTCAGTAAACATACTAGTGCTCTGCACAGTGTTGCTCCATAGCTCAACTGAACTTCAGAAACAGTAAGACAAAGAAAGTACAGTTCGTGACTTGAGAGGCCAGGATTCAGGGTAAAAATGACTCACCCAAGAGACCAGAGTCTCATCGTCCTCGTCAGGCTCGTCGGACAGGACCGGTCTCTTACCGGTGATGATCACCAGAAGCACGAGGCCAAAGGAGAAGACGTCGGACCAGTTATGCAGTGCAACAGTGCATCGTCAGTCAGTCATACAAGTTCACATCAAAATCAATAGAGACATCCAGCGACTTACAGTCCTCGTGCAGGTATGTCAGGCCCTTGGCTCCCGGTCCACCAGCGCCGGCCACCTGCGCTCCCAGTCCACCAGCGACGTCGGCCCGTCGCCGCCGTGGTGCAACCAATCTCCATCTCGTCGATCGACGTAGGTGACGCTAAAGTTGCCCTCCATCTTGCCGATCTCCCAATCCTTGCACTCCTCGACCTCCTGGGGCTCGGGGATGAGGTCAACGCAGCCCGTCTCCAAGGTGTAGCAGAGGATGTGGCCGATGGAGGTGCGCTAGAAGGCGCGTCCCGTGCACCAACGCTGGACTGGGCGACGTAGTATAAGCCCGTGGCGCGAATCCAGCTCGATGACGGTGTGGATCCGGAAGGCCTGCTGTGGCGGTGGTGGATCTGGCCGCCGCCGGACCTTCTCTGACTCGAGGAAGGAAGGCGTGGTCGTGGGAGGGAGGGAGGAAGGTGCTGGATTGAATTGAGGCACGCCCGCGCCGGCACGCACGCACGCCGGATCGAGACTAGTGGATATGGGGGATGAAGGCGAGGGGAGGGGGATGGCGGAGACGAGGTCGGTGGTGGGTGGGGGCGGCGGTGGTGGGTGGGGATGGCGGCGGTGGGAATCACGGTTGCGACAAGGGAGGGGAAGGCGAGGAGCGAGGCGATGAGGAGCGGCGGGAGCAGGTGGTCGTCGACGAAGGGGAGGAGGAGTGGCTTGAGGTCGCGGCGGGGTCGGCCGCCGTAGGCGGCGGCGGCGGTCCAATCGGGTGGAGGGGAGAGGGGTTCGATGGGAGGGGTTAGGGTTTGGGCTGCGGGTCGTGGGGGAGTTGTGTTGTGCGGGGGAGAGGAGGAGAGGGGAAGGAGTGGTGTGTGGTGGGTGAGTGGTGTGCGGGGGAGAGGGTGGCATTCGGCCACTGACAGGTGGGCCCGCGAGGAATTAGGCCCACATGTCAGCGCCCTCAACGGCATGCGGTGTTCATGAGGGGAGCTGCTTCCGGGTATGGGTGGGCGGGGGAGAGGGTGAGGGTGTGGGCCGTTGGATCTGGTAGTATCCGACGGTCTCTAATGCTTGATCCGCGTGACATATCCATAGACCAATCAGAACGAAGTGCACGCTTTGATGACGTTATGACCATCTAAAATGGTCGTAATTGATTAACAATAGGCGCTACCAACGCAGGACCATGGCGCCCGGCGAAGCTCCATTGCAGCGCGAGCTCCAACGCAGCACCACGACGCCCGGTGGTAAGTTTCATTCTCTTTTTATGACAATGTTTGTTAAGTTTCCAAATGATTAGTAGTACCATTCCTCGAATAACGAAAAATCATTTTCCATTTTCCGAGTGCCCAAAATGAACTTTTTTGTGAAGGACCTCCCAAATAATTGTTGCAAAATTGGACCAAATCATTTTTCTAAAATACTAGACCATATTTAATGCACAATTGACCAAATGGTTGGATGTAAAAAGTTTTGATCCACCTCTCATGAAAAAGACAAATTTCCGCTCATTCAGCAGGAAACGGGTCAAATTTGAACTGCAGCGTCCTCATTGTTTGTTATTTATTTTTTCCAAAAATCATTTCTAGGTACAAAAGTATCTATTTAATCAGAGAAACACCAAAAAAATTCCAAGATTCAAGCACTAGCTAGGAACGGTCATTCCCACCATTTTGACCGCATTTTGAAACAGGCATAAAAATTCAAAAAAAACAAAAAAAATTGGAAACCTTCGCATTGTGTCATTATATGTGGCCAAGTTCCTAGGAAAAATAACAAACTTGTAATACGGCAATTATTTTAAAAAAGTGTTCTGAGAAACAAGCTATCACGTGTGGAGATTAATGGCTTTCAAGCCAAATGATCAATCTTATGGCCACATCCATGGCATAGTTTGTTCAAATGATCTCATATTGTGCACAAGGGTGCATATTGGAATGGCAAACAATATTGCCTAAGTAAGTTTTCATTTTCATTTGATGAAAAAACCATTTTCCATTTTCCGAGTGCCCAAAAGGAGGTTTTTTTGTGAAGGGCCTACCAAATAATTGTTGCAAAATTGTACCTAATCATTTTTCTAAAATACTAGGACATATTTAATGCACAATTGACCAAATGGTTGGGTGTAAAAAGTTTTGATCCACCTCTGGTGAAAAAGACAAATTGTCGCCGATTCAGCTGGAAGCGGGTCAAATTTGAACTGCAGTTGCCTCATAGTTTGCTCTATATTTTTTTCAAAAATCATTTTTAGGTACAAAAGTATCTATTTAATCAGAGAAACATCAAATTTTTTTCAAGATTCAACCACTGGCTAGGAACGGTCAAGCCCGCCGTTTTGACCGCATTTTGAAACGGGCATAAAAAATTCAAAAAAAATCAAAAAAATTGGAAAACCTTCGCATTGTGTCATTATATGTGACCAAGTTTCTAGGAAAAATAATAAACTTGTAATACGGAAATTATTTTAAAAAAATTGTTCTCAGAAACGAGCTATCACGTGTGGAGATCAATGACTTTCAAGCCAAATGATCAATCTTATGGCCAGATTCATGGAATAATTTATTCAAATGATCTCATATGGTGCACAAGGGTGCATATTGGAATGGCAAACAATGTTGCCTAAGGAAGTTTTCTTTTTCTTTGGACGAAAGAACCATTTTCCATTTTTCGAGTGCCCGAAATGAGGTTTTTTTGTGAAGGAACTACCAAATAATTGTTGAAAAATGGACCAAATCAATTTTATAAAATACTAGGCCATGTTTAATGCACAATTGACAAAATGTTTGGGTGTGAAAAGTTTTGATCCACCTCGGTTAAAAAGACAAATTGTCGCCGATTAAGCTCGAAGCGGGTCAAATTTGAACTGTAGATGCCTCGTAGTTTGCTCTTTATTTTTTACAAAAATAATTTCTAGGTACATAAGTACCTATTTAATCAGAGAAACACCAAAAAAATTCCAAGATTCAACCACTAGCTAGGAACGGTCGTTCCCGCCGTTTTGATCGCATTTTGAAACGGGCATAAAAAATTCAAAAAAATCAAAAAATTGGGAAACCTTCGCATTGTGTCATTATATGTGGCCAAGTTCCCAGGAAAAATAACAAACTTGTAATACGGCAATTATTTTAAAAAAGTGTTCTCAGAAATGAGCTATCAAGTGTGAAGATTCATGGCTTTCAAGCCAAACGATCAATCTTATTGCCACATTCATGGCATATTTGTTCAAATGATCTCATATTGTGCACAAGGGTGCATATTGGATTGGCAAACAATGTTGCCTAAGGAAGTTTTCATTTTCTTTGGACGAAAAAACATTTTCCATTTTCTGAGTGCCTGAAATGAGTTTTTTTATGAAGGACCTACCATATATTTGTTGCAAAATTGGACCAAATCAATTTTCTAAAATACTAAGCCATATTTAATGCACAATTGACAAAATGGTTGGGTGTCAAAAATTTTGATCCACCTCTGGTGAAAAAGACAAATTCCCGTCGATTCAGCTGGAAGCGGGTCAAATTTGAACTGCAAGTGCGTCATAGTTTGCTCTTTATTTTTTTCAAAAATCATTTCTAGGTAAATAAGTATCTATTTAATCATAAATACATGGTGTGATGGAGAGACATCGAGGTTTGGACGGTGGCTGAGAGCCCCAACTCTAGAGCGCGTAAGCTCGCATGCCCGCCGCGTGGTCACCGCGTGACCGTGGCGTTGCCATGTGTTCTGGGCGGCCTAGGAATGTCTAGTGGGTTGGGCACTCCCTAGGTAGGTGCTAGGAAGAAAATCACAATATAAGATTCTCACGAGGAGACCGATCGATGCTCAAACATGAATAAGCAGCCAAGTGTTTGATTAGCGGTACGGGAAATGTACATGGCTAATGGGCGTGAGTTTTGGCTAAGGATGATCAGTTACTAAGAAGACCGTCTTCACAAGTTTTCAGCTCAAAAGTAGGACGCTAGATGGTACTTGCTTTGCAAACCACCACACTGGACATAAATACGAATGTTGAAGCTCGGCTCAAAATAATGAATGGATTGACCTGGAATTTGGTGGAGGATGGTTATTTGGGCATAGGAAATCACTGTAGAAAATGGATACTATTTGGACATGCCAAAGTGGTACTTCCATCACGAACTGTTACTCTGAACAGAATAGGAAAATGAATATTTTTGAATTATTTTTGAACTAGGGAAGGAAGGTTTTTACATATTTGACGAAGATATGACCCAAAGAATTTATGAGATTTTTTTGGGAATTTTGGAAATGACAGAAATATAGGTTGCTTCACAACCTAGGGCAAAAACTGCCACATGGACATGACACATAGGCAAAACTGATGAGGTGGCGCCTAGTCATAGCAACCCACCACAATTTACAAGGCTATGACCATCTATATTGGTCGTTAACAACTAGAAATAAGGCAGCGGACTAGCGCTGTTTGCTTTATGACCATTTCGTGTAAGGAAATTACGACCTTTCTGACCAAAATGGTCGCAATGGTTTAGGGTTTGAAGCCCCCCGAACAGCTTTGGACCAATTGGTCTGAAATGGTCATAGATCTATGACCAATTCTTTCAGGGTCACTGACAGAAGGTCACCAGTTGGATATTTCTTGTAGTGGGCCTAACCTAAAAAAAGAAAACCGATCTAAACAAAAAAACGGTTCGCGCTTTTGGGGTTTTACCGGTCGGACGGCTCGTCGGTTTTACAAAAAAAACTGGTGCTGGCGGCGGTTGGCAGATCGGGCAACGGCGTGCATCCGGCGAGCCGGCGAGCTCCGGCGAGCTCCGGGGTCTGCGGCGGGGTGCGGCGTTGGGCGGCAGCAGTGGCTCCGGCGGGCGAGCGGCGCGGTGGTGCGGCATGGGGCGAGGCGGCGCGGCGCGGCAGACGGCTGTGGTGGCGGCAGCGTGCGAGATGCGGCGGCGGCGCGGGTGCGGGGAGAGAGAGAGTTTGGCTCCCTTTTAAAGGGAGGGGAGGCGCGGAGCTTGCGGGAGGGGCAATGGAGGCGGCGGTGGCGGCGCGGCGCCGGACTCCGGGAGGAGTCCCAGTCGGGGACGACGGCCGAGGCGGCGCGGAGCTGGGCCTTGGCCTGGCGGGGTGCTGGGCCGGCCCAGTCAGCGAGGGGAATTTAAAAAAAAACATTTTCCCGACAATTTAAATAATAAAACGAATTAAATGAAAATATTATATAGGCATATAATATATCAAAATTTTCAGAAAAAGATTTTCTACGGCTTGAACATTTTTCTAGCATTAAATTAAATACACACAAATTCTAATAATTCAAAGAGTGCTACTGGCCTAATAAAATGCAACAAAAATCATTTTAAAAGTACCAAAATGATTCCAAATTAATTTTTCTCCAATTTTCTATTGTAGGGAATAATGTTACCCTAATTTCCATATATTTTATTTTTGGGAGAACAATAATTTGAATAAAACTCAAATAACTCTGAATGGAAAAGAAATTCGAAAGAACTTTGAATTTAATTCTTCGAAACTCCCAACTCATATTTCATATAATTTGAAGAAGTCATTTTATCTTCTCTCGTGAAAATCATTGAGTTGCTTAAAGTTTCTGAATTGTAATATTTCCAAATGAAATTCAATTATTTTCAAATACCCCTTTCATTTAATTTAAATGGAAGAAGTCATATCATCTTCGCTCAAGGGTTTTGTATTTTAAAAGAATTTGAATTCATGGAGATCAGAAAGCAAATATGAAAGTTTGGGAAAGTCCTTTTATTCCCTCTCATTTAACTTTCAAAAAGTTTCGAATTCACACACTTTCAGTCAATCAATCAAACAATCAATCAAAACTATCTATTTATTATAACATTCCAAAATTTAGAATTTTGGGATGTTACACCTAGTTAGTTACATTTAATGCTTACACTGAGTACTAGCGGAGATCACAACGCAAATTCTAGTGCAATAGCGGAGATCACAACATCCTAGTTAGCTAGCACTAGTTAACTGTTTTGCGTTTGCTGAAGAGGTTCACGTATAGTTTCAAAAATTTAGTCAGCGGATATATGCCTCAATCCACCCAGATGTGTGTTTAAGTTGCCACCTTAAGTAAACCATTAAAATTAACAAACTCACATCTGTCATCGATATCACTCACCCAATCCATGTCTACTAGCATAGCATGGCATAATAAGCAGCGTAGAGTAACTCCAAGGGTTTCATAATAAAATAGGTAATAGGTACTATCTCATCTACTTCCCATCCCACAATTTGATTAGATCCTAATCATGCAGTGTTTGAGGATTGATCTAATGCAATAAAAACTGGGTATGAAAGGGTTATGGTCAAAATGTGAACTTGCCTGCAATGTTGATGAAGATGATTCGCACTCAACACGCTTGATAGATCTACTCATCACACTCCGGTCAATCTATCGTAAGCAAGCCATAGAACCACACATAAGCAATCACTCAAAAGATCAGAAAGACCGAAGAAAAGGATTCGGAAAACATCAAAACCAAGCGAATAACTCTTGCAACATAAAACAATTTCTAACAACACCAAAATTATGTGAATTTGGCCTTATCAGAAAGTTTAGGTCAAGAGCTTTCATTTGCAAAAAGAATCAACACAAACGGAGTTACGAAACTCAAGTTATGAGCAAACGAAGTTTGAATACAAATCTGTTTGAATTCAAATTTTAAAACTTTCAAAAACATGTTTGAGTTGGATTACTGGATAGAGGAGATCATAACGAAGACGTGAGCGTTGGTTTCGTTGGATTTGGACTAACGAGCAAAAAGTAGTGATCGTTTGAATTACAGGGACTAATTTGTGAAGTAAATTATCATGAATAGGTCCCTGGCCGAAATTTAAAATAAAAAGAAAAAGGAGAAAAAAAACTAAATACCGAACGTTCGTTACAGAACGCTAACGAACAAATTCGTTCGCTACGGAGGGATAAACAGCGAACGTTCACCGAATGGCCACTACAAGAAATATGTCAACTTGTGACCACCACTATTGGTCACTGAAAGGTCACAAATTTGCATTTACGACCTTTTTGTGACCAAAAACAGAAGGTCAAAAGCTGGCGGTCGTAAACTGACTATAGCGACCTTCTCTGTGAGAAGGTCGTGGACGTTTACGACCAAAATATTCCTACTGTGGCGTAGCAACCTCCCCAGGCCACGTAGGCATCCAGCGTGGCAATCTGACGTGGCACAAGATTCAGCCCGGTCCAATTCGATTTTCTACATGGGCCTAGCCCAACAAATTAAATACACACAAATTCTAATAATTCAAAGAGTGCTACTGGCCTAATAAAATGCAACAAAAATCATTTTAAAAGTACCAAAATGATTCCAAATTAATTTTTCTCCAATTTTCTATTGTAGGGAATCATGTTACCCTAATTTCCATATATTTTATTTTTGGGAGAACAATAATTTGAATAAAACTCAAATAACTCCGAATTGAAAAGAAATTCAAAAGAACTTTGAATTTAATTCTTCGAAACTCCCAACTCATATTTCATATAATTTGAAGAAGTCATTTTATCTTCTCTCGTGAAAATCATTGAGTTGCTTAAAGTTTCTGAATTGTAATATTTCCAAATGAAATTCAATTATTTTCAAATACCCCCTTCATTTAATTTAAATGTAAGAAGTCATATCATCTTCGCCAAGGGTTTTGTATTTTAAAAGAATTTGAATTCATGGAGATCAGAAAGCAAATATGAAAGTTTGGGAAAGTCCTTTTATTCCCTCTCATTTAACTTTCAAAAAGTTTTGAATTCACTCACTTTCAGTCAATCAATCAAACAATCAATCAAAACTATCTATTTATTATAACATTCCAAAATTTAGAATTTTGGGATGTTACAAACCTACCACCCTTAAAATGAATCTCGTCCTCAAGATTCGGAGAGGCTATAAAGAAATAGGTTAGGGTTTGGGGTCTTCTCAAAACTCCATCGATCATCACAAAGGGTCTGGGGTGCTACCACCCTTAGAAACATGGTTACGGTTCCATCAAAACTCATATACTCCATCCTTATTATTGACGGTGTCGGTCTTCTCGGATCGTAAGGGTAATTCCTTCTCTGGGCTCTTCCGATAGTGGCATAATCTTTTCCTGAATTCTTTTGTCCTTTCCTCTTGGTAAGGTTATTCCGATATTGGGTCTTCTTAGCTGACGGGTCTGGCGCCAATACTAAACAACTATCGATATCTCATGGTGGTCAACAATTTATGGTTTCTCCTGCAGGAAATGGGTCTGGTTGATCCTCACCGTATAACCTACGGTTGGCAAAAGCTGCCTTGTACAAGGGGAAAATTGATATACCAATCTAAGGTTCAAACAAGGTTTAATATCGTCGTCTCTCTACTATAGGTAAGTCACTCAGATTTACCATCCCACATAGCAAGGTGAATAATAAGAGTAAGTCTGTATGGTGATCAATCCATCCCGCACCCAAATCATTACCTTGTATACGGTTTAGCGAATCTCGCATTCTAACACTCAGTCATCCTCACAAGAATTGCAGAATTTCTCTTGTCGACGAACCAAGTTCGGATAAATCGATAGATTCTGCAAGCCAAACAAACATGTATCGTTCCTTCCCAACCCTCAGCTTTTGCGTAAACTCCTATAAGATCGCCTATCGATAAAATCATAGCTTCCTCCAGGGTTTTTCCTTCAGCGAGAGTGTGTTTGCTTCTTGGCAGGTCCTGGGGCCTGTGGGTTATGGCCCATCTCATCACTTGTCAACCTTGAACTCATCATCTGGGCAACTGATCATTATTCCAACATCCAACTTCCAGCTTCCAAGCATACTTAAATCCATCCAATTGTACTGTCTTCCTTCCTTCTATTGGCACCAAACTAGAACATGATTACTCAGACTCATCATGGAATTTCCATTGATCCATATTTCCTACATCATACCTCCTTTATATCCAATAGTAATTCATCTCTTCATCCTCGTGGGATATCCCACATACCGAGATAAAAACTTATACTTATGAAGTCCATACTCCACTTCGTAGAACATCATTATCCTTTCCAGGGTCAAGCGTCCTTATAGGGGAATATTGGCCATCTCTGCATGGCACTTCTTCAACTGGGAAACGTGAAACACATCATGAACGTCTGACAGTTCTTCGGGTGACTCCAATTTGTTGGCCACTTCTCCCATACGCTCCAAAACTTCGTATGGTCCTACAAATCTCAAGGCTAACTTTCCCTTAACCCCAAATCGTTTAATTCCTCGCAGAGGGGGCACACGAAGACATGCTCTGTCTCCAATTTCATAGACTACCTCCTTGCGTTTTTGAGTCTGCATAACTCTTCTGCCTGGACTGAGCTACCTTCAGTCTATCTCGAATCAACTTAACATTCTCTTCTGACTCCTTGATCACATTTGGTCCAAACAACTGACGGTCTCCAACTTCATCCCACACACTCTTGGGGTATCAAACATATCGAGACAAAACTCGTATTCATTTTGTTCGAAATCCACACAGGGGAGTATCCTTATCTTTTCTAGGGGTCAACGGTTCTTACAGGGTACTACTACCCTTAAAGTGATCCAGTATTCCATAGACCATATTTCTCATATCCTCGAAAATGGTCAACATCTTTCCTCGTAGACTTACTCATAAAATCCAAATCAGTACCAACATTGCTAACTTTATTAATTCTCAAATATTACAATCTCATGTTTTTCCATTACATGTCTCAACTCAACACCTCAATATAAAGGAAAAAGTTCTCACTACTGCTACTATATTTACATTGCTGCTAACTCAACTATTTAGCGCAAGTCTCCTTCTCCTTGGGACAATCCCTGGCAAAGTGCCCTGCGTCATTACAACGAAAACATATTACTTCTGGCCAGTTTCGAGGTTTCCTTGGGATTATATAGCCTCCTTGGGTCCTTGGCTTCCTTTTTGGGCAATTGCTGAGGTAGTGCCCTGACTCCTTGCACCTATAGCTGGTGACATGACTCAGATCCTTCTTGGAATCCAATCTACTTCTCTTTCTGGACATTTCTGTTCCAATCAGGGCTTCTATTTCCTGTGGGTCATACTCTACTTCCTCAGTCGGGAATTCTACTAGAGTCCCATTCATACAATTCTGGGAGATGTGTCCTTCTTCTCCACATGAATAGCAAGACTTGGTGCAGGGTTTAATTGGTTCCTCTTTGGGTGTGTCCTCCACCTCTTCCTTCATCACAGGTTCTTCTAAACTTCCCATTAGGGCTCCTTTCATTGCTTCTTTTTTCTGCTGGATGGTTCTTTGTACCATGGGGTAAATGTGACACTGTGCAGGGTAGTGGGTAGTCCCTTCACACAAGAAACAAGTGATCTGCCTAGTTGGGCATTCTTCAGCTGGGTGACTTCCTTCACAATTAGGGCATTCATCCTTGTGTTCATTATGGTTGTGTCCTATTTCTCCACAAAGCTTGCATGCACAAGTTTTCTTCATATCCTTTCCATAAGGCTTCAATTTCTGGGACACAAACTGAGACTTTAGCAAAGTCAACTTAAATTCTTTCCAAGTGGTTACTCCTTGCCATCCATTGATGGTTTGGTACATCCTCCACCAAGTAGCAGCACCTCTTTCAAAGCATTGAAGAGCATGCTGGGCCATATCCTTTCCGACTATGGGGTTGTTCTCCATATGATCCTCCATGTTCTGAATCCATCGGTCTGTCTCCAATTGACTCATCGGTCCAGAAGATACGAGCTCATCTCCATTCATCATCTATTGGGTCCATGGGTTTTGGGGTGAGATAAGAGAGATCGAGAGAGATGCACACAATACAAACAAAGGTTTTGAAAAGGCAGATTTTATTGTGGCTGTCGGAAAAACAACAAACAAATGACAGCTCACAAATGTCGCCTCTAACGTAAGTGTAACAGGGGTTTGGTCTTCTAAAGGTCAATAAATCTTCAAAGTCGCCAAACTCTTCAAGTCTTGTTCATGTCTCCGATGGCTTCTTTCGACCGTGCTTGACCTTCTCAAGTTCTTTTGCCAGATCATCTCTGTTAACGCAAAGTCTCTCGTGGCGTCCTTCAATATTTCTGGAGTTGCATTCCAAACTTCTGGGTTTGAAAATCTTGGTATGAACCACGGTCCTACTGTCTTTCAGTTACTGACGAATCTCCTATATGTCGAGGTTTTGCTCCTTCAGCTTGGCTACTCTCAGCTTCTGGGTCCTGAGTTCTTCTCAAGATACTTCCTTGTCAAAATACGGCTTCCTGAAGGTTCATCTTTAAACTCCTGATGTAGTACTCCAAGTCCTGGTGATACACCGGCTAAGGTTTAAAACTTCATCTTGTTGATAGGTGCTCCATCATCCTTCTACCATCCAATCATTCCATGCATATGCATGCTTAAATCAGCACAGTGAAAATATCATAAGCGGGTGATAACCTCTTGGATAGCCGTGTTTCTGCCCTTGTTATTTCCATGAGCTATCTCTCCATAGTTGATATCTCCTGCCTTTGGGTTTTCCTTGACAAAACTTTGAGTTTTTTAACTCTCCATGCTCCGGTCTTTCTCCGATACACCTTGATCTCGGGTATTGAAAGTTTCCTTAGTCTAAAAAAGTTCCATAAGGGTAGCTTTCCTAGGTCATACAAATCCGGAAATTCTTCCGAGCCTCCAAGTTCTCCTAGTCTTCGGAGTCTTCAGCCGTTGTAGTTTCCATTATTCAAATGCATAGTAATATCTCCTTCATTCCGTAGTGGTCGTGGTTGTCCGATATTTTGTACTCCTTGAAGTGGTCTCATCAGTCGAATCTTCGAGTGGTCAAAAAGGGGAAAGGGGTATGGTCTCAATAAAAGGGAATATTTGAATAAGCTCAGAAGAGAAGAGAGGTAAAAGATCTTTTTGAAAAAGAAAGTTTCAGAGAAAATCCTTCCTATGGGCTTGCCAGTTTCTACGGTCGCGACCTACAGTCAACATGTGCTCTGATACCATCTTGTAGCGACCCGACCCGAATGGGATAAGTCTCTGTGCTTACGTGTCATCCCTGGATCGGTATGCTGACACACACAATACTCGAAGGATTTATAACAGAGGTAAATGACATGTATAAAGTAACGTAAATACTATTACCTCAATCCATATAGCGGAAGCAACAAGGTTGTGGATTCCCATCAACACCAACGGCAAAGTTGAGTGTAGAAATCGTAACCCTAACGTATGACTTACTCTTCGTAAGAAACCTGCAACATGAGACGTTGCAGCCCGAAACGGGTTAGTACATTGAATGTACTCGCAAATTCACCCCATAGAGAAAATGATGAACAATGGCTATCTCTACATGCATATATGGCTGGTGGAAAAGCTCTATGGTTACAGTTTTGCGTAAAGCCAATTTTTTCCTACTGCAAAGGAATAAATTTATTTAACTATCATGGTGGTTGTTAAACATTGAGAATGGTTGACAGCATTCTCAATCCCAATTAAGCATCATCATTAAAACCCAACAAAATTAATTAAAGTAACATGATGAGATCAACAGGACAATCCAAGAACTAGATACTCAAGATGTCTATAACCGGGGACACGGCTAATCATGATTAGTTTGTACACTCTGCAGAGGTTTGCGCACTTTTCCCCACAAGACTCGATCGCCTCCGTTTGGTTTCTCGCACTACATGGTGTTTGAGAAACGGATGACTGAGACATAGTCTTTCAGAAGCGCTAGCACCTTATGATTGGGTAGACCGTACCAACCTACAACCCCTACATCAGCTAGTCTACCACTGTAAGAGTTCGAACGACTTAGTCAACTATGCTAGAGCCCATAATGGCTTGTGGCTGCACACGGAAGTTTCTAGCATGAATAATCTCATGATCCCTTTGAGCCTGGGTGGCGGTCCAAAAGAAAAACAGGCAAGTCCTGATAGAAACCAGGTGCCTCAGTCCACCAAGATGTGTGTTTAAGTTGCCACCTTAAGTAAACCATTAAAATTAACAAACTCACATCTGTCATGGATATCACTCACCCAATCCACGTCTACTAGCATAGCATGGCATAATAAGCAGCGTAGAGTAACTCCAAGGGTTTCATAATAAAACAGGTAATAGGTACTATCTCATCTACTTCCCATCCCACAATTTGATTAGATCCTAATCATGCAGTGTTTGAGGATTGATCTAATTCAATAAAAACTGGGTATGAAAGGGGTATGATCAAAATGTGAACTTGCCTGCAATGTTGATGAAGATGATTCGCACTCAACACACTTGATAGATCTACTCGTCACACTCCGGTCAATCTATCGTAAGCAAGCAATAGAACCACACATAAGCAATCACTCAAAAGATCAGAAAGATCGAAGAAATCGATTCGGAAAACATCAAAACCAAGCGAATAACTCTTGCAACATAAAACAATTTCTAACAGCACCAAAATTATGTGAATTTGGCCTTGTCATAAAGTTTAGGTCAAGAGCTTTAATTTGCAAAAAGAATCAACACAAACGGAGTTACGAAACTCAAGTTATGAGCAAACGAAGTTTGAATACAAATATGTTCGAATTCAAATTTTAAAACTTTCAAAAACATGTTTTAGTTGGATTACTGGATAGAGGAGATCATAACGAAGACGTGAGGGTTGGTTTCGTTGGATTTGGACTAACGAGCGAAAAGTAGAGATTGTTTGAAGTACAGGGACTAATCTATGAAGAAAATTATCATGAATAGGTCCCTGGCCGAAATTTAAAATAAAAAGAAAAAGGAGAAAAAAAACTAAATACCGAACGTTCGTTACAGATCGCTAACGAACGAATTCGTTCGCTACGGAGGGATAAACAGCGAACGTTCACCGAATGGCCTAACCTAAAAAAAGAAAACCGATCTAAACTAAAAAAATCGGTTCGCGCTTTTGGGGTTTTACCGGTCGGGCGGCTCGTCGGTTTTACAAAAAAACTGGCGCTGGCGGCGGTTGGCAGATCGGGGCAACGGCGTGCATCCGGCGAGCCGGCGAGCTCCGGCAAGCTCCGGGGTCTGCGGCGGGGTGCGGCATTGGGCGGCAGCAGCGGCTCCGGCGGGCAAGTGGCGTGGTGGTGCGGCGTGGGGCGAGGCGGCGCGACGCGGCAGGCGGCTGTGGCGGCGGCGGCGCGCGAGATGCGGCGGCAGCGCGGGTGCGGGGAGAGAGAGAGAGAGTCCGGCTCCCTTTTAAAGGGAGGGGAGGCGCGAAGCTTGCGGGAGGGGCAATGGAGGCGGCGGTGGCGGCGCGGCGCCGGACTACGGGAGGAGTCCCAGTCGGGGACGACCGCTGAGGCGGCACGGAGCTGGACCTTGGCCTGGCGGGGTGCTGGGCCGGCCCAGTCAGCGAGGGGAATTTAAAAAAAACATTTTCCCGACAATTTAAATAATAAAACGAATTAAATGAAAATATTATATAGGCATATAATATATCAAAATTTTCAGAAAACGATTTTCTACGACTTGAACATTTTTCTAGCATTAAATTAAATACACACAAATTCTAATAATTCAAAGAGTGCTACTAGCCTAATAAAATGCAACAAAAATCATTTTAAAAGTACCAAAATGATTCCAAATTAATTTTTCTCCAATTTTCTATTGTAGGGAATCATGTTACCCTAATTTCCATATATTTTATTTTTGGGAGAACAATAATTTGAATAAAACTCAAATAACTCCGAATTGAAAAGAAATTCAAAAGAACTTTGAATTTAATTCTTCGAAACACCCAACTCATATTTCATATAATTTGAAGAAATCATTTTATCTTCTCTCGTGAAAATCATTGAGTTGCTTAAAGTTTCTGAATTGTAATATTTCCAAATGAAATTCAATTATTTTCAAATACCCCTTTCATTTAATTTAAATGGAAGAAGTCATATCATCTTCGCTCAAGGTTTTTGTATTTTAAAAGAATTTGAATTCATGGAGATCAGAAAGCAAATATGAAAGTTTGGGAAAGTCCTTTTATTCCCTCTCATTTAGCTTTCAAAAAGTTTCGAATTCACTCACTTTCAGTCAATCAATCAAACAATCAATCAAAACTATCTATTTATTATAACATTCCAAAATTTAGAATTTTGGGATGTTACACCTAGTTAGTTGCATTTAATCCTTACACTGAGTACTAGCGGAGATCACAACGCAAATTTTAGTGCAATAGCGGAGATCACAACATCCTTGTTAGCTAGCACTAGTTAACTGTTTTGCGTTTGCTGAAGAGGTTCACGTATAGTTTCCAAAATTTAGTCACCGGATATATGCATTGTTATTGTCATCCTGTTCTGCCAGCATCTCCTTGAGTCTTGTGACGCCCCCGATTCAATCGTACACTAATCATGCACGCAATTGTGTACGATCAAGATTAGGGACTCACGGGAAGATATCACAACACAACTCTAAAACATAAATATGTCATACAAGCATCATAATACAAGCCAGGGGCCTCGAGGGCTCGAATACAAGTGCTCGATCATAGACGAGTCAGAGGAAGCAACAATATCTGAGTACAGACATAAGTTAAACGAGATTGCCTTTAAGAAGGCTAGCACAAACTGGGATACAGATCGAAAGAGGCGCAGGCCTCCTACCTGGGATCCTCCTAACTACTCCTGGTCGTCGTCAGCGGGCTGCACGTAGTAGTAGGCACCTCCAGTGTAGAAGGAGTCATCATGGACGGTGGCGTCCTGATCCTGGGCTCCATCGTCTGGTTGCAGCAATCGGGTAGAGAGATGGGGAAAAGGGGAAACAAGGCAACCGTGAGTACTCATCCAAAGTACTCGCAAGCAAGGAGCTACACTACATATGCATGGATATATGTGTAAAGGGCCATATCAGTGGACTGAACTTCAGAACGCCAGAATAAGAGGGGGATAGCTAATCCTATCAAAGACTACGCTTCTGGCAGCCTCCGTCTTGCAGCATAAAGAAGAGAGTAGACTGAAGTCCTCCAAGTAGCATCGCATAGCATAATCCTACCCGGCGATCCCCTCCTCGTTGCCCTGTTAGAGAGCGATCACCGGGTTATATCTGGCACTTGGAAGGGTGTGTTTTATTAAGTATCCAGTTCTAGTTGTCATAAGGTCAAGGTACAACTCCGGGTCGTCCTTTTACCGAGGGACACGGCTATTCGAATAGATTAACTTCCCCGCAGGGGTGCACCACATAACCCAACACGCTTGATCCCATTTGGCCGGACACACTTTTCGGGGTCATGCCCGGCCGCGGAAGATGAACACGTCGCAGCCCTACCTAGGCACAACAGAGAGGTCAGCACGTCGGTCTAAATCCTATGGAGCAGGGGTCTGGGCCCATCGCCCATTGCACACCTGCATGTTGCGAGGGCGGCCGGAAGCAGAACTAGCCCCCTTAATACAAGAGCAGGCTTACGTTCCAATCCGGCGCGCGCCGCTCAGTCGTTGACGTCACGAAGTGCTTCGGCTGATACCACGATGCCGGGATACCCATAACTACTCCCGCGTAGATGGTTAGTGCGTATAGACCAAATGGCCAGACTCAGATGAAATACCCAGATCTCGTTAAGCGTGTTAAGTATCCGCGAACGCCGACCAGGGCCAGGCCCACCTCTCTCCTAGGTGGTCTGAACCTGCCCTGTCGCTCCGCCACAATGTAACAGTCGGGGGCCGTTGGGAACCCAGGCCCACCACTACCTGGGTGGAACCACCTGCCCCTTCAGCCCCCATCTCCGAACAGTATCATAGGTAATGTAACAATGTAAAGTATATAGTATATGCCCGTGATCACCTCCCGAAGTGATCACGGCCCAGTAGTATAGCATGGCAGACGGACAAGAGTGTAGGGCCACTGATGGAACACTAGCATCCTATACTAAACAGTAGGATAGCAGGTAAAGGTAACAATAGTAGTAGCAAGGACAGGCTATGCAGCAGTATAGGATCAACGGAAAGCAGTAACATGCTACACTACTCTAATGCAAGCAGTATAGAGAAGAATAGGTGATATCTGGTGATCAACGGGGGGGCTTGCCTGGTTGCTCAGACAAGAAGGAGGGTCATCAGTGACGTAGTTGATCATAGCGGCATCAGCGGCAATCTCGGGGTCTACCGGAGAGAAGAGGGGGAAAGAAACAGTAAATACATAACAAGCAAGAGCATAACAGGACAACAGGCAGAGCTAGACGTGTTCTAACGCGTTGCTACACGTTACCGGCGAGGGGGGATAACATCCGGAAATGTTTCCCCAGGTTTAGCAGTTTCGGACAGACGAACCGGAGGGGAAAAGTTCCATGTTCGCTATGCTAGGAGTGTGTGGCGGACGAACGGAGGGTGTAACCAGATTCGTCTCGTCGTTCTGAGCAACTTTCATGTATAAAACTTTTTCATCCGAGCTACGGATTATTTTATATGTATTTTCGAAGATTAAAACAATATTCGGAAAACCCTGAAATTTTGCTAAGTCTGAGAATTCGACAGTTTTAAACATTACTTGTCTGTTTTCAAAACACTACAACTATTTATATGTAACTCCTATGAGTTTGTGCCTTATATCAATCTGGAGCATTTTTCTGTGGTCTATAAGATAGTAGCACTTTCATCTCTGTTAGAGTCCATTTGATTGATCATTAACAGCTCTAAAGTAGCTATGAAATTAAAGCTGTTTTCAGCTTTTCTATTAACAGAACATTGGAATTTGTGATTTTTGTAGGAATTAAACCATACATCAAAAGGATTTGGTCCAGTGGGATAAAATGGAGTTTGTCATGTATGCTTTCTACTCATATTATTTTTACCCATGTTAACCGCTGGTTAGACGTTGTTTAGAGGCTGTACAGAGGGTCAGACAATGTCAAATTAGAAAAGCTAGCACTAGGTACAGTAACTGAATATTACTGTAGCCGTGTAGCATAGCAGCAGGCAACGGAGCAGCAGAGCAGCGGCAGTCGGAGGCGGGCGCGTACAGAGGCGACGGGGCTCGCCGGACTCGCAGCTCCGGCGACCATTTGGTCAGCCGAGAGCGGCTATGGGGAGAGGACGATGGGGCGCGTAGGGAAGAGGTGCCAGTGGGTGTGGGGGTGGCCAGAGTTGGGCGTAGCGACAACGGCGGCGACGCCGGCATTCGGGACTAAGCGGAAGCGGAGAAGCGTGGCGCGAGCGTGCAAGATGAGCAGCGCGGTAGCAGCTACGGGTCTCCATGAGCGCGCTAGGGCGGACGGGCGAGGCCGTAGTGGCTCGGGAGCTTGGTGCTCACAGCCATGGCGGTGGCCGGAGCACGGCCACGCGGCGGAGTTAGCTACGGGGCGCCGGCGAGCTTGACTAGAGGAAGAGGAAGAGCGTGAGCTCACCAACGTTGCTGAGACGGCCCAGGGAAGACGCGCAGCTGCTGGAGTCGTTGGCGAGGCGGCGATGATCCGAGGAGGAAGAAGAAGGTCGTCCCGGTGATGGAGGGGCTTCCGGCTCCTGCTCGCGGGCGTGGACGGAGAAGAAGATGATGGCGCGGCAACACAGTGCCCCGGCTTGATGCGGCGCCCGGGATCGATGAAGTCGAGCGCGGTGGAGCTCCTGGACGTCCTCCCACACGCCGGAGATGCCAGTGGTCGTGACAACGACGATGGGGCAGCGGTCACCGCAGGATCTCATGAGCTCGATTCGGTCCAGAGGGGAAGGGGATCGATGGGGATCGAGGGGGCAATGTTTGAGACAGGGGCTAGGGTTTAGGTGGACGCTTTTATAGGCCGGGGGAGGCGACGTGGTGGTCATCCGGCCATGGCGCCGTCGGATGGTTGCCATGCCATGGCCTCTGCCTCCTTTGTTGTACAGGAGAAGGGGAAAGGCCCATGGTGGGCTGAGCCAACCACTGTAGCAGTAGGCTACAATTGCACATAAGTGCCCCTTTGTTTTATTCTTTTTTTTCTTATTATTTGTTCTACCACTATTCTTCCTTTAGTTTATGCAGCAAATGATTTTTGCTATAGTTGAACTTGGCACATAAGTCAAGCACATTATTCTAGAATGGCACATAAATCTTGAGGCCATTTTGTAATGTTTTAAAAAAACACGTTGGTATTTAAATGGTCCATTATGATGTTGTTGGCCCACTTCATAATTTACTAGGGATTATTTATTAAGTCAAATGATGTGGTTTCAATCATGAAAACTGAACAAGCGAATTTATAGAATAGTGCGAACATTTTAGTTTTACTATTTGAAAACTTTTATTGTTTGCTTGATTTTGATTTTGAATTTGAATCGGTTTCGAACTAACAAGGGATTCACAATAGTAACGGAGGTGACGTGGCATCATTAGCAGAGTTTTTCTGTAGCCTAATTATCCAGGCGTCACAATTCTCCTCCACCACAAGAAATCTCGTCCCGAGATTTAAGAGGGGAGTAAGGGGGAAAATTCTGGTTACAAAATTTTAACGGGTGTCCTCGGTCTTGATTGCTCTTCTCGAAGTGGTCGATCGATTGTGTTGCTATCCTCATTCCGCTGCTTCAGGGCATCATGATAAAGTCGTCATCCTTTCTTTGGGGGTTCCATCGTACTTACAAAAAAAGGATAATGGGTATCTTCGGAAGAACGAACCTTACAAGGCTGACTATCTGGCAGTTAACTCAGGGAATGTGGTAGAAAGTTACTCTCGAATAGATACTTAAGAAAATATCTAGAGTAAAGTAAGAAGGTACCATGAGAAGTTTCAAACGGATAGGCAATCGTTCGATGTCTGAAACAACATGCGAAAGGGGTCCAAAGCAACGAGATTGAATATTTCGTTTGTTACCAGAATAGATCACTAGGACGGTGGCCCGTGAACTACATACGAGGCCACGCGCGAGGAATAACTTTGGGAATAGGGGGTGTACAGGAGAGTCAGGTTTCGATCCTGTGGAACTGTGGGTTATGGGCCCACCATGTGGGTTAGAAGTAGCAAGGGTGCTGACATCTTGCACGGTCACGATAGTAAGGTATGTTAGAGGGTAGCCTGCCACTTATGTTGGCAACAATGTCGGTACCAAGGGCGAGGGACGAAGAGAACCATTTTCCTGCTCGTTGGACGAGGCGGACCAATAGGCAAAGTTCTCGTCCATCGGTGGTTACCGGAATGTCATCAACAATAGTAACAGGGTCGTACCGACAGAGTGGTACAACGAGGTGTTTGCACAAGCAGGGAGTTATTACTGCTTATTTCATATAGGTCATAGAAAGGGTTTAAACAACCCAATGAAAGGGGAAAAGTGTCTATCAGATTTAATCAGAACAATGGAAAGGAAAATGTGTTTAAACACATATTTCAAGGGTACATCCTTCCCAAGGACAAGCAGATGATATCCATGATAGGATAGAAAGTAGAAAACCATTTAGGTAAGGGTAGAGGAATTTCATGACATAACCCAAACAACGGGGTTTGGATAATGGACAAAGAAAATTTAGCATTGTTCTTCAAATGCTCTTATTGAAAATCGGAGTACCGCAGACATGCTTCGAGATAGCATTGACATGGTCATTAGGTGAAGATCAGATTTTGAAAACACAAAGCATCCATCAGGAATAACTTGTAGAATAAGTCTTACAATTTCCCAATGGAAGAATGGATAACTTTGCTAAAAATGAAACTATAACAATAGGGCCTCCGGCCAGGTGTGCTAGGCACGACATCACCTTACCGAGTCATGGAAAGACCAATGTTATAACTCTTGGAAATACGTTCCAACCATCATATCTGACCGGAATTCAGATCTGATTGGTGTCAAGGACTCAGGATGCCTGAGAAGAAAAGGTGCAACACCGATTGACGAGATGACATTGCAAGATTCTCGGGAAATAAACTATGGGAGCGGGTTCCTGAAATAGTAGTTCATCATTAAACCAAGGAGGGGATGAGAAGGTGGCCGATTGACTCAGCGACAATTCATCGAGACTCCCAAAAAGATGGATTTCCACAATTGCGTGAACACAGAGATATCATTTGTCAGATCAAATGAATTAATGATGTATGCTGGAGGAACACATACACAATTAAACATTGGTTGAAAGGTGCACCCGAAATATGGGCTTAGGTAGCATGACCAATGTTAGAAAGGTGATTCAACAACCAATAGTCTAAGAATGAATTATCGACCATTAACTTGAAAGCTATAGGGTTGTTAGAAACACGAACAAATTTGTGTCGAACGGAAGGCAATAAAGTGGTTGATGATAACACAAATCATCGAGGGCAAGGAGGGTATTTCTCATCATGAATTCGATTGATATCCTGGAAGAGCTCGAGATGCTGATGATGATCATGACACATTTGTCGAGAGATCTCATGAAGATGTAATCGATCGACGATGACATCAAGTTAAAGGACTGATGCAACATAATATTATTGAAACCACGGATACGACACCAACCCGGAATCAAGCTTGTTGTTTGAGGTGAAACGATAAGACGAGGAAGATCAACGTAATGTTAGCTCATCGTCAAAAATTGTGCTCCGAGAAGAAGGACCAGGTAGCACAGTTAAAATTTAGCACAATGATATGGCCGATCAGGCTAGGAATGACTAGAAGGATTATTAAACTCGTAAGCAATGAAAATTACTTAGAGTTATTGAATCGGAGTACAGAATCGATTCACTTATCGGTGTTGTCGAGTGAAGTAACTCAGAACCCGGGGAAAATCTGAAATCGGTGAGAAGCAATACAAGATGAAGACTCATAGGAAGCAACACAGTTCTTTGATAACCTCGAGATACTAGAGGGTATTACTTGAAGGAAGATTGACATAGGGGTTGCGGAGATGTATTGATCCGCAGAAGACAAGTGTTTTCACTTGCTTGAAAAATGGGATCAGTTAGAAAATATGGTTGGAACCACGATTGCAAATGATCAATTCAAAGATACCAGATGATATTATATCAAGGCAATAGTTATTATTACAAGAAGCTTCCATGATAGGATCTACATCGTGTCCATGGGCATGAACACAAGTTCAAGGTCGACTCCCACTTCTTCAATGTATAACCTTCCATTCACTTCTCGCTTTGATAAAGGCATTAGTGTTGAAAGTTTTACCTGGTGAAATACCAGATGAGTATGACTCGTGAAAACTTCCGAGTTCACACATATAAAGGAAGGCATAGGTTCAACCCATCGGGGCATCTTAGAAACATATACCACAAGCTTCGGAGTAAATAATACGAGCTCGAAACTAGAGTATGGTTATAAAAGTAGAGGATACAAATTGCCAAAGGCATTATATACCCATGGAAAGGCTCTCAAGGTTATTCAATATGAAGGACACTGTCGGATAAAATCCAACAAAGGAAGGGATCTGATGTGAGCATCGGTACTCAACCAGAGGAAGAAGAATGCACGGGCATCATATTATAGAACATCTGAATAATTCGATGCTTAGATAACAAAGGAATGATGATTTCCAAAACAAAGGATCAGAAGCAGACGCTCTGATCAAGGATGGATAAGTTGGATAGACCAGAGGCACAATTGACGACAAATAGTTTGGTCGAGAACCAGCTCATGTTCAAAAATAATGTCTGAGCCAGAAAGATAATTTAGAAGGGTTGATAGATGATTGTGTGCTTTCGCACACATGTAATCAATAGGATCAAAATGACGATGTCAAAAGATACTAGTGAATATTGCCAGATATATGGGAAGCATCCATAATGCAAGTAGACAAGTATTTGCAAAGCAATAAAGCTCCTAAGGATTTTCAGGGGATTGAATAGTATTTCAAAGAATTTTGTGAAAAACCTGAACAACTGGGGATGAGTGGATACTCGGAAAGTGCGAGAAATTATTCTTAGGGGTATTCAGGTGGCAAAGAACTGCAAGGCAGTAGGCACAAAATATTCTCGGGGTATCTTGTAATAACAAGACCGAGTGGGAATAAAAGTAAGCACGACAGGTGTAAGTATTTATCCATAGGGATATTTCGGTGGAAGGGAATTGCAAAAGCAACGGGCACAAGGTCTCAAGAGAATATCAGAGAGTATCTTCGAAATCTTCTGGTGTAGTCGGCGATCATCTGGACTGAAGGGGCTCTCCGGGAGAAAGTATTTTCGAGAACCTAAAGTTAGATTTTAGTAAAAATCATTTAACCCGAATAGAAGAGAGTTCAGAATCCCAGAGTAAAGATCGAGGAGTAAAAGATCCTAATACCATCCAATGGCGACGTGGGCCCATGGGCCGCACAGCCATGTTAGTAAAAGTTTTGCAATGTCTAGACTCAACTTCCGCCAAGGAGTATGGAAGGGGGATTCCTACAGGCAGTCGGCTCTGATACCAACTTGTGACGCCCCCGATTCAATCATACACTAATCATGCACGCAATTGTGTACGATCAAGATCAGGGACTCACGGGAAGATATCACAACACAGCTCTAAAACATAAATAAGTCATACAAGCATCATAATACAAGACAGGGGCCTTGAGGGCTCGAATACAAGTGCTCGATCATAGACGAGTCAGCGGAAGCAACAATATCTGAGTACAGACATAAGTTAAACAAGATTGCCTTTAAGAAGGCTAGCACAAACTGGGATACAGATCGAAAGAGGCGCAGGCCTCCTACCTGGGATCCTCCTAACTACTCCTGGTCGTCGTCAGCGGGCTGCACGTAGTAGTAGGCACCTCCAGTGTAGAAGGAGTCGTCATCGACGGTGGCGTCTGGATCCTGGGCTCCATCGTCTGGTTGCAGCAATCGGGTAGAGAGATGGGGAAAAGGGGAAACAAGGCAACCGTGAGTACTCATCCAAAGTACTCGCAAGCAAAGAGCTACACTACATATGCATGAATATATGTGTAAAGGGCCATATCAATGGACTGAACTGCAGAATGCCAGAATAAGAGGGGGATAGCTAATCCTATCGAAGACTACGCTTCTGGTAGCCTCTGTCTTGCAGCATAAAGAAGAGAGTAGACTGAAGTCCTCCAAGTAGCATCGCATAGCATAATCCTACCCGGCGATCCCCTCTTCGTTGCCCTGTTAGAGAGCGATCACCGGGTTATATCTGGCACTTGGAAGGGTGTGTTTTATTAAGTATCCAGTTCTAATTGTCATAAGGTCAAGGTACAACTCCGGGTCGTCCTTTTACCGAGGGACACGGCTATTCGAATAGATTAACTTCCCTGCAGGGGTGCACCACATAACCCAACACGCTTGATCCCATTTGGCCGGACACACTTTTCGGGGTCATGCCCGACCGCGGAAGATCAACACGTCGCAACCCTACCTAGGCACAACAGAGAGGTCAGCACGCCGGTCTAAATCCTATGGCGCAGGGGTCTGGGCCCATCGCCCATTGCACACCTGCATGTTGCGAGGACGGCCGGAAGCAGAACTAGCCCCCTTAATACAAGAGCAGGCTTACGTTCCAATCCGGTGCACGCCGCTCAGTCGCTGACGTCACGAAGTGCTTCGGATGATACCACGACGCCGGGATACCCATAACTACTCCGGCGTAGATGGTTAGTGCGTATAGACCAAATGGCCAGACTCAGATCAAATACCCAGATCTCGTTAAGCGTGTTAAGTATTCGCGAACGCCGACCAGGGCCAGGCCCACCTCTCTCCTAGGTGGTCTGAACCTGCCATGTCGCTCCACCACAATGTAACAGTCGGGGGCCGTCGGGAACCCAGGCCCACCACTACCTGGGTGGAACCACCTGCCCCTTCAGCTCCCATCTCCGAACAGTATCACAGGTAATGTAACAATGTAAAGTATATAGTATATGCCCGTGATCACCTCCCGAAGTGATCACGGCCCAGTAGTATAGCATGGCAGACAGACAAGAGTGTAGGGCCACTAATGGAACACTAGCATCCTATACTAAACAGTAGGATAGCAGGTAAAGGTAACAATAGTAGTAGCAAGGACAGGCTATGCAGCAGTATAGGATTAACGGAAAGAAGTAACATGCTACACTACTCTAATGCAAGCAGTATAGAGAAGAATAGGCGATATCTGGGGATCAAGGGGGGGGGGCTTGCCTGGTTGCTCGGACAAGAAGGAGGGTCATCAGTGACGTAGTTGATCACAGCGGCATCAGCGGCAATCTCGGGGTCTACAGGAGAGAAGAGGGGGAAAGAAACAGTAAATACATAACAAGCAAGAGCATAACAGGACAACAGGCAGAGCTAGACGTGTTCGAACGCGGTGCTACACGTTACCAGCGAAGGGGGATAACATCCGGAAATGTTTCCCCAGGTTTAGCAGTTTCGGACAGACGAACTGTAGGGGAAAAGTTCCATGTTCGCTATGCTAGGAGTGTGTGGCGGATGAACGGAGGGTGTAACCAGATTCGTCTCGTCGTTCTGAGCAACTTTCATGTATAAAACTTTTTCATCCGAGCTATGGATTATTTTATATGTATTTTCGAAGATTAAAACAATATTCGGAAAACCCTGAAATTTTGCCAAGTCTGAGAATTCGACAGTTTTAAACATTACTTGGTTGTTTTCAAAACACTACAACTATTGATATGTAACTCCTATGAGTTTGTGCCGTATATCAATCTGGAGCATTTTTCTGTGGTCTATAAGATAGTAGCACTTTCATCTCTGTTAGAGTCCATTGGATCGATCATTAACAGCTCTAAAGTAGCTATGAAATTAAAGCTGTTTTCAGCTTTTCTATTAACAGAACATTGGAATTTTTGATTTTTTTAGGAATTAAACCATACATCAAAAGGATTTGGTCCAGTGGGATAAAATGGAGTTTGTCATGTATGCTTTCTACTCATATTTTTTTTGAAGAAGTCATTTTATCTTCTCTCGTGAAAATCATTGAGTTGCTTAAAGTTTCTGAATTGTAATATTTCCAACTGAAATTCAATTATTTTCAAATACCCCTTTCATTTAATTTAAATGGAAGAAGTCATATCATCTTAGCTCAAGGGTTTTGAATTTTAAAAGAATTTGAATTCATGGAGATCAGAAAGCAAATATGAAAGTTTGGGAAAGTCCTTTTATTCCCTCTCATTTAACTTTCAAAATGTTTCGAATTCACTCACTTTCAGTCAATCAGTCAAACAATCAATCAAAACTATCTATTTATTATAACATTCCAAAATTTAGAATTTTAGGATGTTACACCTAGTTAGTTGCATTTAATCCTTACACTGAGTACTAGCGGAGATCACAACGCAAATTCTAGTGCAATAGCAGAGATCACAACATCCTAGTTAGCTAGCACTAGTTAACTGTTTTGCATTTGCTGAAGAGGTTCACGTATAGTTTCAAAAATTTAGTCACGGGATATATGCATTGTTATTGTCATCCTGTTCTGCCAGCATCTCCTTGAGTCTGTAGTACTATGTGTGTACGGGTTATAATTTTTATATATTGTGTGCTCTTACAAACCTCTTGATAAATGTAACTTAAGGTCTTTTTTATCATTCACTCCTGTAACGAGTTATGTGATGTATTGTGGTATTTGGGTTTCATACTTGAAAAAGTGTGCCATGTGCCATGGCTATTTCCCTTGCATGATAGAACTTTTGTTGGTATAAAAAGCCTGCTGCTTCAGATCTTCAGGGCATGTGCCCTACAAGGTCATTCTAGTTGCCCATTCCCTACTTATATTGCATTTTAGCCTTTTGTTGGTCTAGAAAGCCATCTACTTCAGATCTGCAGGGCATGTGCTCTGTTTATTTTTCCAGTTTCATACTTCCATATATTGCTAGATCATACTGTTAGAGGATAAAAATGACCACTCCCTGCTCTGTAATGGCTATGTTTTGTTTATGATCATTGTGCCAATCATAAGAGTGGTAAATTTGTGAACCTAGTATGTTCCGAACTTATGCTCTTGTACTACATGTTCACTTCATATATGTGTTGTCAGTGTCAAAAATTATTACTGTAAATGTTCATGCATAGTGCATGAGGTCAGACTGTACTCATCTATTAAGTGGAGTGCAGGTAGTGTTTTAGCCAAACCTCCCCCCTCTGAACTCATCTATTAATTTAGTCATATATATGAAGCAACCAAATCTCCCCTTCCCCCCCCTTCAATTTCGTCGCCTTAGACTGTCGCACCACCGCGCCCCAGCTCCTGGTTGCCGCCCCCGTGGTCGTGCTCCCCTCGGCCCCTGGCCGCGCCCTGGCCCTGCCCAGGCGCGCTCACCGCACCACGACCGCGCCTCCACTACGCTCGGGCCGCGCCCTGGCCCCGCCCAGGCGCGCTCACAGCACCGTGACCGCTACCTCACTGTCATGTGCTGCCGTGACTTGCTAACCAAATTGGTTTGTGTCAATTTCATAAACTGACATGGGCTTTCTATTATTAGTCAATTAGTATGCTTAGAATTTTGGACATATATCAAGTCTCACAAAGACATCTCCATTACAACACTCAGATTATCCAAGACATCTTCATTACATTCTAGACAGGATAGAAGCCTACTTTGTTTAGAAACAGAGTCAGAATTTGAAAAGGAAAACCCTTAAGCCAAACATACAACAAGATTTGACAACATAAGTGGAGACACTAATTTTCTCTGACTTGTGGAGGCTCTAATCCTCGGGTATCATGGCTAAAATAATTTTCCATGCCTGATTAGTGATTATCTGAATTAGTTTGTAAACTGTAGAGGTGGTTAGGCTCTGGTTAAAAATAAAAACAATGATAGAAGTTTTGTATTTTCTAAGTAAAAACCCCCACATATGCACCAAGATGTGATCTGTCAGGATCCGGACATGCATATGGCACAGGATCCGGACGACGACGACAACGGTACATTTACCAACGTCGAAAAGTACTTTGAAGAACATGGGTACGATGACGAGTTCTGCGGGCCTCCTTCTCAAGAACCCAACCAAGATGACCGCAATCTAGCTGGTACGTCGGAGAAACCCAGTTGCAACAGGCGTCGTCTAGCGTTCAGGTCTCAGGAGACGCCTCCAGCTGCCGCCTTCACCGAGCCTCAGGTAGCTGAGGTGCGAAATATTATCAGCCCCAACACACTCAAGAAAGCGGTCTGTGAGCAGAACTCGGTCCCATTACAACAGATCAAGAAGAAGAGCCAGAAACGGAAGACTAAAAAGGGCGCCGGTGCGAGCCAGCCGGCACCGAGTACGATCCGTGCTCAGGACGGGTCACCTTCACCTAAGGATATCCCAAGGAGGGTGAATGTGGCGGGTAGGGCGATGCTACCGACAAATATGCTCAATGCTGCAACCGGTGCTATGCGGAGTCTGCACGATAGTGTTCTTTCTTTGGAGAAGCAGCGTCTAAGAGAGAATGATGTGGCATACCCGGTTTTCGTGGCCAAGGTGCCAGAGGGCAAGGGCTTTGTGGATGGTGACATCGGGGGTACGATCGTCCTGCGGTTTGATGACATCTTTGCTATGTTTAACCTTCATCCACTGCACTACACCTTCGTTCGGATGTTTTCGCTGAGTATGGAGATGCGGATCATTAGAGACAAGACCCCAGACATCGTGATTGTCGACCCCTTCTACATGCGTGCCAACCTCTTGAGCAGCGCTGGGGACCGCCAAGTCGCGAGTTCACACCTCGAAGGCGTCATTCTGGCAAACCCAGATAAGGATAACTTTCTTGTGGCTTACTTTCCCGAGTAAGTCATCCCTTAACCGCCCCGTAACATATGATTTCTTAGATTTCGACCGTTCTTTTTTTTTTTCTAACATTCCGTGTTCTGTGCAGTGACACACATTGCACACTCATCCTCTTAAGCCCGAAATATTCCATGGCCACGTATTTCGACCCGAACCATGACTCCAAGATAGACTACACAAATATCAAGAAAGTTCTTGATAATGTTCTCCCCGGCTACGCCAAATCTGGAGGCACCTTCACCAGGGCAGTTCGTAAGTACGGCAAGCACGTGTTCGCCCACAATACGACGTTCTGCTGCGTCAAGCAGCCGCCTGGCGGTCATAAGGATGCCTACTATGCCCTCCATCACATGCGGGCGATCGTAAGGGACCATCATCACCTTCTGCTACCAGATAATGTCAAAGATTGGGCCGCAAGCTTGTCGACAATCCAGGACGCGGACATCAGACAAGAATTCTTTCGCATCCAGTCGGAGTTTGCGGACATCATCCATCAAGATGTCCTTCATACCTCGGGGCAATTCTTCCTACGATATCAACCGTCCAACATTGAGATAGACGGAATGCTACAAATGCAGGCTGACAACGCCCGCGATTTCATGACCATCACGACAGACGGCGGCTTCATCCACGCTCCTGTCCATGACTCGAGTCGGAAGTAGTGATGTGTAGTTCTAAAACATTGATTGGCTCATGTTTGTAATTAAACTTTAATGAATTATATGTCTCTTTGGTTTGGACAGTCGTTCAACTTAGATGTAATCGATGCTATTTATTAGTAGGACCATGAATCGTGCTATTAATGTCTTGCTTTTCTCTTCCGATCCTTTTGTTGCATACTTATATATTGCTTATGTATGTATTGTCTGTTGTTTGGCTTGTGCATAGAGATGCCGTCGTATGTCGTGTACAAGGGTAAGGTTCCCGGAGTCTACGACGACTGGGAGGAGTGTCGGAGACAGGTTCACCGTTTTAGCGGTAACAGTTACAAAGGGTACACCACTAGGGCGGAGGCGGAATCTAGATACGCCCGCTATCTAGCGGGAGAGAGGAGGGAGCGTTGGAGGAACCGGATGAAGACCAGTTTCATCGTGATGGTAGTTTAGATGATCGATATCGACCTGTAATGTGAAGACAAACTCGATACTCGCGGTCTCGAGACTTGTAATGTTTTATCTGCTGTTGTTGTGTGCTACTGTCTATATTCTGTCAAATAATATATTTTGTAACCCGTGCAAAAATCAGAAAAGTAAAAAAAAACCTAATATTCATACTAATGGCGCATCACTACAGAGTGCGCCATTAGTATGCCAAAGTATAATAATGGCGCATCACCAGACAGTGCGCCGTTAGTATGCCAAGTATACTAATGGCGCATCCACCAGCAGTGCGCCATTAGTATGCCAAAGCACATGGTTAAATATGGCCCCTGGGAGGCATACTAATGGCGCATGGTGTTCTATACTAACGGCGCACTGTGTGGTGCGCCATTAGTATACCAGATACTAATGGTGCACCAGAGGTGCTCCATTAGTATTAAATACTAGTGGCGTGACACTAATGGCGCACCAGTGATGCGCCATTAGTAGGCAAAACTGGTGCGCCATTAGAGGGCCTTTTCCTAGTAGTGTCGGCCCTCTTAATGGAGGTAATACCCTACTTCCTGCTTGATTGATCTTGATGAATATAGAGATTACAAGAGTTGATCTACCTCGAGATCATATGTTGTGATCTAAAACCTAAGGGTATGATGAACAATATCATAATGATCTAGCATATCCCTATCGACTAGCCCGGCCTCGGCTTATATAATGTACCAGAGGCCTAGGATAACAAGAGTCCTAGTCAAATACGTCGGTAGACAGGAGTCCTTGTCTTGATCACCAAGTCTTGTGGAATCTTCCTCATATATGTCATCGGCTATCCGAACTGGCCCATGAGTAAACGACCATGGGGGTTGAGGGAGTCCTGGATTAGGGGGTATCTGGACAGCCGGACTATATCCTTTGGCCGGACTGTTGGACTATGAAGATACAAGATTGAAGACTTCGTCTCGTGTCCGGATGGGACTCTCCTTGGTGTGGAAGGCAAGCTTGGCGATACGGATATGTAGATATCCTCCCATTGTAACCGACTCTGTGTAACCCTAGCCCCCTCCGGTGTCTATATAACCGGAGGGTTTAGTCCGTAGGACAACAACAATCATACCATAGGCTAGCTTCTAGGGTTTAGCCTCTACGATCTCGTGGTAGATCAACTCTTGTACTACTCATATAATCAAGATCAATCAAGCAGGAAGTAGGGTATTACCTCCATCGTGAGGGACCGAACCTGGGTAAACCTTGTGTGCCTTGCCTCCTGTTACCATCCGCCTTAGACGCACAGTTCGGGACCCCGTACCCGAGATCCGCCGGTTTTGACACCGACATTGGTGCTTTCATTAAGAGTTCCACTGTGCCGTTGTCGTAAGGCTCGATGGCCCCTTCGATCATCGACAACGATGCGGTCCAAGGTGAGGTCTTCCTCCCCGTACATATCTTTGTATTTGGCGGCTTCGCACTGCGGGCCAACTCGTTTGGCCATCTGGAGCAGATCGAGAGCTACGCCCCTGGCCATCAGGTCAGGTTTGGAAACTTGAATTACACTACCTATATCCACGGAGACTTGATCTTCGACGGATTTGGGCCCATGCTAGGTGTGCCGCATGATCACGACGAGCACGATATAGCTCTGCCGTCGGACACTGTTTGGGAAGTCACGCCAGCAACCACTCTGGCCTTCAGTCCGGAACAGATTGCGCCATCCAAGGACGGGTGGATAGATCCCACCTTGGGGGCTGCACCCTCAGTGGCGATAGAGCAGAATACTGACCTTACCCCTCACGAGAGCCGTGACACCGGACTACTGGACTCGTCCCCGGCCATGGACTCCGAACCGCCCGCGCCCATATCTATCGAATCTGATTGGGCGCCGATCATGGAGTTCACATCCGCGGATATCTTTCAGCACTCGCCCTTCGGCGACATACTGAACTCGTTATAATCTCTCTCCCTATCTGGAGAACCTTGGTCGAACTACGTCCGGCTTGAGTGGGATGCGGATGACGAAGAAATTCACTCCCCACCCACCACCCACTTAGTAGCCATTGTCGACGACTTAACCGACATGCTCGACTTCGACTCCGAAGACATCAATGGCATGGACAACGATGAAGGAACGAACAAGAACCACTGCCCACGGGGCATTGGACCGCCACCTCATCATATGATATATATATATGGTGGACACACCCAAAGAAGGCAATGGCGACAAGACAACGGAGGATGACCCCTCCAAGAAGCAACCCCAGCGCCGACGTCAGCGGCGCCGCTCTAAGTCTCGCCACAACAAAAGCGGTGATACTAGCACAGGAGATAGGTACTCTGGACAGTGCCGAAGATGATGACAATCCCCTCCAGGACGATCTAGAGCCGGAGGATGAACAAGCCAGCCCTCCTAAGAGAGCGGTAGAGGGATAAACGGAGGACGACAACTATATGCCTCTCTCTGAAGATGAAGAGAGCCTCGACGACGAAGAATATGTCATGCCTGAGGATCCCGTCGAGCAGGAGCGCTTTAAGCTCCGGCTTATAGCCACAGCAAATAGCCTGAAGAAAAAGCAGCAACAACTTCGAGCTGATCAGGATCTGCTAGCAGATAGATGGACTGAAGTCCTTGCGGCCGACGAATATGAACTCGAACACCCTTCCAAGGGTTACCCAAAGCGCAGGCTGCTACCCCGACTTCAGGAGGAAGCATGGAAACCTACATCACCAGCATACGATGCGGCTGATCGGCCACCTCGTGGCCGAGATAGAGAGGCAGTCTGGCCTGAAAATCAGCCCGCACCCCGCCGCCATTCAAACACAATACCAAGGCACCGGGAAACACGCGAGACCTGTGAGACGTATTGGAAGATAGGGCAAAACACGCAAGATCGATCTACGGATCAAGAGGCCACGCCACTACAAGGGATGGTGACCGCCCCGCCGAATATAGTAAAAGCAAGTCCGGACGGGCCGAATACAGCTGGCAAGATTCATACGAACTGCATCGTGATATAGCCCGGTACAGAGGCGCCGCACACCCCCTATGCTTCACTGATGAAGTTATGGATCACGAATTCCCAGAGGGTTTTAAACCCGTAAATATCGAACCATATGATGGCACAACAGACCTGGCGGTATGGATTGAGGACTTCCTCCTCCACATCCACATGGCCCGTGGCGATGACCTACACGCCATCAAGTACCTCCCATTAAAACTCAAAGGACCAGCTCGGCATTGGCTTAATAGCTTGCCAGCAGACTCCGTCGGCAGTTGGGAGGATTTGGAAGACGCATTCCTTGACAACTTCCAGGGCACTTATGTGCGACCACCGGATGCTGATGATTTAAGTCACATAACCCAGCAACCAGGGGAATCGGCCAGAAAATTCTGGACCCGGTTCCTAACCAAGAAGAACCAAATAGTAGACTGTCCAGATGCAGAGGCCTTAGCGGCATTCAAACATAATATCGGTAACGAATGCCTTGCCCGGCATCTTGGCCAAGAGAAGCCGAAATCCATGGCAGCCCTCACAACACTTATGACCCGCTTTTGTGCGGGCGAAGATAGCTGGTTGGCTCGCAGTACCAAAACAGCAGGCAAACCTAGCACATCAGAAGCCAGAGATAGCAATGGCAAACCATGACACAACAAACATAAGCGCCGCAGATATGGTGAAAATGCCAAAAAGACGGCAGTTAATGCCGGGTTCAGGGGCTCAAAGTCCGACAAGCGGAATGGGACACCCAAGAATAAAAATTTGGGTCCTACCAGTTTGGACCGCATACTCGATCGCCAATGCCAAATTAATGGCACCCCAGAAACGCCAGTCAACCATACCAACAGAGAATGCTGGGTCTTGAAACAAACCAGCCGGGCAGGCGCCAGAGACAAAGGGGGTCTCAAAGCAACGATAGCGACAAAGAGCCCAGACCACCGAACACGGGAGGGCAAAAGAAATTTCACCCGCATATCCAATCGGTGAACGTGGTACATACCACCCAAATTACCAACTCAGACCGGATATACATCCTTAGGGATGGTGACTCAACGAAACTTGTCATCCCACAATATAAACTGGGGCCAGTCACCTTCAACCGCACGGATCGTCCGGTCAACGCCAATCAGGACAATCCAGGCGCACTAGTCCTGGACCCAATAATATACGGGTTCCACCTCACTCGAGTCCTTATGGACGGCGGTAACAGTTTAAATCTGCTTTACTAAGACACAGTGCACAAGATGGGCATCGATCATTCGGCGGTAAAACCCACTAAAGCCAGTCTCAGAGGCATTATACCAGGCGAGGAGGCTCACTGTACAGGCTCAATTACCCTTGAGGTAGTCTTCGGTTCACCAGAAAATTACCGTATCGAAGAGTTAAACTTCGAAATCGCCCCTTTCCGCAGTAGTTATCAAGCACTGCTCGGACGAACCGCATTCGCTCGATTCAATGCAGTGCCACATTATGCTTAACGTAAGCTCAAGATGCCCGGTCCACGCGGTGTCATCACGATCAATGGCAAGGCCGAACTTTCCCTCGACACCCGCTTATACACCACTGCCTTGGCAGTAGAGACAACGAGCAGCACCTTACAGCCGAACCTCGAGCAAATGTCCGGGCTCACGGACAACGTCAAGGGACTCCGACCTACCTCATGAAAGGATAGCTTGGCCCGTCCAGGGCTCAATTAAACACTCCGACGAAGTCCAGGACAGGTCGCACTCGGCGGCTTAACCGCCCTGCGGCACATAAATATTTCTTACATTTCCCTCGCAGGTTCACCTTTGCGCCGACCAGGACGAACCATATGAAGGCAGCTTGAATGAGTAAAGGAATCCTTTGACGGTCCCCGTAGCGACCATCTGGTTACACTATGGACACGCACTCAGCCTTTTCCGCCTGGTTTTAGCAAGTTCCGCGGTCATATTCCTTTCTTTTATATGTCACATTATTTGTACCTATACGCATAGACATAACACCTAAATACAACATGAGGATTTATATGACGCCTATCTGTTGATTATTTCTTATTGAAATTCTTCTGTTAAAGTGGCATCCGCAAATAGCGACAAGCCTTGAAATATGCCAGGGGCTACGTTTTACCCATAATACGACAGTAAATGTCCGAACACCTTCATGGAAGTTCGGCACCCCGAACTTATAGCACTATATGCATCAGCTCTGAATCATGTCTTTGGTCAAATGTTGGGTTTGCCCGACTCCCATGTTTTGGTGCCTTACGTTCCGCTATATCGGCTAAGGTAGCACTGGGAGAACTACTGCGATTGTGTCCCGGTTCTTCCGGACGAACACCTCAGTAGAGAAAGCTAAAACTGACTGTCGTGATAAGGCGAGAGCTGGTCAGCTATTCGAGAGGTTGCAAAATCTTTAAGGATTTCTTCCGCACAACACCATAACCAATGCAGCGTGCGACGGCTCGGTTCTTTCTCCGATCAGGCGCCTATAGAGCCCATAGTATGGTCTTCCGAACACCAGGGGCTGCGCCGACCATACTAAAGCTCCTATGGCTAAGTGAGAGTGATAAAGCCCTATAGTCCGATTGCCTGGTTCGTCCTGCTGAGCACCTCCTTCGGAGGACCCAAAACTGGGATAAAGAGTGCTCAGGTTTATCCCGAACACCCCCGTACTTCAAACCTGGGGGCAGAAGCCGACGACTGGCCAACTCTCAGATTTAACATATAAAACAGCCGCACAGGAGGGTAAACTTTCATATATAACAGGCGGTAACTAATATGACCGACCTTGTTCTAACATTACAAAGGACGTCATGATGTACATTCATGGAAATATAACGTCCTTGGGGCATAACTCTGTGGAAAGATAAGATCCTTTCAGGACATTCTCAAAATATAACTTAGGCTTGCGGTGCTCCTTCCCCTCCGGCGGTCCTTCGGTCATGAGCTTTTCAGTGTCCATCTTCCCCCAGTGCACTTTTGCGTGGGCGAAGGCCATTCGTGCACCCTCTATACAGACCGACCGCTTAATGACGTCAAGTCGAGGATAGGCACCCACAAGCCGCTTCATGATCCCGAAGTAGCTAGTTGGGATCGGCTCAACATGCCATAGCCGGATAATTAAATCCTTCATGGCTAGTTTTGCCGCCTTCTATAGTTCGATCGGTTGTTTCAGTTGATCGGCAAAAGGCACCAGATATTTCGGTGCCAAATACTGCGACCAGAAGAGCTTGTCTGCAGTACTCCTTCCTTCGGCTCGGTAGAATTGAGCGGCATCTGATATGCTGCGAGGTAGCTCGGCAAATACCCCTGAGAAATCCGGATTCAAGATTAGAACTATAAGCCCCCCCCCCCAATACTTACTCTACGGGGAAAACGCCTTACCAGCCGCAATCTTTTTCGCTTCTTGGATCTCCTGCAGGGCGCTTCGGGTCCCCCCCGGACATCGCTCATGGCCTAATGAGCTTTGGTCAGTTCGGACTCCTTCTCCGTTAAACTCTGCTCCAAGTTCTCGCATTTATCTACCTTCTCCTGCAGCTCCTGTTCAGCTTTAATAACCCTGGCCTCATGTTTCTCACGCAAAGCCTGCTCAGTGGCTGCCTCTTTCTCGGCTTTGGCCACAACCTTCTTAAGGGCTTCCACTTCGGTCATAATTCCTAGCGCAATGTCATAACACTCAGTTCATACTGAAAATTCATTCGCAATAAATATGAACAAGACTTGTGCATACCTTGTTTATCCCTCAACTGCATTTTCAATTGGTCAAGTTCTTCCTTGGCCCGCTCCAGACTTTTGTTCAGTCCGGAGATTTCCGCAGCATGGGAGGTAGCAGCCGCTATAGACGCCTGCTTATAACAGAAGACTGTCATTTAGTGAGTCTTCCTGCGAATATATATTTGATCCTCTGTCCGGTTTCTTCTCCGAACAATGTATCAGGGGCTACTATCCATAACATGACATTCTTCGACAAACATACCTCAAAGCCTCTTATAAGGCTGATACGGGCTTCGTTCAGGCCACTCTCAGTTGACTGAATTTTCTCAATCACCGCACCCATAAGGGCACGGTGTTCGTCAACAAGGGAGACGTCCTTCAACACCACTAACAAAGCATCCGACACTCCAGGATAGACAGAGGTCGCTGATGGTACAGGCACTCCCCCTCCAGCCAAAGGAGGCTGCCTGCTCGATCCTGGAGCCATATAATCCTAGGAATCGCATCCGGCGGGGAGCCGAACTCGGTATCGCTCTTAACGTCAGCCCCCAGGGGAATCTTTTCCCCCGTGTGTCCGGCCCCTAAGGCTCGACCTCCAGGCGCTGCCTTCACGGTTCTTTCCTTTCCTCCTCGGCCGGGGTCCTTCTGGGACGAAGCCTCGGTGTTGTACACCTGTTTGGAGGGACGAGCCTTCGGGGGCGTCCCGCTCTCCATAGCACTTGAGCTCAGAAAGTCCTCTGATGAGGATTGTTTGGCACGAGATCCCGCCAGACTACCAAAAAAATATATGGCTTGGGTTAAAATACTAGGCCACGATGAGTCCGGACGTCTAAAACGTACTTGGATTTTATACACTTACAAATTCGCCAGGGGCTAGGCCCTGGGATCCCACGTCATGCCGCTATCGGTGGCGGCAGTGGACTCCCCCGGAAGAGGAGCTTTCCCCTTTTGGGCAGCTCGGCCTCCAAGTGCATGGAGGCTGTCATCTTCTTTCTTCCCCTCGCAGGGGATTCATCTTCCTCCTCCTCCTCGTCTTCTTCGGAGGCGGAATGGGCATTGGGCCTTTGGATATTATGTTCGAAGTGCTGCGACGATGGGGGCCGCCCCGGGTCTTTTTGGCCTCCTCGGCCGTCTCCTCCGGCACCTTGTTAGGTGTCGGGACCATCATCTTCGTCAAAAGCGGGATGGCCGGTTCCTCGAGCAACGGGGCCGGACAATGGATCCTCTCCGCCTTATTCGTCCAGCCCTGGGAGACTTAAATAAAACACGTTAAGCGTTTCTTTCGGGATACGGGAATGAGAAAGTTCGATAACTCACCGAACTTGCCGAGCGGGACAGTTGGTACCCACGGTCTTCGACGAAGTCCGGCCATGATTTGCCAGACATGGAAAGCACCGTCCAGATGCCTTTGTGCGAGGAGCCGAAAAGCATCCGCAAGGTTTGGTGCTGGGCTGGATCGAATTCCCACAAATTGCAAGACCGGTACTGACAAGGCAGGATCCGGTGAATCAACATCACCTGGACCACATTGACAAGTTCAATGTTCTTGTCTCCCATATCTTCAATGCGCGTCTGGAGCGCCAACAATTCATCGGGCGAGGACCAGTCCAGGCCTTTCTTGACCCAGGATGTAAGCCGCAGGGGGGCATCGGATCGGAACTCGGGAGAAGCGGCCCACTCTGTGTCACGCGGCTCAGTGATATAAAACCACTGCCGTTGCCACTCCTTGACAGAGTCATTGAAGGTTCCCGTTGGCCATATAACATAGGGCATCTTGCTCACCATGGCGCCCCCACATTCGGCGTGCTCGCCACCCACCACCTTGGGCTTCACACTGAAAATCTTCATCCATAAGCAAAAGTCCTGTGAAATACGGAGAAGAGCCTCGCACGTAACAATAAACGCCGAGATATTGAGGAAGAAATTGGGGGACAGATTGTGAAAATTGATCCCGTAATAGTGCATGATGCCGCGAACGTACGGGTGGAGGGGAAACCCTATCCTGCAGACAAAGTGAGGGAGGAATACGACTCCCTCGTGGGGTTCCGGAGTGGGGACGATTTGTCCCGCCGTCGGAAGACGATGGCCGATTTTCTTGGCCAAGTACCCGGCCTTCCGAAGCTTTTTAATATCCTTATCTTGGACGTTAGAGGCCATCCATTTGCCTCCTGCTTCGGATCCGGACATCTTCAGAGGACCTCTTGAGGACAGGGAAGAGGAGCGCTTGAGCGTTGGAGCTTGAGCAGATGGAAATGAGCCGGGGGGAAGGTGAATCCTTATCCCCTTATAAGGGCGGCAGAGGCGATGCGCCTCCCCACCTATCTGATAAAACCTCTTATTCCCCAAACGCCATAATAGATGGCACGGTTGGGTTACCCACACCCGTATTGACGAGAATCCCGCGATAAGGGGACACAATCTCTGCTTCGACAAGACGTGCCAAGGAAAACCGCCTCGCGATATGCGCTAGGGCTGGTTGGGAAAAACAGTTCGGATAATGACCGAGCCGTGGTATGATGTCATGATATCAAGTGTGTCGGTAGATTAGATTGGTGGAAATATTATTCTCTCTACGGTGGTACGTGGAATTTTCTTTGCAGAGCCAGACACTATCCTTTTGTTCAAAATCTTCCATGGAGTATTCGGAGGAGGAACCCGCCTTGCAATGCCGAAGACAATCTGCGCGCCCGACTCATCGTCATTGAAGCCTAGTTCAGGGGCTACTGAGGGAGTCCTGGATTAGGGGGTATCCGGATAGCCGGACCATATCCTTTGGCTGGCCTGTTGGACTATGAATATACAAGATTGAAGACTTCGTCTCGTGTCCGGATGGGAATCTCCTTGACGTGGAAGGCAAGCTTCGCGATACGGATATGTAGATCTCCTCCCATTGTAGATCCCCTCCTGTGTCCATATAAACCGGAGGGTTTAGTCTATAGGACAACAAAAATCATACCATAGGCTAGCTTCTAGGGTTTAGCCTCTACGATCTCGTGGTAGATCAACTCTTGTACTACTCATATCATCAAGATCAATCAAGCAGGAAGTAGGGTATTACCTCCATCGTGAGGGCCCGAACCTGGGTAAACCTTGTGTCCCTTGCCTCCTGTTACCATCCGCCTTAGACGCACAGTTCGGGACCCCGTACCCGAGATCCGCCGGTTTTGACACCGACAGGGGTCCTCGGCCCAATCCCACTGACCGAGAGACGACGTGGTGAGTACCCCCTAGTTCGGGACACTGTCAGTAACCCCCTGAACTGGTCTTCAAGTTGGGGACGCTCCTCGGTTCTTCCGAACTGTTCTTCGTGTTTGGTCGTCGGTCTTGAAAACTGGTTCAACAAATCTTCCCATCTTCTATCTTGAGGATTGCCGAGCTAAATCTGAAGATCTCTCACATCGGGTATCCGAGGAGCCCTTTAAGTCTTCGGCCTTTATCAATGCCTTGTTATTTTTATGCCACACCTTTGGTTTGAAGTGTTTGTCGTGCGACAGTGTCCTCTTGTATCCGAGATCCAACGCCGGACTGCACTCGAGGTATCTTTTGCAGTCGAGCACCAACGCTAGACCGCTTTCGAGCTCCAACATCAGAATGTATCCAAGCTCCAATGCCAGACTATATCCTAGGTGTCATAGATCACCTTGGTTCAAAAAAGTTGTTGGAGTTTAGCCGAGCTTAATGCCGGAAATGCCCTCTATGGAGCCAGCCACTTGCATCCAAGCTATATCTCGAAATACTTTCGAGGTGGTTCGGCACCTCGGTCATGGGCTCATTGTTTGCGGATTTCATTTCTGATGCGTGTAAATTTATTTGTTGTCGATATGTATAACCAGTAGCCCTCAAGGTGTGTGTCAGTCTAAAACCCGAGATGCACCTGAAGGAAAACATGAAACAACAGATCCTAGTAGCCCCTGAGACTCAGGTCGATTCACGAAATCTTCCTGAGGATCAACTCCTAGCTCGGCAGCATACGTAGGAATAGAAACGAAGTGTAATATATTAGAGGAAATAGTGATTGGCGAACGGGCCCTAGAGAGAGGGTCTTGAGAAGTCGCCGTTATATAATAGCTTGATGCCGGATAGTCCCAGATGGTACCTATTGTTGTCCGAAGACGCGTTTGCCCATAGTTCGGTCAAACCTAACACTGAGAATGTTGAAATTTCTGCATTGAATAGGCAATGTAGTAGCCCCCGAGCCACTGGTAGGGTGGCAACACCAGATCAGGGGATCGATGTGCCCTTTTAATAATTATAAATAATGAGCGCGAAGCCCAGTAGCCCCCGAGCCTTAATGTGGGCACGGGTGGCCGAATTAAGGATTGATATCCGTTTGACAGAAAAATTTGTTGTGTTTAACACAAACTTCTCAAAAAGAGAATAAGATCTCTTAAAGGAGCCTAGATCGGGTCGAAATCCGAGCTCGCCAAGGTAGGACCCAAGGGGTTTAAAATATGGGTTGTAGTAAATGGATTTTACTCGCTATTTTTATTGTAATGATTCTATGTATACAAGTACTTTACATCATTAATGCTTGGATCTGCATTGTACAAAACTTTGTTCACCGACCATCGGCTTCATCCTCCTCGGCCAGTAACTGGGGAGTGTTTGTCCTACTTTATAAAGCCTTTACAAGGGCAAAGTTTTACGACAAACAAGGCAATCCGACCATACGGTTTTATAAACAAAGGTATGCGGAGAGATATGCTATATTGCTATTAAATATAAATTAAAAACATCTTCCAAAGAAAATAGTCCCACTATCGGTTCCTTTCTTTGGGTTGTCATGCTGATCATGATCATGAAATCTCACCTCCGATCAAGGTGGGAGAAAAATAATGAGGATTCAGTTTGCGGAATGATGTCTACTACATAACCTTCTTCTTGTAGACGTTGTTGGGCCTCCAAGTGTAGAGGTTTATAGGACAGTAGCAGATTTCCCTCAAGTTGATGACCTAAGGTTTATCAATCCGTGGGAGGCGTAGGATGAAGATGGTCTCTCTCGAACAACCCTGCAACCAGATAACAAAGAGTCTCTGTGTCCCCAACACGCCCAGTACAATGGTAAATTGTATAGGTGCACTAGTTCGGTGAAGAGATGGTGATACAAGTGGAATATGGATGGTAGATATGGGTATTTGTAATCTGAATATATAAAAACAGCAAGGTAACTAATGATAAAGGTGAGCACAAACGGTATTGCAATGCTTCGAAAAAAGGCCCAGGGTTCATACTTTCACTAGTGCAAGTTCTCTCAACAATAATAACATAATTGGATCATATAACTATCCCTCAAAAGTCACAAATAGCAGAGAACAAATGAAGAGATTATTGTAGGGTACGATACCACCTCAAAGTTATCCTTTCTGATCAATCTATTCAAGAGTCCGTAGTAAAATAACACGAAGCTATTCTTTCCGCTCGATCTATCCTAGAGTTCGTACTAGAATAACACCTTAAGACACAAATCAACCAAAACCCTAATGTCACCTAGATACTCTAATGTCACCTCAAGTATCCATGGGTATGATTATACGATATGCATCACACAATCTCAGATTCATCTATTCAACCAACACAAAGAACTTCAAAGAGTGGCCCAAAGTTTCTACCGGAGAATCAAGACGAAAACGTGTGCCAACCCCTATGCATAAGTTCACAAGGTCACTGAACCCGCAAGTTGATCACCAAAACATACATCAAGTAGATCACGTGAATATCCCATTGTCACCATAGATAAGCACATGCAAGACATACATCAAGTGTTCTCAAATCCTTAAAGACTCAATCCGATAAGATAACTTCAAAGGAAAAAATCAATCCAATACAAGAGAGTAGAGGGGGAGAAACATCATAAGATCCAACTATAATAACAAAGCTCGTGATACATCAAGATCGTGCCAAATCAAGAACATGAGAGAGAAAGATCAAACACATAGCTACTGGTACATACCCTGACCCCGAGGGTGAACTACTCCCTCCTCGTCATGGAGAGCACCGAGATGATGAAGATGGCCACCGGTGAGGGAGCCCCCCTCCGATAGGGTGCCGGAACAGGGTCCCAATTGGTCTTTGGTGGCTACAGAGGCTTGCGGTCGTGGAACTCCTGATCTAGGTTGTTTTCTGGAGGTTTCTGTATTTATAGGAATTTTTGGCGTAGGTCTCATGTCAGGGGGATCTCCGAGTCGTCCACGAGATAGGGGACGTGCCCAGGGGGTAGGGCGCGCCCCCACCCTCGTGGACGGCCCGGGACTCCTCCGGCCCAACTCTTTTACTACGGGGCTTATTTTGGTCCATAAAAAATCATCAAAAATTGGCACGCCAATTGGACTCCATTTGGTATTCCTTTTCTGTTAAACTCAAAAACAAGGAAAAAAACAGTGGCACTAGGCTCTAGGTTAATAGGTTAGTCCCAAAAATCATATAAAATAGCATATAAATGCAAAGAAAACATCCTAGATGGATAATATAATAGCATGGGACAATAAAAAATTATAGATGCATTGGAGACGTATCAGCATCCCCAAGCTTAATTCCTCCTCGTCCTCGAGTACGTAAATGAGAAAAATAGAAATTTTGATGTGGAATACTACCTAACATAATATTCAATGTAATTTTCCTTATTCTGGCATGAATGTTTAGATCTGAAAGATCCAAGACAAAAGTTTAATATTGACATAAAAACAATAATACTTCAAGCATACTAACCAAGCAATTATGTCTTCTCAAAATAACATAGCCAAAGAAAGCTCATCCCTACAAAATCATATAGTTTGGCCATGCTTCATTTTCGTAACACAAAATGCTCCCATCATGCACAACCCCGATGCCAAGCCAAGCAATTGTTTCATACTTTAGCATTCTCAAATTTTTTCAACTCTCACGCAACGTATGAGCGTGAGCCATGGACATAGCACTATAGGTGGAACAGAGTATGATGATGGAGGTTGTATGGAGAAGACAAAAATGGAGAAAGTCTCACATCAACGCGGCTAATCAACAGGCTATGGAGATGCCCATCAACCGATGTCAATGCGAGGAGTAGGGATTGCCATGCAACGGATGCACTAGAGCTATAAATGTATGAAAGCTCAACAAAAGAAACTAAGTGGGTGTGCATCCAACTTGCTTGCTCACGAAGACCTAGGGCATTTTGAGGAAGTCCATCATTGGAATATAGAACCCAAGTTCTATAATGAAAAATTCCCACTACTATATGAAAGTGATAACATAGGAGACTCTCTATCATGAAGATCATGGTGCTACTTTCAAGCACAAGTGTGGTAAAAGGATAGTAGCATTGCCCCTTCTCTCTATTTCTCTCAGTTTTTTGGGCCTTTCTCTTTTTTGGGGGCCTTTTTTTATTTGGCCTTTCTCTTTTTTTGCTCACGCGGGACAATGCTCTAATAATTATGATCATCACACTTCTATTTATTTACAACTCAGGGATTACAACTCGATACTAGAACAAAATATGACTCTATATGAGTTCCTCCGACGGTGTATCGGTATGGGCAATGAATCAAGAGTGACATGTATGAAAAATCATGAATGGTGGCCTTGCCACAAATACGATGCCAACTACATGATCATGCAAGGCAATATGACAATGATGAAGCATGTCATAATAAACGGAGCGGTGGAAAGTTGCAAGGCAATGTATCTCGGATGGCTATGGAAATGCAGTAATAGGTAGGTATGGTGGCTGTTTTGAGGAAGGTATATGGTGGGTTTATGGTACCGGCGAAAGTTGCGCGGTACTAGAGAGGCTAGCAATGGTGGAAGGATGAGAGTGCGTATAATCCATGGACTCAACATTAGTCATAAAGAACTCACATACTTACTACAAAAATCAAGCACTACGTGCATGCTCCTAGGGGGATAGATTGGTAGGAAAAGAACATCACTCGTCCCCGACCGCCACTCATAAGGAGGACAATCAAAGAAACACCTCATGCTTCAAATTTGTTACACAACGGTTACCATACGTGCATGCTACGGGACTTGCAAACCTCAACACAAGTATTTCTCAAATTCACAAATACTCAACTAGCACGACTCTGATATCACCATCTTCATATCTCAAAACAATCATCAAGTATCAAACTTCTCATAGTATTCAATGCACTCCATATGGAAGTCTTTATTATACCCATCTTGAATGCCCATCTAATTTTACAGCCAAAGCAAATTACCATGTTGCTTAAAACTCTCAAAATAATATAAGTGACGCATGAGAGTTCATCAATTTCTTCAAAATAAAACCACCTCCGTGCTCTAAAAAGATATAAGGGAAGCACTAGAGTAAACAACAAACTACTCCGAAAGATATAAGTGAAGATCAACGAGTAGTTGAATAATTATGTAACTATGTGAAGACTCTCTAACATTTAAGAATTTCAGATCTTGGTATTTTATTCAAACACCAAGCAAAACAAAACAAAATAAAATAAAATGACGTTCCAAGCAAACACATATCATGTGGTGAATAAAAATATAGCTCCAAGTAAAGTTACCGATGAACGAAGAAGAAAGAGGGGATGCCATCCGGGGCATCCCCAAGCTTAGGATCTTGGTTGTCCTTGAATATTACCTTGGGGTGCCTTGGGCATCCCTAAGCTTAGGCTCTTGCCACTCCTTATTCCATAGTCCATTGAATCTTTACCCAAAACTTGAAAACATCACAACACAAAACTCAACAGTAAACTCGTAAGCTCCATTAGTATAAGAAAATAAATCACCACCTAGGTACTGTTGTGAACTCATTATAAATTCATATTTGTGTAATATCTACTGAATTCCAACTTCTCTATGGTTCATACCCTCCGATACTACTCATAGATTCATCAAAATAAGCAAACAACTCAATGAAAAACAGAATTTGTCAAAAAAACAGAATTTATCAAAAAAACAGAATAGTCTGTAGTAATCTGTATCATTCGAATACTTCTGTAGCTCTAAAAATTCTGAAATAAATTAGTGGACCTGAGGAATTCGTCTATTAATTATCTGCAATAAGAATCAACCTAAAACCACTCTCCAGTAAAAAAAATGGCAGCTAATCTCGTGAGCACAAAAGTTTCTGTTTTTTACTGCAAGATCGCAAACACTTCACCCAAGTCTTGCCAAAAGTTCTACTTGGCACAAACACTAATTAAAATAATAAAACCACATCTAAACAGAGGCTAGATGAATCATTTATTACTAAACAGGAGCAAAAGGCAAAGAAAAACAATAAAATTGGGTTGCCTCCAAACAAGCGCTAACGTTTAACGGCCGTAGCTAGGCATGATGATTTCAATGATGCTCACATAAAAGATAAGAATTGAAACATAAAGAGAGCATCATGAATAATATGACTAGCACATTTAACTCTAACCCACTTCCTATGCATAGGGATTTGTGAGCAATCAATTTATGGGAACAAGAATCAACTAGCATAGGAAAGCAAAACAAGCATAGCTTCAAGATTTTCAACACATAGAGAGGAAACTTGATATTATTGCAATTCCTACAAGCATATATTCCTCCCTCATAATAATTTTCAGTAGCATCATGAATGAATTCAACAATCTAACCATCACATAAAGCATTGTTTTCATGACCTACAAGCATAGAATTTTTATTACTCTCCACATAAGCAAATTTCTTCTCATGAATAGTAGTGGGAGCAAACTTAACAAAATAATTATCATGTGAGGCATAATCCAATTGAAAACTAGAATCATGATGACAAGTTTCATGGTTATCATTATTCTTAAGATCATACAAGTCATCACAACAATCATCATAGATAGCAACTTTGTTCTCATAATCAATTGGAACCTCTACTAAAATAGTGGATTCATCACTACATAAAGTCATGACCTCTCCAAATCCACTTTCATAATTATCACAATAATAATCAACATCCTCCAAAATGGTGGGATCATTACTTCCTAAAGTTGACACTCTTCCAAAGCCACTTTCATCAATAAAATCATCATAAATAGGAGGCATGTTTTCATCATAATAAATATTCTCGTCAAAACTTGGGGGACTAAACATATCATCTTCATCAAACATAGCATCCCCAAGCTTGTAGCTTTGCATATCATCAGCATCATGGGTATTCAAATAATTCATACTAACAACATTGCAATCATGCTCATCATTCACATATTTTATGCCAAGCATTCTATGTAATTCTTCTTCTAGTACTTGAGCACAATTTTCCTTCCCATCATTTTCACGAAAGACATTGAAAAGATGAAGCATATGAGGCAACCTTAAATCCAATTTTTGTAGTTTTATTTTATAGAATAAACTAGTGATATAACAAGAAACAAAAAGATTCGATTGCAAGATCTAAAGATATACCTTCAAGCACTCACCTCCTCGGCAACGGCGCTAGAAATGAGCTTGATGTCTACTACACAACCTTGTTCTTGTAGATGTTGTTGGGACTCCAAGTGCAGAGGTTTGCAGGACAGTAGCAAATTTCCCTCAAGTGGATGACCTAAGGTTTATCAATCCGTGGGAGGTGTAACATAAAAACAAGTGAGATTTTGTTTGTAATGCACAAGTGATTCTAATCCAATACTGCCTCTGTAACATCCCAAATTTTCAATTTGGAATGTTATACATTAGATCATCATGCATATCATATTTTCTTTGCTTTTGGTTTTGATCCTAGAAATTCTACGCAACTCAAGGACCCACGGAGAGAGTTGGGGATTTCGTTATTTTCATATTTGAGTTTTCTCAAATTTGGAGAATAGGATCATTTGATTTTATTTATTTTATCATAAATTATTTCTATTACAAACTATGAGAGAGGGAATAAAATGACTTTCCCAAAAAAAATATTGAGAATTTAATAATAAAATCAAATAAGATTTTAATCGGAGTTTCTCGATATTTTATTTGAATTTAGGAAAAATTTGCGTGTTTCAAAAATTGCATTTAGGCCCCAAATAAATGTTCACTTTGTCGGGCTTGATTTTAGATGTCCAGGAAAATTTATTTCGGGATTTTTGGAGTCCGTTTAGTATTTCTTTTTATTTTTCTTCTGCGCGTTAATATTAAAAAAACGAACCGACCTACGGGTCGTGTCCGACCGGGACTCCGGCCCGAGGAGGCTTTATAAGCCGGGGGGAGCCAGCCCGAAGGCCCAGCTGCCCCAAACCCTAGCCCGCCCGTGCCCCAGCCCCGCGCCGCCGCCAGCCACCGCCGCCCGCGCCGCGCCGCCGCACGCCACCGTGCCGCCGCCCGCCGACCCACCAGACGCCGCCGCCGTCGATCCTGCCGCCCTAGGTTCGCCTCGCCTCAAAATCCATGTCGTCGGTTTTTTTAAAACCGATCGGTTTTCATCGGTTTATTTTTTTAGTTTTGGTTTTTTATTAGATCGGTTTTTTTTTCGGGTTAGGTTAAATAGCGAGCGTTCGCTCGTTCATTCGTTTTAACGAACGTGTTCATCATTTAGATCTGGATAATGAACGTTCATTCGATAATCCGTTTGTCGTTTTTCTTTTTCTCGGATTTTCCGCGGTTATTTTCTGATCGAGGTTTCTAATCTGATTTTCGTTTTAGTATAACTTTTCGCTCGTTTATCGGAATCTGGCGATTCAAGTGCCTGGAGTTTCGTTTCGAAACCCTTTATCCGTTTAACTAACTTAAACAAGTTTTTGCTTCTGAAAAATTTGACTTGGATCCATATTAGTAGAATGAAGTTGTTTTCTTTCGCCGTTTGACTTTTGTTGCTTCGTTCGATTTGATTCTTTTTGCAAACCGGAGTTCTTAACTTGAACTTTCTGGTTAGATCTCTTATTTGAGTTTTACCTGTGCATTAGATAAGTAGTTATTGTATGCTTGTTTGTTTCTCTGTGATAGAATACCCGGAGTGTGCTGCATGTTACTTCGAATCTCTAGGTTTCGCGGATCATCAGCAAGGCAAGTAACACTTTGATCATACCTCTTTTACTACCCAGTTTTATTGCATTAGATCAATCTTCAAACTTTGCATGATTAGGATCTAATTAAATTGTGGGATGGGAAGTAGCTGAGGTAGTACCTATTACCTGTTTTATTATCAACCTTTGGGAGTTACTTCTACGTTTGCTTATTATGCCATGCTATGCTAGTAGACGTGGATTGGGTGAGTGATATCCATGACAGATGTGAGTTTGATAAATTAATGATTTACCTAAGGTGGCAACTTAAACACACATCTGGGTGGATTGATGTACCTGGGTATTCCAGGATTGCCTGTTGTTTTTCTTTATGGACCGCCACCCAGGCTCAAAGGGATCATGAGATTATTCATACTAGAAACTTCCTTGTGCAGCCACAAGCCATTATGGGCTCTGGCATAGTTGATTAAGTCGTGCGAACTCTTACAGGGTTGACTAGCAGATGTAGGGGAAAGTAGGTGTACCGGTCTATCCATCGTAAGGTGCTAGCGCTTCTGAAAGACTGTGTCTCGGTCACCCGTTTCTCAAACACCATGTAGTGCGAGAAATCCAACGGAGGAGATCGAGTCTTGTGGGGAAAAGTGCGCAAACCTCTGCAGAGTGTACAAACTAATCATGGTTAGCCCTGTCCCCGGTTATGGACGTTTTGAGTATCTAGTACTTGGATATCATGTGAATCTCATCATGTTACTCTAAATTAATGTTGTTGGGTTTTAATGATGATTATTTTTAATGGGATTGAGGATGCTGTCAACCATTCTCAATGTTTAACAACCACCATGATAGTTAAATAAATTTATTCCTTTGCAGTAGGGAAAAATTGGCTTTACGCAAAATTGTAACCATAGAGCTTTCAACCAGCCATATATGCATGTAGTATAGACCATTCTTTCATTACTCTCTATGTGTTACTTTGCCAGCATATTCCATGTGCTGACCCGTTTTCGGGCTGCAACGTTTCATGTGGTAGACTTTTCAGACGACGAGTAAGGTGCCTTTTAGGTCGTGGTTCTATACTCAGTGATGTCGTTGGAGTTGATGGACTCGCTTATCTTCCAAGCCTTCCGATGTTATCGTTATTAGATGGCCTTAAGCCATATTTATTGTAATAAGTTCTCTTTGAGACATCGACGTAATAAGTGTGTGATTGCTACTCTGTTATAAATCCTTCAAAGTACTGTGTGGTGTCAGCATTATTGATCCAGTGATGACACCTGAGCACAGAGGTCAGACTGTTTGAGGTCTGGTCGCTACAGAGATGGTATCAGAGCACACGCTGACTGTAGGACACAACCACTAAGCAAAAGCCCTAGATCACTACTCTCTTCTCATTTCTGACTCCTCATCTTTTCTACTCTTTTAGGATGACGGAAGCGAGGATCAAGTTCACCCAGCCGGATGAAGATACACCTTTTGGACGACACCTGAAGGAAGTCACTAAGTACCTGAACATTGGAATACAAAGCTTCACCGGGACCTACAACGCCACTTTACCCGAAGAGGAGCGTTGGAAGATTCAAGCTCAAGTTCCAGGAAGGACGTTCGCGCCAGTCATGGAGCCCATAGAGTGTTTTTTTAATGCACCAACCTGGAGTCTGGGAAAGAGCATGGCAGCTCACATCACCATGGGACGCATTGGAGAAGTTTACCAAGAAGACCTCAAGGATACTATCTACCAGATTTGCGGACGCCGAGATACACAATGGGAGATAGCTAGCACCAAGAAGGATAGACCCATTGCAGCTTTTGTCCAGGAGTTAAACCAGCACATTCGACGCCAGGAGAACCAGCTGTGCGCAGACATGATGGAGTTGAAGAAAGCAAAAGCCAAGATTGTCGAACTAGAAGGAGAACTGAAGACCACTCGCAAGGACTACATGGATGAGATAGTAGCTCTAGTGAGACAAAACGGCGACCTTAAGGAGAAGATTGAAGAACTCATGGGGAATTCAGCACCCGGAGGAGAAGATGAAGATTGCACCTGTCCGGATAACTACATCATCATCGACGACACTGATTCCGATCCTAGTGATGATGATTTTGAAGACGAAGCTGGAGTAGATATCATGGAGTCTTCATCGGAGCAGTTTTTCTAGTAGACTACCATAACAGTAGTAGTGTTCCACCATGTACATGATATAGTCCACGCACTTTTCCGATAGTTCTAGACCGATTGTATGCTCTTGTTTAATTGAATGAAGTGATTTTGTGTGGATTTGTCTCATGTGGAATTGGGTAGTGTTTTCTCTTTAGACCTCATTCTATTCTTAATTCTCATCTTTTCTAAACCCTCAGATGCCTCCGAGACGTGACAGTGGATTTGCTTTCCCACCGGAGCTCACTCAGTTGATCCAGCAGCAGAATGCTTTGATGCAGTTGTTAGTCAACAACAACAACAACAACAACAACAACAACAACAACAACAACAACAACAACAACAACAACAACAACAACAACAACAACAACAACAACAACAACAACAACAACAACAACAACAACAACAACAACAACAACAACAACAACAACAACAACAACAACAACAACAACAACAACAACAACAACAACAACAACAACAACAACAACAACAACAACAACAACAACAACAACAACAACAACAACAACAACAACAACAACAACAACAACAACAACAACAACAACAACAACAACAACAACAACAACAACAACAACAACAACAACAACAACAACAACAACAACAACAACAACAACAACAACAACAACAACAACAACAACAACAACAACAACAACAACAACAACAACAACAACAACAACAACAACAACAACAACAACAACAACAACAACAACAACAACAACAACAACAACAACAACAACAACAACAACAACAACAACAACAACAACAACAACAACAACAACAACAACAACAACAACAACAACAACAACAACAACAACAACAACAACAACAACAACAACAACCCATTGCCACCACCACCAGTTGATCACTTAACCCATTTTCTTAGGCTGAATCCGTCGGCGTTTTCCAGTAGCACCGAGCCGATAGTAGCAGATGATTAGCTCCGCAAGACAGGGAGGGAGTTGACCACTTCAGGATGTACAAATGGGGAAAAGGTGAAATTTGCCGCACATCAGCTTGAAGGACCCGCAGCAGCATGGTGGGAGAATTTTATAGCCACTTACCCTGTAGACACTGTCACATGGGATCAGTTTCAGCAAGCTTTCCGCACTGCCCATGTTTCAGCAGGAGCTATGGCCATGAAGAAGCGTGAGTTTCGCAACTTGCGCCAAGGAGGACGGACAATTGGCCAGTATGTGGATGACTTTAGTAAGCTAGCACATTATGCCCCAGATGACATTGCTACGGATGCAGCTAAGCAGGAGAAGTTTCTGGAAGGACTGAATGACAAGCTGAGCATGCAGTTGATGGTAGCAAGCTTCAACAACTACCAGGAGTTGGTAGATCGTGCTCTTATGGTTGAGGGGAAGCAACAGCAGATTGAAAACCGCAAAAGGAAGTATGGACAGGGGAAGTATAATTCTGGAGCTCAGCAGAAGCCCCGTCTTACCCCTAAACCGGAAGTTCATTTTTAGCATACCCATGGAGGAGGTAGCTCGCACAATCATAATGGCTCCAAGAATGTAATGGGAATGGAGGAAGCAACGGCCAGGACCGTACCACCCCATCAACACCAGCCAAGAGAGACCTGAGCCAAGTCACCTGTTTCAAGTGTTCAAAGACCGGACATTATGCCAATGAATGTCCTGAAGGCCAGAATGGCAATGGAAGCTCGGGAAAGAAGCCGACCCTTTCAATAGGGGACAGGTGAACCACGTTAACGTGGAGGAGGTTGAAGCTCAGCTTGATGCAGTAATCGGTAAGTTTTTGGTTAAGTCATTTACCGCACTCGTTCTTTTTTATACTGGTGCATCGCATTCATACATATCAAGGGGATTTGTGGAAAAGTATAGCCTACCCACTAGGGTTCTCAAAACACCTATGCTAGTGAGCTCTCCAGGAGCAGAGTATATGGCCAGTCAAGGATGTTTCCAAGTGCCATTAGGTATAGGAAGGCATGTTTTCCCAACGGACTTAATTATTCTGGAATCCCAAGGTATGGATGTAATTCTCGGTATGGATTGGCCGTCGATGTATGGAGGAAACATCGATTGCGCCAGTAAGACAATTTTGCTTACAACGCCAGAAGGAAGAAGGATCAAGTATGTATCCCGGCATGCGCCAAACAGGACACAAGTAAATTCCTTATCAGGAGTTGTGCAGGAGGAAGTACCAGTGGTAAAGGATTTCCCTGACGTATTTCCAGAAGAGTTGCCAGGCATGCCACCGGATAGAGTTATTGAGTTTTTGACTGAGCTTTCGCTAGGCACAGGGCCAATATCGAAGTGACCATACAGGATGCCCGCAAAAGATTTGGTGGAGATTAAGAAGCAGATTAAGGAGTTACTGGATAAAGGTTACATTCGCCCAAGTTCTTCGCCTTGGGGATCACCAGTACTTCTAGTGGAGAAGAAGGATGGATCGTTAAGGATGGTTGTTGATTATCGTGGATTGAATGAGGTAACAATCAAGAACAAGTACCCACTACCAATGATCAATGATCTGTTTGACCGTTTGCAAAGAGCTAAAGTGTTTTCCAAGATCGATTTGCGATCGGGGTACCATCAGTTGAAGATTCGAGAGCAGGACATACGTAAGACGACATTCACCACAAGATATGGACTATATGAGTATTACCGTTATGTCATTTGGTCTGACTAACACACCTGCCTATTTTATGAACATGATGAACAAAGTGTTTATGGAGTTTTTGGATAAATTCGTCGTGGTGTTCATTTATGATATTCTGGTTTATTCGAAGAATGAAGAAGAGCATAAATAACATATGCGATTGGTACTGGAGAAGCTCAGAGAACATCAGTTATATGCCAAGTTCAGCAAATGTGAGTTTTGGTTGAAGGAAGTAGGATTCCTCAGACACGTTATATCCGGAGAAGGAATAGCAGTTGACCCCACAAAGGTTATCACTGTAACCAACTGGGAAGCACCAACAACAGTTGGAGAGATCCGGAGTTTTCTTGGACTCGCAGGATACTACCGGAGATTTATTGAGAACTTTTCTAAGATTGCAAAGCCTATGACGGAGTTGCTGAAGAAGGATACCAAGCTCAAATGGACTGAGGAGTGTGAGGCTAGTTTCCAGGAGTTAAAGAAATGTTTGGTTACCTCACCAGTGTTAATTCTGCCAGATCAGACCAAGGATTATGAGGTATATTGCGACGCTTAACGTCGACGACTTGGAGTAGTGCTTATGCAGGAGGGAAGAGTTGTTTCGTACGCTTCATGACAACCAAAGCCCCACGAATTGAATTATGCCACGCATGATTTGGAGTTAGCAGCCGTAGTGCATGCATTGAAAACATGGAGACATTTCCTCATTGGGAATCATTGTGAAGTGTACACGGATCACAAGAGTTTGAAGTACATTTTCACGCAGAAGGAGTTAAACCCCAGACAAAGGAGATGGTTGGAGCTCATCAAGGATTATGATATGAGATTGCATTACCATCCCGGAAAGGCTAATGTAGTAGCTGACGCATTGAGCCGTAAGAGCCATGTCAATACACTAATGACGGGAGGAATACCAAAGGAGTTAGCCGAAGATCTTCGTGAGCTATGTTTGGAAATAGTTCCGACAGGCTATGTAGCAGCATTGGAGATTCAATCAACTTTGATGGATAGAATCAGAGAAGCCCAGAAATTTGGCAAGGAGATTGCCTTTCTAAAGGAGAAAATGAACGTAGGAAAGGCAAAAGGATTTCGTGAGGATGAGCACGATACCCTATGGTTTGAAGACCATGTTTTTGTGCCCAATGACCCGGAGATCAGGAAGTCGATTCTGCAAGAGGCGCATGATTCACCCTATTCGATTCACCCAGGAAATACCAAGATGTATTTGGATTTGAAGGATACTTTCTGGTGGGCCGGAATGAAGAAAGACATTGCGGAGTATGTAGCAGTTTGTGATGTATGTCAGAGAGTAAAGGCAGAACATCAGAAGCCAGCAGGATTATTGCAGCCATTGCCGATACCCGAATGGAAGTGGGATAAGCTAGGCATGGATTTTATCATGGGATTACCAAGGACTCGTTCCGGCTATGACTCGATTTGGGTTGTAGTTGATCGGTTGATGAAGGTAGCTCATTTCATCCCAGTAAATACCACTTACACCATTGCTAAGTTGGCAAAGATATATATGACCAGGATCGTATGTCTGCATGGAGTTCCGAGGAGTATCGTATCAGATAGACACTACTAGGGAAAAGCCTAGCAGCAGCGCGGGTTTTGGGCCTATTAGTAGCGCGGGGGCCGGCGCTACTAATAAGGCGCTATAGCTAACGTATAGCAGTAGCGCGGGTGCCACCCGCGCTACTACTACGTCCGTTAGTAGTAGCGTGGGTAAAAACCCGCGCTACTACTAACCCGTTCTTTGAAAAAATAAAATTGAATTTTTTTTGATTTTTTTCCGAATTTTCAAATTTTTGAATTATTTTAACCTCTAATCTCTAATCACCCCTCATCATTCCAAATCATCTAACTTCCCGGACAGTCACCCATCCTCTCACTACTCCAGCCTGAGCACGCTTAACTTCCGGGTTCTATTCTCCCTCGATTCCAAGTTTGCACTTGTTGTTTTCCTGACAATAGTAAGATGTCAATCCTATTAACCCTCAGGAGTTTAGCTTGAGCATGAAGTCACACATTTCACTGTTTGAGTTTAAAACTATTGTTCTAAAAACAATAATTATTTAGTAACACTAATATTTCTTGAATAAGTAGTTTGACCACATTTTGACCACAGTTTGACCAGATTTGACCAAAATTCCAAAAAACTGAAATAATTATTTAGTAACACTAATATTCTTGAATAATTATTTAGTAACACTAATACTTATTGAATAAGTAGTTTGAGCACAATTTGACCAGATTTTGACTGAAATTTGAGCATAACTTTTATTCCTTTTAGAATTTGAGGATTCTAAAAATTTGCAAACAGGCCGTAGGCAGTCTCCATCGGATCTGGATTTATGTGCTGAATATTTTGATATATTATACGTTTTTTCTGACATCGTATGCAAAAGTTATAGCCATTTTACATTTTCCCTACACTTTTTGCAAAACATGTCCAAATTTAAGTTTTCAATTTTTCCTAAATAGTACATGTAGTAACATAACTACATCTCGAAGGATTTTAATTTTTGAAACATTTTGATATATTATACGTTTTTTCTAACATCGTATGCAAAAGTTATAGTTGTTTTACATTTTCCCTACACTTTTTTGCAAAACATGTCCACATTTAAGTTTTTAAATTTTCCTAACTAGTAGATGTAGTAACATAACTACATCTCGAAGGATTTTAATTTTTAAAGTTTTTATCATTTTCTTTTGCTTTTTACAAAACCGAAAAGGCAATCCACATGGGGGGTAGAGTTTTAAAATGGGACCTTTAGTACTAGCGAGGGTTTCTACCCCTCGCTACTAGTATGGCATGTCCCGGAGGGGCACGGTTGAGACCTCTTAGTAGTAGCGAGGGGTAAAAACTTAGTAGTAGCGCGGGTTTATAACCCTCGCTACTACTATGGCATGGCCCAGGGGCACGATAGAGACCACTTAGTAGTAGAGAGGGGTAAAAACCAGTGCTACTGCTATCAACTTAGTAGTAGCGAGGGTTAAAAACCCGCGCTACTACTATCGCATGTCCCGGGGGGCACGGTAGAGACTGCTTAGTAGTAGCGAGGGTTAAAAACCAGCGCTACTGCTATCAACTTAGTAGTAGCGAGGTTTAAAAACCCTCCCTACTAGTAAGTAGCAGTAGCGAGGGGTATAAACCCGTGCTGCTAGTAAGCGTCTGTGTATAAGCATTTCCCGAGTAGTGAGAGGAACCCAGTTTACCTCAAAGTTCTGGAAGCAGTTGCATGAAACTTTGGGTACCAGGCTAGAGTTCAGTACCGCATTTCATCCACAAACAGATGGACAGACTGAGAGAGTTAATCAGATTTGGGAGGATCGCTAGATTATGGATCTAGTTGGGACGACAATTTGCCATATGCAGAGTTCTCCTACAACAACAGTTACCAAACCAGTTTGAAAATGGCCCCTTTCGAAGCCTTGTACGGAAGAAGGTGCACGACACCGTTGTCATGGGACGAAGTTGGAGACCGCCAGTTGTTTGGACCTAATTTGATTAAGGAGTCTGAACAGAAGGTGAAGTTGATTCGCGATAGGCTCAAGGTAGCACAGTCCAGGCAGAAGAGTTATGCAGATTCTAAATGCAAGGAGACAGTTTACGAAGTCGGAGACAGAGTCTATCTTCGAGTATCTCCACTTCGAGGGATTAAGCGTTTTGGAGTTAAGGGAAAGTTAGCGCCACGATTTGTAGGACCATATCGAGTTTTGGAGCGTATGGGAGAAGTGGCCTACAAGTTGGAATTGCCCGAAGGATTGTCAGGAGTTCATGATGTGTTCCACGTTTCTCAGTTGAAGAAGTGCCACGCGGAGATGGCTGACATACCTTTGAGAGACACAGTGCCATTGGAAGCAATTCAGTTGGATAACAACTTGACCTATGAGGAGAAACCAGTCAAGATTCTTGAGATTGCCAGCCGAGTCACTCGCAACAAGGTTATCAAGTTTTGCAAGGTTCAGTGGAGCCACCACACGGACGATTAAGCCACCTGGGAGCGAGAGGAAGATTTCCTCAAGGACCACCCTCACCTATTTTCTAGCCAACCCGAATCTCGAGGGCGAGATTCATCTTAAGGGGGGTAGGTTTGTAACATCCCAAATTTTCAATTTGGAATGTTATACATTAGACCATCATGCATATCATATTTTGTTTGCTTTTGGTTTTGATCCTAGAAATTCTACGCAACTCAAGGACCCACGGAGAGAGTTGGGGATTTCGTTATTTTCATATTTGAGTTTTCTCAAATTTGGAGAATAGGATCATTTGATTTTATTTATTTTATCATCAATTATTTCTATTACAAACTATGAGAGAGGGAATAAAATAACTTTCCCAAAATAAAGAAATATTGAGGATTTAATAATAAAATCAAATAAGATTTTATTTTGGAGTTTTTCGATATTTTATTTGAATTTAGGAAAAATTTGCGTATTTCAAAAATTGCATTTAGGCCCCAAATAAATGTTCACATTGTCGGGCTTGATTTTAGAAGTCCAGGAAAATTTATTTCGGGATTTTTGGAGTCCGTTTAGTATTTCTTTTTATTTTTCTTCTGCGCGTTAATAAAAAATGAACCGACCTACGGGCCGTGTCCGACCCGGACTCCGGCCCGAGGTGGCTTTATAAGCCAGGGGGAGCCAGCCCGAAGGCCGAGCCGACCCAAACCCTAGCCCGCCCGCGCCCCAGCCCCGCGCCGCGGCCAGCCATCACCGCCGCCGCCTCGCCGCCCGCGCCGCGCCGCCGCCTGCGTCGCCGCCGCCGTCGCCCGCCGACCCGCCGGACGCTGCCGTCGTCGATCCCGCCGCCCGAGGTTCGCCTCGCCTCGAAATCCGTGTCGTCGGTTTTTTTAAAACCGATCGGTTTTCGTCGGTTTATTTTTTTAGTTTCGTTTTGTTCTTAGATCGGTTTTTTTCGGGTCAGGTTAAATAGCGAGCGTTCGCTCGTTCGTTCATTTTAACGAACGTTTTCATCGTTTCGATCTGGATAACGAATGTTCGTTCGATAATCTGTTCGTCGTTTTTCTTTTTCTCGGATTTTCCGCGGTTATTTTTTGATCGCGATTTCTGATCTGATTTTCGTTTTAGTATAACTTTTTGCTCGTTTATCGGAATCAGGCGATTCAAGCGCCTGGAGTTTCGTCTCGAAACCCTTTATCCATTTAACCAACTTAAACAAGTTTTTTCTTCTAAAAAATTTGCTTAGATCCAGATTAGTAGAACGAAGTTGTTTTCTTTCGCCGTTTGACTTTTGTTGCTTCGTTCGATTTGATTCTTTTTGCAAACCGGAGTTCTTAACTTGAACTTTCTGGTTAGATCTCTTATTTGAGTTTTACCTGTGCATTAGATGAGTACTTATTGTATGCCTGTTTGTTTGTCTGTGATAGAATACCCGGAGTGCGCCGCCTGTTACTTTGAATCTCTAGGTTTCGCGGATCATCAGCAAGGCAAGTAATACTTTGATCATACCGCTTTTACTACCCGGTTTTATTGCATTAGATCAATCCTAAAACTTTGCATGATTAGGATCTAATTAAATTGTGGGATGGGAAGTAGCTGAGGTAGTACCTATTACCTGTTTTATTATCAACCTTTGGGAGTTACTTCTACGTTTGCTTATTATGCCATGCTATGCTAGTAGACGTGGATTGGGTGAGTGATATCCATGACAGATGTGAGTTTGATAAATTAATGGTTTACCTAAGGTGGCAACTTAAACACACATCTGGGTGGATTGATGTACCTGGGTATTCCAGGATTGCCTGTTGTTTTTCTTTATGGACCGCCACCCAAGCTCAAAGGGATCATGAGATTATTCATACTAGAAACTTCCGTGTGCAGCCACAAGCCATTATGGGCTCTGGAATAGTTGATTAAGTCGTGCGAACTCTTACAGGGTAGACTAGCAAATCTAGGGGAAAGTAGGTGTACCGGTCTATCCATCGTAAGGTACTAGCGCTTCTAAAAGACTGTGTCTCGGTCATCCGTTTCTCAAACACCATGTAGTGCGAGAAATGCAACGGAGGAGATCGAGTATTGTGGGGAAAAGTGCGCAAACCTCTGTAGAGTGTACAAACTAATCATGGTTAGCCGTTTCCCCGGTTATGGACGTTTTGAGTATCTAGTACTTGGATATCATGTGAATCTCATCATGTTACTCTAAATTAATGTTGTTGGGTTTTAATGATGATTATTTTTAATGGGTTTGAGGATGCTGTCAACCATTCTCAATATTTAACAACCACCATGATAGTTAAATAAATTTATTCCTTTGCAGTAGGGAAGAATTGGCTTTACGCAAAATTGTAACCATAGAGCTTTCCACCAGCCATATATGCATGTAGTATAGAACATTCTATCATTACTCACTATGTGTTACATTGCCAGCATATTCCATGTGCTGACCCGTTTTCGGGCTGCAATGTTTCATGTTGCAGACTTTTCAGACGACGAGTAAGGTGCCTTTTAGGTCGTGGTTCTATACTCAGTGATGCCGTAGGAGTTGATGGACTCGCTTATCATCCAAGCCTTCCGCCGTTATCGTTATTAGATGGCCTTAAGCCATATTTATTGTAATAAGTTCTCTTTGAGACATCGACGTAATAAGTGTGTGATTGCCACTCTGTTATAAATCCTTCAAAGTATTGTGTGGTGTCAGCATTACTGATCCAGGGATGACACCTGAGCACAGAGGTCAGACTGTTTGAGGTCTGGTCGCTACAGCCTCCCTGTAAACCCCTTTGTGCTATCTCTGCAATTCTTTGAAAAGATGCCATGCATGCTCTAATTTGTTGTGTGCATTAATATAATGTGGCCTACTACTCAAAATATGAGAGCTCCAGAAGTGATGACACTTCGCAGATGATAGCTTCAACATATAGTAGAGAAGAACAAGTCGACCTGACCTGACAGATTCAAAATATACTAAGGGAGAACAACTCGACCTGACCAGTCGACCGCAAGAGAAGAGTATCATCTTAAAGAAGAGTAGAAGAGCAAGCAGATTAAAGATATTACAAGTCTTTCAATACAATGTCGGTTGGACACCCATAATGAACTAGAACGCACAGACAAATACTATTCTTTTCGGTCTCTCCATATGTGGCTCACATGCATTTCGAAACTAAAGTAGGAACATTTAGCTAACCAATTAAACATCTCTCAGCTTTACTAATATCGGCAATAATATCATATATGAATTTGTACAACTAAGCTTATTTAGCTCGATGGGTGGAGCAGTGCTATTACGACACGAACCACGTAGGCTGATTGTGGTCATCATAAAATGGGGAAAACATAAGCATGATGAGTACAGTGTTGACCGTGGCAGTGGGATGGCATATCTGAAGCTGCAAACCGCGCAAAGGGTACTTAGCAACCGATGTTTGCTTTGAAATAACAACTAAGATTTGGTATGGACAAGAAAGTACGGTCAACAAGTGACAAAGAAATGCAATTATGCTGTCTCTCTATATGTCGCGACATGCATTTGGAAACTCATGTGGGACCTTTAGCTAACCAATTAAATGTGTCGGTTAACTAATATCAGTATCATATCACAATCATATTTGAACAACTAAGCTTTTGACTTCTGAGTGTTGTGTTGTTTAGCTTGAAGGGTGCAGTGAAAGCACCTACACAGATCATAGTAGAGTAGATAAAAGGGGAAAACCCTAAGCATCAAGAGAAAAATCAGGAAAGTGGAACTAGCTGGACCAGTGGGTGGCGCACATGCTTTTCGAAACGAATATAGGAACATTAGGTGACCAATTAAACATTTTCTGTCTTAGTGATATGAGCATCATATCAGATTCGTATTTCAACACGAAAGCTTTGGGTTGAGGTCTTGAGGAGCGGTGCTAGCACGACACGAATCACCTACGATGATGGTAGTGAATATAAAGGGGGAAACCATAAGCTTTACGAGTATAGTGCTCGTGCCATGGCGGATTTGAAGGTGCAAACCGGACAAAGCTACTTTGCAACCAATGTTTGCTTTCAACTAGCCACTACGATTTGGTACGGACAAGAAAATACAGTAAACAAATTACGATCTATTTTCCGGGTGAGATCAATAACTTAAGCAAATATGGAAGAGTACCAGCTCTCTTGCGACACCGTGTAGGCCTATGCAGATACGTTGAGGGTGCTGCGGGTGCGATGACTGTCGGCAGCGGGGAAGAAGACTTTAGACGGCAGGCGGCTGGGTCGGGGGATATATCTTGTTGCCATCGACGAGGCGATCGTAGGAGCGGCAACGACAAGGTGGACGACGATGCCGGTGAAGCAAGAGGACGCGATGAAAGGATCTTGGTCCAGCGCCGTGGACAAGAGACGTCCATCTCTTACAGTGGACGACGGGGTAGGGGTAGCGGCACCGGCAAGGTGGAGGATGGGGTGGCGGACGGAGGAGGCTGGCCGCAGTGCGGAGGTTGTTGTGCCGACGATGGTGTATGAATGGGGAAATGGAGGGGAGGGGGTCTCAAACTTTGGGACGCGATTCTCTAAAATGGGGGAAAGTTACGAACTTATCCCCCGTTTAAAATTTCGGACATCGCGTCGGTTGGGGATAGGACGGTAATCTCGCATCTCCCAAATATTTGCCGATAACTATTTCGAGCGAGGAGAGGGTGTTTTGCCGCCCACGGTTGGCGCCCACGGTGTATGAACGGGGCTGACAGGTAGGGTGGTTGTGTCACGTCTGATGGAAGTTACAAATCTGCCCCTATTTAAAATATTAGCCTACATCGATTTCAGACGAGGAGAGTTTTTTTTGCCGCCCACCGTGTATGAATGGGGAAATGGAGGAAGAGACACATGTCTTTCAGACGAGCATGAATCAAATGTGTTTTGCCACCCACGTTTGGCGCCCACCGTGTCTGAATGGTCTCAGAGGCCGTCGTGTCACGTCTGATTGAAGTTACTAGTCTACCCCTATCGACGGCAGTGTAAATCCGGTCGATAAGGTTGTCAAGTGTCAGGGGTAGACAGTAATTTCCATCTCGCAAACAGTTGCTTCGGGCAGCCCACAAATTATAGTGGGTGTTTAGCCGCTTCGTTCAAAACATGGGAGAATTAGCACTCACGTTTGCCCTGGGACCTGGCAAACTAAATTCAAATCCAATTTGTATTCGATTACAAATATCCACAGATAATTATACATTTTGTTATTTATTTCTTCAAAACCACAACAAAGATTTATTCCACCTTTATATATGATTATGATTTAGAAATGTCATGATCTTCGAATTCAGTAGGTTGGATACACTCTGAGTCAAACAGTTATTTCATCTAATACAATATTCTCACACGAAAAACTGTTCACCTTATGTCAATCATACAAGTACTGAGGATTACCTCGCCTAAAAAATTCGGATCATTACAACACATGGACAACATAGGGGGTCTTGCAACATAATCCATTCAGAGACATGACACAACATGCAAGTACAATAATCTAATGACAATTTCAACTGGTATCTCAAGAAGAACCGGGATTACCTTGGGCTTCAGATAGCAGAAATAGCAGGACCTCCTCCGTCTTCAAATGCATCATTCTTACTTCCTCCAATTCTTGGGTTGCTTGCATAATGCGTGCCGCTAATTCCGTAATTTCCGGCCTCAAGATAAAGATTACCTCATTCATGGCAGCCACACCATCTCTTTCTGCCTCTAGTAGAGCCTCAAGCACTATAATATTTGTGCTCAGACTGCTCTCCGGCAGTGTTGCCTCTGAACTGCTACCATCTGGTAACATGGATGGCGCACTGCTTCCACAAATAGATTCTGGGGTTGTACATTGTGTCCTAGTGTGAACGGCATCCTGAAAGGTTTCCGCTGGACATAAGTAAGAGATAGTTATCGTATGATCCAGGAAGTAAGCTTACATGGTAAACGACGGACGAATTATTGCCGAGCATGGCAAACTATATTTAAATGGTTCGAAGCAGCATCAGCCGAAAAGAAATTAAAATGGTAAGATGAAACTAGGGATGTAAGTGGCAAATAAATGACATCCGCCAGTCCCACCTCGTTAGTTTTTGCTACCTCCCTAGTTCATTTTCCTCAAAAAACAAAAACTCTTTTGAACTATCATACCACGAGTGGAATTTAATCAGGATTAAACGGGACCCCAATTGACATCCCTAGTTGAAAGGGAGTGTACAACCGCTATATTTAAGTTGCCAAGGCATCTAAGCAGTTGAAATAATCTGAGAAAGCACTTAACAGTGTGGCCTCATATAAACTATACGAAGACATTCTTGTGATGAAGTTGAGAGCAAAAGTTAAGGACTCAAATGAAATAGGAATACATTTCTTTACGATAGTACAGCAGGCACTGTTGACATATTGGCCAACTCAGGTATAGCGTAACAACAAATAAGCATTCGAATCAAGCAATACAGCAAAGCAGACAACTGAACTATTTGTAATTTGGTAGGATTACACGTTGAGGGAACAAGCCAAGAAAGCAGCCCACTCGCATTACATTTCACATGTACTAAAACAAACTGGCTTACCAGATGTTGCTGTGAAGCCTAGCTGCTGTTGCAATGTTCTTTGAAGATATCGGCAGCATCCCGTGGTTGCAAATCTAGTTGTTGTAGTTTATTCTGCACCACCTATTTAGGTAAAATTAATTTTAATCGCATGCACTGGTCCAAATTGATCATCAATGGTTCATCTAATCTAATGAAAGAAGGGTGTGTGCATGCACGACAATATATCTGCTTCCCTCTATTTTTATGCTTGTTCGAGGTGCCAGCCCCAAAAGAACAAATATTTTGCTTGATGGGGTTGGCAGCTCCATAATTAATAGAAGCATCAAATTAGTCATGCAACTTGGGAAGATCAAGAACACACAAACAAGTAATGAACAGAGGCTCAGAGCAGTGATGTAATAGCTAGCATCAGAAAATGTAGGGTAAAACGAACAAAAAGCAGCGGAACCACATGCTAGTTTGCTGATGTGTAATTAAGCATAGAGAACATTAAGCAGTCTGATGGAACCAACAGGTGGCATCAGAACAAAACTAAAGCATATTAACTATATGTGCACTGGTATGTAATTTAGCACATGTAACATGTTCAGTGCCAGAAGTATGGCCCTACAGGTGCAAGCAGAATAACGCGTCTCATGGAAAACTGAATGATGCCCTGAAGAAATTCAAAGGTGCGGTGCTTATGCTAGGAAAGTGAATGTAGGCGCCGGACGTTGGATAATAGTACCTGATTCTCGGCGGTGTATGGGTATCGTTGTCATACTTGATAGCTAAGGATCGTCGATGGTGCTTGTGTTGCGGTTGAGTTTGGGACAGCTGTCGTCGTCGCTGAAGCGGCTCCGGTGCTACGGTTGCGGCGCCTGTCGACATACAAGAAAGATCATCTGTGGTAAGTGAACAGTTGCACGATAAAGAGAAAAACTGAAGGAGTACAAATTGAAATAACCTGATGAGGTTGCGGCGTTGGTAAAGCAGGGCCGGTGGAGTTGAATATGGCGTCCGTGGAGCGGGTCCAGTGCAGTGGACGAAGGCATCGGCGGGCGCGTTGTACAATGCTTTCGGTGAGGCGGATCTGTTGCGGTGGATGAGGGCTTGTATGAAGGGCCGGCGAAGGGTCGGACGAGGGAGTCAGTGAAGGGCTTACGCTGTGGTGGACGAGGGGGCCGGTTAATCAGATCCGGTGTGGTGGACCATGATGGCGGTCAAGGAGATCTGGAGCGGTGGACAAGCCAGTCGCTGAAGCGGCTCTGGTGAAGTGGTGAGTTGGCAGTTGGGGGTTCCAAGGCGTGGAAGGTAGATCCGGCGGGGTGTGAGGTCCACCGCTGCGGCGGAGGACTAGATTCGGTGGCTTGCCGTGGTTGGGGGGGTCGGGGAGGGGAAGGGGAGGGGCTCTGGGGAAGAATGTTGGGGGCAAAGAGGGGAAAACAATGGAGTTACCAAAGCAGCCCTTTTCCGTTCATGTGGCAGGGGTAAAACAGGAATATCACAAGGCTAAACTTTCAGGCGCGTGATATTTCGATGTGAGCGGGAAGTTTGAAAGCTTTTGGCGCCTAAAATTATAAGTATTCTGCTCTGGTACGATCGACTATGATATCATGGCTGACAATTTGTTTGTTTTGCACGCAAAAGAAGTGCAAGTTTTGAAAATCAATGTCTCCAACTCGAAACTTAGATTGTCCATTCAATTAAAATATGGATCATTGAGCTACTACAAGCAAATACCATCATACGGTCCAATTTAAATGAAATTCCAAATGTGTTTATCCTAAATATGATGACAAAAACAAAAATGTGTATGTGTATGAATAAAGTGGATGATTATAAAGTTTGAACATGCTCGTATGTGTATATCTCTAGGTTTGATATATGAATTTGAAATCATGAAATCCCGGCTTAAAAAGTGTACCTCCATTTAAATGAATTACAAAAGCTAATGATGGAGTCGAATTCCAAAATTCCAATCTTAGGTTTGTAATTCTGGTACAACAAGGTATATCACGCATGTTCAAAAGTATCGTTATCTCATAGTACAAACTGTGAAACAAATTGATCAACCATGAGTGCACAATATCTTACGCTAAAGTCCCTCAAATATAGACACCTCACTCTTTATCTGAAGTCAACCCCCCACCACCATCACACACACACACACACACACATAGAGAGAAGTTGTTCTCTCCCCCAAACGCCAACACACGAGCACATTAACACCCCTCTCTCTTGTAAAGTCCGGACCCAAACATAGGTCTCTATCACTTTGTCTCTCGGGCATGCACACATCTCTTCCCGCACTCTCTAGGTCTCCCTCTATTTCTCTTACCCAAGCACACGCACCATGTAGAGTGTATATTTCCCATACACACAAAACGTCGCCCCAAACGTCTATCTCCCTAGTTATGTGGTTCTCACGCACTCACCTCACACACCACCCCCACTACAAACAAGCACACTTTGTCTCCTTGTGCACCACTCTCTTCTTTCTATCTCTCCCACATGCGGACCCGCCCCAGTTCCTTCCCTATATACATATATGTTGTGACTCTTTGCATAGCTCCCTAATGTATAACCGTTCTCGATTTCACACATCGTTCTCTACACCATCTATTCTAGATCTCTCATGAAGTCCCTATCACACGCACAAACACCCATTTATCTAGATCCTCATCTCTCCTCATGCCCGCATGTATATCTCACACGCTCACTCTCTAATTATGTATATGTGTCTCCACGTTACACAACACAAAGCCCCATGTACATGTCTCTCTCTATCCTCCACACACATAGACACAAAGAATCTGTTATCATTGCCTCAGTCTCTAACATATCACACACGCACACTGTGTCTCTCTGTCTCTCGCAAACACGCTCAACAAGGGTTTCCCCGTGAATAACTTACCTTCTATTCATCAACACTCGTGGCAGTACAGCGAACACAAGACGTGAAAAAGAATAAATCTACACGTGCTTAGACCACCTAGTATGACTACTAGGACTAGAGCAAGCCAAAAAGCGCGCCGCCGTCACCCCCTCCTTGTCGGCGACGGGAAAATCTTTGTTTTACACAGTCGAGAAGTCATTGTGCTAAGGCCCCACATGCCAAGCCGTTGAATAGAATGTAGATGCTAGTTTACAGAAGCAAGTATCGATAATAAGTTTGTATCTCCATACTTATATTTCTTCTCTTATAAAAAACCGAGTTGGTGATGATGGTACGTGTGCCATCTTGCAATATAGACCGTCTGATCTATATCTGATGGATGGAAATTAAACTAAAAGATACCCGCACCCCTCTCCACATTTGCAGACAAGGCCTTCCCTCGTTCATCCTTATCTCCAACAAACCTCATTGTTGAGCAATTAAGAAAGGAAGCCTCTGGAACAAACTGGCCTGGTGGCCGCTGCCGGTGTCGTCAATCCCCATGCCTCCGCTCAGTCCGACCACCAACCACCACCACACCCCACTCCTCTTCACCTTATCTCATATTTCTCGAGATATCATTAGTTTTTACACATGGGATTACTCCCGCAAGGGTCAATCACAACAAGTGTTTTATAAAAAATGTATCTTGATGTTCCGTGCAATGCACGAATCTTGCTAGTACTCCTACACAAGACTAAGTTGGTGATGCTGGTGTGTCTGCCATCCGTCGTTTCTGACCATTATATCTACATCTAACGATTGTGAGGTAAGTTGTTTCCTTTTCTCACCAACAACCCACTTGTCTACCAATTTGCAGAAAAACCCATAATTAGTATTTTAAAACCAACCACATCCCTCCCTGACCTCACCAAAACAGCCCAAGGAATATATTCTAATTGAAACATAATATATCTCTAGTGACATATGTATATCAAAATTAGAGTGTTTTGTACCAAGTTTGTGAATAAGTATTATTCTAATTATGATTCATTGCAACGGACATGAACGTTGCGGTATTTCCAACCATGCATTTTTTGCCTAATATACCATAGTTTTGAGTTTCCCATCAAGATATTAGTCACTCATGGTTGATATTTACTTTCAATCATGTACACATATGCACTATGTAACTAGCCTTGTTTATTGGCTTCCAAAGCTTAACTTTCGCTCCTACTTACAATATGTAGAGTATTTAACAAAAAACTACCACTTTCAACCAGCCCTAGGAAGAATCTATTGTACAAAAAATAGCAAAAACATACCCAAAATTTCTTAATCCATGCCAAAAACTACTACCTAGTACTCCTACCGACTAGGTTCGTTTAGACCCATTTATGACAGGGTTGGCCCACATGTCTGTGCTGACGAGGCCGCTTAAACCAACACATTTTGTTTGACCGTTGACACGAGGGACCCACATCTGACCTTCTATCCTATTATTCCCCCTCAAATCATTATTTTTCCTGAACATTACTTCAAACAGTACTGATGTGTGTTTGTCGGTGGCGCCGGTGATGAGCGAGTTGGCCGCCACTCCGCCGGATGGGCCGGATGCCGCGCTGGCCTCCGCACGAGTTGGCAGGCTGGCCCGAGCGTGACTCACGAGCGAGCAAGCCGCCACGCTGGCCTTCGCTTGAGCCAGATGGCTGGCCTTAGCGCGGCGTGCATGAGCAAGCCGCCGCGCTGCCGTGCCAATCTAGCTAGCAAACCTTGCAGACAAGCAGCTGGACGGAGCTATCTTGGCTAGCTAGCGGCCGCGAGCGCCCGACGGAGCTCTCATCCAGGATGCCACAACATGGGCTCCGCACCTCCGGCGGTTTTGACCTCGCCTTCTGCCGGCGGCGGTAGCTGCGTCCCATGGTCGAGGATGACTAGGTGGACGGGCAGGAGGTAGGAGGTCACTCGAGGATTTTTGTTGGTAAGATCATGTACAATGGTTGATAAGGTAATCTTATCTTAAGTCTGCCACATATGCAAGTGGTAGTAGTTTCTTGGCATTTTAGTGGTTTCTTACTGAGTCGGCGGGCTATAAGAAATAAACTAGTATATTTCTACTTAGTTGGAGGAAAGAGAAGAGGAGAGAATGAGAAGAGCCAGCTCTAGCACGTGCTCCTAGGCACTTTGTGAGACTGAGAAGTGGGCCACATAATAAAAAAGTAGTACACTCTTTTGATCTATTATTGTACATGTTGGCTATAAGATGGGCTGTAGATGACATGGCAATGGCTTATAGCCAGCAGCTGTTGGGGAACGTAGTAATTTCAAAAAAAATCCTACGCACACGCAAGATCATGGTGATGCATAGCAACGAGAGGGGAGAGTGTTGTCTACGTACCCTCGTAGACCGAAGCGGAAGCGTTGACGCAACGTAGAGGAAGTGGTCGTACGTCTTCCTGGTCCAACCGATCCAAGCGCCGTTACTCCGGCACCTCCGAGTTCTTGGCACACGTTCAACTCGATGACGCTCCCCGGGCTCCGATCCAACAAAGCTTCAGGGAGGAGTTCCGTCAGCACGACGGCGTGGTGACGATCTTGATGTTCAACTGTCGCAGGGCATCGCCTAAGCACCGCTACAATATGACTGAGGTGTAATATCGTGGAGGGGGGCACCCACACGGCTAAGGAACGATCACAAAGATCAACTTGTGTGTTCTAGGGTGCCCCCCTGCCCCGTATATAAAGGATCCAAGGGGAGGGGGCGGCCGGCCAAGGAGGGGCACGCCAGGGGGGGAGTCCTACTCCCACCGGGAGTAGGACTCCCTTCTTTCCTAGTTGGAGAAGGAGAAGGGGGGAAAGAGGAGGAAGAGGAGAAGGAAAGGGGGGGCGCCGCCCCCCTTCCCTTGTCCTATTCGGACTAGGAAGGGGAGGGGCGCGCGACCACCTCCTGCCTCTTTCTCTCTTCTCCCTCAAGGCCCATGTAGGCCCAATAACCCCCGGGGGGTTCCGGTAACCCCCGGTACTCCGGTAAAATGCCGATTTCACCCGGAACGATTCCGATGTCCAAATATAGGCTTCCAATATATCGATCTTTATGACTCGTCCATTTCGAGACTCCTCATCATGTCCATGATCACATCCGGGACTCCGAACAACCTTCGGTACATCAAAATATATAAACTCATAAAGAAATTGTCATCGTAACTTTAAGTGTGCGGACCCTACGGTTCGAGAACAATGTAGACATGACCGAGACACGTCTCCGGTCAATAACCAATAGCGGGACCTGGATGCCCATATTGGTTCCTACATATTCTACGAAGATCTCTATCGGTCAGACCGCATAACAACATACGTTGTTCCCTTTGTCATCGGTATGTTACTTGCCCGAGATTCGATCGTCGGTATCCAATACCTAGTTCAATCTCGTTACCTACAAGTCTCTTTACTCGTTCCGTAACACATCATCTCGCAACTAACTCATTAGTTGCAATGCTTCCAAGGCTCAAGTGATGTGCATTACCGAGAGGGCCCAGAGATACCTCTCCGACATTCGGAGTGACAAATCCTAATCTCGAAATACGCCAACCCAACAAGTACCTTCGGAGACACCTGTAGAGTACCTTTATAATCACCCAGTTACATTGTGATGTTTGGTAGCACACAAAGTGTTCCTCCGGTAAACGGGAGTTGCATAATCTCATAGTCATAGGAACATGTATAAGTCATGAAGAAAGCAATAGCAACAAACAAAACGATCAAGTGCTAAGCTAACGGAATGGGTCATGTCAATCAGATCATTCAACTAATGATGTGATCCCGTTAATCAAATAACAACTCTTTGTCCATGGTTAGGAAACATAACCATCTTTGATTAACAAGCTAGTCAAGTAGAGGCATACTAGTGACACTCTGCTTGTCCATGTATTCACACATGTATTATGTTTCCGGTTAATACAATTCTAGCATGAATAATAAACATTTATCATGATATAAGGAAATGAATAATAACTTTATTATTGCCTCTAGGGCATATTTCCTTCAGTCTCCCACTTGCACTAGAGTCAGTAATCTAGATTACAAAGTAATGATTCTAACACCCATGGAGTCTTGGTGCTGATCATGTTTTGCTCGTGGAAGAGGCTTAGTCAACGGGTCTGCAACATTCAGATCCGTATGTATCTTGCAAATCTCTATGTCTCCCACCTAGACTAGATCCCGGATGGAATTGAAGCGTCTCTTGATGTGCTTGGTTCTCTTGTGCAATCTGGATTCCTTCGCTAAGGTAATTGCTCCAGTATTGTCGCAAAAGATTTTCATTGGACCCGATGCACTAGGTATAACACCTAGATCGGATATGAACTCCTTCATCCAGACTCCTTCATTTGCTGCTTCCGAAGCAGCTATGTATTCCGCTTCACACGTAGATCCCGCCACGACGCTTTGTTTAGAACTGCACCAACTGACAGCTCCACCGTTTAATGTAAACACGTATCCGGTTTGCGATTTAGAATCATCCGGATCAGTGTCAAAGCTTGCATCAACGTAACCATTTACGATGAGCTCTTTGTCACCTCCATATACGAGAAACATATCCTTAGTCCTTTTCAAGTACTTCAGGATGTTCTTGACCGCTGTCCAGTGATCCACTCCTGGATTACTTTGGTACCTCCCTGCTAGACTTATAGCAAGGCACACATCAGGTCTGGTACACAGCATTGCATACATGATAGAGCCTATGGCTGAAGCATAGGGAACATCTTTCATTTTTTCTCTATCTTCTGCAGTGGTCGGGCATCGAGTCTTACTCAACTTCACACCTTGCAATACAGGCAAGAACCCTTTCTTTGCTTGATCCATTTTGAACTTCTTCAAAACTTTGTCAAGGTATGTGCTTTGTGAAAGTCCAATTAAGCATTTTGATCTATCTCTATAGATCTTAATGCCCAATATGTAGGCAGCTTCACTGAGGTCTTTCATTGAAAAACTCTTATTCAAGTATCCCTTTATTCTATCCAAAAATTCTATATCATTTCCAATCAATAATATGTCATCCACATATAGTATTAGAAATGCTACAGAGCTCCCACTCACTTTCTTGTAAATACAGGCTTCTCCAAAAGTCTGTATAAACCCAAATGCTTTGATCACACTATCAAAGCGTTTATTCCAACTCCGAGAGGCTTGCACCAGTCCATAAATGGATCGCTGGAGCTTGCACACTTTGTTAGCTCCCTTTGGATCGATGAAACCTTCTGGTTGCATCATATACAACTCTTCCTCCAGAAACCCATTCAGGAATGCAGTTTCTACGTCCATTTGCCAAATTTCATAATCATAAAATGCGGCAATTGCTAACATGATTCGGATAGACTTAAGCATCGCTACGGGTGAGAAGGTCTCATCGTAGTCAATCCCTTGAACTTGTCGAAAACCTTTTGCAACAAGTCGAGCTTTGTAGACAGTAACATTACCGTCAGCATCAGTCTTCTTCTTGAAGATCCATTTATTCTCAATTGCTTGCCGACCATTGGGCAAGTCAACCAAAGTCCATACTTTGTTCTCATACATGGATCCCATCTCAGATTTCATGGCTTCAAGCCATTTTGCGGAATCTGGGCTCACCATCGCTTCTTCATAGTTCATAGGTTCATCATGATCTAGTAGCATGACTTCCAGAATAGGATTACCGTACCACTCTGGTGCGGATCTTACTCTGTTTGACCTACGAGGTTCTGTAGCAACTTGATCTGAAGTTCTATGATCATCATCATCAACTTCCTCACTAGTTGGTTTTGACGTCACAGAAACCGGTTCCTGTGATGTAGTATTTTCCAACAAGGGAGCAGGTACAGTTACCTCATCAAGTTCTACTTTCCTCCCACTCACTTCTTTCAAGAGAAACTCCTTCTCTAGAAAGGATCCATTCTTAGCAATGAATGTCTTGCCTTCGGATCTGTGATAGAAGGTGTACCCAACAGTCTCCTTTGGGTATCCTATGAAGACACATTTCTCCGATTTGGTTTCGAGCTTATCAGGTTGAAGCTTTTTCACATAAGCATCGCAGCCCCAAACTTTAAGAAATGACAACTTTGGTTTCTTGCCAAACCACAGTTCATAAGGTGTCGTCTCAACGGATTTTGTTGGTGCCCTATTTAATGTGAATGTGGTCATCTCTAAAGCATAACCCCAAAATGATAGCGGTAAATCTGTAAGAGACATTATAGATCGCACCATATCAAGTAAAGTACGATTACGACGTTCGGACACACCATTACGCTGTGGTGTTCCGGGTGGCGTGAGTTGCGAAACTATTCCGCATTGTTTCAAATGTAGACCAAACTCGTAACTCAAATATTCTCCTCCACGATCAGATCGTAGAAACTTTATTTTCTTGCTACGATGATTTTCAACTTCACTCTGAAATTCTTTCAACTTTTCAAATGTTTCAGACTTATGCTTCATTAAGTAGATATACCCATATCTTCTTAAATCATCTGTGAAGGTGAGAAAATAACGATATCCGCCACGAGCCTCAACATTCATTGGACCACATACATCTGTGTGTATGATTTCCAACAAATTTGTTGCTCTCTCCATAGTACCGGAGAATGGCGTTTTAGTCATCTTGCCCATGAGGCACAGTTCGCAAGTACCAAATGATTCATAGTCAAGTGGTTCCAAAAGTCCATCAGTATGGAGTTTCTTCATGCGCTTTACACCGATATGACCTAAACGGCAGTGCCACAAATAAGTTGCACTATCATTATCAACTCTGCATCTTTTGGCTTCAACATTATGAATATGTGTATCACTACTATCGAGATTCATCAAAAATAGACCACTCTTCAAGGGTGCATGACCATAAAAGATATTACTCATATAAATAGAACAACCATTATTCTCTGATTTAAATGAATAACCGTCTCGCATCAAACAAGATCCAGATATAATGTTCATGCTCAACGCTGGCACCAAATAACAATTATTTAGGTCTAATACTAATCCCGAAGGTAGATGTAGAGGTAGCATGCCGACCGCGATCACATCGACTTTGGAACCATTTCCCATGTGCATCGTCACCTTGTCCTTTGCCAGTGTTCGCTTAATCCGTAGTCCCTGTTTCGAGTTGCAAATATTAGCAACAGAACCAGTATCAAATACCCAGGTGCTACTACGAGCTGTAGTAAGGTACACATCAATAACATGTATATCACATATACCTTTGTTCACCTTGCCATCCTTCTTATCCGCCAAATACTTGGGGCAGTTCCGCTTCCAGTGACCAGTCTGCTTGCAGTAGAAGCACTCAGTTTCAGGCTTAGGTCCAGACTTGGGTTTCTTCTCTTGAGCAGCAACTTGCTTGTTGTTCTTCTTGAAGTTCCCCTTCTTCTTCCCTTTGCCCTTTTTCTTGAAACTATTGGTCTTGTTGACCATCAACACTTGATGCTCCTTCTTGATTTCTACCTCCGCAGCCTTTAGCATTGCGAAGAGCTCGGGAATTGTCTTGTCCATCCCTTGCATATTATAGTTCATCACGAAGCTCTTGTAGCTTGGTGGAAGTGATTGGAGAATTCTGTCAATGACGCTATCATCCGGAAGAGTAACTCCCAGTTGAATCAAGTGATTACAATACCCAGACATCTTGAGTATATGCTCACTGAAAAAACTATTCTCCTCCATCTTGCAGCTATAGAACTTATCGAAGACTTCATATCTCTCAATCCGGGCATTCTTCTGGAATATCAACTTCAACTCCTGGAACATCTCATCTGCTCCATGACGTCCAAAATGTCGTTGAAGTCCCGGTTCTAAGCCGTAAAGCATGGCACATTGAACTATAGAGTAGTCATCAGCTTTGCTCTGCCAGATGTTCTTAACATCGTCAGTTGCATCAGCAGCAGGCCTGGCACCCAGCGGTGCTTCCAGGACATAACTTTTGTGTGTAGCAATGAGTATAATCCTCAAGTTACGGACCCAGTCCGCGTAGTTGCTACCATCATCTTTCAACTTTGCTTTCTCAAGGAACACATTAAAATTCAACGGAACAACAGCACAGGCCATCTATCTACAATCAACATAGACAAGCAAGATACTATCAGGTACTAAGTTCATGATAAATTTAAGTTCAATTAATCATATTACTTAAGAACTCCCACTTAGATAGACATCCCTCTAATCCTCTAAGTGATCACGTGATCCAAATTAACTAAACCATAACCGATCGTCACGTGAAATGGATTAGTTTTCAATGGTGAACATCATTATGTTGATCATATCTACTATACGATTCATGATCGACCTTTCGGTCTCCGTGTTCCGAGGCCATATCTGCATATGCTAGGCTCGTCAAGTTTAACCCGAGTATTCTGCGTGTGCAAAACTGGCATGCACCCGTTGTAGATGGACGTAGAGCTTATCACACCCGATCATCACGTGGTGTCTGGGCACAACGAACTTTGACAACGGTGCATACTCAGGGAGAACACTTCTTGATAATTAGTGAGAGATCATCTTAAAATGCTACCGTCGATCAAAGCAAGATAAGATGCATAAAAGATAAACATCACATGCAATCAATATAAGTGATATGATATGGGAATCAGCATCTTGTGCTTGTGATCTCCATCTCCGAAGCACCGTCATGATCACCATCGTCACCGGCGCGACACCTTGATCTCCATCGTAGCATCGTTGTCGTCTCGCCAATCTTATGCTTCTACGACTATCGCTACCGCTTAGTGAAAAAGTAAAGCATTACAGGGCGATTGCTTTGCATACAATAAAGCGACAACCATATGGCTCCTGCCAGTTGACGATAACTCGGTTACAAAACATGATCATCTCATACAATAAAATTTAGCATCATTTCTTGACCATATCACATCACATCATGCCCTGCAAAAACAAGTTAGACGTCCTCTACTTTGTTGTTGCAAGTTTTACGTGGATGCTACGGGCTTAAGCAAGAACCAATCTCACCTACGCATCAAAACCACAACGATAGTTTGTCAAGTTGGTGCTCTTTTAAACTTCGCAAGTACCGGGCGTAGCCACACTCGATTCAACTAAAGTTGGAGAAACTAACACCCGCCAGCCACCTGTGTGCAAAGCACGGAGGTAGAACTAGTCTCGCGTAAGCGTACGCGTAATGTCGGTCCGGGCCGCTTCATCCAACAACACCGCCGAACCAAAGTATGACATGCTGGTAAGCAGTATGACTTATATCGCCCACAACTCACTTGTGTTCTACTCGTGCATATAACATCAAACCATCAAACCTAGGCTCGGATGCCACTGTTGGGGAACGTAGTAATTTCAAAAAAATTCCGACGCACACGCAAGATCATGGTGATGCATAGCAACGAGAGGGGAGAGTGTTGTCTACGTACCCTCATATACTGAAGCGGAAGCGTTGACGCAACGTAGAGGAAGTAGTCGTACGTCTTCCCGGTCCAACCGATCCAAGCGTCGTTACTGTGGCACCTCCGAGTTCTTGGCACACGTTCAGCTCGATGACGCTCCCCGGGCTCCGATCCAGCAAAGCTTCAGGGAGGAGTTCCGTCAGCACGACGGCGTGGTGACGATCTTGATGTTCAACTGTCGCAGGGCTTCGCCTCAGCACCGCTACAATATGACCGAGGTGTAATATCATGGAGGGGGGCACCGCACACGGCTAAGGAACAATCACGAAGATCAACTTGTGTGTTCTAGGGTGCCCCCCTGCCCCCGTATATAAAGGAGCCAAGGGGAGGGGGCGGTGAAGGAAATATGCCCTAGAGGCAATAATAAAGTTATTATTTATTTCCTTATATCATGATAAATGTTTATTATTCATGCTAGAATTGTATTAATTGGAAACATAATACATGTGTGAATACATAGACAAACAGAGTGTCACTAGTATGCCTCTACTTGACTAGCTCATTAATCAAAGATGGTTATGTTTCCTAGCCATGAACAAAGAGTTGTTATTTGATTAACGAGATCACATCATTAGTTGAATGATCTGATTGACATGACCCATTCCATTAGCATAGCACCCGATCGTTTAGTATGTTGCTATTGCTTTTATCCATGACTTATACATGTTCCTTTAACTATGAGATTATGCAACTCCCGTTTACCATAGGAACACTTTGTGTGCTACCAAACGTCACAACGTAACTGGGTGATTATAAAGGTGCTCTACAGGTGTCTCCGAAGGTACATGTTGAGTTGGCGTATTTCGAGATTAGGATTTGTCACTCCGATTGTCGGAGAGGTATCTCAGGGCCTTCTCGGTAATACACATCACATAAAGCCTTGCAAGCATTGCAACCAATGAGTTGGTTGCGAGATGATGTATTACAGAACGAGTAAAGAGACTTGCCGGTAACGAGATTGAACTAGGTATTGGATACCGACGATGGAATCTCGGGCAAGTAACATACCGATGACAAAGGGAACAACGTATGTTGTTATGCGGTCTGACCGATAAAGATCTTCGTAGAATATGTAGGAACCAATATGGGCATCCAGGTCCCGCTATTGGTTATTGACCGGAGACAAGTCTCGATCATGTCTACATTGTTCTCGAACCGTAGGGTCCGCACGCTTAACGTTACGATGACAGTTATTATGAGTTTATGCATTTTGATGTACCGAAGGAGTTCGGAGTCCCGGATGTGATCACGGACATGACGAGGAGTCTCGAAATGGTCAATACGTAAAGAATGATATATTGGAAGCCTATGTTTGTACATCGGATGCATTCCAGGTGAAATCAGGATTTTACCGGAATACCGGGAGGGTTACCGGAACCCCCCGGGAGCATAATGGGCCAACATGGGCCTTGGAGGAGAGGTGAGAGGGCTGCCCTCATGGGCTGCGCGCCTCCCCCCCTTCCCCTAGTCCTATTAGGACTAGGAGAGGTGGGCGCCCCTCTCTCTCTCTCCCCCCCTTGGAGAATCCTAGTCCAAATAGGATTGGGGGGGGGGAATCCTACTCCTAGAGGGAGTAGGACTCTCCTAGCGCGCCAGGCTTGGCCGGCCAGCCCCTCCCCCTTGGCTCCTTTATATACGGGGGCAGGGGGCACCCCAAAGACACACAAGTTGATCTACGGATCGTTCCTTAGCCGTGTGCGGTGCCCCCTTCCACCAAATTCCACCTCGGTCATATCGTTGCAGTGCTTAGGCGAAGCCCTGCGCCGGTAACACATCAAGATCGTCACCACGCCGTCGTGCTGACGGAACTCTTCCCCGACGCTTTGCTAGATCGAAGCCCGGGGATCGTCATCGAGCTGAACGTGTGCCAAGAACTCGGAGGTGCCGGAGTAACGGTGTTGTGATCGGTTGGATCGCGAGGAGAACGTACGACTACTTCCTCTACGTTGTGTCAACGCTTCCGCCTCGGTCTACGAGGGTACGTAGACAACACTCTCCCCTCTCGTTGCTATGCATCACCATGATCTTGCGTGTGCGTAGGAAAATTTTTGAAATTACTACGTTCCCCAACAGTGGCATCCGAGCCTAGGTTTTTATGGTATGATGTTATTTGCACGAGTAGAACACAAGTGAGTTGTGGACGATACAAGTCATACTGCCTACCAGCATGTCATACTTTGGTTCAGCGGTATTGTTGGACAAGACGATCCGGACCAACCTTACGCGTACTCTTACGCGAGACCGGTTCCCTCGACGTGCTTTGCACATAGATGGCTTGCGGAAGACTGTCTCTCCAACTTTAGTTGAACCGAGTGTGGCTACGCCCGGTCCTTGAGAAGGTTAAAATGGAGTCTATTTGACAAACTATCGTTGTGGTTTTGATGCGTAGGTAAGATGAGTTCTTGCTTAAGCCCGTAGCAGCCACGTAAAACTTGCAACAACAAAGTAGAGGACGTCTAACTTGTTTTTGCAGGGCATGTTTTGATGTGATATGGTCAAGACATGATGCTAAATTTTATTGTATGAGATGATCATGTTTTGTAACCGAGTTATCGGCAACTGGCAGGAGCCATATGGTTGTCGCTTTATTGTATGCAATGCAATCGCGATGTAATGCTTTACTTTATTACTAAGCGGTAGTGATAGTCGTGGAAGCATAAGATTGGCGAGACGACAACGATGCTACGATGGAGATCAAGGTGTCGCGCCGGTGACGATGGTGATCATGACGGTGCTGCAAGAGATGGAGATCACAAGCACAAGATGATGATGGCCATATCATATCACTTATATTGATTGCATGTGATGTTTATCTTTTATGCATCTTATCTTGCTTTGTTTTGACGGTAGCATTATAAGATGATCTCTCACTAATTATCAAGAAGTGTTCTCCCTGAGTATGCACCGTTGCGAAAGTTCTTCGTGCTGAGACACCACGTGATGATCGGGTGTGATAGGCTCTACGTTCAAATACAACGGGTGCAAAACAGTTGCACACGCGGAATACTCAGGTTTAACTTGACGAGCCTAGCATATAACAGATATGGCCTCGGAACACGGAGACCGAAAGGTCGAGCGTGAATCATATAGTAGATATGATCAACATAGTAATGTTCACCATTGAAACTACTCCATCTCACGTGATGATCGGACATGGTTTAGTTGATTTGGATCACGTGATCACTTAGAGGATTAGAGGGATATCTATCTAAGTGGGAGTTCTTAAGTAATATGATTAATTGAACTTAAATTTATCATGAACTTAGTACCTGATAGTATCTTGCTTGTCTATGTTGTGTAGATAGATGGCTCGTGCTGTTGTTCCGTTGAATTTTAATGCGTTCCTTGAGAAAGCAAAGTTGAAAGATGATGGTAGCAATTACACGGACTGGGTCCGTAACTTGAGGATTATCCTCATTGCTGCACAGAAGAATTACGTCCTGGAAGCACCGCTAGGTGCCAGGCCTGGTGTAAGAGCTACGCCAGATATTATGAACGTCTGGCAAAGCAAAGCTGATGACTACTCTATAGTTCAGTGTGCCATGCTTTACGGCTTAGAACCGGGACTTCAACGATGTTTTGAACACCATGGAGCATATGAGATGTTCCAGGAGTTGAAGTTAATATTTCAAGCAAATGCCCGGATTGAGAGATATGAAGTCTCCAATAAGTTCTATAGCTGTAAGATGGAGGAGAACGGTTCTGTCAGTGAGCATATACTCAGAATGTCTGGGTATAACAATCACTTGATTCAACTGGGAGTTAATCTTCCGGAAGATTGCGTCATTGACAGAATTCTTCAATCACTGCCACCAAGCTACAAGAGCTTCGTGATGAACTATAATATGCAAGGGATGACCAAAACTATGCCCGAGCTCTTCGCGATGCTGAAAGCCGCGGAGGTAGAAATCAAAAAGGAGCATCAAGTGTTGATGGTTAACAAAACCACTAGTTTCAAGAAAAAGGGCAAAGGGAAGAAAAAGGGGAACTTCAAAAAGAACAGCAAGCAAGTTGCTAATCAAGAGAAGAAACCCAAGTCTGGACCTAAGCCTGAAACTGAGTGCTTCTATTGCAAGCAGACTGGTCACTGGAAGCGGAACTGCCCCAAGTATTTGGCGGATAAGAAGGATGGCAAGGTTAACAAAGGTATATATGATATACATGTTATTGATGTGTACCTTACTAATTCTCGCAGTAGCACCTGGGTATTTGATACTGGTTCTGTTGCTAATATTTGCAACTCAAAACAGGGGCTACGGATTAAGCGAAGATTGGCTAAGGACGAGGTGACGATGCGCGTGGGAAATGGTTCCAAAGTCGATGTAATCGCGGTCGGCACGCTACCTCTACATCTACCTTCGGGATTAATATTAGATCTAAATAATTGTTATTTAATACCAGCGTTGAGCATGAACATTATATCTGGATCTTGTTTGATGCGAGACGGTTATTCATTTAAATCAGAGAATAATGGTTGTTCTATTTATATGAGTAATATCTTTTATGGTCATGCACCATTAAAGAATGGTTTGTTCTTACTTAATCTCGATAGTAGTAATACACATATTCATAATGTTGAAGCCAAAAGATGCAGAGTTGATAATGATAGTGCAACTTATTTGTGGCACTGCCGTTTAGGTCATATCGGTGTAAAACGCATGAAGAAACTCCATACTGATGGACTTTTGGAGTCACTTGATTATGAATCACTTGGCACTTGCGAACCGTGCCTTATGGGCAAGATGACTAAAACACCGTTCTCCGGTACTGTGGAGAGAGCAACAGATTTATTGGAAATCATACATACTGATGTATGTGGTCCAATGAATGTTGAGGCTCGTGGCGGATATCGTTATTTTCTCACCTTCACTGATGATTTAAGCAGATATGGATATATCTACTTAATGAAACACAAGTCTGAAACATTTGAAAAGTTCAAAGAATTTCAGAGTGAAGTGGAAAATCATCGTAACAAGAAAATAAAGTTTCTACGATCTGATCGTGGAGGAGAATATTTGAGTTACGAGTTTGGTCTACATTTGAAACAATGCGGAATAGTTTCGCAACTCATGCCACCCGGAACACCACAACGTAATGGTGTGTCCGAACGTCGTAATCGTACTTTACTGGATATGGTGCGATCTATGATGTCTCTTACCGATTTACCGCTATCGTTTTGGGGTTATGCTCTAGAGACAGCCGCATTCACGTTAAATAGGGCACCATCGAAATCCGTTGAGACGACGCCTTATGAACTATGGTTTGGCAAGAAACCAAAGTTGTCGTTTCTTAAAGTTTGGGGCTGCGATGCTTATGTGAAAAAGCTTCAACCTGATAAGCTCGAACCCAAATCGAAAAAATGTGTCTTCATAGGATACCCAAAGGAGACTGTTGGGTATACCTTCTATCACAGATCCGAAGGCAAAAAAATTTGTTGCTAAAGTCGGAAACTTTCTAGAGAAGGAGTTTCTCTCGAAAGAAGTGAGTGGGAGGAAAGTAGAACTTGATGAGATAACTGTATCTACTCCCTTATTGAGAAGTAGTACGTCACAGAAATCAGTTTCTGTGACACCTACACCAAATAGGGAGGAAGCTAATGATAATGATCATGAAACTTCAGATCAAGTTTCTACTGAACTTCGTAGATCAACCAGAGTAAGATCCGCACCAGAGTGGTACGGTAATCCTATTTTGGAAGTCATGTTACTAGACCATGATGAACCTACGAACTATGAAGAAGCGATGGTGAGCCCAGATTCCGCAAAGTGGCTTGAGGCCATGAAATCTGATATGGGATCCATGTATGAGAACAAAGTGTGGACTTTGGTTGACTTGCCCGATGATCGGCAAGCAATTGAGAATAAATGGATTTTTAAGAAGAAGACTGACGCTGATGGTAATGTTACTGTCTATAAAGCTCGACTTGTTGCAAAAGGTTTTCGACAAGTTCAAGGGATTGACTATGATGAGACTTTCTCACCCGTAGCGATGCTTAAGTCTGTCCGAATCATGTTAGCAATTGCCGCATTTTATGATTATGAAATTTGGCAAATGGATGTCAAAACTGCATTCCTGAATGGATTTCTGGAAGAAGAGTTGTATATGATGCAACCAGAAGGTTTTGTCGATCCAAAGGGAGCTAACAAAGTGTGCAAGCTCCAGCGATCCATTTATGGACTGGTGCAAGCCTCTCGGAGTTGGAATAAACGCTTTGATAGTGTGATCAAAGCATTTGGTTTTATACAGACTTTTGGAGAAGCCTGTATTTACAAGAAAGTGAGTGGGAGCTCTGTAGCATTTCTGATATTATATGTGGATGACATATTGCTGATCGGAAATAATATAGAATTTCTGGATAGCATAAAGGAATACTTGAATAAGAGTTTTTCAATGAAAGACCTCGGTGAAGCTGCTTACATATTGGGCATTAAGATCTATAGAGATAGATCAAGACACTTAATAGGACTTTCACAAAGCACATACCTTGACAAAGTTTTGAAAAAGTTCAAAATGGATCAGGCAAAGAAAGGGTTCTTGCCTGTGGCACAAGGTGTGAAGTTGAGTAAGACTCAATGCCCGACCACCACAGAAGATAGAGAGAAAATGAAAAATGTTCCCTATGCTTCAGCCATAGGCTCTATCATGTATGCAATGCTGTGTACCAGACCTGATGTGCCTTGCTGTAAGTTTAGCAGGCAGGTACCAAAGTAATCCAGGAGTGGATCACTGGACAGCGGTCAAGAACATCCTTAAGTACTTGAGAAGGACTAAGGATATGTTTCTCATTTATGGAGGTGACAAAGAGCTCGTCGTAAACGGTTACGTCGATACAAGCTTTGACACTGATCCGGACGATTCTAAATCGCAAACCGGATACGTATTTACATTAAACGGTGGAGCTGTCAGTTGGTGCAGTTCTAAACAAAGCGTCGTGGCGGGATCTACATGTGAAGCTGAGTACATAGCCGCTTCGGAAGCATCTAATGAAGGATTCTGGATGAAGGAGTTCATATCCGATCTAGGTGTTGTACCTAGCGTATCAGGTCCAATGAAAATCTTTTGTGACAATACTGGTGCAATTGCCTTGGCAAAGGAATCCAGATTTCAAAAAAGAACCAAACACATCAAAAGACGCTTCAACTCCATCCGGGATTTGGTCCAGGTGGGAGACATAGAGATATGCAAGATACATACGGATCTGAATGTTGCAGACCCGTTGACTAAGCCTCTTCCACGAGCAAAACATGATCAACACCAAGACTCCATGGGTGTTAGAATCATTACTTTGTAATCTAGATTATTGACTCTAGTGCAAGTGGGAGACTGAAGGAAATATGCCCTAGAGGCAATAATAAAGTTATTATTTATTTCCTTATATCATGATAAATGTTTATTATTCATGCTAGAATTGTATTAATTGGAAACATAATACATGTGTGAATACATAGACAAACAGAGTGTCACTAGTATGCCTCTACTTGACTAGCTCATTAATCAAAGATGGTTATGTTTCCTAGCCATGAACAAAGAGTTGTTATTTGATTAACGAGATCACATCATTAGTTGAATGATCTGATTGACATGACCCATTCCATTAGCATAGCACCCGATCGTTTAGTATGTTGCTATTGCTTTTATCCATGACTTATACATGTTCCTTTAACTATGAGATTATGCAACTCCCGTTTACCATAGGAACACTTTGTGTGCTACCAAACGTCACAACATAACTGGGTGATTATAAAGGTGCTCTACAGGTGTCTCCGAAGGTACATGTTGAGTTGGCGTATTTCGAGATTAGGATTTGTCACTCCGATTGTCGGAGAGGTATCTCAGGGCCTTCTCGGTAATACACATCACATAAAGCCTTGCAAGCATTGCAACCAATGAGTTGGTTGCGAGATGATGTATTACAGAACGAGTAAAGAGACTTGCCGGTAATGAGATTGAACTAGGTATTGGATACCGACGATCGAATCTCGGGCAAGTAACATACCGATGACAAAGGGAACAACGTATGTTGTTATGCGGTCTGACCGATAAAGATCTTCGTAGAATATGTAGGAACCAATATGGGCATCCAGGTCCCGCTATTGGTTATTGACCGGAGACATGTCTCGATCATGTCTACATTGTTCTCGAACCGTAGGGTCCGCACGCTTAACGTTACGATGACAGTTATTATGAGTTTATGCATTTTGATGTACCGAAGGAGTTCGGAGTCCCGGATGTGATCACGGACATGATGAGGAGTCTCGAAATGGTCGAGACGTAAAGAATGATATATTGGAAGCCTATGTTTGGACATCGGATGCATTCCAGGTGAAATCAGGATTTTACCGGAATACCGGGAGGGTTACCGGAACCCCCCGGGAGCATAATGGGCCAACATGGGCCTTGGAGGAGAGGTGAGAGGGCTGCCCTCATGGGCTGCGCGCCTCCCCCCTTCCCCTAGTCCTATTAGGACTAGGAGAGGTGGGCGCCCCTCTCTCTCTCTCCCCCTTGGAGAATCCTAGTCCAAATAGGATTGGGGGGGGGGGGGGAATCCTACTCCCTGAGGGAGTAGGACTCTCCTGGCGCGCCAGGCTTGGCCGGCCAGCCCCTCCCCCTTGGCTCCTTTATATACGGGGGCAGGGGGCACCCCAAAGACACACAAGTTGATCTACGGATCGTTCCTTAGCCGTGTGCGGTGCCCCCTTCCACCAATTTCCACCTCGGTCATATCGTTGCAGTGCTTAGGCGAAGCCCTGCGCCGGTAACACATCAAGATCGTCACCACGCCGTCGTGCTGACGGAACTCTTCCCCGACGCTTTGCTGGATCGAAGCCCGGGGATCGTCATCGAGCTGAACGTGTGCCAAGAACTCGGAGGTGCCGGAGTAACGGTGCTGTGATCGGTTGGATCGCGAGGAGAACGTACGACTACTTCCTCTACGTTGTGTCAACGCTTCCGCCTCGGTCTACGAGGGTACGTAGACAACACTCTCCCCTCTTGTTGCTATGCATCACCATGATCTTGCGTGTGCGTAGGAAATTTTTTGAAATTACTACGTTCCCCAACAGGCGGCCGGCCAAGGAGGGGCGCGCCGGGGGGGAGTACTACTCCCACCGGGAGTAGGACTCCCTTCTTTCCTAGTTGGAGAAGGAGAAGGGGGGAAAGAGGAGGAAGAGGAGAAGGAAAGGGGGGGCGCCGCCCCACTTCCCTTGTCCTATTCGGACTAGGAAGGGGAGGGGCGCGCGGCCACCTCCTGCCTCCTTCTCTCTTCTCCCTCAAGGCCCATGTAGGCCAATAACCCCCAGGGGGGTTCCGGTAACCCCCGGTACTCCGGTAAAATGCCGATTTCACCCGGAACGATTCCGATGTCCAAATATAGGCTTCCAATATATCGATCTTTATGTCTTGACCATTTCGAGACTCCTCTTCATGTCCATGATCACATCCGGGACTCCGAACAACCTTCGGTACATCAAAATATATAAACTCATAAAGAAACTGTCATCATAACTTTAAGCGTGCGGACCCTACGGTTCGAGAACAATGTAGACATGACCGAGATACGTCTCCGGTCAATAACCAATAGCGGGACCTGGATGCCCATATTGGTTCCTACATATTCTACGAAGATCTTTATCGGTCAGACCGCATAACAACATACGTTGTTCCCTTTGTCATCGGTATGTTACTTGCCCGAGATTCGATCGTCGGTATCCAATACCTAGTTCAATCTCGTTACCGGCAAGTCTCTTTACTCGTTCCATAATACATCATCTTGCAACTAACTCGTTAGTTGCAATGCTTCCAAGGCTCAAGTGATGTGCATTACCGAGAGGGCCCAAAGATACCTCTCCGACATTCGGAGTGACAAATCCTAATCTCGAAATACGCCAACCCAACAAGTACCTTCGGAGACACTTGTAGAGTACCTTTATAATCACCCAGTTACGTTGTGACGTTTGGTAGCACACAAAGTGTTCCTCCGGTAAACGGGAGTTGCATAATCTCATAGTCATAGGAACATGTATAAGTCATGAATAAAGCAATAGCAACAAACTAAACGATCAAGTGCTAAGCTAACGGAATGGGTCATGTCAATCAGATCATTCAACTAACGATGTGATCCCATTAATCAAATAACAACTCTTTGTCCATGGTTAGGAAACATAACCATCTTTGATTAACAAGCTAGTCAAGTAGAGGCATACTAGTGACACTCTGTTTGTCCATGTATTCACACATGTATTATGTTTCCGGTTAATACAATTCTAGCATGAATAATAAACATTTATCATGATATGAGGAAATAAATAATAACTTTATTATTGCCTCTAGGGCATATTTCCTTCAGCAGCTGGCTATACTATTAACCATGCTCTTAGGGGTTTCTTGTAAGGAACAATGTACGTACTACTAGCGACAAAAGGTGATTCTAGGTTGCGTTGTACTCCAACGAGTACTACTCGTGGTCGCGGGAGTGTATACCTCGTTTTGTGGGTTCGATCCCGGCCGAATGCACGGCGGCCTTTTTTCTAAATAGTACTTACTACACTTCGCTGCGAGCCAATATTTTACAGGGGTAGTTTGAGTTTTGAAGTCAAACGGACGTGCGGCCCCACAATCTGGGTGCACTGGACAGCCTAGCCACGTGAGCGGGTTTTCCTTCCCAGCATCCCGTGGCTCGCATGCTCGCCCTAGCCGCACCTCGCTTGCAGCTTCCTCATCAGCTAGTAGCATATTTAAACTAGCGCCTCCCAATTAAGCCCGAGGAGCCGGAAAAGCCTGGCGGGGCATTGGGAACTGTGCAATATGGCTCTATACGTAAAGTGCTCTACTACTACTCTGTAGCTTGTGGCGTTGCACGCATGGACTTGACTCCATTATCGGCTCTACTATAAAAGAAATTCCTCTTGACGTGTTTTTTTTGAAACGGAGGCAAAAGCTTTGCTTCATCTCATTCATAAAGCAGGAACTACTAACAAAGTTCGACGAGATCCATTACACCTCCACAAATGGAAGCGAAAATCCTAGTCTCGCTGAGTATCAAATAACTCAAATGTTCTGCCTCCGCAGTAACCGTCGTTGATAAACAGGCTACTAGTGTGTGCGTGAGAGGAGCGGCTGAGTAGGCCAGCTACGTGAGAGGAGCGGCTGAATAGAGCACCGAGAGTACCCACTAGGCCACTACGCAGGTGTACTTCCCCTGCATTGACAGTACAGCGATGGTTCTAGAGAACAGTAGTACCCTCCACTTCCAACAGTAGCTCCTTGGCCCCGAGATTCAAGAGTTCAAAACTGGTGCACTATACTAGACTAGACTAGAAGTACAGTACATCGCACTACTAGTTGAGAAAAGTAGTACTAGTACTGCTACAGTACGAGTACGTACTCCTCTGTCGCATAATGTAAGACGTTTTTTGACACTAGTTGGCGTGTACAAAAAATGGCAAAAACATACCCAAAATTTCTTAATCCACGCCAAAAACTACTACCTAGTGCCAAAAATTTCTTACTAGTGCTATTATTTACAGTATAATGCAATCCCATAACGTTCCATAATGCTAGTACTAGTAGTAAATAATAGCCTCGCCCCTTCGTTGAGGAACAATCTACAGTTGGAAGGGACGAGGCCCTGTGGTTATTATGCTCTTATCTCCTCCTTGCCAGTTCCCCTCCCCCCGAAGAGAAGGCAGTTCGTCGCTACTCCTATGGATTAGCCAGGCGGTTCTCCTCCTCGTCGGGGCTGGGAGACCTTGGACGACGATCCTCTGGGAGAAATCGCATGCCGCTCCGACGTCCTCTCCACCGCATGACTCGGTGCTTCCTTCACCAACTTTTTCAAGATGCTGCTTAAACAGGCTTGGGAAAAGGCCATGCTTGTTGGTCTTCCATGCGTCCTCGAGGAGATGGTTCTTCTATGGGATGATCCTTCGAACAGTCCACCGCTCCCTGGCCATGGTTGCACATTGACTCCGCTAGAGTCCGACGTTGAGAGGTAGTCGGATTTTGTCCGATGAGCAGGTCAGTAATGGAGTTTGATCATGTAGTACTTAGTTATTCCATTTCCATCCCGTAATTTCTCCGCTGCCCACCGTCTTATATATAGGTCTGGGCTGGTGCACAACATCCACAGCAGTGCGGCCGTTCCGGTAGACCCCTTCTCCACCATTGGGATCAGCCTTCCGGACTGGCCAGGCAAGAATACGTATGATGATGCCTACATGAGATTGAAGAAGATAGCAATTGCGGACCCGCCGACAAAGCGACGCGGCTACGACGATTACTATCTCATCGCGGTGTTCGACATAAGGATTGCCATCAATGCAAGAGGCAGTAACGGCAGTGGCTGGCGGATGTTGGCGGCGGCAGATTTGTACCCCTACACGTTCGAAGACGCCGTGCGCCGTCTAGGCCGCATCTTCGAGGTGACATGCCAGGGGACTTGTTTCATCTGGTTGCCATCCTACGGTACGGGAGATTACAAACGGAATGCACAAACCATCATTTGCATCCCTAACGGTACTCCATTATTTTGCAGGGACCAGTCATCCCCCAATCAAAATAAGATCGCCGATCCTGGATGTGCATTTGCATCCGCGATTCGGTCTAACCTGGAACCTTGTAGCTGACTTTGGCATATTGGGATCAACTATCTTAGCAGTTGTTACCCATGGTACCACTGATGTGCAACATGGTCACACAATCTACCACGATCGGACCGTCACCATCTACCCAGGTATTCCATTATTTAACCCTCTCGCCTTCTCTTTCATTGTTGTACTAGTAGTATACTTTGTAGTACTAGTAGGAGTACTTTTTACCTTGGAGGACACATATAGCTAGCTAGGCCCTTGAAGACTTGAACACACTAGCTGCCACCATTTTGTTTTTCCATGTCTTACTATCTCATCCATGTAGCCAAGAGTGGCTATATATAATAAGCCGGTTATTTTACTTCCTCTATATCAGAGTAGTACTATTTGCTGCACAGTATTACTGACCGCCATATTTGAGCACAACATTATTATGCATGGACCTTGACTATGTACGTCACCATGTGTCCAGATCTGGGATGCCGCGTGTAACAGATGAATGGCGCCGAGGTCGACCCCCGTGATGCTAGGTGGGTGCCGAGGAACACTCTTGGAGAGTACTCGCTTTTCATCAGGGACAGCTACCCCATTGTGAAGCGGATGCCACCTTCCGTGCACAACACGGAAGGCCCGCCGTTCATGAAGCATGGTTGTGTCTTCAATGCGCACCGCTGGATGAACGACATGCTGGGACACGCTATCCGTGATTTATGTCGCTTCAGCTTGGATGAGTCTCCATCGTGTGGAACCGGACTAGAAAGCTGCGACAATGATTCCCATTGCCCACCGCTATGGATCGTGCCATCCATGAAGAACACCTAGGACTAGAACCTGGAGGAGGACATGTAGCCCATCTATAACGTGTAAGTGGAGTACGGTAATTGTGAACGGTAGCGCTGTGAATATATTTAGACTAGTCGTGCACAAATTTATCACATGAATTGGAGATAAACTTGTGTGGCATACTAGCATTTGTCCTTTAGAATTTATTACTAGTAAATATGTTATGTGTACGTGCAACTTGTGTGGTTGTTGCACGGGCTCCAACATGCTCTTTGAGAAAATAAAAAGGTGGCACGGCTTTGGATATACGTGACGTGGTGGCATCATACAGTAGCATTGTTCGCTATAGTTGTAGTACACTCCTACTAGGACGACAACTCCTATAAAACCTTGCGCTTGGCTCTTTGCCTCCTCGGGAGGTTCAACAGTCCGTACTCGTGTGAACCTTGCACTTGGCTCTTCGCCTCTTCGGAAGGTCCAACAATGATGATACTACATTACAATATGCTTCTGGCGATCTGACACCGATTGAACTGCTGCACGTCCACCGCCAGGGCGAGGGCGAGGGTGAGGAAGAGGGAGAGGGAGAGGGAGAGGGCGCTGTAGTCAAAACCCTCTCCTCGTCCTGCGAACCACGGCGCGCGTGGGCAAGGGAGAGGCGTAGTAAGCAAGCTTTTCCTCGTTCGACGAGTTGACGGGACACATCGAAGCAGTACTAGTACTAGTAGTAGTCCATACTGCGTCCTTTCCGATTAATATGGCTTAATTTGAAACGAGAAAAATACACTGGCGGTCAACGTATGTAACAATACGCTCTTTACGGTCACTATATATAGTTTTGCGGCGATTATACAATCACTAGCTCATCGTAGAGCACCGTATTGCACCCTACTGACCGGCCACATAGTCGACGTGGCACTTTGTTGATTGGTTAAATTGTCACCTGGTTTCTGGGTCCCACCTATCAGTTGGCAGAGCAAAAGAAATCAGTTAAACAAAACTTTACGCAGGCGCGACACGAGTCCAACCCTTGCGCGCGAACCGCCCTAGCTGTGTATGTGAGTGCATGCATGTGTCCTCCATCGGTCTTCCAACAAAGAGGGAAAATCGGCTATAAAACAAAGAGTGTAGTACATGATGTACATCTACACTTCTAATGCATTTAGCCTTTAATCTAAATCAATATTGATTGACTAATGCACCAACTTGTGCTATAGGTATAGGCTACATGTCTATCCTTAATTACAGCATGCAACGGCCTTCATTTAATCTTCTTATCTCAATGGTCGCATGCACACATAAGTCTGCTACTTTTGGGCGTTAATTATGCCCTGGTTAATGTGTAAATCTCTAAATGTATAGTCTTTCACGGACGTAGGGAGTAGGTTGAGCACTTGAGCGTGAGCGTGTGTGTTGCGTCGTGTGCTGTGTGCCGCATGGGTGCGTGAGTGTTGCGTGCGTCCATGTGTACGTGTGAGTGTTGCATGTTGCATGCATGCATGGGGCTTACTCCCTCCCATTGACATGTTAATATTTCAAGCTTCTTCGGTTCCCTCCATATGGTGATACTCCCTCTATTCCCAAATAGTACGGAGTAGAAGCCTCCCTCTGTTCCCAAATACGGAGTATTTGTCTTTCTACAGATTTCAACAAGTGACTAGGTACGGAGCAAAATGAGTGAAGTGAGCGTAGAGGCATAGGGATACTGTAGAAAGGAAGTCCTCGCGATCCATTATTCCCCATCTCGGTCAGAGAGAACTATTCAACTAGTCTTCGCAGTGAAGTGACAATACACGCTGCAGTAGATGGGACACGTAATTAATAAGCTGAACCAGCGTGTTGGTGTTACCAAATCAGCCTTACCCATTACTGCCATCATGTTTGCCAGTAGAGCACGCTTCCGCAAATACGCCTACGCACCTCTGTCCTCCATTAACTGACATATGGGCCCTGTTGTGGTAGACCCACATGTCATCGGCATAACTAAGGACGGTATATCCTGGTAGTAGTACTACTACCTCTCTCTCAATTTACAGGGCGTGCGCGTACTCCTAGGTCGTCAATTTAACCAACCAAATATAAGTCATATATTACAAAAACCATACCAATATAAACTTCAGATGTTCTATTTTTAAATGATATAATTTTTGTGTTATATAGTTTATATTAGGGTAATAAAATTGGTAACCTAGGTATACGCGTAGGACTTGTAAACTGAAACGGAGGTAGTAGTAGAATTGAGATTGAATGCACTTTCTTCCCCGTCTTCCACTCTTCTTCCTCCTATCTTCTTCTTCCTCCTCTCTTATTCTTCCTCCTCTCTTCCCCATCATCGGCCGCACACCATTTACCCCCGCTCACTGCTCGCCCACCCGCGCCATCTTCCTTGGTAGCTCGCGCGTACCATATCCCCCCGCTCACTGCTCGGCCACATGAGGAGAAGCTTATTCGCTCGCCCACCCGAATCCACTTCCCCGCTGGCTCACAGGCACCAAAAACCCCAATGGCAGAACCGACTAACACGCAGAGCCGCGATTGGAATTCCCTCCCCGATGTTCTCTTGGAGCAGATTTGTAGTCGTATGGACCTACTCAGCACCGTCCGTCTGGCCGCATGCTCGGTGTCTTTGTACCGTCTACTCGTCTGCAACCGGTCGGCTCTTTTCAAGACACCCTGCTTGCTGATGCCCGATCCTCGTAGGTGGCCCAGACACCGACTTGACGATCCTACGGAGGTTGCCGTGGTGCCCCTCGACATGCTACCACTACCCGTCCACCTGTCCTTCATGCACGGCCACTACTGGGCGGGCATGAAGGCCAACTGGATCGTCCTCATCCACTACACCGGTAGTCCGTGGCGTCTCGTGGATATCTACACCCAGCGAGAGATCACCCTTTCATCATTGGATACCGCCGCCATCGAGCCTCGCGGCCCGCCGGACACTCCTGCCTACTACGCACGAGACGCGTCAAGCTTTTGGCTCGACCTCTGTTTGCAGAAAGTTGTAATCTGCAAAGTGCCCACACCATCAGAAGGCTACATGGATTACAAGCTCATTGCCTTGTTCAACATGGGATTATTCTATCTAGAATCCAGTCGCCATACATGGTTATGGCTCATCATCAATCCTGTTGAGGCAACATTTTTGTCTGATGCTATAGTGCACGATGGCATCGTTTACGCGGTCGACGCACATATTGGCTGCCTATACTGGTGGAATCTATCGTCGTGTAATTGTTATATCTCATCTCATATTTACCTTATGAATACGACTGCCTGTTAATTTGTTACAAATTTAGAATGCATAGCATGTCTATAACCACATCATTGCTATATGTTCCTCTCATTTCCTAGATTTTTATGACCACACATGTTATTGTTAGAGTTGATATGAGAACAATTGGCATCAAATGATTGTTAGAATACATATTATGAGCATAACATCATGATTGTTGTATGTTGCTCTCGTTTACAAGATTTTTATAACAACGCATGTTATTGCTTAGAGTTGATATGAGAACAGTAGTAGTAAGTGCTATGGTAGAATATGAGTAGGCGCTATCATAGCTGTTTTCCTCTCATTGTTACATGATGTTTGAACCATGACATATTGCTAGAATATGAAAGCCATTGGCTTATTTTTTAACTTGGGGTATGATTATGACCACGGCATTGCAATTCTCTGTCTATGATATGTGTCACTGTTATAATAATCTTAGTTCCACACATACTCTGAACATGATTGTTTATTTTTGTCCTTTTGGTCTCCAATTTGAATTTTTGCAGCAGACGCAAATGCGCTGGCCTTCATGATTCCAGGACCTGGAATCATACCAGCCAATGGGTGGTGGTTTATCGCTCATTCAGCTGACGGCGGTCATTTGATGCTCATGTTAGTTAAACCTATGTATAAATTGTGACAATAATATGACTTGTAAGTAGTACAATAGCAATACTAGTATACGTCGGTCAAATTATTCATCATGTCCACACATTGAATTGACGTGACAACACGCTGCGCGTGAGGTGACACAAGAATCCCGGCGGTGTGTTTGGGTATTCTGGACTTCAGATTTGGAGTACCACTTATCTGTCGAAATCTTTCATCAGTCACTTAAAACAGTCGATTGATCATACATTGAGTACCATATAACTGGAATTACCGATGCAAGTCGAAGAAGGATTGGCCGGTGCTGCCGGCTGGTGTCAAGTTCGATCCCACGGATCAGGAGCTAGTCGAGCTCCTTGAGCCCAAAGTGAGTGCTGACAGTGCGATATTTCAGTCTCTCAACGATTTGTTCATACCAACCATCGACAACGAGCATGGCATATGCTACACCCAACCTGAGAAACTTCCAGGTAAGACACCAATCGGCCGTCTACTTGCACAAACATATTCCTTTGTTTATAGCTCTATTTTTCTTTTTAGACGCAGACCTGGTGAAGCAATTACAATTTGACAGTTAATAAAAAGTGAAACAAGTGACTGCAACATGCCAAAGATGTTATGAAAATGCCAACTAGGTACACTAAAACATGTATTCCACAATACTGCAGGTATCACACTAAGTGGCCTAAGGAAGCATTTCTTCCAACGCAATTCCAGGGCATTCAAAAAGGGCACGTGGACACATCGCAAGATACAGTCGGAGTGCGGCATGCACGCGATGTGGCACAAGACCGGCAATACCTTGCCGGTGATGGTCAACAGCCGGCAGACGGGCAGCAAAAAAGGTTCTGGTGCTGCACACCAACAAGAACTTCGACCAGTAGAGGACCAATTGGGTGATGCACCAGTACCACCTCGTGGACCTGGAGCAAGAGAAGGAGCGGGAGCTAGTCCTCTGCAAGATTATCTACCAGATGAACACTAGGGCCAGGAGTAAAAAGATTATAAGTTAGTTTGGTATTGGTAGTTGTACTACCTTGTCGTTCGCAAGTTGGTATTGTTGTTAACGATCTTTTGGTATGAACTTGCATTTGCTTCCAACCATCATGCCGAGGGTCGACGTGGATATAAAGCTGAATCATTTGTTTCAAAACGAATTTTTAGGCACCTGATTTTTATTTGATGGGTAGCATAAGCACCCGCCGTTCGAATTCCCAGTTCTCTATTTTTTTCGAAACAAGTGCATGCACTTATTATCACGATAAAAAAAATATCCGTGCTGCATCCCAGTTATCAGTCTGTACTTGCAGAATTCTCTCATTTATTGAGCACGTATATTTTTTTCAGGTCGATCAAGTTTCAACTGGGCTGTAGACTGCACAGGGTTGGTTTTGTTTTTAACTGGCCCAGCCCATGACGACAACGGGGCACAAATATCCAGCATGTATCTACTGGCCTCTGGCCCGCCGGCGTTAGTTATATTTTGTCTTACAACATCCGTAGGCAGTTTTTTTTACTGAATCAAACACACAGCCCAGTTCTATTTTCCTCTTGAAACGCATGTCCTACATCCGTTTTATAATCTCTACCTATAGTTTTACTAGTTCATATACACGTATCATTACATTGAAAACACATAAAATTCCCTTTTCATATTTACATCCTTATTTTTGTTGTTTTTTCCCACCCAGCGCTGATTTTTTACCACTGGTTTTCCCTTAAACCAACTCAATTGTCCCACATCTTATTTGCTTAGAAAAACAAAACGATTTTTTTGGCAAATCAATAAGTTCTTAAAAAAATGTTTATCATTTCGGGATTACAACAGTTCTGGCTCCACCGAAATATGCAAAATAAGGTTGAACTTTTTGACCGTGGTCCTGGGCAGAAAATGGGTTGTAATAAATTACTTAAGAATTAGCAAATGGGCTGCAAATTACAAAAAATAGAAAATGGGCTTTGTGTTGTCTGCCACAGATTTGGAGGCTGACTTGTGGGCCTACTAAGTTCATGCGTACACAAGGTTTCTCAAAAAAGAAACTTAGTCAACAATCGACTCTACCAGCGTCGGACCGTTAGATGTCAATCTAACGGCAATTGTGCTTCTTTAGTCTCTGATCTTCCTGCCCCAGCCGCCCAAACCAGCGCCGTTGGAACCACCTGCTCCTGCCTCCCATGGTCGGCAGTGCTGCCGGGAAGGCCTCACGGCCCCATCATACTCGCACCCCTGGCCTGTCTATCCCTCTACTCACCCACACCTCCTGTTATTTTCCGGCAACGGCAGCTGAACTAGTCAACCCTCGTACTCTCCACCGCGTGGGCAGCCACTCCACATGGGCATCCACTGCCGCGTCTTCCCCGGCTCCATGCCATTCCCTTCGTAGGCCTCGCCGTTGTCCACCGCCCTGATGCTCTCGGCGCGGCGTGGTCAATGCGGTCAACGACCGACTTCCATCGGAAGAGTACTGTACGTGGAGAGGCCGACAGCTCGGTCCATGGCCACAGCCTAGTTTTTTTGTGATTTGCCAAGTAAGTCGCTTTGTCAGGCCTGTTGGGCTGCAAATCTTTCAAGACGAGGAGAGCTTTCATTCGGCTGGCCGAGAAAATGGCCCATCAGTAATGAGAAATGGGTTGTACATTTTTAAAACACATCAAACAGGCAATTAGTTTCAAATATATTTTTTTTATTTCGAGATTTGAAATTACATTAATTTTTATGCATGGAGAATTTGTTGGATTTTATATTGATATACATTTATTTTTTAAATCAGTTTGAATGTGAGTCAAAATTTCGGGATTAAAAACAGTTCGGACCGCACCGAAATATGCAAAATTTCGTATAATTTTTTAACCGTGGCCACAATATGGGTGGTAATGCTAACAAAAAGAATATGGGCTCCAAGAAAAACCTTAATAATTAGCAAATGGGCTGTAAATTATTAGAAATAATGGCAGATGGGATGTATGTTGTTTTCCACAGATTTGAGGCTTTCCTAAAAAAAGGTTGACGCACAAGCAGTGACTGTTGGATGGCTATCCAACCACCGTCGTGCTTCTTCAATCTCTGCTCTTCCTGCTCCAGCTGCACAAACAAGAGCCGGCGGGACTGTGTGCTCCCTCCTCCCCGCGGCCGGCTCTGCTGCCGCGCAGGCCTCACCGCCCCACCGTACTCCCATCGCTGGCCTAGCCATCCCTCTACTCACCCACACCTGCTGTTATTCTCCGGCGACGGCAGACGAACCAGTAAACCCTCGTACAGTCATACTCCCCTCCGCGTGGGAAACAACGGTCGAGTCTTCCCTGCCTCCGTGACGTTCCCTTCCTAGGCCTCGCCGTCATCCACCGCCCTGGTGCTCTCGGCGCGGCCTGGTCAACGTGGTCAAGGACCGACATGCATCTGAAGTGGACTGTACGTGGAGAGGCCGACAGCTGGGTCCACGGCCGCACGCAAGGAAATGCCTCCTTATTACACGTAAAATAATGATTCTTCCATCTGACATCAGGGACTCACCGAAAGGGCCTCTGTATTTCATGACAAAAACGTTACCGCCGCTGACAGCTCAGACCCACCAGCTATATCTTCGCACGCAAGGAAGTGCCTCCTTATTACGCACAAAAAAATGAATACTCCCCCTGTTAGCTGGGACCTAGTATAGTGGCAGGCTGACTTGTGGGCCTACTAAGTTGACAGGGCCGGAGGGCTTTGTCAACTTAGTCAATATGCATGATTCTAGCTCTAGTGACCGTACGATGTCCATCCAACGGCCGTAGTGCTTCTTCAACCTCTGGTCTTCTTACTCCAGCCGCCCAAACCAGCGTCGGTCGTGCCTCGTGCTCCTGCCTCCCGTGGCCAGTTGCGATGCGGCGGAGGCCTCACCGCCCACTACTACTCCCACTGCTGGCCAGGCCATCCCTCTACTCACCCACACCACCTGTTATTCTGCGGCGATGGCAGACTCACACCGCAGCGAACCAGTGAACTCTAGTACTCATCTACGCGTGGGCATCCACTCCTGCGTCTTCCCCGGCTCCGTGTCGTCCCCTTCCTAGGCCTCGCCGTCATCCACCGCCCTGGTGCTCTCGGCGCGGCGTGGTCAACGTGGTCAAGGAACGGCTTCCATCAGACGTGGACTGTACGTGGAGAGGCTGACAGTTGGGTCCACGGCCGCAGCAAGGAAGTGCCTCCTTATTACGTGCAAAATAATTATTCCTCCACCTGACAGCGGGGACCCACCGGACGGGCCACCGTATTTCGCAAAAAAAACATTTGCCCCTGACTACTGGGACCCACCAGCTACATCTTCGCACGCAAGGAAGTGCGTCCGGGCAAAAAAAACGAATCGCCCCCCTGACTGCTGGGACCCACCAGCTACATCTTCGCAGGCAAGGAAGTGCCTGACAGTCGGGACCCACCTGGTCGAAGCGTATGTAGCGTTGTCATTCTGGTCGCGAACGTGTACGTACATATATAGTGGTGGATGTAGAGGCGCACACGTATCGTAGTAGACGCACGTACGTGTCGTAGTAGAGGCGCGCACGTAGCATGTACACGTACGTACAGTGGCCAGGGTGCAAGAAAGAAAATATGGCCACGTATGTGTACATACGGGCGGGGTCTCGAACGCCTACTCGCGCATACGTACGGCGAGGGCTCGTTGACATGGCTGGGTCGGAACGGAGAAACAGCGTCATCGTCGTGTTCATGGGGAGGCAACGGAATGCGCCGTGTTCATGGGGAGGCAACGGAAGGCGTCATGTTCATCGGGAGGCAACGGAACGCGTGGGAGCCAACTGGCTGGGTCGGAACGGAATGCGTGGTCGTGTTCATCGAGAGGGCTTGGACGGAACAGGCGATGGAAACGAGGCATGGCGTACCGCAGAACGGAGGAAACGGCCTTGTGTTCGACCGGCCACGTTCAAAACGGGATCCTGTTCATCGGGAGGGGTCTGGCGTACCGCAAAACAGAGGAAACGGACCTCCTACGGTCGAAACGAGGGTCATGTTGATCGGGAGGGTTGTGGCGTACCGCAAAACGGACAAAACAGACCTCCTACGGTCGAAACGAGGGTCCTGTTCATCGGGAGGGGTGTGGCGTACCGCAAAACGGGACTCCACGAGATACTGTTCATCTCCACCGTCGACCTCCTCCAGCCTCCATGGGCTCCTGTTCATCCAGCCTCCACCGTGCGCTACTCCACCGACTACTGTTCAACCACCCCTCCGTCGTCTACTATTCATCCAGCCCTTCACACCACGGGGTCCTGTTCAACCACCCCTCCACGGGCACCCCTCCACCGTCTACTGTTCATCCAGCCCTCCACACCACGGGGTCCTGTTCAGCCACCCCTCCACGGGCACCCCTCCACCGTCTACTGTTCATCCAGCCCTCCACCACACCATGGGGTCATGTTCATCCAGAGGCAACACCACCGCTCACTGTTCATCCAAACCCCCCCCCCCACAACGTTCATTGTTCATCCCAGAGGCAGCATCGATCGGCTTCAGTTAGCAGCAGTAGCGAAGGAATAGCTCGATCGGGTTTAGTTAACAGCCATCGATCGATCGCTCGGGTTCAGTAACGCGTAGGCTACAGTACGATCGCTCGGGTTCAGTTAGAGACCAATGCCTCGCTCGGGTTCAGTTAGAGCCAACACCTCGCACACACGCGCATACGTGTACGAGAGAAACGCTCATCGCTCGGCCCCCGACCTCCCCCCGTAACCGGGAACTCCCCGAAATTTTCCTCCCCCTCGCTTCTACCATGGTTTTTTCCATCATGGACGGCCCAAAGAATGTCATGCAGCTGCGTCTCTGGCCCGCCCAGGACGAAAAGCACATTTTCTGTCATGATGTTTTGTCATAGAAGTAGGAGCCCACCACATCTATGATGATACCGGGTTTTGTCACAATTATCGTCATAGAAGTGTCATATGTATGACAGAAAAAAATTCGTTCAGCCCAAAATGTCACGGATGTGTCTTTTTTTGTGCCACTACCTTGACACCACTGCACCCATGACTAACTCGGTGCCTCTTTGCGCCCACGGCTCCACGGCGACTTCCTCGACACCGGCTACCCTGACTTGACATCGACCACGGCATTCTTCGCACGGCTACCTCGACCATGGCTCCACCACCCTACGCTGTCGGCTACCTCGAAAACCGGCACAAAGGACTACCGCCTTGCTTGAGCAACCTCGTCAGGTTTCCACTCCAGCTATGAATTTCACGATGCGTCGACCGTTAGGACTATGGGGGGTGTCCGTCGGCTTGCCTTCGGATTCTTCTCAAGTCTTACTGTTTGCGTTGCTACGATTGTGACTGCAGGGGGCATGTTGAGTATATTGATTAGATTGGAAACATAGGTTAGACTATGAAATATTCTGGCTTGCCTTATACTGCAAGTAGATCATGTACTCCTATATACACTAGTAGAAAAAGGCCCATTTGTCCCGGTTCCAAAGGCCCATTTGTCCCGGTTCTGGAACCGGGACTAAAGGGTCGGGACTAAAGCCCAAAACCTTTAGTCCCGGTTCGACAGGTGGTGCTCCACGTGGCCATTGCGGCAAGCCCGGGCTGGAGGGCCTTTAGTCCCGGTTGGTAACACCAACCTGGACCAAAAAGCATCAACGCATCAGTAGCTCAGGAGCTGGGGTTTTTGTTTTTTTAAGGGGGGGGGGGTTGGGGGTTTTAGATTGTTAATTTAGGAGTTTCATGTATTGTGTTAGCTAGCTAATAGAGAAAAGTGACCTCTCTTATCTCCGTGGTTGGTCGACGCTACATACTATACGTATAGAGAGAACTCGACACGCTAGCTAGTAAGCAAATGAAGAAAACCATTAAGTACACAAGATCATCATGAACAAATATAGAGAGAAGTGATCGACCTCTCCTTCTCCGAGAGATTGGACGAACAAAAAGTTTTTGTATATCTATCCGACGCAACTAGCTACATATATACAATATAAGATCTCTTACAATCCCTAACATCTGAAGTCAAGTTCCGCATGGTATTCTCCGGCTGGATTGATGACGTCGTCAAGAAAGAATCCTGCCAATTCCTCTTGAATTGCTCGTATGCGATCTTTTGGTAGGAGTTTGATACGTCTCCAATGTATCTATAATTTTTTATTGTTCCATGCTACTATATATTCTGTTTTGGATGTTTAATGGGCTTATTTATACAATTTTATATTATTTTTGGGACTAACCTATTAACCGAAGGCCCAGCCCAACTAGCTGTTTTTGCCTATTTCAGAGTTTCGTAGAAAAAGAATATCAAACGGAGTCCAAACGGAATGAAACCTTCGGGATAGTGATTTTTGGAACAAACGTGATCTAGAGGACTTGGACTGGACGTCAAGCAACCAGCAAGGAGGCCACAAGGCAGGGGCGCACCTACCCCCGGGGCGCACCCTCCACCCTCGTGGGGCCCTCATGGCTCCACCGACCAACTTCTTCCTCCTATATATACCTATGTACCCCCAAACCATCGAAGAGCACCACAAAAACCTAATTCCACCGCCGCAACCTTCTGCACCCATGAGATCCCATCTTGGGGCCTTTTCCGGCATCCTACCAGAGGGGGCATTGATCACGGAGGGCTTCTACATCAACACCATAGCCCCTCCGATAATGTGTGAGTAGTTTACCTCAGACCTTCGGGTCCATAGTTATTAGCTCGATGGCTTCTTCTCTCTCTTTGGATCTCAATACAAAGTTCTCCTCGATTCTCTTGGAGATCTATTTGATGTAATCTTCTGTTGCAGTGTGTTTGTCGAGATCCGATGAATTGTGGGTTTATGATCAAGATTATCTATAAACAATATTTGAATCTTCTCTGAATTCTTTTATGTATGATTGGTTATCTTTGCAAGTCTCTTCGAATTATCAGTTAGGTTTGGCCTACTAGATTGATCTTTCTTGAAATGGGAGAAGTGCTTAGCTTTGAGTTCAATCTTGCGGTGCTCGATCCCAGTGACAGTAGGGGAAACGACACGTATTGTATTGTTGCCATCGAGGATAACAAGATGGGGTTTATATCATATTGCATGAGTTTATCCCTCTACATCATGTCATCTTGCTTAAAGCGTTACTCCGTTCTTATGAACTTAACACTCTAGATGCATGCTCGATAGCGGTCGATGTGTGGATTAATAGTAGTAGATGCAGGCAGGAGTCGGTCTACTTGTCACGGACGTGATGCCTATATACATGACCGTACCTAGATATTCTCATAACTATGCTCAATTCTATCAATTGCTCGACAGTAATTTGTTCACCCACCATAATACTTATGTTATCTTGAGAGAAGCCACTAGTGAAACCTATGGCCCCCGGGTCTATTCTCCATCATATTAATCTTCCGTCAACAAGCTATTTCTATCTTTGTTTACTTTGCAATCTTTAATTTTAGTATTTATCATAAAAATACCAAAAATATTATCTTATCTTCTCTATTAGATCTCACTTTTGCAAGTGGCCGTGAAGGGATTGACAACCCCTTTATCCCGTTGGTTGCAAGGTTCTTATTTGTTTGTGTAGGTGCAAGGGACTTGAGCGTGGCCTCCTACTGGATTGATACCTTGGTCTCAAAAACTGAGGGAAATACTTATGCTACTTTGCTGCATCACCCTTTCCTCTTCAAGGGAAAACCAACGCAGTGCTCAAGAGGTAGCAGAGTTCATCCCGCATCTGCCAGATCTAAATTGAAGAAGAGGGTCAATACATGTGTATGAATGAAAGTCAACACAAATGATGGTAATAAAATAAAATTGTGAATATTTTTGCTTACGCACTTCATGTTGTTTTTCAGAGTAGCCCCGCTTATTAGAGGCCGTCGCGTTGTAGATGAACTCACAAACGTAGTATCCACAGAAATCATTCCCGGCTTCCTGCCATAAGCACTTTACGAGAAATAGAGGTCAATCAAACTGATAAGCAAGCATGCTAAATGGTATTGATGAAACTAGCTAGAATCAATGGGATATGCATGGAACTAGGTAGTAGTACTTACTTTCGGGTGTTTAAATCGTAACTCAGTCGACAGTCCAGAGAAATTGCGGTGAACTCTTTCCAAACCCTACCAGACAAAGAAAATAATTACTTGATATCAGGAAATGAACAAATTTGCCAATATGGTACGATAATGATCGATTGAACTTACTTCTAGAGCATTCGAGTCATGTCCGCATAGTCCTCGGGATCTTTTCGTCTCGAGTCTAAGACGGTTACTTCTCCCCGCTCAAACTTAATCTCTTGGATAATAAAGTGGAACCTGCGCACGCATGCATAACTCATAAGTTACATTACGATAACCTCGAGTAATAAGGGAAAGCGGATATGCACAAGACAATAACACTCACTTGAAGTTGTAAGGAAAGAGTATTTTATCTTTGCTTTGATTTTTGAGCAATGATTGTAGCAAGTTGTCCTTGGTTTCTGAGACATTGTGTTTAACCATCCATTCATGTATGACATTTGGGTTAATGAATCCAATGTCATAGATTGGTGCTTTTTTGCATTCAACGATCTTCAGTCTCCATAATATAGTGAGGATAATTATATATACATGCATTGGAAGAGCTGAGCTATATATAGAGACTTGATTACAGAAGTAGTACTTACAAACAGTAGCAAGCCACGAGTGATTTGTCGAGGGCCTTTTGATTGTAGAACAGGAAAAACTCGTAAAAATCAACAATAATCAGATCTTGTCCAACGAAGTCATGCTCCTCTTTAATTCTCATCGTCAAAGTACCCTTCCCAAACTTGATGCAGGTTTCCATGTACCATTCATGGAATCTTCGCATCATCGTTGTTAGAGGAGGACTTCCATCTTTGACTAGAGGCTTCCCGTACTGGTATCTGAATTGGTCCACCTCCATTGTATCAAACACTACATCATCACGCAGGTAATCAACAGGATTGGTACTGGGCACCATCCCTGGTAGATTTGTGATGATATCGCTAGACACTTTGAGCAGGGGTACGATTGGTTCGCCTGTTCGCCGAGCTGGGGAATTTTTTCCCACTTCTTCGTTTTGCTAACCTTTTATCACTTGAAGTAGTTCCCGACTGGCGCGCATCTTCTAGTGTATTTTTAAGAGCGCGGACATGGTTGTCATCCGGCGAAGGCGGTGGTGGTCGCTTCAGGGCATCGATAGTGCACTTCGCTTTCACAGGATCTATCATCTCCTTCGAGGTGGAGGTTTCTTTGCAAAAGAAGTCCCTCACTTGGGCTTCAAATATCTCCGCGTTTTCCTCCACGGTCCTCTCGTATGGTAACTTCTCTAGAGGCTTGAGAGATGGACCGTATCTGTATTGCTTACCGCCTCTGGCTGTACTGCTAGACACCGGAGCGGCGGCGTCTCTCTTCCATTGTTGCTTACGAGGCGGAGAAGGAGGCGGAGTGCTCCCACGCGCCGGAGGAGCCGTAGCGGCGGCGGCTATCTTCCGCCGTTGTTGACGAGGCGGAGGAGGCGGACTGCTCGGACACGTAGGAGGAGGCGAAGGAGCACGCAGAGTGCCGGCCTCATGCGCCGGAGCAGCCAGAGAAGGAGGCGGAGTGCCCTGATCACTCGCCGGAGGAGGAGGAGGCGGATTGCCCTGACTCGTCGTAGGAGGAGGAGGCGGTGGCGTCTAGTTTGGAAGCTTGATGTACTTCTTCCGCCATAGACATGGAGTCTTCACAGAAAGAACTAGCTGAATCTCCCCTTCACCTGTAGGGTGGTCAAGCTTGAGCTCCTCAAATCCCTCCATTACTTCATCCACCATCACAACAACATAGCCATCCGGAATCGAACGGCAGTGAAAAGTTCCGTCGGGTTGAGGAGGTGCAACAGATCCGACAGCCACCTCCAAGGTGAGGTTTTGGCATTTTGTCATAAGCTGGCAATGTTGAGCCTCCGTGAAAGCATCCACGGGGTAGCTAGGAGATGTGAAGTCAGGCTGCTGAACGAGCTCGGTGGAAGCCACACTGCTTATCCGCTGAGATGGCAGGGTAGCTCCGGCAGCTCGCTGGCTCTCAACTTTTTCCTCTAGCTTTTGTACTCTTGCATTCAGCTTCTGCATTTAGCTTAGCTCTAGTTTCCTCTTCCTCTCCCGGGTTTTGTAACCGCTTGCATCGGGAAACCCAACCTTCCATGCAATGGAGCCTGGCGTGCCTCGTGTTCATCCAGGGTGCTCAGGATTCCCGAGGGCCTCGGTTAGCTCATCATTCTCTCTGTCGGGAATGAATGTCCCTTGCTGCGCTACGGTGATACACTTATGAAGCTTCTTGACGAGTGTTGCAAGTTGCTCGTCCATCCAAGCGCACTTCCCTGTTTCAGGGTCCAAAGTTCCCCCAACCCCGAAGAACCAAGTCCTTGAACGGTCTGGCCAGTCCAATGTCTCTGGTTCAACCCCTTTAGCAAGTAGGTCATTCTCAACTTTGTCCCAATACGTCCAGGCTTTGAGGTAGCCGCCTGACCATATGCGATGGTGAAACTTCTTCTTTGCAGCATTGTTCTTGTTTGTCTCTGACATCTTCTTACTCTTGTCCGATGTCTTGTAGGCCACAAATGTGGGCCAGTGATCTCTTATCTTCTCAAATCGGCCGGTGAATTCTGGAGTCTTCCCTTTGTCGACAAACGTTGATTTCAACTCATTCTTCCACCTCCTAAATAGATTTGCCATCTTCTTAAGACCACACGCCTTGATCAATGGCTCTATAACTGACTTATTCGGATCCTCCTCTGGCGGTAGGGTGAAATTTTCCTTCAGCGAGGTCCAAAGATCATCTTTCTGTCTATCGTTGACATAAGGAACTTGAGGGTCTTTGTTCTTAGGCTTATTCCATAGCTAGATGCTGATCGGGATCATGTCCCTAACAATAGCCCTGCACTGAGCAGAAAATGCTTCCTTGGTCTGCCTGGGTTCAATCGGTTGGCCGTCGTCCGAGATTGTTATGATCGTGAACCTTTCATCCTGGCGCAACCTTTTCTTCGGGCCTCGTCTCATTACCAAAGTTTGGCTCGATCCGGAGGGCTATAAAAGAAGAAAGAAGAGTTAATGTATGTACATGCCTGAGGGAGTCCTGGATTAGGGGGTATCCGGACAGCCGGACTATAACCTTTGGCCGGACTGTTGGACTATGAAGATATAAGATTGAAGACTTCATCCCATGTACGGATGGGACTCTCCTTGGCGTGGAAGGCAAGCTTGGCAATACGGATATGTAGATATCTGAAAGTGCAACTATCCCTAGGTGGTTTTGGTAATTCCTAACATCATATAGCTCATTGAGCTAACATTATTCCAAGATTAATATTTCAGGAAAAGCTCAATGAATGGCATGGCATGGATGAGGAAAGTGGATCCCTCAAAATTCTAAGGACAAAGGATTGGCTCAAGCTTCAAGATCAAGACTCTACATTTTATATTTTAGTGATCCAAGATCACATTGAGTCTATAGAAAAAGCCAATACTATCAAGGAGGGATGAGGTGTTGCTTAATGAGCCTCTTGCTTCATGTGCTTAGTGATATGCTCCAAAATCCTCAACTATCTTCCTACATCCACATTTGACCTAAACCAAAAGTCAAACTCGGCCCCACCGATTATTTCTATCCAGCGCCACCGAGTTTCAAATGTCATAGCCACTGCCACAAACCCTAGCCAAATCAGTCTCACCGATAGGGATCTCGGTCTCACCGAGATGGGATTGTAATCTCTCTGTTTCCCTTCGTAACGTTTCGGTCTACCCAAAGTGAGCGATCGATCCCACCGAGATTGCAATGTAAACTCTCTGTTTCCCTTCCGTAACATTTCGGTCTCACCGAAATGAGCGAACCGGTCCCACCGAGTTTACCTGACCAACTCTCTGGTTAGCTTATTACCAAAATCGGTCCTACCGAGTTTGTGTAATCGGTCACACCGAGATTACGTTATGCCCTAACCCTAACCATATCGGTCCTACCGAGTTGCATCTCAGTCCCACCAAAAATCCTAACGGTCACTAGGTTTGCTGAATCGGTCCGACCGAGTTTAACCATTCGGTCCCACCGAGTTTGGCAAATTGTGTGTAACGGTTAGATTTTGTGTGGAGGCTATATATACCCCTCCACCCACTCTTCATTCGAGGAGAAAGCCATCAGAACACATCTACACTTCCAATACACATTTTCTGAGAGAGAACCACCTACACTTGTGTTGAGCTCAAGATATTCCATTCCTACCATATCAATCTTGATCTCTAGCCTTCCCCAAGTTGCTTTCCACTCAAATCTTCTTTCCACCAAATCCAAATCCTCTGACAGAGAGATGAGTGTTGGGGAGACTATCATTTGAAGCACAAGAGCAAGGAGTTCATCATCAACACACCATTTGTTACTTCTTGGAGAGTGGTGTCTCCTAGATTGGTTAGGTGTCACTTGGGAGCCTCCGACAAGATTGTGGAGTTGAACCAAGGAGTTTGTAAGGGCAAGGAGATTGCCTACTTCGTGAAGATCTACCGCTAGTGAGGAAAGTCCTTCGTGGGCGACGGTCGTGATGGAATAGACAAGGTTGCTTCTTCGTGGACCCTTCGTGAGTGGAGCCCTCCGTGGACTCGCGCAACCGTTACCCTCCGTGGGTTGAAGTCTCTATCAACGTGGATGTGCAATAGCACCACCTATCGGAACCACGACAAAAACATCTGTGTCTCCAATTGCGTTTGAATCCTCCAAACCCTTCCCTTTATATTCTTGCAAGTTGCATGCTTTACTTTCCGCTGCTCATATACTCTTTTGCATGCTTGCTTGAATTGTGTGGAGATTGCTTGACTTGTGCTAAGATAGCTAAAATTTGCCAAGAACTAAAATTGGGAAAAGTCTAGATTTTTATTTGGTCAAGTAGTCTAATCACCCCCCCTCTAGACATACTTCCGATCCTACAATCTCCTTCCTTGTAACCGACTCTGTGTAACCCTAGCCCCCTCCGGTGTCTATATAAACCGGAGGGTTTAGTCCGTAGGACACAACAACAATAACAACAATCATACCATAGGCTAGCTTCTAGGGTTTAGCCTCTTTGATCTTGTGATAGATCAACTCTTGTACTACCCATATCATCAATATCAATCAAGAAGGAGTAGGGTTTTACCTCCATCAAGAGGGCCCGAACCTGGGTAAAAACATCGTGTCCCTTGTCTCCTGTTACCATCCGCCTAGACGCATAGTTCGGGACCCCCTACCCAAGATCCGCCGGTTTTGACACCGACAATACCAAAACAATTAATGCATCAATTAGCTAGTCAGCACAGGCTTAATTAATGTATATACCTCGTCGGAATTTGCAACATCTCCCTCCTCCGTTCGATCACTGGAGCCGTCATCACGGTCTCCTTCTTCCACCGCCATTCGGTCACCGGAGCCATCATGACCATGTCCTTCCTCCTCCATTGTTCGATCACCGGAGCCTTCACCCTCTCCTTCCAGACCATTGGTGTCGTTGAGATACGACAAGACTATTGGAAATATGCCCTAGAGGCAATAATAAAAGCATTATTATTATATTTCCTTATTCATGATAATTGTCTTTATTCGTGCTATAATTGTGTTATCCGGAAATCATAATACATGTGTGAATAACAGACAACAATATGTCCCTAGTGAGCCTCTAGTTGACTAGCTCGTTGATCGACAGATAGTCATGGTTTCCTGACTATGGACATTGGATGCCATCGATAACGGGATCACATCATTAGGAGAATGATGTGATGGACAAGACCCAATCCTAAACATAGCATAAGATCGCATAGTTCGTTTGCTAGAGTTTTTCAATGTCAAGTATCCTTTCCTTAGACCATGAGATCGTGTAACTCCCGGATACCGTAGGAGTGCTTTGGGTGTGCCAAACGTCACAACGTAACTGGGTGACTATAAAGGTATACTACGGGTATCTCTGAAAGTGTTTGTTGGGTTGACATGGATCGAGACTGGGATTTGTCACTCCGCTTGACGGAGAGGTATCACCGGGCCCTCTCGGTAATGCATCATCATAATGAGCTCAGTGTGATTAAAGTGTTTGATCACGGGATCATGCATTACGGTACGAGAAAAGTGACTTGCCGGTAACGAGATTGAACGAGGTACTGGGATACCGACGATCGAATCTCGGGCAAGTAAAATACCGATTGACAAAGGGAATCGTATACGGGATTAATTGAATCCTCGACATCGTGGTTCATCCGATGAGATCATCGTGGAGCATGTGGGAGCCAACATGGGTATCCAGATCCCGCTGTTGGTTATTGCCCGAGAGCCGTCTCGGTCATGTCTGCATGTCTCCCGAACCCGTAGGGTCTACACACTTAAGGTTAGGTGACGCTAGGGTTGTGAAGATATGTATATGCAGTAACCCGAATGTTGTTCGGAGTCCCGGATGAGATCCCGGACGTCACGAGGAGTTCCGGAATGGTCCGGAGGTAAAGAATTATATATAGGAAGTGCTATTTCGGCCATCGGGACAAGTTTCGGGGTTATCGGTATTGTACCGGGACCACCGGAGGGGTCCCGGGGGTCCACCAGGTGGGGCCAGCTGCCCTGGTGGGCCACATGGGCCTTAGGGGGTGCGCCTTGGCCTGCTTGGGCCAAGGGGAACCTGCCCCAAAGGGCCCATGCGCCTAGGGTTCCATCTAGGAGGAGTCCTAGTGGTGGAAGGCACCTCCTAGATGGCTTGGGGGGGAGGGAAACCTCCCTGGCCGCCGCCCCCTTTGGGAGATTAGATCTCCCAGGGCCGGCGCCCCCCCCCCCCAAGAGGACTATATAAAGGGGGGGAGGGGAGGGGGGCAGCGCACCCTATGCCCTGGCGCCTCCCTCTCCCTCTGCAACACCTCCTCCTCCTCCCGTAGTTGCTTAGTGAAGCCCTGCCGGAGTTCTGCTGCATCCACCACCACGCCGTCGTGCTGCTGGATCTTCATCAACCTCTCCTTCCCCCTTGCTGGATCAAGAAGGAGGAGACGTCATGCTTTCTGTACGTGTGTTGAACACGGAGGTGCCGTCCGTTCGGCACTAGATCATCGGTGAATTGGATCACGGCGAGTACGACTACCTCATCCACGTTCACTCGAACGCTTCCGTTGCAATCTACAAAGTGGTATGTAGATGCTATCTAATCTGAATACTCGTTGCTAGATGAACTCATAGATGGATCTTGGTGAAACCGTAGAAAAATTTTAATTTTCTGCAACGTTCCCCAACAGTGGCATCATGAGCTAGGTCTATGCGTAGTTCTTCTTGCGCGAGTAGAACACAATTTGTTGTGGGCATAGATGTTGTCAACTCTTCTTGCCGCTACTAGTCTTATCTTGCTTCAGCGGTATTGTGGGATGAAGCGGCCTGGACCAACCTTACACGTACGCTTACGTGAGACCGGTTCCACCGACTAACATGCACTAGTTGCATAAGGTGGCTGGCGGTTGTCTGTCTCTCCCACTTTAGTTGGAGCGGATTCGATGAAAAGGGTCCTTATGAAGGGTAAATAGAAGTTGACAAATCACGTTGTGGTTTTCACGTAGGTAAGAAAACGTTCTTGCTAGAACCCTAATTCAGCCACGTAAAACTTGCAACAACAATTAGAGGACGTCTAACTTGTTTTTGCAGCGAGTGCTTTGTGATATGATATGGCCAAAGTTGTGATGAATGATGAATGATCTATATGTGAGGTATGAGATGTTCATGCTATTGTAATAGGAATCACGACTTTCATGTCGATGAGTATGACAACCGGCAGGAGCCATAGGAGTTGTCTTTATTTTTTGTATGACCTCCGTGTCATTGAGAAACGCCATGTAAATTACTTTACTTTATTGCTAAACGCGTTAGCCATAGTAGTAGAAGTAATAGTTGGCGAGCAACTTCATGGAGACACGATGATGAAGATCATGATGATGAAGATCATGGTGTCAAGCCTGTGACAAGATGATCATGGAGCCCCAAGATGGAGATCGAAGGAGCTATGTCATATTGGCCATATCATGTCACGTTTATTATTTGATTGCATGTGATGTTTATCATGTTTTGCATCTTGTTTACTTAGAACGACGGTAGTAAATAAGATGATCCCTCATAATAATTTCAAGAAAGTGTTCTCCCTAACTGTGCACCGTTGCGACAGTTCGTTGTTTCGAAGCACCACGTGATGATCGGGTGTGATAGATTCTAACGTTCACATACAACGGGTGTAAGACAGATTTACACACGCGAAACACTTAGGTTGACTTGACGAGCCTAGCATGTACAGACATGGCCTCGGAACACAGAAGACCGAAAGGTCGAGCATGAGTCGTATAGAAGATACGATCAACATGAAGATGTTCACCGATGTTGACTAGTCCGTCTCACGTGATGATCGGACACGGCCTAGTTGACTCGGATCATGTAATACTTAGATGACTAGAAGAGGGATGCTTATCTAAGTGGGAGTTCATTAAATAATTTGATTAAATGAACTTTATTATCATGAACTTAGTCTAAATATTTACAATATGTCTTGTAGATCAAATGGCCAACGTAGTCCTCAACTTCAACGCGTTCCTAGAGAAAACCAAGCTGAAAGATGATGGTAGCAACTATACGGACTGGGTCCGGAACCTGAGGATCATCCTCATAGCTGCCAAGAAAGATTATGTCCTACGAGCACCGCTGGGTGACGCACCTATTCTCCCTGCAGAACAAGACGTTATGAACGCTTGGCAGTCGCGATGCGATGATTACTCCCTCGTTCAGTGCGGCATGCTTTACAGCTTAGAGCCGGGACTCCAAAAGCGTTTTGAGAGACATGGAGCATATGAGATGTTCAAAGAGCTGAAAATGGTTTTCCAAGCTCATGCCCGGGTCGAGAGATATGAAGTCTCCGACAAATTCTTTAGCTGTAAGATGGAGGAAAATGGCTCTGTCAGTGAGCACATACTCAAAATGTCTGGGTTGCACAACCGCTTGACTCAACTGGAAGTTAATCTCCCGGATGAAGCGGTCATTGACAGAATCCTCCAGTCGCTTCCACCTAGCTACAAGAGCTTTGTGATGAACTACAATATGCAGGGGATGGTAAAGACCATTCCTGAGGTATATGCTATGCTGAAATCAGCAGAGGTAGAAATCAAGAAGGAGCATCAAGTGTTGATGGTGAATAAAACCACTAAGTTCAAGAAGGGCAAGGGTAAAAAGAACTTCAAGAAGGACGGCAAGGAAGTTGCCGCGCCCGGTAAGCAAGTTGCCGGGAAGAAGCCAAAGCATGGACCCAAGCCCGAGACTGAGTGTTTTTATTGCAAGGGAAGTGGTCACTGGAAGCGGAACTGCCCCAAATACTTAGCGGACAAGAAGGCCGGCAAAACCAAAGGTATATGTGATATACATGTAATTGATGTGTACCTTACCAGTACTCGTAGTAGCTCTTGGGTATATGATACCGGTGCAGTTGCTCACATTTGTAACTCAAAACAGGAGCTGCGGAATAAACGGAGACTGGCGAAGGACGAGGTGACGATGCGCGTCGCGAATGGTTCCAAGGTCGATGTGATCGCCGTCGGCACGCTGCCTCTACATTTACCTACGGGATTAGTTTTAAACCTCAATAATTGTTATTTAGTGCCAAGTTTGAGCATGAACATTGTGTCTGGATCTCGTTTAATTCGAGATGGCTACTCATTTAAATCCGAGAATAATGGTTGTTCTATTTATATGAGAGATATGTTTTATGGTCATGCTCCGATGGTTAATGGTTTATTCTTAATGAATCTCGTACGTGATGATACACATATTCATAGTGTGAATACCAAAAGAGTTAAAGTTGATAACAATAGTCCCACATATTTGTGGCACTGCCGCCTTGGTCACATAGGTGTCAAACGCATGAAGAAGCTCCATGCAGATGGACTTTTAGAGTCTCTTGATTATGAATCATTTGACACGTGCGAACCATGCCTCATGGGTAAAATGACCAAGACTCCGTTCTCAGGAACAATGGAGCGAGCAACCAACTTATTGGAAATCATACATACTGATGTGTGCGGTCCAATGAGTGTTGAAGCTCGCGGTGGCTATCGTTATGTTCTCACCCTCACTGATGACTTGAGTAGATATGGGTATATCTACTTAATGAAACACAAGTCTGAGACCTTTGAAAAGTTCAAGGAATTTCAGAGTGAGGTTGAAAATCAACGTGATAGAAAGATCAAGTTTCTACGATCAGATCGTGGAGGAGAATACTTGAGTCACAAATTTGGCACACACTTAAGAAAATGTGGAATAGTTTCACAACTCACGCCGCCTGGAACACCTCAGCGTAATGGTGTGTCCGAACGTCGTAATCGCACTCTATTAGATATGGTGCGATCTATGATGTCTCTTACCGATTTACCGCTATCTTTTTGGGGCTATGCTTTAGAGACTGTCGCATTCACTTTAAATAGGGCTCCGTCGAAATCCGTTGAGACGACACCGTATGAATTATGGTTTGGAAAGAAACCTAAGCTGTCGTTTCTAAAAGTTTGGGGATGCGATGCTTATGTCAAGAAACTTCAACCTGAAAAGCTCGAACCCAAGTCGGAAAAATGCGTCTTCATAGGATACCCTAAAGAAATTGTTGGGTATACCTTCTACCTCAGATCCGAAGGCAAGATCTTTGTTGCCAAGAATGGATCCTTTCTAGAGAAAGAGTTTCTCTCGAAAGAAGTAAGTGGGAGGAAAGTAGAACTTGATGAAGTGTTACCTCTTGAACCGGAAAATGGCGAAGCTCAAGAAAACGTTTCTGAGGTGCCTGCACCGACTGGAGAGGAAATTAATGATGATGATCAAGATGCTTCTAATCAAGCTCCTACTGAAATTCGAAGGTCCACAAGGACACGTTCCGCACCAGAGTGGTACGGCAACCCTGTCTTGGAAATCATGTTGTTAGACAACGGTGAACCTTCGAACTATGAGGAAGCAATGGCGGGCCCGGATTACGACAAATGGCTGGAAGCCATGAAATCCGAGATAGGATCCATGTATGAAAACGAAGTATGGACTTTGACTGACTTGCCCGTTGAACGGCGAGCGATAGAAAATAAATGGATCTTTAAGAAGAAGACAGACGCAGATGGTAATGTGACCATCTATAAAGCTCGGCTTGTCGCTAAGGGTTATCGACAAGTTCAAGGGGTTGACTATGATGAGACTTTCTCACCGGTAGCGAAGCTGAAGTCTGTCCGAATCATGTTAGCAACTGCCGCATACTATGATTATGAGATATGGCAAATGGACATCAAAAAGGCATTCCTTAATGGTTTCCTTAAGGAAGAATTGTATATGATGCAGCCGGAAGGTTTTGTCGATCCTAAGAATGCTGACAAGGTGTGCAAGCTCCAACGCTCGATTTATGGGCTGGTGCAAGCATCTCGGAGTTGGAACATTCGCTTTGATGAGATGATCAAAGCGTTTGGGTTTACACAGACTTATGGAGAAGCCTGTGTTTACAAGAAAGTGAGTGGGAGCTCTGTAGCATTTCTCATACTATATGTAGATGACATACTTTTGATGGGAAATGATATAGAACTCTTGGACAGCATTAAGGCCTACTTGAATAAGAGTTTTTCAATGAAGGACCTTGGAGGAGCTGCTTATATATTAGGCATCAAGATCTATAGAGATAGATCGAGACGCCTCATAGGTCTTTCACAAAGCACATACCTTGATAAAATATTGAAGAAGTTCAATATGGATCAATCTAAGAAAGGGTTCTTACCTGTATTACAAGGTGTGAAATTGAGCTCAGCTCAATGTCCAACCACGGCAGAAGATATAGAAGAGATGAGCGTCATCCCCTATGCCTCAGCCATAGGTTCTATTATGTATGCCATGCTGTGTACCAGACCTGATGTAAACCTTGCCGTAAGTTTGGTACGTAGGTACCAAAGTAATCCCGGCAAGGAACACTGGACAGCGGTCAAGAATATCCTGAAGTACCTGAAAAGGACTAAGGAAATGTTTCTCGTTCATGGAGGTGACGAAGAGCTTGTCGTAAAAGGTTACGTCGACGCTAGCTTCGACACAGATCTGGATGACTCTAAGTCACAAACCGGATACGTGTATATTTTGAATGGTGGGGCAGTAAGCTGGTGCAGTTGCAAGCAAAGCGTCGTGGCGGGATCTACATGTGAAGCGGAGTACATGGCAGCCTCGGAGGCAGCACATGAAGCAATTTGGGTGAAGGAGTTCATCACCGACCTCGGAGTCATACCCAATGCGTCGGGGCCAATCAAGCTCTTCTGTGACAACACTGGAGCTATCGCACTTGCAAAAGAGCCCAGATTTCACAAGAAGACCAGGCACATCAAGCGTCGCTTCAACTCCATTCGTGAAAATGTTCCAGATGGAGACATAGAGATTTGTAAAGTGCACACGGATCTAAATGTCGCAGATCCGTTGACTAAACCTCTCCCTAAGGCAAAACATGATTAGCACCAGAACTCTATGGGTGTTCGATTCGTCACAATGTAACTAGATTATTGACTCTAGTGCAAGTGGGAGACTGTTGGAAATATGCCCTAGAGGCAATAATAAAAGCATTATTATTATATTTCCTTATTCATGATAATTGTCTTTATTCGTGCTATAATTGTGTTATCCGGAAATCGTAATACATGTGTGAATAACAGACAACAATATGTCCCTAGTGAGCCTCTAGTTGACTAGCTCGTTGATCGACAGATAGTCATGGTTTCCTGACTATGGACATTGGATGCCATCGATAACGGGATCACATCATTAGGAGAATGATGTGATGGACAAGACCCAATCCTAAACATAGCATAAGATCGCATAGTTCGTTTGCTAGAGTTTTTCAATGTCAAGTATCCTTTCCTTAGACCATGAGATCGTGTAACTCCCGGATACCGTAGGAGTGCTTTGGGTGTGCCAAACGTCACAACGTAACTGGGTGACTATAAAGGTATACTACGGGTATCTCTGAAAGTGTTTGTTGGGTTGACATGGATCGAGACTGGGATTTGTCACTCCGCTTGACGGAGAGGTATCACCGGGCCCTCTCGGTAATGCATCATCATAATGAGCTCAGTGTGATTAAAGTGTTTGATCACGGGATCATGCATTACGGTACGAGAAAAGTGACTTGCCGGTAACGATATTGAACGAGGTACTGGGATACCGACGATCGAATCTCGGGCAAGTAAAATACCGATTGACAAAGGGAATCGTATACGGGATTAATTGAATCCTCGACATCGTGGTTGATCCGATGAGATCATCGTGGAGCATGTGGGAGCCAACATGGGTATCCATATCCCGCTGTTGGTTATTGCCCGAGAGCCGTCTCGGTCATGTCTGCATGTCTCCCGAACCCGTAGGGTCTACACACTTAAGGTTAGGTGAAGCTAGGGTTGTGAAGATATGTATATGCAGTAACCTGAATGTTGTTCGGAGTCCCGGATGAGATCCCGGACGTCACGAGGAGTTCCAGAATGGTCCAGAGGTAAAGAATTATATATAGGAAGTGCTATTTCGGCCATCGGGACAAGTTTCGGGGTTATCGGTATTGTACCGGGACCACCGGAGGGGTCCCGGGGGTCCACCAGGTGGGGCCAGCTGCCCTGGTGGGCCACATGGGCCTTAGGGGGTGCGCCTTGGCCTGCTTGGGCCAAGGGGAACCTGCCCCAAAGGGCCCATGCGCCTAGGGTTCCATCTAGGAGGAGTCCTAGTGGTGGAAGGCACCTCCTAGATGGCTTGGGGGGGAGGGAAACCTCCCTGGCCGCCGCCCCCTTTGGGAGATTAGATCTCCCAGGGCCGGCGCCCCCCCCCCCCAAGAGCACTATATAAAGGGGGGGAGGGGAGGGGGGCAGCGCACCCTATGCCCTGGCGCCTCCCTCTCCCTCTGCAACACCTCCTCCTCCTCCCGTAGTTGCTTAGCGAAGCCCTGCCGGAGTTCTGCTGCATCCACCACCACGCCGTCGTGCTGCTGGATCTTCATCAACCTCTCCTTCCCCCTTGCTGGATCAAGAAGGAGGAGACGTCACGCTTTCTGTACGTGTGTTGAACACGGAGGTGCCGTCCGTTCGGCACTAGATCATCGGTGAATTGGATCACGGCGAGTACGACTACCTCATCCACGTTCACTCGAACGCTTCCGTTGCAATCTACAAAGTGGTATGTAGATGCTATCTAATCTGAATACTCGTTGCTAGATGAACTCATAGATGGATCTTGGTGAAACCGTAGAAAAATTTTAATTTTCTGCAACGTTCCCCAACAGTGGCATCATGAGCTAGGTCTATGCGTAGTTCTTCTTGCGCGAGTAGAACACAATTTGTTGTGGGCGTAGATGTTGTCAACTCTTCTTGCCGCTACTAGTCTTATCTTGCTTCAGCGGTATTGTGGGATGAAGCGGCCTGGACCAACCTTACACGTACGCTTACGTGAGACCGGTTCCACCGACTAACATGCACTAGTTGCATAAGGTGGCTGGCGGGTGTCTGTCTCTCCCACTTTAGTTGGAGCGGATTCGATGAAAAGGGTCCTTATGAAGGGTAAATAGAAGTTGACAAATCACGTTGTGGTTTTCACGTAGGTAAGAAAATGTTCTTGCTAGAACCCTAATTCAGCCACGTAAAACTTGCAACAACAATTAGAGGACGTCTAACTTGTTTTTGCAGCGAGTGCTTTGTGATATGATATGGCCAAAGTTGTGATGAATGATGAATGATCTATATGTGATGTATGAGATGTTCATGCTATTGTAATAGGAATCACGACTTGCATGTCGATGAGTATGACAACCGGCAGGAGCCATAGGAGTTGTCTTTATTTTTTGTATGACCTGCGTGTCATTGAGAAACGCCATGTAAATTACTTTACTTTATTGCTAAACGTGTTAGCCATAGTAGTAGAAGTAATAGTTGGCGAGCAACTTCATGGAGACACGATGATGAAGATCATGATGATGAAGATCATGGTGTCAAGCCGGAGACAAGATGATCATGGAGCCCCAAGATGGAGATCGAAGGAGCTATGTCATATTGGCCATATCATGTCACGTTTATTATTTGATTGCATGTGATGTTTATCATGTTTTGCATCTTGTTTACTTAGAACGACGGTAGTAAATAAGATGATCCCTCATAATAATTTCAAGAAAGTGTTCTCCCTAACTGTGCACCGTTGCGACAGTTCGTTGTTTCGAAGCACCACGTGATGATCGGGTGTGATAGATTCTAACGTTCACATACAACGGGTGTAAGACAGATTTACACACGCGAAACACTTAGGTTGACTTGACGAGCCTAGCATGTACAGACATGGCCTCGGAACACAGAAGACCGAAAGGTCGAGCATGAGTCGTATAGAAGATACGATCAACATGAAGATGTTCACCGATGTTGACTAGTCCGTCTCACGTGATGATCGGACACGGCCTAGTTGACTCGGATCATGTAATACTTAGATGACTAGAAGAGGGATGCTTATCTAAGTGGGAGTTCATTAAATAATTTGATTAAATGAACTTTATTATCATGAACTTAGTCTAAATATTTACAATATGTCTTGTAGATCAAATGGCCAACGTAGTCCTCAACTTCAACGCGTTCCTAGAGAAAACCAAGCTGAAAGATGATGGTAGCAACTATACGGACTGGGTCCGGAACCTGAGGATCATCCTCATAGCTGCCAAGAAAGATTATGTCCTACGAGCACCGCTGGGTGACGCACCTATTCTCCCTGCAGAACAAGACGTTATGAACGCTTGGCAGTCGCGATGCGATGATTACTCCCCCGTTCAGTGCGGCATGCTTTACAGCTTAGAGCCGGGACTCCAAAAGCGTTTTGAGAGACATGGAGCATATGAGATGTTCAAAAAGCTAAAAATGGTTTTCCAAGCTCATGCCCGGGTCGAGAGATATGAAGTCTCCGACAAATTCTTTAGCTATAATATGGAGGAAAATGGCTCTGTCAGTGAGCACATCCTCAAAATGTCTGGGTTGCACAACCGCTTGACTCAACTGGAAGTTAATCTCCCGGATGAAGCGGTCATTGACAGAATCCTCCAGTCGCTTCCACCTAGCTACAAGAGCTTTGTGATGAACTACAATATGCAGGGGATGGTAAAGACCATTCCTAAGGTATATGCTATGCTGAAATCACCAGAGGTAGAAATCAAGAAGGAGCATCAAGTGTTGATGGTGAATAAAACCACTAAGTTCAAGAAGGGCAAGGGTGAAAAGAACTTCAAGAAGGACGGCAAGGAAGTTGCCGCGCCCGGTAAGCAAGTTGCCGGGAAGAAGCCAAAGCATGGACCCAAGCCCGAGACTGAGTGTTTTTATTGCAAGGGAAGTGGTCACTGGAAGCGGAACTGCCCCAAATACTTAGCGGACAAGAAGGCCGGCAAAACCAAAGGTATATGTGATATACATGTAATTGATGTGTACCTTACCAGTACTCGTAGTAGCTCTTGGGTATATGATACCGGTGCAGTTGCTCACATTTGTAACTCAAAACAGGAGCTGCGGAATAAACGGAGACTGGCGAAGGACGAGGTGACGATGCGCGTCGGGAATGGTTCCAAGGTCGATGTGATCACCGTCGGCACGCTGCCTCTACATTTACCTACGGTATTAGTTTTAAACCTCAATAATTGTTATTTAGTGCCAAGTTTGAGCATGAACATTGTGTCTGGATCTCGTTTAATTCGAGATGGCTACTCATTTAAATCCGAGAATAATGGTTGTTCTATTTATATGAGAGATATGTTTTATGGTCATGCTCCGATGGTTAATGGTTTATTCTTAATGAATCTCGTACGTGATGATACACATATTCATAGTGTGAATACCAAAAGAGTTAAAGTTGATAACAATAGTCCCACATATTTGTGGCACTGCCGCCTTGGTCACATAGGTGTCAAACGCATGAAGAAGCTCCATGCAGATGGACTTTTAGAGTCTCTTGATTATGAATCATTTGACACGTGCGAACCATGCCTCATGGGTAAAATGACCAAGACTCCGTTCTCAGGAACAATGGAGCGAGCAACCAACTTATTGGAAATCATACATACTGATGTGTGCGGTCCAATGAGTGTTGAGGCTCGCGGTGGCTATCGTTATGTTCTCACCCTCACTGATGACTTGAGTAGATATGGGTATATCTACTTAATGAAACACAAGTCTGAGACCTTTGAAAAGTTCAAGGAATTTCAGAGTGAGGTTGAAAATCAACGTGATAGAAAGATCAAGTTTCTACGATCAGATCGTGGAGGAGAATACTTGAGTCACAAATTTGGCACACACTTAAGAAAATGTGGAATAGTTTCACAACTCACGCCGCCTGGAACACCTCAGCGTAATGGTGTGTCCGAACGTCGTAATCGCACTCTATTAGATATGGTGCGATCTATGATGTCTCTTACCGATTTACCGCTATCTTTTTGGGGCTATGCTTTAGAGACTGCCGCATTCACTTTAAATAGGGCTCCCTCGAAATCCGTTGAGACGACACCGTATGAATTATGGTTTGGAAAGAAACCTAAGCTGTCGTTTCTAAAAGTTTGGGGATGCGATGCTTATGTCAAGAAACTTCAACCTGAAAAGCTCGAACCCAAGTCGGAAAAATGCGTCTTCATAGGATACCCTAAAGAAACTGTTGGGTATACCTTCTACCTCAGATCCGAAGGCAAGATCTTTGTTGCCAAGAATGGATCCTTTCTAGAGAAAGAGTTTCTCTCGAAAGAAGTAAGTGGGAGGAAAGTAGAACTTGATGAAGTGTTACCTCTTGAACCGGAAAATGGCGAAGCTCAAGAAAACGTTTCTGAGGTGCCTGCACCGACTGGAGAGGAAATTAATGATGATGATCAAGATGCTTCTAATCAAGCTCCTACTGAAATTCGAAGGTCCACAAGGACACGTTCCGCACCAGAGTGGTACGGCAACCCTGTCTTGGAAATCATGTTGTTAGACAACGGTGAACCTTCGAACTATGAGGAAGCAATGGCGGGCCCGGATTACGACAAATGGCTGGAAGCCATGAAATCCGAGATAGGATCCATGTATGAAAACGAAGTATGGACTTTGACTGACTTGCCCGTTGAACGGCGAGCGATAGAAAATAAATGGATCTTTAAGAAGAAGACAGACGCAGATGGTAATGTGACCATCTATAAAGCTCGGCTTGTCGCTAAGGGTTATCGACAAGTTCAAGGGGTTGACTACGATGAGACTTTCTCACCGGTAGCGAAGCTGAAGTCCGTCCGAATCATGTTAGCAATTGCCGCATACTATGATTATGAGATATGGCAAATGGACGTCAAAAAGGCATTCCTTAATGGTTTCCTTAAGGAAGAATTGTATATGATGCAGCCGGAAGGTTTTGTCGATCTTAAGAATGCTGACAAGGTGTGCAAGCTCCAACGCTCGATTTATGGGCTGGTGCAAGCATCTCGGAGTTGGAACATTCGCTTTGATGAGATGATCAAAGCGTTTGGGTTTACACAGACTTATGGAGAAGCCTGTGTTTACAAGAAAGTGAGTGGGAGCTCTGTAGCATTTCTCATACTATATGTAGATGACATACTTTTGATGGGAAATGATATAGAACTCTTGGACAGCATTAAGGCCTACTTGAATAAGAGTTTTTCAATGAAGGACCTTGGAGAAGCTGCTTATATATTAGGCATCAAGATCTATAGAGATAGATCGAGACGCCTCATAGGTCTTTCACAAAGCACATACCTTGATAAAATATTGAAGAAGTTCAATATGGATCAATCTAAGAAAGGGTTCTTACCTATATTACAAGGTGTGAAATTGAGCTCAGCTCAATGTCCAACCACGGCAGAAGATATAGAAGAGATGAGCGTCATCCCCTATGCCTCAGCCATAGGTTCTATTATGTATGCCATGCTGTGTACCAGACCTGATGTAAACCTTGCCGTAAGTTTGGTAGGTAGGTACCAAAGTAATCCCGGCAAGGAACACTGGACAGCGGTCAAGAATATCCTGAAGTACCTGAAAAGGACTAAGGAAATGTTTCTCGTTCATGGAGGTGACGAAGAGCTCGTCGTAAAAGGTTACGTCGACGCTAGCTTCGACACAGATCTGGATGACTCTAAGTCACAAACCGGATACGTGTATATTTTGAATGGTGGGGCAGTAAGCTGGTGCAGTTGCAAGCAAAGCGTCGTGGCGGGATCTACATGTGAAGCGGAGTACATGGCAGCCTCGGAGGCAGCACATGAAGCAATTTGGGTGAAGGAGTTCATCACCGACCTCGGAGTCATACCCAATGCATCGGGGCCAATCAAGCTCTTCTGTGACAACACTGGAGCTATCGCACTTGCAAAAGAGCCCAGATTTCACAAGAAGACCAGGCACATCAAGCGTCGCTTCAACTCCATTCGTGAAAATGTTCCAGATGGAGACATAGAGATTTGTAAAGTGCACACGGATCTGAATGTCGCAGATCCGTTGACTAAACCTCTCCCTAAGGCAAAACATGATTAGCACCAGAACTCTATGGGTGTTCGATTCATCACAATGTAACTAGATTATTGACTCTAGTGCAAGTGGGAGACTGTTGAAAATATGCCCTAGAGGCAATAATAAAAGCATTATTATTATATTTCCTTATTCATGATAATTGTCTTTATTCGTGCTATAATTGTGTTATCCGGAAATCGTAATACATGTGTGAATAACAGACAACAATATGTCCCTAGTGAGCCTCTAGTTGACTAGCTCGTTGATCGACAGATAGTCACGGTTTCCTGACTATGGACATTGGATGCCATCGATAACGGGATCACATCATTAGGAGAATGATGTGATGGACAAGACCCAATCCTAAACATAGCATAAGATCGCATAGTTCGTTTGCTAGAGTTTTTCAATGTCAAGTATCCTTTCCTTAGACCATGAGATCGTGTAACTCCCGGATACCGTAGGAGTGCTTTGGGTGTGCCAAACGTCACAACGTAACTGGGTGACTATAAAGGTATACTACGGGTATCTCTGAAAGTGTCTGTTGGGTTGACTTGGATCGAGACTGGGATTTGTCACTCCGCTTGACGGAGAGGTATCACCGGGCCCTCTCGGTAATGCATCATCATAATGAGCTCAGTGTGATTAAAGTGTTTGATCACGGGATCATGCATTACGGTACGAGAAAAGTGACTTGCCGGTAACGAGATTGAACGAGGTACTGGGATACCGACGATCGAATCTCGGGCAAGTAAAATACCGATTGACAAAGGGAATCGTATACGGGATTAATTGAATCCTCGACATCGTGGTTGATCCGATGAGATCATCGTGGAGCATGTGGGAGCCAACATGGGTATCCAGATCCTGCTGTTGGTTATTGCCCGAGAGCCATCTCGGTCATGTCTGCATGTCTCCCGAACCCGTAGGGTCTACACACTTAAGGTTAGGTGACGCTAGGGTTGTGAAGATATGTATATGCAGTAACCCGAATGTTGTTCGGAGTCCCGGATGAGATCCCGGACGTCACTAGGAGTTCCGGAATGGTCCGGAGGTAAAGAATTATATATAGGAAGTGCTATTTCGGCCATCGGGACAAGTTTAGGGGTTATCGTTATTGTACCGGGACCACCGGAGGGGTCCCGGGGGTCCACCAGGTGGGGCCAGCTGCCCTGGTGGGCCACATGGGCCTTAGGGGGTGCGCCTTGGCCTGCTTGGGCCAAGGGGAACCTGCCCCAAAGGGCCCATGCGCCTAGGGTTCCATCTAGGAGGAGTCCTAGTGGTGGAAGGCACCTCCTAGATGGCTTGGGGGGAGGGAAACCTCCCTGGCCGCCGCCCCCTTTGGGAGATTAGATCTCCCACGGCCGGCGCCCCCCCCCCCAAGAGGCCTATATAAAGGGGGGAGGGGAGGGGGGCAGCGCACCCTATGCCCTGGCGCCTCCCTCTCCCTCTGCAACACCTCCTCCTCCTCCCGTAGTTGCTTAGCGAAGCCCTGCCGGAGTTCTGCTGCATCCACCACCACGCCATCGTGCTGCTGGATCTTCATCAATCTCTCCTTCCCCCTTGCTGGATCAAGAAGGAGGAGACGTCACGCTTTCTGTACGTGTGTTGAACACGGAGGTGACGTCCGTTCGGCACTAGATCATCGGTGAATTGGATCACGGCGAGTACGACTACCTCATCCACGTTCACTCGAATGCTTCCGTTGCAATCTACAAAGTGGTATGTAGATGCTATCTAATCTGAATACTCGTTGCTAGATGAACTCATAGATGGATCTTGGTGAAACCGTAGAAAAATTTTAATTTTCTGCAACGTTCCCCAACAAAGACATCACCTCTGCCGAGGATTATGACCCCCAACAATTGTTTTGTTTCCAAGTCTCCTTGCTCCATAGTTTCTGCAAATATTACAACATGGCAATTAATATACAAACATGAGAGATGGATATATTAGTGGCAAACATAGACCTAGGTAGCTAGCTAATCACAAGAAGGAATATTAATTAGTGGCCTCGACGCTTCTACGGTTTGGGGTGGCCTCGACAATGCTTCTAGGGTTTGGGGTGGCCTCGACAGCACTCTTTTAACTTGGTAAATTTGGGTGGCCTCGACGCTTCTAGGGTTTGGGGTGGCCTTGGCAATGCTTCTAGGGTTTGGCTCGGACCGCCTTTCTCATGAATGTCCAATGTCCGGAGCGCCTCTCTCATCTCGTCTCCACAAAACATCTCATCTCGTCTCGTCTCCACAAAACATCTCATACATCTCATCTCATCTCATTTCATCCAGAAAAATTTCTTTGCATATGAACATACATACATTTAATTTTTTTTCTTAAATGTAACATATGAACATTTTCTTAAATGAGCATATGAACATACATATCACCAAAAAATAGACTTTTTTCTTGGTAACAAAAAATGCAAAAAAGAGCATTATACAGCATATACAGACCATTATACAAAGAACATACATACATACACCGTAACAAAAAATGAAAAACAGGCCGGTGGTCGGCGACGATGAGGTCGGGGATGGCGATGATGGTTGGCGGCGGCGCTTAAGGGTGGCGTGCGGGGACGGTGATGATAAGGAAAGGGAAGGACGAAGGGGCTCATAGCACGGTCGTAGGGAACGAGAGCGGGCTCGGGGAGGGCTCGAGGTCGCCGGCCGGAATCGGTGTGGTGGCAGCCGAATGGCGTCGGGGATGAATGGGTCACGGGCGCCGGCGTGGTGCTTCCTCGCGGCGACGGCGACGACGGGCGCGGGCGACGGCGGGGGCGGCGGGCGGCATGAGGGCAGCCTGGCGGCGTCGATGTCGTTGGCGTGGTTGGGGGCTAATGCGAGATGAGAACTAAAAATTCCTAAGTGCTACCTTATATACCCAGAGCATTGGTCCCGGTTCGTGGCACCAACCGGGACCAATGCCCCCCTTTAGTCCCGGTTGGTGACTGACCTTTGGTCCTGGTTGGTGGGACCAACCGGGACTAAAGGGGGGCATTGGTCCCGGTTGGTGCCACGAACCGGTACGAATGCACCCCTTTCATCCCGGTTTGTGCTACCAACCGGGACCAAAGGCCTTGTGCTGGCGCAGTGCGGTGGGATGCTTAGTCCCACCTCGCTAGTTGAGAGAGCTCGAGAGTGGTTTATAAGCGTTGTTGCACCCACCCTCTCGAGCTCCTCTCAACTGCAGGCTTTCGGGCCTAATCTGTCACTCCTTGCCTGCGGGCCTACTGGGCCTGCTGTGGGCCTTAATCCTGGCCCATGGTTGGGTTTCTAGTCGTATTCAAGTCGTGGTGGCCCAGCAGGTGGCATTTTTTTTCCAGATTTTTTGTTTTCCTTTTTTATTTATTTACTTTATTTTGTTTCTACTTACAGCAAAATACTTACTGTTTTTCAGTGATTCTTTTTGCTTTTAGGTAATAAAAATTATAAACTTTCTGTTAGTGCCATTAGTTTTCCAATTTGAATTTTTTGAAATTTGTGTGAATCACTAGTTTGTGAATAACTTTACTGTAAAAATAGATTTTTGAGTGGTTCTTTTTTCTCTGCTATTTAATATTACTGTGTTTTCTCATTATATTCAATTTGGTAATTTTTAGGTTATTCAAAATGTCTGTTTTAATCAAAAACAGTTTTTGTTATTTTAGTTTGCTATTGAAGTTTCAAACAAAAAAATATTTATGAAAATTCTTTTGTTGTTATTGTTTTGAACAAAAAATACTTTGATAATTTTAGTTGCATAAATTTTATATAATTTTAGTTTCAAAAATATTATTGGTTTATAAAAGCTTTTTAGTTGATTCCTTTTGCTATTAAAGTTTCATTAAGGTTTTCTAGTTCATTCTTTTTGCTATTAAAGTATCATTTAAGTTTTCTAGTTCATTCTTTTAGTTCATTATTTTTGCTATTAGAGTTTGATAAAAGTTTTCTAGTTCATTCTTTGTGCTATTAGTTCATTCTTTGAGCTAGATGACCCTGAAATTGAAAAGCACTTCAAATGAACTCTGAAGAGGTTGAAAGCTGGCATGGTATCATCATTTCACCCACATAGCATGTGCTAAAAAGTTGAGAGGGTTATGACAAAAACTGGATGCACTTCGTTTACCAAATGGACAATCTCTTTCGAAGTATCAAGGTTTCGGACGAAAACTCATCTGTTACAAAGTGATTTCATTTTTATTAACTTATTTGAACTCCAGACTTTTTGCGTGTTCAAAATGCACCATTCAAAACCACATCATCAATTTTCAGTCTTTCTGACTTCATTTGTTATTTTTCATGCATTTACTAGTTTTTTGAGCTATATGACCCTGAAATTGAAAAGCTCTACAAATGAACTCTGAAAAGGTTGAAAGTTGGCATGGTACCATCATTTCACCCACATAGCATGTGCTAAAAAGTTGAGAGGGTTACGGCAAAAACTGGATGCACTTCGTGTACAAAATGGACAATCTCTTTCGAAGTATAAGGGTTTCGGACGAAAACTCATCTATTGCAAAGGAATTTTATTTTATTTAACTTATTGGAACTCCAGACTTTTTGTGTGTTCAAAATGAACCATTCATAGCCACATCATGAATTTTCAACCCTTTCTGACTTCATCTGGTATTTTTCATGCATATACTGATTTTTGTAAGCTAAATGACCCTGAAATTGAAAAGCACTACAAATGAACTCTGAAAAGGTTGAAAGTTGGCAGGGTATCATCATTTCACCCACATAGCATGTGCTAAAAAGTTGAGAGAGTTACGGCAAAAACTGGATGCACTTCGTGTACAAAACGGACAATCTCTTTCGAAGTATCAGATTTTCATACGGAAACTCATTTGTTACAAAAGGCATTTCATTTCTTCACATGTAACTACAGTGATATTCTAGATCAAAGGAATAATCATAATAGATGTGGAGAGAAAGTCTTGTGTCATTTTCTTATTGCGCCGTAACCATGGATATTCTTCATCGTCTAATAGGGTGCTTGGGTCAGCCTTGACTTTGAAGGGAGCAATTACATGAAACTTTTCATAATCTTCAGACTTGTCTGTCTTGCCCTCCAATCCCACGATGTCTCTTTTTCCTGAAAGAACTATGTGGCGCTTTGGCTCATCATATGATATATTCGCTTCCTTATCTTTTCGTTTTCTCGGTTTGGTAGACATGTCCTTCACATAGAAAACTTGTGCCACAACATTGGCTAGGACGAATGGTTTGTCTGTGTACCCAAGATTGTTCAGATCCACTGTTGTCATACCATACTGTGGGTCTACCTGTACCCTGCCTCCTGGCAGATTGACCCATTTGCACTGAAACAAAGGGACCTTAAAATCTTGTCCGTAGTCAAGTTCCCATATGTCCACTATGTAACCATAATATGTGTCCTTTCGCCTCTTGGTTGCTGCATCAAAGCGGACACCGTTGTTTTGGTTGGTGCTCTTTTGATATTGGGCGATCGTGTAAAATGTATTCCCATTAATCCAGTACCTAAGTCAACACAGTCGGAGATGGTCCCCTGGCCAACTAGTACAGCTCATCTGAAACAGTGTTGTCACCCCTGAGATGTGTTTGCAACCAACTGCCAAAATTCCTAATGTGTTCACATGTAATCCAGTCGTCACACTGCTCCGGGTGTTTGGAGCGCAGAATGTTCTTGTGTTCATCTACATACGGGGTCACCAAGGTAGAATTCTGTAGAACTGTGTAGTGTGCTTGAGACCAAGAATGCCCGTCCCTACATATTATTGAGTCCCCTCCTAGCGTGCCTTTTCCAGTCAGTCTTCCCTCATTCTACGATTGAGGGAGACCAACCTTCTTAAGGTCAGGAATGAAGGAAACACAAAACCCAATGACATCCTCTATTTGATGGACCATGGGATGCTTCCTTCTGGCCTAGTGCGTTTATGGAGATATTTCTTTAGGACTCCCATGAACCTCTCAATTGGGAACATATTATGTAGAAATACAGGGCCCAGAACGACAATCTCGTCGATTAGATGAACTAGGACGTGCGTCATGATGTTGAAGAAGGATGGTGGGAACACCAGCTCAAAACTGACAAGACATTGCACCACATCACTCCTTAACCTTGGTAGGATTTCTGGATCGATCACCTTCTGAGAGATTGCATTTAGGAATGCACATAGCTTCACAACAGCTAACCAAACGTTTTTCGGTGGAAGCCCCCTCAATGCAAGCGGAAGCAGTTGCGTCATAATCACGTGGCAGTCATGAGACTTTAGGTTCTGGAACTTTTTCTCTAGCATATTTATTATTCCCTTTATATTCGACGAGAAGCTATACGGGGCCTTCATACTGAGCAGGCATTCAAAGAAGATTTCCTTCTCTTCTTTGGTAAGAGCGTAGCTGGTAGGACCTTCATACTGCTTTGGAGGCATGCCGTCTTTTTCGTGCACACGTTGTTGGTCCTCCCGTGCCTCTGGTGTATCTTTTGTCTTCCCATACACGCCCAAGAAGCCTAGCAGGTTCACGCAAAGATTCTTCGTCACGTGCATCATGTCGATTGAAGAGTGGACCTCTAGGTCTTTCCAGTAGGGTAGGTCCAAAAATATAGATCTCTTCTTCCACATGCGTGCGCGTCCCTCAGCGTCATTCGGAACACATAGTCCACCGAGACCCTTTCCAAAGATTACTTGTAAATCATTGACCATAGCAAGTACGTGATCACCGGTATGGATGGCGGGCTTCTTCTGGTGATCTGCCTCGCCTTTGAAATGCCTGCCTTTCTTTCGACATTGATGGTTGGTCAGAAGAAATCGACGATGCCCCAGGTACACGTTCTTCATGCATTTGTCCAGGTATATATTTTCGGTGTCATATAAACAGTGTGTGCATGCGTGGTATCCCTTGTTTGTCTGTCCTGAAAGGTTACTGAGAGCAGGCCAATCATTGATGGTTACAAACAACAACGCATGCAGGTCAAATTCCTTCTGATTGTGCTCATCCCACACATGTACACCATTTCCATTTCACAGCTGTAAAAGTTCTTCAACTAATGGCCTTAGGTACACATCAATGTCATTGCCGGGTTGCTTAGGGCCTTGGATGAGAACTGGCATCATAATGAACTTCCGCTTCATGCATAGCCAAGGAGGAAGGTTGTACATACATAGAGTCACGGGCTAGGTGTTGTGATTGCTGCTCTGCTCCCCAAAAGGATTAATGCCATCCGCGCTTAAACCAAACAATATGTTCCTTGCATCACCTGCAAATTCCTCCCAGTACTTTCTCTCGATTTTTCTCCACTGCGACCCGTCAACGGGTGCTCTCAACTTCCCGTCTTTCTTACGGTCCTCTCTGTGCCATCTCGCATCAACTTTGCATGTTGTTTGTTTATGAACAGACGTTTCAACCATGGTATTATAGGAGCATACCACATCACCTTGGCAGGAACCCTCTTCCTGGGGCGCTCGCCATCAACATCATCAGGGTCATCTCGTCTGATCTTATACCGCAATGCACCGCATAGCGAGCATGCATTCAAATCCTCGTATGCACCGCGGTAGAGGATGCAGTCATTAGGGCATGCACGTATCTTCTGCACCTCCAATCCTAGAGGGCATACAACCTTCTTTGTTGTGTACGTACTGTCGGGCAATTCGTTATCCTTTGGAAGCTTCTTCTTCAATATTTTCAGTAGCTTCTCAAATCCTTTGTTAGGTACACCATTCTCTGCCTTCCACTGCAGCAATTCCAGTATGGTCCGAGCTTTGTGTTGCCATCTTCGCAATTGGGGTACAACCCTTTTTTGTGATCATCTAACATGTGATCGAACTTCAGCTTCTCCTTTTCACTTTCACATTGTCTCTTTGCATCAACAATGACCTGACGAAGATCATCATCAGGCACATCGTCTGGTTCCTCTTGATTTTCAGCTTCCACCATAGCAACATCACCGTATTCAGGGGGCACATAGTTGTCATCATCCTCTTCTTCTTCGTTGTCTTCCATCATAACCCCTCTTTCTCCGTGCTTGGTCCAAACATTATAGTGTGGTATGAAACCCTTATAAAGCAGGTGGGTGTGAAGGGTTTTCAAGTCAGAGTAAGACTTCATATTCCTACATATAGGGCATGGACAACACATAAAACCATTCAGCTTGTTTGCCTCAGCCACTTCGAGAAAATTATGCATGCCCTTAATGTACTCAGAGGTGCGTCTGCCACCGTACATCCATTGCCAGATCATCTGCGTGCATTATATATAATTAAGTGTGTCAAAAACCATTACAGAACATCATGAATAGATAAGTGACCAAATTAATAGAAGTGCATCATCACATTAAAACCAAAGTACATACATAGTTCTTATTGAACAACATATAGCTCTCCAGGGCATCTAATAATTGAACCATACATTGAAACTATGTAAAACATTTCAATGCAACAACAAATGTGATCATAATCAGAACTAAGGTAACAATTGATCCTATGGCATAATGATACCAAGCCTTGGTATGAATGGCATATTTTCAAAACGTTCTAATCTTCAAGCGCATTGCATCCATCTTGATCTTGTGATCATCGACGACATCCGCAACATGCAACTCCAATATCATCTTCTCCTCCTCATTTTTTTTCAATTTTTCCTTCAAGTAATTCTTCTCTTCTTCAACTAAATTTAACCTCTCGACAATAGGGTCGGTTGGAATTTCCGGTTCACATACCTCCTAGATAAAAAAAATTGTCACGTTGGTCGGCATAATTGTCATAAACACTAAATGAACCAAATAGTTATAAAAGATAATATATACCACATCCGAATCATAGACAGGATGAGCGCCGACAGGGGAGGATATCAAAACCATCGCACTATATAATAACAAATAATAATAAAATTAATAAAATTACACAAGTATCTATCTAAATCATACAATGAAGAACCTTTTTTTTCTTTTAGAAAGAAGATAAGATCAAGAGGCTCACCACAGTGGTGCCGGCGACGAGATCGGTGCAGGCGATCGACGACGGTGAGGATAGGGACGGGACAGGACGGACCGCCAAACCTAGACAAATCTTGAGGAAAATGGAGATTAGACAAGGAGCTTCGAGAGGAGAAAGCTTAAGTGTGGCTCGGGCATTTCATCGAACACCTCATGTGCATAGGAGGTGAGCCAGAGCACCACAAAGCTCTCCCACGGCCGGCTAGAAATACAGAGCCTCGCGGGCGAGCTAGGGGGTATATATAGGCATCTCATTGGTCCTGGATCGTGGCTGGAACCGGGACTAAAGGACCCCATTTGGTCCCGGTTCCAGCCACGAACCGGGACCAATGGTTGTGGGCCAGCAGCGAGGCCCGTTGGTCCCGGTTCGTGTCTATAACCGGGACCAAAGGGGTCAGACGAACCGGTACCAATGCCCCACAAGGCCCGACCGGTCCCCTAGCCTCACGAACCGTGACCGTTGCCTCCATGGGTCCCGGTTCATGAGTGAACCGGGATTAATGGGCTGGCCCTGCCTGGACCAAAGCCCTGTTTTCTACTAGTGATATATGCCCACGAGGCTCAAGCAATACAATCAACGAATTCTACCAATCCCCCTCTCCCTTCTAACAGCTGGGAATGCTCAATTTGGTCGTTTCCAGCGAGCCAAGCTCCAGCGATGCAATAGAGTGCTCGTGGATGGATCTCGTGGTGCAGTTATGCACGAGCGTGCACTCTATACATGAGTTTGCACGTGTTCTAGTGTAATCTCCCATTAATCTCTTTCACCTTTTAATCTACACAATGATGTTCCGATTCGAGATAAGGTCTACACGAAAAAGGCACTTCGCTGATGTGGTTCCATTTAGACGATCGGTTTGTAGTTTCATCGACTGTAAATGCTCAATTTTGTGTGCACATTTGAAGCTATTTTGGACGAAATTCATCCCGCATGGTCGACTGTTTGAAATTTCCTTCGACCAGTAGCTTCATCTCGACATTTCACACGATTTCCGTGTTGTACTTTCTCTGTTTTGATGGTTGTAGATGAGTAGATCTACACCCTTCTGGGTCGGCGTAGGAACGTCTATGTGTGGTATTTTCGTTGGAACGAGACTTCTTAATCTCTTTCAGTCCCTTCTAATCTACACAACGATGCCGATTTGAGATAAGATCTACATGAAAAAGATGCACAACGATGTCGTGCTTCATTCAGACGATCGATTTGTAGTTTCATTGACCGTAAATGCTTAATTACGTGTTCATGTTTGAAGATATTTTGATCGAATTTCATCAAATTCATCTCGTACAGTCGACCATTTGAAATTTCTTTTTATCAGTAACTTCATCTCAATGTTTCACGACTATCATGTTGTACGTTTTCTGTTTTAACGGTCGTAGATGAGTATATGTGTATCTTCCTATTGTACTATCACTACTAGGGAAAACCTTATACACAGAATCTTAGCAGCAGCGCGGTCTAAAAACAGGCGCTACTGCTAATTAGCAGTAGCGACCTTCAGAAAAGAGCGCTACTAATGACTAAGTAGCAGTAGCGCTCTAGGTGAAAAGAGCGCTACTACTATAATTGCCACGGTGTTGCCTCCCGGCTAGATATAGTAGTAGCGCCCTTCCCATGGACGTGCTACTGCTAAAGAACTTAGTTGCAGCGGTCTTCTTCAAAACTCGCTACTGCTAAGTATCACCGCAACTAATTAAGTTTAGTCCCATACTGCTAAGCGAACAAGGTGTTTATCACCTTAAATATGTTACTTCTCAACCTATCTCGAGCACTTGGTCTTCATTGAACTATATGTGTATGATTTGTGGTTGCAATATGAATCCTCGCCTGTACCTATACAGGTACACTGAGAATTCATGTTGACTATTTAGATTATACACAAAAATATCAATGATGACCAATGTATATTTTTGATGTTTTTACATTGCTTAGACTTATAGCGTTTTTTCAGGACAAAGCGTTACTGATATTGGGATAAACAAAAGAAATAACTGCTTCCATTAGCAGTAGCGGTTTTCTCTAAAACGCGCTATAGATAAGTTAGCTATAGTGTGTTTTCCATATGAACGTTACTGCTAGTTCGAGTTAACCACCCCCCGAATAAAAATTTCGCTAAGTTCTCCTTCCCCCTCCCCCTCCCCGGCCTATTCCCCTACTCCTGTCGCCGCCGCCCGAGCCCGAGCGCGCCTGCCCTCACCACCGCCGCCGCCGCCCGCCCTCAACCTCACCGCCGCCGCTCTCGACCACACTGTCGCCGCCCTCGACCTCACCGTCGCCGCCCTCGACCGAGCCCACCACCCAGGACCGCCGCCTCCCGATTTCGAGCCCGCCCTCGCCGCCCCTCCGTCGCCGAGCACCTCCCCGCCACCGTATCTCCCTCTGTAAGCCCCCCACCCCTCCCCCACCCCCTCTCTCTTTGCTTAGTTAGTAGATGATTTTAGTAGTAGTAGATGTTAATTTAGGGTTCATAGATAATGATTTTTAAAAGTAGTGGATATTAATTACTAGTAGTGATGGTAAACTAGTTGTATAATTAGCAGTAGTAGATGTTAATTAGTAGTAGATGTAGTAGTTAGATGTAAATTAGTAGTAGTGGATGTGCTAGTTTCTTTCTATTTATAGTAAGTTTATATTTAGTAAGAACGAGTTGAATTAATAGAACTAGTTTAGTTTTAGTTGAACTAGTTAAGTTTTAGTAGAACTAGTATAGTAAGTAAATTAATAACTAGTTGAACTACTTCATTTTTACAAAGAACTAGTTTTTTTATTTTTATACTAAGTTTATATTTAGTAAGAACTAGTTGAATTAATAGAACTAGTTGAACATGCCATATTTGTTGTTATTTTTTTAGTTTGAGCAATTATTTCATGTTTTGGTTACACCTCCGAGTGGCCTATGTTTTGCCGGAGTGTTGATTAATTTCCGTTCCGGCAAATTTCAGGTGCTCGATATGTCCTTTTTTTAGCAAAGGTCATGCCGGATTTTTCTGTGAATTCTGGCATGACTTGTGCTAGAATATGTACAAGTTTAATCTTTGAATTATAAACGTAGGAAATGTCGTACTCGGACGACGACAGTCTCCCGGGGGAGTGCAGCTGGTGCCACGATGATCAAGGTATGTGCGACAGGTTCGTTGAGCTGGATGAAGATCGGCCTTCAGCATTAAGCTTGAAGAGACCTTCGATGTTGAAACGGTACGCAATAACGACAAGTGTTTTTTTCGTAATTAAGCATGACTTCAACTATTTCAACGTCTAATTTTCATCTTTTAGAATTCGACTAGCTTATCCCATGCCATGCAAGACGCTATGTCTTGGAGAGGACGGGTTTTGAAGACCATGAAAATTATGAAACAAAGAAAATACACCTAAGGACCCATCATGATATCGATTTTGAAGTAAATCTGTACAATTCTCAGAGCGTAACCCATTTTGGTTGCTAAAATTGGGAAGCACTTTGCAAAATGTATGGTTTTTATGAGGGTATGATTGTCACCATGGATCTTGGTAATCCTGACATCGAGCAAGACAATATGGACATTTGGATCCTTGTTGATACGCTTCCGATTCTACCGCAATGTGAGTTTTTCAAACATAGTTATTAACTAATTTATATTGTTTATTTCAAAATAGTTGACAGCTTATTTCCATTGACAGCTTATTTTGAATGTTCAAAGAATGTGCAGAAGATGGTAGACAAAACTCACTACACTGATGGCTCCGAATTAATTTATAAGGAGAAAAATCATCTGATTGCTTATTGTACTTTTCTTGAGAATTACAATACCTATTATCGAACTCCTCCAAATTATGGTGAATACGTGCCACTAGTGCACGTGTTGAACCACGGTAACTTCTATGGAGATACCCTGGTAAGATTTTTTACAATTACGACATCCGTGCATCTTTTGCATACTTCTAAAACTAGTACATCATTGCTAACTAAGAAGTTATTACTTTGTTTTTCAACAGGAAATGCCGATGGATTGTGTGCCTCATCTGATGTATGAATGTATCAGAATGGTCGCCTTGCAGTTATGAACATACAGCCAGGTGAATCTAAGGAGCTCACCTGTGCATATCGGATTTCTAAAAGTGATGAACACATGCTAATCAAAGAATGGAAAAAATGTTTGGACATTCGCAAGGAGGTTCTTGGAAGTAACATTAAGCGAAAGGCAAGAATTGGAGACAGGATAATCTGCATTCTCCATGATGGAGGGTCAGGGGCTATCTTGTTTTTTGCTATTTTACCTTAGAGAATATAGTAGGTCCTAATAGAATGTAGTAGGTCCTATGAGGTACAATATGTTTATTATGTGATACAATGTGTTAGAGTTGATGATGTGAGGAGTACTTGTGATTACGACTAGTGACCAATTTGCTATGTGATGTCTCATTGATGAAAATGATGATCTTAAGGAGGTGTTATATGACAATAATGTATTATGATGATAAGTTGTTAATGATATGATGATGATGATGATGATATTTATTATATCATTGGGTGAAAGAACCGCGGATTAGTTTCAAGTGGATGTCCATCCACTTGAAAATAGTCCACACGGTTCTTTCACCCTGTGATGTAATAACTCATTATGATGTAAAAACAATTTCTAAATTCCTGTTGTATGAAAACTTGTGTAAAGGTGTACGAATACAACATGAAATGAAAAAGAAATAAAATACGAAATAATAGTAGCAGCGCGGACAGGGAGAAGTGCTACTACTAATTACCAGTAGCGCTCCTCCGTGAACTCGCTACTACTAAGTAGATTTAGCAGTAGCGTGGGAGGAGGCACGCTATTTCTATACGTTAGCTGTAGCGACTTATCAGTAGCGCATAGCCCCGCGCTACTGATAGGTCTAAAACCCGCGCTGCTGCTAGGCTCTTCCCTAGTAGTGTATACTAAGGTGGTCATGTGATGATTTATGGTTCAGACGAAAATCGAAGGGGCCTTGTTCTGTTCTCACTAATCATCATCAACCTTGCAGGATGGACGCCATTTTATGCTCGCCTCCACTGCCGGCGACGCGTGGTCGGCTTGCTCGCCAGCGGCCTACATAGACGCTGCCATCACGAGCACACTGCCAAGACACTCTACTGTAACTCTGTATATTGTGTGTAGCTGTTAGCTCTTAATCATATTGCACGTATGCAACCAAACACCACACACTTACATCAGCTCGGCCAATGAATGTGACCAAACGCCAGGCAAAATTGCTCCCCTAGTGCAGCCAGTTTACATGCAGGCAGTCAAATGATGTGCATATGATAAATTTTTTGCCAGTTTTTACCCAATTGAAACAAGTATATAAAGTGTCAAAAATAGAGACGGCAAGCAATCACGTCATAATTGTTTCTAAGAAGCATTCTGTCTACGCGGCTCATACAAGTGCACGCCTGTCGGTTTCTATCAGCTGATTAACAGCATGGTATAAAATGTCAGCCTATATATAAGTAGACACCAGCTGCTACACTATCACTGAACGAAAACTACACCTATCAATCAGTCATATATAACCAAGAATTTTGCATCCACATACATAACGAAACAGAACAAAGCAAACGACATGCTTTAGGGACGTGTTCTGACGGCACTGTTGCTAGCTAGTAGCTCAATATTTTGACAATTCGCATGTTAAAGTTGGTAGACAAGGAGCACTGTTCCCCTTTATGTATAGCTGGGACATACTTGCGTCATCAGGCACTATATGTAGCTAGCTAGCTAGTCAGCATAATTGTTGGCACTTAGCTGATGATCAGGTGAACTGCACTTGTCGATGAAGCCATGCATGGGCCACGTAAACATCTGAATGCACGTGTCAGGTCCTCCACGAGCCGCTAATTGCCAGGTTTCCAAGCAAAATTTTATTAAAGATGTGATGGATGATGCGAAAGCGAAACTAGCACCCACACGCACATACATGTATATTTTCAATATCTCCTTCTAGATTGAAAGAGGTGTCAGATGTGAATTAATAATTAAATATCCTCATTATGAACACCAAGCTCGACCCCAAATGATACAAACGTAGGGTTTAAATGGCTTGAGTCTTGAGAAGCAGATAACAGGTTACACTTGAGCCTTCAGAATTTGTACCTGATAAGTAGGAACGTGCTAGTTCACACGGCGAATATAGATACTCTCAACAACTAATACGTGGTGATACATGATTGGTGCATGTACCAGGCCCTGCCACGTGTCCCCGATGAGGTCACATCGAAGTGCTCTTGCCACTGCCATATAAATTTGCTGTTCATTTGACTACCACTTCCATTCTACTAAAGTGATTTTTCGGGGTGCCTTTTTACACCCGTGAAACAAATGTTGGGTGCACGTTGGTTGACATACGTAGGATCGATCGAATGTGCTCCAACCATTGTCCCTAATCAAAATGTCAACTGTTTTTTTTTTGTGTACCCAACAGAAGAGATAGAAGGAGCAAATTGTACAGTAAATAAAGCTCAACAAAGGAAATATGGCAATTGCTTTCGATCATATATATATGCCGATGTCAACTAGTGGTTAGTGTGTGTACGAGACTTCGGTCTTCTTTTTAGCTTGACACTAGCTAATCTGACTAAACTTGCTAATCAGATAATGAAATACCAGCTTAAAATTAAGTTACATCAAAGGTTTTTTAACTCATCGCTAAACTTGAAGGTTTTCAAAAGCTGTATAAACCACTCACTCAAAGATATGCGAACGTAAAACTACGGAGCATAGTCTTCAGGTGTTCGCATTCTCGAAGCATCTCGCAAGGCAAACTGACGAAGTGCTCCATTGTTAATCGCGGATGAAGAAGAGCAAGATCACAAACGGATGAACATTAGATCCACCAAAATAGAAACTTGATTCCGCCAATGCAAAGATGTAGATGGCATTGAGCTTAGGATCAAGTGTGACAACCATATTAGAACTATAAAGCCCCTTCCATGGCATGTCATATTTGAACCTTATCAAACCTAAAGCATACACTACAATATAAATGTATTTTATCCATGCATGTTACCATCTTCGTCGTAATCAATCGAGATGCTAAAAAAGACAAGGACATGAAAATACTCTCTCTCTCTCTCTCTCTCTCTCTCTCTCTCTCTCTCTCTCTCTCTCTCTCTCAATTTATCATGTAAAAAAATTGAATTATCACATTGGGAAATGAAAAACCTAGGATCGACCCAACGGGAGGATTTTTCTGATTAATTACTACTCCATATACTCACTATCTACTCACGAAAGGAAGTGAATCATGCAAAGGCATCATACGTGTATATCATCCAAATTAATCTTCTGGTGCAACTCGGTCATACACGGTTTCTACCTTTCGCTATCTGAGGTTGGGAAGATATGGTTAACTAAGTAGGTGTATTAGTTGCTGTCCAGGAACTAGATTTGTGTGGAAAATGACTCATCTGATGCCGTGCCGGAGCACAGAGCAGGAAAAGTGGCGCCGTCCAAAAGACTCGTTCAAAAAGGTGCCTTGTTAATTAATCTAATCAATCAGGTCACCAGGAACTGCACCGTAAAGCGGGATAATGTGGGGTTAGACATGGTCTTGTAGCGTAACAAAGTCAAGAGGACGACCAACATTCCCCAAATATTCTCTTGCGAATATGTTCGTTAATTGTTACTACCTCCGTTCTGGTTTATTAGTTCTTTTGAATTCTGTGCCAAATTTTGACTTTAAATTTAACTAACAAAATATTAATGCATGTCATAAAAAATAACATAATTGAAAACTGTGTTCAAATATGAATCCAATGATATAAATTTTTCTGGCATGCATTAATATTTTGTTAGTTAAACTTTTAGTCAAATTTTAGCACAAAATACAAAATGGACTAATAAACCAGGACGGAGGTAGTAAATGATAACTTGCATGATATATCAACATAGAAAATAGTGAAATTTTATGGAAATTCTGAAACTTTGTTGCAGTACAAATTAAACAAACACAGAGAAGTAAATAGGGGGGGGGGGTTATGTAAGAATAATGCGTCTGGATGGGACGTGAAGTTTCTACACCCAGGAGCAAATGCTCCTGGTGTGAACAGTAAAATCAAAAAAATTTAAAAAAAATCAAAAAAATCTGAAATTTATTTGAGGAATAGTTTCACAAATGTTTGTTCTGCATGCAAACTTTCATCACAAAATAACATTGGTGGAAGGTGTGGTAAAAAAACAAAATTATTGCTCTGAAAATGTTACTTACAAAAGCATTTTGGACCTCCGATATTTTTTTTGGCGCGGCTCCCACCAATGTGATTTCGCGACGAATTTTTGCGTGCACGACAAACATTTGTGTAAGTATGTCACAAAAAAAATTCAGAATTTTTTGAATTTTTCTTCTATTTTTTTGATTTTACTGTTCACTCCAGGAGCATTTGCTCCTGGGTGTAGAAAGGCACTTTCGGTCTGGATGCAGCTACTCTGCACCAGAGCTCAGCCGATGAGCCCAGCTGTGAACAGTAAAATCATTTTAAATAGTAAAAAAAATCAAGAAACTCAGTATTGTTTGTGGTGCAAGATGCTCATGCGCGTGATACACGTGTAAAATTTGCACATACGAGGAGCTCGTGGCAAAAAAATGGGTGCCTGAGATCCTTTTAAAAATAATAACACTGTTCACACATGATTTTGTCTTTTTTTCATGAACTCCTCAAATGTCCAAACACCCTGAAGTTTTGCATGAACATCACACGTTTAAGCATCTCACACCACCCAAAAAAATCGGATTTTTGGAAAAAAAAAAGTATATGTTATTTTTTTACTGTTCACTAGGTGTAGATGAGCCCGGCCTCCGAACTACATTTTCCGGTGCGTCTCCCTTTGTCTTGTTATTTCGGATTTATTTTTCAACTGGTTTTGTCTTTTTTTTGTTTGTCGAACTGTAGTTTATTTAACTTTTCTTCGCAAAAAACACCGGCCTCTGCAGCCATTAAGGTACGTCTCTCTAGTTTTTGCTGAAAAAATTCAACGAGCTGGTGCTGTCCTAATCTTCACCTGTGTCACACAATCACTGTTAATATAGTTTACAAATTGGAGATCAAGCTAAGTGAAGCAAGCTAGGATCTGACACGTGTGCCAGTAGGACCAGTCACTTGGGCGTAAAGTATTCGTCGGCGAATGGTAGCGAGACAGCTGCCCCTTTGCTCCCCAAGGTGGAGTAACTTAGGTGGCATGAAGCCCGCGTCATCGTCCATTAGTTTAGTGACACCCACTGACACTGTTGTTGCAGGTGACCTGACTACAAGATCATGGAAAGATCTTGTTAAGCTGCGGTTACTCTTAAATTAATCGAGACTTTAACAAGTAATAACTGCTTGGTTGCCAAAATTAGGAACATTACATCAGATTTGATGTATTTTAATTAGAGAACAGCTCAATGTGTACTGGAATAGATACGTGTGATGAAAATGAAATGGACCCCTGCGGTTTTGATTAATGGTTTCATGAGATTTGGTTTTGACCCCAGCTGCTGACTGCAGTTCTAACTTGCACGCCTGATAGTGTTGCTGTGGGTGCTGTCATTTTAACTGACAGTTGGCAGAAGCTGAGTCAGCATTTTATACTGGTGCATTTTCACCGACTGCTTAGACGAGAGACACGTACGGCGTCTGAGGAGGAATTTACTGATATTCTTCTGTTACAAACGTACCAATTTGGAGGAATTTTGGACTCGCGCACCACGTCAAAAAGCGAGCAAAGCGTGGGCGGTGGCTCGGTCGGTCTTCTCCGTGTCTGTGTGAGAGGCATCAAATTGCAAGGCACATCCCACGTGCTGCGCTGCTCCACAAGCGGCAGTCCCCATCAGAGCAGTGGTCAAGCCTTTCCATTCTCTGTTTCTTCCTTTTGTTGGAGGCTGTCCATGGACAAGTGCTGATAATAAGCACCAAATGGAAAGGCTTAAGCCAACACGATACTCGTAAAATTATCAACTGATGCACGCATCCATCTTTATAGACCGGTTTACTGGGAATGAACTATTGGAGCATCTCAATCAAATCTCTTAAAATTTAGCCCCTTATATGGCTCATTATCCTTTAAAATTTAGGTCCCAAAAGAAATCACACAAAATTGAAAGATAGCTCTATCTGAATTAAACAACATTGCAGACCGCAAACATAGATATAACCACAGATACCATAAATAGGTTCAAACTACAAGGCATAATATGGATTTGAAGTAGTCCATTAAAAAAACATCCGCCCTCCTCCGCCGCTATGTCGGCCTTGATCATCGCCCAATCCACGCTGCCCGTGGTAGAGCCACCGGAGCCTGAGCCGTCCAACGAAATCTCGATCACGTCCGCTCCTCCCTCCCCCTCCCACCACCCACCACCCACCAGATGGCACAGCCTTGCCCTCGTTGGCCATCCCCTTCTTGTACAACTCGAGCTGCCGACGCTCCTCGGCGACGAGCTCCGGACGCATCCGGCAGAGCTCGTCCATGTACTCATCGTCGGCGCGCCGCCTGGAGCCGCTCGAAGGTTTGTCGGTTCTCCCGCAGGCCGTAACTCATGGCAGGGGACCATCCGATGGTCGATGTCGACGGCCGTTGGGACGTTGCGGTTGCCGATGAGAAAGCTCAACATCACTTTGTTGTCGTAGAGCACCACCGCCTTGATGTTGTACGCCCTTGCCTCCAGCTCCGCCGATCGGAAGGACCACGGCCAATACCGGATGTCTGTGTCTGTATCCTTGATTTTCGACACCCATGTCCTCCACGGCCACTGTCGCACGCCCTGGTACTTCTTATGCGGCGGCGCCGGCAGGTCGGTGAAGATGAAGGATGGGGGACGCCACCGTGACCTCTATTCGGCTGTGCACCGCGGCATGGATTCGCGCTTCAAATTGGCGGCGGCGACCTCTGACAGCTAGATCCCACCATTTTGGAGTGGTGTTGGCCTATTGGAAGCGTGGGGAGGTGTGGGGTGGTTGCGGTGCTCGCGGTAGGCCCGGCGGGGTATCTGGGGTGGATTTGGGGCATCTACGTCATTCGTGCGAGGGAGAGGGGCGGTGCGCGGGGGAAGGAGGGGAGAGAGACAACATATAAAGGATCGGCTAGGTGCAGTTTTACCCCTCAAAACCAATTTTTCGTATTCTAAATCCTTTTAGGGGATTGGCTGGAGATGCTCTTAGAGTCCGGTCTATCTCCTTAGATGCCTTTGATTGGTGCTTATCCAGGCCCTCCTTGATGAATTGTTGGGTGAGTAGCTTGAAACGGCAACAGTGGGTAACATACCCAAACCTCAATTCCTGGATATATCTGTTGGTTATCGCCGCTAATTGGTAAGACTGGCAATAGAGAGGATGCATCTGGCCGATTCTCCCCCGAAATCAAGCAATAAGAGAATACAAGAAACAAAGGTGGCGTGAGCCCCATGCATGCATGCACGCATGCCTGATCCCTCGTGCTTCTCGTGCTAACCTGAAACAGAAAGCATGCATCATGGATATACGATCAGCCAGGGAGAGGTAGGGGAATGACGTCTTAGGTTCTTCTTTTCCACATTCGTGCCCACCACATGTTCTCATGTTGATCGCAGAAGAGATCATTTCTTGACAACTTAGTTATGTCCGGCAAATGTTCTCGTCTTTGGGCACCTTTTTCCAAGAACACTTTAGATAGTATATACTCCCAAGTTAAGCAATTCCGTGTCAGCAAGGGCTCTGATCCCGTGTGGACTGGTGGAGTGATTAGCGCCTGATAGTGCACATTAACGATCGAATTCTTCTCTTTGCAGCAAGTGTTTTGTGGCGTGCATGCAGTGCAACTGCAATGGTACGTTCGTAGCTAGGCCGCTCGTTCCATGGAGACCGACGCCTCAATGGCTGGGAATGAGCAATCTTCTGATTGAAAACGCCAAATCGATAGATACAGATTTTGTGTACATACGTACCTAGCTAGGGAAGAAAGATATGTAGGGTGAAGGTGGTGTGGAGGAGAGACCAAGGCCGGCCGGTTGGACCAAGACGGGAGAGCAGCCTAGTTTCCATCCAACCATTTCATATATGGATGTGTGCATCTGACGATACAGACAGCAAAATAAAGTTTTCAACCAAAAGTACTAATATCGACATGTTTTCAATACAGCCAAGCAGGTATTAATACCGTCATGGTTTATTGGTCCCTTCGTATTTTATGCTTATTTTTTTACCATACATTTAACTAACAAAATATTTAATGCATGTCATAAAAAATTATATTGTTGGATCCGTATATGAACATAGTTTTAATGATATTATTTTTGATGACATGCATTAACCTTCTGTTAGTTAAATTTAAGGTCAAAATTTCACACAAAGTAAAAAAAAAGACCAATAAACCAGGACGGAGGTGGTATGTTAGGTTCTGTGCATCACGTGAATCTAGGCAGATACTGGGGCCGCTCAGGTTCCTTGTCTAACTGAAGAAAAAATTGTGTTTGAAAAAAAAGAGGGATGTTTAGGAAATCAGCGTTTTGGGCGTTGTGCTCCATGGAGCTAGGTATTTTAAAAATAAAATAGAAAATCAAGTGTACACTTCCAAATAAATTTGAATTTGTCTCTGTATATACCTGTAGATATGGCCTGCATATGAGCAAATTTGATTAAAATAATTATTTGTAAGCTACATCAAAGACGCTTTGAAAAATTATTTGATATTTTTAAACATTTAGTTCATTTATTTAAGAAATTTCCACTGCATACTTGGAATTTTAGGGTAATCTCAAACAAATGAACCCTTAATTTTGGGTAAACCAATATCGAGTATAGTTTTGGAATAATTTGTCTCAAAATTTGCCCACAACTTTAAAACTATCATGGAAAGGATATATTTGAATTTTTTTATTAATACTAATGACTATAAGAGGATACCACACATGTATTTATTGGGTAAGGGAGTATATTAATATTTGAATTTTTAGAGGAGCAAGGCTCGCATCGTTAGAAATACCCAAAAACATGCAAATGTTCGAGACCTTTATTTGTGTAAGTTGGTATGAAAAATTGAGAATCATTTATCTCAGCGGAAAACAATATACTACTTCCTTATAATAGCATCATTATTTCACACATTTTTTTACGGTCTAGTTTTCTCCCTCCTCCCTCCTCAAGTGAAATTCCTTATGTAGGTTAAAATCCGAGTGAAATACATGTATTAATTATTTGGACCCAAAGGGAGGGAAATTTAATTTCAAAAAAATTTAAAGCAAAAGAAACAAATAAACGATTGAACTTAGAAGCAATTTTGAGGCATTACTTAGTTCTAGGGTAAAGCAAACTATTTTGCAAGTATTTAATAATGTAATGTTTCTGTTTTTAATGGTTTTTGAGTTCTCATGCAACCCATAAATTGTCGAGGACCGTGTCATTGGATATCAGAATTCATGCAAGTGCAAACAAGATGAAAAAAAAAGTATTTATCTCACAACAATTTCTGAATGAACAAAAAATAAAATACCCACTTTTAAAAATATTTAACCTCACATGCCAACACCTTTAAATCTTGATCCACACATACCAAGAACCCGGATTTTCTAACGGAGCTGCTACATAAAGAAGAAGGATACATTGTCCACTCCTACTTTGAGACCGTTAGCTTTCTAGTGTTTATAGTAAATATGTGTATAAGATTGCATATACCGTATGTCGGACCCCACTCGGTAAATATTCTTCTAATAAGAAAACAGAACGACAAATAATACCATTTTTTCCAAATTTCCTTGAGTAAACTACAATTGCCACATTTTTTAAATGTTGCTAATATTACTTAAATATGGCCCAAATAATTGAAAACTGTGTGAAATGTTTATGGAATATTTATAAAAGAATATTTAAATGAAACTAAAATAATTGAAATGCGTATGAAATTTATAAATTATATTATTAAACTCTTTTCAGACAGCACTTTTTTCTTCTTATACATAATGTTTTTGAATTCGATAGGAGAAATACTAAAGCATTGATTGCGAAGTTATGGAAGTCCTGACTCAAAAACTTTGTTGTAGTAATTGAAATTTATGCTTGTTTAATATTTCCCAAGTTAATATGTGACTCAAATAATTGAATGACTGTGGAAGACTTTGAATGATATTTTTGGATTATGTAGACATAATGAATTTTTGTATATGCATTACTTTTGTAAAATAAAAAAACTAAAACAATTCAAAATTGAGTAAAATGCCTCGAAAATTAAATTCAATATGAATAAAATATTTTTTATTAAAATAATAAAATATTAAATATTCATTTTATTATTAAAAACATAATGTTTTATGTGTCATCAAAGTAAATAAATTCATGACAAATACTTTGAACATATCCAAAGAAAGAAAAACTAACTTGTTTCAAATATTATTTTTTGGGATTCACAGTGAAGCAATATGAAATCTGTATAAAATTAATTACTAATTTTTATTAAAATATTGAGTTTGTATATTGTCGCCAAAATTGATCCAAGTATGAATAAACTAAGCTAAAAATGTGTGCTCATATATGAATTTTTTTCTAATTAGTTTTGTAAAATGATTGAAAACTTACAAAATAATAACTAAAATTGTGTGTGATGTTTACACCGATTATTCCTTAACCGGTTGAAAATTTTGTGAATATTGCTTATGTTTGATAAAATGAAACATGGCTACGCATATTTATTTTCTCTAACATTCAAAAAGTCACTAAAATAATGGAAGATTTCTTGGAACATATATTTGAAGATATACAAATAAGAAACATTTAAAACTCTACGAGAATCACACTATTTATTTGGTTTCAAATATTATTGCTTTGAGAACCTTGGGTGGGGTCCTCATTCCACATGCCAAATACTGAAATGCATAATTAAACTGGATAAACTATATTTTGCAAACACACACACACACACACTAGAGATACATATCTGATTAAAAAACACTAGAGTTTATTATTGACTTAAAAATGAAAAAAAATAATTAAACATTATGTGCATTGTTTATACCATTTTTTCCTCTAGAGTGAGTTAAATATGAATAAAAATATTGAAAATTGTCTCAATATTTCTGAAGTATGTTTGCAACAAGGAAACATGGCTACAAACTTTTTTTCTCAAACATCTTGAAGAGTCACTGAAATAAATGGAAGACTCCTTGAAAAATACATTTGAAGATACACGAATAAAAACAATTTTGCAAAACACTTGAAATTCTAGTGGAATAACAGTAATGAAACTTCTTGCTAAACTAGAACAATGCTCATTCGTTGCAGCGGAATATAAATATTCTAATACGTTAGCTTGCGATATACCTGCCCATAATATGTGATTGTGTAAATAAATGTTCGTCAAATTCTATCTGTGATTTACCTTATATTCTGATCGGGAGTGATTTACATGCCCATAATATGCGATTGTGTGAATAAATGTTCATCAAATTCTACCCGTGATTTACCTTATATTTGGATAATAAGTTTGGTAAAGTGAAATTGGTTCAGAAGGTAAGTAAATTTCGGTGATTGATTGTTATACGAGAAGGTTGGATGGAGGGGTGGTGGGAAGAAAGGGAAACGGAAGCATTACGTTCTTTTTAAGTAGTAGAGATATTGTTATTTTGAGAACCTTGGGCGGGGTCCACACTACGCATGTCAAATCAAATACTGAAGTGCATAATTATACCGGACATACAAATTTTTCGAAGAAAAATGGAGGTACAAATCTAGTCAAAGAGAATACCCTCTGGCGTGGTATAGCATACCTTTGGAGCTGGCAGCACGCTATTGGTTGGGTGCACGCGCGAAGCGAAGTGAGAAATCCCGAAATTGCCTCCAGGGGGAAAAGGAAAAGAAGAACGCGGTGGTCGGGAGTGGGGGTGGGGAGTGAGGGCGCACCACGTGGTCTCCTGCCACTCCGCTCTCCTCCGGCGCTCTTCGACGCTCCCCTGTCCCTTCTCCCCCCCTCCCAAACTCTATAAATATCCCTCCCGCCATTCCCCCCTTCACCATCCCATCTCATCTCACTCACTCCCACCTCCCACTTCATCCTCTGCTCTCGCCTCTCCTCTTCTCTCCCCCCAACAAACCAAGAACGCCGATCATCCGCGCTCGCTCGCTCGCCGGAGAAAAATAGAATCCACCGGACTGTCCTCGTCTTCCTCTCGCAAGGATCAGCGATGCAGACTCTGTCCGCGCAGCCCCTCGCCTCCTCCTCCGCCTCCTCTTCTTCTGTACAGCGCCACCATGGGCGCCGACGCGGCCCCAGCTCCGCCCGGGTCGCGCCCCGCGTGGCCGCCGCGGCGGCCGACTCGGTCCTGATCGCCTCGAAGTCGACCAGCACGGCCCGCGCGCCGGCGTACGTGTCATCGCCCTCCACCAGGAAGGTTCCCGGGTACGAGCAGTCCGCGCCGCCTGCCATTGCCTCGCCGCAGAAGCAGGGGGATGAGCAGAGCCTCAACTTCTTCCAGCGCGCGGCGGCCGCGGCGCTCGACGCCTTCGAGGAGGGGTTCATCCACAATGTCCTGGAGCGGCCCCACGCGCTGCCGCGCACGGCCGACCCGGCCGTGCAGATAGCCGGCAACTTCGCCCCCGTCGGCGAGCAGGCCCCCGTGCGCGCCCTCCCGGTCTCCGGCCGCATCCCGCCCTTCATCAACGGCGTCTACGCCCGCAACGGCGCCAACCCCTGCTTCGAGCCCACGGCGGGGCACCACCTCTTCGACGGCGACGGCATGGTGCACGCCATCCGCATCCGCAACGGCGCCGCCGAGTCCTACGCCTGCCGCTTCACCGAGACCGCGCGCCTCTCCCAGGAGCGCGCCGCCGGGAAGCCGGTTTTCCCTAAGACCATCGGCGAGCTCCACGGACACTCTGGCATCGCGAGGCTGGCTCTGTTCTACGCGCGGGGCGCCTGCGGCCTCGTCGACCCGTCCCACGGCACCGGCGTCGCCAACGCCGGCCTCGTCTACTTCAACGGCCGCCTCCTCGCCATGTCCGAGGACGACCTCCCGTACCAGGTCCGCGTCACCGCCGGTGGCGATCTCGAGACCGTCGGTCGCTACGACTTCGACGGCCAGCTCGACTGCGCCATGATCGCGCACCCCAAGCTCGACCCTGTCTCTGGCGAGCTCTTTGCGCTCAGCTACGATGTCATCAAGAAGCCGTACCTCAAGTATTTCTACTTCCACGCCGACGGCACCAAGTCCGCCGACGTCGAGATCGAGCTCGACCAGCCCACCATGATCCACGACTTCGCCATCACCGAGAACTTCGTCGTCGTGCCGGACCACCAGATGGTGTTCAAGCTCGCCGAGATGTTCCGCGGCGGCTCGCCGGTGATGCTCGACAAGGAGAAGACCTCCCGCTTCGGCGTCCTCCCCAAGTACGCCAAGCACTCGTCGGAGATGATGTGGGTGGACGTGCCGGACTGCTTCTGCTTCCACCTCTGGAACTCCTGGGAGGAGCCGGAGACGGACGAGGTGGTGGTGATCGGCTCCTGCATGACCCCCGCCGACTCCATCTTCAACGACACGGACGACCACCTCGAGAGCGTGCTCACCGAGATCCGCCTCAACACGCGCACCGGCGAGTCCACGCGGCGGGCCATCCTGCCGCTGGAGAGCCAGGTGAACCTCGAGGTCGGCATGGTGAACCGCAACATGCTGGGCCGGAAGACGAGGTACGCCTACCTGGCCGTGGCCGAGCCGTGGCCCAAGGTGTCCGGGTTCGCCAAGGTGGACCTGGTGACCGGCGAGCTCACCAAGTTCGAGTACGGCGAGGGACGGTTCGGCGGCGAGCCGTGCTTCGTGCCCATGGAGGGCGAGCACGCCCGCCTCGGCGCCGAGGACGACGGCTACGTGCTGTCCTTCGTGCGCGACGAGGCCGCCGGCACCTCGGAGCTCCTGGTCGTGAACGCCGCCGACATGCGGCTGGAGGCCACCGTGCAGCTGCCGTCCCGGGTCCCCTACGGCTTCCACGGCACATTCATCGGCGCCGCCGACCTCGACGCCCAGCACTAACCGGTTCCTTGGTTCTCCGACCACACCTCCCCCGCGCCATGAGCCCTCTCGCTCTCATCACTCCGAGCTACTCGGAGGAGGCAGGGAAGCAGAGGACGACGAGGAGAAATTGGAGGGAAAAGCTTTTCCCGAGGGAGCCACACAGGAGGTCCCCGGAAGCGGTTGCCCCATGGAAACAGTTAGCGGCGGTTACTCATCATCACTTGGTTTTTTGGTTACTTTTTTTTTTACCTTTTCACTTTTCACCATTAGTAAATGGTAGTAAATTAGTTAGTGTAGTAATACTAGGTGAGTTTAGGGAGGGAGAGAGCTTGAAGCTTTGGCACTGTGGCTGTACAGGGTGCTGAGAGCTCAGCTGGATTCAGTTATTCTAGAGAGAGAGAGAGAGAGACAAGCAGTGAGAGAGAGAGGAATTGAACCACCCAGTTGTGCTGCAACTGAGGTGTTGTTGGGGACTCAATTCCTTTTCTCTACTGTGTATATATACTCCTGGTGATCACTGTGATATAGTAGCAGTAGCAATAATAAAGCTTGGTCATGTTCATCATCTTCCAATGTGTCTCTTGCTCTGCTCTGCTCTGCTGACCAAACATCTCTCTCTCTTTCTCTCTCATTTCTGACTGAATTGTCTTAGTTCACCAAATGTTTATAGTATACTATATATTTACTGAATCATCGTGCTTTGTAAATCTCTCTGCATTTACTGAAGAATTGTTGCGCTCATCAGATAAATTTGGGAGTGTGTGTCGGCTTGTGGGATTTCTGTTGGCTTGCTGTTCCTGTTCCTGCATGCGGCTGAATTATTTGCAGAGCTAGGTTGGTGCCTGCCACATTAAAACGCCGGCATCGGCCTTTGCCTTTTGCTTGCTTTCGCCCCTACACCACACACAATCTGTGGGGGCTGCTCATCTTTCTGCTTGTTTGGTGGTGTCTGTCTCCTTCTCCTTAAATTAAATTTGGGGAGAATTGATTCAGATGTCTGCCTTCGGTTTGAGGTGAATTGATGATTGGAGACCACCGTCCCCCATTCAATCTTATTTGGTGAATTTGCATGTGAAAATCGAGAGTTGCGGTGAACTAAGTTGAATCTTCTGATCATAATTCGCCTGTGATCAATTTCAGCAATGCTGGAGATAATGTAAGCAGTCTAGCAGATTTGGCCTACTGATCAAAACATGGAGATTTCACTGTAATTTTTCAGGTTTTTACTGTGTTGTGAATCTCCTGTTTTTTATTTTATCAAAATTATCTCCTTTATTAGAGCATCTCTAACCGTCCCCTTATAATTTAGAGAAGGATACGGCCAAGTATCCTTTAGAAAAGTATAGCTGCTCCTCTAGAAAAGTGTTGTTTCTAATCGATTCTCTAAACTTTACTCCTTATAGCTTATATTTGGCTCGTGCATTTCATCAAGCACTTGCAATCACTACTAGGGAAAAGCCTAGTAGTAGTGCGGGTTAAATAACTAGTAATAGTGCAGGTGTCCGCGCTACTACTAGTGCGCTACAGCTAATTGGGTAGTAGTGGTGACAAATCCACTCGGCCCCCGCGTCGCCTTACCCTAGGCGACACGGGCGGCAGCACCCCAACCACGCCGCCGCCGGCACTCCCTCCTCTAGCTACCCCCTCGCCGCCGCCGGAGGCCACCATCGGGCGAAGCCCGCGTTGTGGCGGCGGCGAAGGGGTCTCCCCCTGGCATGGCTCTCCTCGCGCGGTTGGCGGCCCGCCTCGGCGTGGTTCGTCGGCGCCCCTCCCGGCGGCATGGCGGCCGGCGACGCACCTCCTGGAGGTGGATCCGGTGGCGTCCCTTCACCCTGCGCCTCCTGGAGGCGGATCCGGTGGCGTCCCTTCCCCCCGCGCCTGGATGTCTATTACACAACCTTCTTCTTGTAGACGTTGTTGGGCCTTCAAGTGCAGAGATTTGTAGGACAGTAGCAAATTTCCCTCAAGTGGATGACCTAAGCTTTATCAATCCGTGGGAGGCGTAGGATGAAGATGGTCTCTCTCAAGCAACCCTGCAACCAAATAACAAAGAGTTTGTTGTATCCCCAACACACCCTATACAATGGTAAATTATATAGGTGCACTAGTTCGGTGAAGAGATGGTGATACAAGTGCAATATGGATGGTAGATATAGGTTTTTGTAAACTGAAAATATAAAAACAGCAAGGTAGCAAGTGGTAAAAGTGAGGGTAAACGGTATTGCAATGATATGAAACAAGGCCTAGGGTTCATACTTTCACTAGTGTAAGTCCTCTCAACAATAATAACATAATTGGATCATATAACTATCCCTCAACATGCAACAAAGAGTCACTCCAAAGATACTAATAGCAGAGAACAAACGAAGAGATTATGGTAGGGTACGAAACCACCTCAAAGTTATTCTTTCCAATCAATCCATTGGGCTATTCCTATAAGTGTCACAAACAACCCTAGAGTTCGTACTAGAATAACACCTTAAGACACAAATCAACCAAAACCCTAATGTCACCTAGATACTCCATTGTCACCTCAAGTATCCGTGGATATGATTATACGATATGCATCACACAATCTCAGATTCATCTATTCAATCCAACACAAAGTACTTCAAAGCGTGCCCAAAGTTTCTACCGGAGAATCACGACGAAAACGTGTGCCAACCCCTATGCATAGGTTCATGGGCGGAACCCGCAAGTTGATCACCAAAACATACATCAAGTGGCACGTGATGTCCCATTGTCACCACAGATACGCACGGCAAGACATACATCAAGTGTTCTCAAATCTTTAAAGACTCGTCAATCCGATAAGATAACTCCAAAGGGAAAACTCAATCCATTACAAGAGAGAAGAGGGGGAGAAGAAACATAAGATCCAACTATAATAGCAAAGCTCGCGATACATCAAGATCGTGCCAAATCAAGAACACGAGAGAGAGAGAGAGAGAGAGAGAGAGAGAGAGAGAGAGAGAGAGAGAGAGAGAGGTCAAACACATAGCTACTGGTACATACCCTCAGCCCCGAGGGTGAACTACTCCCTCCTCGTCATGGAGAGCGCCGGGATGATGAAGATGGCCACCGGTGAGGGTTCCCCCCTCCTGCAGGGTGCCGGAACAGGGTCCCGAGAGGTGTTTGGTGGCTACAGAGGCTTGCGGCGGCGGAACTCCTGATCTAATCTCCGTTCTGGAAGTTTTAGGATACGTAGGTATATATGGGTGCAAGGGGTACATCGGTGGAGCCGCGGGGGCCCCACGAGGCAGGGGGCGCGCCCTAGGGGGGTGGGCGCGCCCCCCACCCTCGTGGCTAGCTCCCGTATCTTCTGACGTAGAGTCCAAGTCTATCTGGTGGGTTTCCTTCCAAAAATAACTTCTCCAGTTGATTTCGTTCCGTTTCGACTCCATCTGATATTCCTTTTCTTCGAAACACTGAAATAGGCATAAAACAACAAATCTGGGCTGGGCCTCCGGTTAATAGGTTAGTCCCAAAAGTAATATAACAGTGGATAATAAAGCCCAATATTGCCTAAAACAGTAGATAATATAGCATGGAGCAATCAAAAATTATAGATACGTTGGAGACGTATCACGCCTCTTGGTGGCTGGGACAGCCGCGCCCCTCCGGCAGCAGATCTGCGCCACCGCAGCGAACCTTCCCCGCTGTCGTCACCGGCGCCGCCCCAGTGCGGCGCGTCCCCCTCCTCCCGCGCCCTCCCTTGCGCTCCACCTCGCCCGGCTACCCACCCCCTGGCCCTGGCTGTCCGGCGTCCTCCCGGCGGCAGGACCTTGTCCCGGCCGTGCCCCCTCTATGGCTAGCCGCGGTGGGGCTGGTGACCCCTGGGCTCCGGCTGTCCGGCGTCCTCCCGGCGGCAGAGCCTCGTTTTAGGCTCCCAGCCATGGCTCTCCCCTGAACTGGCTGTGGTGTGCTGTGGGCGGTGGGTTCGGGCCTCCTCCGGCTCGATCTGCCATGTGGTGGCTGTCTGTGGTGGAGCGTCCATCGGCGCCCATTTTCATCTTCCCGGTGATGGGTGTGACTCTTCCTCCTGTGGTTGTGGTCTCGGCATGCTTCGATTTTCGTGTCCTTGAATCTTGTTCGGGCAGCCTTTGGGATTGTGCGGACTTTGGCCGGGGTGAAAGACTTGCTCGGCTTGTCGATGCTGGCGGCAGCGACACCTATAGGTGTCGCCCCCTTCTTGAAGGTGCCGTCATGGCCTCCTTTTCGCGTCCCAAAGCGAGTATCGGGGGAAACCCTAGATTAATTTCACTAGACCGGACAGTGGCGGCGTCTCGGCGTTGTTTCCTTCATGAAGGCGCTGTCTTGTTGCTCGTGTTTTGTTTGACGTTGGATTCGAAGACTTTGGACGCTTTGCTAGTCCGAGCTGCTCCTCTTGGCATGGGCATCTGGGGCGCTATGTACGGCCTCGACGGTGCTCTCTCCATGGCTTCTCCTTCTAGTCCAACAAGGTCCTGCACCCCACTTGCCGATCCTCTAGGCGCACAGGTGGGTTGTATGTTGATCTGGTTTGTCCTGGAGCTGTGGCCGTGCGATGATGGTGCCTGGTGTTGGTGGCGACGCGACCCGAATGCCTTAGTATCTCATCTCTTTGCCTTATCGGCTGGAGTTTGAGCTAGGAGAATTTTGTGCTGAGTTGTATCCCTTTTTTCCTCACACCTTGTGTGGTGCTCCTCTCCTTTTTCTCATGTTTGTCTCTGTAATTTCTCTCCTACCTATCAATGAATGATACGCAAGCTTTGCGTATTCGCGAAAAAATTGGGTAGTAGTAGTGCGGGTGGCACCCCGCGCTAATACTACTTCTGTTAGTAGTAGCACGGATGCCACCCGTACTACCACTAATTATCTGCAGCGAGTGTCTTATACCCCGTGCTACTACTATTAATTTAAAAAACAAACAAAAAATCTCCTCTTCGCGGCAAAGGCAGAGAGCTCCTGGTCGTTCATGCCGAAGACCTGCACAAGCATGGACATGGGAGGGTGAGTCAAACCAGAGGAAGAGAGAGAAAAAGAGAAACAAGGAAGAGAGGAATGAGATGGAGGGCGCGGCGGGGCTGGTCGCAGTGGTGAGGTGCTTCGGCATGGGGGCATGGAGACGGGGGGGGGGGGAGGAAGACCGGCGAGCTCCTGGATGCTGGTGGCCTGAGGTGGAGGCCTCTTTAGGCGCCATGGAGGAGGAGGCGCGCATGGGGTAGGAGCCCCATGGGAGATCGTATACAGAGAGGGGGGAAAGTGTTGGGAGGGTGGATGATGTAGGGTAGAACCCTAGACGGCCGATCTTTCATGAAAGGAGCGAGATCCCTCGAAGAACACGACGAACACGGGGAAGAACGAGGGGAAAACACGAGAGAAACACTCAACCAACAAGAAATAGATCACACATATGCTAGATCGATGAACACAAAGAGATACACGATGATCCAAGGTCAACAAAGGACGATACAAAGTAACCGGTTCTTCTCCGTGAGGAGGTCTTGATGGGGGTCTTCTCCGTGAGGAGGTCTTGAATCCACGAGGATCTTCTCCGTAGAGGGGCCGCGGTCACTCGAAGAGATGATCCGGGATGGATGAGCGAAGCTCTATCTCACATATGAGCTAAATCAACGCTAACCTCGGCTCAAATGAGGTGCCGGAGTATCTATAGTCTAAATCCACGAAAGGGTAAGTGAAAGTGGGGGGACATGGGCCCTAGGCCCGCTCTCTGCGCGCAGGCAGGGCGGTAGTACCGGCCAGAGGGCGGTAGTACCGCGGTCAGCGGTAGTACCGCTTAGGTTGAGCGGTAGTACCGCTCCGGAAGTTTTTTAGTACCGGGCGCATGGCGGTAGTACTGCTCGTCAGTGGAAGTGGCGCGGCAGTGGGGAGCGGTAGTACCGCGGGAGGGAGCGGTAGTACCGCTGGTTCTGGAGCGGCCGGATTCTCTTCCATCTCTTGACGTCCATCTTCCTCTTCGGGTTCTCCTTGCTCCACAGCGTCTCCATGGCTTACTCCTCGGTACCTGAGTACACACAACGTCTCCGTTTGAGGTAGTATCCATGTCTCATGTGTATCGAAGTGGAATTGTGAGAGGAGAGATGTCACCTCGGTTTCGAGAGCTCTTGCACGTGCTCGAGTCATGGGTCCTTTAGGCACTTGGTGAGACGATGGTAGATCCATGGGGATGACCTTGGGATGCTCCGCATCATCTCCCCTCCCTTGGGAAAGATCCGACCTCGGATCGAAATCCTCATCACCATGGTACGGGGAGAGATCTTTGATGTTGAAGATGTCGCTCACGGAGTACTTGTCGCGTGGGACGTCGATCTTGTAAGTGTTGTTGTTGTAGCGTGCAAGCACCTTGAAAGGTCCGTCCGCTCGAGGTAGTAGCTTGGACTTGCGTTCATTGGGGAAGCGATCCTTGCGAAGGTGTAGCCACACAAGATCTCCAACATGGAACATCATGGGTTGCTTGTTGACGTTGAGCTTGGTCGCGAGTCGTTATACTTGGCGCTCGATGGTGTTCCTTGTATCTTCATGCATCTTCTTGAGGAAGTTGACTCGGGCACTCGCGTCCATGTTTGTGCGCTCTTGAAGCGGTAGAGGTAGAATGTCCAATGGGGCCAATGGGTTGAAGCCATAGACGACCTCGAAGGGGGACTTGCCGGTAGTCGAATGTCTTGCTCGGTTGTAGGCGTACTCGGCGATTGGTAGGCACTCTCCATGAAGGCGCAAGATTTCCCTACAAAACAAATTTGCAACATGTGAAGCATCGTCTATCTTGTTGCAAGGAATGAAATGAGCCATTTTGGAGAATCGGTCCACAACAACAAAAACGGAATCCTTGCCATTTCGAGTTCTAGGCAAACCGAGCACAAAGTCCATACTAATATCTTCCCATGGTTGATATGGAATTGGAAGTGGCATATAGAGGCCATGATATTGGGCTTTGGACTTAGCTTTGCGGCACGTATAACACCGGTTGGTGAAGCGATTGACGTCCCGATGCATCTTGGGCCAAAAGTAGTTCTTAGAGAGCGTAGCAAATGTCTTGTCGCGTCCAAAGTGTCCCATGAGTCCACCACCATGAGATTCCTGCAAAAGCAACAAACGCAAAGAGGACTCGGGAATGCAAAGTTTGTTAGCTCTCATAAGATATCCATCTTTGATATAGTATCGCTCCCAAGAAGTATGCATCAAACACTTGGCATAAGGTATTGCAAATGTAGGATCATGTTCATATAATTCTTTGATATGCTCAAAACCAATGACATTCAACTCAAGAGTAGTGACAAGCATGCATATACGGGAAAGCGCATCCGCCACAACATTTTCCTTACCCTTAATATACTTGATGACATAAGGAAATGATTCAATAAATTCACTCCATTTAGCATGACGCTTGTTCAACTTAGTTTGACCCTTAAGATATTTAAGTGTTTCATGGTCGGTATGGATGATGAACTCATGAGGGCGAAGGTAATGTTCCCATTCATGCAAAACTCGCACTAAAGCATAAAGCTCTTTGTCATAGATGGGGTAATTGAGTTGCGCTCCGGAGAGTTTCTCACTAAAGTATGCAATGGGGCGCTTCTCTTGCGTTAACACACCTCCTATGCCATTACCACTAGCATCGCAATGTATTTCGAAAGGTTTGTCAAAGTTGGGTAATGCAAGCACGGGTGCATGAGTAAGCAAATTCTTAAGCTCATTGAAAGCAATATCTTGAGATGGTCCCCAAACAAATGGTGCATTTTTCTTACTCAAAGCATGCAAAGGTGAAGCAATGGTGCTAAAATCCTTCACAAATCTACGGTAGAAACCGGCTAAACCAAGAAAACTACGCACTTGTTGCAAATTGGTTGGTTGGGGCCAAGTTTTAATAGCATTGATCTTAGTTTCATCAACATGAACACCCTTAGAAGAAACTACGAAACCCAAGAAAACAAGCTTGTCAACACCAAATAGGCATTTTTCCATATTAGCATAAAGTTGCTCTTTTCGAAGAGTTTGTAGCACGGTGCGAAGGTGGGTGACATGCTCTTTGAGAGATTTGCTAAACACAAGTATATCATCAAAGTAGACAACAACAAATTCACCAAGGTAAGGACGAAAAACGTGATGCATAAGACGCATGAAAGTACCGGGTGCTTCCGATAAACCCATAGGCATGACAAGCCACTCATATAGACCAAACTTTGTTTTGAAAGCGGTTTTCCATTCATCACCCTCTTGTATGCGGATTTGATAGTAACCACTTTTAAGATCAATTTTGGAAAAGATAGTGGCACCACTAAGTTCATCAAGCATATCATCAAGGCGTGGAATGGGGTACCTATATCTAACGGTGATAGCATTGATAGGTCTACAATCGGAGCACATGCGAGAGCTACCGTCACATTTTGGAACAAAAATGACCGGTACGGCACAAGGACTCAAACTTTCACGCACATGTCCATAGTCTATGAGATGCTTTACTTGCCTTTGTATTTCTTTGGTTTCTTCGGGGTTGACGCGGTATGGAGCTTTGTTGGGAAGCGGCGCTCCGGGGATGAGATCAATTCGGTGCTCAATGCCTCGTAGTGGAGGAAGACCCGGAGGGAGCTCATCGGGGAAAACATCTTGGAATTCTTGCAATAGAGAAGATAACACCAAAGGTAGATCGTGAGAGTTGTTAGTTTTTGTGACCTCGTCCTTGCACAATAGGACATAGTGTAGGACACTCGATGGGTTCTCACACACTTCTCTCATCTCACGTTTGGTGGCAAAGAGAACTAAGTTTTTCTTGTCGCTCATCGTGGAGGCACTCAATTTGGGCTTGTGGCGCTCACTCTCTTTTTGGTGGTTCGCTCTCTCACTATTTTCTCCACGATGGGTGGCTTGCTTGTCGGCGAGTACTTGGCTTGGAGACATAGGACGTAGCACGAACTCTTTCCCTTTCATCTTGAAGATATAGTGATTTGTACGCCCATTGTGAATGACACCTCGGTCAAATTGCCATGGTCGTCCAAGGAGGAGGTGGCAAACGGTCATTGGGAGGACATCACATTCCAATGTGTCTTCATAGGCGCCGATCTTGAAAGAGACTTGTACTCTATGCTCGACTTGTATGGTGCCGGTGTCGCTTAGCCATTGGACCTTGTAGGGGTGAGGGTGCTTCATCTTGATCAATTGGAGCTTGGAGCAAAGTTCTTCACTTGCTAAGTTGTGGCAACTACCTCCATCGATGATGACCTTGACGGAACGTCCATTGATGCCGGCCTTTGTGTGGAAAATATGGCATCGTTGATCCTCGTCTTGTTGATGTTGAAGAGTCAAGACCTTGGAGACAACAAGAGCGGGACTTGAATCTTCATCACAAAAGACTTGTTCATCTTCATCCTCATTGTTCACTTGTCGGTGCATGGCCACTTGCTCAAGAGCTTCCATTTCGCCTTCACTCATGGAGTCATAGGTTCCGTCGTCGTTGAGGATCATGGTGCGCTTGTTTGTGCACTCGAAGGACTTGTGGCCTCGGCCGCCGCATGTGAAGCATTTGATAGAACTTGTCTTGACGGTCTCATCGGTTGGAGTAGATGATGATGAAGCTTCCTTGAAGTTGCTTGTAGTAGAAGGACGACTTGAGCTTGTTGAAGCTTTCTTGTAACTTGACTTGTCGCCATTGCTTGTAGAAGGCTTTGTAGATGTAGAAGGTGTTGGAGTCGTCGAAGCTTGATTGTTGGCGAGACCATAGGACTTGGATGAGAACTTGGCGTACTTGAAGTCTTCTTGTACTTGCCGTTCCACTTTGGTAGCTTGGTGCACTAACTCGACGAGGTTCGAGTAAGGTTGGAAATCGGCAATCTTCTTGATAGGATGATTGAGTCCATTCAAGAACCGTGCCATAGTTTGCTCATCATCTTCCTTGACGTTGGCTCGTATCATGGCAATCTCCATATCCTTGTAGTACTCTTCAACGCTCTTGGTTCCTTGTTTGAGTTGTTGAAGCTTCTTGAAGAGGTCACGGTTGTAGTAGTTTGGCACGAACCGTGCTCGCATGACATCCTTCATTTGTCTCCAAGTGGTGATGGGTGGTTCACCTCTTGCCGCTCGGCGCTCAATGACTTGCTCCCACCAAATGAGGACGTAGTCTTGGAATTCGAGGGATGCCATTGCGATCTTCTTCTCTTCTTCGTAGTTGTGCAAGCGGAAGATTTTGTCAACCTTCAATGCCCATGAGATGTACTCTTCGGGGGCGTTGCTTCCATTGAACTTGGGCATGGTGAACTTTAGCTTGCCATATCGTTGCTCTTCATTGTGTTGGGGATGATGACGTCCATGTCGTTGAGGATTGACATTGTCATGGCGCTCTTGGCGAAGTTGGTTCACTTCCTCATGTTGCTCTTGGCGATGATTGGGTCCATTGTCTTCTTGCTCTCGATCGACTTGACGTTCTTGTCGCGCTTGAGGATGAGCTTGTCTATCTTGACGAGGAACTTGGCGATGCACGTGGCCTTGGTAAAGTCGTTCTTGAGCTTCATCACGAAGTGCTTCTTGTTGGAGACGAGCTTGTCGGCCTCGATCGGCTATGGCACGACTTGAATCACGAAGTGCACGTTGCGCCTCAAGTGCTTGAGCTTCACGTAGTCGTTGTTCTTGACGTTTCGCCTCGGCGTCTTGTGCATCTTGATGTTGTCGCGCACGCTCCTCTTGTTCTTGTTGTCGTAGACGTTGCCGTTCTTGTGCTTGAGCAAAAGCGGCTTGGTTTTGGCGATGTCGATGCTCTTGAGAGTCGGTGTCGTGTAGAGGATTGCGATTTGCTTGACGATCTTGACGCACGGCACGACGAAGAGTGTTCGATGTCGGTGTACTTGAACCGGAGATGGTGTCGTCGGAGTGTCGACTTGAGCGACTCCTTCTTGACGAAGTTGACGGAGTAGAACGAAGTAACAAAGCTCGAATCTCGTCCATTCTTGCATCGTTCTCAACCTTGTGCTCGTCGAGCTTGTTGTCGAAGTAGTCCCTTGTACGATTCTCGGATTGGCGTAGGTCGGTGGCGAGATTGTCGATGCGGTCGCCCAAAGCAAGTTGTTCTTGATGCAAAGCCCGTTGTGCACCAAATAGTTGATTCTTGGTGACGAAGGAAGACATGTCGTCGTCTTGCTCCTTTAAGAGTGGATTGGTAGAAGTACTTGGCCTATCCATCATTCCAAACAAAGATATGTGAGAGGGAGAAAGGAAAGAACCAATATCCAATGTACCTTGACCAATGTTGACAATGGATCAAAGATGACTCCAATGTGTAGCAAGGAAATAGCACAATTGGTACCAATTCTTGTCGGTTCTCACACCTACACAAGTAAAAGCTTATGGTGGAGCTCGGTTAGGATGGTGGCACAAAAATTTGATGCAATTGTAAGTGAGACTCAATAATGTTGGAAAAGATTCACAAATTTGCAAATGCAACAAGTAGACCAATAGCAAGATATGGTACACGGAAACACACACGCAAATAGATGAGATGGGGTTATGCAACCAAGGATGAGCCAAGATGTGGAATTCACCAAGATGCTCTTGTTGCACAACACTAGAGAGACGCTAGCACGATTGCACAATAGGCGGATACGAACTTGTGCACAACCTACCAAGCAAAGATGCAACGACTTCTATCCCAAGTATGCTATATGTATGATGTTCCTATGTGTTGATCCAAGATGATCGAGTATGACAATCTTAATGTTGTATGATGCTATGGTTCTTGCTTAATGAGCTCTTTGCTTGTCTTTCCTCTTTTGCTTAAAAGCTTGTTTGGCTCTTTGATGTTTGAGCTCTTTTCTCATGCAATGCTTCACGAACCAAGATAGCAATTGTGTATGCGACAACAACTTTGTGACACAAGTGATGATGCCGAGATATGCAACAAGATGATAATGGGAAGTAATGAACACTAATGTGCACAAGTCACGTTGCCGGCAATACTCAATGGCTAGTCTCGATGGGTAAGTGACGCAAAAGTAAGGCCATGTGGTTATCAATGCAATAGCAAGAGAGTATGACGATATCACGATACCAAGATGATATCCAAGGTGAAGGTGATACCAAATGGAAGTAGCCGTTCGTAGTAGTCCTTGGCGAAGATGAGCGGTGGTGATGTTGATGTCGAACCGTACCTAGATAGCCGAAACACAAAAGGATACGGAAACCACAACTCAAATTCTCAAAGCAAAGGTCAAATGGTGGTAACGGAAAGCGGTGGTGGTTGCGAAAGTCGGTGGTGGTTATGCGGAGGATGTGGTGGTAACCCTAGGCAAAGATGCCAAAGTTCGAAAAATTTGGTGGAGTCAAATGTTGGTGAAACCAATCTAGGTGGATAGAGGATGTCAATAGCTACTCAACGAGCTAAAGAACGCGAAAATCGGACTCCGGATGTGGAAGTTATGGACAAAATGGTGAAACTCGAAGGGCTGAAACTGTCAGGGGCGGTAGTACCGCGTGGCAATTTTTTTGTTCCGCGCCAGGCACGGTAGTACCGCTCCGATGGGACGGTAGTACCGCTCCGGACTTTTTTTTGTACCGCTCGCGGGGCGGTAGTACCGCGCCGGACTTTTTTTTGTACCGCGCAAGTTACGGTAGTACCGCTCGGGTCGGGAATTTTCATAGATCGAAATGGGAGGCGAATTTGGGGCGGAAATGGATGATTTCGAGGTCAAAATTGGAGAGATTTCGTGGATGGAAAGTGGGGAAACTTGGGGAGATGCTAGATCCACTCGAAAGCAAACAAATCCATGGATCAAATCCAACAAAACTTCATCACACCAACAAATCACAAAAAAATTTGGGGCTATTTTTGGTGGGGATTTTCGAATTAGGACGAACAACAACAAAATCAAGCTAGAAAACAAAGAGAGGGGGCTCCGAAATCGTGATCAACCTGGCTCATGATACCAAGATGATGTAGGGTAGAACCCTAGACGGCCGATCTTTCACGAAAGGAGCGAGATCCCTCGAAGAACACGACGAACACGGGGAAGAACGAGGGGAAAACACGAGAGAAACACTCAACCAACAAGAAATAGATCACACATATGCTAGATCGATGAACACAAAGAGATACACGATGATCCAAGGTCAACAAAGGACGATACAAAGTAACCGGTTCTTCTCCGTGAGGAGGTCTTGATGGGGGTCTTCTCCGTGAGGAGGTCTTGAATCCACGAGGATCTTCTCCGTAGAGGGGCCGCGGTCACTCGAAGAGATGATCCGGGATGGATGAGCGAAGCTCTATCTCACATATGAGCTAAATCAACGCTAACCTCAGCTCGAATGAGGTGCCGGAGTATCTATAGTCTAAATCCACGAAAGGGTAAGTGAAAGTGGGGGGACATGGGCCCTAGGCCCGCTCTCTGCGCGCAGGCAGGGCGGTAGTACCGCGGTCAGCGGTAGTACCGCTTAGGTTGAGCGGTAGTACCGCTCCGGAAGTTTTTTAGTACCGGGCGCATGGCGGTAGTACTGCTCGTCAGCGGAAGTGGCGCGGCAGTGGGGAGCGGTAGTACCGCGGGAGGGAGCAGTAGTACCGCTGTAGGGAGCGGTAGTACCGCTGGTTCTGGAGCGGCCGGATTCTCTTCCATCTCTTGACGTCCATCTTCCTCTTCGGGTTCTCCTTGCTCCACAGCGTCTCCATGGCTTACTCCTCGGTACCTGAGTACACACAACGTCTCCGTTTGAGGTAGTATCCATGTCTCATGTGTATCGAAGTGGAATTGTGAGAGGAGAGATGTCACCTCGGTTTCGAGAGCTCTTGCACGTGCTCGAGTCATGGGTCCTTTAGGCACTTGGTGAGACGATGGTAGATCCATGGGGATGACCTTGGGATGCTCCGCATCAATGGAGATACTCGGGGAAGGAGATGGGGATTTCAGGGCTGCTAAAGAAACCCTGTACTTAGTAGCAGCGCGGGGTTTATACCCTTCGCTACTATTATGGCCTGTCCCGGGGGGCATGGTGGAGACCACTTAGTAGCAGCGGTGTGGGTTTGTAGCCCGTGCTACTACTATTTATACCCTTCGCTACTATTATGGCCTGTCCCGGGGGGCATGGTGGAGACCACTTAGTAGCAGCGGTGTGGGTTTATAGCCCGTGCTACTACTATCAACTTGGTAGTAGTGCGGGATTTATACCCCTCGCTACTACTATGGCCTGTCCCAAGGGGCACGGTTAAGACCACTTAATAGCAACATGGGTTTATATCCCACGCAACTACTATCAACTTAGTAGTAGTGCGGGGTTTATACACCTCACTCCTACTAATTAGCAGCAGCGTGGCATATATACCCCTTCACTACAGCTAAGCATCTATCATTTCCTAGTAGTGAGTGTAACACACCCAACACACATACAAGCTAGAAGGGGGCTCTCGGTCGTGTGGCCTCATGTCGCAGAGCCGACCGGCGGCAGTACCCCGCGGCAGGGGGACCGTGGCACCAGGATAAGCTGCACCGTTAATGCCCATGTTTACATAAATGGCGATCTTCTTCGGCAACGCCAACAACTGGATAGTACCACCTCACCTCGTCCAAGAATTGATCACCAGTGGTCGTGTCGTCTTCTGGATGCGACAAAGCTAAGCTCCTCTCGGAGCTTCATTTTGATAACTTCCAGGAGCTGCTGCCGAGGAGGCGGTGGGGTGCAGCCAGGTGTTGGTGGTGGGCATGGCGGGATGATGACGAGGAGTGCTGCCGTGGACGGTGATGATGGAAAGGACGAAAAAAAGAAAGAAAAGAAGATCGTCGGAATCTCACCGGAATTTGGCGGTGGGAGGTCCTGGGGCACTGGGTGTCGGCGGTTGCGTGTGGTTGTCAGCGGAGGGAAGGGGGATAGCGCCAGAGTGGATGTGGCTGAGCGGGGGAGAGTGGCGGGCGAGAATGGAGAAAAAAATACTTCACGGATGAGCAAATGAGTATATTTGAAGGTCGCGGCGACCATGGAGGATAAATCAATTAGGTGGAGGTTAGAGGAGAAAACATGAATTTAACCTCCTCTAATGGATTACAAGGGATCGGTTAAAGATGCTTTTAATGAAATATCAAAGTGGTACAAACAAAATAGAATATTCACTGGACATCCACATACTTTTTTCGTTTTTTTGTCTGCATATAAGATTTGGTCAAAGTCAAACTTTGTAAAATTTGACCAACTTTGTTGGAAAAATATCAACATCTATAATATTAAAGCTATATGGTATGAAAATAAACTTCATGATGTATCTAACAATATTGATTTCATATTATGAATCTTGATAATTTTTCTATAAACTTAGTCAAAGTTGACAAAGTCTGACTTTGACCAAATCTTATATGTAGACTAAAAAACAGAAGGAATAACTAAGATGCACGCAGCTAACGCGAACACCAACAGGCGCGCACACACAAATAAGCATCGGACGTCATTGCTTCGCCGAATGCGCACTGAACTAGTGAATCAGGTAGTATATAGCAGCCGTCCCTGCTCTCTTCACCGTTTGTTGCGTCAAAACACAAAATCATCTTTGCATTCAATCAAAGAAAGAAAAATCAGCGTAGAGAGAAGCAGCCGGGAAGAAGACACCCTCCTTCCAGCCGCAGAAGAAACCCGAGTTGCTCTTCTCCGCCAAGAAAGAAACAAGACAATCAGATCGACCAACTATTTCTCCCTCTCAAATTTCGCGCTTCCGAAAAGTCATTTCTTGGCCGGATCCTCTGAGCATTTCACCAAGGAAAGGAACGGAGAAACAAACCAGCAGTGCCAGTCCAGAAGACTCCTTTTCTGTCCTAACTCAGGCGTACGAAGAGAGCAAGAAAAGATTCTACGGACAGCAGACAGTTCTGAGGAGAAGGATGGTTCTGGAAGACGCCGGCTGGCCGGCCGGCGTCAACCTCCTGCCTTCCTTACCTCCAAGGGGATTTCGGCGTCACCCTTTTAAGCCCTGACCCTGCTGGCTCTCCGCACTTGCAGCAGCCAGAGAGAGACACACGGACAAACATCTAAAGGGCTGGCACTCGAGAAGAGCCACCTAGACAGACAGACCGGTATATGGCTGCATGCATCTATTGATGCAGAGGTCGGGGATCATCCCCTTTCAAAAAAAAGACAGAAAGACCGGACCCAAACTTTTCCGTCCCGGCCGTAGCATTCCAGAAACTTCCTCTTCCCGCCCGTTGCTGCCATGCATGTTCGGTATGACCAAACTTCTGCCCTTTCCGACAGATATGGCACGCTATCGTTTGGTTTTTAGGTCGGATTAGACCGACTCTTTCTTCTTAATGCAATGCGGGAGCTCCACGTCCTCTTATGGATTTCGACGTTTCGTCGAAAGGAAATAGATACAGCACGCGCTCGGCGCTCGGTGAGGACAGGAGGGGGGCGACACCTGGGAATCAGCTAGCCGATCGATCGGTACCGGAAAGGAACGAGAAAAGGTTTCTTTCTGCCTGAAAACAACCGCTCCTCGATGGGCTGGGTTGGGTGTTTCACCCGGTTACAACGGTGGGTGGTTCCATCGACGACCGTCCAGCTCCAAACATGGCGTGAACAATGTGCTTTGCTTGTCCTGGCAAGCCAGACTTGCTGCTTGCTGCAGCCCGCTGCTGGTGCGATCCATCCATGGAAGGTGATGGAGGCGACACGTAGAAAGGCGTCGTGTGTGATGCGTCTGTGCGTCTTATCCTTGAAAAAGATTGAGTTCCTGTGCCCAAAATATCTGTCCATCTCCTCCCGGACCCTGGGCAGAGGCCACCAATAATCGTCACTGCTTGTCCTGCGTCTTGTCTGAGTGAGAATACATGCGTGCGCATTTCTCATGTGCCAAATAGTCTTGGCCTCCAAGGACCTTGTTTTTTTTTCCTTCCAAAAAGCGGTCAAGCACTGCACATGGAAGTTGTCTTTCTAGTTATCCTTCCCATCACCGGCTATATATATTTTTGGTTTTGCTATTCACCGGTTGCCCGAAACAACATTTCAGGCCAGTCGATTTTGCTCGAAGCTTTGAGGGCGAAGATGGAAGTGCCGGGGCGAGGCCGAGCCAGGAGTTTCTGTCTCTTACTTCATGACAGAATCAGCACTACAAACCTTCTCAGACCACAAAATAACATGTTTTTGTTTTTTGCAATGAAAAGACCGAAGAAACTTCAGTGCATTTTATCCTAGGATTTCTCCTTTTCTCAAGATTGTTTGGCGAGCATTATTCCAAGCAAGCAAAGAGGAATATCTTTCTTTGACGATGTGGTTCTGACCCATGAAAAGCTCCCCAAAAACTTTGCTATATGGACATAATCATATTAGGGCGCTGAAATATGTGGGCTCAAAAGAAGTGGAAAACAAATGAGAAGAGAAGCTCAACGTGTTAACTCTTGGAAATACTGGAACACAGGATCAATGGCAAATATTTGAAATCATTCCAGGCATGGAATCATTCACATCTTTGATGCTGAGAGCAGGAAATTGAATTTTGTACCCATGATACCAAAAACTAGAGTTGAATAGTTTTCTTTTATTTTCTTTTACATTTTCTTGTAAATATTATACTTTATTCCTATCTAAGGTAGAACAATTGTTCTACTGTGAGGGCTTAAAAAATGGCGTGGTAGCAGTGTCGCGGGTCGAGGGGAGTCAGAGGTTGATGGGTTCAGATGGGAGGGGATGGGAGGGGGTTGGATCATGCCGAGATTTAGAGAGATGACGGGGGCGAAGGGGGCTGCCTACGGGTGTTTCAATGCTCCCATGCTCCATGAGCTACATATCTATTAGATCATGGATATTTTAGCAAATTAAAATAAGATTCTTTGCTATAGAAAGAAGATAAATATCTTCTGTTGATGGATATTTTAGTAAATTAAATAGCGATTTTCACTTTCTAACAGCCAGATTGAGAAATAAGTAACTGTTTTCACGTACACACACTAGAACCATCTGTTTTTCCTTTGTCCGGTCCTTGTCAGGAGCTAGACACGCTTTTTGGTTTCATGGCATGGCATGGCTACCGGCGATGGCAGTGCACGCGCACGGCGTATGTTTGTCCGGCCGATTTGCTGGCACGTAGTATAACTGTCGCGCTACTTGAGCCACCGACCGTCATAACGCCTGAAAAAAGTCCGTTTTTGTGCTCATCCCCGTACGCCCGCGTACGTACGTTCTACAGCCCATGTTGCTATATACAAGTGCTGATAACCAGTCCATGACTCACAGTAACACCAATTCGTCGTGTTAATTTGTGAGGCTGATTAATTGGCTTGGCAGACCAATTAATCAGTTGTTAGGCCGATTAATTGCAGCAGCTGGCCCATTAACTTGTGGGCAAACTCCTCGCAAAAAAAACTTGTGGGCAAACAAAGCCTAAAATTTTGACCCATGACCCATCGCATCCCAGTCTCACTCCTCAATAGCTGGGGTTCAACCAAACAGTCACATATATTCGTATTTACATAGCTGAGATCATGAGAGTATGGCATATACATAAAAACTAGAGAGATGTTAGGTAATTCCTATTTAATCTACCGATTAATGATCGACCGATTAATCCAGTTAATAGGCCGATTCACGGATTAGTCCCTACTCCGAAGCAGGCCGAGTAGCTACCAGTTAACGATTTCCTGAATAATGGACAGTAATAGGTTTTGTTATTGAAAATGCTGCACATATATATTCTTCAAGTTGTTGTTTTTGCGAGGTTTCATGATCAAATTTGCTTAATAGTAATTTTAGGTTATTGCACATAAATCAGTCTTCGGTACTACGTTAACATATAAAACAAATGTCCCGACACAAGTACAAGAGAACAAGTGTACAAACAAAAAATAGATATAGTATGATATGTTCACAACACAAGAAAGCGCAATGGAAGATAAACCACCTAGCTGAGCGAGGCTAGGAAGTTTAGTCGAGACGCCATGCGGTCTCGTGGAGCGCCCCTACTACAGCATCAAGCATTCTCCTATCCTTTTGCTCAGAGAGCAGGTGCCACTGCTACATAAAAGCAGGTATCATGCAAAAAGGCCACTCCGCTCGATAATTAGTTTGTTGTGATTATTTCAAAGAGCCCATGCCATTGGGGCGAAACAAATCTATAGGAGGCGCCTCCTCCTACTGGAGTAGTCATCTTGAATGGCAAAAACACTACCCAAGTCCGAGGGCAACTTTTGTGTCCTTATGGCCTCACAGAAATAGCTCCATGTGAACTGGACAACAAACACATGTGAAAATATTTGTGTCCCAATCTTGGGAACGCCACGAAGAGGGCAACGACCATTGCCTTGGCCATGTCGCTTAACGAACTCCGTGCCTGACGAAAGCCTGCAATGGAGGAGCCACAAACACGAAGATCTTGATTTTAAGCGCTAGCTGGGTGGATTAGGTGGGAGGAAACATGGCTTGGATCGGGCCTCGGCCAATCCACTAGTAGGCTGGCCTCGATTTGAGATATATACCCTTTCGATGTTTCACTTTAATATCATGGATCACTTCATGTAACACGAGCACCCAATCACGGACGAAACAACCATGAATGAATGCCGATTGGTTCAGGTGGATCAACTTGTCCATGGTAGAAGCCGTCGCATCACACAAAATTTTGCGAAGATGCGCCCGACCAAGGTGATGGGCCTAAATCACATGATGTCTATGCCCCCCACTATCTTGGGGGTCAGGGTTATTTCTCATTAGCAGATTTTTTTTTGTTCCGTAGCAAGATTCTTAAATATAAGTTTAATACCAGCACCTCACAATATAGCACCAATAAATAACCAACTTATCACCAAAGGAAATTAATTTTTTTGCCAGAACCATAGGTACTTAATTAACTGTTCAATTCCATCTTCTTGGGAGCACCTCTTCAAGTCCCGAAGGGCTAGCCATCTATGTAGTACATGGTACATACATGTGAACATGTATCAATGCAAAACAAAAACAAAAAAATATCTTTTCACCTTGTCAACGTCCATATACAGGTCGAGGAGCAAACTCAGCATACCTTAGATGGTTAGCTTCTTGCGATGGAACCGACCCACCTAGGTTCAAATCCTATAGTTGGTAGGGCTCATATTATTTATTTTCTTATGAATTTACCCAAGACTATTTGTCGACATTCCTTTTGTGGGAGAGAAGATGTTCTCGTCATCAACTCCGAGACGCTTATAGTGATATTGTCAATTTTGAAATGTGTGGACTCAGTTCTAGGTGCTCATAGGTGTAAAACGTGAATGCTTGCATTCTTAGGGTGACTGTGTTTGTGCGGAAAAAAAAATACATATACCGATATTTTTAAAGATGGGTGCGGCATGAAGAAGACGACAGAAGAGAGGGAGAGGAGGACCCACGGCCACATGGGTTATATCCGAAACGGTTATCCCGAGATAGCCACGGCAGCGCAGACACAAAACACTTGACAGGGCGGGTACGCATCGGTCGACAAGTAGGCGCCGCTGGTGTCGTGTCGCGATCCTGGTGCATGGTCAAGTTGTGACCTCACGAGGTTGACGCCCGCCATGCTGGCTAGGGAACCCCCACCCCCACCCCCGCCGACGGTCGACGTCGATCGTCTTGAATATACGTATATGTTTGCTGTAGTGATCGACAAATACGTTCCATGCGCGCGTGGAGGTAGTACGCTCCTGGGGCACGAGAGGTATATATGTACGCAGTGCGTATGTAGGTGTGACTGGCGGCAGCGGGAGGTCGCCGTCGGCGGCCACCGCCAAAGCCGTGTTGTACCACGCGATTCAACCGCCGTTCAACGGGAGCCGTCTCTGCTTCGTGTCACGCCGGCTCACCATGCCTAGTTCACGTGCGTACGGCTTGCCTCTACTCTTGCATGCATGTTTTCCTCGAGGCCAGGAGTAATCCCATCGTCTCATTCAGCATTACGTACAATTAAGCATGCATGCATATGGAAAAGAAAAACGAAGACTTAAACCAGTATTTGTGTAATTATAAGACAATACGCAGGACACTAATGAGTGGTACTTAGCTACTAGAGTACGTATATCATAACAAATAAAATCCAGTAAATTATATATGCACAAAATGTGTACTATATGCTACTAGTATTACTAGAGTACGTATCATAACAAATAAAATCCAGTAGATTATATATGCACAAAATGTGTACTATATGCTACTAGTATTTCTGCAAATTATGATCTATAAGAAGAAAGGAAGGTTGAATTCCTAAAAAAAAAAGAGGTTATATTACTCCTTTGGGCTCAGGTCAACAGACCAAGCAATAATACTCCCTTCGTTTCTTTTTCTACGCATATAAGTTTGTCTAAAGTCAGACTTCATAAAATTTGACCATATTTATAGAGAAAATATCAACATTCACAATATCAAATAATAATTATTAGATACATTAAGAAATTATATTTCATAATATATAATTTTAGTTTTGTAGATGTTGGTATTTCTTAATAAATACTCCCTCCGTTCCGAATTACTTGTCTTGGATTTGTCTAGATACGGATGTATCTAGAGTCATTTTAGTGCTAGATACATCCGTATCTAGACAAATCTAAGACAAGTAATTCGGAACGGAGGGAGTATCTGGTTAAAATTTATAAAGTTTGACTTCAGGCAAATCTTATGTACGGAGTAATATAAAAAGGAAACGGAGAGAGTATAAGATCAGCATAGCTCAAATTAAATCGTTAGCTAAATAGGCCGGAGGTTTCAACCCTCTTCTGGAAAGAAAAAAAACTGTGAGCTAATTAAGTAATGTTTTGTTTCGTTCGCCGACAACAGTAACATGTTAGTGCAGCCATCAGCCATCCACACACTAGTGGGCTTAACTAAGTTATCCAGCTGCAATTAATCTACTAACACCTGCATGCAGGAGCACTATAAAGTACGTTGATGGCAACGTGTCACGCCAACATAGAGTATTTAACTTGTCACGATCCCCGTGTTTAAGTATGTTAACACCAAGCTTAACTAGCTAGCAACAAGATGTTAGTACTCCTCCTACGTGGTTCCAATTATCCACTGAACCTTTTCGATCAGATGCTGATGCAAAAGTAGTAACAGCCCCACTCAGAACACAAAGAACGTTGAGATATGTATATAAAAAAGGTGTTGACCGGAGAAACTATGAGGTGTATGGGCATTTAGACAGTACACTACTGCCACTTGACCGGTTGACCATGGTTGCTACGAAAGCACATTCCTCTAGCTGATAATCTCAGTGGATAATGACAGTGACAATTGGGAAAATGTCAACCCACCAACAAGACCCTCTTGCTTTGCTGCCCGCATGTTCCACTTCCGATGGTCGACATCTGGTCAATTCCGATCCCCCAGTACACCAACTTGTTTCTAAAATGCTAAACAGTGAACATGCACAATGCATGCTTTACAATTAACTCTTGATTAATTATACTATCTTCGATCCAAATTAATTGACGCAGCTAGATTATTAACATGACAATACACCTTCAACATCTAAATAGCTTGGACATACTGGGTTTTGAATTACCTGACCACATAGGCTATGTGGTGCAACATCTAAATAGCTAGCCCCAATAACAAATTAATATGCACATAACATGCATAAAAAAAAACCCACATCAACATGCAAACATGCATGTGAAAAGGTCCACCTTAATTATTAAATATAATAAATCATATGTTTTTTAGTTTTAGTTTCATACAGTATTATTCATCAAAATATCCATGTTCAAATAACCGAATTGAATATCATCAAAGTATATTGCAACCAATTCCAAGTGCACCATCTAGTTATTAAAGGGGTTGATCCCATGGACTTGATATTATCTAGGACTAGTTAACATGGTTACATCCAACTATTTTGTGAGAAATGCCGAGTGCAACTTACACGCAGACAACATGCACCCATGCTCACATTACACTACTCACGAACCAGAACCACGGAGCCTCAAGATTTACAAAATCACCACATGCATCATAGGTATGTCTCGTATCACTAGGAGAATAATCCACTTTAGTAGAACACATCTGACTTCCAACGTGGTGATTGGTTCCTGGTGGAATGATACAAACCACCTTTATCATCATCCAAAGTCCACCCAAGAATGCTTGGCTCTCCGGCTACACTCATCCTAGTTGATCCAACACTTATGGATAGATGAAGTAGATAACACACTACGGCTCCAAATTTGGAAAAAGATTGAGCATGGTTAGTGTAGAGTCCACGCAGAGTTATCCAAGCCGATCAAGCTATATATATACATACGGGGCAACCGAAAGGTAATATAATGCTTGATAAATGATACATGGTCGTCAGATTAACACTACTAATTAATTCGTAGTAGTAACCTACTATAATATACAGAAATTGAAAAGAAAAGATCACTCATTCCTACCATGGTTTGCACGTGGACATACGAGCAGTCCTTCAATGAATATGTAGACGTCACCCGCACATCTGCAATACGTACGTATATATATGCTCGGCGCGTAGATATGTATATATATGCAAAAACTATATGGCGAGGTCGACCTGAAGGATCGAGTGGCGCAGTGTGTTTCCTGGTGTCTACGGCACTTCAAGTGTACGCATGCAACTAGGTAGATAGCTAGAGCAACTGCCAACCGCACTGTGCTTAATTTGCACACACATGCAAGCTAGCTACTGCAGCTGCCACATACACATGCACCACTCAAGAATAAATAAAACAAGTAAAACGATCAACGTCTCATTGTCCAGAAGAAACAAGCGAGAAATTAATTCAAAGGAAAAAAGAACATTGGTGTTCGATGGGTAGCAGTGACATGGACAGGAACATGCGAATAAAATATGAATGATTAGCGATCATCAATCAGAATTGAATGGTAAGTATACCTGCAGTCCTAATTAGTCATGTGATAATGATGTATATAAACAGAGGGAGGGAGTGCACTCCTAGCGACTATAGCGAGGCGAAAGAGTTGACCCAGGTAAACGTGACCCGGTCTGATGTGGAATGATCATTTCGGACCACAATCCGTTAAGAAAATATTTTTTCGAACCACAAAGATGCTCATGGGTTGCCACCTTGGGGCATCTCACTAGATTCTATCGGTTGCTGTGAGCTGAGTGATGCGCGTGGCTAATAAAAAATATCGATTCAACAAGATGAAACCAATGAGAGCAAGCCACCAAATTGCCTAATTAATTAACTAGAGTATATGACTAACAATGTTAATGTGAATGCTAGCTAGCTGGTGAGGATAAGCCCCATACATACAGTCCACAGTCCACATATATACGTATGGAGAGACAAGGAAATAGAGAGTTCTAGTTTAATCACGAAAGCGTGGCATGCATGCACGTCCACTTAATTAGTTTTCTGTAATATATATAGGAGAAATACGCATGCAGTGATGCAATCAAGCAGGAATATATAAAGCAGACCGATTTGGGGACACGGCCAGCTAAAGAATACGATAGCATATACCATATTTATTTCATGGGCATGCAAGGTGGCGCCATGACATTGCAAGATGTTGGAATGCATGGAACGCACACTAGATTACAAATTAACACAATTGCATATGTGGCTGGCGTAGCGTGGTCACACAGTTATAGTACCACTACTATTACCATCTAAAAAGAAATGTTGTTATATATTTGTTATTATCTTAACAGATGCTAGTTAATCAGCTGAGCCTGGAAATATCTTTGGTTTACACTTTATAGGCGTAAAGCAATATAGAAGATGGGTCAGTCGTACATGGTGATCAATAAACAAGTAGGTCGCATTTTCCTTGAGATGCATAAAGTATCCGGGAATCACAGTAGAGTAGATGATAGGTGGATGTACTTTAATTAATTATCTAAGCTTGTTGTTAGCTAAACTAGACAAGTGACGTGTCTAATCTTTTTGATAAAAAAAATGCAGAGAAGTCAGTGACAGTAGATTCTCCAGGCAGGCAGGTATATGTTTCTGTGGGCGTGCATGGCAGGAGCTGCCACGTTGATGCATCCAGCCTACACCTGAAGCCAAGCAGGCAACGCCCATGCAGCCTTGCCTTCCTCCAAGGGCACACAGCCTCCCCCGGGTACCACCCGACCTAGCTATATACCACGTATATGTTGTATGATTTATGTATATGGACATAAAAGAAAGACAGAGAAAGGGACTAGCCACTAGTGTGGTGTGGCATCTCTGAATATATAGATATAGATAGAGTAAAATAATTCAGATAAGAGAGTCCATGGATCAAGAGTCTGCTTGTTTTTTTCTTCTTTTGGTTGAAGAGTTTGCTTGTTCCTTACGTCTTCTAAGAAATTGATTAAGTGTATATAATTAGGTACTACTCCCTCCGCCCCAAAACAAGTGTCATGTTTTTAGTTTAAAGTTTAAATATTTATTTTATGACGGAGGGAGTACATGTTTTGCTCAAACCAAGATGGGTGGTTGGGGTGGGCATTTGAACCGAGAGTACCAAACTTCCAAATCAAAATAGTCATTTTGTTGCCGAATTTGGTCATCAATTCCAGAAAACCAATTCAGTTTTGGCCCTCGACCCAAAATAACCAAAGAACCTGGAAATAATCCCAATCCTCATGACCAACAACATACCATGGCAGTAGAAAATCGAGCAACCGCCTATGCCTAGCCGCCACCGTTCCTAGACACACTGCTTCTCCGGCAACCGCTAATCAATAGGCAGCTTCCCTTCATCCGACATCTCCTTTATGCCCCCCCCCTCCCTTGACACACGTGTCGTGTCACCGCCTCTCTTGAGAATCTTGGTGGCAAAACCCTCATCAACTCCTCCTCTCCGACTCTTCGGTTTTGTTCAGTAAAAACTAAAATTGAATGAAACTTTTGGTCCCTGAGGGAGTCCTGGATTAGGGGGTGTTCGGGTAGCCGGACTATACCTTCGCCGGACTCTTGGACTATGAAGATACAAGATTGAAGACTTCGTCCCGTGTCCGGATGGGACTTTCCTTGGCGTGGAAGGCAAGCTAGGTGATGCGGATACTCAAGATCTCCTACCATTGTAACCGACTCTGTGTAACCCTAACCCTATCCGGTGTCTATATAAACCGGAGGATTGCAGCCCATAGGACGAACCATCATCATACACAATCATACCATAGGCTAGCTTCTAGGGTTTAGCCTCCTTGATCTCGTGGTAGATCTACTCTTGTACTACCCATATCATCAATATTAATCAAGCAGGAGTAGGGTATTACCTCCATCGAGAGGGCCCGAACCTGGGTAAAAACATCGTGTCCCTTGTCTCCTGTTACCATCCGGCCTTGACGCACAGTTCGGGACCCCTACCCGAGATCCGCCGGTTTTGACACCGACATTGGTGCTTTCATTGAGAGTTCCTCTGTGTCGTCGCCTTTAGGCCCGATGGCTCCTCTGATCATCAACAACGATGAGGTCCAGGGTGAGACTTTTCTCCCCGGACAGATCTTCGTCTTCGGCGGCTTCGCTCTGCGGGCCAATTCGCTTGGTCATCTGGAGCAGATCGAAAGCTACGCCCCTGGCCATCAAGTCAGGTTTGGAAGCTTAAACTACACGGCTGATATCCGTGGAGACTTGATCTTCGACGGGTTCGAGCCACAGCCAAGCGCGCCGCACCATCTCGAGGGGCATGATCTAGCTCTGCCTCCGAACAGTGTCCTGGAGGCCGCACATGCACCGGTTCCGACCCTAGACTCGGAGCCTATTGCACCAATCGAGGATGAGCGGTTGGATGTCACCTCGGGGGCTGCGATCTCAAAGGCAATCGAGCCGAACGCCAGCCCCGCACTCCGCATGACCCGTGACTCCGAGGGTCCGGACTCCTATCCGGACTCCGAACCCCCCGCGCCCCTGCCAATCGAATCCGATTGGGCACCCATAATGGAGTTCACCGCCGCGGACATCTTTCAGCACTCGCCTCTTGGCGACATCTTGAACTCTCTCAAGTCTCTCTCTGTATCAGGAGAGCCCTGGCCGAATTACGGTCAGCAAGGATGGGATACGGACGATGAAGAAATTCAAAGCCCACCCACCACCCATTTTGTAGCCACCGTCGACAACCTAAACGACGTGCTCAACTTCGACTCCGCAGACATCGTCAACATGGATGACGATGCGGGAGATACTGATGAACCAACGCTCATAGGGCATTGGAAAGCCACCGCATCTCACGATGTGTACATGGTGGATACCCCTAAAGGAAATGAAAACGAGGAAAAAGGGGATGGAACGGGAGATAGACCCCCCGGAAAACAATCAAAGCGTCGGCATAAACGCCGACCCAAGCCCCGCCTCGATAAAAACCCAGCCATAGAGCAGGACAAGCCGGTAGACGACGAGCAGACATTAGACCAGCCATCCGAACAGGGCAACACGGATATAGAAACCGAAACTCCCTCCCCCGGCGAAAACGGCATTCCGGACAACCTTACGCCGGATAAATCCATGGAGCAGAAGAGTCTCCACAAGAGGCTCGTTGCAACTGCACGCAGCCTGAAAAAGCAGAAGCGGAAGCTAAAGACAGCGGAAGATGCACTCCGCATCAGATGGAATAAAGTAACCAACACCGCAGATAGGTACGGCGACGGTTGCCGTACTAAAAGCTATCCAAAGAGAAAGCTACTGCCCGAATTCAACGAAGAGGCCCTAGAGCCCTCGCATTCAAAAAATAAGAAAGCCATACGGTCGGATAGACGACCCCATAAAGCGGCAAGTGGCGCCGAACTTAAATCGGTATGCGACCCACCAAAGGATTCGCATCATGGCCCAGCCAGGTCCATTTATGGGCCAAGAAAGCAAGCTCTTGTAAGCAATGCAAAAAAGCCATCGTCAGAATCCGACACACCCAAATACAGGGGCGTCGCACATCCCCTATGTTTCACCGATGAGGCTCTGGACCACGAGTTTCCCGAAGGATTCAAACCCGTCAACATAGAGGCGTATGATGGAACAACAGACCCCGGAGTCTGGATTGAGGACTACATCCTCCATATACATATGGCTAGAGGAGATGATCTCCACGCCATTAAGTATTTACCCCTTAAGCTTAAAGGGCCAGCCCGACACTGGCTTAAAAGCCTTCCCGAAAACACAATTGGAAGTTGGGAAGAGCTCGAGGATGCTTTCCGAGCAAATTTTCAAGGGACCTATGTCCGCCCTCCGGATGCAGACGATCTTAGTCACATAACTCAACAGCCCGGAGAATCAGCTCGGCAGTTCTGGAACAGATTCCTTACTAAAAAGAATCAGATAGTCGACTGTCCGGACGCCGAAGCCTTAGCAGCTTTCAGGCATAATGTCCGAGACGATGGCTCGCCAGACACCTCGGCCAGGAAAAGCCAAGAACAATGGCCGCACTCACAAGCCTCATGACCCGCTTTTGCGCAGGAGAGGACAGCTGGTTGGCAAGATGCAGCTCCAGCGACCCAAGTACATCCGAAACTAGGGATGGAAACGGAAAACCGCGATGCAACAAGGATCGTCGCCGAACTAAAGAAAAAAGTCCGAAGAGCACGACAGTCAATGCCAGATTCAAAGGCTCGCGGCAAAATCAGACAAAACCACCCCTCCAGGATAATAGGGATGATTCGTCCAACTTAAATAGAATCCTGGACAGGATATGTCAGATACACAGTACTCCGGGGAAGCCTGCTAACCATACCCACAGAGACTGTTGGGTTTTCAAACAATCCGGCAGACTCAATGCGGAACACAAGGGGCTCGACACACCAAGCGAAGACGAGGACGAACCCCAGAAGCAGAGCACCAGGAGACAAAAGAACTTCCCACAAGAAGTAAAAACAGTGAACTTACTTCATGTAACAAAACGTGTGGCACCCATAAAGGTACGCACAATACGACCTATCCCCAAGGGGTCCCGTCACTGGTTATTAAAACCAATCACCTTCGATCAGCTAGACTATTCTAGAAATATCAAAAATGCAGGCTGGACTGCCCTGATACTCGACCCAATAATTGGCGGATTCCAGTTTGCAAATGTCCTTATGGACGGCGGCAGTGGACTAAACCTGATATATCAGGATACAATCCATCACATGGGGATAAACCCAGCAAGAATCCGCCGCAGCAAAACCTCCTTTCAAGGGGTAGCACCTGGTCCAGACACCCATTGTATGGGTTTTCTCCGGCTCGAAGTTATATTCGGCTCTGCCGATAACTTCCGTCGCGAAAAGCTGACCTTCCATGTCGTCCCATTTTCAAGTCGCTATCAAGCACTACTGGGACGCGAAGCTTTCGCTCGCTTTAACGCAATACCGCACTATGCATCTCTCACGCTTAAGATGCCCGGTCCACGAGGCATCATCTCTTTGAAGGGGAAGCACTAGAGTGCGCCTCCCCCAAGCGGAGGACTGTGCGGCCGCTTAGACAGCCGCACAATAAAATGGCCTTACCGGCCAAAAAACTTTTTGACATAGGTCATTAAAGGCCACGAACGCGGAATAGACGAGTTCGGCACAAGTCCATCATTAATGCAGGCTTAGAGGCCATATACCCCCGTACTAGGGGCTACACGCAGAGACAATAAAGCTCAATTTTACATTTTACTTTATACTTCATTTATTTTAAAAACTTTTGTTCGGCACGATCCGTTTTCAATTTAGTTCCTCTCTTTTACAGATGAACGTCGTGCGGCGCCCGTCCAGGATACGGCACAACGCAGACACAGGCGCAGACGTGCAGTAGGGACCCGTCCTAAAGGATTCTTTTCAGATTAAGACCATGCGTAAACCTTTTTTACTATCTCTTGTTGCAACACATCCCCTGGTTTTTTCTGATATAACCAAGGAGGAGGCTGGCGTCTTGGCATGTGGCCACGTCAGAATTTTTTGCACGTACCTGGACACTAGGGGCTTTTTTTAGCAAAGAGTGTTGTTTAGTCCACACTCATAAAGACCGAACACCTTAGGGAGTGTTCGGTGTCGCGAGTTTTGGCATTATATGCATCAGCTCCAAATCATGTCTTTGGTCAAATGTTGGGTTGCCCGGCTTCTGAGTTCGGCTACCTTACGTTCCGCTCTATCGGCTAAGGTAGCACCAGGAGAACTACTGCGATTGTGCCCCGGTTCGGCCGGGCGAGCACCTCAGTAGAGAAAGCCGAAAACTGACTGTCATGATGCAGCGTGAGACTGGTCAGCCACTTGATGACCTATTGGAATCTATCGGATTCCTCCGCTTTAACGAAGGGCCGCTTCCCGGTCAGGCACATACGCGCCCCGAACTCGTGCGAACAGAGTCGCCACTAATGGGCTACCTAAATAGTCCCACTGTCAAGCTCCTATGGCTAAGTGAAAGTGTTAAAGCATTATAGTCCGGTTGCCTGGCCCGCTGCGCTATCACCTCCTTTGTAGGACCAAGACGTTGGGTTAAGAGTGAAAACGCGTCTTCTGCGAGCACCCCCGCACTATGTGCGTGGGGGTTGAAGCCAACGACTGCAATCTTTCAGATTTTATACATATATTTTAAACGGCCGCACAGGAGGTGTTCACAATACTTGAAGGCACAAGTATAAAAAGACCACTACAGTTTATCAACATATTCCTTCATCATTACATATGCTATAATAACATAACATCCTTCGAGCACTGCGTCTCTATTACACGAGCGCCTTCAAGGACTTCCTGAAAATAGTGCTCGGAGGACACTCGGATTTTATCCTAATCTCGGGACGCAATAACAGTGGTCTCCATCTCTGCCCAGTACGTCTTGACACGGGCAAGAGCCATCCTTGCACCCTCTATACACGCCGACCTCTTCATTGCATTAATGCGCGGCACTGCGTCAAGGAATTGGTGCACCAAGCTAAAATAACTCTTCGGCTCCGACCTCCCCGGCCACAGATGACCCATGACATACTTCATGGCGAGTCCGGACAACCTATTAAGTTCGGCCCATTGAGCCAAACGATCGTCCACTGCTAGTGGACGCTCTGGATTGTGAAATTGCGACCAGAAGAGTTTTTCCACTTCACGATCTTCCAGATCTCTTAAGTGTTCGGTCGCATCAGCAGCACTCGCTGCCAAATCCAAATAGGTGTCCTCCACACTCCACATCCGGTCCAACGGAGCAAACTTAGGATCACAAAATTTTCTCCGCAGCTTGAAGGGCTTTCCAGCCGCAATCTGTTCGACCTGACGCAGCTCCTCCTTCGCAGCTCTCATCGCAGAGCGCGCGTCCTTGGCATCAGCAATGGCCTTCTCTAGGACCGCCTGTCTCGCCTGGTCTTCCTTCTCAAGAAGTATGCAATGGTCTGCAGTGCTCTTTAACTTTTTGGCCATACTGGCCATCTCTTCCTTGTTTCGGCAATGAGCAGCATGTTTGGCTCTCAGCTCTTCAAGGGCCTTCTTGGCAGCCGCATCACTTCTCCTGGCTTGATCTTTAGCTCGGGCAAGTTCTGCCCTAAGACTCTCCACGGCGGCCGCACCATCTGCGTCAAGCACACATATCGTAAGACACTGGCATAAAACTCTTCTTACCTAATGCTGCCCGAGGAATCACATACCTTGAGCCTCATCCAACCGCTTGTTGACAAGTGCGATGTCGGCATCTGCCACGTCCAGTTGCCGCTTTAGTTTGGCAAAACCAGCAGTTCGGCTTGATTCCAGACACCCTGCAGCCTACATTAAAAGGCGACATTTTAGACCTGGGATTATGATCCTCCGCTAGCCGTCATTTCTTGACGACATGCAGAGTCTCAGGGGCTACTATCTACATAAGGCGCATCTTATTTACGCGCAACTGACAAAAGTACACATTATCTAATGTACCTTAAAACCCGTCAATAAACTTTCGACGGCCACACGCAATCCGCTCTCTGCGGACGAAATCTTTTCAATCACCGTGCCCATTAATGCACAGTGCTCCTCTGAAATAGAAGCTCGCCCTACCAGAACCTTTAGCTCCTCCGGCCGAGCACCAGGAGGTGCCGGACTCGTCCCATGACCTCTTTCGAAGGCCGGACGCGGAGAACTTCGGGGGGCCCCATCGCTATCTTCCGCCCCTGTCGGACTCGAAGAAACCCTCCGTGATGACACCTCAGGGTCGCCCGCCTCGTTAGGCGGCACAGCAGAAGGAGGCGTCCCGCTCTCCATCATCTCCGGAAGAAGATCCCCCGAAGACGAGCTCTGCTGAGAAGGGCTGAGGTCCGAACTACAAGGTAAAAATTTGGTTAAAATTCTCAGATATAAATCATGGATTTCTCTCATCCCTCGAAAGGAAAATCTTTCTCTACTTACGGCTCGCTGGAGGGCTGATCTCCTTGAGTATGTAGTCCGGCCGAGGAACTCCCCAGCGCCGGACCCTCTGACGAGGATCTTTTCCCCCGCTTCGAGACCACGGTCTTCGGATCATCAGAGGCGGCTCTCTTCTTTCCCCTAGAAGAGGAATCGTCGATTCCTTCCTTCGGAGCAGCCTCCTTCGAGGAGGTCGTAGTTTCCTTGTCCTCCCCCTTGCTTCCCTCCAAAGGCACTACCTCCAGCATCCTGACTAGCACGGGATCCGGCCTAGTTTCGGGAAGGGGAGCCGGACACCTGATCAGCTTCGCCTTCGCTATCCACTCCTGTTTAAAAGGGGAGCTCTTTTAAGGGCAAGGTTATGATAATTATACGGATAGAAGGTCCGGGCACAAGGTTACTTACTTGAGTATCCGGACGATTGCGGCTTAGGCCTGCGTCCTCGGTCAAATCCGGACACATTCCTTGTGATCCGAAGAACAGTTTATACATCTCCGCGGGCGTCGCGCTCATAAAATCCCAGAGAGCTCATGGTCCCTCTGGATTGAACTCCCATAGGCGAAGGGGGCGACGTTTGTCGGGCAGTGCCCGGCGAATCAACATGACCTGCGTCACCTTGACCAGGTTGAGGTCTCCTTCCAAGAGATCCTTAATGCGGCCCTGCAGCAAGGGTACGTCTTTGGGCAAACCCCAATCTAACCCTCTGTTGATCCACAACGCTAGCCGTGTTGGGGGACCCGAGCGAAAGGCAGGAGGCGCCACCCATGTGGTGCCCCGGGGAGCGGTGATATAAAACCACTCTCGTTGCCACAAACCTAACTCCTCTTGAAAAGAGCCCTCGGGCCATGGAGCATCGGCATTTTTTCTTATGAAAGCGCCTCCGCACTCTGCGTGCCGTTCTGTCGATCATCTTCGGCTCCACTTTGAAGGTCTTGAGCCATAATCCGAAGTGAGGGGTAACATGGAGGAACGCTTCACACACGACGATAAATGAGGAGATATGGAGGATGGACTCCGGAGCTAAATCATGAAAATCCAGCCCGTAATAAAACAACAGTCACCTCACAAAGGGATCCGTGGGGAAGCCTAACCCTCGGAGGAAGTGAGACATGAACACCACACTCTCGCCGGGCTGGGGACTGGGAATAACCTGTCCTTGAGCAGGCAACCTATGCGAAATCTCGCCGGTCAGGAACTTAGCCTCCCTCAACCTTAGTAAGTCCTCCTCCGTGACGGAGGAAGGCGTCCATCGACCTTGAAGGTCAAAACCGGACATTGTCGAAGGTCCGAAGCGCCTGGAATCTGGAGCCTGGGGTGCTGAAACTCGAGGCGACGGGCGAACTCGTTTAAGATTGAAAAAGGGAGCGGGGCCTTGATCTCTTTATAAGAGGTTGAATACCAAGAGCCCTCCCCGTAACCGTTTTGGACTCGCCCTTAATCAAGGGAACGTGCTAACGGACACGATTGGGTTACCCACGTCCGTATTGATGAGAATCCCGTTAAAAGAGGCACACGATCTCTGCTTTGACAAGACGTGCCAAGGAAACCGCCTCGCTAAACGTGCTGAGGTGGAAAAGTGAAAACAATTTGTATAAAGAGCTTGGCCGCAGTGTGATGACGCACTGCGGAATACGTCAGCAGATTTGATTTGTGTTAATATTATTCTCTCTATGGCAATATGTGGAAACTTATTTTGCAGAGCCGGACACTATTTTTGGTGTTTACAATCTTCTATGAAGGACTTGGAGGAGGAACCCGTCTTGCAATGCCGAAGGCAATCTGCGCGCCGGACTCGTCGTCATTGAAGCCTGGTTCAGGGGCTATTGAGGGAGTCCTGGATTAGGGGGTGTTCGGGTAGCCGGACTATACCTTCACCGGACTCCTGGACTATGAAGATACAAGATTGAAGACTTCGTCCCGTGTCCGGATGGGACTTTCCTTGGCGTGGAAGGCAAGCTAGGCGATGCGGATACTCAAGATCTCCTACCATTGTAACCGACTCTGTGTAACCCTATCTGGGGTTGCTAGAACTACTCTTTGTTGTTCTTGGCAACCTCCCAGCATACTACATGTTTTTTTAACCTGCCAAAGCTGATCGTTGAACAATTAGGTAAACAATGATGGTGTTTCTTCTAGTCAGATGCTCACACCTGCTCAGGAGCTAAGTGTCTGGTTGCGTGGGACAAAGTGTGTACATCCAAACTAGCTGGGGAGGGGTAGGTGCAAAACGTTCGTCTAGTGCTGAAATTCGCGTTCAAATTCCTCCATTGAAAACCACATTAAAACTGGATACTACACCACTCACCTTATCATGTTCTTCCGCAAACAATTCCTCCTACTTAGCCAAAATAGTCCACACAACTTTAGCAGCACCAAGGCAGATTTCTAAATGCCAAGTAAACAATGGCCGATCCACCTTCTTCTGATTAGACAGGTGGATCTTTCGTGAGCCGGTTGAGGTTGCCTTCCCTACCATTTTCTCTCACCACAGTGGAGGTTGTGTCCTCCCCCCGTGCCGACGGTGCTGCGGCCCCTAGTCCCGGCTCCTTTTCCTTGTTGTGCAGACCTCACTTCGTGGTGCCGTGGTGAGACGGCGTGGAGGCTTCTTGACCATGGTGGCGCAAGATGGTGGTCGGTTTGGTGGCAGGCTCTGGAGCACCTGAGGTGAAGGTTGGGATCGGGGGAAACCCCTGTCGGCTTGTCCGACACCGACGCGGCGACGCCGGTGGGTGCCGGCGGACCTTCCTGGAGGGCGTCGGGGGCGACCCTTCCTCTCGCCTCGTCGTGTACCGGGGGAAATCCTTGGCACCAGCGCCGTCATTGTCGCGATCCTTCTTGGAGGTGCTGATTGGTACCAGTGCTTCGGAGCCTTGGAGCTTGGTGGGAGATCTTCGGTCGGCGCAGTGGTCGTGAAGCTTCTTTGTTTCCGTCGATCCACCGTTGTCGGCATTCTTTTCTCTTGTTGTTTCTCTTTCATTTCTTTTGGGTGTGATTGTGCTGCTTCCGCCCCAACACCTATCCTTGGATGTATCGGTTGGTTGCTTTGGAATACAAAGCGGGGGGAAACCTTTTTTCTTACCATTTTATCTCGCCACGTAAAACCAAATTCCTCTGTAGCTAATATTTTCCATGAATGGACCGACCTTTCCTTGCGTAGCCGGATAATCGTGCCTGCGTCCATAGAACTATGTTCCTTGCATGTTCTTTTGATGCAGACCTAAGACGGGCAGATGATTCTCGCTCTCTCCTGGGTGGGGGGCTCTTCACCACCAAGGGTGCCTACGTCGCTCTCACTACCTAAATGAAAGTGCCAGAAAAGCACATATATGGGATGCTAAAGTTCCCTGGCGGATTAGGATCTTCATTTGGCTGGTTCACATGGACAATATTAACATCAGGCAAAATCTAAGGAAGAAGATCATCGATAGTGAATCATACCCACTCTGTTCATATGCACAAGAATCGACAGATCTCCTTTTCTTTTCCTGTCCTTTGCACAGAGAGTTTGGGAGCAGATCAATATAATACCATCATTCACCGGAGCTACTAGTCTCTTAAGCAACCCCTTAGCTGCCGCAGTCACTCAAGTCTTTTGTTATTTTCACAATCTTGTGGACAATGTAGGTCTTTCGAAGTGAGGTGCTAACCACTACTGTTGTAACAGCTAATATCATAGACGACTTTATGCTCTGAACTAATTGGCTTGGTAAGCGGGAACAAAAATATCATGCCAGGCTCTGCCATGATCATCTTTCCTTGCGGTGACGCAATATTGACATATCAATTTCAAAAAATGTGGGGTCGCCGATGCACCCTGTATTTATATTTTTATGCAATGAAATTTGCACTGCTTGCTTGGCCGCGGCGCCTAGACGCCCCAACGTATGACGCTTCCCGCCGGGCAAAGTATGGACATTATCTTGCTTTCTGGCTTTGTTGGAGCTACGTACATAGGAGTACAAACTACTACTCCCTCTGTTCCAAAATAGATGACTCAACTTTGTACTAACTTTAGTACAAAGTTGAGTCATCTATTTTGGAATGGAGGGAGTATATAATAGATGTCATATAAGTTGGTGAGAAGCAAACACGGATTCTCGTGAGCAGCAAAGCATCGTAGGTGTGTGCAGCTATGCAGTTTGCATACGTGTTCATATCAAACAAATAAAGTCCCCTACTATATTGGAAGTTTATAATGAATCAGTCCCTCTCCGGCCGAAATGGCATCACGGAATGCGTCATTTAGTTCATGATTTGTAACGACGTACACACCATTATAACCGGGTGGGCATTGTTAATTAGGTCTCCCACTATTTTGGAACCTCTAGTAGTATATACAATGATCAGTTGATAAGATACAGTTAACCAGCTGGACTGCGATAGCGTATTGAAGGAGAACAGTCAACATCAATTGGTACATCGCCCCGACTAGAGAAGAAAAATAAATAGAGAGAGCATGAGCTTCACGAAACTAATAATGAATGTCAAGCAGTGATCTCATATATAGAAGTGGAGTAACTAGTTTTCACACAAGGGTTCCCTTGACAAAAGGTGCTTAAGCAAAATGAGCTTCTACATGGTCGCATAATGTGAGGTTGGAATTTTTAACACTAGTTGTAGAAAATAGATGAACATACATGTGCACCACATAATTAGATGGTTCAAGGCTATAATGATGTGAATTATTCCCCATAGTTCTGTGAATTTTATTTTTGTTCCCCTTCGTTGGGTAACTCTTGTATATAAACTTTCATTCTATCAAAGTTCTTAAAGTGTTTCACCCTCTATAGTATTGATAGGGGTTGGGGTTTATCATTACTAATCCATACATGATGACGGGTACGAGTGTGTCGGGGTTTATCATGACTAGTCCATACATGACGATGGGTTTGTGAGTGATTAGTACGGCAAGAGAGATAGATATATGATTTGTTACAACTCTGAATACTAACAGATTCAGCGTATATCCTAAAACTTAGGTGACACTGACACATATTTACACTCTAATGGTCTATCTTAATCACAACTTTGTTACATTGAGTTTGTATTTGAATTCTTACAAGTTCTTGAATGGACTATCAATCACATGAAAGTTGGAATTCTCAAACCTGATATCAAGTAGTTTGCTTGCAACTCTCTTTCCGGCAAATTGAAAGTCTATCGCGATAGCTTAGCTTAGGCATGGAACACGTGATTGGCCGACAACTATGTAGAACCTAAATTATAACATAAAATACATAGAGTTTGGTCATCACGAGTTCGGCAAGCACTGACCAATTCCAAATATATGCGGCATTTCCAGTGCTTTATCTTCAATAGTTGATCTTGACTAAATAGCATGCTTGTTTAATTGCACACCAAAGAAAATAGCAAACCCACGACTGATTTCCTGTCATCTTGACCAGAATTTGCATAAAAAGGGCCAGTCACCAAGGTATAGGTAGATCTCTTAAATGTTAGACAAAAACTTCAGTTTTTTTTATCATACTTGAGTATATGTCTAGCGGATGTAGAGTGCCTAGAGTTAGGTACATGAAGATACTGATAATGGAAGAAATATATGTTCATAATTCTTTTAAATACGTACATATCCGCCGAGAGTCGTGCCACTTGCTAATATTTGAGCCATAATTTCAGATCCAAAACCATGCATGCAACAAGTTACCGGCCATATTTGGAACACCGCAAGAAAGGTAAACAAATGTTTAGTCATTTCATCGATTGGTATAAAACACGCCATGCATGCATCCTACATACAAGTTGCACGCATGGGCTGTCGTACCTGGAGGTATATTCTTGGTGGATCTAGACATAACTCCTCAAAGGCTCAAAAGGTCAAAGATAATCCTCACTCAATCACGATCTGTTGACCTGTATCATGCATGCAAATGCTATGAACCTGCCCAGCAAATGCTAACCGCAGGTTCAGTGAACCGAGCAATAGCCTTTCTGGAAAACCGGAAGGAAAAACAACATGAAAAAAAACATAGTGAAGCGCCATGCATGCTGCGCACGTACACAAATCTCAATGAAACACATGATGCGTTTAAATCATCAACAATAGGAGAGAAACGCAACCCACTTTGGAAATTAAGTTTGCACACACCCTCACACCGAACATTTCGAAGAAAGGATATAACTAAGAAACCAAACTAAGCTGCCTTTTTCCTCCCAATGCAGCATGCAAACAGTGTGCAATATTTGACCTCCAATAATACTCCCTTCATTTCTAAATATAAGTTTTTTTAGAGATTTCAATAAAAAATATATACGGATGTATATAAACATACTCCATAGTGTAGACTCACTTATTTGCTCCGTATGGTCTGCATCGGAATCTCTAAAAAGACATACTTATATTTAGAGACAGAGAGTACTCACTACAGTGCAAACCCACACTAAGCAGCATAGTACTCCCTCTGTCCAAAAATACTTGTCATGAAAATGAATAAAAGAAGATGTATTTAGATGTATTTTAGTTCTAGATATATGCCTTTTTTATATATTTTGATGGCAAGTATTTTGGGATGAAGGGAATAGGAATTTTTGGCGTTAGCTATCTGCATGCATGCAGGTGGACAGGTGCCGATCTAGCGTACCGCCAAGGAGACAGCTAGCTACACCAAATTAACAATGTAGATTCTTTCGGAGAAGAAAAAAACAATGGCAGGCCCATGATTTGCTTCTGATATTGGCCCTTGGGAGTTAGTTTAATCCCTGTAGGGCGTCCCTTCGAGGGCCGCCTTGGGTCGCCCTCGCCGAAACTCAAGCCTGTGCTCCCACGTACCCCCATGTATTGCATGCTCTAGAGACTCTAGACTTGACGTGGAACACATGGTCAATGGTGTGCTAGCTAGCAACCTAGCTTATACTATAGCTCACACGATACATTGTTCTCTCAATGCATGGAGAGATCGAGGAAATGATCTCCCTGTCGTCTCAGCCACAATTATCTGGAGATGGTTCTCCGTTGGTATACCTTAATCTATGCTACGTTGTAGTCCGTGCCACGCCACTCCTAACCTAGGTCAAACAAATATGCAACTTGCAAGCATGATTACAAACTGGAGCTAGCTGAGGTGACATTATCAAGTGTCTGTTCGTAGAAGCTGGTAGAGAGAGTGCAGGAGATTCTTTGTTTATACGTACGAGACACATATGTAGATTTGATGCTATGCGGCAGCCACGAGACTTCTATCCATCCGTATCATGTGTGTGCACATGACTATGGCTGCTTAGCTGGAAGCCACCCTCTGCTATCATCGGGGGAAACCCTAAATCAGATGATCGGATGACGGCGGCGCTCTGGTGTCGCTCCTTTCTTGAGGCGTCATTTTTGAAGATACACACGTGATCAAGGGACCAAAGAACGGATTCTTTGGTGAAGCGGTGATTCATCCTACACACTGATGGCGACGGATTTTGACGGCGTGGCGCAGTGCAGATTCGGAGTTCACTGTAGGAGAATGGACTCGCGCAGGAGGACGAGCTGTCGGGCGTCGTGGTGGCATCGATGGCAGAGAGACCTGACACGGTACATGCAACAATACAGCTCTAAAGATGGATTGGTGGCAGGTGGCTGTGGCGGCCTCATACCCGGCAGGCGTCCTGGTTGAGGAGTGCGCCGGACTGGTAGGTGCCCCATACCAGTCAGGCGTCCTGGTTGGGACCTCATGTCTTAGATGTTTAGGTTTGGCTGCGATGTCTGTTTGGTATTAGGCCCAGCCTATCTGCGCCCCTTCATCAATTGGATAGGTGTAGCAATATTTATTGCTTAGACGATGGCTTTAGTCTTGCTGTTGTTTGGTTTTGTAAGGTCTTGTGAGAATAATTAATAAAGTGACCGTATGCATCGACCAGATGCAGAGGCCGAGGGTCATCCTCCTTTTCTAAAAAAAAAAGCTGGATGGGTGAGTACTCACCATAAGCTTAGCCTTTTAGCCAGTGACTTAAAATAGCATGCCCAACGACAAAACTAAACCAAAATAATGTACACGATCTTGTCATCGGATACGTATTTCAGTATGTAAGATTCTGATGCGCTTAAGGCGTAACTTATAGTATTCCTTTCAACGTTGAGCTAGAACCATCCAGGTCTGTGTAGATTAATTTCTCAGCATGTCAGGAGGATGTATATCTTCGTTCGTGTGTAGCCTAGACATGTGCATGGCATGCGCTGGCTCAGTCTTCCAGTTCTCAGGAGTGCGAGCTCAAATGAACAATTAAGCTAGGAACCGAAAGTGCACCTGTGCAACCTAAAATATTCAATTTACTTACACTGACTAACTTTTAGGAAAAAAAATAATAATTTTCAGCACAAAAGAACGTTACATGAGTATAAAAGGGTGATTATTGAATATTTTACATTGACTAATATACTTACACTGACGAGTTATTTACCAGGAACCACCACATTATAGGCTAGGGTAACAGATCAGTACCACAATTGAGGCAGGGCACACAAAACCACCAACAATGGGGCTAATCTGTAACGCGGAACACTGACGCTGCGTTTTAGCCCAGAAAACAGCGAATCCGACAAGTGGGTCCCGCCTGTCGGGCTGACGTGGCGTGTGTTGACGGACGCCGAGAGACGGCCGTTTCGGCGCGCCCGTTCAAGTGGCCCGCACCGGTCGGTGTTCGAACCAGACCAGCCAGTTCATCACTCTCGCTGTCCTTTCTCTCGACCCCGACCATCGCCGCGCCGCCACTGTCGACTCGCCGCCTTTCGCCGCTCCGCCATGGTTTCTTGGAGCGAGCAGTCCTCGAGCTCTTCTTCGGACGGCGAAGAAGTCACTAGCCAGGTATGCGTGTTCGCCTCTCGCCTTCCCCGCGGATTAGGGTTCATCCCGCTAGGGTTAGGGTTCATCATTTGGGGATTTTTTACCAGGTCGCTGATTTGTGCAATTTGTGTGCTGGTTAGCTTCCTAGGACTATCTCTTGCTATGAATGGAGTGGCATTGCTCACGACCTGTCGTCTCGTTGTCTGCATCAAGAACCTTGCGTCAGGCTTGTTGCATTTGAATCTGTGGACACAGGCAGACGTTTTCTTGCGTGTGCTGAGGAGAAGGTATGTTGGTTAGTAGTGTAAGTAGATTAGCTTAGTTAGTTTATGCTCCATTCACTTGTCAGTACTCCAATTTTGTGTATCAAAGATTTGTTCCTGGATAGATGTTGCTTCTATTGCTTCTGTTGATGTAATAGTTGTTGCAAAAAATTATATATGCTTTTATAATTGGTTCTGCCCATAATTTGTGCATACATTTTTTACAATATATCTATTAATTAAGAGTGATGTAATATTTGATTTAGGCACCAATTGATGCATAGAATATAATTCAGTGGATAGAACTAAACTAAAATTCAGTGGATATAACTGAACTACAATTCAGTGGATAGAACAAAAACTACAGAGTGTGCACATTTGGGTGGAAAGAACTAAACTATAGTACAGAGTGTACAGAGTATTATATAATTTGTGCACATTTCGTACAATTTCTTATTGAGAACATATTTATTTAATTGTACGCAGAACTAAAGTGCAATTATCTGGAGTGGATAGACCCAGAGTGGTCAGTGGCTATGCAGTTCACTCTCACTGAATTGTGGAGCATGTATGACAAAGATATCAAGGACAGGCTAAAAGAAAATGTTGAGCTTGGTGAAAGAAATTACAAACTAGTTGGAGAAAAGAGGAAGATGGAGGAAGATCTGAGGTTTTTCAAACTGGACTTTGCAAAAATGGTTGCTGACAAGGAGGATGCTATCACAGAGTTGGGCAATGTTAGGTTGGCTCTAAGTGATCTCAAAGAGGAGATGGAGAAGAAGAAGCTGGCAGACCATGGTTGTACCAATCTTCATCAGGTACTTAGGGCAAAGGCAGAGAAAGAGAGGGTCCAGCTAGTGGCAGAGAGAGACCAAGTTGTGACAGAGAGGGACCAACTGAAACAAGAGAAGAAAAAACTGGAGTACATGATTGCAGATCTGCTCAAACAGAAACATGGGTACAAGGACAAGATCAAGAAGTTGAAGGAGACATGTGATGATTTTTAAGTATGTATTGTGGTGTGGTTTAGGGTAGCACTGCAGTTGATTTGAATGTGTTGTTATGCACTTAATGTGCTGTTATGCACTTAATAAGCTGTGTGCACATTTGAATGTGTTGTGTACTCTGAAGACTTGTGTTGTGTACTCTTAAGAACTAATGTCCAACTTATTATCATTGCATTTTTGTATCAATGTCATACTTATTAATGTATTTTGTTTGTATCAAATGAAATGTTTGTAGTTGTTTTGCCATAATATTTGCACAGAACATATATTCTAAATGTTTGTGGTTGTTTTGCCATACTATTTGCATAGAACATATATTCTAAATGTTTGTGGTTGTTTTGACATGATCTGTTACCATTTACTTTGCACAGAACATATATTGCACAGATCTTTTTTGCTCAAAATTTATTTTGCACACAACATATATTTGCACAGAATTTTAACGGCAGGAGATAAACATAGATAACTTCAAAGTGCCATACATAGATAACTTCAAAGTGCCATACATAGGTTCAAAGTGCCATAAACATAGATAACTTCAAAGTGCCATACATAGGTTCACAACTCCATACATAGGTTTTAACAAACATAGGTTCTGAGTGCCATACATAGGTTCATAATGTCATAAATAAAGTGATGTAATGCCTGATTTAGCACACATGCACTTGCATACAGACTTCAAATTTGAGCATTTAGTAGTTCCCACTGGCATAGAAGTACCCCTCCATCCTCTTGCTCATGTACTTCGTCCTCTTTGGCCTACTGCCTGCAGGCTGGCTAGTAGAAGCTTCTGCAGAACTTCTTGGAGGCTTGAACCTTTTTGCACCCCTTCCAGCAGCAGTGGAAGATCTTGCACCTCTACCAACAACAGTAGGAGAAGAACTAGCACCCCTTCCAGCAGTAGTAGGAGTAGTAGCAGACCTTACTCCCCTTCCAGCAGCAGCAGATGAACTAGTCTTTGCACCTCTTGCAGCAGCAGGAGAGGAGTTTGCAGTAGATGATGATGGTGCACCCCTAGCACTTCCAGTAGCTGATGAAGCTGCACCATGGTGCCATTCAGGTACAGTCCTGTTTGCCTTTAATTAAAAAATTGAACAACTTTATAATGATCAGTCAATAGAAATGAACACTCAAGTGATTTCAAAATGAAAATATCATGTGCTTGTTCTTCCTGATTTGCAGATCAGGCCTCAATGGCTTTGGACAACTTGTGTACTTGTGTCCTTGCAGCTTGCAGTTCCCACATGTTATAGTAGCCATCCTAGATGTCTGCTTTGCTTGAGGTGGCTCAAACTTTCCTTTTTTCCTTTTCTCTTCTGCTGGCCCCTTCTTGTCATCTTTGAACTGTGGTGGTTCAATGTCAGGTGTTGGAGTTTTCACCCAGCTATCTGGACCAGGTACAGGGTAAATCGCTGGCTTATCTGCCTCCAAGTACATAGATTTCTTGAAAAACACATTGATATGATCCTCTGGCAGCTGTTTAGACCTATAGATGGCAGAACAAGCATGGTTGCAAGGAACTCCAGTGATGTCCCATTTCTTGCACCCACATATCTGTAGGTTTGTGTCAACACCATAGGTCTTGTCTCCACTAGTGACTTGGAAAAGTCCTTGGCCAGCTATCAGTGCTTTGCAATCCCTTGCATACTTCTTGTTCACCTCCAACCTCTCTGCATAGGTTGGTGCAATCTCCCATCTAGCACATTTTCCACCCTCTCTCTTCTGGTGGAACCTCACTAGAAACTTGTCCTTGATCCCATTGATCATTGTGACAATTGGCTTGTTCCTTACATCTAGAATGTACTTATTAAAAACTTCACCTAAGTTATTCACCACCAAATCAGTTTTGCAATTAGTGTCCATTGCATGCCTAGACCAAGCTTTACTAGGAATTCTTGACATCCACTCCCAAGCAGCAGTGCACTCAGCCTTCATGCTTTCCATAGCCAAATTAAAGTCATGTTCAGTGTAAGCATAGGTAGCTGCATCCATGCATCTCTTCAAATCCTCTCCTCCAAATCCTGCTCTCTGGAAGTTTGCATATATGTGCCTCAAGCAGTACCTATGATGGCAGTTTGGGAATACTGCTGTCACTGCATTGAGTAGACCCTGCATGAAAGTGAATTGAAATGATTTTAGCTGAATTGAAATGATTTTAAATGAATTTAAAATAATTTAAATGAATTTAAATGAATTTAAATGAATTTAATATGAATTTATATGAATTTATATGATTTAATATGATTTAATATGATTTAAAATGATTTAAAATGATTTTATATGATTTTAAATGATTTAATGAGATTTTAAGAAGTTTTAAATGATTTTATAAGATTTAAAATCATTTTAAATGATTTAAATTGATTTGAAATGATTTTATATGATTTAAAATCATTTATAATCACTACACATGATGGTTTCACTTTGATGATCAACTAGTCTTGATTGGTCACCCTAGGCTACCAAAGTGTGACAAGTAGCGTTACGACTCGACACCTACCAACTAGTCTTGATGGCATCACTTTGATGATGGCTATGTTTCTTGATCCCACATGGGTCACCCTAGGCTATCTAGACCTAAGTGTCGACAAGTAGCGTTACGACTCGACACCTACCAACTAGTCTTGATGGCATCACTTTGATGATGCCTATGTTTCTTGATCCCACATGGGTCACCCTAGGCTATCTAGACCTAAGTGCCGACAAGTAGCGTTACGACTCGACACCTACCAACTAGTCTTGATGGCATCACTTTGATGATGCCTATGTTTCTTGATCCCACATGGGTCACCCTAGGCTATCTAGACCTAAGTGTCGACAAGTAGCGTTACGACTTGACACCTACCAACTAGTCTTGATGGCATCACTTTGATGATGCCTATGTTTCTTGATCCCACATGGGTCACCCTAGGCTATCTAGACCTAAGTGTCGACAAGTAGCATTACGACTCGACACCTACCAACTAAGTGAACAAGTAAATGAAATAAATGAACAACTAAATGAACTAAATGAACAACTAAATGAACAAGCTAATTAACTAAATGAACAAATAAATTAAATAAATGAACAAGTAAATGAACTGAATGAACAACTAAATAAACAAGCAAATGAACTAACCTTCTGTCTATCAGACATGAAAGTGTACTTTCCAAATTTGCCCTCTTCACTTCCTCCTAGAGCATACTTTAGTTGTGTCAAGAACCAGGACCAGTTCACTGTATCTTCAACTCCAACCACTCCAAATGCAATGGGGTACATATTGTTGTTTGCATCCCTTCCAGTAGCTGCTAGTATCTGTGCACCACTTGTCAATTTGATGAAGCAGCCATCTAGACCTATGAATGGCCTACATCCATTCAAGAAGCCCTCACAACATGCATTCAAGCTGAAAAATACACCATGGAACCTTGGTCCAGCAGTAGGATTTTCTCTGGTTTTGCCACTAACTGTAGTGACAATGCACCTAGATCCAGGATTTGTAAGCTTCACAGTCTCCAAATAGTCTCTTAGCCTCTTATATTGCTTCTTGTGATCACCAAGCACAATCTCCTTTGCTTTCTTCTTAGCCCTCCATGCCATCATCCTAGGAATCTCAAGCCCAAATTGCCTCTTTGCCTTGTCAACAATAGCAGGAACTGTAGTGTTGGGATCTGATCTAATAGTTTCAAGCATTTTGTTGCCAAGCCACCTTGAACTAATCCTAGTTTTCTCAGACTGGGTGGGACATGTGTGCTCCAACCTCATCTTCTTAATGCAGAAAGTGGGCTCATTTCTTATCTGTGCTGCTACCATGTAGAACTGACAACCATCTCCATCACAGCAAACTATTATCCTATCACTGCAGTTTCTGTGATATTTGTATCTTCTAAGTTGTTTAACATGCAAATTGACAAGGGCCTCTCTGAATTGGTAAACATCTTTGAAAAAAGAGCTTCAGCTGGAATTGTTGTTCTGGATGCATCCTGTTCTCATCATACCAGACCCTAGGTGGTCTTTTCTTAGCTCTACTCCTTCTGCCAGAGCTGATAACAAAGGACATTGGTTCATTGCCATCATCATCTGCTTCAAAGCATGTATCTTCCTCTCCTGAAGATGGAAACCAATCAGGATTAATGGTTGGCCCAGCACTTGAGTGGGACCTACTTGTAGGACCTGGCCTCTTTGCCTTCTTCTTAATAGGCTCAGGAACTGGGATCTCTTGGGCCTCCACATCATCTTCTTCCTGGTCCATGTCATATATATCTTCAGGATCTGTGTCCCCCTCACAGTGTGTACTAGCCATGTATTCAGCTCTCTTCCTCTTTATGTCAGCAATAGTTTCATCTAGCTCATGTTCCTCTTTCCTCCTCTTTGCACTCTGTTCTTCCACATACTGCACTGAATCTGAGTCTTCTTCTTCTCCTCCTGCACCTAAGAGGTCCACATCAACTACAAATTCTTCATCACTGCTTGAATCTGAGTCATCTTCTTCTTCTCCTACAGGAATTTCTTCCTCACTAACTGCATTGTCCTCCTCATCTGAATCAAACTGAAAATCAGCATAATTGACACTTACTTCAGTGTTAAGTTGTGTCCCAAGATGTAACTGACAGTTAGGAGGAACTGATTTGAGTGGCAAAAAATTTACACTTTCCTGTGTCCCAAGATGTAACTGACAGTTAGGAGGAACTGATTTGTGCACAACACCTGATTCAGCAACACCAAAGACAACATCTGGCTCTGCATCTATTTGCTGTGCATCTTGATCTTCTCCAATTGGTGGTTCAATAACTAACTTTCCCTTTATAACTGTTAGTGACAATGTCTGGGTGCTCTCAAATTCTCTCAGCATGCGAACTACTTCAAGGTTGCCTTTAATGACACAAACACCTTGCAGCCCTATATCTTCCTCTTTCAAGTAGCAAAGACTGTCATCCTTACAGTATCCATTGGTGACCATTACATTGACCAAACTACCATAAGTGATTTCTCTTTAAGACATCTTAACAACAACATACTTCTTCCCAGGAAACTGGAAATAGATTGACCATAAATCTTCATGCCTAAAATAGACATACAAATGAATATTAACAAGTCAGTTGTATAAACATAACTGACCATTATATCTGACCATTACAACGCACTATTCAAAAAAAATTGAACCATCAAATTACTACTAACATTACTATCATAGACAAATGAATATCTTCAGGCCTAATATAGCTCACCATTACAATGCAGTGTAAGCAAAATTACCAAGTCAAGTATAGTAACATGACAATAACATAAATGAACACTATAGTGTGATTTTCTCCAAAAATTCAGAACCCTACAGTACTAAAATTCAGAACACTACAGTGTGAGAATAACATAACTGAACCCTGACTGAAGATGTGAAATTCGATAAATATTCAGGACTACAGTCACTTCTAAATGACTAACAAGTCAATATTCAGAACTAGAACCTTTGTTCAATGTATAAAACAGATCCAGTAGTAAGGAAAGATTGAAAGAACAGATTTTCAAAGGTTCAGATTACCTAGCTGAAGATGGGGCGAACGGGAGCACATCCTCGGGACCAATCTGCGAAGCTTCTTCCTCGGTACCAGGCTCCGGCGACAGGCCCGCGGCAGCGGCCGCGGCCGACTCTGGATCTAGGTCGCAGCCGCCATCGGTGTGGGGGCCGAGAGTGGGGCCGATGACTCCGCATTGTGAGCGCAGCCGCTTCTGCCCTGAAGTAGTACCACCGCCCTCGCCGCTGAGTGCGCCGTCGCCGCTTCCGTCGACTCCGTGTGCGCCGTCGCCGTCGCTGCCGGAGCTGGTCGCCATGGGAGCGGAGCGGGAAAGAAACTGAATCGAGGGGTGGACTGAATCGACGGGGGGAACGGCTTGACCTAGTAGACGGGCGCGCCGAAACGGCCGTCTCTGGCCGTCTAACGGCGTCCGTCAACACGCGGCACGTCAGCCCGACATGCGGGACCCACCTGTCGGATTCGCTGTTTTCTGGGCTAAAACGAAGAATCAGTGCTCCGCGTTACAGATTAGCCCCATTGTTGGTGGTTTTTTGTGCACTGCCTCAATTGTGGTACCGATCTGTTACCCTAGCCCATAATGTGGTGGTTTTAAGTAAATAACTCTACACTGACTCATATATTATCGGCTAATTTCTTTTCTTATTAAACTTTAAACATCAATTTAACATATAAAATATTTTGCAAAGAAGTTAACCGATAATATATGAGTCACATATCACAGAAATGTTACCTTTGGAAACTATTTTTTAATATGAACTGATTGTATAATGTTGTGACATACTCAGGAGTTCTCAGGAGTATAACTTAATTATGTTTATTTGTTCCCTGATCTTGACGTTTTCTAAATCGAGAGTATCATCACATCTAAAAAGGAGGTCGCATGCAGCAGAGTAAATGGCCAGTCGTGTTGTTTCCAACACCATCTCATGAACATTATGTAGACCCAGCTCCAGTAGTATTTTTAGGTGAACACCCAGCTCAAGTTTGCTCTACAAGCCTAGCGAGCGTGACCAACTAAAAAAATAGAGCATAACAGCAGAAAATACTGAAAAGTAGTGGCCCAACACAACCCACTAGGATAACTTAATTACTGGAGTACTAATTAACGAATTCCATGCCTTTTCTAACACGCGTATGCTTAATTAATAGGTAGGCTACCTTAATCCAAACCGACCAGCTTGTTATGATCTTAGCGTGGGTAGCATTGACCACGAATGCGTGCATCTATTTTGAAGGTGAAAATGGATTGATTACAAGTATGCATATACTAGCATGCAGCGCACAAGTGACGACTGCGCACTGATAGTATCGCTAGCCAAAGCAAACGTATGACCGAATCTCATGGGCAAATAAGCAGCATCCACCTCATGAGCGAGCTAGCATCACAAGTAACTCAGCGCCACTCATTTGGGGCCTAACTCATCAATCTACGGCTAGACAAATTAAGCCGTTAATCCAGTAGACACACCCTCAAAATAAAATAAAATCCAGCAGACAGAGAGAGAAAGTCAAAATCTGCATGCAATAAACGACACTAACGAGGAGTGGCAGCTAAGCTAGCTAGTAATTCAAGCATGCATTCGTATGCAGTGATGCCATCCTGCACCATGCATGCATTGATCCAGTTCAGATGCATCCATGCATGCAGTGTTATCCACACCACTACGATCCATCCTTGCTCTTTCTTCCAGCAGGGAGGAGCGGGAAAATTAAATGCGACGTCCACAGCGAAACACGTAGGCGTCGGCGGCGCTTTTGCATGGGAGTTTGGGCAAGGGCGGCAAAATTCAAACTAGCTGGCAAACGAGTAACTCTGTTCCTTGTCCTGAGATACATTACTGTACTAGCTAGCTAGCTGGACGCAGGAGTACTCCATAGTGTGTGTTCCTAGTACTTTTGCCGTGTTGCGCACGCGTCGGCGTGAGAGCAAAAGCCGGAACTGCATGCATGCATGCACGGTGCTACGTAGTTCGACCAGCGTCTTCCGATTTCATTTCAAGACTAGATAATTCTGTCTTTGTCCCCTGAGGACCGTACGTACGTACGTGTGCGGCCCTTGTCCTAGCAAGCAAATGCATACACTGGTACTTAGCATACGCATGCATGGACGTATGTGTTGCGGCCTTGCTGGTACTTGTGTTTGTCGCTCCAGAAGAAAAGACACATCCGCTTGCATGAGCAAACTAGCTACGTGACAAGGTGACGGGCCCGAATCATGTGATGTGCGCATGCATGCATGTGACACTTTCTATCAGTAAGCTGTCATTGGTCCTCTCGAGTGTTGGCAGCCACCAGTTTGTTAGCCGAAACATCTTGCTTGCTAGCTGGCTGTTTTTCTTTTTCCTACGCTCGAATTGATCGTCTGACACGCATGCATGACTACGCCAACGTATGTTTGGTCACCAAGTGCATATATACGTGGAACATGCATGCAATGCATGCAACATAAACCACCTGTCGATCTCTCCTGCCGGGTACGTGGTCGGTTCAGTTTAGTCTAGCTAATTTGTGGCGTTAGAGTGTGAGCACATGCATATGCATGTACTACTTTGGTTTAGTTTATTTTTCCCTGGCCTAACAATAACGTACTACTACATCACTCACAGACCACACATTGATCGATCGAGGAAACGTAGTACCCACGAAGCATCTATCAAGTCATTAGCTAGCCATCTTGTGGTGGCCAAGGGGCCACACGCATACGCATGAATTAATGATCATGCAAATTAACTAGCGGCTCACCTGATCGTGTGGCCAAGAGAGCGAGAGTGAGGGAGGGAGAGAAAGAGATGGTTTGCAGCTGCATGTTCGATCTGCCGGCGATTTGACCCTTACTATTAGCTAGTTTGATGTGACGCGACATAGGTCAATCTGAAGATTTTGCTCTAGCTTAGGATCTAATTAATTAACCTGAGCGTGTGGCCATGGGAGAGAGATAAAGTACCACGTCAGCAGCTGCTACAGGTAGCTGCATGTTCGATCTGTCGGTGAATCGACCCTTTTTAGTTAGCTAGTTTGATGTGACGCCACATAGGTCAATCTGTAGATTTGCCCTAGCTTAGCATCTCATTAATTAAGTGCCATTTTCATAACCCCGGGCGAGAGTCACGTGAGTGAAGTTACAAATTAAGTTTTTTTTGTGAGAGTGTGTACCAACATTTGACAGTATTGTAGTACAATATAGAGCACTAGTTAGTACTTTATCACTAGTTAGTACCAGTCCACACGGGATCAGATCCCCTCTTGACACGGACTTGCTTAACTTGGGAGTATAAACCACTCCCTCAGTCCGAAAATAAATGTCTTAATTTTATACTAGCTTTAATACAAAGCTATACTAAAGTTAAAACACTTATTTTGAAACGGAGGAGTATATGTAAAATATTCTTGAAAAAGGTTGCCCAAAGAAGAGAACATTTGCCGGACATAGCTAAGGTATCAATGAAATGATCTCTTCTTTATTCAACATGGAGAACATGCGGACAACGTGAATGTGGAAAAGGATCTAAACGTCATTGCCTAGCTCTCATTGGGCGGATGGTGTCCGTGAATCATACTTTCAGGTTAACACGAGAACCACGACGGATCAGGCATGCATGGGGCTCATACCACCCTTGTAATCATTAACATAAATCAAAAATCCATTTTACCTTTTCTTTGATCTTTTTGAAGTTATGTGCAATTTTCAAGGCTAATTATTTCAAAACCACACTAGATATTGGGTTCCCCAAAATTAAGGGCTCATGTTTATTTGAGAGTACTCTAACATTCGGAGTACACAGTGGACTTTTTCTTCTAAAAATTGAACTGAATATTTACAAATATAAAATGAAAATCTTTAAATTGTTATCTGTGCAACTTAGAAATAATGATTTTTAATGATTTTTCCAAATTTTCAGGCCATATCTTTAATGAATTTCTAAATTTGTCTTTAGTTAGACAATAACTTGACGGTCCCCAGTATCTTCTTAGATTAATGCGATGCACATAACCTAATATATACACCTTCTTGGCTAGATCCAGACGAGTGCGCTGCGCCGAGTTTGGTACTAGGTGAAGATTTCGTCGAGTTTAATATGTGTGCTCTGCTGAGTTTATTTGAAACTCGGCATAAACGGCGATTCTAGTAGTTGGACCGAAAACATGTCCAGAATAGTCTTTTTGGTTGAAAACTTTATTTTCCTGTCTATATCGTCAGATGCACACATCCATAAATGAAATGGTTGCATGCAACTAGGCTGCTCTCCCGTCTTGGTCCAGCCGGCCGGCCTTCGTCTCTCATCTACACCACCTTCACCCTGCGATCTCTTTCTTCCCTAGCTACGTACGTACACAGAATTTGTATTTATGGATTTGGCGTTTTCAGATTGTTCATTCCCGGTCATGGGCACGTCGGTCTCCATGGAACGAGCGGCCTAGCTACGAACGTACCATTGCAGTTGCACTGCATGCACGCTACCAAACACTTGCTGCAAAAGAAGAATTCGATCGTTAATTTGCACTATCAAGTGATGCTAATCACTAGTTCCCACCAGTCCACACGGGATCAGAGCCCCTGATGACCCGGAATTGCTTAACATGGGAGTGTAATAAAATGCAAGAATTCTGGGAAAAGATGCCCAAACAAGAGGGGAACATTCGCCCGGCATCAGTAAAAGCATTTACAGCCGGGCGTGGCCCATGCTGTACCCTACCTTGCCGGTAACCGGACCAACACTTTGAGGGGTGCAGCCAGCCGCCAGACATGGCCACGACGAAGCAGGGCAGGATGGGAGCGGAACCGGACGAAACTCCGCTAAAAAATCGTTGCGTTGCATGTAATAATATGGATTTGAGGTATCTGGATGTTAAATGCATTTTTTAAGACATGACCGGTCACTGTCCAGGGATGCATCCGCGGGCGTTTGAGGGTTCGGATTTACCAAATCCGGTTATAGATGTTCTAAGTTCGCAAGAAATTATATCCTTTGGATTCAACATGGAGAACATGTTGTCCTAAAAAAACATGGACAACATGAGGAGGGCGTGAATCATACCTTAGGGTTAGCACGAGAAGCACGACGCATCAGGCATGCATGCATGCATGGGGCTCACACCACCTTTGTTTCTTGTTGCTTGATTTCGGAGGAGAATCCGATGCTTCCCCTCCTTTGCCAGTCTTACCATTTAGCGGTAACCAATAGATAAATCCAGGAATTGATGTTTGCTTTAATAGAAGTTGATCCGCAAATAAAGGTGGATCAATCGACGATAATTCTGTGTCGTGTTGGTTTAGAGCAACTTTAATAGGCCGACCCAAACGGACTGTGCATTTATCCGTCTTTTGTCCGTTTGGGTCGGCCACCTGCCCGGCGTCCGCCCTGTTTCAGATATGGGTCGGCAGCGCGCCCAACATGCTCATCCATTTTCATGTCCGTACTCAATTTGTAAAAAAAGCCCGCGGCATATAGATCTTACCAGCGGCCGTGTCTCATGCCGGCACCATGCCAACGTCGGCATATATTGCCGGCTTCAAAAAATATCATCACACAATTCGCGTTGGCGCACTCGCCAACGGCCGGCACACATGTCAGCACATAAAAAAAGGGTGGGACTTGAGTTCGACCACGGCATCGCGGCCCCGTGGTCATGCCAGCACACAAGCCGGCATACAAAAAGGGAAGGCGCTCGCGGGGAAGCACCATCCGAAGGAACCACGATGAGCTGGTGCTGGCCGCGGCGACGACGGCGTTGACGAGGCCGTGCTGGCTAGGGTTTAACCCTAGCATGTAGAGCGCCTCTCTCGTTGCCGCTGCGACGCGGGCGTTGGTGACCTCCTGCTGCGCGGCGGCGACGACGTCGGCAGCCCGACGGCTTCATCCCTCGCGTCCTCGTCATGCCTCCGGCCCTTCCTCTTGGCCGACTCCCTTGCCCGCTGTTCGAGCGTCAACGCCTTCTTTGGCTTGGGCGCAGCGGCGGTCTTGCGCGGGGCACGAGGCTTGCCTTTGCCGGAGGCGGCGGTCGTCATGCCAGACGAGGCGAGGGAGGCGAAGCCAGCGGCGGTGTCGAGGTCGAGTTCGTCGCCCGTGGCGGTTGTGGGGCGGGAGCGCGCGCGGGCAGGAAGGTTTTTGAGGGAAATGGGGAGAAATGGTGGTGGCTGCCACCGACCGGCGGGCCCGGAAGAGGAGTAGGCGCGCGTGTCCATTTCATGTCCGGGCCGACGCAAATCCAGCTCAAAATTGGATCAGGAATGGGTCACCATGCGGATGTCGAGTGGACTGCCTCCAACAGCGGAAAGAAGCAGGGAGAATAGAAAGGCTTGAGCACTGCAGTGATGGGGACTGCCGCTTGTGGTGCAGCGCAGCACGTGGGACGTGCCTTGCAATTTGCTGCCACTCGCACCGACACGGAGAATACCGACCCGACCCACCGCCCACGCTTTGCTCTCTTTTTGACTTGGTTCGCGAGTCCAAAATTCTTCCAAATCTGTAGTACGTTTGTAACAAAGATTATTACTCCTATACGTGTCTCTCGTCTGAGCAGTCGGTGAATATGCACTACTACAACGTGCTGGCTCGGCTTCTGCCAACTGTCAGTTAAAATGACAGCACCAACAGCAACATTCTCAGCTGATAGTATAAGGCGTGCACGTTAGAACTGCAGTCAGCTGCTGGGGTCAAACCCAAATCTCATGAAGCCATTAATCTAGCAGTCATTAGAACTATTCGTTAGTGTCTTGATAATTTAATAGTCACCGCAGCTTAAGAAGATCTTTCCATGATCTTGTAGTCCGGTCGCCTGTAAACAGCAGTGTCATTAAACCAATGATGATGACGTGCACTTCATGCCACCTAAGTTACTCCACCTTGGGGAACAAAGGGGCAGCTGTCTTGCTCTGATTCGCTGCAGAGTACTTTACTGCCCAACTGACTGGTCCCACCGGTACACGTGTCCGATCCTGGCTTGCTTCACTAGATTGATCTCCAAATTCTGAACTATACTAGTAACGGTGATTGTCCTCAAATCCTTAATTATTCTGGGGTCGTTTGGTCCGTCTCGAAAGGTATGAGGTTCGGCAAGATACACACCCCGATTCAGCGTATCTTGGATCAAATTAAGGCGGAAGCACAGCTATGGGTCATCGCAAGCAATCATATATTTAGCATTCCTGGGGTGCTTAGCTCAATATGCGTTTTTGTCTTCAGTTAGTAGTTCTTTTCTCCTTGGAGTGCTTAGTTCAATGTGCGTTTTGTTCTCATTTTGTGTCCCTATGCTGTGGTGATGTAGTTTGTGTTTCAAACTTCTGCTGGTATGATACATGTGAAGATTAGGACAAGTTCATGGACAATTTAAAGCAAAAACTAGAGAGATGTAATTAATCGACTTGGGAACGCGGTAATAATCAATAAATTAAGGTGCAAAAGATATAAAGAGTTATTTTTGTCGTCGCAAAGCACCGCAATTTATATGTAAAATTTCAAGATTGCATATATTAGCTTCACAAGCAATTTTTACATATCTGATTCTCTTGATCACTAGATATATTGCAAGAGTCCAGAGAATATCTGGGAAGTGTAGGTCGATGTTGTCACGCTACAGCATAACCCCACATTATCCCACTTTATGATGCAGTTCCTGATTACCAGACTGATTAGGTTTATTTACAGAATACCTTTTTGAACGGGTCTTTTGGACGGCGCCACTTTTCCTGCTTTGTGCTCCGGCACGGCATCAGATGAGTCATTTTCCACACATATCTAGTTCCGGGACAGCAACAACTACACCTAATTAGTTAAGCATATCTTCCCAACCTCAGATGGCGAAAGCTAGAAACCGTGTATGACCGAGTTGCACCAGGAGTTTAATTTGGATGATATACATGTATGATGCCTTGAATAATTCAGTTTCTTTCGCGGACAGATAGTGAGTATATGGACTCGAAATTAATCTGCAGATGCCGCTCCTGCCGTGTCGATCCAAAGTTTTAGTTTTCAATGTGATAATTCAAATATTTTTACATGATATTTTCATGGTTGTGTCTTTCAGCATTGCAATCGATTTGGACGAAGATAGTAACATTGCGATCGGCTCCTGGTCTATAGAGTGGTCATTATATCAATACTTTTGCCTCACTAGGGTCATGTATTTTTTGCCTCACTAGGATCAAGTTTTTTTTTGCCTCACTATATTGTCGATGCATGCGTGTGTCCATATCTTTGCCTCATTAGGATCAAGTTGTTGTTTTTTTTTCTTCTGCGGATAGTTTTAGTTTCTACTATATCTTAGCCTCACGTGGATCAAGTTGTTTTAGATTCTATTTTTTCAGATTTCATATTTCATCCATTTGTGATCTTGTTCTTCTTCCTTGGCCAACAACAATGGAGCGAGCTTGCCTTGACAGAGGCTTTGTGAACACTATGCTCTGTAGTTTTATCACATACTTTTGAAAACCTTCAAGTTTAGCAGTGACTTCAGAAAACTTTAATATAATTTTTGATTTTTTATTGAAAAACTGAGTTATTTATGATTGTTTAAGTTTTCTTCTTTAGATACCTAAATAGTTGATCCTCACTAACTCCAATTCTCTCAACATGCAACTGTGTCATCATGCATGTGAAAACACATAGATTAAAATGCACTGTGCATGCTACTCGTATTCAGTGACCATTAACTTCAATTCTCGCAACATGCATATGTGCCACCTCACCATGCCACCATACAAGGGGAAACACCCATATCAATATGCACTATGCATGCTACTCATATCAAGAAATATTCTAGAACTACAGAATAATCAAATACAGTAAAGTACATACAATTTAGTTTCAATCAATGTTGGGGATATCGCTTATCGGGAACTTATCGGTTGACCCATGATAAGGGGTAAATCGGCTAGTTTATCGGCATATCGGCCGATTTATCGCCATATCGGTTGATTTATCGTCTGATTTATCTTACCGGTCACACAACGGTAAGCGATAAATCGGCCGATTTATCGGAATATCGGAAGATATCTTGAACAGTGTTTCAATTCACATATTGTTAGTCTAAATACAAATGTTTCATACACCCAGTTTCTCACTAAAATAATGGCAACTAATTCCTGCAACAATGCGTGGGTTATCTTCTCTATTTTTATTATCTATTTTTATCATCTCTATTTTAGTCCTTTGTTGAGCTAAATTAACTGTACAGGCTCATTCTATCTGTTCCGTTGGGTTTCGAGAAAAAAAAAGCAGTTGACATTTTCATTAGGAACAATGGTTGGAGCACATTCGAGCGATCCTACGTATGTCAACCAACGTGCACCCAACATTTGTTTCGCGGGTGTAAAAAGGCGCTCAAAAGAATCACTTTATTAGAATGAAAGTCGCAGTCAAATGAACAGCAAATTTATACGGCAGTGGCAAGAGCACTTCGTGACCTCACTGGGGACACGTGGCAGTGCCCGGTATGAGCACCAATCATATGTCGCCACGCATTAGCTATTGGGAGTATTGATATTCTCCGTGTGAACTAGCACGTTCCCACTCGTTAACCACTTAACCAACTTGTCAGGTACAAATTTTGGATGCCTAAGAATACTGCTCCTCGAGAGACACTAGTAAACGTTTATGACATACTTTTTGGCTTATTTAGAGCCTAACTTGGTGTTCATTTTAAGGACAATTAACTAGATTAATTCACATCTGACACCTCTTCCAATCTAGAAGGAGACATTGATGCAAATAATCATGAACAATTTACATATATGTGCGTGTGGGTGCGTTACGTGCTAGTTTCGCTTTCGCATCACCCATCATCTCTAATAAAATTTTGCTTGGAAACCTGGCAATTAGCGGCTCGTCGAGGCCCTGACACGTGCATTCAGATGTTTACGTGGCCCGTGCATGGCTTCATCGACAAGTGCAGTTCACCTGATCATCAGCTAAGTGCCAACAATTATGCTGACTAGCTAGCTGTATAGTGCCTCACGACGCAAGTATGTCCTACCTATACATAAAGTGGAACAGTGTTCCTTGTCTACCAACTCTAACATGCGAATTGTCAAAATATTGGGCTACTAGCTAGGAACATTGCCGTCATAACACGTCGTTGGAGCATGTCGTTTGCTTTGTTTTGTTTCGTTATATATGACTGATTGATAGGTGTAGTGTTCGTTGAGTGATAGTATTGCAGCTGGTGTCTACTTATATATGGGATGACATTTTTACACCATGCTGATTTATTAGAAAAGCTAACCAGTTGATAGCAACTGATAGACAACTATAGAAGTTGGTTCGTATTTTATTTAAATGAGGAAAAATTCTTGCCATTTGCCTGGGTTTGAACAAGTTTCAGGTTTTTAGCGTCTTTTTTAAAATTGCATACTCTCAGGGTATGACATGTGCATACCTAAAGTGTGCAGGGAGTGTTGACAACATCTTAGGGCATCTCCAACACGGACACTCAAACCGCCCGCATTCATCCGGACTACGCAGTCCGGACGTATTTTGCCATCCAACGCGGTCCTATAGCCGTATGTGGGCAGGTCCGAACGTCCTTTTGCCTGCAAACTGGAGGGGCGGAGGGGGACTTTGCACGCGTCCGACCACTGCCACACATGCATCCGATAACCCGACCCGACCCAAAAAGCCTTCTCGCCTCTGCCATGCTTTCTTTCTGACGGTGCAGAAAACCATCAGATCCGTCGGTAGGGTGCCTTGTGTAGCTGGAAGTCACATACCAGAGGTCACACGAGGGATTTATCCAGGTTCGGGCCTCGTAATACTCAACGTCTTACTTGTTGTTGCTATTCATGGTGGGGGTACCTCGTGCGAGGAGTTACAATGGTGTCAATGGAGATTACTATCGAGAGTGGAACATGGAAAGAGAGACCTCTAGCCTCCCCTTATATACTCGGTGAAGGCTAGGGTTTTACAAGGGAATATGTGATCTTGGTGGCCACTGCCATCCACTTGGGGATCAAGATATCCAGGCGCATCGCCTCCTTTCTCCAGGCCCCCTCCTATTTGTTGGATAAGTAATGGGCCTCTTGGGCCTACTGGTAGGTCTCCTGACTCCCAGCTGGTGAGCCACCCTCGATGTATGACACTGTCAATAGCCCCTGAGCATGGCGGAGGTCATAGTAGCCAATCTTCGAGATCTTTGGCAAGCTCTCACTACAAATTCTGCTCTATTCAGTGACAAAAATCCTAGTGACAGACCAAAAAACTTCGGCGACGATGATCATTACTAACACATTTCCTCCGAGGCCAGCTCCCTCGCCATCTTTGTTGACGTTCTGGCCTCATTTTAGTTATGCTTTTATCCATCGCTAAGTTGGTATATTTTCTGGGACGATTATTACTGTCACATAAATTACTGGAGTGGTGCCGTCATGAGTGATTTCAGGAGATTAACATTAAAAGGCCACGTGTCAGCGTTTGCGTAGGCAACATATAGGCGGCCCGGTGGCTTGTCTGGATGCGGCCGGGAGGCGTGTTTGCGGCCAACCTTGAGGCGTGCATGTTGGAAATATGCCCTAGAGGCAATAATAAAAGCGTTATTATTATATTTCCTTATTCATGATAATTGTCTTTATTCGTGCTATAATTGTGTTATCCGGAAATCGTAATACATGTGTGAATAACAGACAACAACATGTCCCTAGTGAGCCTCTAGTTGACTAGCTCGTTGATCGACAGATAGTCATGGCTTCCTGACTATGGACATTGGATGTCATTGATAACGAGATCACATCATTAGGAGAATGATGTGATGGACAAGACCCAATCCTAAACATAGCATAAGATCGCATAGTTCGTTTGCTAGAGTTTTCCAATGTCAAGTATCCTTTCCTTAGACCATGAGATCGTGTAACTCCCGGATACCGTAGGAGTGCTTTGGGTGTGCCAAACGTCACAACGTAACTGGGTGACTATAAAGGTATACTACGGGTATCTCTGAAAGTGTCTGTTGGGTTGACATGGATCGAGACTGGGATTTGTCACTCCGCTTGACGGAGAGGTATCACCGGGCCCTCTCGGTAATGCATCATCATAATGAGCTCAATGTGATCAAAGTGTTTGATCACGGGATCATGCATTACGGTACGAGAAAAGTGACTTGCCGGTAACGAGATTGAACGAGGTATTGGGATACCGACGATCGAATCTCGGGCAAGTAAAATACCGATTGACAAAGGGAATCATATACGGGATTAATTGAATCCTCGACATCGTGGTTCATCCGATGAGATCATCGTGGAGCATGTGGGAGCCAACATGGGTATCCAGATCCCGCTGTTGGTTATTGCCCAAGAGCCGTCTCGGTCATGTCTGCATGTCTCCCGAACCCGTAGGGTCTACACACTTAAGATTCGGTGACGCTAGGGTTGTGAAGATATGTATATGCAGTAACCCGAATGTTGTTCGGAGTCCCGGATGAGATCCCGGACGTCACGAGGAGTTTCGGAATGGTCCGGAGGTAAAGATTTATATATGGAAAGTCATCATACGGACATCGGGACAAGTTTCGGGGTTATCGGTATTGTACCGGGACCACCGGAGGGTCCACCGGGTGGGGCCACCTATCCCGGAGGGCCCCATGGGCTGTATGAGGGAGGGAACCAGCCCATAGTGGGCTGGTGCGCCTCCCCACCAAGGGCCCATGCGCCTAGGGTTTGGGGGGGGGGGGGAAACCCTAAAGGGGGCGCCCCCTTGCTTGGGGGGCAAGCCCCCCTCCCTGGCCGCCGCCCCCCCTAGGAGATTCCATCTCCTAGGGCCGGCGCCCCCCCTAGGGGTTATATAAAGGGGGGAGGGGAGGGGGGGCTGACCACCCATTGCCCTGGCGCCTCCCTCTCCCTGTTGGGGAACGTTGCAGAAAATTAAAATTTTTCCTACGGTTTCACCAAGATCCATCTAGGAGTTCATCAAGCAACGAGTATTCAGATTAGATAGCATCTACATACCACTTTGTAGATCGCAACGGAAGCGTTCGAGTGAACGTGGATGAGGTAGTCGTACTTGCCGTGATCCAATTCACCGATGACCTAGTGCCGAACGGACGGCACCTCCGCGTTCAACACACGTACGGAAAGCGTGACGTCTCCTCCTTCTTGATCCAGCAAGGCAAAGGAGAGGTTGGGGATGAAGGCTCCAGCAACAGCACGACGGCGTGGTGATGGTGGAACTGCAGTACTCCGGCAGGGCTTCGCCGTGCTCAATGGAGGAGGAGGAGGTGTTGGAGAGGGAGAGGGAGGCGCCAGGGCAATGGGTGATCAGCCCCCTCTCTCCCCCCCTTTATATAACCCCCAAGGGGGGGCGCCTGCCCTAGGAGATGAGATCTCCTAGGGGGGGCGGCGGCCAGGGCAGGGGGGCTTGCCCCCCAAGCAAGGGGGGCGCCCCCTTTAGGGTTTCCCTCCCCCCAAACCCTAGGCGCATGGGCCCAAAGGGGGGGAGGCGCACCAGCCCCCTATGGGCTGGTTCCCTCCCTTATACAGCCCATGGGGCCCTCCGGGATAGGTGGCCCCACCCGGTGGACCCCCCGGGACCCTCCGGTGGTCCCGGTACAATACCGATAACCCCGAAACTTGTCCCGATGTCCGTATGATGACTTTCCATATATAAATCTTTACCTCCGGACCATTCCGAAACTCCTCGTGACGTCCGGGATCTCATTCGGGACTCCGAACAACATTCGGGTTACTGCACATACATATCCCTACAACCCTAGCGTCACCGAACCTTAAGTGTGTAGACCCTACGGGTTCGGGAGACATGCAGACATGACCGAGACGGCTCTCGGGCAATAACCAACAGCGGGATCTGGATACCCATGTTGGCTCCCACACGCTCCACGATGATCTCATCGGATGAACCACGATGTCAAGGATTCAATTAATCCCGTATACGATTCCCTTTGTCAATCGGTATTTTACTTGCCCGAGATTCGATCGTCGGTATACCAATACCTCGTTCAATCTCGTTGCCGGCAAGTCACTTTTTTTTCGTTACCGTAATGCATGATCCCGTGATCAAACACTTTGATCACATTGAGCTCATTGTGATGATGCATTACCGAGAGGGCCCGGTGATACCTCTCCGTCAAGCGGAGTGACAAATCCCAGTCTCGATCCATGTCAACCCAACAGACACTTTCAGAGATACCCGTAGCATACCTTTATAGTCACCCAGTTATGTTGTGACGTTTGGCACACCCAAAGCACTCCTACGGTATCCGGGAGTTACACGATCTCATGGTCTAAGGAAAGGATACTTGACATTGGAAAACTCTTAGCAAACGAACTATGCGATCTTATGCTATGTTTAGGATTGGGTCTTGTCCATCACATCATTCTCCTAATGATGTGATCCCGTTATCGATGACATCCAATGTCCATAGTCAGGAAACCATGACTATCTGTCGATCAACGAGCTCGTCAACTAGAGGCTCACTAGGGACATGTTGTTGTCTGTTATTCACACATGTATTACGATTTCCGGTTAACACAATTATAGCACGAATAAAGACAATTATCATGAATAAGGAAATATAATAATAAAGCTTTTATTATTGCCTCTAGGGCATATTTCCAACAGTCTCCCACTTGCACTGGAGTCAATAATCTAGTTACATTGTGATGAATCGAACACCCATAGAGTTCTGGTGCTGATCATGTTTTGCCTTAGGGAGAGGTTTAGTCAACGGATCTGCGACATTCAGATCCGTGTGTACTTTACAAATCTCTATGTCTCCATCTTGAACATTTTCACGAATGGAGTTGAAGCGACGCTTGATGTGCCTGGTCTTCTTGTGAAACCTGGGCTCCTTTGCAAGTGCAATAGCTCCAGTGTTGTCACAGAAGAGCTTGATTGGCCCCGACGCATTGGGTATGACTCCGAGGTCGGTGATGAACTCCTTCACCCAAATTGCTTCATGTGCTGCCTCCGAGGCTGCCATGTACTCCGCTTCACATGTAGATCCCGCCACGACGCTTTGCTTGCAACTGCACCAGCTTACTGCCCCACCATTCAAAATATACACGTATCCGGTTTGTGACTTAGAGTCATCCAGATCTGTGTCGAAGCTAGCGTCGACGTAACCTTTTACGACGAGCTCTTCGTCACCTCCATAAACGAGAAACATTTCCTTAGTCCTTTTCAGGTACTTCAGGATATTCTTGACCGCTGTCCAGTGTTCCTTGCCGGGATTACTTTGGTACCTACCTACCAAACTTACGGCAAGGTTTACATCAGGTCTGGTACACAGCATGGCATACATAATAGAACCTATGGCTGAGGCATAGGGGATGACGCTCATCTCTTCTATATCTTCTGCCGTGGTCGGACATTGAGCTGAGCTCAATTTCACACCTTGTAACACAGGTAAGAACCCTTTCTTAGATTGATCCATATTGAATTTCTTCAATATCTTATCAAGGTATGTGCTTTGTGAAAGACCTATGAGGCGTCTCGATCTATCTCTATAGATCTTGATGCCTAATATATAAGCAGCTTCTCCAAGGTCCTTCATTGAAAAACTCTTATTCAAATAGGCCTTAATGCTGTCCAAGAGTTCTATATCATTTCCCATCAAAAGTATGTCGTCTACATATAATATGAGAAATGCTACAGAGCTCCCACTCACTTTCTTGTAAACACAGGCTTCTCCATAAGTCTGTGTAAACCCAAACGCTTTGATCATCTCATCAAAGCGAATGTTCCAACTCCGAGATGCTTGCACCAGCCCAAAAATCGAGCGTTGGAGCTTGCATACTTTGTCAGCATTCTTAGGATCGACAAAACCTTCCGGCTGCATCATATACAATTCTTCCTTAAGGAAACCATTAAGGAATGCCGTTTTGACGTCCATTTGCCATATCTCATAATCATAGTATGCGGCAATTGCTAACATGATTCGGACGGACTTCAGCTTCGCTACCGGTGAGAAAGTCTCATCGTAGTCAATTCCTTGAACTTGTCGATAACCCTTAGCGACAAGCCGAGCTTTATAGATGGTCACATTACCATCCGCGTCTGTCTTCTTCTTAAAGATCCATTTATTTTCTATGGCTCGCCGTTCAACGGGCAAGTCAGTCAAAGTCCATACTTCGTTTTCATACATGGATCCTATCTCGGATTTCATGGCTTCCAGCCATTTGTCGGAATCCGGGCCCGCCATTGCTTCCTCATAGTTCGAAGGTTCACCGTTGTCTAACAACATGATTTCCAAGACAGGGTTGCCGTACCATTCTGGTGCGGAACGTGTCCTTGTGGACCTTCGAATTTCAGTAGGAGCTTGATCAGAAGTATCTTGATCATAATCATTAATTTCCTCTCTAGTCGGTGCAGGCACCTCAGGAACGATTTCTTGAGTTTCGCCATTTTCCGGTTCAAGAGGTAACACTTCATCAAGTTCTACTTTCCTCCCACTTACTTCTTTCGAGAGAAACTCTTTCTCTAGAAAGGATCCATTCTTGGCAACAAAGATCTTGCCTTCGGATCTGAGGTAGAAGGTATACCCAATAGTTTCTTTAGGGTATCCTATGAAGACGCATTTTTCCGACTTGGGTTCGAGCTTTTCAGGTTGAAGTTTCTTCACATAAGCATCACATCCCCAAACTTTTAGAAACGACAGCTTAGGTTTCTTCCCAAACCATAATTCATACGGTGTCGTCTCAACGGATTTCGACGGAGCCCTATTTAAAGTGAATGCGGCAGTCTCTAAAGCATAGCCCCAAAAAGATAGCGGTAAATCGGTAAGAGACATCATAGATCGCACCATATCTAATAGAGTGCGATTACGACGTTCGGACACACCATTACGTTGAGGTGTTCCAGGCGGCGTGAGTTGTGAAACTATTCCACATTTTCTTAAGTGTGTGCCAAATTCGTGACTCAAGTATTCTCCTCCACGATCTGATCGTAGAAACTTGATCTTTCTATCACGTTGATTCTCAACCTCATTCTGAAATTCCTTGAACTTTTCAAAGGTCTCAGACTTGTGTTTCATTAAGTAGATATACCCATATCTACTCAAGTCATCAGTGAGGGTGAGAACATAACGATAGCCACCGCGAGCCTCAACACTCATTGGACCGCACACATCGGTATGTATGATTTCCAATAAGTTGGTAGCTCGCTCCATTGTTCCTGAGAACGGAGTCTTGGTCATTTTACCCATGAGGCATGGTTCGCACGTGTCAAATGATTCATAATCAAGAGACTCTAAAAGTCCATCTGCATGGAGCTTCTTCATGCGTTTGACACCTATGTGACCAAGGCGGCAGTGCCACAAATATGTGGGACTATTGTTATCAACTTTAACTCTTTTGGTACTCACACTATGAATATGTGTATCATCACGTACGAGATTCATCAAGAATAAACCATTAACCATCGGAGCATGACCATAAAACATATCTCTCATATAAATAGAACAACCATTATTCTCGGATTTAAATGAGTAGCCATCTCGAATTAAGCGAGATCCGGATACAATGTTCATGCTCAAACTTGGTACTAAATAACAATTATTAAGGTTTAAAACTAATCCCGTAGGTAAATGTAGAGGCAGCGTGCCGACGGTGATCACATCGACCTTGGAACCATTCCCGACGCGCATCGTCACCTCGTCCTTCGCCAGTCTCCGTTTATTCCGCAGCTCCTGCTTTGAGTTACAAATGTGAGCAACTGCACCGGTATCAAATACCCAAGAGCTACTACGAGTACTGGTAAGGTACACATCAATTACATGTATATCACATATACCTTTGGTTTTGCCGGCCTTCTTGTCCGCTAAGTATTTGGGGCAGTTCCGCTTCCAGTGACCACTTCCCTTGCAATAAAAGCACTCAGTTTCGGGCTTGGGTCCATTCTTTGGCTTCTTCCCGGCAACTTGCTTACCGGGCGCGGCAACTTCCTTGCCGTCCTTCTTGAAGTTCTTTTTACCCTTGCTCCTTTTGAACTTAGTGGTTTTATTCACCATCAGCACTTGATGCTCTTTCTTGATTTCTACCTCTGCTGATTTCAGCATAGCATACACCTCAGGAATGGTCTTTACCATCCCCTGCATATTGTAGTTCATCACAAAGCTCTTGTAGCTAGGTGGAAGCGACTGGAGGATTCTGTCAATGACCACTTCTTCCGGAAGATTAACTTCCAGTTGAGTCAAGCGGTTGTGCAATCCAGACATTCTGAGTATGTGCTCACTGACGGAGCTATTTTCCTCCATCTTACAGCCAAAGAATTTGTTGGAGATCTCATATCTCTCAACCCGGGCATGAGCTTGGAAAACCATTTTCAGCTCTTCGAACATCTCATATGCTCCATGTCCCTCAAAACGCTTTTGGAGCCCCGGCTCTAAGCTGTAAAGCATGCCGCACTGAACGAGGGAGTAATCATCGCATCGCGACTGCCAAGCGTTCATAACGTCTTGTTGTGCAGGGAGAACAGGTGAGTCACCCAGCGGTGCTCGTAGGACATAATCTTTCTTGGCAGCTATGAGGATGATCCTCAGGTTCCGGACCCAGTCCGTATAGTTGCTACCATCGTCTTTCAGCTTGGTTTTCTCTAGGAACGCGTTGAAGTTGAGGACTACGTTGGCCATTTGATCTACAAGACATATTGTAAATATTTAGACTAAGTTCATGATAATAAAGTTCATTTAATCAAATTATTTAATGAACTCCCACTTAGATAGACATCCCTCTTCCAGTCATCTAAGTATTACATGATCCGAGTCAACTAGGCCGTGTCCGATCATCACGTGAGACGGACTAGTCAACATCGGTGAACATCTTCATGTTGATCGTATCTTCTATACGACTCATGCTCGACCTTTCGGTCTTCCGTGTTCCGAGGCCATGTCTGTACATGCTAGGCTCGTCAAGTCAACCTAAGTGTTTGCGTGTGTAAATCTGTCTTACACCCGTTGTATGTGAACGTTAGAATCTATCACACCCGATCATCACGTGGTGCTTCGAAACAACGAACTGTCGCAACGGTGCACAGTTAGGGTGAACACTTTCTTGAAATTATTATGAGGGATCATCTTATTTACTACCGTCGTTCTAAGTAAACAAGATGCAAAACATGATAAACATCACATGCAATCAAATAATAAACGTGACATGATATGGCCAATATCACATAGCTCCTTCGATCTCCATCTTGGGGCTCCATGATCATCTTGTCACCGGCTTGACACCATGATCTTCATCATCATGATCTTCATCATCGTGTCTCCATGAAGTTGCTCGCCAACTATTACTTCTACTACTATGGCTAACGTGTTTAGCAATAAAGTAAAGTAATTTACATGGCGATTCTCAATGACACGCAGGTCATACAAAAAATAAAGACAACTCCTATGGCTCCTGCCGGTTGTCATACTCATCGACATGCAAGTCGTGATTCCTATTACAATATAGCATGAACATCTCATACATCACATATAGATCATTCATCATACATCACAACTTTGGCCATATCATATCACAAAACACTTGCTGCAAAAACAAGTTAGACGTCCTCTAATTGTTGTTGCAAGTTTTACGTGGCTGAATTAGGGTTCTAGCAAGAACGTTTTCTTACCTACGTTAAAACCACCACAACGTGATTTGTCAACTTCTATTTACCCTTCATAAGGACCCTTTTCATCGAATCCGCTCCAACTAAAGTAGGAGAGACAGACACCCGCCAGCCACCTTATGCAACTAGTGCATGTTCGTCGGTGGAACCGGTCTCACGTAAGCGTACGTGTAAGGTTGGTCTGGGCCGCTTCATCCCACAATGCCGTTGAAGCAAGATAAGACTAGTAGTGGCAAGAAGAGTTGACAACATCTACGCCCACAACAAATTGTGTTCTACTCGCGCAAGAAGAACTACGCATAGACCTAGCTCATGATGCCACTGTTGGGGAACGTTGCAGAAAATTAAAATTTTTCCTACGGTTTCACCAAGATCCATCTAGGAGTTCATCAAGAAACGAGTATTCAGATTAGATAGCATCTACATACCACTTTGTAGATCGCAACGGAAGCGTTTGAGTGAACGTGGATGAGGTAGTCGTACTTGCCGTGATCCAATTCACCGATGACCTAGTGCCGAACGGACGGCACCTCCGCGTTCAACACACGTACGGAAAGCGTGACGTCTCCTCCTTCTTGATCCAGCAAGGCAAAGGAGAGGTTGGGGATGAAGGCTCCAGCAACAGCACGACGGCGTGGTGATGGTGGAACTGCAGTACTCCGGCAGGGCTTCGCCGTGCTCAATGGAGGAGGAGGAGGTGTTGGAGAGGGAGAGGGAGGCGCCAGGGCAATGGGTGATCAGCCCCCTCTCTCCCCCCTTTATATAACCCCCAAGGGGGGGCGCCTGCCCTAGGAGATGAGATCTCCTAGGGGGGGCGGCGGCCAGGGCAGGGGGGCTTGCCCCCCAAGCAAGGGGGGCGCCCCCTTTAGGGTTTCCCTCCTCCCAAACCCTAGGCGCATGGGCCCAAAGGGGGGGAGGCGCACCAGCCCCCTATGGGCTGGTTCCCTCCCTTATACAGCCCATGACCCTCCGGGATAGGTGGCCCCACCCGGTGGCCCCCCCGGGACCCTCCGGTGGTCCCGGTACAATACCGATAACCCCGAAACTTGTCCCGATGTCCGTATGATGACTTTCCATATATAAATCTTTACCTCCGGACCATTCCGAAACTCCTCGTGACATCCGGGATCTCATCCGGGACTCCGAACAACATTCGGGTTACTTCACATACATATCCCTACAACCCTAGCGTCACCGAACCTTAAGTGTGTAGACCCTACGGGTTCGGGAGACATGCAGACATGACCGAGACGGCTCTCGGGCAATAACCAACAGCGGGATCTGGATACCCATGTTGGCTCCCACACGCTCCACGATGATCTCATCGGATGAACCACGATGTCAAGGATTCAATTAATCCCGTATACGATTCCCTTTGTCAATCGGTATTTTACTTGCCCGAGATTCGATCGTCGGTATACCAATACCTCGTTCAATCTCGTTGCCGGCAAGTCACTTTTTTTTCGTTACCGTAATGCATGATCCCGTGATCAAACACTTTGATCACATTGAGCTCATTGTGATGATGCATTACCGAGAGGGCCCGGTGATACCTCTCCGTCAAGCGGAGTGACAAATCCCAGTCTCGATCCATGTCAACCCAACAGACACTTTCAGAGATACCCGTAGCATACCTTTATAGTCACCCAGTTACGTTGTGACGTTTGGCACACCCAAAGCACTCCTACGGTATCCGGGAGTTACACGATCTCATGGTCTAAGGAAAGGATACTTGACATTGGAAAACTCTTAGCAAACGAACTATGCGATCTTATGCTATGTTTAGGATTGGGTCTTGTCCATCACATCATTCTCCTAATGATGTGATCCCGTTATCGATGACATCCAATGTCCATAGTCAGGAAACCATGACTATCTGTCGATCAACGAGCTAGTCAACTAGAGGCTCACTAGGGACATGTTGTTGTCTGTTATTCACACATGTATTACGATTTCCGGTTAACACAATTATAGCACGAATAAAGACAATTATCATGAACAAGGAAATATAATAATAAAGCTTTTATTATTGCCTCTAGGGCATATTTCCAACACTCCCTCTCCAACACCTCCTCCTCCTCCATTGAGCACGGCGAAGCCCTGCCGGAGTACTGCAGTTCCACCATCACCACGCCGTCGTGCTGCTGCTGGAGCCTTCTTCCCCAACCTCTCCTTTGCCTTGCTGGATTAAGAAGGAGGAGACGTCACGCTTTCCGTACGTGTGTTGAACGCGGAGGTGCCGTCCGTTCGGCACTAGATCATCGGTGAATTGGATCACGGCGAGTACGACTACCTCATCCACGTTCACTCGAACGCTTCCGTTGCGATCTACAAAGTGGTATGTAGATGCTATCTAATCTGAATACTCATTGCTAGATGAACTCATAGATGGATCTTGGTGAAACCGTAGGAAATTTTTTAATTTTCTGCAACGTTCCCCAAAAGTGGTATCAGAGCTAGGTCTATGCGTAGTTCTTCTTGCGCGAGTAGAACACAATTTGTTGTGGGCGTATATGTTGTCAACTTTTCTTGCCGCTACTAGTCTTATCTTGCTTCAGCGGTATTGTGGTATGAAGAGGCCCGGACCAACCTTACACGTACGCTTACGTGAGACCGGTTCCACCGACTAACATGCACTAGTTGCATAAGGTGGCTGGTGGGTGTCTGTCTCTCCCACTTTAGTTGGAGCGGATTCGATGAAAAGGGTCCTTATGAAGGGTAAATAGAAGTTGACAAATCACGTTGTGGCTTTTACGTAGGTAAGAAAACGTTCTTGCTAGAACCCTAATTCAGCCACGTAAAACTTGCAACAACAATTAGAGGACGTCTAACTTGTTTTTGCAGCAAGTGCTTTGTGATATGATATGGCCATAGTTGTGATGAATGATGAATGATCTATATGTGATGTATGAGATGTTCATGCTATTGTAATAGGAATCACGACTTGCATGTCGATGAGTATGACAACCGGCAGGAGCCATAGGAGTTGTCTTTATTTTTTGTATGACCTGCGTGTCATTGAGAATCGCCATGTAAATTACTTTACTTTATTGCTAAGCGCGTTAGCCATAGTAGTAGATGTAATAGTTGGCGAGCAACTTCATGGAGACACGATGATGGAGATCATGATGATGAAGATCATGGTGTCAAGCCGGTGACAAGATGATCATGGAGCCCCAAGATGGAGATCAAAGGAGCTATGTGATATTGGCCATATCATGTCACATTTATTATTTGATTGCATGTGATGTTTATCATGTTTTGCATCTTGTTTACTTAGAACGACGGTAGTAAATAAGATGATCCCTCATAATAATTTCAAGAAAGTGTTCACCCTAACTGTGCACCGTTGCGACAGTTCGTTGTTTCGAAGCACCACGTGATGATCGGGTGTGATAGATTCTAACGTTCACATACAACGGGTGTAAGACAGATTTACACACGCAAAACACTTAGGTTGACTTGACGAGCCTAGCATGTACAGACATGGCCTCGGAACACAGAAGACCGAAAGGTCGAGCATGAGTCGTATAGAAGATACGATCAACATGAAGATGTTCACCGATGTTGACTAGTCCGTCTCACGTGATGATCGGACACGGCCTAGTTGACTCGGATCATGTAATACTTAGATGATTGGAAGAGGGATGTCTATCTAAGTGGGAGTTCATTAATTAATTTGATTAAATGAACTTTATTATCATGAACTTAGTCTAAATTTTACAATATGTCTTGTAGATCAAATGGCCAACGTAGTCCTCAACTTCAACGCGTTCCTAGAGAAAACCAAGCTGAAAGACGATGGTAGCAACTATACGGACTGGGTCCGGAACCTGAGGATCATCCTCATAGCTGCCAAGAAAGATTATGTCCTACGAGCACCGCAGGGTGACGCACCTATTCTCCCTGCAGAATAAGACGTTATGAACGCTTGGCAGTCACGCTGCGATGATTACTCCCTCGTTCAGTGCGGCATGCTTTACAGCTTAGAGCCGGGGCTGCAAAAGCGTTTTGAGAGACATGGAGCATATGAGATGTTCGAAGAGCTGAAAATGGTTTTCCAAGCTCATGCCCGGGTCGAGAGATATGAGATCTCCAACAAATTCTTTAGCTGTAAGATGGAGGAAAATAGCTCTGTCAGTGAGCACATACTCAAAATGTCTGGGTTGCACAACCGCTTGACTCAACTGGAAGTTAATCTCCCGGATGAAGTGGTCATTGACAGAATCCTCCAGTCGCTTCCACCTAGCTACAAGAGCTTTGTGATGAACTACAATATGCAGGGGATGGTAAAGACCATTCCTGAGGTATATGCTATGCTGAAATCAGCAGAGGTAGAAATCAAGAAGGAGCATCAAGTGTTGATGGTGAATAAAACCACTAAGTTCAAGAAGGGCATGGGTAAAAAGAACTTCAAGAAGGACGGCAAGGAAGTTGCCGCGTCCAGTAAGCAAGTTGCCGGGAAAAAGCCAAAGAATGGACCCAAGCCCGAGACTGAGTGCTTTTATTGCAAGGGAAGTGGTCACTGGAAGCGGAACTGCCCCAAATACTTAGCGGACAAGAAGGCTGGCAAAACCAAAGGTATATGTGATATACATGTAATTGATGTGTACCTTACCAGTACTCGTAGTAGCTCTTGGGTATTTGATACCGGTGCAGTTGCTCACATTTGTAACTCAAAGCAGGAGCTGCGGAATAAACAGAGACTGGCGAAGGACGAGGTGACGATGCGCGTCGGGAATAGTTCCAAGGTCGATGTGATCGCCGTCGGCACGCTGCCTCTACATTCACCTACGGGATTAGTTTTAAACCTCAATAATTGTTATTTAGTGCCAAGTTTGAGCATGAACATTGTATCTGGATCTCGCTTAATTCGAGATGGCTACTCATTTAAATCCGAGAATAATGGTTGTTCTATTTATATGAGAGATATGTTTTTTGGTCATGCTCCGATGGTTAATGGTTTATTCTTGATGAATCTCGTACGTGATGATACACATATTCATAGTGTGAATACCAAAAGAATTAAAGTTGATAACAATAGTCCCACATATTTGTGGAACTGCCGCCTTGGTCACATAGGTGTCAAACGCATGAAGAAGCTCCATGCAGATGGACTTTTAGAGTCTCTTGATTATGAATCATTTGACACGTGCGAACCATGCCTCATGGGTAAAATGACCAAGACTCCGTTCTCAGGAACAATGGAGCGAGCAACCAACTTATTGGAAATCATACATACCGATGTGTGCGGTCCAATGAGTGTTGAGGCTCGCGGTGGCTATCGTTATGTTCTCACCCTCACTGATGACTTGAGTAGATATGGGTATGTCCACTTAATGAAACACAAGTCTGAGACCTTTGAAAAGTTCAAAGAATTTTAGAGTGAGGTTGAAAATCAACGTGATAAAAGGATCAAGTTTCTACGATCAGATCGTGGAGGAGAATACTTGAGTCACGAATTTGGCACACACTTAAGAAAATGTGGAATAGTTTCACAACTCACGCCGCCTGGAACACCTCAGCGTAATGGTGTGTCCGAACGTCGTAATCGCACTCTATTAGATATGGTGCGATCTATGATGTCTCTTACCGACTTACCGCTATTATTTTGGGGATACGCTCTAGAAACAGCTACATTCAGTTTAAATAGGGCACTGTCTAAATCTGTTGAGACGACACCGTATGAATTATGGTTTGGGAAGAAACCTAAGTTGTCGTTTCTAAAAGTTTGGCGATGCGATGCTTATGTCAAGAAACTTCAACCTGAAAAGCTCGAACCCAAGTCGGAAAAATGCGTCTTCATAGGATACCCTAAAGAAACTGTTGGGTATACCTTCTACCTCAGATCCGAAGGCAAGATCTTTGTTGCCAAGAATGGATCCTTTCTAGAGAAAGAGTTTCTCTTGAAAGAAGTAAGTGGGAGGAAAGTAGAACTTGATGAAGTGTTACCTCTTGAACCGGAAAATGGCGAAACTCAAGAAATCGTTCCTCAGGTGCCTGCACCGACTAGAGAGGAAATTAATGATTATGATCAAGATACTTCTAATCAAGCTCCTACTGAAATTCGAAGGTCCACAAGGACACGTTCCGCACCAGAGTGGTACGGCAACCCTGTCTTGGAAATCATGTTGTTAGACAACGGTGAACCTTCGAACTATGAGGAAGCAATGGCAGGCCCGGATTCCGACAAATGGCTGGAAGCCATGAAATCCGAGATAGGATCCATGTATGAAAACGAAGTATGGACTTTGACTGACTTGCCCGTTGAACGGGGAGCCATAGAAAATAAATGGATCTTTAAGAAGAAGACAGACGCGGATGGTAATGTGACCATCTATAAAGCTCGGCTTGTCGCTAAGGGTTATCGACAAGTTCAAGGGGTTGACTACGATGAGACTTTCTCACCGGTAGCGAAGCTGAAGTCCGTCCGAATCATGTTAGCAATTGCCGCATACTATGATTATGAGATATGGCAAATGGACGTCAAAACGGCATTCCTTAATGGTTTCCTTAAGGAAGAATTGTATATGATGCAGCCGGAAGGTTTTGTCGATCCTAAGAATGCTGACAAGGTGTGCAAGCTCCAACACTCGATTTATGGGCTGGTGCAAGCATCTCGGAGTTGGAACATTCGCTTTGATGAGATGATCAAAGCGTTTGGGTTTACACAGACTTATGGAGAAGCCTGTGTTTACAAGAAAGTGAGTGGGAGCTCTGTAGCATTTCTCATATTATATGTAGACGCCATACTTTTGATGGGAAATGATATAGAACTCTTGGACAGCATTAAGGCCTACTTGAATAAAAGTTTTTCAATGAAGGACCTTGGAGAAGCTGCTTATATATTAGGCATCAAGATCTATAGAGATAGATCAAGACGCCTCATAGGTCTTTCACAAAGCACATACCTTGATAAAATATTGAAGAAGTTCAATATGGATCAATCTAAGAAAGGGTTCTTACCTGTGTTACAAGGTGTGAAATTGAGCTCAGCTCAATGTCCGACCACGGCAGAAGATATAGAAGAGATGAGTGTCATCCCCTATGCCTCAGCCATAGGTTCTATTATGTATGCCATGCTGTGTACCAGACCTGATGTAAACCTTGCTGTAAGTTTGGTAGGGAGGTACCAAAGTAATCCCGGCAAGGAACATTGGACAGCGGTCAAGAATATCCTGAAATACCTGAAAAGGACCAAGGAAATGTTTCTCGTTTATGGAGGTGACGAAGAGCTCGTCGTAAAGGGTTACGTCGACGCTAGCTTCGACACAGATCTGGATGACTCTAAGTCACAAACCGGATACGTGTATATTTTGAATGATGGGGCAGTAAGCTGGTGCAGTTGCAAGCAAAGCGTCGTGGCGGGATCTACATGTGAAGCGGAGTACATGGCAGCCTCGGAGGCAGCACATGAAGCAATTTGGGTGAAGGAGTTCATCACCGACCTCGGAGTCATACCCAATGCGTCGGGGCCAATCAAGCTCTTCTTGACAACACTGGAGCTATTGCACTTGCAAAGGAGCCCAGGTTTCACAAGAAGACCAGGCACATCAAGCGTCGCTTCAACTCCATTCGTGAAAATGTTCAAGATGGAGACATAGAAATTTGTAAAGTGCACACGGATCTGAATTTCGCAGATCCGTTGACTAAACCTCTCCCTAAGGCAAAACATGATCAGCACCAGAACTCTATGGGTGTTCGATTCATCACAATGTAACTAGATTATTGACTCTAGTGCAAGTGGGAGACTGTTGGAAATATGCCCTAGAGGCAATAATAAAAGCGTTATTATTATATTTCCTTATTCATGATAATTGTCTTTATTCGTGCTATAATTGTGTTATCCGGAAATCGTAATACATGTGTGAATAACAGACAACAACATGTCCCAAGTGAGCCTCTAGTTGACTAGCTCGTTGATCGACAGATAGTCATGGCTTCCTGACTATGGACATTGGATGTCATTGATAACGAGATCACATCATTAGGAGAATGATGTGATGGACAAGACCCAATCCTAAACATAGCATAAGATCGCATAGTTCGTTTGCTAGAGTTTTCCAATGTCAAGTATCCTTTCCTTAGACCATGAGATCGTGTAACTCCCAGATACCGTAGGAGTGCTTTGGGTGTGCCAAACGTCACAACGTAACTGGGTGACTATAAAGGTATACTACGGGTATCTCTGAAAGTGTCTGTTGGGTTGACATGGATCGAGACTGGGATTTGTCACTCCGCTTGACGGAGAGGTATCACCGGGCCCTCTCGGTAATGCATCATCATAATGAGCTCAATGTGATCAAAGTGTTTGATCATGGGATCATGCATTACGGTACGAGAAAAGTGACTTGCCGGTAACGAGATTGAACGAGGTATTGGGATACCGACGATCGAATCTCGGGCAAGTAAAATACCGATTGACAAAGGGAATCGTATACGGGATTAATTGAATCCTCGACATCGTGGTTCATCCGATGAGATCATCGTGGAGCATGTGGGAGCCAACATGGGTATCTAGATCCCGCTGTTCGTTATTGCCCAAGAGCCGTCTCGGTCATGTCTGCATGTCTCCCGAACCCGTAGGGTCTACACACTTAAGGTTCGGTGATGCTAGGGTTGTGAAGATATGTATATGCAGTAACCCGAATGTTGTTCGGAGTCCCGGATGAGATCCCGGACGTCACGAGGAGTTTCGGAATGGTCCGGAGGTAAAGATTTATATATGGAAAGTCATCATACGGACATCGGGACAAGTTTCGGGGTTATCGGTATTGTACCGGGACCACCGGAGGGTCCCGGGGGGTCCACCGGGTGGGGCCACCTATCCCGGAGGGCCCCATGGGTTGTATGAGGGAGGGAACCAGCCCATAGTGGGCTGGTGCGCCTCCCCACCAAGGGCCCATGCGCCTAGGGTTTGGGGGGGGGAACCCTAAAGGGGGCGCCCCCCTTGCTTGGGGGGCAAGCCCCCCCTCCCTGGCCGCCGCCCCCCTAGGAGATTCCATCTCCTAGGGCCGGCGCCCCCCCTAGGGGTTATATAAAGGGGGGAGGGGAGGGGGGGCTGACCACCCATTGCCCTGGCGCCTCCCTCTCCCTCTCCAACACCTCCTCCTCCTCCATTGAGCACGGCGAAGCCCTGCCGGAGTACTGCAGTTCCACCATCACCACGCCGTCGTGCTGCTGCTGGAGCCTTCTTCCCCAACCTCTTCTTTGCCTTGCTGGATCAAGAAGGAGGAGACGTCACGCTTTCCGTACGTGTGTTGAACGCGGAGGTGCCGACCGTTCGGCACTAGATCATCGGTGAATTGGATCACGACGAGTACGACTACCTCATCCACGTTCACTCGAACGCTTCCGTTGCGATCTACAAAGTGGTATGTAGATGCTATCTAATCTGAGTACTCGTTGCTAGATGAACTCATAGATGAATCTTGGTGAAACCGTAGGAAAAATTTAATTTTCTGCAACGTTCCCCAACAGTGCAAGCGGGCCACGTCAGATTTTCTCACCGGAAGACATGCCTTTGATTGGTGGACGCCGCCCGCCGTGGTAGTCTGTGCTTACTAAAGGCGTGAGAGTAGGCCGCGGTAGCCTTTGAACGCCCCTTCGGCCGCTTATCCAACTACCTCTCCTTAATGGCGAGAGATCGCCCGCGACAGGCTATAAGATAGAGAACGTCCTTCTCTCGCACCATTCCTATCGCTAATCCAGCACAAAGCATCGTCCATGGCGCACATGTATGAGCACCCTCTCGTCTTCTTTTTCTGGCGTCATTGAGGAGCAGGAAGAGGATCCTCTAGCCCCCTTGTGGGTGGAGATGGACAAGGCACTGGAGGAGGTTGCGTAGATTGACATGGAGGCCGAGCAGATGGATGCGCCAGCGCCCGTGGCGGTGACAGCGCCTGCTCATGTGCCCGTGCTCGGGTTCCTACGCGAGCTGTATAATGGACGATTGGCCGTAGTGGCCTGTTGTCACCGAAGTGTATTACCCCGACAAGCAAGCTGCATTCCATGCATTCTACCTCGGCGGTTGCCGCAGTGGTGTAGCCGGACATGGCGGTGGCCATGGCCGTGGCGCTGGTTATGGTGTGGCGCCGGTCGTGGCCCCGAACATGGACGTGGCGGCACCCATGGCATCAGCAGGCGCCTTGGCAGTGGTCGTGGCCGTGGCCACAACTAGGCAATGACTGTGACCGTGGCCGCAAGTACGTTTTGATTGTGGCCTTATATCTATATCAGTTTGTTAGAAAATAGTTTGTATTACTTGGTTTTGTATCGAATGGTGTCATAGTGCAACTACTTTGGGAGGAATTCAACTATGTTTGTCTTAATCTGTGCAATGATTTTGTGAAAGTGCATTATATCGACTAGAGGGGGTGAATAGGAGATTTTTACAAATTCGTCACTGAGGAAATTCAACTTGAAGAATTTACTAAGCGACGAAATACAAGCAGCGGAATAAGTACTCAGGTGCATGCATAACAAGACAGTAGCATGGTCATCTTATGAAATGAAACATACACAAATCACAGGTAGCGTGTAAGCAGGATAAGTATGCAAAAGACAAGATGGTTAAAGAAATAGAATTGAGAAAGTTTAGTAAGTCTTCAGTCAAAGTCTTCAAACAGTAATGATCAATTTCATCAACACATGAACGAGGAAATGAAAGGGTTGAGGAAAAAAAACCCAGTAGCTCGTTGAAGATAGTGATTTGGTAGACCAGTTTCAACTGCTGTAACAGTTGTACGTCTGGTTTCAGCAGCTTGGCATTTAAACTAGAGGACACACAGTCCTTACCGTATTCTCCTCACAGATCTCGCTCAATCACTCGTGATAAGTCTTTAGGTGACTTCCAAACCTTCACAGACTTGGTCACTCGGCGATCCACAATTCCTCTTGGATGCTCTAGCATTAGTGCAGAACCGGGCTTTAGCACCAGTTCATGAGGGCCTTTAGTGCCGGTTCTATAACCGGCACTAAAGGGTGGGGACTAAAGGTCCCCACTTTAGTACCAGTTCAGCACAAACTGCCACTAAATGGCCACCACGTGGCACGAGCCAGGGCCGGGGGCGGGGAGACCCTTAGTACAGGTTGGTAACACCAACCGGTACTAAAGGTTGGGGGGGTTGGTTTTTTTATTTTTCCTTTAATTTTGTGTTTTCCATTTAATTTAGAGATTATTTTTACATTATAATGAGTTGTTAAATCACTAGGTGAAAGTACTGCGGATTAGTTTGATGTGGATATGGATCGTCCTAAGTGATCAAGTAATATGCAGGCATATTACTTGATCACTTAGCTAGGATCCATCCAGTTAAAACTAATCCGTGCCTTCTTTCATAAATGATATAATAACTCATCATCATCATCATCATATTAATATGAAAACTCTTGCATCATATGTCACCAACAACACTAGCTAGATAATAATCATCATAGTCGTCATTACCACTATTTAATCATCATAGTCATTACTGCTATCTAATTAATCACCACCAACACTATCTTAAAGAAGAAACATTCACTTGTACAGAAGAAAAGATATCATCGAGTTCAACATGGTCATGATATTATAAGCGTTCATAAGACCGCAAAAGCAAATCACTTTGAGATCAAGTTCAGGACGAAGAACACCGACATGAGAGGACAAGTACTAAGAGCATGCATGAACTAGCTAATCACTCCTGCGGCTCTCTCTCAGGTAAACTAGCATAGAACATGTGTAGCTCTCCTGATTCATCATATTGGAGCATGCAGATGAACCTGTCTCGTAATCGTGGGCTGCGTTTCTCATTGCTTCCCCCTAGTACTTCTCTGTGATCCTTCATAATTTTGCTCCAGCCTTTCACTATTAAGCATTCCTCGGTTTTAGAAATCCTGAATGCACTCATGTGCGCTGTAGGATGTCTTGGCCGTAAGCTAACCATTGACATGCGACCTTTAGTCTCGATCCACTGTTGCACAACTATCATCGGGAGTCCCTGTTGAAGAACATCGTATAGTAACATACTTAGCAAGAAGTTTAGCTTAAAAAATAATGCATGCAAAAGATGCACTGAGGACAAATAGTAAAAATCATACCATCTTGCCTAAATAGATGTGATCGTAGTTCAATACGAACACTATTGGTCGCACGTTTTGAGTACTAAGATTTTCAAGTTCAGGAAAATAATTTCTCTTGACAACATCAAGATCCTCAAGCCATGAAACCTAATGACTTATCTCCTAGCAGTTTAGTTCAGCCCCGGGACAGTGGACGGTCCTGTCTACCAAGCGCCGAACATGTTTGCTTGAATGGAAATAAGTTGTCAATAGAAATTAGTTGTCAACTATTTTTGAATAAACAATATCAAACACATAAATATGGTTGAAAAACTCACATAATGGTAGAACTGGAGGAGTGTGCACATCGACCCAAATGTCTCTATTACCCTCAATATCATCTTCCGGACGAGTATCAAAGGTGGTAATCATATCAAGCTCAAATGCGTAAGTCTTGCATAGTGCTTGCTAAGTTTTGCATTCAAAATAGGTGTAGGTGTCTGCATTGTACAATTTGACGTTGAGGGTATAATCATGTTCGGTCTTGAAGTAAACTCTCTTTACCTCCATAGTTTTGTTAGGACTAAAATCTATCTTATCCAAGAAAAAAAATTCTTGCATGGCAAGGAATATGCTAGTAGAATAGTAAAATTTTAAAATTATAAGCAAATGACGCATAAGTCATGCTTAATTACGAAAAAAGACTTGTCATTGTGACTTACTGTATCCACTTCAAAGGTCTCATCCAGCTTGATGCTGAAGCGTCTATAATCAACTAGGAAGTCGCACATGCCGCGCTCATCTTCACAATATTCGCACATACCGAAATCGTTTTCGCCGTCAGACGACATTTCCTATGTTCATAGTTGAAACATTAATTGATAAACACTTACTAGTTCTATTAATTCAACTAAGCACTTACTAAAGATAAACTAGTTTTATTAATTTTCTTACTAAAAATAAAGTAGCTAGTTCTATAAGTAAAATTTTAATTAGATGATCAAATCTCATATACCTAAATTTAATATACATAATTCATCTAACATTAATATATCTAATTCTTCTATAACTCAAAGTATAAAAAACTAACTCATCTAACATAAAAATCTAGCTAATTCATCTAACATTTAACATTAATATCTAACATATATTTCTATCTAATTCATCTAACATAAAAATCTAGCTAATTCATCTAACATTTGACATTAATATCTAACATATATTTCTATCTAATTCATCTAACATTTGACATTAATATCTAACATTTCTCTCTCTATATATATAATCATCTAAAAATTGACATTAATCTAACATTTATATGAACTAAAAGTATACAAAACTAAAAAAACAGAAAACAGAAAAAATCATTGAGAAAAATATGTCTCTGTTTGTGTGTGTGTGTGTGTGTGTGTGTGCGCGCGTGCGTGCGTGTGTGTGTGTGTGTGCGTGCGTGTGTGTGTGTGTGTGTGTGTGTGTGTGTACTGTGTGTGTGAGGCCACCGGCACGCGGTAGGGCCGGGGCGGTCGATCTTACAGCAGGGCAACAGCCGCCGATGCGAGGCAACGGGGGGCGGCGACGGGGACGGGCTGGGGCGGCGACGTACTGCCGGGGACGGGCGCGCGCGGCGATGAGGGCGGGGACGGGCGCGCGCGACGGGGGCGGCGACGGGGACGGGGACGGGCGTGCGCGACGGGTCGGAGACGGGGACGGGCGCGACGAAGAAGCAGATGAAGAGAAACTAACTGAAATTTCGTAAGTGTTGTACATATAGGAGTGGCCTTTAGTACCGGTTGGAGCCACCAACCGGTACTAGGTCAAATTTGGCCAGGCCAAGCGGCGGGAAGCGACCCCCTTTAGTATCGGGTGGTGGCTCCAACCGGTACTAAAGACCCTCCTTTAGTACCGGTTGGAGCCACGAGCCGGTACTAATGGGGGTGCGCTCCCATCCCGTGGTGCACAAAGTTTAGTCCCACCTCGCCGAGCGAAAGGCAGCCGCACTGTTTTATAAACCCAGCCGCAACTGCTCCTTTGAGCTCCTCTCTAAAGTAGGCTTGTGGGCCTAACTTTGGCGCGCTGCCCTGTGAGCCTGCTCAGCCTTATGGGCATGCATATCCACGCCCAAGGCCAAGCAGGCCCACTGGGCAGCACGCACATATGTTTTTATATAGTTTTTTTCTTTTCTACTTTATTTATTCTCTTCTATTTATTTCGGAGTAGTTTTTTGCTGTATTTAGAATTTCTATGTGAATATTTTTGCTTTAGGTACAAAAATAACAAACTTTCTGTTAGTGCCAATAGTTTTCAAATTTGAATAGTTTAAATTTGAATTATTTGAAATTTGTGTGAATCACTAGTTTGTGAATAACTTAACTTAAAAAATAAATTTTCTAGTGATTCTTTTTTTCTTATGTTTAATATTAGTGTGTTCTATCATTATATTCAAATTGGTAATACGTCTGGAGTTGTAATATGTTAAAAAAAATGAAGTGTCGGTGTAACACATGATTTTGGTCCAAAACCTTGATACTTCGAAATAGATTATCCAGTTTGTACACGAAGTGCATCTAGTTTTTGCCATAACCCTCTCTACTTTTCTGCACATGCTATGTGGGGTGAAATGATGATACCATGCCAAGTTTTAACTTTTTCAAAGTTTATTTGTAGTGCTTTTCAATTTCAGGATCATATAGCTCAAAACAAATTAGTAAATGCATGAAAAATAGCAAATGAAGGCAGAAAGGGGTGAAATTTGATGAAGTGGCTTTGAATGCTGCATAGTGAATGCGCAAAAAGTCTGGAGTTGTAATAAGTTTAAAAAATATGAAGTGCCTTTGTAACAGATGAGTTTTGGTCCGAAACCCTGATACTTCGAAAGAGATTGTCCAGTTTGTACATGAAGTGCATCCAGTTTTTGCCGTAACCCTCTCTACTTTTTTGCACATGCTATGCAGGTGAAATGATGATACCATGCCAAGTTTCAACCTTTTCAGAGTTCATTTGTAGTGCTTTTCAATTTCAGGGTCATTTAGCTCAAAACAAATCAGTAAATGCATGAAAAATAGTAAATGAAGGCAGAAAGGGTTGAAAGTTGATGATGTGGCTTTGAGTGGTGCATAATGAACGCACAAAAAGTCTGGAGTTAAAATAAGTTAAAAAAATGAAGTGCCTTTGTAACTGTAAGTGCATCTAGTGCCACCCCTAGTTGGTTTTGGAGTATTGACGACAAACCTGGTTGAGGGACTAATGTGTTTGTGAGAATTGCAGGATAACACATGTAGTAGTCCCTCATTGATTCGGTTTACCTACCGGAGATGACCCCTAAAAATGTGTGAAGACAATGGTAGTATGTGAAGATATTCACAACGAAGAGTATGACTCGAGAAGACATTCACGTTGATGTCTACTACGCAACCTTCTTCTTGTAGACGTTGTTGGGCCTCCAAGTGCAGAGGTTTGTAGGACAGTAGCAAGTTTCCCTCAAATGGATGACCTAAGGTTTATCAATCCGTAGGAGGCGTAGGATGAAGATGGTCTCTCTCAAACAACCCTGCAACCAAATAACAAAGACTCTCTTGTGTCCCCAACACACCCAATACAATGGTAAATTGTATAGGTGCACTAGTTTGACGAAGAGATGGTGATACAAGTGTAATATGGATGGTAGATATATGTTTTTGTAATCTGAAAATATAAAAACAGCAAGGTAACTAATGATAAAAGTGAGCGTAAACGGTATTGCAATGATAGGAAACAAGGCCTAGGGTCCATACTTTCACTAGTGCAAGTTCTCTCAACAATAATAACATAATTGGCTCATATAACTATCCCTCAACATGCAACAAAGAGTCACTCCAAATCCACTAATAGAGGAGAACAAACGAAGAGATTATGGTAGGATACGAAACCACCTCAAAGTTATTCTTTCCATTCAATCCATTGGGCTATTCCTATAAGTGTCACAAATAGCCCTAGAGTTCGTACTAGAATAACACCTTAAGACACAAATCAACCAAAACCCTAATGTCACCTAGATACTCCAATGTCACCTCAAGTATCCGTGGGTATGATTATACGATATGCATGACACAATCTCAGATTTATCTATTCAACCAACACAAATTACTTCAAAGAGTGCCCAAAGTTTCTACTGGAGAGTCAAGACGAAAACGTGTGCCAACCCCTATGCATAGGTTCATGGGCGGAACTCACAAGTTGATCACCAAGACATACATCAAGTGAATCACGTGATATCCCATTGTCACCACAGATACGCACGGCAAGACATACATCAAGTGTTCTCAAATCATTAAAGACTCAATCCGATAAGATTACTTCAAAGGGAAAACTCAATCCATTACAAGAGAGTAGAGGGGGAGAAGCAACATAAGATCCAACTATAATAGAAAAGCTCATGATACATCAAGATCGTGCAAAATCAAGAACATGAGATAGATAGATCAAACACATAGCTACTTGTACATACCCTCAGCCCCGAGGGTGAACTACTCCCTCCTCGTCATGGAGAGCGCCGGGATGATGAAGATGGCCACCGGTGAGGGTTCCCCCCTCCGGTAGGGTGCCGGAACAGGGTCCCGATTGACTTTTGGTGGCTACAGAGGCTTGCGGTGGAGGAACTCCCGATCTATTCTGTTCCCCAAAGTTTTTAGGGTATATGGATATATATAGGCGGAAGAAGTACGTGGGTGGACCTCCGGGCTGTCCACGAGGCAGGGGGCGTGCCCTAGGGGTGTGGGCGCACCCCCACCCTCGTGGGCAGCCCGGGACTCCCCTGGTGCAACTCCGGTACTCCATGGGCTTCTTCTGGTCCAAAAATAGGTTCCGTGAAGTTTCAGGTCAATTGGACTCCGTTTTGATATTCCTTTTCTTCGAAACACTGAAATAGGCAAAAAAACAACAATTCTGGGTTGGGCCTCCGGTTAATAGGTAATTTCCAAAGATAATATAAAAGTGGATAATAAAGCCCAATATTGTCCAAAACAGTAGATAATATAGCATGGAGCAGTAAAAAATTATAGATACGTTGGAGACGTATCAAGCATCCCCAAGCTTAATTCCTATCGTCCTCGAGTTGGTAAATAATAAAAAAGATATTTTTTGATGTGGAATGCTAGTTGGCATAATTTCAATGTAATTCTTCTTAATTGTGGTATGAATATTCAGATCCGAAATATTCAAGATAAAAGTTCATATTGACACAAAAATAATATTACTTCAAGCATACTAACTAAGCAATTATGTCTTCTCAAAATAACATGGCCAAAGAAAGTTCATCCCTACAAAATCATATAGTTTATTCATGCTCCATTTTCGTCACACAAGAATGCTCTCATCATGCACAACCCCGATGACGAGCCAAGCAATTGTTTCATACTTTAGTAATCTGAAACTTATAAACTTTCACGCAATACATGAGCGCGAGCCATGGATATAGCACTATGGGTGGAATAGAGTATAATGATGGGGGTTATGTGGGGAAGACAAAAAAAGAGATAGTCTCACATCAACGAGGCTAATCAATGAGCTATGGAGATGCCCATCGATTGATGTTAACGCAAGGAGTAGGGATTGCCATGCAACAGATGCACTAGAGCTATAAATGTATGAAACCTCAACAAAAGAAACTAAGTGGGTGTGCATCCAACTTGCTTGCTCACGAAGACCTAGGGCACTTGAGGAGGCCCATTGTTGGAATATACAAGCCAAGTTCTACAATGTAAAATTACCACTAGTATATGAAAGTGACAACATAGGAGACTCTCTATCATGAAGATCATGGTGCTACTTTGAAGCACAAGTGTGGTAAAAAGATAGTAGCATTGCCCCTTCTCTCATTTTCTCTCATTTTTTTGGGCCTTCTCTTTTTTATAGCCTTTCTCTTTTTTTGGGCCTTTCTCTTTTTTTGGGCCTTCTCCTTTTTTTATGGCCTTTATCTATTTTTTATTCCTCACTTGGGATAATACTCTAGAAAATGATGATCATCACACTTCTGTTTATTTACAACTCAATGATTACAACTCGATACTAGAACAAAGTATGACTCTATATGACTGCCTCCGGCGGTGTAACGGGATGTGCAATGACTCATGAGTGACATGTATGAAAGAATTATGAACGGTGGCTTTGCCACAAATACTATGTCAACTACATGATCATCCAAAGCAATATGACAATGATGAATGTGTCATGATAAACGGAATGGTGGAAAGTTGCATGGAAATATATCTCGAAATGGCTATGGAAATGCCATAATAGATAGGTATGGTAGCTATTTTGAGGAAGATATAAGGAGGTTTATGTGAGAAAGAGCGTACCATATCACGGGGTTTGGATGCACCGACGAAGTTTGCACCAACTCTCAATGTGAGAAAGGGCAATGCACGGTACCGAAGAGGCTAGCAATGATGGAAGGGTGAGAGTGCGTATAATCCATGGACTCAATATTAGTCATAAATAACTCACATACTTATTGCAAAAATCTACAAGTCATCAAAAACCAAGCGCTACGCGCATGCTCCTAGGGGGATAGATTGGTAGGAAAAGACCATCGCTCGTCCCTGACTGCCACTCATAAGGATGACACTCAAAGAACACCTCATGTTTCAAATTTGTTACATAACGTTTACCATACGTGCATGCTACGGGACTTGCAAACTTCAACACAAGTATTTCTCAGTTTCACAACTACTCAACTAGCTAGCATAACTTTAATATCCCTACCTCCATATCTCAAAACAATCATCAAGCATCAAACTTCTCTTAGTATTCAAAACACTCATAAGAAAGTTTTTACTAATCTTGAATACCTGGCATATTAGGATTATTTAAGCAATTACCATGCTATTTAATACTCTCAAAATAATCTAAGTGAAGCATGAGAGATCAATAGTTTCTATAAAACAAATCCACCACCGTGCTCTAAAAGATATATGTGAAGCACTAGAGCAAACAACAAACTGCTCCGAAAGATATAAGTGAAGATCAATGAGTAGCCGGATAATTATGCAACTATGTGAAGACTCTCCCATTTAAGAATTTCAGATCTTGGTATTTTATTCAAACATCAAGCAAAGCTAAAGAAAATAAAATGACTCTCCAAGCAAAACACATATCATGTGGTGAATAAAAGTATAGCTCCAAGTAAAGTTACCGATGAACGAAGACGAAAGAGGGGATGCCTTCCGGGGCATCCCCAAGCTTAGGATCTTGGTTGTCCTTGAATATTACCTTGGGGTTCCTTGGGAATCCCCAAGCTTAGGCTCTTGCCACTCCTTATTCCATAGTCCATTGAATCTTTACCCAAAACTTGAAAACTGCACAACACAAAACTTAACAGAAAACTCGTAAGCTCCTTTAGCGAAAGAAAACAAATCACCACTTCAAGGTACTGTAATGAACTTATGCTTTATTTATATTTGTGTTAAACCTACTGTATTCCAACTTCTCTATGGTTTATAAACTATTTTACTAGCCATAGATTCATCAAAGTAAGCAAGCAACACAATGAAAACAGAATCTGTCAAAAACAGAACAGTCTGTAGTAATCTGTATCAAACGTATACTTATGGAACTCCAAAAATTCTAAAATAAATTTTTGGACATGAGTAATTTGTCTAGTAATCATCTTAAAAAAGAATCAACTAAATAGCACTCTCCAGTAAAAAGTTCTAGCTAATCTCGTGAGTGCTAAAGTTCCTGTTTTTTACAGCATGATCATAAAGACTTCACCCAAGTCTTCCCAAAGGTTCTACTTGGCACAAACACTAATTAAGACATAAAACCACATCTTAATAGAATATAGATGAGTTATTTATTACTAAACAGAACCAAAAAGCAAGAAACTAAAATAAAATTGGGTTGCCTCCCAACAAGCGCTATCGTTTAACGCCCCTAGCTAGGCATGATGATTTCAATGATGCTCACAAAAAAGATAAGAATTGAAACATAAAGAGAGCATCATGAGGAATATGACTAGCACATTTAAGTCTAGCACACTTACTATGCATAGGTATTTTGTGAGAAAACAACTTATGAGAACAATAATCAACTTGCATAGGAAGGCAAAACAAGCATAACTTCAAGATTTTAAGCACATAGAGAGGAAACTTGATATTATTGCAATCCCTACAAGCATATATTCCTCCCTCATAATAACTTTCAGTAGCATCATGAATGAATTCAACAATATAACCAGCACCTAAAGCATTCTTTTCATGATCTACAAGCATAGAATTTTTATTACTCCCCACATAAGCAAAATTCTTCTCACTTGGAATAGTAGTGGGAGAAAGCACAACATAACAACTATCATGTGATTGAAAAATAAGATCAAGATGACAAGTTTCATGGTTATAATTATTCTTAATAGCATACAAGTCATCACAATAATCATCATAGATAGCAACTTTGTTCTCATAATCAATTGGAATCTCTTCCGAAACAGTGGATTCATCACTAAATAAAGTCATGACCTCTCCAAATCCACTTTCGTAATTATGACAATAATATTCAACATCCTCCAAAATAGTGGGGTCATTCCTTCCTAAAGTTGACACTCTTCCAAACCCACTTTCATCAATATAATCATCATAAATAGGAGGCGTGCTATCATCATAGTAAATTTGCTCATCAAACCTTGGGGGACAAAAAATATCATCTTCATAAAACATAGCTTCCCCAAGCTTGTGGCTTTGCATATCATTAGCATCATGGATATTCAAGGAATTCATACTAAAAACATTGCAATCATGCTCATCATACAAAGATTTAGTGCCAAAGATTTTAATGCATTCTTCTTCTAACACTTTGGCACAATTTTCCTTCCCATCATACTCACGAAAGATATTAGAAAGATGAAGCGTATGAGGTAAACTCAATTCCATTTTTTTTGTAGTTTTCTTTTATAAACTAAACTAGTGCTAAAACAAGAAACAAAAAGATTTGATTGCAAGATCTAAAGATATACCTTCAAGCACTCTCCTCCCCGGCAACGGCGCCAGAAACTGCTTAGTTGACGGGGTGTGAGTGCCGCTTACCTAGCCTCCTCAGCAACGGCGCCAGAAACTGCTTGATGTCTACTATGCCACCTTCTCCTTGTAGACGTTGTTGGGCCTCCAAGTGCAGAGGTTTGTAGGACAGTAGCAAGTTTCCCTCAAGTGGATGACCTAAGGTTTATCAATCCGTAGGAGGCGTAGGATGAAGATGGTCTCTCTCAAACAACCCTGCAACCAAATAACAAAGAGTCTCTTGTGTCCCCAACACACACAATACAATGGTAAACTGTATAGGTGCACTAGTTCGGCGAAGAGATGGTGATACAAGTGTAATATGGATGGTAGATATAGGTTTTTGTAATCTGAAAATACAAAAACAGCAAGGTAACTAATGATAAAAGTGAGCGTAAACGGTATTGCAATGATAGGAAACAAGGCCTAGGGTTCATACTTTCACTAGTGCAAGTTCTCTCAACAATAATAACATAATTGGATCATATAAATATCCCTCAACATGCAACAAAGAGTCACTCCAAAGCCACTAATAGCGGAGAACAAACGAAGAGATTATGGTAGGGTACGAAACCACCTCAAAGTTATTCTTTCCAATCAATCCATTGGGCTATTCCTATAAGTGTCACAAACAGCCCTAGAGTTCGTACTAGAATAACACCTTAAGACACAAATCAACCAAAACCCTAATGTCACCTAGATACTCCAATGTCACCTCAAGTATCCATGGGTATGATTATACGATATGCATCACACAATCTCAGATTCATCTATTCAACCAACACAAGTACTTCAAAGAGTGCCCAAAGTTTCTACCGCAGAGTCAAGACAAAAACGTGTGCCAACCCCTATGCATAGGTTCATGGGCGGAACCCACAAGTTGATCACCAAGACATACATCAAGTGAATCACGTGATATCCCATTCTCACCACAGATACGCACGGCAAGACATACATCAAGTGTTCTCAAATCATTAAAGACTCAATCCGATAAGATTACTTCAAAGGGAAAACTCAATACATTACAAGAGAGTAGAGGGGGAGAAGCAACATAAGATCCAACTATAATAGCAAAGCTCGCGATACATCAAGATCGTGCCAAATCAAGAACATGAGAGAGATAGATCAAACATATAGCTACTGGTACATACCCTCAGCCCCGAGGGTGAACTACTCCCTCCTCGTCATGGAGAGAGTCGGGATGATGAAGATGGCCAGCGGTGAGGGTTCCCCCCTCCAGCAGGGTGCCGGAACAGGGTCCTGATTGACTTTTGGTGGCTACAGAGGCTTGCGGTGGCGGAACTCCCGATCTATTCTGTTCCCCGAAGTTTTTAGGGTATATGGATATATATAGGCGGAAGAAGTACGTCGGTGGACCTCCGGGCTGTCCATGAGGTAGGGGGGCGCGTCCTAGTGGCTGGGCGCGTCCCCCCACCCTCGTGGTCAGCCCGGGACTCCCCTGGTGCAACTCCAGTACTCCATGGGCTTCTTCTGGTCCAAAAATAGGTTCCGTGAAGTTTTAGGTCAATTGGACTCCGTTTGGTATTCCTTTTCTCGAAACACTGAAATAGGCAAAAAACATCAATTCTGGGTTGGGCCTCCAATTAATAGGTAAGTCCTAAGATAATATAAAAGTGGATAATAAAGCCCAATATTTTCCAAAACAGTAGATATTATAGCATGGAGCAATCAAAAATTAGAGATATGTTGGAGATGTATCAAGCATCCCCAAGCTTAATTCCTGCTCATCCTCGAGTAGGTAAATGATAAAAAAGATAATTTTTGATGTGGAATTCTAGTTGGCATAATTTCAATGTAATTCTTCTTAATTGTGGTATGAATATTCAGATCCGAATGATTCAAGATAAAAGTTCATATTGACATAAAAATAATAATACTTCAAGCCTACTAACTTAGCAATTATGTCTTCTCAAAATAACATGGCCAAAGAAAGTTCATCCCTACATATAGTTTCGTCATGCTCCATTTTCGTCACACAAGAATGCTCTCATCATGCACAACCCTGATGACAAGCCAAGCAATTGTTTCATACTTTAGTAATCTGAAACTTATAAACCTTCACGCAATACATGAGCGCGAGCCATGGATATATCACTATGGGTGGAATAGAGTATAATGATGGGGGTTATGTGGAGAAGACAAAAAAAGAGATAGCCTCACATCAACGAGGCTAATCATTGAGCTATGGAGATGCCCATCGATTGATGTTAATGCAAGGAGTAGGGATTGCCATGCAACAGATGCACTAGAGCTATAAATGTATGAAATCTCAACAAAAGAAACTAAGTGGGTGTGCATCCAACTTGCTTGCTCATGAAGACCTAGGGCACTTGAGGAGGCCCATTGTTGGAATATACAAGCCAAGTTCTATAATGTAAAATTCCCACTAGTATATGAAAGTGACAACATAGGAGACTCTCTATCATGAAGATCATGGTGTTACTTTGAAGCACAAGTGTGGTAAAAGGATAGTAGCATTGTCCCTTCTCTCTTTTTCTCTCATTTTTTTGGGCCTTCTCTTTTATTTATGGCCTTTCTCTTTTGTTGGGCCTTCTCCTTTTTTATGGACTTTCTCTTTTTTTTATTCCTAACTTGGGACAATGCTCTAGAAAATGATGATCATCACACTTCTATTTATTTACAACTCAATGATTACAACTCGATACTAGAACAATGTATGACTCTATATGAATGCCTCCGCTGGTGTACCGGGATGTGCAATGACTCATGAGTGACATGTATGAAAGAATTATGAACGGTGGCTTTGCCACAAATACTATGTCAACTACATGATCATGCAAAGCAATATGACAATGATGAATGTGTCATGATAAACAGAATGGTGGAAAGTTGCATGACAATATATCTCGGAATGTCTATGGAAATACCATAATAGGTAGGTATGGTGGCTGTTTTGAGGAAGATATAAGGATGTTTATGTGAGAAAGAGGGTATCATATCACGGGGTTTGGATGCACCGGCGAAGTTTGCACCAACTCTCAATGTGAGAAAGGGCAATGCACGGTACCGAAGAGGCTAGCAATGATGGAAGGGTGAGAGTGCGTATAATCCATGGACTCAATATTAGTCATAAATAACTCACATACTTATTGCAAAAATCTACAAGTCATCAAAAACCAAGTGCTACGCGCATGCTCCTAGGGGGATAGATTGGTAGGAAAAGACCATCGCTCGTCCCTGACTGCCACTCATAAGGATGACACTCAAAGAACACCTCATGTTTCAAATTTGTTACATAACGTTTACCATACGTGCATGCTACGGGACTTGCAAACTTCAACACAAGTATTTCTCAGTTTCACAACTACTCAACTAGCTAGCACAACTTTAATATCCCTACCTCCATATCTCAAAACAATCATCAAGCATCAAACTTCTCTTAGTATTCAAAACACTCATAAGAAAGTTTTTACTAATCTTGAATACCTGGCATATTAGGATTATTTAAGCAATTACCATGCTATTTAATACTCTCAAAATAATCTAAGTGAAGCATGAGAGATCAATAGTTTCTATAAAACAAATCCACCACCGTGCTCTAAAAGATATATGTGAAGCACTAGAGCAAACAACAAACTGCTCTGAAAGATATAAGTGAAGATCAATGAGTAGCCGGATAATTATGCAACTATGTGAAGACTCTCCCATTTAAGAATTTCAGATCTTGGTATTTTATTCAAACATCAAGAAAAGCTAAAGAAAATAAAATGACGCTCCAAGCAAAACACATATCATGTGGTGAATAAAAGTATAGCTCCAAGTAAAGTTACCGATGAACGAAGACGAAAGAGGGGATGCCTTCCGGGGCATCCCCAAGCTTAGGATCTTGGTTGTCCTTGAATATTACCTTGGGGTTCCTTGGGAATCCCCAAGCTTAGGCTCTTGCCACTCCTTATTCCATAGTCCATTGAATCTTTACCCAAAACTTGAAAACTGCACAACACAAAACTTAACAGAAAACTCGTAAGCTCCTTTAGCGAAAGAAAACAAATCACCACTTCAAGGTACTGTAATGAACTTATGCTTTATTTATATTTGTGTTAAACCTACTGTATTACAACTTCTATATGGTTTATAAACTATTTTACTAGCCATAGATTCATCAAAGTAAGCAAGCAACACAATGAAAACAGAATCTGTCAAAAACAGAACAGTCTGTAGTAATCTGTATCAAACGTATACTTATGGAACTCCAAAAATTCTAAAATAAATTGTTGGACATGAGTAATTTGTCTAGTAATCATCTTAAAAAAGAATCAACTAAAGAGAACTCTCCAGTAAAAAGTTCTAGCTAATCTCGTGAGTGCTAAAGTTCCTGTTTTTTACAGCATGATCATAAAGACTTCACCCAAGTCTTCCCAAAGGTTCTACTTGGCACAAACACTAATTAAGACATAAAACCACATCTTAATAGAATATAGATGAGTTATTTATTACTAAACAGAACCAAAAAGCAAGAAAATAAAATAAAATTGGGTTGCCTCCCAACAAGCGCTATCGTTTAACGCCCCTAGCTAGGCATGATGATTTCAATGATGCTCGCAAAAAAGATAAGAATTGAAACATAAAGAGAGCATCATGAGGAATATGACTAGCACATTTAAGTCTAGCACACTTACTATGCATAGGTATTTTGTGAGAAAACAACTTATGAGAACAATAATCAACTTGCATAGGAAGGCAACACAAGCATAACTTCAAGATTTTAAGCACATAGAGAGGAAACTTGATATTATTGCAATCCCTAAAAGCATATATTCCTCCTCATAATAACTTTCAGTAGAATTATGAATGAATTCAACAATATAACCAGCACCTAAAGCATTATTTTCATGATCTACTAGCATAGAGTTTTTATTACTCCCCACATAAGCAAAATTCTTCACATTCGGAATAGTAGTGGGAGAAAGCTCAACATAACCACTATCATGTGATTGAAAATTAAGATCAAGATGACAAGTTTCATGGTTATAATTATTCTTAATAGCATACAAGTCATTACAATAATCATCATAGATATCAACTTTGTTCTCATAATCAATTGGAACCTCTTCCGAAACAGTGGATTCATCACTAAATAAAGTCATGACCTCTCCAAATCCACTTTCATAATTATCACAATAATATTCAACATCCTCCAAAATAGTGGGGTCATTACTTCCTAAAGTTGACACTCTCCCAAACCCACTATCATCAATATAATCATCATAAATAGGAGGCATGCTATCATCATAGTAAATTTGCTCATCAATCCTTGGGGGACAAAAAATATCATCTTCATCAAACATAGCTTCCCCAAGCTTGTGGCTTTGCATATCATTAGCATCATGGATATTCAAGGAATTCATACTAACAACATTGCAATCATGCTCATCATACAAAGATTTAGTGCCAAAGATTTTAATGGATTCTTCTTCTAACACTTTGGCACAATTTTCCTTCCCATCATACTCACGAAAGATATTAAAAAGATGAAGCATATGAGGTAAACACAATTCCATTCTTTGTAGTTTTATTTTATAAACTAAACTAGTGCTAAAAAAAGAAACAAAAAGATTCGATTGCAAGATCTAAAGATATACCTTTAAGCACTCACCTCCCCGGCAATGGCGTCAGAAACTTCTTAGTTGACGGGGTGTGAGTGCTGCTTACCTAGCCTCCCCGGCAACGGCGCCAGAAACTGCTTGATGTCTACTATGCAACCTTCTCCTTGTAGATGTTGTTGGGCCTCTAAGTGCAGAGGTTTGTAGGACAGTAGCAAGTTTCCCTCAAGTGGATTACCTAAGGTTTATCAACCCGTAGGAGGCGTAGGATGAAGATGGTCTCTCTCAAACAACCTTGCAACCAAATAACAAAGAGTCTCTTGTGTCCCCAACACACCCAATACAATGGTAAATTGTATAGGTGCACTAGTTCGGCGAAGAGATGGTGATACAAGTGTAATATGGATGGTAGATATAGGTTTTTGTAATCTGAAAAATATAAAAACAGCAAGGTAACTAATGATAAAAGTGAGCGTAAACGGTATTGCAATGATACGAAACAAGGCCTAGGGTTCATACTTTCACTAGTGCAAGTTCTCTCAACAATAATAACATAATTGGATCATATAACTATCCCTCAACATGCAACAAAGAGTCACTCCAAAGCCACTAATAGCGGAGCACAAACGAAGATATTATGGTAGGGTTCGAAACCACCTCAAAGTTATTCTTTCCAATCAATCCATTGGGCTATTCCTATAAGTGTCACAAACAGCCCTAGAGTTCATACTAGAATAACACCATAAGACACAAATCAACCAAAATACTAATGTCACCTAGATACTCCAATGTCACCTCAAGTATCCGTGGGTATGATTATACGATATGCATCACACAATCTCAGATTCATCTATTCAACCAACACAAAGTACTTCAAAGAGTGCCCAAAGTTTCTACCGGAGAGTCAAGACGAAAACGTGTGCCAACCCTCTATGCATAGGTTCTTGGGCGGAACCCACAAGTTGATCACCAAGACATACATCAAATGAATCACGTGATATCCCATTGTCACCACAGATACGCACGGCAAGACATACATCAAGTGTTCTAAAATCATTAAAGACTCAATCCGATAAGATTACTTCAAAGGGAAAACTCAATCCATTACAAGAGAGTAGAGGGGGAGAAGCAACATAAGATCCAACTATAATAGCAAAGCTCGAGATACATCAAGATCGTGCCAAATCAAGAACACGAGAGAGATAGATCAAACACATAGCTACTGGTACATACCCTCAGGTCCGAGGGTGAACTACTCCCTCCTCATCATGGAGAGCGACGGGATGATGAAGATGGTCATCGGTGAGGGTTCCCCCTCCGACAGGGTGCCGGAACAGGGTCCCGATTGACTGTTGATGGCTACAGAGGCTTGCGGCGGCGGAACTCCCGATCTATTTTGTTCCCCAAAGTCTTTAGGGTATATGGATATATATAGGCGGAAGAAGTACGTCGGTGGACCTCCGGGCTGTCCACGAGGTAGGGGGCGTGCCCTAGGGGGGTGGGCGCGCCCCCACCCTCGTGGGCAGCCCGGGACTCCCCTGGTGCAACTCCAGTACTCCATGGGCTTCTTCTGGTCCAAAAATAGGTTCCGTGAAGTTTCAAGTCAATTGGACTCCATTTGATATTCCTTTTCTTCGAAACACTGAAATAGGCAAAAAACAACAATTCTATGCTGGGCCTCCGGTTAATAGGTTAGTCCCAAAGATAATATAAAAGTGGACAATAAAGCCCAATATTGTGCAAAACAGTAGATAATATAGCATGGAGCAATCAAAAATCATAGATACGTTGGAGACGTATCACACGTGAAGACTATGGAGTGTGAAGACATAGCTGTTTCGTAGTTTCCTTTTCTTCTTTGTTGAGTCATAGGAACCATCGTACTATTAAGTGGGGTCCAAGTGAACAAAGTCAGAGTGACTGAAGTGATGCTCAACCAAATCCTATGTTTTCGGGTGAAGACAACGAGAGCAAATCTTATCCAGAGCTGGATGAGTCAGCTTTACTTATAGCCCAAGTCAAGCTGCCGCGTGTGTTTGAAATCTGACCGTTGGACATGTGTCAGTTCCTTAGTGACCCAGGGTCATTTTGGACAAATCAAGTCGGGTTGCCTAGTGGCTATAAATAGACCACCCCTACACCATAAATTGGTGGCTGCTCAGAGTTAGTGCACGACTTTTGTCGTTTGAGAGCAAACCACCTCGAAGTCTTTCTGTCCGCGTGACCTGAAGACTTATTACACTTCAGGACTGTGAATCCTCCAGCCGGTTAGGCGTCGCGTTCTGAGCATCCAAGAGTCATTGTGGATTGCCGGTGAGCGAAGTCTGTGAAGGTTTGTAAGTCTACCTTGAAGACTTACCAGAGTGATGGGGCGAGGACTAAGTGTCCTTAGCCCAAGGGGAATAAGGTGATGATGCAGTCTTCTGAGTTGAATCTCAGCTTCCCTAACCAGACGTACAGTTGTCACAGCAACTGGAACTGGTCCAACAAATCCTTGTGCTCACCAAGCAACTGGTTCTATCTCTTCCCTCACTTATTTACAGTTTATCTTCGTGAAGTCATTTGCATGCTTGCCTTATCTGTTTGACTTCATTGTGTGACGACTATTGTTGTTTGGCTTCATACTATCTTCCATCCCGATCTGTACTACCTAGCTGCTAATAGTCTTCGTGCTTTCGCTTCATTACTTGCTTGACTATGGCTTGTCTTGTGTAGTCTACCTTCCGCTGCATAGTAATAGGTTCATTTCTCTTGTTTGTCTTCAAAGCTCCCATATTTTGAATACTTTTATAAAAATCATCTATTCACCCCTCTAGTCGATAACTAGCACTTTCAATTGGTATCAGAGCAAGGTGCTCCCTTGTTCTGTGTGATTCGGTTTAACCACATGGAGTTTTAGCTATGTCGGCTGCAGGGATAATCAAAGTCTCCGCTGCGTGCCCTGTCTTTGATGGCACTGATTACCCCTACTGGGAGAACAAGATGCGTATGCATCTTGAAGCCATTAATGTCGACCTCTGGTATGTCGTCAAGAACGGCGTTACCAAGGGCGGTGAAGGTGTCACCCCTGCTGATGTCAAGAAGTTCATTCAACTGGATTCTACTGCAAAGAACATCATCTGTGGTCATCTGACCAAAGGACAGTATGGCTATGTGAGTGCTCTGGAAACTTTGAAGCTAGTCTGGGACTGGCTTTCCAAGGTCAACAAAGGCGTCTCAACCCAGAGAGACTGAAGGATCAGTGTTCTTCGCAACCTCTTCAACCGCTTCAAGAGAAACGGCAATGAGAATGTCCAACTCATGTTTGATCGCCTCACTGACATCACAAATGAGCTTCTTGCTCTTGGCACCACTGAGATCACTGATACGTCCTTTTTGCATTATGCTTTTATATTGATATTTATTGCATTATGGGCTGTTACTACACATTATTTCACAATACTTATGTCTATTCTCTCTTATTTTACAAGGTTTACATAAGGAGGGAGAATGTCGGCAGCTAGAATTCTGGGCTGGAAAAGGAGCAAATATTAGAGGCCTATTCTGCGCAACTCCAAAAGTCGTGAAACTCCAAGGAAGTGATATTCAGAATATATAAAAAATATTGAGCGGAAGAAGTTCACCAGAGGGGGCCCCACCTGGCCACGAGGGTGGGGGCGCGCCCTACCCCCTAGGCGCGCCCCCTGCCTCGTGGGTCCCTGTTGGCCCTCCGATGCCCATCTTCTGCTATATGAGGTCTTTCGTCGAGAAAAAAATGATAAGCAACCTTTCGAGACGAGACTCCGCCGCCACGAGGCGGAACCTTGGCGGAACCAATCTATGGCTCCGGCAGAGCTGTTCTGCCGGGGGCACTTCCCTCCGGGAGGGGGAAATCATCGCCATCGTCAACACCAACGCTCCTCTCATTGGGAGAGGGAAATCTCCATCAACATCTTCACCAACACCATCTCCTCTCAAAGCCCTAGTTAATCTCTTGTATCCAATTCTTGTCTCCAAGTCTGGGATTGGTACTAGTAGGTTGCTAGTAGTGTTGATTACTCCTTGTAGTTGATGCTAGTTGGTTTATTTGGTGGAAGATCATATGTTCAGATCCTATATGCACATTACTACCCCTCTGATTATGAACATGAATATGCTTTGTGACTAGTTACGTTTGTTCCCGAGGACATGGGAGAAGTCTTGCTATTAGTAGTCATGTGAATTTGGTATTCGTTCGATATTTTCATGAGATGTATGTTGTCTAGCCTCTAGTGGTGTTATGTGAACGTCGATTACATAACACTTCATCATTATTTGGGACTAGACGAAGGCATTGGGAAGTAATAAGTAGATGATGGGTTGCTAGAGTGACAGAAGCTTAAACCCTAGTTTATGCGTTGCTTCGTAAGGGGTTGATTTGGATCCATATGTTTCATGCTATGGTTAGGTTTACCTTAATACTTTTGTTGTAGTTGCGGATGCTTGCAATAGAGGTTAATCATAAGTGGGATGCTTGTTCAAGTAAGAACAGCACCCAAGCACCGGTCCTCCCACATATCAAATTATCAAAGTACCGAACGCGAAGCATATGAACGTGATGAAAACTAGCTTGATGATATTACCATGTGTCCTCGGGAGCACTTTTCTTTATATAAGAGTTTGTCCAGGCTTGTCCTTTGCTACAAAAAGGATTGGGCCACCTTGCAGCACTTTATTTACTTTATTTACTTTTTGCTCGTTACAAATTATCCTATCACAAAACTATGTGTTACCACTTATTTCAGTACTTATAGAGAATACCTTGCTGAAAACCGCTTATCATTTCCTTCTGCTCCTCGTTGGGTTCGACACTCTTACTTATCGAAAGGACTACGATAGATCTCCTGTACTTGTGGGTCATTTTCGGTGTCAAAACCAGCGGATCTCGGGTCGGGGGTCCCGAACTGTGCGTCTAGGCGGATGGTAACAGGAGACAAGGGACACGATGTTTTTACCCAGGTTCGGGCCCTCTCGATGGCGGTAAAACCCTACTCCTGCTTGATTAATATTGATGATATGGGTAGTACAAGAGTGGATCTACCACGAGATCAAGGAGGCTAAACCCTAGAAGCTAGCCTATGGTTTATATAGACACCGGAGAGGGCTAGGGTTATGCAGAGTCGGTTACAATGGTAGGAGATCTACATATCCGTATCGCCAAGCTTGCCTTCCACGCCAAGGAAAGTCCCTTCCGGACACGGGACAAAGTCTTCAATCTTGTATCTTCATAGTCCAGGAGTCCGGCCGAAGGTATAGTCCGGCTATCCGAACACCCCTAATCCAGGACTCCCTCAGTAGCCCCCGAACCAGGCTTCAATGACGATGTGTCCGGCGCGCAGATTGTCTTCGACATTGCAATGCGGGTTCTCCTCCAAATTCCGTGTACCTGTTGAATAATGTCCGGTTTCTTGTAAATGTTGCGCTCCTTGGCTTCTACGCCCAATAATGGCCGTCTTCCACGTGTCAAATGAATACGAAAAGTCTGGGTGTTTTTTACATTCACACCCCTAGCCGCGTAAATGAGCCGCCTATTTAAAGGGACGAGGATTTAGATCCAAACCACACCTTCTCCCCCCCGCGAGTGTTCATCAGAGTGCATCCGACAAGGGTCCATTCTACCATGGCCAACCGTCGCAACTCCTCCTCTCGCCCTTCCAACCCTCAGCCTGGAGATTGGGAGAGGTGCTCCATCCCGCATAGCGAGCAAGTGACGCTCCAGACCAAGGGATTTCTCCCCCCGGCCTATATGGTCCCGGTTTGAGCCGGTCTTGCCACCTACAATGGCGGAGAGCAAGCGGAGAGTGCCCCTAATCCCTCCAAAGGAGAGCGGGTATGCCTTGTCCCTTATTTAATAAGAGGGCTCGGATTTCCAATCCATCCGTTTCTCCGGGGGCTCCTGGAGTTCTATGGCCTCCAGCTACACAATGTCACGACTGCCTCCATATTGCATATCGCGGGCTTCGTAGCCCTCTGTGAGCTGTTTTTGGGTGTTGAGGCTCATTTCACGCTGTGGAAGAGGCTATTCTGCCTGGTGCCCCGTTCTCAGGAGGGGTCAATATATCAAGTGGGCGGAGCCGAAGTGTGGCGCATCGCCGGGACCGGATATCTATCCGGAACCCCAAAGAAGGCGTCCGAGAATTGGCCTTCGGAATGGTTTTATATAGAGGACGTCCCATTGCCGGACCCTGTTCGGATCGGCCTCCCTGAGTTCGAAACTGCTCCCCTGAAGAAGCGCCTAGGTTGGCGTCCACGGATCCCTCAGAGGGAAAGTGACAGGGACGTCCTTTACCTGATGGGCCGGATAAGATTATTGGCTCATTCCGGACTAACAATGATAGGAGTCATGGCCGCATGCATCATGCGGGGGGTGCAGCCGCTTCAGTATAGAGGCCACCCCATGTGGGACTTCAACGGGGAGGATGACGCCACCCATCACGGTCGTAAGGGGCCGGACTCGGCTGCCGCCCTGACAAAGATCTTGTCCGCTTTGTACAAGGGAGAAGAGGAGGAATTTCTCCGCGTCAACCCACAGGGCGCATTTACCATGTACAATCCTCCGAGTTGGGTAAGTGGACACTTTTACTTGCCCATCCGTTTTATATTCCCATCGTTTAAGTATATAGTCTAACGACTTCAACGCAGGAACTGCGCCAAGCTGTTAAAGAAATAAACAACCCTCCTCCATAGCCCGAGGATCCGGGACGGTCCCTCGACCCGGCCTCCCAAGAGGATCCGGACTTATCTGTGGAGCTGATTGATGGAGTGTTCCATCAACTGAGCAAGGACAACGCCTTGGTCACAATTACGGCCGATTACCCAGGGCTAATCCCGGCCTCCCAGGTAACTGAGACCGAAGTCCCAGTACCTTGAAAAGTGGTACACCCTCGCGTGTTTTTAGTTTCCTGATTACAACCATGTTTTGTAGGGGAGGTTTTCGAGACGGGAGGCCGAGCTTGCGGCGACAAGCCAACGAGGGGCTGCAGAGCCCCGTGGGCAGAAAAGAAGTGCGGTCCGGATCAACGCGTCGGCACAAAGGTATAGCGCGCCCTCTTATTCCCAGGTGTTATTCCTTCAAGGCATATTAACACTCGTGCTCTCTTTAGGACAAAGAGACCTCGCCGGACTATATCCGGAGAGGCTGCCAATCGTGCCTCCACTAGCCAGGCTCCAAAGCCTGGTCCGGAGGCAAAGGCGAACACGAGGCGCGCACCGGACGCTCCTCCGATAGAGGATGCGGACAGGCTGTCTGCCACCAATTCCGAGGTGGAGAGTGCCCTAAACCACAGGCGTCGCCGGACAGTTCTCCGCGACGCTTGTTTCTCCCAAGATGCATTGGATGCCTTCAATTCGGGAGATGCGTACCTCCGTGCTGCTCAAAATGATCTAGCCAGAGCCACAGAGCAATATGTAAAAGACATAGGGGTGAGAAAATTTAATGGTTATATATATCAGTAGCCCCCGAGACTTGAAACAGTTTGGAGGAACTGATTTAAGGATCATTTAATAATGCAGGGTCTTGCGGAAAAGAATACCCAACTGTCCCAGGAGCTAGAAGAGTGCAAAGCCCAACTTGAGGGCGCACTAGCCGCGACAGGGGAGCCCAAGGAGACCCCCATTGGTAATATATACTTTGAAATGATAAGTATTTTGTGAAGTGTGGCGTGTGTGCAAATCTGACAAATGAAATTGCAGATGGCGCCGGATTAAATCCGGAAAGGCAACAACTCCTACGCCAGTTAAAGGCTGGTGAGAGCATGCTGACAAAGGTGAGGCGAGAGAAGAATGATCTCCAAGATGCCAACACCAAGCTGGGTGTTGAACTGAAAGATGTTCGTGCCCAGCTATCGGACTCTGTTTAGGAGAATCAACAGCTTCGGTACGACATATTTAGTAAGTGCTTGAATGAACCTTTGAAAAAAAAAACAGAGTTCGGCGAGGAAGTCGACTAACAGAGTAATGTCTGTAGGTGTGCTAACAGGTCGTCCTGCAGAGGAGATGCCCGGTTCTACGGGTGACCTTCTTCCCGAGCTCTCGCAACTGCATGAGCGAGTTTGGCAGGTGATGCAAGGCATCGCCAAGGCCTTGTGACCATCCATCTCCATGCCCTAAGGTCTTGGAGAGCTTGCAGAGAAGCTGAATGGAGCGCGGCGGCGCTTCCGATTATGGAAGATATCGGCCTGCTGCCAAGGCGCTAGGGAGGTCTGTTCCATGGTGAAGACACGGTACACAAAGGCTGACCCCAACCACATGGCCGAGGTCGGTCCTGTGGGGCCTGATGGGAAGGACATCCCTGTAAGCTTAGTATACAGACAAGTAGAATTGGCCGCAAAGTATTCACAGCAGGACTGTAAACTAGACAGCCTGTTAGATGGTATTGAAGAGGAATACAATCAGTCAGAATGACTATGTAATTTAATTGACATTTGTAATGCCTTCTAGCCGGATTGTAGATCGTTTGTCATGGCCGACCTTTTCGCTTCAACCTCGGGACCTGACGGTCCAGAGTGTGTCCGAATACCCTCACGGTTATATAAGAACCGGGGTATGCATGGAGACCAGGCGTAGGGGTCATTAGTGCTTGAACAGACAAGTGCCCAACTAGTTATGTTATATTACATGGTTAGTAAGAAACATCTTCCAGGGAGAATAGTTCCATTAAGGGTTCCTTTCCCTGGGAGGCATGCCCTAAAGTGCATGTCCATTCTGCGAAAAATACGCAGGAAAAAGCATCTGGGGGCGCATAAATAAATAAGTAAAAAGTGTTGGAGAACGTTGCAGAAAACAAAAATTTTCCTACGGTTTCACCAAGATCCATCTATGAGTTCATCTAGCAACGAGTGATCGGACGCATCTACATACCTTTGTAGATCGCGAGCGGAAGCGTTCAGAGAACGGGGATGAGGTAGTCGTACACGACGTGATCCAAATCACCGGAGATCCTAGCACCAAACGGACGGCACCTCCGCGTTCAACACACGTACGGTCAGCGTGACGTCTCCACCTTCTTGATCCAGCAAGGGGGAAGGAGAGGTTGATGAAGATCCAGCAGCACGACGGCGTGGTGGTGGATGCAGGGCGTCACAGCAGCAGGGCTTCGCCGTGTACTACGAGAGGAAGAGGTGTAGCAGGGAGAGAGGGGGGCGCCAGGACTCAGGTGTTCTTGCCCCCTCCCCCCTCATATATATAGCCCCCTAGGGGGGGCGCCGGCCCTAGGAGATTGGATCTCCTAGGGGGGGCGGCGGCCAAGGGCTGGAGTGGCCCCCAAGCCAAGGTGGGGTGCCCCCCCACCCCTAGGGTTTCAGCCCTAGGCGCATGGGGTGGGCCTAGGTAGGGCGCACCAGCCCACTATGGGCTGGTTCCCCTCCCCACTTTGGCCCATGGGGCCCTCCGGGATGGGTGGCCCCACCCGGTGGACCCCCGGGACCCTTCTGGTGGTCCCGGTACAATACCGATGACCCCGAAACTTGTCCCGATGGCCGAAACAACACTTCCTATATATAATTCTTTACCTCCGGACTATTTAGAAACTCCTCGTGACGTCCGGGATCTCATCCGGGACTCCGAACAACATTCGGGTTACTGCATATACATATCTTCACAAACCTAGCGTCACCGAACCTTAAGTGTGTAGACCCTACGGGTTCGGGAGACAGGCAGACATGACCGAGACGGCTCTCGGGCAATAACCAACAGCGGGATCTGGATACCCATGTTGGCTCCCACATGCTCCACGATGATCTCATCGGATGAACCACGATGTCGAGGATTCAATTAATCCCGTATACAATTCCCTTTGTCAATCGGTATTTTACTTGCCCGAGGTTCGATCGTCGGTATCCCAATACCTTGTTCAATCTCGTTACCGGCAAGTCACTTTACTCGTACCGTAATGCATGATCCCATGATCAAACACTTTGATCACATTGAGCTCATTATGATGATGCATTACCGAGTGGGCCCGGTGATACCTCTTCGTCATGCGGAGTGACAAATCCCAGTCTCGATCCGTGTCAACCCAACAGACACTTTCGGAGATACCCGCAGTATACATTTATAGTCACCCAGTTACGTTGTGACGTTTGGCACACCCAAAGCACTCCTACGGTATCCAGGAGTTACACGATCTCATGGTCCAAGGAAATGATACTTGACATTGGAAAAACTCTAGCAAACGAACTATACGATCTTATGCTATGTTAGGATTGGGTCTTGTCCATCACATCATTCTCCTAATGATGTGATCTCGTTATCAATGACATCCAATGTCCATAGTCAGGAAACCATGACTATCTGTTGATCAACGATCTAGTCAACTAGAGGCTTACTAGGGACATGTTGGTGTCTATGTATTCACACATGTATTACGATTTCCGGATAACACAATTATAGCATGAATAAAGACAATTATCATGAACAAGGAAATATAATAATAATGCTTTTATTATTGCCTCTAGGGCATATTTCCAACAGTCTCCCACTTGCACTAGAGTCAATAATCTAGTTACATTGTGATGAATCGAACACCCATGGAATTCTGGTGTTGATCATGTTTTGCTCTAGGGAGAGGTTTAGTCAACGGATCTGCTACATTCAGGTCCGTATGCACTTTACAGATATCTATGTCTCCATCTTGAACATTTTCACGAATGGAGTTCAAGCGACGCTTGATGTGCCTGGTCTTCTTGTGAAACCTGGGCTCCTTGGCAAGTGCAATAGCTCCAGTGTTGTCACAGAAGAGTTTGATTGGCCCTGATGCATTGGGTATGACAACGAGGTCGGTGATGAACTCCTTCACCCAAATTGCTTCATGTGCTGCCTCCGAGGCTGCCATGTACTCCGCTTCACATGTAGATCCCGCCACGATGCTCTGCTTGCAACTGCACCAGCTTACTGCCCCACCATTCAAAATATACACGTATCCGGTTAGTGACTTAGAGTCATCCAGATCTGTGTCGAAGCTAGCGTCGACGTAACCCTTTACGACGAGCTCTTCATCACCTCCATAAACGAGAAACATTTCCTTAGTCCTTTTCAGGTACTTCAGGATATTCTTGACCGCTGTCCAGTGTTCCTTGCCGGGATTACTTTGGTACCTTCCTACCAAACATACGGCAAGGTTTACATCAGGTCTGGTACACAGCATGGCATACATAATAGAACATATGGATGAGGCATAGGGGATGACACTCATCTCTTCTATATCTTCTGCTGTGGTCGGACATTGAGCTGAGCTCAATTTTACACCTTGTAACACAGGTAAGAACCCCTTCTTAGATTGATCCATATTGAACTTCTTCAATATCTTATCAAGGTATGTGCTTTGTGAAAGACCTATGAGGCGTCTTGATCTATCTCTATAGATCTTGATGCCTAATATATAAGCAGCTTCTCCAAGGTCCTTCATTGAAAAACTCTTATTCAAGTAGGCCTTAATGCTGTCCAAGAGTTCTATATCATTTCCCATCAAAAGTATGTCATCTACATATAGTATGAGAAATGCTACAGAGCTCCCACTCACTTTCTTGTAAACGCAGGCTTCTCCATAAGTCTGCGTAAATCCAAACGCTTTGGTCATCTCATCAAAGCGAATGTTCCAACTCCGAGATGCTTGCACCAGCCCATAAATCGAGCGTTGGAGCTTGCACACCTTGTCAGCATTCTTAGGATCGACAAAACCTTCCGGCTGCATAATATACAATTCTTTCTTAAGGAAACCATTAAGGAATGCCGTTTTGACGTCCATTTTCCATATCTCATAATCGTAGAATGCGGCAATTGCTAACATGATTCGGACGGACTTTAGCTTCGCTACCGGTGAGAAAGTCTCATCGTAGTCAACCCCTTGAACTTGTCGATAACCCTTAGCGACAAGCCGAGCTTTATAGATGGTCACATTACCATCTGCGTCTGTCTTCTTCTTAAAGATCCATTTATTTTCTATGGCTAGCCGCTCAACGGGCAAGTAAGTCAAAGTCCATACTTCGTTTTCATACATGGATCCTATCTCGGATTTCATGGCTTCAACCATTTGTCGAAATCCGGGCCCGCCATTGCTTCTTCATAGTTTGAAGGTTCACCGTTGTCTAACAACATGATTTCCAAGACAGGGTTGCCGTACCACTCTGGTGCGGAACGTGTCCTTGTGGACCTACGAATTTCAGTAGGAGCTTGATCAGAAGTATCTTGATCATCATCATTAATTTCCTCTCTAGTCGGTGCAGGCACCTCAGGAACGTTTTCTTGAGTTGCGCCATTTTCCGGTTCAAGAGGTAACACTTCATCAAGTTCTACTTTCCTCCCACTTACTTCTTCCGAGAGAAACTCCTTCTCTAGAAAGGATCCATTCTTGGCAACAAAGATCTTGCCTTCGGATCTGAGGTAGAAGGTATACCCAATAGTTTCTTTAGGGTATCCTATGAAGACGCATTTTTCCGACTTGGGTTCGAGCTTTTCAGGTTGAAGTTTCTTGACATAAGCATCGCATCCCCAAACTTTTAGAAACGACAGCTTAGGTTTCTTCCCAAACCATAATTCATACGGTGTCGTCTCAACGGATTTCGACGAAGCCCTATTTAAAGTGAATGCGGCAGTCTCTAAAGCATAGCCCCAAAAAGATAGCGGTAAATCGGTAAGAGACATCATAGATCGCACCATATCTAATAGAGTGCGATTACGACATTCGGGCACACCATTACGCTGAGGTGTTCCAGGCGGCGTGAGTTGTGAAACTATTCCACATTTTCTTAAGTGTGTGCCAAATTCGTGACTCAAGTATTCTCCTCCTCGATCTGATCGTAGAAACTTGATCTTTCTGTCACGTTGATTTTCAACCTCACTCTGAAATTCCTTGAACTTTTCAAAGGTCTCAGACTTGTGTTTCATTTAGTAGATATACCCATATCTACTCAAGTCATCAGTAAGGGTGAGAACATAACGATAGCCACCGCGAGCCTCAACACTCATTGGACCGCACACATCAGTATGTATGATTTCCAATAAGTTGGTTGCTCGCTCCATTGTTCCTGAGAACGGAGTCTTGGTCATTTTACCCATGAGGCATGGTTCGCACGTGTCAAATGATTCATAATCAAGAGACTCTAAAAGTCCATCTGCATGGAGCTTCTTCATGCGTTTGACACCTATGTGACCAAGGCGGCAGTGCCACAAGTATGTGGGACTATTGTTATCAACTTTAACTCTTTTGGTATTCACACTATGAATATGTGTATCATCACGTACGAGATTCATTAAGAATAAACCATTAACCATCGGAGCATGACCATAAAACATATCACTCATATAAATAGAACAACCATTATTCTCGGATTTAAATGAGTAGCCATCTCGAATTAAATGAGATCCAGATACAATGTTCATGCTCAAAGTTGGCACAACAATTATTGATGTTTAAAACTAATCCCGTAGGTAAATGTAGAGGTAGCGTGCCGACGGCGATCACATCGACCTTGGAACCATTCCCGACGCTCATCGTCACCTCGTCCTTCGCCAGTCTCCGCTTATTCCGCAGCTCCTTTTGTTTTGCCGGCCTTCTTGTCCGCTATGTATTTGGGGCAATTCCGCTTCCAGTGACCACTTCCCTTGCAATAAAAGCACCCAGTCTCGGGCTTGGGTCCATTCTTTGGCTTCTTCCTGGCAGCTTGCTTGCCGGGCGCGGCAACTTCCTTGCCGTCCTTCTTGAAGTTCTTTTTACCCTTGCCCTTCTTGAACTTAGTGGTTTTATTGACCATCAACACTTGATGTTACTTCTTGACTTCTACCTTTGCTGATTTCAGCATAGCAAATACTTCAGGAATGGTCTTTTCCATCCCCTGCATATTGAAGTTCATCACAAAGCTCTTGTAGCTTGGTGGAAGCGACTGGAGGATTCTGTCAATGACCGCGTCGTCCGGGAGATTAACTCCCAGCTGAGTCAAGCGGTTATGTAACCCAGGCATAGTGAGTATGTGCTCACTGACAGAACTATTTTCCTCCATCTTACAACTGAAGAATTTGTCGGAGACTTCATATCTCTCGACCCGGGCATGAGCTTGGAAAACCATTTTCAGCTCTTCGAACATCTCATATGCTCAGTGTCTCTCAAAATGCTTTTGGGGCCCCGTCTCTAAGCTGTAAAGCATGTCGCACTGAACGAGGGAGTATTCATCGGTACGTGCCTGCCAAGCGTTCATAACGTCTTGTTCTACAGGGAGGATAGGTGCGTCACCCAGCTGTGCTTGTAGAACATAATCTTTCTTGGCAGCTATGAGGATGATCCTCAGGTTCCGGACCCAGTCCGTATAGTTGCTGCCATCCTCTTTCAGCTTGGTTTTCTCTAGGAACGCGTTGAAGTTGAGGACTACATTGTCCATTTGATCTACAAGACATATTGTAAATATTTTAGACTAAGTTCATGATAATTAAGTTCATCTAATCAATTTATTAATGAACTCCCACTTAGATAGACATCCCTCTTCTAGTCATCTAAGTATAACATGATCCGAGTCAACTAGGCCGTGTCCGGTCATCACGTGAGACGGACTAGTCAACATCGGTGAACATCTTCATGTTGATCGTATCTTCTATACGACTCATGCTCGACCTTTCGGTCTTCTGTGATCCGAGGCCATGTCTGTACATGCTAGGCTCGTCAAGTCAACCTAAGTGTTTGCATGTGTAAATCTGTCTTACACCCGTTGTATGTGAACGTTAGAATCTATCACACCCGATCATCACGTGGTGCTTCGAAACAACGAACTGTCGCAACGGTGCACAGTTAGGGGGAACACTTCTTGAAATTATTATGAGGGATCATCTTATTTACTACCGTCGTTCTAAGTAAACAAGATGCAAAACATGATAAACATCACATGCAATCAATTAATAAAAGTGACATGATATGGCCAATATCATATAGCTCCTTTGATCTCCATCTTGGGGCTCCATGATCATCTTGCCACCGGCCTGACACCATGATCTCCATCATCATGATCATCATCATCGTGTCTCCATGAAGTTGCTCGCCAACTATTACTTTTACTACTATGGCTAACGCGTTTAGCAATAAAGTAAAGTAATTTGCATGGCGTTTCCATTGACACGCAGGTCATAAAAGAATAATGACAACTCCTATGGCTCCTGCCGGTTGTCACACTCATCGACATGCAAGTCGTGATTCCTATTACAATAGCATGAACATCTCATACATCACATATATATCATTCATCATTCATCACAACTTTGGCCATATCATATCACAAAGCACTTGCTGCAAAAACAAGTTAGACGTCCTCTAATTGTTGTTGCAAGTTTTACGTGGCTGAATTAGGGTTCTAGCAAGAACGTTTTCTTACCTACGTGAAAGCCAAAACGTGATTTGTCAACTTCTATTTACCCTTCATAAGGACCCTTTTCATCGAATCCGCTCCAACTAAAGTGGGAGAGACAGACACCCGCCAGCCACCTTATGCAACTAGTGCATGTTAGTCGGTGGAACCGGTCTCACGTAAGCGTACGTGTAAGGTTGGTCCGGGCCGCTTCATCCCACAATACCGCTGAAGCAAGATAAGACTAGTAGCGGCAAGAAAGTTGACAAATCTATGCCCACAACAAATTGTGTTCTACTCGCGCAAGAAGAACTACGCATAGACCTAGCTCATGATGCCACTGTTGGAGAACGTTGCAGAAAACAAAAAATTTCCTACGGTTTCACCAAGATCCATCTATGAGTTCATCTAGCAACGAGTGATCGGATGCATCTACATACCTTTGTAGATCGCGAGTGGAAGCGTTCAGGGAACGGGGATGAGGTAGTCGTACACGACGTGATCCAAATCACCGGAGATCCTAGCACCGAACGGACGGCACCTCCGCGTTCAACACACATACGGTCAGCGTGATGTCTCCACCTTCTTGATCCAGCAAGGGGGAAGGAGAGTTTGATGAAGATCCAGCAGCACGACGGCGTGGTGGTGGATGCAGGGCGTCACAGCAGCAGGGCTTCGCCGTGTACTACGAGAGGAAGAGGTGTAGCAGGGAGAGAGGGGGGCGCCAGGACTCAGGTGTTCTTGCCCCCTCCCCCCTCATATATATAGCCCCCTAGGGGGGGCGCCGGCCCTAGGAGATTGGATCTCCTAGGGGGGGCGGCGGCCAAGGGCTGGAGTGGCCCCCAAGCCAAGGTGGGGCGCCCCCCACCCCTAGGGTTTCAACCCTAGGCGCATGGGGTGGGCCTAGGGGGGCGCACCAGCCCACTATGGGCTGGATCCCCTCCCCACTTTGGCCCATGGGGCCCTCCGGGATGGGTGGCCCCACCCGGTGGACCCCCGGGACCCTTCTGGTGGTCCCGGTACAATACCGATGACCCCGAAACTTGTCCCGATGGCCGAAACAGCACTTCCTATATATAATTCTTTACCTCCGTACTATTCCGGAACTCCTCGTGACGTCCGGGATCTCATCCGGGACTCCGAACAACATTCGGGTTACTGCATATACATAACTTCACAACCCTAGCGTCACCGAACCTTAAGTGTGTAGACCCTACGGGTTCGGGAGACAGGCAGACATGACCGAGACGGCTCTCGGGCAATAACCAACAGCGGGATCTGGATACCCATGTTGGCTCCCACATGCTCCATGATGATCTCATCGGATGAACCACGATGTCGAGGATTCAATTAATCCCGTATACAATTCCCTTTGTCAATCGGTATTTTACTTGCCCGAGGTTCGATCGTCGGTATCCCAATACCTTGTTCAATCTCGTTACCGGCAAGTCACTTTACTCGTACCGTAATGCATGATCCCGTGATCAAACACTTTGATCACATTGAGCTCATTATGATGATGCATTACCGAGTGGGCCCGGTGATACCTCTCTGTCATGCGGAGTGACAAATCCCAGTCTCGATCCATGTCAACCCAACAGACACTTTCGGAGATACCCGCAGTATACCTTTATAGTCACCCAGTTACATTGTGACATTTGACACACCCAAAGCACTCCTACGGTATCCGGGAGTTAGACGATCTCATGGTCCAAGGAAAGGATACTTGACATTGGAAAAACTCTAGCAAACGAACTATACGATCTTATGATATGTTAGGATTGGGTCTTGTCCATCACATCATTCTCCTAATGATGTGATCTCGTTATCAATGACATCCAATGTCCATAGTCAGGAAACCATGACTATCTGTTGATCAACGAGCTAGTCAACTAGAGGCTTAATAGGGACATGTTGGTGTCTATGTATTCACACATGTATTACGATTTCCGGATAACACAATTATAGCATGAATAAAGACAATTATCGTGAACAAGGAAATATAATAATAATGCTTTTATTATTGCCTCTAGTGCATATTTCCAACAAAAAGATCATCTTTTAGGTCACCGACCGAATATTCCCTTAAGAACGCTAGCTTTCGGCTTCACCCAGTCTGAGGTACACATCCGGTTGATCCGACAGTAACAATCGCAGAGGTGCTCCCTTTACCACCTAGCCGAACAATCGGGAACGTATGGGTAAGCACAGGAGCCAGGCAACCCAGCTTGGCCAAAACTTAAGTCATATTGATGCATATAATGGTGAAATAAAAGGTACATGCGGAAGTGTGACACATGTGTTGGGCATAAAGCCCGTATAAATAAGATTCTGTTAAAAGAAGTCCCCAGGTTTAATGAGTGCGAATAGCACGTCATTTGATGAGCCTTTAAATGTTGAAAGGGAGGGGAGAAGGAGAGAAATGTAAGACAGACATTATATAAAAAATGGAGAGAGGAAAGAGACGAACACAGAGTCCGACGCTAGGGATAGAATCTTCGGAGACGGGCTGCGTTCCATGGGTTCGGCTCAAGTCGGTTATCCGATGCATCTCGCAAGCGGTACGCCCCACCAGTCAGGACTTGGTCAATTATGAAGGGACCTTCCCACTTGGGCTTGAGTTTGTCCTTTTTCTTGTCCGGCAGGCGTAGAACTATTTTGCCAACGTTGTAATTTTTGGCCCGTACTTCTCTGCTTTGGTATCTTCGAGCCTGCTGTTGATAGAATGCGGAACGGGCTTTTGCCACGTCACACTCCTCCTCTAAGGCGTCCAGACTGTCCTACCGATCGAGCTCGGCTTCTCTTTCTTCGTACATGCGCACTCGAGGTGAGTCATGAATTATGTCGCAAGGCAAAACTGCCTCTGCTCCGTACACCATGAAGAATGGTGTGTTTCCGGTGGTGCGATTCGGCGTGGTCCGCAGCCCCCAGAGTACGGAGTCGAGCTCCTCTACCCAATGCGTGTTAGATTCCTTGAGGGACCGCACTAATCTGGGTCTGATGCCGCTCATGATAAGACCATTTGCACGTTCGACCTGACCGTTAGTTTGTGGGTGATAGACGGAAGCATAATCGAGCTTGATGCCAATGTTTTTGCACCAGAGTTTTTCCTCGTCGGCCGTAAAGTTCGTGCCGTTATCAGTGATGATGCTATGGGGGACGCCGTAATGGTGTACAACCCCGGATATAAAGTCTATCACTGGTCCAGATTCAGCCGTCTTAACAGGCTTGGCTTCTATCCATTTGGTGAACTTATCCACCATGACCAGTAAGTATTTTTTCTTGTTGGTTCCGCCTTTAAGGGGTCCAACCATGTCAAGCCCCCAGACCGCGAAGGGCCAAATTATGGGGATAGTTTGGAGGGCGGTGGGTGGCATATGGCTTTGGTTTGCGAAAAGCTGGCAGCCGACGCATCGTTGGACTAAGTCCTGGGCGTCTGCCCGGGCCGTCCACCAATAAAAGCCTGTACGGAAGGCCTTGCTTACAAGGGACCGAGCTGCGGCGTGGTTACCACCGAGTCTGGCATGAATTTCAGCCAGAAGGTTCCGCCCTTCCTCTTCGGAGATGCACCTTTGAAGGACTCCGGTAGTGCTTTTTTTATAAAGCTCTCCCTCATGGACTTTGTAGGCTTTAGATCGCCGCACTATGCAGCGTGCCTCGTTTTGGTCCTCGGGGAGTTCCTGCCTAGTAAGGTAGGCTAGGAAAGGTTCGGTCCACGGGGCGATGACGGCCATTATTACGTGGGCTGAAGGTGTAATTTCCTTGGCGGAGCCTCCAATTATGTCAGATTGTTCGGTATCGGGCAGTGCGGTTGGGTCCAGGCTGTTATTGCCGGGTTCCCCTTCCCATGCTACGGATGGCTTGAACAGCCTTTCCAAGAAGATGTCGGGGGGGACTACATCGCGTTTTGCGCCGTTGCGTGCTAGGACATCTGCCGCCTGATTATTTTCCCGGGCTATATGGTGAAATTCGAGCCCTTCAAACCGAGCTGACATTTTTAAGACGGCGTTGCGGTAGGCTGCCATTTTTGGATCCTTGGCATCAAAGTCTCCATTTATTTGGGATATCGCGAGGTTCGAATCCCCGCGCACCTCTAGGCGCTGAATGCCCATGGATACTGCCATCCGGAGACCATGTAAGAGGGCCTCATATTCGGCTGCATTGTTGGAGTCTGTGTACATAATCTGGAGTACGTATTGAACTGTGTCTCCTATGGGGGACATCAGAAAGACGCCAGCCCCTAGACCGGCCAACATTTTGGAGCCGTCGAAATGCATGATCCAGTTTGAATATGTGCCGTACTCTTTAGGGAGTTCGGCCTCCGTCCACTCTGCGACGAAGTCAGCCAAAACTTGCGACTTGATAGCTCGCTGTGGCTTATAAGTTATGTCAAATGGGAGGAGCTCAATGGCCCATTTAGCAATCCGGCCCATCCTGTCGCGGTTGTTTATAATATCGTTAAGTGGTACTTCCGAGGCTACTGTTATTGAACACTCTTGAAAGTAGTGTCGCAGCTTCCGGGATGCCATGAATACCACGTACGCAATCTTTTGATAATACGGGTACCGTGATTTGCACGGAGTGAGGACAGTGGACACATAATAGACCGGCTTTTGAAGGGGGAATTTGTGTCCGTCCGTTTCTTGTTCGACGACGAGCACTGCGATTACAACCTGATGAGTTGCTGCAATGTACAATAGCATTGGTTCGCCAATATTTGGCGCGGCCAGGACTGGGTTTGTTGCCAATACGGCTTTTATTTCGCCGAGTCCGGCCGTGGCGGCGTCCGTCCACTCGAAGTGTTCGGTGCGCCGAAGGAGGCGGTAAAGGGGTAGTGCCTTTTCTCCCAAGCGGGAGATAAAGCGGCTTAGAGCCGCCACACATCCTGTTAAGTTTTGTATTTGTTTGAGGTCCTTTGGGATATCCAATTGTGCCAGACCTCGGATCTTGGCCGGATTTGCTTCAATTCCTCTACCGGATACAATGAAGCCCAAGAGCTTTCCGGCTGGAACGCCGAAAACGCATTTTTCCGGATTGAGCTTGATATCGTATGTTTGGAGGTTATCAAATGTGAGCCTCAAGTCGTCTACTAGAGACTCGACATGTCTTGTTTTAACGACCACGTCATCCACGTATGCCTCCACTGTTTTGCCGATCTGGTTTGCCAGACATGTCTGAATCATGCGCTGATATGTTGCGCCGGCGTTTTTTAGCCCAAAGGGCATTGTGTTGAAGCAGAATGGGCCATATGGTGTGATGAATGCCGTTGCGGCTTGGTCGGACTCTGCCATCTTGATTTTATGGTAACCGGAATATGCGTCAAGGAAACACAACGAATCGTGTCCTGCGGTAGCGTCGATAATTTGATCGATGCAGGGTAGAGGGAAGGGATCCTTTGGGCAAGCCTTGTTAAGGTCTTTAAAATCAACGCACAAGCGCCAGGATTTGTCCTTCTTTGGTACCATCACCAGGTTTGCTAGCCAGTTCAGATGTTTTATATCTCTGATGAATCCGGCCTCCAGTAGCTTGGCTAGCTCCTCTCCCATGGCATGTCTCTTAGGTTCGGAAAAGCGCCGGAGAGCCTATTTGACGGGTTTGAATCCTTTTAGGATATTTAAGCTATGTTCGGCCAGCCTGCGTGGGATTCCTGGCATGTCTGATGGGTGCCAGGTGAAAATGTCCCAGTTCTCACGTAGGAACTCTCGCAGTGTGGCGTCTACACCAGGGTTTAATTGTGCCCCGATGGAAGCTGTTTTATTGGGGTCCGTTGGATGGACCTGGAATTTGACTATTTCGTCTGTGGTTTAAAGGAGGTGGACTTGGATCTTTTGTCGAGTATCATATCATCCCTGTTCACCGTGGAGTGCAGCGCAGTCAGCTCCTCAACCGCTAGGGCTTCGGAGAGTGCCTCAAGGGCCAGTGCGGTTGTCTTATTTTCGGCGCGGAGTGCTATGTACGGATCACTAGCGAGAGTGTTAATTCCGTTCGGCCCGAGCATCTTGAGCTTCATGTACCCGTAATGGGGTATTGCTTGGAAGATTGTAAATGCTTCCCGCCCTAGCAGAGCGTGGTATCCACTACTGAACTGGGCCACTTGGAACGTGACCTCTTCGGACCTGTAATTATCTGGTGTGCCGAACACCACATCTAGTGTGCTTTTTCCTGTACAGCGCGCTTCCTGACTTGGGATTATTCCTCTAAAGGTTGTGCTGCTTCACTCAATGCGGTTCCAGTCTATTTCCATTTTTTGAAGGGTTTCCTCTTAAATGAGGTTCAATCCGCTGCCTCCATCCATGAGTACCTTGGTAAGGCGAAAGCCGTCCACTATTGGACAAAGGACCAATGCGGCTGGTGCTCGGGCTGTTCGGAATTTAGGTTCATCACTGGCATTTAAAGTAATAGCCGTGTCACTCCATGGGTTTATTGTTGCTACTTGGTAGACTTCGGCGAGGCTGCGGAGTGTTCTTTTTCGCATATTATTTGATGCGAAAGTCTCGAAGACTGTTAATACCGTACCGGTGTCTCTGGGATGGCTTTCTGTGGCCTCTGGAATTAGAAGGTTTTCACCAATTTTGGCCACCTACCGGAGTATCCAACATGCTCTAAGGCTGTGAGTTGGTGTGGCGCCCTCTGTACTGTGAATTTTACAGGGTCCATTAAGCCACCCTTCCAGTACAGTTCCATGCCCTGTAGAGGGTTTTTGCTTTTTCGTGTTTAACTCGAGTGTCCGGCGACGATGCACCCTTTTATTTCGGACTGGAGTTGTATTCAGGGCCGGGTTATCCCAAAATTTTACTTCGGTTTTCCGGGCGCTTTCCATCGCACAATACTTTCGTACTATGGACGCCAAGTCAACGAAGCGTGTAATATCGGGGCGACTTATGGCGTTGAGGATTCCCTTGACCGTGCAATTATTGTAGAAGAATGTGATTGCGTCTTCCTCGCGGCAGTCCTTGATCCTGTTCATAACCAGGAGGAATCTGGCCCAGTAATGATGTACTGTTTCTTCTGGCCTTTGCCTAATTTGGGATAGATCGCATATGTTCGGGTAGGTGGGTGGAATTAAATCCGAAACCTCACCCAATCTGAGACTCAGAGGCCAAGGGGTTTCCGAACTAGAGAGTTTGGATTCTTGGATGTTGTCCAATGAATCTAGCCCGTTGCCCGATTCTAAGTTCGGGTCTTGAGTGATGTCCTCCCCTCCGCGGATATCCGGCTTGGAGGGATCGGGAACCCGAACGTAGCTGGTCCTTAAGATAGATGAAGGGTCGCCGCACTGTCCCTATACCACGGCAACGTGATGGGTGACCTGGGGAGAGTTGATCTCTCTAAGATCGGGTTTAGGCAAGATCTGGTCGTAATCCGTAGCGACTCCCAGGGCGGCGATGCGATCCAAGAGCTCGTTTATGGAAGAGAGCTCCATTGAATCTAACTGCTCGGCAAGTTCCGAGCTGACATGAAGATTGCTTTTGATGACCCGAGAGGTCTTCGTCGGCGCAACAGCCGAACAGGCGGTCATAAGAAAACCACCCAGCCATTTTGTTTGGCCGATAGCCAAAGCTCCCTTAGCGACGGTGCCGTCTTTAAAGACGGGATGAGGCATCCTTACTGATGGCGACGACACAGAGGAACTCTCAATGAAAGCACCAATGTCGGTGTCAAAACCGGCGGATCTCGGGTAGGGGGTCTCGAACTGTGCGTCTAGGCGGATGGTAACAGGAGACAAGGGACACGCTGTTTTTACCCTGGTTCGGGCCCTCTTGATGGAGGTAAAACCCTACTCCTGTTTGATTAATATTGATGATATGGGTAGTACAAGAGTGGATCTACCACGAGATCAAGGAGGCTAAACCCTAGAAGCTAGCCTATGGTATGATTGTTGTTCGTCCTACGGACTAAAACCCTCGGGTTTATATAGACACCAGAGAGGGCTAGGGTTACATAGAGTCGGTCACAATGGTAGGAGATCTACATATCCGTATCGCCAAGCTTGCCTTCCACGCCAAGGAAAGTCAATTCTGGACACGGGACGAAGTCTTCAATCTTGTATCTTCATAGTCCAGGAGTCCGGCCGAAGGTATAGTCCGGCTATCCGAACACCCCCTAATCCAGGACTCCCTCAGTCATCAATCACCAAGCATGAAATCGTCAAGACACTCCTGAGATCACTTGACAGCTCGTTTGACACCCTAGCCTTGATGATCCAAGAACGCCCTGAATTCAAGACTCTCGATCCGTCTGACATACTTGAGAGGCTCAACACACATGAGTTCCAGTTATCTGAGAAAAGAGATATCTATGGTCCTAGCAATGGACGTACTCACGCTTTGAAGGCAAAGGATGCTTCCTCATCTGAAGAAGAATCTGACTGCAGTTCTGGGGATCCTGAAGACATTGGAAAGGAGCTTGCTATGCTTGTGAAGAAGTTCCAGAAATTCACCAAGAAGAAAGGCTTCAGAAAGTCTTCAAGAACCGGCTCAAGAAATGATGAAGCTTCAACTCATGACCACAAGAAGAGAATGATACGTCTCCAACGTATCTATAATTTTTTATTGCTCCATAATATATTATCTAATGTTTTCGATGATATTGCGCTTCATTATTCACTTTTATATTATTTTTGGGACTAACCTATTAACCGGAGGCCCAGCCCAGAATTGCTGTTTTTTTGCCTATTTCAGTGTTTTGAAGAAAAGGAATATCAGACGGAGTCGAAACGGAATGAAATCAACTAGAGAAGTTGTTTTTGGAAGGAAAGCTACCGAAAAAGCTTGGAGTGCACGTCAGGAAAGGAACGAGGGAGCCACGATGGTGGGGGGCGCGCCCACCCCTCTAGGGCGCGCCCCTGCCTCGTGGGCCCCTCGTGGATCCCCTAACGTACTTTTTCCGCCCATATAACTCAATATACCCTAAAACTTCCAGAGAAGAGAATAGATCGGGAGTTCCGCCGCCGCAAGCCTCTCTAGCCACCAAAACAATCGGGACCCTGTTCCGGTACCGTGTCGGAGGGGGGGAACCCTCACCAGTGGCTATCTTCATCATCTCAGCGCTCTCCATGACGAGGAGGGAGTAGTTCACCCTCGGGGCTGAGGGTATGTACTAGTAGCTATGTGTTTGATCTCTCTCTCTCTCTCTCGTGTTCTTGATTTGGCACGATCTTGATGTATCGCGAGCTTTGCTATTATAGTTGGATCTTATGTTGCTTCTCCCCCTCTACTCTCTTGTAATGGATTGAGTTTTACCTTTGAAGTAATCTTATCGGATTGAGTCTTTAATGATTTGAGAACACTTGATGTATGTTTTGCCATGCGTATCTGTGGTGACAATGGGATATCACGTGATTCACTTAATGTATGTTTTGGTGATCACCTTGCGGGTTCCGCCCATGAACCTATGCATAGGGGTTAGCACACGTTTTCGTCTTGACTCTCCGGTAGAAACTTTGGGGCACTCTTTGAAGTACTATGTGTTGGGTTGAATAGATGAATCTGACATTGTGTGATGCATATCGTATAATCATACCCACGAATACTTGAGGTGACATTGGAGTATCTAGGTGACATTAGGGTTTTGGTTGATTTGTGTCTTAAGGTGTTATTCTAGTACGAACTCTAGGGCTGTTTGTGACACTTATATGAATAGCCCAATGGATTGATTGGAAAGAATAACTTTGAGGTGGTTTCGTACCCTACCATAATATCTTCATTTGTTCTCCGCTATTAGTGACTCTGGAGTGACTCTTTGTTGCATGTTGCATGTTCCCAGAGATTAGATTCAACTTTTTACTCGAGAGGGCTATTTAGTTGATTCTTTTTTCAGATTATTACTAGAAAAATTCCTCAGGTCCACCAATTTATTTTAGAATTTTTGGACTTCCAGAAGTATACGTTTGATACAGTTTACTCCAGACTGTTCTGTTTTTGACAGAGTCTTTTTTCATTGTGTTGCTTGCTTATTTTAATGAATCTATGGCTAGTAAAAGAGTTTATAAACCATAGAGAAGTTGGAATACATTAGGTTTAACACCAATATAAATGAAGAATGAGTTCATTACAGTACCTAAGTGGTGATTTATTTTCTTATACTAACGGAGCTTACAAGTTTTCTGTTAAGTTTTGTGTTGTGAAGTTTTCATGTTTTGGGTAAAGATTCAAGGCACCCCAAGGTAATATTCAAGGATAACCAAGAGCCTAAGCTTGGGGATGCCCCGGAAGGCATCCCCTCTTTCGTCTTCATTCTTCGGTAACTTTACTTGGAGCTATATTTTTCTTCACCACATGATATGTGTTTTGCTTGGAGCGTCATTTTATTTTCTTTAGCTTTGCTTGCTGTTTGAATAAAGTATCAAGATCTGAAATTCTTAAATATTAGAGAGTCTTCACATAGTTACATAATTATTAAACTACTCATTGATCTTCACTCATATCTTTTGGAGTAGTTTGTTGTTTGCTCTAGTGCTTCACTTATATTATTTTGAGAGTCTTAATTAGCATGATAATTTGCTTAAAAATCTTAATATGCTTGGTATTCAAGATTTGTAAAGTTTTCTTTTGAGTGTGTTGAATACTAAGAAAAGTTTGATGCTTGATAATTGTTTTGAGATATGAAGATGGTGATATTAGAGTCATTGTAGTTGAGTAGTTGTGAATTTGAGGAGTACTTGTGTTAAAGTTTGTGATTCCCGTAGCATGCACGTATGGTGAACCATTATGTGATGAAGTCGGAGCATGATTTATTTATTTATTGTCTTCCTTATGAGTGGCGGTCGGGGACGAGCGATGGTCTTTTCCAACCAATCTATCCCCCTAGGAGCATGCGCGTAATACTTTGCTTTGATAACTTGTAGATTTTTGCAATAGGTATATGAGTTCTTTATGACTAATGTTGAGTCCATGGATTATACACACTTTTCTTCCCTTCCACCATTTATAGCCTCTCTATTCTAGCCTCTCTAATACCGCGCACTTTTCGTCGGTATCATACAACCACCATATACCTTCCTCAAAATAGCCACCATACCTACCTATCATGGCATTTCCATAGCCATTCTGAGATATAGTGCCATGCAACTTACCACCGTTCCGTTTATTATGACACGCTTCATCATTGTCATATTGCTTAGCATGACCATGTAGTTTACATAGTATTTGTGGCAAAGCCACCATTCATAATTATTTCATATATGTCACTCTTGATTCATTGCATATCCCGGTACACCGCCGGAGCCATTAACATAGAGTCATACTTTGTTTTAAGTATCGAGTTGTAATTGTTGAGTTGTAAGAAAAATAAAAGTGTGATGATCATCATTATTAGAGCATTGTCCCAGTGAGGAAAGTATGATGGAGACTATGATCCCCCCACAAGTCGGGATGAGACTCCGGACGAAAAATAAAAAAAAGAGAAAAAAGAGGCCATAAAAAAAAGAGAAAAGGCCCAAACAAAGAAATAAAAATATAAAAAAGAGAGAAAAAGAGAGAAGGGGCAATGCTACTATCCTTTTACCACACTTGTGCTTCAAAGTAGCACCATGATCTTTATGGTAGAGAGTCTCCTATGTTGTCACTTTCATATACTAGTGGGAATCTTTCATTATAGAACTTGGCTCGTATATTCCAATGATGGGCTTGCTCAAAATGCCCTAGGTCTTCGTAAGCAAGCAAGTTGGATGCACACCCACTTAGTTTCTTTTGTTGAGCTTTCATATACTTATAGCTCTAAGTGCATCCGTTGCATGGCAATCCCTACTCACTCCGATTGATATCTATTGATGGCCATCTCCATAGCCCATTGATACGCCTAGTTGATGTGAGACTATCTTCTCCCTTTTTATCTTCTCCACAACCCCCATTGTATTCCACATATAGTGCTATATCCATGGCTCACTCTCATGTATTGTGTGAAGATTGAAAAAGTTTTGAGAATGTCAAAAGTATGAAACAATTGCTTGGCTTGTCATCGGGGTTGTGCATGATTTAAATACTTTGTGTGGTGAATATAGAGCATAGCCAGACTAAATGATTTTGTAGGGATAACCCTCTTTGGCCATGTTATTTTGAGAAGACACGATTGCTTTGTTAGTATGCTTGAAGTATTATTACTTTTATGTCAATATAAACTTTTGTCTTGAATCTTTCGGATCTGAATATTCATACCACAATTAAGAATATTTACATTGAAATTATGCCAACTAGCATTCCACATCAAAAATTATCTTTTTTACCATTTACCTACTCATGGACGAGCAGGAATTAAGCTTGGGGATGCTTGATACGTCTCTAATGTATCTATAATTTTTGATTGCTCCATGCTATATTATCTACTGTGTTAGACGATATTGGGCTTTATTATCCACTTTTATATTATTTTTGGGACTAACCTATTAACCGGAGGCCCAGCCCAGAATTGCTGTTTTTGCCTATTTCAGTGTTTCGAAGAAATGGAATATCAGACGGAGTTGAAACGGAATGAAATCAACTAGAGAAGTTGTTTTTGGAAGGAAAGCTACCGAAAAAGCTTGGAGTGCACGTCAGGAAAGGAACGAGGGAGCCACGAGGGTGGGGGCGCGCCCCTGCCTCGTGGGCCCCTCGTGGCTCCCCTGACGTACTTTTTCCGCCCATATAACTCGATATACCCTAAAACTTCCAGAGAAGAGAATAGATCGGGAGTTCCGCCGCCGCAAGCCTCTCTAGCCACCAAAACAATCGGGACCCTGTTCCGGTACCGTGTCGGAGGGGGGGAAGCCTCACCGGTGGCTATCTTCATCATCTCGGCGCTCTCCATGACGAGGAGGGAGTAGTTCACCCTCGGGGCTGAGGGTATGTACTAGTAGCTATGTGTTTGATCTCTCTCTCTCTCGTGTTCTTGATTTGGCACGATCTTGATGTATCGCGAGCTTTGCTATTATAGTTGGATCTTATGTTGCTTCTCCCCCTCTACTCTCTTGTAATGGATTGAGATTTCCCTTTGAAGTAATCTTATCGGATTGAGTCTTTAATGATTTGAGAACACTTGATGTATGTTTTCCCATGCGTATCTGTGGTGACAATGGGATATCACATGATTCACTTGATGTATGTTTTGGTGATCAACTTGCGGGTTCCGCCCATGAACCTATGCATAGGGGTTAGCACACGTTTTCGTCCTGACTCTCTGGTAGAAACTTTGGGGCACTCTTTGAAGTACTATGTGTTGGGTTGAATAGATGAATCTGAGATTGTGTGATGCATATCGTATAATCATACCCACGGATACTTGAGGTGACATTGGAGTATCTAGGTGACATTAGGGTTTTGGTTGATTTGTGTCTTAAGGTGTTATTCTAGTACGAACTCTAGGGTTGTTTGTGACACTTATATGAATAGCCCAATGGATTGATTGGAAAGAATAACTTTGAGGTGGTTTCGTACCCTACCATAATATCTTCATTTGTTCTCTGCTATTAGTGACTTTGGAGTGACTCTTTGTTGCACGTTGAGGGATAGTTATATGATCCAACTATGTTATTGTTGTTGAGAGAACTTGCACTAGTGAAAGTATGAACCCTAGGCCTTGTTTCCTATCATTGCAATACCGTTTATGCTCACTTTTGCCATTAGTTACCTTGCTGTTTTTATATTTTCAGTTTACAAAAACCTATATCTACCATCCATATTGCACTTGTATCACCATCTCTTTGCCGAACTAGTGCACCTATACAATTTACCATTGTATTGGGTGTGTTGAGGACACAAGAGATTCTTTGTTATTTGGTTGCAGAATTGCTTGAGAGAGACCATCTTCATCCTACGCCTCCCACGGATTGATAAACCTTAGGTCATCCACTTGAGGGTAATTTGCTACTGTCCTACAAACCTCTGCACTTGGAGGCCCAACAACATCTACAAGGAGAAGGTTGCGTAGTAGACTTCAGAGAACGTGCCACAAGTGCAAGAAACCTGGTCACTACATCTCTGAGTGTCCTCAGTTGGACAATGGGAACACCAAGAAGAAGAAGAGCAAGGAATATGATTCTGATGGCAAGAAGAAGAAGAAATCCTTAAAGTCTTCGTCCAAGTCTTCATCACATAAGATCTCATCTGGTAAGGCTCGTGCTTTTGTTGGTAAGGAGATGGATTCAGAGGAGGAGTCTTCTTCTGAGGAGGCAGAGGTGGAGTCTGAGGAGGAGTCCGACTCTGGTGTTGCAAGTCTGGCTTTAGCCACAGCCTATGTTGCCAAGTCCATCTTCAACACTGAAGACAATAGCTCCGTCAACGCTGATGCTAATAACAAGGATGACTCTGTCCCCACCTACTGCTTCATGGCACGTGGTGCCAAGGTAAACTCACACGATGCTTACCTTCAAACATCAAGTGAAGATGACTCTGATTGTTGAATCCAAACCTAGCTACAAAACACTTGCTAAAATTGCAACTGAACAACAAAAAGCTATGGAACATATTCAAAAACTGTTAGACAAAAGCGATGACCTGTTGGACGCGAAAATGACCCGATCTCAGTCCTTAATTGAAGACATAAAAAATCTTCATGTTAACTACGAGGAACTTTAAAGTTGTCATGAAACGCTCTCAACAACTCATGAAAAGCTTTCCTATGATTATCTTCAAAGGAAGCAAGAACTTGAGAAATTGAGAGCATTTCATGAAGATCTTCAAAAAGAGAACGAGTCACTTCGCGCTCAACAGATCAGTACCGCTCAGGAAGGATTTGAACCACCATGTCTAAAATGCCTTGAGCGTGATAACACTACTTCTGTTGCTGAATGTTCCACTACTGCTACTGCTCCAATATCTTGAACTGCTGATGTGGTAACTAACCCCTCTGCGGAGGATGCCACTACTATTTCTGATGAAAATGCCAGGCTGAAGACATTGCTTGAGACTGGGATGTACAAAAGTCTCAAAGGGCATCAGACACGATGTGATGTCCTCAAAAAGCAGATTATGAACCGAAGCCCTAGGAAAGAGGGTGTTGGATTCGAGAGGAAAATGAATGTTGATGGTTCTTACTAGAAGCCAGAGCAGTACCCCAAAACCACATGGGTTGCTGCAAAGGGACTTTCAGTGGAACCATCCACCTTATCTGGCTTCACTTGTGCTAACCCGATTATCATTGATGAATCCTTTGATACAAACTATAAACTGTTTAAGAATCAGAATGGTGAAGTGTTTGCCAGGTATATTGGTACTAACTGCAGGAATGGACCACCCTTGAAGAAGATCTGGGTGCCCAAAAGGTGTCTTGAGAATCTTCCTGTGAATGTCATCATGACACCTCCAGGGAAGAAGACAAACCCCAGACCAAAGGCTTCATATGGTCCAAAGGCTTCATACAGACAGAGGACTCACTAGAGTCACCCTAATGCCAATGTTTTGCAGGGAAGTCATAATTAGACTTATGAATATGAGTGTGTATCATCAAACCGCTATGTTCATAAGACTAAGAACTCTTCTGCTTATTCATATGAGTATTATTCACCTCCCGCAAGGCTATTTGCTAGGGCCCCATGTTGGGGATCATTGCAGAAATTTAAAATTTTCTACGCATCACCAAGATCAATCTATGGAGAGACTAGCAACGAGATAGAGGGGAGTGCATCTTCGTACCCTTGAAGATTGCGACATGAAAGCGTTACAAGAACGCGGATGAAGGAGTGATACTCGTAGCGATTCAGATCGCGGTTGGTTCCGATCTAAGCGCCGAACAACGACATCTCCGCGTTCAACACACGTATAGCCCGGGGACGTATCCTCCTTCTTGATCCAGCAAGGGGGAAGGAGAAGTTGGGGAAGAGCTCCGGCAGCACGACGGCGTGGTGGTGGAGCTTGCAGTTCTCCGTCAGGGCTTCGCCAAGCTCAATGGAGGAGGAGGAGGTGTTGGGGAGAGGGAGGGCTACGCCTTGGATGTGGTGCTTCTGCCCTCCCTCCACCCCTCCATTTATAGGGCGAAGGGGAAGGGGGCCAGCCCCCTCCAGATGGATCTAGGGGGGCAAGGGGGAGGGGGCTTGCCACCCAAGCCAAGGGGGCGCCCCCTTTAGGGTTCCCCCCAACCCTAGGCACATGGGCCCGAGGGGGGAATGGCGCCCAACCCACTTAGGGACTGGTTCCCTTCCACATACAACCCATAGGGCCCTCCGGGGCAGGTGGACCCCCGGAACCCCTTCGGTGGTCCCGATACAATACCGATAACCCCCGAACACTTCCGGTGACCGTATGATGACTTCCCATATATAAATCTTCACCTCCGGACCATTCCAGGACTCCTCGTGGCGCCCGGGATCTCATCCGGGACTCCGAATAACATTCGGTAACTGCATACTATTTCCCATAACAACTCTAGCGTCACCGAACCTTAAGTGTGTAGACCCTACGGGTTCGGGAATCATGCAGACATGACCGAGACATCTCTCCGGCCGATAACCAACAGTGGGATCTAGATACCCATGTTGGATCCCACATGTTCCACGATGATCTCATCCGATGAACCACGATGTCAGGGATTCAAACAACCCCATATACAATTCCGTTTGTCTACCGGTATGATACTTGCCCGAGATTCGATCGTCGGTATCCCTATACCTTATTCAATCTTGTTACCGGCAAGTCTCTTTACTCGTTTTGTAACACATCATTCTATCATCAACTCCTTGGTCACATTGAGCTCCTTATGATGATGTCTTACCGAGTGGGCCCAGAGATACCTCTCCGTCACACGGAGTGAAAAATCCCAGTCTCGATTCGTGTCAACTCAACAGACACATTCGGAGATACCCGTAGCGTGCCTTTATAGCCACCCAGTTACGATGTGACGTTTGGCACCAAAGCATTCCTACGGTATCCGGGAGTTGCACAATCTCATGGTCTAAGGAAATGATACTTGACATTAGAAAAGCTTTAGCAGACGAACTATATGATCTTTGTGCTATGCTTAGGATTGGTTCTTGTCCATCACATCATTCTCCTAATGATGTGATCCCGTTATCAATGACATCCAATGTCCATAGTCAGGAAACCGTAACCATCTATTGAACAACGAGATAGTCAACTAGAGGCTCACTAGGGACATGTTGTGGTCTATGTATTCACACATGTATTACGATTTCCGAATAACACAATTATAGCATAAACAACAGACAATTATCATGAACAAGGAAATATAATATGTTGGAAATATGCCCTAGAGGCAATAATGAAAAGGTTGTTATTTTATTTCCTAGTTCATGATAATTGTCTATTTTTCATGCTATAATTGTGTTATCCGGAAATCGTAATACATGTGTGAATACATAGACCATAACATGTCCCTAGTGAGCCTCTAGTTGACTAGCTCGTTGATCAATAGATGGTTACGATTTCCTAACCACGGACATAGGATAATGATGTGATGGACAAGACACAATCCTAAGCATAGCACAAGATCGTGTAGTTCGTCTGCTAAAGCTTTTCTAATTTCAAGTATCCTTTCCTTAGACCATGAGATTGTGCAACTCCCGGATACCGTAAGGGTACTTTGGGTGTGCCAAATGTCACAACGTAACTGGGTGTCTATAAAGGTACACTACGGGTATCTCCAAAAGTATCTGTTGGGTTGGCACGAATCGAGACTGGGATTTGTCACTCCGTATGACGGAGAGGTATCTTTAGGCCCACTCGGTAGGACATCATCATAATGAGCTCAATGTGATCAAGGGTTTGTTCACGGGGTGATGTGTTACGGGAATGAGTAAAGAGACTTGCCGTAACGAGATTGAACATGGTATCGGTATACCGATGATCGAATCTCGGGCAAGTATCGTACCGATAGACAAAGGGAATTGTATACAGGATTGTACCGGGACCACCGGAAGGGTCCTGGGGGTCCACCTGTCCCGGAGGGCCCCATGGGCTGAAGTGGCGTGGGAACCAGCCCCTGGTGGGCTGGTGCGCCCCACCCAAGGTCCCAATGTGCATAGGGTTGGAAAGTCTAGGGGGCCGTTGCCCCCCTAGGGGGCATGCGCCCCCTTGGTTGGAAACTCTAAGAGGGCCGTTGCCGCCCGAGGGGTCGCCGCCCCGGGGGCCGCCGCCCCCACTCTAGATGGCATCACCAAGGTGGCATGCTCCCCCCTAGCCCCTATATATAGCGGAGGGGACGGAGGGCAGCCGCATCCTAAGCCCTGGCGCGTCCCTCTCCCTCCCGTGACACCTCTTCCTCCTCTAGTAGCGCTTGGCGAAGCCTTGCTGGAATCCCGCTGCTTCCACCACCACGCCGTCGTGCTGCTGGATCTCCATCAACTTCTCCTCCCCCCTTGTTGGATCAAGAAGGAGGAGACGTCTCTGCTCCGTACATGTGTTGAACGCGGAGGTGCCGTCCGTTCGGCGCTAGGATCATCGGTGATCTGGATGATGACGAGTACGACTCCATCAACCCCATTCTCTTGAACGCTTCCTCACGCGAGCTACAAGGGTATGTAGATGCACTCCTCTCTCTCTCTTTCTCTCTCGTTGCTAGATGACTCCATAGATTGATCTTGGTGATGCATAGAAAATTTTAAATTTCTGCTACGATCCCCAACAGTGGAATCATGAGCTAGGTCTATGCGTAGTTTCTATGCATGAGTAGAACACAAGTTGTTGTGGGCGTCGATTTTGTCAATTTACTTGCCGTTACTAGTCTTATCTTGATTTGGCGGCATCGTGGGATGAAGCGGCTCGGACCGACCTTACACGTACACTTACGTGAGACAGGTTCCATCGACTGACATGCACTAGTTGCATAAGGTGGCTAGCGGCTGTCTGTCTCTCCTACTTTAGTCGGACCGGATTCGATGTAAAGGGTTCTTATGAAGGGTAAATATAAATTGGCATATCACGTTGTGGTTTTGGCGTAGGTAAGAAACGTTCTTGCTGAGAAACCTATAGCAGCCACGTAAAAATTTGCAACAACAATTAGAGGACGTCTAACTTGTTTTTGTAGCATATGTCGTGTGATGTGATATGGCCAAAAGGATGTGATGAATGATATATGTGATGTATGAGATTGATCATGTTCTTGTAATAGGAATCACGACTTGCATGTCGATGAGTATGACAACCGGCAGGAGCCATAGGAGTTGTCTTAATTTATTTATGACCTGCGTGTCAACATAAACGTGATGTAATTACTTTACTTTATTGCTAAACCGTTAGCCATAGTAGTATAAGTAATAGTTGACAAGATAACTTCATGAGGACACGATGACAAGGATCATGATGATGGAGATCATGGTGTCAAGCCGGTGACGATGATGATCATGGCGCCCCGATGATGGAGATCAAAAGGAGCAAAATGATATTGGCCATATCATGTCACTATTTGATTGCATGTGATGTTTATCATGTTTTTACATCTTGTTTGCTTAGAATGACGGTAGCATAAATAAGATGATCCCTCATTAAAATATCAAGAATTGTGTTCCCCCTAACTGTGCACCGTTGCTAAGGTTCGTTGTTCTGAAGCACCATGTGATGATCGGGTGTGATAGGTTCTAACGTTCGCATACAATGGGTGTAAGCCAGATTTACACATGCAATACACTTAGGTTGACTTGACGAGCCTAGCATGTACAGACATGGCCTCGGAACACGCAAGACCGAAAGGTCGAACATGAGTCGTATAGAAGATACGATCAACATGAAGATGTTCACCGATGATGACTAGTCCGTCTCACGTGATGATCGGGAACGACCTAGTTGACTCGGATCATGTATCACTTAGATGACTAGAGGGATGTCTATCTGAGTGGGAGTTCATTAAATAATTTGATTACGTGAACTTAATTATCATGAACATAGTCTAAAACTTTGCAATATGTCTTGTAGAACAAATGGCCCATGCTAATGTTGCCCTCAACTTCAACGTGTTCCTAGAGAAAACCAAGTTGAAAGACGATGGCATCAACTACATGGACTGGGTTCGTAAACTGAGGATTATCCTCATAGCTGCCAAGAAAGCATATGTCCTTGATGCACCGCTAGGTGAAGCACCTGTTTTCCCAGCAACTCAAGACGTTATGAACGCCTGGCAGTCGCGTAGTGATGATTACTCCCTGGTTCAGTGCGGCATGCTTTACAGCTTAGAACCGGGGCTCTAAAGCATTTTGAGCAGCACGGAGCATATGATATGTTCCAAGAGCTGAAAATGGTTTCAAGCTCATGCCCGGGTCGAGAGATATGAAGTCTCCGACAAGTTCTACAGTTGTAAGATGGAGGAGAATAATTCTGTCAGCGAGCACATACTCAAAATGTCTGGGTTGCACAACCGCTTATCTCAGCTGGGAGTTAATCTCCCGGATGATGCTGTCGTTGACAGAATCCTTTAGTCGCTTCCACCTAGATACAAGAGCTTTGTGATGAACTTCAATATGCAGGGGATGGAAAAGACCATTCCTGAGGTATATTCAATGCTGAAATCAACGGAGGTGGAGATCAAAAAGGAACATCAAGTGTTGATGGTGAATAAAACCATTAAGTTCAAGAAAGGCAAGGGTACAAGAACTTCAAGAAGGACGAAAAGGGAGTTGCCGCGCCCGGTAATCCAGTTGCCAGGAAGAAGCCAAAGCATGGACCCAAGCCTGAGACTGAGTGCTTTTATTGCAAGGGAAACGATCACTGGAAGCGGAACTGCCCCAAGTACTTAGCGGGTAAGAAGGCCTGCAATACCAAAGGTATATGTGATATACATGTTATTGATGTGTACCTAACCAGCGCTCGTAGTAGCTCCTGGGTATTTGATACCGGTGCGGTTGCTCATATTTGTAACTCAAAACAGGAGCTGCGGAATAAGCGGAGACTAGCGAAGAACGAGGTGACGATGCGCGTCGAGAATGGTTCCAAGGTCGATGTGATCGCCGTCGGCACGCTACCTCTACATTTACCTACGGGATTAGTTTTAAACCTCAATAATTTTTATTTAGTACCAGCTTTGAGCATGAACATTGTATCTGGATCTCGTTTAATGCGAGATGGCTACTCATTTAAATATGAGAATAATGGTTGTTCTATTTATATGAGGGACATGTTTTATGGTCATGCCTCGCTAGTCAATGGTTTATTCTTATTGAATCTCGAATGTGATGTTACACATATTCATAGTGTGAATGCCAAAATATGTAAGGTTGATAAGGATAGTCCCACATACATGTGGTACTGCCGCCTTGGTCACATTGGTGTCAAACGCATGAAGAAACTCCATGCAGATGGACTTTTGGAGTCTCTTGATTATGAATCATTTGACACATATGAACCATGCCTCATGGGGAAACCAAGACTCCATTCTCTGGAACAATGGAGCGAGCAACCAACTTATTGGAAATCATACATAATGACATGTGCGGACCAATGAGCGTTGAGGCTCGTGGTGGTTATCGTTATGTTCTCACCCTCACTGATGACTTAAGTAGATATGGGTATGTCTACTTAATGAAACAAAATTTTGAGACCTTTGAAAAATTCAAGGAATTTCAGAGTGAGGTTGAGAATCAACGTGACAGGAAAATCAAGTTCTTACGATCAGATCGTGGGGGAGAATATTTGAGTCACGAATTTGGCACACACTTAAGGAAATGTGGAATTGTTTCACAACTCACGCCACCTGGAACACCTCAGCATAATGGTGTGTCCGAACGTCATAATCACACTGTATTGGATATGGTGCGATCTATGATGTCTTACCGATCTTCCGCTATCATTTTGGGGTTATGCTATAGAGACTGCCGCATTCACTTTAAATAGGGCTCGATCGAAATCCGTTGAGACGACACCGTAAGAATTGTGGTTTGGGAAGAAGCCTAAGTTGTTGTTTCTGAAAGTTTGGGGATGCGATGCTTATGTCAAGAAACTTCAACCTGAAAAGCTCGAACCCAAATCGGAAAAATGCGTCTTCATAGGATACCCTAAGGAAACTATTGGGTATACCTTCTACCACAGATCCGAAGGCAAGATCTTTGTTGCCAAGAATGGATCCTTTCTAGAGAAAGAGTTTCTCTCGAAACAATTTAGTGGGAGGAAAGTAGAACTTGATGAAGTATTGCCTCTTGAACCGGAGAGTAGCGCAGCTCAAGAAAATGTTTCTGTGGTGCCTGCACCGACTAGAGAGGAAGTTAATGATGATGATCATGAAACTTCAGATCAAGTTGCTACTGAACTTCGTAGGTCCACAAGGACACGTTCCGCACCAGAGTGGTACGGCAACCCTGTCCTGGAAATCATGTTGTTAGACAATGGTGAACCTTCGAACTATGAATAAGCGATGGCGGGCCCGGATTCCGACAAATGGCTTGAAGCCATGAAATCCGAGATAGGATCCATGTATGAAAATGAAGTATGGACATTGAAAGACTTGCCCAATGATCGGCGAGCCATAGAAAATAAATGGATCTTTAAGAAGAAGACATACACGGATGGTAATGTAACCATCTATAAGGCTCGGGTTGTCGCTAAGGGTTATCGACAAGTTCAAGGGGTTGACTACGATGAGACCTTCTCACCTGTAGCGAAGCTGAAGTCTGTCCGAATCATGTTAGCAATTGCTGAATTCTATGATTATGAGCTATGGCAAATGGACGTCAAAACGACATTCCTTAATGGTTTCCTTATGGAAGAATTGTATATGATGCAGCCGGAAAGTTTTGTCGATCCTAAGAATGCTGACAAGGTATGCAAGCTCCAACGCTTAATCTATGGGCTGGTGCAAGCATCTCGGAGTTGGAACATTTGTTTTGATGAGATGATCAAAGCGTTTGGGTTTACACAGATTAATGGAGAAGCATGTGTTTACAAGAAAGTGAGTGGGAGCTCTGTAGTATTTCTCATATTATATGTGGATGACATACTATTGATGGGAAATGATATAGAACTCTTGGAAAGCATAAAGGCCTACTTGAATAAGTGTTTTTCAATGAAGGACCTTGGAGAAGCTGCTTACATATTAGGCATCAAGATCTATAGAGATAGATCGAGACGCCTCATTGGTATTTCACAAAGCACGTACCTTGACAAGATATTGAAGAAGTTCAATATGGTTCAGTCCAAGAAGGGGTTCTTGCCTATATTGCAAGGTGTGAGATTGAGCACGGCTCAATGCCCGACCACGACAGAAGATAGGGAAAACATGAGTGTCATCCCCTATGCCTCGGCCATAGGGTCTATTATGTATGCCATGCTGTGTATCAGACCTGATGTAAACCTTGCCATAAGTTTGGTGGGAAGGTACCAAAGTAATCCCGGCATGGAACACTGGACAACGGTCAAGAATATCCTGAAGTACCTGAAAATGACTAAGGATATGTTTCTCGTTTATGGAGGTGACGAAGAGCTCGTCGTAAAGGGTTACGTTGATGCTAGCTTCGACACAGATCTGGATGACTCCAAGTCAAAAACCGGATGTATATTTTGAATGGCGGGGCAGTCCGCAGGTGCAGTTGCAAACAAAGCGTCGTGGCGGGATCTACATGTGAAGCGGAGTACATGGCAGCCTCAGAGGCAGCACATGAAGCAATCTGGATGAAGGAGTTCATTATCGACCTAGGAGTTATTCCCAATGCATCGGGCCCGGTGACTCTCTTCTGTGACAACACTGGAGCTATTGCCCTTGCCAAGGAGCCCAGGTTTGACAAGAAGACTAGGCATATCAAGCATTGCTTCAACTCCATTTGTGAAAATGTCCAAGATGGAGACATAGAGATTTGTAAAGTGCACACAGACCTGAATGTCGCAGATCCGTTGACTAAACCTCTTCCACGTGCAAAGCATGATCAACACCAAAACTCTATGGGTGTTCGATTCATCACAATGTAACTAGGTTATTGAATCTAGTGCAAGTGGGAGACTGTTGGAATATGCCCTAGAGGCAATAATAAAAAGGTTATTATTATATTTCCTTGTTCATGATAATTGTCTATTGTTCATGCTATAATTGTGTTATCCAGAAATTGTAATACATGTGTGAATACGTAGACCACAACATGTCCCTAGTGAGCCTCTAGTTGACTAGCTCGTTGAACAATAGATGGTTACGTTTTCCTAACCATGGACGTAGGATGTCATTGATAATTGGATCACATCATTAGGATGATGATGTGATGGACAAGACCCAATCCTAAACATAGCACAAGATCGTGTAGTTCGTCTGCTAAAGCTTTTCTAATGTCAAGTATCCTTTCCTTAGACCATGAGATTGTGCAACTCCCGGATACTGTAAGGGTACTTTGGGTGTGCCAAACGTCACAACGTAACTGCGTGGCTATAAAGGTACACTACGGGTATCCCCGAAAGTATCTGTTGGTTGGCACGAATCGAGACTGGGATTTGTCACTCCGTATGACGGAGAGGTATCTCTGGGCCCACTCGGTAGGACATCATCATAATGAGCTCAACATGATAAAGGAGTTGTTCACGGGATGATGTGTTACGGGAACGAGTAAAGAGACTAGTCGTAACGAGATTGAACAAGGTATCGGTATACCGATGATTGAATCTCGGGCAAGTATCGTACCGATAGACATAGGGAATTGTATACGGGATTGATTGAATCCTCGACATCGTGGTTCATCAATGAGATTATTGTGGAGCATGTGGGAGCCAACATGGGTATCCAGATCCCGCTGTTGGTTATTGACCGGAGAGTTGTCTCGATCATGTCTACGTGTCTCCCAAACCCGTAGGGTCTACACACTTAAGGTTCGGTGACGCTAGAGTTGTAGAGATATTAGTATGCGGTTAACCGAAAGTTTTTCGGAGTCCCGGATGAGATCCCGGACATGACGAAGAGTTCCGGAATGGTCCGGAGGTAAATATTTATATATAGGAAGTCCAGTTTCAGCCACCAGGAGAGTTTCGGGGTCACCGGTATTGTACCGGGACCACCGGAAGGGTCCTGGGGGTCCACCGGGTGGGGCCACCTATCCCGGAGGGCCCCATGGGCTGAAGTGGGGTGGTAACCAGCCCCTGGTGGGCTGGTGCGGCCCATCCAAGGGCCCAAGGCGCCTAGGGATGGAAACCCTAGGGGGTCGTTGTCCCCCGAGGGGGCATGCACTCCCCTGGTTGGAAACCCTAAGGGGGCCGTTGCCCCCCCCCCCCCGAGGGGCCGCCGCCCCCCTCTAGATGGGATCTCCAAGGGGGCATGCTCCCCCTAGCCCCTATATATAGTGGAGGGGAGGGAGGGCAGCCGCACCCTAAGCCCTGGTGCCTCCCTCTCCCTCCCGTGACACCTCTTCCTCCTCCAGTATCGCTTGGCGAAGCCCTGCTAGAATCCCGCTGCTTCCACCACCACGCCGTCGTGCTGCTGGATCTCCATCAACTTCTCCTCCCCCCTTGCTGGATCAAGAAGGAGGAGACATCTCTGCTCCATACGTGTGTTGAACGCGGAGGTGTCGTCCGTTCGGCGCTAGGATCATCGGTGATTTGGATCACGACGAGTACGACTCCATCAACCCCGTTCTCTTGAACGCTTCCGCATGCGACCTACAAGGGTATGTAGATGCACTCCTCTCTCTCTCGTTGCTAGATGACTCCATAGATTGATCTTGGTGATGCGTAGAAAATTTTAAATTTCTGCTATGATCCCCAACATAATAATAACCTAGGGCATATTTCCAACAGTCTCCCACTTGCACTAGAGTCAATAATCTAGTTACATTGTGATGAATCAAACACCCATAGAGTTTCGGTGTTTATTATGTTTTCCTCGTGGAAGAGGTTTAGTCAACGGATCTGCGACATTCAGGTCCGTATGCACTTTACAAATATCTATGTCTCCATCTTGAACATTTTCACGAAAGGAATTGAAGTGACGCTTGATTTGCATGGTCTTATTGTGAAACCTAGGCTCCTTGGCCAGGGCAATAGCTCTAGTGTTGTCACATAAGAGAGCCATCGGGCCCGACGCATTGGGAATAACGCCTAGGTCGGTAATGAACTCCTTCATCCAGATTGCTTCATGTGCTGCCTCCGAGGCTGCCATGTACTCCGCTTCACATGTAGATCCCGCCACGATGCTTTGCTTGCAACTGCACCAGCTGACTACCCCACCATTCAAAATATACATGTATCCGGTTTGTGACTTGGAGTCATCCAGATTTGTATCGAAGCTAGCATTGACGTAACCCTTTACGACGAGCTCTTCATCACCTCCATGAATGAGAAACATATCCTTAGTCCTTTTCAGGTACTTCAGGATATTCTTGACCGCTGTCCAGTTTTCCATGCCGGGATTACTTTGGTACCTTCCTACCAAACTTATGTCAAGGTTTACATCAGGTATGGTACACAACATGGCATACATAATAGACCCTATGGCCGAGGCATAGGGGATGACACTCATCTTTTCTCTATCTTCTTCCGTGGTCAGGCATTGAGCCGTGCTCAATCTCACACCTTGCAATACAGGCAAGAACCCCTTCTTGGACTGATCCATATTGAACTTCTTCAATATCTTGTCAAGGTATGTTCTTTGTGAAAGACCAATGAGGCGTCTCGATCTATCTCGATAGATCTTGATGCCTAATATATAAGCAGCTTCTCCAAGGTCCTTCATTGAAAAGCACTTATTCAAGTAGGCCTTTATGCTTTCCAAGAGTTCTATATCATTTCCCATCAATAGTATGTCATCCACATATAATATGAGAAATGCTACAGAGCTCCCACTCACTTTCTTGTAAACACACGCTTCTCCATAAATCTGCGTAAACCCAAACACTTTGATCATCTCATCAAAGCGAATGTTCCAACTCCGAGATGCTTACACCATCCCATAGATTGAGCGTTGGAGCTTTCATACCTTGTCCGCATTCTTAGGATCGACAAAACCTTCCGGCTGCATCATATACAATGCTTCCTTAAGGAAACGATTAAGGAATGCCGTTTTGACGTCCATTTGCCATATCTCATAATCATAGAATGCGGCAATTGCTAACATGATTCAAACGGACTTCAGCTTCGCTACGGGTGAGAAAGTCTCATCGTAGTCAACCCCTTGAACTTGTCGATAACCCTTAGAGACAAGCCGAGCTTTATAGATGGTCACATTGCCATCCACGTCCGTCTTGTTCTTAAAGATCCATTTATTTTCTATGGCTCGCCGATCATCGGGCAAGTCTGTCAAAGTCCATACTTTGTTTTCATACATGGATCCTATCCTGGATTTCATGGCTTCAAGCCATTTGTTGGAATCTGGGGCCGCCATCGCTTCTTCATAGTTCGAAGGTTCACCATTGTCTAACAACATTATTTCTAGGACAGGGTTGCAATACCATTCTGGTGTGGAACGTGTCCTTGTGGACCTATGAAGTTCAGTAGTAACTTGATCCGAAGTTCCTTGATCATCATCATTAACGTTCTCTCTAGTCGGTGCACGCACCACAGAAACATTTTCTTGAGCTACACTACTTTCCAGTTCAAGAGGCAGTACTTCATCAATTTCTACTTTCCTCCCACTTACTTCTTTCGAGAGAAACTCTTTCTCAAGAAAGGATCCATTCTTGGCAACGAAGACCTTGCCTTCGGATCTGAGGTAGAAGGTATACCTGATGTGGACACAAACCTAGGGTAGGGTAATAGGCCTGACCTATATGTCCTACCTAAGGTTCTTGTCCTAAGAACAAAGAAGTTCAGGAATCAGAAGAAGGGATCCATCAAAGGTGTTGAGCGAAGTCCACTCGACCTGTCAATCACTCGGAGACCTCTCTTATCCAGGTCACTCGACCATAAAACCACTCAACATATTAGAAGACCTAAAGCCGCTCTACGCAGCAACGATCAGGCATTTATTCACATACTTAATGATCATTTGTAGCACTTCAATACAGGCGTTACCTGTAACGCCCCCTCTTAATTTACATTGAACCCTGTGTAACGGAGGGGAGCTGGGGTCTTGGCGCACTCTATATAAGCAACCCCCCTCCTCTGGGACAAGGGTTTAGACACCCTGTAACTCACACGCTCATAATCCAATCGACCGCCTCCGGGCTCCGAGACATAGGGCTATTACTTCCACCGAGAAGGGCCTGAACTCATAAAACTTGCATGTACAACTCCTCCATAGCTAGGATCTTGCCTCTACATCACCTACCCCCTATTCTATTGTCAGAGTTAGAACCACGACAGTTGGCGCCCACCGTGGGGTAGGTGTCTTAGTGACTTGTTGGAGAAGTTGCAATTTTTTCCGATCCCCTTCATCATAGTTGCAAGCGGAGGTTTGGCTGTGGGCCACGAGATCCATCTCGGCGCGCTCGTGTTTGTCGCTGATGACTCCGCTTGGCTTCACGAGGCTCCACTCGACGTCGACGCACTCCCTGTCCGTGGGGCAACGCACTTTCGCGTGTGCGTCTGCGGCGTCCTCCCGCGGCAGCCGTCGACCCAGTATCGGTCGGCTCCTTTGGCGTCCTCCCTCCCTGTCGCCTGCCGGCGCAAACGTTCCGGTCGGTCAAGGCTTCAGCGGTGGGTGAGGCATGCGGTGGCTCTCCAGACGGCCACCCCCAAGTCGCGGAGATCGAGCCTGATGAAACTCTCTACGGCCTGTTGCTACCTCTTGAGCTTGCGTTGGTTTTCCCAGAAGAGGAGAGGATGATGCAGCAGAGTGGCGTTAGTATTTCCCTCAGTTTTTGAGAACCAAGGTATCAATTCAGTAGGAGGCCACGCTCAAGTCCCTCGTACCTGCACAAAATGATAGCTACTCGCAACCAACGCGATTAGGGGTTGTCAATCCCTTCAGGGTCACTTACGAGAGTGAGAACTGATAGATAATATTTTTGGTATTTTTGCTATAAAGATGCAAAGTGAAAAGTAAAAGCCAAAGTAAAAAAGCAAAGCAAGATTAAAGTGATGGAGATTGATATGATGAGAATAGCCCCGGGGGCCATAAGTTTCACTAGTGGCTTCTCTCAAGAGCATAGGTATTCTACGGTGGGTGAACAAATCACTCTTGAGCAATTGACAGAATTGAGCATAGTTATGAGAATATCTAAGGTATGATCATGTATATAGGAATCACGTCTGTGACAAGTAGACCGACTCCTACCTTCATCTACTACTATTACTCCACTCATCGACCGCTATCCAGCACGCATCTAGAGTATTATGTTAAAACAGAGTAACGCTTTAAGCAAGTAGCATGATGTAGAGAGATAAATTCATGCAATAGAAAATAAAACCCGTCTTTTTATCCTTGATGGCAACGATGCAACATGTGCCTTGCTGCCCCTTCTGTCACTGGGAAAGGACACCGCAAGATCGAACCCAAAGCTAAACACTTCTCCCATGGCAAGAAAAACCAATCTAGTGGGCCAAACCAACTGATAATTCAAAGAGATTTGCAAAGATAACCAATCATACATAAAAGAATTCAGAGAAGATCCAAATATTATTCATAGATAGACTTGATCATAAACCCACAATTCATCGGTATCAACAAACACACCGCAAAAAGAAGATTACATCGAATAGATCTCCACAAGAGAGGGGGAGAACATTGTATTGAGATCCAAAAAGAGAGAAGAAGCCATCTAGCTACTAACTATGGACCTGAAGGTCTGAGGTAAACTACTCACACTTCATCGGAGGGGCTATGATGATGTAGAAGCCCTCCGTGATGAGAGCCCTCTCCGGTGGAGCTCCGGAACAGGCCCCAAGTGGGATCTCATGGATACAGAAAGTTGCGGCGGTGGAATTTGGTTTTCGCTCCTGTTCTGATCGTTTGGGGGTACATGGGTATATATATAGGAGGAAGGAGTACGTCGGAGGAGCTTCGAGGGGCCCACAAGGTAGGGGCGCGCCCTAGGGGGGCGACCCCCACCCTCATGACCGCCTCTCTGATGCTTTGGCGTCGGGTCCAAGTCCCCTGGATCACGTTCGATGAGAAAATCACGTTCCCGAAGATTTTATTCCGTTTGGACTCCGTTTGATATTCTGTTTCACCGAAACACTGAAATAGGCAAAAAAACAGCAATTCTGGGCTGGGCCTCCGGTTAATAGGTTAGTCCCAAAAATAATATAAAAGTGGAAAATATAGCCCAATATAGTCCAAAACCGTAGATAATATAGCATGGAGCAATAAAAAATTATAGATACGTTGGAGACGTATCAGGCATCCCCAAGCTTAATTCCTGCTCGTCCTCGAGTAGGTAAATGATAAAAAGAGAATTTTTTATGCGCAGTGCTACTTGGCATAATTTCAATGTAAAACTTCTTAATTGTGATATGAATATTCAGATTCAAAAGATTCAAGACAAAAGTTCATATTGACATAAAAATAATAATACTTCAAGCATACTAATAAAGCAATTATGTCTTCTCAAAATAACATGGCCAAAGAAAGTTATCCCTACAAAATCATATAGTCTGGCTATGCTCCATCTTCACCACACAAAGTATTTAAATCATGCACAACCCCGATGACAAGCCAAGCAATTGTTTCATACTTTAACATTTTCAAAACTTCTTCAATCCTCACGCAATACATGAGCGTGAGCCATGGATATATCACTATATGTGGAATAAAATGGTGGTTGTGGAGAAGGCAAAAAGAGGGGAAGATAGTCTCACATCAACTAGGCGTATCAACGGGCTATGGAGATTCCCATTAATAGATATCAATGTGAGTGAGTAGGGATTGCCATGCAACGGATGCACTAGAGCTATAAGTATATGAGAGCTCAATAAAAGAAACTAAGTGGGTGTGCATCCAACTTGCTTGCTCACGAAGACCTAGGGCATTTTGAGGAAGCCCATCATTGGAATATACAAGCCAAGTTCTATAATGAAAAATTCCCACTAGTATATGAAAGTGACAACATAGGAGACTCTCTATCATGAAGATCTTGGTGCTACTTTGAAGCACAAGTGTGGTAAAAGGATAGTAACATTGTCACTTCTCTCTTTTTATCTCATTTTTTTATTTAGGCCTTTTTTATGGCCTCTTTTTTGTTATTTTTTTATTTTTCGTCCGGAGACTCATCCCGACTTGTGGGGGAATCATAGTCTCCATCATCCTTTCCTCACTTGGGACAATGCTCTAAAAATGATGATCATCACACTTTTATTTTTCTTACAACTCAACAATTACAACTCGATACTTAGAACAAGATATGACTCTATATGAATGCCTCCGGCGGTGTGCCCGGATATGCAATGAATCAAGAGTGACATGTATGAAAGAATTACGAATAGTAGCTTTGCCACAAATACGATGTCCACTACATGATCATGCTAGCAATATGACAATGATGGAGCGTGTCATAATAAACAGAATGGTGGAAAGTTGCATGGCAATATATCTTGGAATGGCTATGGAAATGCCATGATAGGTAGGTATGGTGGCTGTTTTTAGGAAGATATATGGTGGGTGTATGATACCGGCAAAAAGTACGCGGTATTAGAGAGGCTAGCAATGGTGGAAGGATGGGAAAAAGTGCATATAATCCATGGACTCAACATTAGTCATAAAGAACTCATATACTTATTGCAAAAATCTAGAAGTTATCAAAGCAAAGTATTACGCACATGCTCCTACGGGGATAGATTGGTAGGAAAAGACCATCGCTCGTCCCCGACCGCCACTCATAAGGTGGACAATCAATAAACACCTCATGCTCCGACTTCGTTACATAACGGTTCACCATACATGCATTCTACGGGAATCACAAACTTCAACGCAAGTATTCTTTAAATTCACAGCTACTCAACTAGCATGACTCTAATATCATCACCTCCATATCTCAAAACAATTATCATGCTTCAATCTTTTCTTAGTATTCAACGCACTCAAAAGAAAATTTCACAAATCTTGAATACCAAGTATATTATCATTAAGCAATTTACCATGCTATTAAGACTCTCAAAATAATCTAAGTGAAGCATGAGAGATCAATAGTTTCTTTAAAACAAATCCACCACCGTGATCTAAAAGATCTAAGTGAAGCACATAGAGCAAAATTATCACGCTCAAAAGATATAAGTGAAGCACATAGAGCAAAACTACATAGCTCAAAAGATATAAGTGAAGCACAAAGAGTATTCTAACAAATTTTAATTCATAAATGCTCTCTCAAAGGTGTGTACAGCAAGGATGATTGTGGCACACTAACAAACAAATACACAAATAATACAAGACGCTCCAAGCAAAACACATATCATGTTGGTGAATAAAAATATAGCTCCAAGTAAAATACCGATGGAAGTAGACGAAAGAGGGGATGCCTTCCGGGGCATCCCCAAGCTTTGACTTTTTGGTGTCCTTGGATTATCTTGGGGGTTCCATGGGCATCCCCAAGCTTAGTCTCTTGCCACTCCTTGTTCCATAATCCATCAAAAGATTTCACCCAAAACTTAAAAACTTCACAACACAAAACTCAATAGAAATCTCGTGAGCTCCGTTAGAGAAAGAAAACATAGAACCACTTCAAGGTACTGTAATAAAATCATTCTTTATTTATATTGGTGTTAAACCTACTGTATTCCAACTTATCTATGGATTATAAACTATTTTACTAGCCATAGATTCATCAAAATAAGCAAACAACACACGAAAAACAGAATCTGTCAAAAACAGAACAGTCTGTAGTAATCTGTAACTAACGCAAACTTCTTGAACTCCAAAAAATCTACCAAAATTTGATGACCTAGACAATTTTTTTATTGATCAGCACCAATTGAAATCAGTATTTTATCACGTTTTGATGATGTTTAATAATTCGTGCACTGAACTCAAAGTTTCTGGAAATTACAGCAAGATCAAATAACTATCATCCAAGAAGATCCAATTGGTCGAGCTTGGCACAAACACTACTTAAAACACGAAAAAACAACCAAACAGAGGGTAGATGGGTTATTTATTCCTAAACAGAAGCAAAATCAAAAAACTCAAAATAAAATTGGGTTGGCTCCCAACAAGCGCTATCGTTTACCGCCCCTAGCTAGGCATAAAAGCGAGGATAGATCTTTAGGTATTGCCATCTTTGGTAGGCAATCCATAGGTAGCTCTCATGATAGTTTCATATGGTAATCTTATTTTATTTCTAGGAAAGTGTTCCATGCCTTTATTTAATGGAAATTGAAATCTAATATTCCCTTCCTTCATATCAATAATCGCACCAACCGTTCTAAGGAAAGGTCTACCAAGAATAATGGGGCAAGAAGGATTGCAATATATATCAAGAACGATAAAATCTACGGGCACATAATTCCTATTTGCAACAATAAGAACATCATTAATTCTTCCCATAGGTTTTTTAATAGTGGAATCCACAAGATGCAAGTTTAGAGAGCAATCCTCAAAGTCATGGAAATCTAGCAAGTCACGCAAAGTTTTGGGGATAGCGGAGACACTAGCACCGAAATCACACAAAGCATAACACTCATGATCTTTAATTTTAATTATAATGGTTGGTTAACACTCATCATAGAGTTTTCTAGGGATAGAAACTTTCAACTCAAGTTTTTCTTCATAGGATTGCATCAAAGCATCAACAATATGTTCGGTAAAGGCTTTCTTTTGACTATAAGCATGAGGAGAATTTAGCACGGATTGCAACAAGGAAATACAATCAATTAAAGAGCAACTTTCATAATTAAATTCCTTGAAATCCCATATAGTGGGTTTAGCAATATCTAGGTTTTTATTTCTTTCAATCCCACTTTCATCAATTTCATCATAAAGATCTAAATACTCTGAATTTTTGGAACGCATTCTAGGTGAAGAAAGATCATATTCAGCTTCATCAAGATTTATATTGCAAAACAAATATTTGATAGGGGACGCATCAATAACTTTTAGATCTTCATCTTGATTTTCATAGGAATTGGAAGAACACGCTTTAATAAAGGCATCTTTGGAAGCACGCATCCTAGCGGTTCTTTCCTTGCACTCATCAATGGAAATTCTCATGGCTTTGAGAGACTCATTGATATCATGCTTAGGAGGAATAGATCTAAGCTTTAAAGAATCAACCTCAAGAGAAATTCTATCAACGTTCCTAGCCAAATCATCAACTTTAAGCAATTTCTCTTTAAGCAAAGCATTAAAATTCTTTTGTGAATTCATAAACTCTTTGACACTATTCTCAAATTCAGAGGGAATCTTATTATAATTTCAATAAGAGTTGTTGTAGGAATTTCCATAATTATTAGAAGGATTACTAGGATAAGGCCTATGATTAAAATTCTCTCTATACGCGTTGTTACCAAAATTATTCCTACCAACAAAATTCACATCCATAGATTCATTATTATTCTCAATCAAAGTAGACAAGGGCATATCATTAGGATCAGAAGAAACACTCTTAGTAGAAAATAATTTCATAAGTTCATCCATCTTTCCACTCAAAACATTGATTTCTTCTATCGCATGCACTTTTTTATTAGTAGATCTTTAAGTGTGCCATTGAGAATAATTAATCATAATATTATCTAGGAGTTTAGTAGCATCTCCCAAAGTGACTTCCATAAAAGTGCCTATCGTGGCCGAATCTAAAAGATTTCTAGAAGCAAAATTCAATCCGGCATAAAACTTTTGTATAATCATCCACAAATTCAAACCATGAGTAGGACAATTACGTAGCATTAATTTCATTCTCTCCCAAGCTTGTGCAACATGTTCATGATCAAGTTGCTTAAAATTCATAATGTCGTTTCTAAGAGCGATGATCTTAGCGGGAGGAAAATCCTTAGAGATAAAAGCATCTTTGCACTTGTTCCAAGAATCAATCCTATTTTTAGGCAAAGACGAAAACCAAGCTTTAGCACGATCTCTAAGCGAAAAAGGAAATAGCTTCAATTTAACGACATCATTATTGACATCTTTGTTCTTTTGCATATCACATAAATCAACGAAGCTATTAAGATGAGTAGCGACATCTTCACTAGGAAGGCTAGCGAATTGATCTTTCATAACAAGATTCAACAAAGCAGTATTGATTTCACAAGATTCATTATTGGCAAGAGGAGCAATCGGAGTCATAAGGAAATCATTATTATTGGTATTGGTGAAGTCACACAATTTGGTAGTATCTTGAGCCATCGCGACAAGCAAGCAATCCAACACACGAGCAAACAAAAGGCAAGCGAGAAAAGGCAAACGGGAAAAGAGAAGGAGAAGGAGATTGGGAAAGAGAGGGTGAATAAAACGGCAAGGGTGAAGTGGGGGAGAGGAAAACGAGAGGCAAATGGCAACTAATGTAATGCAAGAGATAGGGATTGTGATGGGTACTTGGTATGTTGACTTTTTGCGTAGACTCCCCCGCAACGACGCCAGAAATTCTTCTTGCTACCTCTTGAGCTTGCGTTGGTTTTCCCCGAAGAGGAGAGGATGATGCAGCAGAGTAGTGTAAGTATTTCCCTCTGTTTTTGAGAACCAAGGTATCAATCCAGTAGGAGGCCACGCTCAAGTCCCTCGTACCTGCACAAAACGATAGCTACTCGCAACCAACGCGATTAGGGGTTGTCAATCCCTTCACTGTCACTTACGAGAGTGAAAATTGATAGATAATATTTTTGGTATTTTTGGTATAAAGATGCAAAGTGAAAAGTAAAAGGCAAAGTAAAAAGCAAAGCAAGATTAAAGTGATGGAGATTGATATGATGAGAATAGACCCGGGGGCCATAGGTTTCACTAGTGGCTTCTCTCAAGAGCATAGGTATTCTACGGTGGGTGAACAAATTACTGTTGAGTAATTGACATAACTGAGCATAGTTATGAGACTATCTAAGGTACGATCATGTATATAGGCATCACGACTGTGACAAGTAGACCGACTCCTGCCTACATCTACTACTATTACTCCACTCATCTAACGCTATCCAGCGTGCATCTAGAGTATTAAGTTAAAAATAGAGTAATGCTTTAAGCAAGATGACATGATGTAGAGAGATAAATTCATGCAATATGAAATAAACCCCATCTTGTTATCCTCGATGGCAACGATTCAATATGTGCCTTGCTGCCCCTTCTGTGACTGGGAAAGGACACCGCAAGATCGAACCCAAAGCTAAACACTTCTCCCATGGCAAGAAAAACCAATCTAGTAGGCCAAACCAAACTGATAATTCGAAGAGACTTGCAAAGATAACCAATCATACATAAAATAATTCAGGGAAGATTCAAATATTATTCATAGATAGTCTTGATCATAAACCCAGAATTCATCGGTCTCAACAAACACACCGCAAAAAGAAGATTACGTCGAATAGATCTCCACAAGAGAGGGGGAGAACATTGTATTGAGATCCAGAAAGAGAGAAGAAGCCATCTAGCTACTAACTATGGACCCGAAGGTCTGAGGTAAACTACTCACACTTCATCGGAGGGGCAATGATGATGTAGAAGCCCTCCGTGATGACGGCCCTCTCCGGCGGAGCTTCGGAATAGGCCCCAAGATGGGATCTCGTGGATACAGAAAGTTGCGGCAGTGGAATTAGGTTTTTGGCTCCTGTTCTGATCGTTTGGGGGTACGTAGGTATATATAGGAGGAAGGAGTACGTCGGAAGAGCTTCGAGGGGCCCATGAGGCAGGGGGCACGCCCTAAGGGGGGGCGCGGCCCCCACCCTCGTGAACGCCACTCTGATGCCTTGGCGTAGGGTCCAATTCCGTAGATCATGTTCGGTGAGAAAATCACGTTCCCGAAGATTTTATTCCATTTGGACTCCGTTTGATATTCTGTTTCTCCGAAACACTAAATAGGCAAAAAACAACAATTTTGGGTTGGGCCTCCGGTTTATAGGTTAGTCCCAAAAATAATATAAAAGTAGAAAATAAAGCCCAATATAGTCCAAAACAATAGATAATATAGCATGGAGCAATCAAAAATTATAGATACGTTGGAGACGTATCACCTGTTCGACTGGCTCCGCAGAGACTGCATCTGAGTGCGACAGCAGTGATCCCGCGGCGGAGGTTCTAATGGTCGATGGACCTCGCAGTCCTCCCGGCTTCCCCCGCATCGGCGGTGGCGACGGTGGAGGCAATCCGTCGCATGCCCACGGGGAGTATCTCCCCGAGCCCCTCTCTTCAGAGCAGAGGGAAGAACGTCGCCGCCGGAACATGGATGCACTTCACACTCATATCGTTGGAGAAACCCCTGAGGCCCGGGCCTTGGAGGACGCGTGTCTGGCCAACCTGGCTGAGCGCACTCGACTGGAGAACCGCCAGCGTGCACTCGACGAGCGTGCGCGTCAGCGGGTTCTAGAATCCAGTCGACGTCAACTCTTTCCACCTCCGACTCAGGTATATCGAACTCCGATCCAGAATCTTACAGCTGCAGCTCGAATAGCAGAGTCCATTCAGCCCTCCCAGTCGGAAGCTGGCAGAGGCTTAATGCAGATAAGAGCTCTACTCCGGGCAGCGGGAGAACGGAACACAGCTGTGTCACAGTCGTGGAATAGGATCCATAGCAGGTCCGTTATGGCGGATACAGTTCAGCCGGCTCACAGCCCAAGATCGCCCCCGAGGCGTGAGGAACGTGGAGACCGACGCAATCAGTACAGAAATCGTGAGCAGTATGATCACTGACTCGATCACGACGATCGTCCTCGAGTGCCCACGCCTCCCCCAAGGAGTGGGTCATACATGCCTCGACAACATGATGACAGGCGCCCTCACAGCGGTGGGCGAAGAATTCCAGTCGACCCCAGGGAACCAGGCTTTGATGCGAGATCTATTCTCGTCCGAGGTTTGGTCGACAGAAACAGAGCTCATAGAGAAGGCCATGATAGAGATTTACCAGCAAGCAGCAGAGTGCGTGTCTCAGGTCTAGAGTGCTTCAGCAGAGCCATCAGGGCCGCAGTGATTCCTCCCAACTTCAGGTTGTCGACTGGAGTCAGTAAGTTCACTCGGGAGTCCAAGCCTGACACTTCGCTTGAGGACTACCGAGTGGCTGTACAGATTGGCGGCGGCAATGATGAAGTGGCCATGAAACACCTTCCTTTGATGTTGGAAGGCTCGGCCAGAGCATGGCTGAATCAATTAGCGCCCAGCAGCATTTACAGTTGGGAATATCTTGCCCGAGTGTTTGTCAGAACTTTTGAAGGAACATGCAAGCAGCCAGCAGGGTTGACAGAGCTGCAATCTTGTGTGCAGAAGCCGAATGAAACTTTGAGGGACTATATCAAGAGATGGATCACGTTGCATCACACTGTGGAGAATGTGTCTGATCACCAAGCAGTTTGTGCCTTCAAGGAAGGCGTCAAATATCGAGAGTTAAATCTGAAGTTCGGTCGGACCGGTGATATGTCTCTGAGTTGGATGATGGAGATTGCCACCAAGTATGCCAATGGTGAAGAAGAAGATCGGCTCCGGAGCACCAAGCACAAAATGGTCGCCCATGAAACCGTAGGAGGAAACTCCAGTCGAAGCAGAAGCGCAAAGCCAAGCCAGCTGCTCCTGGGGAAACCTTAGCCGTGACTCAGAGAAAATTCAAGGGGAAGCCTAAAGGGCCATGGAACCCTAAGAAAATAAAAGATCAAGATGGAAATGATGTGCTGGATTTGCCATGCCACATCCACACAAAGAAAGATGAAGAGGGCAAAATCATTTACCCGAAGCATACCACTCGGCAGTGTCGACTCCTGATCCAGCAATTCCGAGAGAAACAACCCAAGGAGAAGGAAAAAGAGGCAGACAAAGTTGAGGACAAGGAGAAAAGTGATGATGGTTACCCTCACGTCAATTCCACTCTGATGATTTTTGCTGATGTTGAGAGCAAAAGTCGACTGAAAGTCATCAACAGAGAGGTGAACATGGTCGCTCCGGCGACACCCAGTTATTTGAAATGGTCTTAGACTGCTATCACATTCGACTAGTCCGATCACCCAACACACATAGCCACCCCTGGGAGGCAAGCATTGGTGGTCGACCCAGTCGTCGAGGGCACTCGACTGACTAAAGTCCTGATGGATGGTGGCAGTGGCCTGAATATTCTGTATGCAGAGGCGCTGAAAGGGATGAGCATTCCGATGTCCAGACTCAGTGAAAGCAACATGAGTTTCCACGAAGTAAATCTAGGCAAGAAGGCTGAATCACCCAGCCAGATTTCTCTTGACGTGGTTTTCGGTGATTCCAAGAATTACCGCAAAGAAAAGTTGACATTTGAATTTGTGGATTTCCAGAGTGCTTATCACGCCATTTTGGGCAGGCCAGCTTATGCACGTTTTATGGCTCGACCATGCTATGTGTACCTCAAATTGAAGATGCCTGGTCCTAAGGGCATGATCACTATCACTAGCAATAGAAAGAAGGCAGAAGAGCGCTTCCAGAAAGGCTCGAAGATTGCCGATGCGCAGATGGCAATCATAGAATTGCAGGAGTATCAGAAAAATGCAGATCCGAGTGATTTGCTGCGAGCTAGGAAGCCTGCAACGGATTCAGCATTCCAGTCGTCCGGTGAGACGAAACCGATTCATATCCACCCGACTGACAGCAATGCTGCTCCGACCCACATTTCAACAACACTCGACTCCAAATAGGAAGAAGCGCTCACCCAGTTCCTCCGTGAGAACTGGGACATCTTTGCATGGAAACCCTCTGACATGCCAGGTGTTCCCAGGGGACTGGCTGAGCATCGTTTGCGAGTCGACCCAAAAGCAAAACTGGTCAAAGAGCATCTTCGACGGTTCGCCGTACAGAAGAGAAAGGCAATCGGTGAAGAAGTGGCTCGGCTCTTGGCAGCTGAGTTTATTCGAGAGATTTACCACTCCGAGTGGTTAGCTAATGTTGTCATGGTCCCTAAGAAGGACGACTCACTTCGCATGTGCATTGACTTCAAGCATATTAATCGGGCCTGCCCGAAGGATCACTTCCCTCTCTCTCGCATCGATCAAATAGTCGACTCGACTGCGGGATGTGAGCTTTTGTCCTTTTTGGAGGCTTATTCCGGGTATCATCAGATCCGTCTGTATGGACCCGATAAGATTAAAACAACTTTCATCACTCCATTCGGGTGCTTCTGTTATGTCACCATGCCGTTCGGCCTGAAGAACGCTGGAGCCACATTCATGCGGATGATTCAGAAGTGTTTACTCACTCAAATCAGTCGGAATGTGGAAGCATACATGGACGACATCATGGTCAAGTCACGTAAAGGTTCCGACCTACTGGCTGACCTTGCCGAAACCTTTGCCAACCTCAGAAGGTACGATATCAACCTTAATACATCAATGTGCACATTTGGAGTTCCAGGAGGAAAATTACTCGGCTTTCTCGTTTCCGAACGAGGGATCGACGCTAACCCTGAGAAAGTGGGTGCCATACTCCGGATGAAATGCCCCGTGCGTGTGCATGATGTCCAGAAGCTTACTGGTTTCTTGGCCGCCTTAAGTCGATTCATTTCTTGACTCAGTGAGAAGGCATTGCAGCGTTTGCAGAGCTGAAAGCTCTGCTTTCCACCCAGCCGGTGCTTGCTGCTCCAGTCAGAAAAGAGCCGTTACTGCTTTATATTGTAGCCACTGGACTGGTCGTCAGTACAGTACTTACGGTCGAGCGGGAAGAAGAAGGAAAATCATATAAAGTTCAGCAACCAGTGTATTATGTTTCTGAAGTTTTGACTCCATCAAAGCAAAGATATCCTCATTATCATAAGCTTGTTTATGGGATTGATATGACCACGAAGAAGGTTGCACATTACTTCTCTGATCACTCAATTACAGTCATCAGCGACGCTCCATTGTCAGAGATTCTGCACAACAGAGACACAACTGGTCCAGTGGCAAAGTGGGCGATTGAACTCCTTCCCTTAGATATCAAGTTTGAGGCAAAGAAAGCTATCAAGTACCAAGCAATAGCATATTTCCTCGCCGAGTGGATTGAACAACACCTGCCGACTCAAGTTCACTCAGAGCACTAGACCATCACTAGTAGAAAAGGGGGCTATGGTCCAGGCGGGTCAACCCATTAGTCCCGATTCAATCTAGAACCGGGACCAATGGGGGCATTGGACTCGGTTCGTGAGCCTAGGGGGCCGGCCGGGCCACATGGGCCATTGGTCCCGGTTCGTCTGGACCTTTTGGTCCCGGTTGGTGGGTCGAACCAGGACCAATGGGCCTGGCTCCTGGCCCTCCACCATTGGTCCCGGTTGGTGGCCTGAACCGAGACCAAAGGCTCCCATTTAGTCCCGGTTCATGCCACGAACCGGGACTAAATGGTCGGTCCTCGTTGCGATTCATAGTTTAGTCCCACCTCGCCAACCGAAGGGCGCCCACACTGGTTTATAAGCCCGTCCCTCTATGCATTGTTGAGCTCCTCTCAAAATGAAAATAGATGCCCCTATACAGGAAATTTGACCTAAATTCATAATGAATTTCTCTGGAATTCATGGAAATTGATTATGAATTTAGGTTGAATTTTCTCTATAGGCGCATCTATGTTCATTTTTTTAGTAATTTTAATCACAAACTTGAGATTCACACAAATTTCAAAGAATTCAAATTATAACTATTCTAATTTGAAAACTAGAATCACTAACAGAAAGTTTATAATTTTTGGTATCTCTGTGCAGAAAGATTGTACATAGTAAATATAATACACAAAGTGTTTTCACACAAATTTAGTAAACTAGTGATTCATAAACTAGTGATTCACACAAATTTTAAAAAATTCAAATTTAAACTATTCAAATTTTAAAGCTAATGGCACTAACAGAAAGTTTATAATTTTTGTGACCTAAAAGAAAAAAGAAATCACTAAAACAGTATAAGTATTTAGTTCTAAGTAGAAATGAAAAACTAATGGCACTAGTAAAGTTAATCACAAACTTGAGATTCACACAAATTTCAAAGAATTCAAATTATAACTATTCTAATTTGAAAACTAATGGCACTAACAGAAAGTTTATAATTTTTGTGACCTAAAAGAAAAAAAGAAATCACTAAGAAACTATAAGTATTTAGTTCTAAGTAGAAATGAGAAAATAATGGCACTAGTAAAGTTAATCACAAACTTGAGATTCACACAAATTTCAAAGAATTCAAATTTTAACTATTCTAATTTGAAAACTAATGGCACTAACAGAAAGTTTATAATTTTTGTGACCTAAAAGAAAAAAGAAATCACTAAAAAACAATAAGTATTTAGTTCTAAGTAGAAATGAAAAAATAAATAGGAAAAAAGAAAAAAAAAGATGCCACCTACTGGGCCACCACGGCCTGAATACGACTAGAAGCCCATCCATGGGCCAGGATTCAGGCCCGCAGAAGGCCCAACAGGCCCACAAGCATAACGGTGTGAGATTAGGCCCATAGGCCTGTAGTTCTAAGGAGTTCGATGGAGATGGCGAGGCAGCGCTTATAAACAGGTGTGGCCACTCCTCAGCTAGCGAGGTGGGACTAAACATCCCACCGCACCGCGGCTTTGGCAGGTGCAAGATATTGGTCCCGGTTGGTGCCACGAACCGGGACCAATGCATACCTTTGGTCCCGGTTCGTGGCACCAACCGGGACCAATGCCTCCCTTTAGTCCCGGTTGGTGCCACCAACCGGGACCAAAGGCCTCCGCTTCCCGCCCTTTGGGCTGCCGAAAAGTGGCCTTTGGTCCCGGTTGGTGGCACCAACCGGGACTAAAGAGAGGCATTCGTCCCGGTTTCTATCACGAACCAGGACCAATGCTTCGTCTGTATAAGTAGCACTTGTGAAATTTTCATTCAGTTCGTTCTTCCCCGCCCGATCGACGACGCCGCCAGGTTGCGCCTCGTCATCGCCGTCGTTGCCGCGCGCCGTCCCGCGCCACTCTGACGCCGTCCCGCGCCGCCCCGCGCCACCCCGACGTGGTCGCCCTCTCTGCCCCGACCTCACCGTCGCCGCCCGATCTGCCGCGCCTCGTCGTCGCCGCCCAGTGAGCACCGGCCCCTCCCTTCCCCCACGCCGCTGCCCCTGCCTTCTCTGCTTGCCGCGCGCCGTCGCCACCGCCCCGGCCTGCTCTGCATTGCCGCGCGCCGCCGCTGCCGCCCCGGCCTGCTCGATCTCTGTTTTTTTCATATATATTTTGGATGATCCACCGCCACGACATGTATATATGGATGTTGTATGTATATGTATATATGTGCAGATGTATGTATGATCCATTGATATGTATGAATTGATGTATGATTTTTTTGTTCATAGAATTATTTTTTCAATTTATGTATATATATGTTCATATGTATATATGTGCATATTCAGAAAAAAATTGTGTTGCAAAAGTTACATTTAAGGTTAGTTGATTTAATGCACTTGAGGTTATTAGTTCTACACTGTTAGTGCATTTTAGGATAGTACATTCTAGGTTAATTAGTGCTTTGAACTAGTTTAATTAGTAGTTGAATTAGTTAATTTAATAAGTACTACTTTATTTTACTATATATACAAGTAGTTTGTTTTTAGTTAGTACTACTTTGTTTTATTTATAGTAATTAACTACTTATATTATTAGTAGTTGAACTGGTTGATTTAAGAAAACTAGTTTATTTACTATATATAGAAATAGTTTATTTTTAGCAAGAAAATTAATAGAACTAGTTTATTTTTTTAGTTGAAGCAATTATTCCCGCATCGACGTGGACGATGCCTATCCCGCATCCTCGTCGTCGAGTCGGCGGAGGACGACACCTGCTTGACCAGATGGGCCATGTCCGGGACTGGGCTCCGCTGGGGTGGTACAGGGAGGCGCTACCTTCCGGGGGGCGTAGCTTGGTGAGGAGCCAGCCCGTCGTTGACCCGATCCTTGTTTGGTGGCGGTCGCATGGGCCAGTGACGGTGCCGAGGCTTCCGGACACCGCAGAGGTGGTACGTCACCGTGTCAGCGAGGAGGACGAGCACGTCCGTCGCTACATGGTTGCGTTGGAGGGCAGGTTCGAGAATACCTGGCAGGTTCTTCAGGGATCTCACTGGAGCTATGATCATGTGATGGTTCCTTCCCTTTGGGTGTCCACCTCCCGCGCCGATACCCGTCGGGCGCTACGGTTCTAGCTGTACTGGCGATATGTATGATATATAGTATTCAACGTGTATTAGTGATAATATTCGATGTACGGACACATGGAGATGATGTAGTTTTTCTTATAATTGAAGGCATCCTAATTTGAATAATACTTTATTTTGCGATTTGATTTTCCTTATTGAATGCTCAAATTGGAGAGCACTATATGCAAGGCATATGCATATGATTAGTTGAATAATAATGATCTAATTTAGTCTTTGAATTATGAACGTATAGGAAATGTCATCATCGGACGACGAAAGGCTCCCGGGGGAGTGCGATTGGTGCCACGACGATCGAGGTGAGTGCGACAGGCCTCACCTGGACGATGGTCGGCGCTTCAACATTAAGCTCGAGGAGACCTTCGAAGTTGAAATGGTACGCAACGACGACAAGTGTTTTTTTCATAATTAAGCATGACTTCAACTATTTCAACGTGTAATTTTCATCTTTTACAATTCAAGTATAGTTGATCCCATGCCATGCAAGACGCTATGTCTTGGAGAGGATGGATTTTGAAGACCATGAAAATTTTGAAACGAAGAAAATTCACCTAAGGACCCATCATGATGTGGATTTTGAAGTAAAGTTGTATAATGCTGAGAGCGTAACCCATTTTGGTTGCAAAAATTGGGAAGCATTTTGCAAATTGTAGGGTTTTGATGAGGGTATGCTTGTCACCATGGATCTTGGTGATCCTGAAATCGAGCAAGACAATATGGACATTTGGGTCCTTGTTGATACTCCTCCAGTTCTACCGCTATGTGAGTTTCTCAAACATAGTTAATTATTAACTAATTTATATTGTTCATTTCAAAATAGTTGACAACTTATTTCCATTGACAACTTATTTTGAAGTATCAAAGAATGTGCAGAAGATGGTAGATAGAACTTACTACACCGATGGCTCTGAGTTAACTTACAAGGAGAAAACTCATCTGGTTGGATTTTGTAATTATCTTGAGAATTACAATATCTACAATCGAACTCCTCAACATTATGGTCAATACGTGCCACTAGTGCACGTGTTGAACTACGGTAACTACCATGGAGATACCCTGGTAAGATTTTTTACTATTACGACATCCGTGCATCTTTTTGCATACTTCTAAAACTAGTACATCATTGCTAACTACGAAGTTATTACTATGTTTTTCAACAGAGAATCCTAGAGGATTGTGTGCCTCATTTGATGTATCATAATGGCGGCATCCTTCGTGTTTTGAACATATATCCAGGTCATCCTACGAATCTCAACTGTCCATACCGGATTTCAAAAAGAAGTGGAGACATGACAATCAAAGGATGGAAAAAATGTATGGAGAGTTGTAATGAGCTTCTTAGAAACAAAAGGAAGCGAGGCGCAAGAATTGGAGACAGGATGATCTCCATTCTTCATAATGGAGAGTCAGGGTCTATATTGTTTTATGCTATTTTACCTTAAGTGTGTTTAGGTCCTACCTGATACTGATGATCATGTGCTAAGAACAATTATGTAGGGTTGGGTTCGATGACTATGAGGATGATGATCGTATGACTTATTATTAATAACGAGTAGAAGTTGTATGATGATGCTTGATTAATTAGTAGGACTTGTTATTATATATGATGATGTACGTATGATGCGAGCATGCATGAGTTATTATATATATATCTGCGGGTGAAATGAACATAGCAGTAGCGTAGGTAAACCAAGGATGAAGATATAAGAGAGGACACTTCTCTCTATTAGCTAGCTAATAACAACCTAAAAATAACCCCCTAAACCCCTAAAACAGCCACTTTTAAAAAAAAAAAACCTCAGCTCTAGCCAGCTGCTGACGCGTGGAAGCCTTTTGGTCCCGGTTTATGTCATTAACCGGGACCAAAGGCCCCCCTGCCTGGGCTGCCGGCAGCGGCCACGTGGAGGCCCATCTGTCCCGGTTCTGTTTTGAACCGGGACTAAAGGGTGAGGGTATTAGTAACGACCCTTTAGTCCCGGTTCAGGAACCGGGACTAAAGTCCCTTATGAACCGGGACAAAAGGTCGGTTTTCTAATAGTGCATGTTTTTTGATGGTTCCAAGATGTTAAATGGTTCTGGTGCTAGGGTGGTACTGGTATCCCCCCGAGGAGACAAGCTCAGATACGTCCTCCAGATTCACTTTGATTCCTCCAATAACGAAGCAGAATACGAAGCACTCTTATATGGGTTACGTATGGCCATTTCACTCGGTGTCCGTCGCCTCATGGTTTACGGCGACTCAGATTTGGTGGTCAATCAAGTGATGAAGGAGTGGGATGTTAGAAGCCCAACTATGACTGGTTACTGCAATGCAGTGATGAAGTTGGAAAAGAAGTTTGAGGGGTTAGAGCTCCATCATATACCCCGACTGAAAAATCAAGCAGCCGATGACTTGGCAAAGATAGGTTCCAAGAGAGAAGCCATTCCCAGCAATGTATTTTTGGAACACATTCACACACCATCAGTTCAGGAAGATCCTTTCACTGAAGAACCCCCGCAGCCTAAGAGCGCCACAGATCCGACTGTAATCGAAGTCCCAGCCATGGTCGACCTAATCATGGAGGTTCTGGTCATCACGCCCGACTAGACAGTGCCATACATTGCGTACATCCTTAGGAAAGAACTCCCACAGGATGAAGAACAAGCTCGACAAATCGTCCGTCGATCCAAAGCCTTTACTGTGATAAGAGGCCAACTGTTCAGGGAAAGCGCGACTGGAGTCAGTCAGAAATGCATAACGCCAGAAGAAGGTCGAATGATCCTCAACGGCATCCACTCGGGGACCTACGGTCACCATGTGTCCTCTCGGGCCATTGTGGCTAAAGCATACCGAGCAGGATTTTATTGGCCGTGAGCAAATGAAATGGCGAAAGATATAGTCGACATATGTGAAGGCTGCCAGTTTTACTCTGAAATGTCTCACAAGCCAGCGTCAGCCCTGAAGACCACCCCCCTCGTCTGGCCCTTTGCTGTTTGGGGGTTAGATATGGTTGGACCACTGAGAACCGGTAGGAGCGGCTTCACTCATGTGGTTGTGGCAGTCGACAAGTTTACCAAATGGATTGAAGCTAAACCTATCAAGAATCTTGAAGCCAGCACCGCTGTCAGTTTCATCAGGGAATTGCCATTCAGATATGGAGTTCCACACATCATCATCACTAACAACGGGTCGAACTTCGATTCTAATGAATTCAAAGTTTTCTGCGCTTCTCAAGGCACACGAGTCGACTATGCTTCGATCGCTCACCCGCAGTCGAATGGACAAGCAGAAAGAGCAAACGGCCTAATTCTCAAGGGATTGAAACCCCGACTGATGCGTGATCTCAAACACGCAGCAGGCGCCTGGGTCGATGAACTTCCATCGGTTCGTTGGGGTTTGAGGACAACTCCCAATCGGTCGATTGGACGAACTCCTTTCTTTTTGGTCTACGGAGTTGAAGCTGTTCTGCCAAGTGACCTGCTCCACAACGCACCCCGAGTCGAGCTCTTCTCTGAAGAGGAAGGAGAACAGGCCCGGCAGGATTCAGTGGATCTCTTAGAGGAGGAAAGAGAGATGGCCTTGATCCGGTCGACCATTTATCAGCAAGACTTGCGTCGATTCCATGCCAGAAATGTGAGGGGTCGAGCCTTTCAAGAGGGAGACTTGGATCTTCGAGTGGATCAACAGAAGCCACACAAACTCACTCCTGCTTGGGAAGGTCCCTTCATTATCACCAGAGTTCTCCACAATGGAGCTTCCCATCTTTACAATGTCAAACATGAGAAAGACGAGCCACGAGCTTGGAACGCGGAGCTGCTCCGCCCCTTTTACACTTAAGTATTCACTCGGATGAGATGTAATAAGAAATACCTTTGTAGTTTATTTATCAAAGACAAGAGCTTTATATTATTCCTCAACGATTGTTGTTGCTTTTGTTTGGGTTTGAAATCCCCAGTGGGTGACTTAGCTATGAATCCGTTTCGCCTAAGTTTCAAAAATCCTACCGAGTGGTAAGCCAGCCTTCCACTCGGAGGCTTATCTGCGAATCCGTTTCGCCTTAGTTTGAAAAATCCTACCGAGTGGTAAGCAAGCCTTCCAATCGGGGGCTTAGCTGCAGTCCAGTACTCGCCTAAGTTTGAAAAATCCTACCGAGTGGTAAGCAAGCCTTCCACTCGGGAGCTTAGCTGCAGTCCAGTACTCGCCTAAGTTTGAAAAATCCTACCGAGTGGTAAGCAAGCCTCCCACTCGGGGGCTTAGTTGCAGTCCAATACTCGCCAAAGTTTGAAAAATCCTACCGAGTGGTAAGCAAGCCTTCCACTCGGGGGCTTAGCTGCACTCCAGTACTCGCCTAAGTTTGAAAAATCCTACCGAGTGGTAAGCAAGCCTTCCACTCAGGGGCTTAGGTGCAGTCCAGTACTCGCCTAAGTTTGAAAAATCCTACCGAGTGTTAAGCAAGCCTTCCACTCGGGGGCTTAGCGGCAGTCCAGTACTCGCCTAAGTTTGAAAAATCCTACCGAGTGGTAAGCAAGCCTTCCACTCGGAGGCTTAGCTGCAGTCTAGTACTCGCCTAAATTTGAAAAATCCTACCGAGTGGAGAGCAACCCTTCCACTCGGGGGCTTAGCTGCAGTCCAGTACTCGCCTAAGTTTGAAAAATCCTACCGAGTGGAGAGCAACCCTTCTACTCACGGGCTTAGCAGCAGTCCAGTACCCGCCTAAGTCTGAAAAGTCCTACCGAGTGGAGAGCAACCCTTCCACTCGGGGATTTAGCTGCAGTCCAGTACTCGCCTAAGTTTGAAAAATCCTACCGAGTGGTAAGCAAGCCTTCCACTCGGGGGCTGAGCTGCAGTCGAGTACTCGCCTAAGTTTGAAAAATCCTACCGAGTGGTAAGAAAGCCTTCCACTCGGAGGCTTAGCTACATTCCAGTACTCGCCTAAGTTTGAAAAATCCTACCGAGTGGAGAGCAACCCTTCCACTCGGGGGCTTAGCTACAGTCCAGTACGCGCCTAAGTTTGAAAAATCCTACCGAGTGGAGAGTGACCCTTCCACTCGGGGGCTTAGCGGAAGTACAGTACCCGCCTAAGTTTGAAAAGTCCTACCGAGTGGAGAGCAACCCTTCCACTCGGGGGCTTAGCTGCAGTCCAGTACTCGCCTAAGTTTGAAAAATCCTACCGAGTGGTAAGCAAGCCTTCCACTCGGGGGCTTAGCTGCAGTCCAGTACTCACCTAAGTTTGAAAAATCCTACCGAGTGGTAAGCAAGCCTTCCACTCGGAGGCTTAGCTGCAGTCTAGTACTCGCCTAAATTTGAAAAATCCTACCGAGTGGAGAGCAACCCTTCCACTCGGGGGCTTAGCTGCAGTCCAGTACTCGCCTAAGTTTGAAAAATCCTACCGAGTGGAGAGCAACCCTTCTACTCACGGGCTTAGCAGCAGTCCAGTACCCGCCTAAGTCTGAAAAGTCCTACCGAGTGGAGAGCAACCCTTCCACTCGGGGATTTAGCTGCAGTCCAGTACACGCCTAAGTTTGAAAAATCCTACCGAGTGGTAAGCAAGCCTTCCACTCGGGGGCTGAGCTGCAGTCCAGTACTCGCCTAAGTTTGAAAAATCCTACCGAGTGGTAAGAAAGCCTTCCACTCGGAGGCTTAGCTACAGTCCAGTACTCGCCTAAGTTTGAAAAATCCTACCGAGTGGAGAGCAACCCTTCCACTCGGGGGCTTAGCTACAGTCCAGTACGCGCCTAAGTTTGAAAAATCCTACCGAGTGGAGAGTGACCCTTCCACTCGGGGGCTTAGCGGAAGTACAGTACCCGCCTAAGTTTGAAAAGTCCTACCGAGTGGAGAGCAACCCTTCCACTCGGGGGCTTAGCTGCAGTCCAGTACTCGCCTAAGTTTGAAAAATCCTACCGAGTGGTAAGCAAGCCTTCCACTCGAGGGCTTAGCTGCAGTCCAGTACTCACCTAAGTTTGAAAAATCCTACCGAGTGGAGAGCAACCCTTCCACTCGGGGGCTTAGCTGCAGTCCAGTACTCGCCTAAGTTTGCAAAATCCTACCGAGTGGAGAGCAACCCTTCCACTCGGGGGCTTAGCTGGAGTCAAGTACTCGCCTAAGTTTGAAAATCGTACCGAGTGGTAAGCAAGCCTTCCACTCGGGGGCTTAGTTGCAGTCCAGTACTCGCCGAAGTTTGAAAAATCCTACCGAGTGGTAAGCAAGCCTTCCACTCGGGGGCTTAGCTGCAGTCCAGTATTCGCCTAAGTTTGAAAAATCCTACCGAGAGGTAAGCAAGCCTTCCACTCAGAGGCTTAGCAGCAGTTCAGTACTCGCCTAATTTGGAAAAATCCTACCGAGTGGAGAGCAACCCTTCCACTCGGGGGCTTAGCTATAGACTAGTACTCGCCCAAGTTTAAAAAATCCTACCGAGTGGAGAGCAACCCTTCCACTCGGGGGCTTAGCTGCAGTCCAGTACTCGCCTAAGTTTGAAAAATCCAACCGAGTGGAGAGTAACCCTTCCACTCGGGGGCTTAGCTGTAGTCCAGTACTCGCCTAAGTTTGAAAAATCTTACCAAGTGGAGAGCAACCCTCCCACTCGGGGGCTTAGCTGCAGTCCAGTACTCGCCTAAGTTTGAAAAATCCTACCGAGTGGAGAGCAACCCTCCCACACGGGGGCTTAGCTGCAGTCCAGTACTCGCCAAATTTGAAAAGTCCTACCGAGTGGAGAGAAACCCTTCCACTCGGGGGCTTAGCTATAGTCTAGTACTCGCCTAAGTTTGAAAAATCCTACCGAGTGGAGAGCAAACCTTCCACTCAGGAGCTTAGATGCAGTCCAGTACTCGCCTAAGTTTGAAAAATCCTACCAAGTGGTGAGCAACCCTCCCACTCCGAGGCTTAGCTGCAGTTCGGTACTCGCCTAAGTTTGAAATAGATCCCGTTCCGCAAGGACGACGAGGAGCAGGTCGACTGCAACCTTCTCCTTCGGAGCTGCGCCACAAGTATAACGTGCGCTCCATCCTGATCCGCAAGGACGACGAGGTGCAGGTCGACTGCAACCTTCTCCTTCGGAGCTGCGCCACAAGTATAACATGCGCTCCATCTCGATCTGCAAGGACGACGAGGTGCAGGTCGACTGCAACCTTCTCCTTAGGAGTTGCGCCACAAGTATAACGTGCACTCCATCCCGATCCGCAAGGACGACGAGGTGCAAGTCGACTGCAACCTTCTCCTTCGGAGCTGCGCCACAAGTATAACGTGCGCTTCATCCCGATCCGCAAGGACAATGAGGTGCAGGTCAACTGCAACCTTCTCCTGAGGAGCTGCACAACAAGTATAACATGCGCTGTATCCCGATCCGCAAGGACGGCGAGGTGCATGTCGACTGCAACCTTCTCCTTCGGAGCTCCGCCACAAGTATAACATGCACTCCATCCCTATCTGCAAGGACGACGAGGTGCAGGTCGACTGCAACCTTCCCCTTCGAAGCTACGCCACAAGTACAACATGCGCTCCATCCCGATCTGCAAGGACGATGAAGCGCAGGTCGTCTGGAGTCATCACCTTGGAGCTGCATCTCAAGCACAAAGATTATTCCGAGTGAAGAACAAAATCCACTCGAAGGCAGACACAAGCATTTTCGGAAATAAACCAAGTTCAGATAAATCCTAAAGTTCCAAGCGACGGATCAAAAGTATTCGGGCATCAAGCCCGAAGAAGTTTAACGGTTACATAATCACTCGATATTCTGAGGCAAATAAAGGTGAGGCATAATGTTTTTCGGTCACGCATCCGGAGAAGGACTGGCTGGATCATAGAAACTGTCAAGGTCAATACTATCTGCAATGCGAGTGGCGGCGCCAAGGAAGATGTCCATGAAAGACTGGAAAGTGTGCCTCTTCGTATTGGCAACCTTGAGCTCCGCCAGCTTGTCTTCTTTGACATCCTTGCAGTGCACTCGGACCAGAGACAGGGCGACGTCAGCACCACAGCGAGTGGATGACTTCTTCCATTCTTGCACGCGCTCGGGGATTTGATTCAATCGGGCCATCAGGGACTCGAGATCTTGAGACAGTTCCGCCTGAGGCCAAAGTTCAGCATCAACCCGAGTCATCACAGCTTTCAGACGGGTGATACGTCTCCGCTGTATCTATAATTTTTGATTGTTCCATGCCAATATTCTACAACTTCCATATACTTTTTGGAAACTTTTTATACTATTTTTGGGACTAACATATTGATCTAGTGCCCAGTGCCAGTTCCTGTTTGTTGCTTGTTTTATGTTTCGCAGAAACCCAATATCAAACAGAGTCCAAACGGGATAAAAACGGACGGAGAATTATTTTGGAACAGTTATGATTTTTGGGAAGTAAAATCAACGCGAGACGGTGTCCGAGGGGGGCACGAGGTATGGGGGCGCGCCCCAGGGTGTCAGGCGCGCCCCTAACCCTCGTGGCCACCCCGTAAGGCAGTTGACGCTCTTCTTTTGCCATAAGAAAGATAATTTTATGAGAAAGATCTGAGCGAAAGATTCACCCCAATCGGAGTTACGGATCTCCGGATATTTAAGAAACGGTGAAGGGCCAGAAAACAGAACGCAGAAACAGAGAGAGACAGATCCAATCTCGGAGGGGCTCTCGCCCCTCCCACGCCATGGAGACCATTGACCAGAGGTGAAACCCTTCTCCCATCTAGGGAGAAGGTCAAGGAAGAATAAGAAGGAGGGGGCTCTCTCCCCCTCGCTTCCGGTGGCGCCGGAGTGCCACCGGGGGCCATCATCATCACCGTCATCTTCACCAACAACTTCACCGCCATCATCACCAACTCTTCCGCCCTCTATGTAGCGGTGTAACCTCTCTCTTACCCGGTGTAATCTCTACCTAAACATGGTGCTCAACGCTATATATTATTTCCCAATGATGTATGGCTATCCTATGATGTTTGAGTAGATATGTTTTGTCGTAATGGCTATTTGATGATCGTGATTGGTTTGAGTTGCATGTTTTATTATTGGTGCTGTCCTATGGTGCTCTCCATGTCGCGCAAGCGTGAGGGATTCCCATTGTAGGGTTTGCAATATGCTTATGATTTGCTTATGGTGGGTGGTGTGAGTGACAGAAGCACAGACCCGAGTAAGTAGGTTGTTTGCGTATGGGATAAAGGGGACTTGATACTTTAATGCTATGGTTGGGTTTTACCTTAATGATCTTTAGTAGTTGCGGATGCTTGCTAGAGTTCCAATCATAAGTGCATATGATCCAAGTAGACAAAGTATTTTAGCTTATGCCTCTCCCTCAAATAAAATTGCAATAATGATTATCGGTCTAGTTATCGATTGCCTAGGGACAAATAACTTTCTTGTTGACAAAAGCTCTTTACTAAAACTAATTTAGTTGTGTCTTCATCTAAACAGCCCCTAGCTTTTATTTTCTCGCTCTTTACTTTCTTGCAAGCTTACCCCAAAACACCTACAAAGTACTTCTAGTTTCATACTTGTTCTAGGTAAAGTAAACGTTAAGCGTGCGTAGAGTTGTATCGGTGGTCGATAGAACTTGAGGGAATATTTGTTCTACCTTTAGCTCCTCATTGGGTTCGACACTCTTACTTATTGAAAGAGGCTACAATTGATCCCCTATACTTGTGGGTTATCAGCGGGCCAGATAAGAAACCTGGTTGTCCATACGAGATTCCAGCCGTAGCACGCTCATCGCAACATCATCCTTGACTGGACAGTTGATGGGATCAAGACCCGTCTCAACTCGCCCAGTTTTTGCTTCAAAGTCTTGGCAAAATTCTGCACAGTCGAGTGAATGATGAGTCGACAGTACAATTAAACTTGTCAGTCGCAGTAATAAGACAGATTAATCAGCACCTTCAAGTTTCAAGACCAGCTTTCCAGCAAGCTGGGCCAGATAAGACTCTAGTTCGCCATTTTTGACCTTGAGACTTCCAAGTTCATCGGTCAATTTCTCCTTGTCCTTCTCCAGTCGCTCAACCACCTGATTGGTGTCAGATACAACAGTCTTCAGCTTGGAGTTTTCTTCTTCTAACTTGCCGACTGAAGCAAGCTTCTTGTCAGCAAGCGTTGTCTTCTCGCGCGCCTCCTTCTGTGCTGCAGCAAGATCCAGATCCTTCTTCTCCCAAGCTTGCTTCATTTTCTCTAAAGAAATAACATTCTTCAAACGGGCTTGGAGTTGGCGGTTTTCACTACATACATCTGCTTGAGTGAAGCCACTCGGTTCAAAAATGGAAAGGAAAAGTGCCAGCATTGGGATATAAAGTGGGCGATCGGTTACCTCCCATGGCAGCTACTTCGTCACGAGCGGTCTTGAGATTCTTCTTGGCCAATTCCAGATCAAGGTTGAGGCTGATTTGCTGTTTGTTCATGGCAGAAAGTTGAGCCCCAAGATCACAAGATTTCTGCAGTTACAGCCATATCAGTCAACAGAGATAAAAAGACATCACAATGATAGTTATTCTAAGACTACCACCAAATCAAACATTCAACGGCAGTCTCAGGGACTACACCCAGTGGGTGCACTTAGCGTGCCCACTGATTTTCAGACCACAGTCGACAGTCGACTGACTTTCACAAAAAAAAAAGAGAGATTCAAATTCTCAGACCACAGTCGACTGCCCACAGTCAACTATGGTCTCGGCACTCAGCATGCCCCCACTGGTTTTGACTCCACTCGGCGTGGTCTGCCCAGCTCGAGTTTCAGAAAAGAAGAAAAAAGGGGGGTTCCTATTCTCAGACCACAGTCGACTGCCCGCAGTTAACTATGGTCTCGGGGACTACACCCAGTGGGTGCACTCAGCGTGCCCCCACTAGTGCAAAGATTCAGTTCGAATCAACACACATGGATATACAATTTCCGAACAACCACACCCATGTGGGTGATCAGACAAGAAATACGGTCGATCGAAAAATCAACTAACCTGGACATTGGCTTGCATAGCAGCTTCGGCGTTGAAGGCCACCTGACTGGCCCCATGCACCACCTTCATTTGCCCCATCACAAGATTCAGCTGAAGAAGAGCTTCCTTGGCAGCAGCCGGTGGATCGTCCGGAGTTTGATATGCAGTAAAAAGTGACGAATGTAGAGGAATTGAAGCAATCGCCGGATCTGAGGCATGGAGTTGTATCGGCGCAGCAGGAGTCTGAGCAGCTGATCCTGAGGGGCAGTCAGTCGATAGCGGAACATCGAAGGTGACGTTGGTTCGAGCCAGATCTGCCGATCGCTCGACCGTCGTCCCAGGCGTCACAGTCGACCGAGGAACCTGGACTTCAGGCGCCCTCCCGCCCGGTTCCTTGTCCTTCCTCCTCCTCCCTCTCAGCGGTACTTATTCTTCATCGTCTAGGACCACAACAATGTCTCCTGGAACTACAATAAACAGAGAAAGCCGTAAGGATAACTGACAAACCATCCAGTCGACCAGACAAACTTCGAATCACGCAGACTTACTGGATTTGGTGGTGACAGCGTCCTCAGCTTCCTCGTCAGCAAGGGTCTTGTCAACATCCATATCAGTCGCAACTGAGGTCGGGCAATACAGGTTCATCATACACTCGGTCAGAACAAGAAAATTGATCGGAACAAGAAAATATGAGAAGAGCATTTACCTAGAGACAACATGGACGTCCATCTTGATTCTAGACAAGCTCTTCCGAGCCTTCAAAGGATTAGCTTTGGGCTGCTTGGTGTTTTTCTCAGTCAATTCTGGAGTCGGGGACCGAGCGCGCTTGTGAGATGGAGCACTCAACGCCACAGCTTTGTCGCGCCTATTCGCGGGATCATGACGCTACTTGGATCGACATTCAGAGCGAGGCAGTGAGTCGGCTACCTCCTCATCGCCCGACTCGTCACTCTCGTCGTCATCATCATCAGTTGGGGACTACCAGTCGCCGCCCTCCTCGGCACTGTCCCCACCCTCTTGGTCTTGCTCCAGGGCTTGTTCACCATTGGGCATAGAATACATCTCTGTGTAGATCTGCAAAATAAGGAACCGATCATAAGTCAGTCGGAACCACAATCAGTCGGAAAATATGTTCAAAGATTCAGTTATGACGACCAGACCTTATCTGGCAGGTTGTTGTTGCTGAAAGGGTCGACTCTCCTGGCACCCCTGGGGTTGTCCTTGTTCCTGATAAAAATCATCAGCCACTCGGCCACAGTTTTGGCCTCCACCTCTTCCGGATGAACCCGAGCAGCATCGCCAGCCCCGGAGTACATCCACATGGAATGGTCGCGAGCTTGGAGGGGTTGGATCCGCCGACTGAGGAACACCTCGAGCAGATCCATACCAGTGACACCTTGATTAATAAGTTGGACTACTTTCTCAACTAGCATGCCTGTTTCTGCCTTCTCAGTAGCGGTCACTTGCAAGGAAGATGGATTTTGGACATGGTCAAAAGAAAAAGGGGGAAGTCCGGTCGACTGGCCTGGGGTCGCGATATCCTGGCAGTTGAACCAGGTCGACTGCCAGTACCTGACCGACTCAGGAAGGGTCACTGGAGGAAAAGAGCTCCTCTTCCTCTTCTGAATGCCCAGGCCCCCACACATCTGGATAACGTGGGTTTTCTCGTCTTTCGAGTTTGCTCTCTTCATGGTTTGGGATCGGATGGTAAAGATGTGCTTGAAAAGGCCCAAGTGCGGTCGGCACCCCAGGAAATTCTCACACATAGAGACGAACGCAACAAGATACGTGATGGTATTGGGAGTAAAATGATGGAGTGGGCACCGAAAAAGTTCAAGAAACCTCGAAAGAAAGGATGTGGTCGAAGCGAGAAACCGCGGTTGACATGGGTGGAGAGCAAAACACACTCACCCGGTCGCGGTTGCGGCTCCGATTACCCCCTCGGCAGGCGCACAGTCTTATGGACGATCAGCCCTAACTCGGCCATATCATCCAAGTCCGCTTGCCGAAGAGAAGATCGGATCCAGTCTCCCTGGATCCAACCTGATGGCAACCCCGAGCGTGATGAAGACCCCCAATTCATCTTCTTGTTCTTCGCCGCCCCCGTCGCCTTCTTCGCACGCTCTAATGCCACCGTTTTGTTCTTCCCCATGGCGGCGGAGCAGCGGCGTCGAGAGTGGTTGAGCTGGGCGAGGTGGAGACGTGAGAGGAAGAAGAAGGCGAATGAGCACGCACAATGCGAATGCCTCGGCCTCGCTGCTTTTAAAGGCCTACTTCCGAGTGGATAACGCGTGGGCCCGAGCGATCCTGTCAAATCCCCCAACAGTCGCACACGTGATACATGGCGAAAAACGTGGCGCGGAAATCGAAACGTCCGACTTATCTACTCCACTTACCATGGGATGCTCCGCCTGGCGCGCTTCCACGCAAATTTTGAATCCCGTGAGATCCGGGATCCTTTGCAACCGATCACACCAAAGATTTCATGTCAGAGATATCACTCGACATATGTCACTGTATAAACCAGTCGGGAATTTCGGAATCGATCAAGGCGACTGAAATGAAGTTAATGTTCTAACAACTGGCCTCCACTTGGAGATGAAGACAAGACAGATCAAGAACGGAAGCAAGGTTAACTCCATCCTTCTTTTTCACTCAAACCTCGATCCATTCAGGGGCTAATGATGTGGACATAGACATAGGGTAGGGTAATAGGCCTGACCTATACGTCCTACCTAAGGTTCTTGTCCTAAGAACAAAGAAGTTCAGGAATCAGGAGAAGGGATCCATCAAAGGTGTCGAGCGAAGTCCACTCGACCTGTCAATCACTCGAAGACCTCTCTTATCCAGGTCACTCGACCATAAAACCACTCGACATATTAGAAGACCTAAAGCCGCTCTGCGCAGCAACGGTTAGGCATTTATTCACATACTTAATGATCATCTGTAGCACTTCAATACAGGCGTTACTTGTAACGCCCCCTCTTAATGTACATTGAACCCTGTGTAACGGAGGGGAGCTGGGGTCTTGGCGCACTCTATATAAGCCACCCCCTCCTCTGGGACACGGGTTCGCACACCCTGTAACTCACACGCTCATAATCCAATCGACCGCCTCCGGGCTCCGAGACGTAGGGCTATTACTTCCACCGAGAAGGGCCTGAACTCGTAAAGCTTGCGTGTACAACTCCTCCATAGCTAGGATCTTGCCTCTACATCACCTACCCCCTGTTCTACTGTCAGACTTAGAACCACGACAATACCCAATAGTTTCCTTAGGGTATCCTATGAAGACGCATTTTTTCGACTTGGGTTCGAGCTTCTCAGGTTGAAGTTTCTTGACATAAGCATCGCATCCCCAAACTTTCAGAAACGACAGCTTAGGTTTCTTCCCAAACCATAATTCATACGGTGTCGTCTCAACGGATTTTGACGGAGCCCTATTTAAAGTGAATGCGACAGTCTCTGAAGCATAACCCCAAAATGATACCGGTAGATCAGTAAGAGAAATCATAAATCGCACCATATCTAATAGAGTGCGATTACGACGTTTGGACACACCATTACGTTGAGGTGTTCTAGGCGCCGTGAGTTGTGAAACAATTCCACATTTCCTTAAGTGCGTGCCAAATTCGTGACTCAAATATTTCCCTCCATGATCTGATCATAAGAACTTTATTTTCCTATCACGTTGATTCTCAACCTCACTTTAAAATTCCTTGAACTTTTCAAAGGTCTCAGACACGTGTTTCATTAAGTAGACATACCCATATCTACTTAAGTCATCAGTGAGGGTGAGAACATAACGATAACCACCGCGAGCCTCAACGCTCATTGGACCACACACATCAGTATGTATGATTTCCAATAAGTTGGTTGCTCGCTCCATTGTTCCAGAGAACGGAGTCTTGGTCATTTTTCCCATGAGGCATGGTTCACACGTGTCAAGTGATTCATAATCAAGAGACTCTAAAAGTCCATCTGCATGGAGTATCTTCATGCATTTGACACCAATGTGACCAAGGCGGCAGTGCCACAAGTAGTGGGACTATCATTATCAACCTTACATCTTTTGGCATTCACACTATGAATATGTGTAACATCGCGTTCGAGATTAACTAAGAATAAACCATTGACCAGCGGGGCATTACCATAAAACATGTCTCTCATAAAAATAGAACAACCATTATTCTCAGATTTAAATGAGTAGCCATCTCGCATTAAGCGAGATCCAGATACAATGTTCATGCTCAAAGCTGGCACTAAATAACAATTATTGAGGTTTAAAACTAATCCCGTAGGTAAATGTAGAGGTAGCGTGCCGACGGCGATCACATCGACCTTGGAACCATTCCTGACGCGCATCGTCACCTCGTCTTTCGCCAGTCTCCGCTCATTCTGCAGCTCCTATTTGAGTTACAAATATGAGCAACCGCACCTATATCAAATACCTAGGAGCTACTACGAGTGTCGGTAAGGTACACATCAATAACATGTATACCATATATACCTTTGGAATTGCCGGCCTTCTTATCTGCTAAGTACTTGGGGCGGTTCCACTTCCAGTGACCGTTTCCCTTGCAATAAAAGCACTCAGTCTCAGGCTTGGGTCCATGCTTTGGCTTGTTCCCGGCAACTGGCTTACCGGGCGCGGCAACTCCCTTGCCGTCCTTCTTGAATTTCTTCTTACCCTTGGCTTTCTTGAAACCAGTGGTTTTATTGACCATCAACACTTGATGTTCCTTTTTGATCTCCACCTCCGCTGATTTCAGCATTGAATATACCTCAGGAATGGTTTTCTCCATCCCCTGTATATTGAAATTCATCACAAAGCTCTTGTAGCTAGGTGGGAGCGACCGAAGGATTCTGTCAACGACCGCGTCGTCCGGGAGGTTAACTCCCAGCTGAGATAAGCGGTTGTACAACCCAGACATTTTGAGTATGTGCTCGCTGACGGAACTATTCTCCTCCATCTTACAACTGTAGAACTTGTCGGAGACTTCATATATCTCAACCCGGGCATGAGTTTGGAAAACCATTTTCAGCTCTTGGAACATCTCATATGCTCCATGCTGCTAAAAACACTTTTGGAGCCCCGGTTCTAAGCTGTAAAGCATGCCGCACTGAACCAGGGAGTAATCATCACTACGCGACTGCCAGGCGTTCATAACATCTTGAGTTGCTGGGAAAACAGGTGCTTCACCTAGCGGTGCTTCAAGGACATATGCTTTCTTGGCAGCTATGAGGATAATCCGCAGGTTACGGACCCAGTCCGTGTAGTTGCTGCCATCGTCTTTCAGCTTGGTTTTCTCTAGGAACGCGTTGATGTTGAGGGCAACATTAGCATGGGACATTTGATCTACAAGACATATTGCAAAGATTCTCAGAATATGTTCATGATAATTAAGTTCATCTAATCAAATTATTTGATGAACTCCCACTCAGATAGACATCCCTCTAGTCATCTAAGTGATATATGATCCGAGTCAACTAGGTCGTGTCCGGTCATCACATGAGACGGACTAGTCATCATCGGTGAACATCTTCATGTTGATCGTATCTTCTAGACGACTCATGTTCGACCTTTCGATCTTCCGTGTTCCGAGGCCATGTCTGTACATACTAGGCTCGTCAAGTCAACCTAAGTGTATTGCGTGTGTAAATCTGGCTTACACCCATTGTATGCGAACGTTACAACCTATCACACCCAATCATCACGTGGTGCTTCAGAACAACGGACCTTAGCAACGGTACACAGTTAGGGGGAACACTTTCTTGAAATTATTCCGAGGAATCATCTTATTTAAGCTACCATCGTTCTAAGCAAATAAGATGTAAAAACATGATAAACATCACATGCAATCAAATAGTGACATGATATGGCCAATATCATTTTGCTCCTTTTGATCTCCATTTTCGGGGCGCCATGATCATTATCGTCACCGGCATGACACCATGATCTCCATCATCATCATCTCCATCATCGTGTATTCATGAAGTTGTCTCGCCAACTATTACTTCTACTACTATGGCTAACGGTAAGCAATAAAGTAAAGTAATTACATGGTGTTTTTAGTGACACGCAGGTCACACAATAAATTAAGACAACTCCTATGGCTCCTGCAGGGTTGTCATACTCATCGACATGCAAGTCGTGATTCCTATTACAAGAACATGATCAATCTCATACATCAGATATATCATTCATCACAACCTTTTGGCCATATCAAATCACATGGCATATGCTGCAAGAACAAGTTAGACGTCCTCTAATTTACCCTTCATAAGGACCCTTTTCATTGAATCCGATCCGACTAAAGTGGGAGAGACTGTCACCCGCTACCCACCTTATGCAACTAGTGCATGTTAGTTGGTGGAACCTGTCTCATGTAAGCGTACGTGTAAAGTCAGTCCGGGCCGCTTCATCCCATGATGTCGCCGAATCAAGATAAGACTAGTAGCGGCAAGTAAATTGACAAAATCGACGCCCACAACAACTTGTGTTCTACTCGTGCATAGAAACTATGCATAGACCTAGCTCATGATGCCACTGTTGGGGATTGTTGCAGAAATTTAAAAAATTTCTACACATCACCAAGATCAATCTATGGAGAGACTAGCAACGAGAGAGAGGGGAGTGCATCTTCGTACCCTTGAAGATCATGACACGGAAGCGTTACAAGAATGCGGATGAAGGAGTAGTACTCGCAGTGATTTAGATCGCGGTTGGTTCCGATCTAAGCACCAAACCGGGTGAGCTGAAGTTCTTCCTAGGTCTTCAAATTTGTCAGCAAAGCAACGACATCTTCATATCTCAAGAGAAATACCTCAAAGACTACCTGAAGAAGTTTGGAATGCAAGATTGCAGAGGTTACACGACGCCAATGCCAACCAAAAGTCATCTGAGTCCTGACGCCAATGGTAAAGAGTTCGATCAAAAGGTATACTACTCCATGATTGGCTCTTTACTTTATTTATGTGCATCTAGGCCAGATATCATGCTTAGTGTTTGCATGTGTGCCCGATTCCAAGCGGCACCAAAGGAATCGCATCACTTAGCTGTGAAGCAAATTTTTTGATATTTGGCTTACACCACAACACTAGGATTATGGTATCCAAAGGGCTCAGAGTTTGATATAGTTGGATTCTTAGATGCTAATTATGCTGGTGACAAGGTGGATCACAAGTCTACATCAGGCACATGTCACTTTTTGGGATGATCACTTGTCTGTTGGTCTTCAAAGAAGCAGAACTCTGTGTCTCTCTCCACTGCTGAATCTGAATACATTGCTGCTGGATCTTGCTGCGCTCAACTTCTATGGATGAAGCAAACTCTCAAGGACTATGGCATCCATCTGAAGCAAGTGCCACTCTACTGCGACAATGAAATCGCCATCAAGATTGCCAACAACCCAGTTCAACACTCGAAGACAAAGCACATTGAAATTCGTCATCACTTTCTCAGAGATCATGTTATGAAGGAAGATATTGATATCATTCATGTCAACACTGAAGAGCAATTGGAAGATATCTTCACAAAGCCCTTGGCTGAGAAAAGGTTTTGCAAGTTGCGGTGTGAGCTAAATACCTTAGAATCCTCAAATGTCCTGTAATTGGACACACATCCTAACACTTATGCATGTTGATGAGTTAGATGTGCAACACACAAAGTAACGTATATCTTCAATCAATGAATACATACACTCTAAGCTTGAATACATTAATGCGGAATTTGACTTCGGAACGCCACGATAATTGTGTGCCGTGTCTGGGTCTAATACTTCTTATACGGTGGGTAACGCTTTTTTGTTTGAAGTGTTTCATTGGGCATCTCATTTTCAATGTCGTTACATTTAATTTGTCTTCAACTTTGATTTGACTTCATGTTTATCTTCACAATGTTGATTTGGTCTTACTAAGATATATAAATATATTAGTGTTATGTCCTCTACAGCATCCACTTATAGCTATTATGTCTTCTTACTTGAATCTTTTGATCTAAGTGAATGTTATCGGACCCTAACCTCTTCTATGCTTCTTCCTCAAATTCTATCTATCCAAATCATATGCATTCTATTGAAACTGGCAGATGTCTTCTCTGTGTTCTTGTTAGCAGAAGATACAGAGACAAAGATTAAATCTGTTTTAAATGCTATATCCTTATTGCATGAAACTCGGAGAAGCCGGAACGACCACCCAACAGTGCCGGCATGCGTGGGAACATGGAACAACTTCCAATGTGTTGCATGTTTGCCACGTATCCCTCAGATGTGAACCGCCAGGGGTACCTGCGTATTTGCGTTGTGCTGTCCCTTTCTTTATAAATACACATCACATCACGGTCAAAAATCCTTCTCCCACCTCTCCATCTCGCACAAACCCTAGCGCCACCGCTAGCTCTCGACGACGCTGGCGACGACGCGCTTAGCTGCCACGACCTCACCGATGATGTCCTCACGCCGGCCGCGGACCTCGTCTCCTTCGCTGCCGCCGTAGGTGTCCTTCGTCTCCAAGTTAGGGAACGGGAGATTGAACTGCTCGGCCTCCCACTCCACTCCGTCTAGCAGTTCACCGTGTGGTAATTAAAGCTTACTTTTACTGCCTTTTTTATCTGATAGATTCATCCTTCTCCACCAAAATTGGTTTCTAAACCTACAAAATTGGATCTATCCTGTTCTGCGTCTCATATCATCCCTAGTATATTCACTTATGCTTCACAACTAGTTAGATTCCTCACTTGTACCTATTCTTGGATTAGTACAAATGTGGAACCAACTCTTAACAAATAAGTGAATGTCTTCGCGCTATGAGGTCAATGTCTTCAAACTGATTTATCTTCAAAATCTTCCGAGAATGCATATGACCTCTTCCCCTTCCCTCGCATCTCTAATGCTGTCACAGGTACATGTCCGTGGGAGAATCCCTTGGTTCTCATAGTTTGCATTCATTTGCAGAGTTCTTACATTGTCACATCAATTCACATGAAGCCAGTTCCTATCTGACCAGTAGACAGAAGCCTTTGCAAGGTTTGAAGCCATTCAGTTTGAACTTCATGGCCACTAAAAAGTCAGCAAGAAAGGGCGGCAGACAATGCCATGGGAATACATCCGAAGATTTGCCACCAGATCTCTATGAGTTGTACAAGACAGACACTGAAGAAACCTATGGCGAACGCACGACTCAAATCCAATGGATTCACATATACTAGGCTGAACAATGGTTTCTATACAGATTTGTTATTACAGAGTATGCAGAAAAGAATGCCATCAAGCGACCATGGGGAGATATTCTCTTCAAAAATCTTCCACCCAGGTCCAGAACTGAAGCCATTGCTCAAGGTTTCTATCCTTGCATGGTTCGCGGACCACAGCCAGAGAATGCTGAACCATCTTCTCTGCTATGGTGTCGTGACGACAATCTGTTCAAGTGCAACTACAAGTTTGCCAAGGATTCTGCTGTGAAAAACAAGAAAGCATTTGGCACTCGTGATGTTGAACCCAATATCATCGGGCCCTTCTACAACCTCGAAGGTCTCATCACTCACATTGCTGTTCAGGGGGCAGTCATGGAGCACTCTGCTGACAACGCTGATTCTGATGAAGCGCCTGCTCCTCCTAAGCCACAGAAGCAGAAGAGACCAAAGGCTTCAAAGCCCTCCACTGCACCTAAAGCTTCGCATGCGAAGGCACTGACCAATTCACCTCCTTAAGCAAGTGTGCAGTCTGAAGATCTTTCTCGCATCTCCAATACCGAGAAGTCTTTAAAGAAGAAGAAGCCCATCTAGAGTTCTGGGCAAGCACTGACCCCAGCTGCCATTCTGAGGAACGAGAATGAAGCCATTGATCTTTCAAGTGACGAAGATCTTGGCGATGATGCTCTTGAGCTGTTGATAAAGTGCAAGCAAGAGGCAGAGATCTTCAACGATCTGCCCCTATTTGATGTGGATATCTTGAGTAACTTCATTGATGAATGGTTTGACAACCCAAGCATCAACATCGATGATCTTGAGCTTCCAATTGGCATCAGTGTCTCTTTCCACAGTGCCATTGCAAAAGGAGTAGCTCTGGCTCAGAAGATTGTCGAACTGAAGAACAAGATTGATCATGAGAAAGCCCAATTCAAGAGGAACATGGCCAATCTAAGTGTCGCTGATGTCTAACGCTTCAAGAAGATGCTACATGACCTCAAGGAGCAGTTTCAAAAGAAACGTGAAGAAGCTAAAGGCTCAAGAGAGCGGATGAAGCTCTCTGCCAGTAGATGTGTTCAAGTTCACAATCAAGCCAAAAAGCGCAAGGCACTTGGGCGTCCCGGCATCGACTCCAAGTTGGCTGCCAAAAAGAAGAAGCCTGTTTTGGCCCATGCTGAAGCATCAGGGTGGGAAGAACCTCGCATTGTCTTCCCTGCCAGCATGACAGTCGTGAAGCCTAAGGTCGCCACAGCAGCTTCCGAACTGATGAAGACAAGGGCAGCTGAGGCCGAAACCAGAGAGCGCAAGAACAAGAACGCCACTGATGATGCACCACAGACCAAGAAGCGAAAGACGAAGTCTTCGAAGAAAGATTGGGCTGCTCCCTCAGAGCCCCTTATTGTCGAGCCCATCTCTGTTGCTCGTCCTGCATCCACCCACCAAGAGCGTCAGCTAGTACTTCATGAGCCTGCTTTCACAGAGGCTCCTGAAGCTGAAGACATTCCAGCTGTTGACCCCATCAGAGCTGAAGGCATTGGTCATCAAGACAATGTAGATGATGATGAAGTCCTTCCTCAGATCGAGCACCAACCAGTATCACCGCCTGTTCTCACGAACAACGAACTCATCAGCATTGGTCGTCCCATGACGCCAATCGCTCAGGATGCATCGTGGGCTGATCACCCCCAACAAGACACACCAACCCAAGAATCACCCAGTACTCCCACACCTCAAGTCACCACTCCGGTGCTTGACGATGAAGACTATCTGGTCCAGCCAACTCCCTCTCCAAAAGCATCGTCTGCATTCCGCAGGCTTCGCAAAGGACCAAGGCCACAAGTCGCTCTGCCGAGCATTCCAGAAGGAGAAGTGCAAAACAACTCAGTGGCACGACAAGTGTTTCCTGACGCCACTCCAACTGTGAACATCTCTGCGTCTGAAGCGAAAGCTGCTGAAGACATTCCGGCTGCATCAGCTGATGACCAACAAGAACCCCGTCAAGAAGAAGAGCGCATTGCCACACCCCCTACCAACAAAGAAGTTGTTATCGAGGAGAACGAGTCTGTGCCCGACCCTCCAGCTACTCAAGTGGAGGTTGAAAACACCAAGGCGGCCACCAACAACGCTACTGAAGCCAATGACGTGTTCATGGCTAAAGCTAATGTGGCGCCTGAAGTGAATATGGTGCCTGAAGCTCATGTTGCACTTGAAGCCATTGTGTAGTGTGAAGCCCATGTCAATGCCACTGCTCCTGTACCACCTCCAAGGCCTCACACCAATGAGCAAGAATTTGATCGCGGTCAACTTGTCACTGTCAGATGGCCTATTCTGGTTCCTCCTCCTGCTGCCGGACCACAATTTGACTACCATGTGGAGCACATGCCTCAGGTCCAGAAGCCAAAGCCCAGGCTGCCAAAGTTTCCAGGTACTGCATCTTCGCCCGGATCGTTCAATGTGAATGGCTTCAAAGCACACAACACCTTCTTTGATAGTGCCAAAAACCCATATTCCAAGCCAAGAATTTCATCTGATCAGTTCTGGAGCTCTCAGCAGCTCAGTTATTATTCTTGTGTCTTAAACAATCAAGAGCGCATTTTTGCTCATATGCGTCTAGACTGCGAAGCCATTGCTGGTCTGCCCTGCTTGGAAGAAGCCCTAGACTGCTTCAGAGATGCTAGCCTTCTATAGTTCATGACCGACAAAGAAAATTTGAATGAGGAGCTTCTGCTACAATTCTTTGCCACTTTTCATATTCGCAGCTACAACAGGGATCCGAAGACTTGGGTCCTTGAGTGGATGACAAGCAATGTACACCATGAAGCCCAAGATATTATTGAGCTTATTGCCTTGCCCACTCCAGGTGAACTCTATGAACCTGGTTGTCAGCTTCACCGCAATGCTTTGGAGAGCACCTTCCAGAAGCCTGGGCTGAATATGAGCCAAATGCTGAGCATGATGAAGCCACTGCCACACGATGCTGAATATCCAAAGGAATTCTTCGTTGAAGACCTGGAGTGTCTGCCTCGCACCATTTATCATATCATCAGGCGAACTCTCTGGCCTGTCAAAGTACATTCTCCTGTAGCGAAGCTTGAAGGAGCAATGAAGACATTGGTTTTCTATATCCTCAATGTCATCAGCTTCAATGCTCAGGATTTCTTCATCAGGCAACTTGCGGCATGTGGCACTGATCTCTTTGTTCTGAAGTTTTATGCTCCATGGGTAATGCGCCTCATTAAGCTTCACTATTCTATCAACTATCAGCCCTCTGCACGCAACCACCTTCTCTTCTTTCCAGAGGTTGATATGTCTATCGAAGTCATATACCCTGAACCTGCCAAGGAGCCTATATATCTTCACAATGCAGATCACCAAAGCTTCATGCAAACCATTGAAGGAGTTCTTGCTGCTACTTGAGTTTATCCTCTGGCTGGTAGCACACGTGCACCTCATCATGCAACAACTGAAGCCACTGAGAGCACAATTGCACAAAGGCCTCGGAAGTGATCTCGCGTTCTCAATGACCGAGAGCTTCTCGTAGCATTGCATCAAAAACAAGATAAACATCATGACTGGCTCAAGCGGCAGATGCAGAGTCTCTTGGTGGGTGTTAATCGCATTCGAAATCTTGCCACCAAGAATGCATTTGTCACTCATGAAACCTGCCGGCGGTCGTGGAAGAGTCTGATATTGCTCGATTCTGAAGATGATCTTCAACAAGATGGCTTCACAGAGAGATTCAAATTTGATTCCACTCCTCCCAGGAATGCTGTCTTGTGTCGGACTCCCTCTCTCGAAGACTCTGAGTACTCCTCCTCAGCGCCAACTGTCAATGCCAGAGTCATTGTTGACGAAGATGTTCCTACTTCACCAACTACAACTTCGCCTCGTATCGACACTGCACCAAGTACTTCTGCACCACCGGACTACAACGTCGACCCTGCACCTTCACCTACTCCTCATGGGAACGAGTAGAAGCTCTATGTCTTCAAACCTTTTTGGTCCTTACTGACAAAAGGCGGAGAAGCATATGAGTTGATATTCTTCAAGCGGGTCCTTATGGGTGGTTGCTATACTTTTTGCCAAGTGTTTACAACTCTCGCTTTTTATACTTTTGGTTCTTTGAGTTGTAACACTTAAACTTGATGGTCGTCTGCTATCTTTCTGTCAATATGTGATGCGACGATAAATTCCGCATGTGCGATGATAAGTTCCGCACGAAGTCATTCAACAGACGTCCATTTTTCATTATGCATGTCATTACCTTCGTTATATCCTTCCATGCATGATGAATTGTCTTTATTAGTTGAAGAGGATCTTCACAAGTAAAACCTGCCATGTGCATTTGCATTCAAACGCAAACTATTTCTTCAGAGGGAGCCTTTTGGTGCTTATGAAGACAAAACATTAACCCTTACAATTTCACATACCTTAATCCCCGATGAAAACTTCAACCAGTTTGTCATCAATCAAAAAAAAGGGGGAGATTGTAAGTTCATCTAGTGCCACCGTTAGTTGGTTTTGGAGTATTGACGACAAACCTGGTTGAGGGACTAATATGTTTGTGAGAATTGCAGGATAACACAAGTAGTAGTCCCTCATTGATTCATTTACCTACCGGAGATGACCCCTAAAAATGTGTGAAGACAATGGTGGTATGTGAAGATATTCACAACGAAGATTATGACTCGATAAGACATTCACGTGAAGACTATGGAGTGCGAAGACATAGCTGTTTTGTAGTTTCCTTTTCTTCTCTGTGGAGTCATAGGAACCACCGTACTATTAAGTGGGGTCCAAGTGAACAAATCCAGAGTGACTGAAGTGATGCTCAACCAAATCTCATGTCTTCAAGCGAAGACAATGAGAGCAAATCTTATCCAGAGCTAGATGAGTCAGCTTTACTTGTAGCCCAATTCAAGTTGCCGCGTGTGTTTGAAATCTGACAGTTGGACACGTGCCAGTTCTTTAGTGACCCAGGGTCATTTCATACAAATCAGGTAGGGTTGCCTAGTGGCTATAAATAGCCCACCCCTACACCATAAATTGGTGGCTTCTCAGAGTTAGTGCACAGCTTTTGTCGTTTGAGAGCAACCCACCTCGAAGCCTTTGAGAGAAAGATCCTTGCGAGGACAAAGCCCAAAATACCAAGAGCCAAAGAGCGTTAGGCATCACTGAAGTCTTTCTATCCGCGTGACCTGAAGACTTGTTACACTTGAGGACTGTGAATCTTCCAGCCAGTTAATTAGGCGTCGCGTTCTGAGCATCCAAGAGTCATTGTGGATTGCCGGTGAACGAAGTCTGTGAAGGTTTGGAGGTCTATCTTGAAGACTTACCAGAGTGATTGGGCAAGGACTAAGTGTCCTTAGCCCAAGGGGAATAAGGTGAAGACGCGGTCTTCTGAGTTGAATCTCAGCCTCCCTAACCAGACGTATAGTTGTCACAGCAAGTGGAACTGGTCCAACAAATCCTTGTCCTCACCAAGCAACTGGTTCTATCTCTTCCCTCACTTATTTATAGTTTGTCTTCGTGAAGTCATTTGCATGCTTGCCTTATCTGTTTGACTTCACTGTGTGACGACTATTGTTGTTTGGCTTCATACTATCTTCCATCCTGATCTGTACTACCTAGCTGCTAATAGTCTTCGTGCTATCGCTTCATTACTTGCTTGACTATGGCTTGTCTTGTGTAGTCAACCTTCCGCTGCATAGTAATTGGTTCATTTCTCTTGTTTGTCTTCAAAGATCCCATGTTTTGAAGACTTCCATAAAAATTGCCTATTCACCCCCCCTCTAGTCGCTAACTAGCACTTTCCATAACAGATGAGTTTTGGTCCGAAACCCTGATACTTTGAAAGAGATTGTCTAGTTTGTACACGAAGTGCATCCAGTTTTGACCGTAACCCTCTCTACTTTTTTGCACATGCTATGTGGGTGAAATGATGATACCATGCCAAGTTTCAACCTTTTCAGAGTTCATTTGTAGTGCTTTCCAATTTGAGGGTCATTTAGCTCAAAACAAATTTGTGTCCCTCGTCTCCTGTTACCATCCGCCTAGACGCACAGTTCGGGACCCCCTACCTGAGATCCGCCGGTTTTGACACCGACATTGGTGCTTTCATTGAGATTTCCTCTGTGTCGTCGCTTTTAGGCCCGATGGCTCCTTTGATCATCAACAACGATGCGGTCCAGGGTGGGACTTTTCTCCCCGGACAGATCTTCGTCTTCGGCGGCTTTGCACTGCGGGCCAATTCGCTTGGCCACCTGGAGCAGATCGAAAGCTATGCCCCTGGCCATCAGGTCAGATTTGGAAGTTTAAACTACACGACTGATATCTGCGGGGACTTGATCTCTGACGGTTTCGAGCCACAGCCAAGCGCGCCGCACTGTCTCGATGGGCATGATCTAGCTCTGCCGCCGAACAGTGTCGTGGAGGCCGCACTCACATTGGTTCCGACCTTAAATTCGGAGCCTACTGCGCCGATCGAGGATGAGTGGTTGGACGCCGCCTCGGGGGCTGCGATCTCAAAGGCGATCGAGCCGAACGCCAGCCCCGCACCCCACAAGGCCCATGACTCCGAGGGGCCGTATTCATCTCCGGACTCCGAGCCCTCCGCGCGCCCACCGATCGAATCCGACCGGGCGCCGATCATGGAGTTCACCGCCGCGGACATCTTTCAGCACTCGCCATTTGGCAACATTCTGAAGTCACTAAAGTTTCTCTCTTGATCAGGAGAGCCCTGGCCGGACTACGGTCAGCAAAGTTGGGATACGGACGACGAAGAAATTCAAAGCCACCCACCACCCATTTGGTAGCCACCGTCGATAATTTACACGACGTGCTCAACTTCGACTCCGAAGACATCGACGGTATGGACGACGATGCAGGAGACGCATATGAACCAACACCTATAGGGCATGGAACAGCCACCTCATCTCATGATGTGTACATGGTGGATACACCTAAAGGAAGCAACAACGAGGAACACGGGGAGGCAACGAGGGATCGATCTCTCGAAAAACAATCAAAGCGGCCGCGTAAATGCCGCCCCAAGCCCCGCCTCGACACAGACCCTGCCATTGAGCAGGACGAGCCGGCAGACGACGAGCATGCCTTAGAGCAACTGTCCGAACAGGGGAACTCAGATAAACAAACCGAACAGCCCGTCCCCGGCAAAAACGGCATTCCAGACGACCTTACGCCGGATAAACCCACGGAGCAGAAGAACTTCCACAAAAGGCTCGTTGCAACCGCACGTAGCCTGAAAAAGCAGAAGCGGAAGCTAAAAACTGCGGAAGATGCAATTAGAATCAGATGGAGCAAAGTAATCAATACCGCGACAAATACGGCGATAGTCGCCGCACCAAAAGTTATCCGAAGCGAAAGCTACTGCCTGAATTCGACGAAGAGGCCTTAGAGCCCTCGCATTCAAAAAGTAAGAAAGCCTCCTGGTCGGATAGACGACCCCATGGCCAGCATAAAGCGGCAAGCGGTGCCGCACTTAGGCCGGCACGCGACCCACTTAAGGATTCGCATCAAAAAGATGGCCCAGCCAGGTCCATTTATAGGCCAAGAAAGCAAGCTCTCGTAAGCAATACAATAAAGCCAGTATCCGAATCCGGCACACCCAAATACAGGGGCGCCGCACACCCCCTATGTTTCACCGATGAGGTCCTGGATTATGAATTTCCAGCGGGATTCAAACCCGTAAACATAGAGGCATACGACGGAACAACAGACCCTGGAGTCTGGATTGAGGATTATATCCTCCACATAAATATCGCCAGAGGAGATGACCTCTACGCCATAAAATATTTACCCGTCAAGCTTAAAGGGCCAGCCCGGCATTGGCTCAAAAGCCTTCTTGAAAACACAATTGGAAGTTGGGAAGAGCTCGAGGATGCTTTCATAGCAAATTTTCAAGGGACCTATGTCCGCCCTCCGGACGCAGACGATCTCAGTCACATAACTCAACAGCCCAGAGAGTCGGCTCGTAAATTCTGTAACAGATTTCTTACTAAAAAGAATCAGATAGTCGACTGTCCGGATGCCGAAGCCCTAGCAGCTTTTAGGCACAATGTCCGAGATGAATGGCTAGCCAGACACCTCGGCCAAGAAAAGCCAAGAACAATGGCCGCATTGACAAGCCTCATGACCCGCTTTTGCGCAGGTGAGGAGAGCTGGTTGGCAAGATGTAGCACTAGCGACCCAAGTACATCCGAAACTAGGGATGGAAACGGAAAACCGCAACGCAACAAGGATCGTCGCCGGACTAAGGAAAACAGTCTGAAGAGCACGGCAGTCAACGCTGGATTCAAAAGCTCACGGCAGAATCAGAAAAAGCCGCCCCTCCAGGATAACAAAGATGATTTATCCAACCTAAATAAAATCCTGGACAGGGTATGTCAAATAGACAGTACTCCCGGGAAGCCTGCTAACCATACCCACAAAGACTGTTGGGTCTTCAAACAATCCGGCAGACTCAACGCCGAACACAAGGGGCTCGAGACACCAAGCAAAGACGATGACGAACCCCAAAAGCAGAGCACCAAGAAACAAAAGAATTTTCCACAAGAAGTAAAAACAGTAAACCTACTTCACATTACAAAATGTGCCGCACCCATAAAGGTACGCGCCATACGGCCTATACCGAAGGAGTCTCGCCACTGGTTGTCAAAACAAATCGTCTTCGATCATCTGGACTATTCTAGAAGTATTAGGAACGCAGACTGGACTGCCTTGGTACTGATCCAATAATTGACGGACTCCAGTTTACAAATGTCTTGATGGACGGCAGCAGTGGTCTAAACCTGATATATCCGGACACAATCCGCCACATGGGGATAGACCCAACAAGAATTTGCCACAGCAAAACCTCCTTTCAAGGGGTAACGCCAGGGCCGGACACCCATTGCATGGGTTTTCTCCGGCTTGAACTTATATTCGGCTCTACCGATAACTTCCGCCGCGAAAAGCTGACTTTCCACATTGTCCCATTCTCAAGTCGCTATCAAGCACTGCTGGGATGCCAAGCTTTCGCCCGTTTTAATTCAATACCGCATTATGCATCTCTTACGCTTAAGATGCCTGGTCCACGAGGCATCATCTCTTTAAAGGGGAAGCATTGAGTGCGCCTCCCCCGAGCGGAGGATTGTGCGGCCGCTTTAACAGCCCCACAATAAAATGGCTTCACCAGCCACAACATCTGAACAGGTCATTAAGACCACGGACGCGGATAGACGAGTCCGGCACCCAAGTATCATTGATAAAGGCTTAGTGGCCATATACTCCTACCCTAGGGGCTCCGCACACATAAAATAAGAGACAATAAAGCTCAATTTTACATATTTTTACTTCATACTTTGTTTAATGTAACTTTTGTTCCGCACGACCTTTTTGCAACTTAGTTCCTCTCTTTTACAAATGAATATCGTGCTGCGCCCGTCCAGGATACGGCACAACGGAGACACAGGCGCAGACGTGCAGCAGGGACCCGTTACAAGGATTCTTTTCAGATTAAGACCCTGCGTAAACCTTTTTTACTGTCTCTTGTTGATACACATCCCCTGGTTCTCTGTAGTATAACCAAGGAGGAGGCTGGCATCTTGGCATGTGGCCACGTCAGAATTTCTGCGCGTACCTGGACACTAGGGGCTTATACCTAAGAGCGTTGCCTCGCCAGCTCTCATAAAGACCGAATACCTTAGGGAGTGTTCGGCGTAGCGAGTTAGGCCTTATATACATCATCTCCGAATCATGTCTTTGGTCAAATGTTGGGTTGCCCGGCTCCTGTGTTCGGCCGCCTTACGTTCCGCTCTATCGGCTAAGGCACCACCAGGAGAACTACTGCGAGATTGCCCCGGTTCGGCCGGGCGAGCACCTCAGTAGAGAAAGCCGAAAACTGATTGTCATGATATAGAGCGAGACTGGTCAACCACTCGATGACTCACTGGAATCTATAGGATTCCTCCGCATTAACGAAGGGCAGCTTCCCGGCCAGGCACATATGCGCCCCGACTTCGGGCGAGCGCAGGTGCCACCAGGGGCTATTTAAGTAGCCTCACCGTCAAGCTCCTATGGCTAAGTGAAAGTGTTAAAGCATTATAGTCCAGTTGCCTAGCTCGCTGCGCTATCACCTCCTTTGTAGGACTAAGACGTTGGATTAAGTGTGAAAATGCGTCTTCTGTGAGCACCCCCGCATTATGTGCGTGGGGGCTGAAGCCAACAACTGCCATCTTTCAGATTTTATATATCTATTTTTTAAACGGCCGCACAGGAGGTGTTACAATACTTGCAGGCACAAGTATAAAAAGTTCCTACAATTCATCAAACTACCGCCTTAAAATGGCACATGCTATTCGAACATAGCATCCTTCGAGCACTGCGTCTCTATTACACGAGCGCCTTCAAGGACTTCCTGAAAATAGTGCTCGGAGGGTACTCGGCTTTTGTCCGAATCTCGGGATGCAACAACGGTGGTCTCCATCTCCGCCCAGTATGTCTTGACACGGGCAAGAGCCATCCGTGCGCCCTCTATGCATGCTGACCTCTTCATTGCATTGATACGTGGCACCGCACCAAGGAGTTGCTGCACCAAGCTGAAATAACTCTTCAGCTCCGATCTCCCCGGCCACAAATAACTCATGACGCACTTCATGGCAAGTCTGGACAACCTATTCAGCTCGGCCCATTCGGCCAGACGATCGGCCACTGACAATGGACGCTCTGGATTGTGGAACTGCGACCAAAACAGTTTCTCCACTTCGCGATCTCTTTGATCTCGAAAGTGTTCGGTCGCATCAGCAGCACTTGCCGCCAAATCCAGATAGGTGTCCGTCGTACTCCATAGCCGGTTCAACGGAGCATGCTTAGGATCACAAAACTTCCTCCGCAGCATAAAGGGCTTTCCAGCCACGATCTCTCCGGCTTCACGAAGCTCCTCCCTCGCAGCTCTCATCGCAGAGCGAGCATCCTTGGCATCGGCAACGGCTTTCTTCAAGTCCGTTTGTTCCGCCTGATCTTCTTTTTCCATAAGCTTGCAACGGTCAGCAGCGCTCTTTAGCTTCACGGCCATCTCTTTCTTGCTTCGGCAGTGAGCAGCCTGTTTGGCTCTCAGCTCTTCAAGGGCCTTCTCGGCAGCCGCATCACTTTTTCTGGCTTGTTCCTTAGCGCGGGCAAGTTTCGCCCGAAGACTCTCCACGGCGGCCACACCATCTGCGTCAAGCATATACATTGTAAGATACTGGCATAAAGCTCCTCTTACCAGGTGCCGCCCGAGGAATTACATACCTTGAGCCTCATCAAGCCGCTTGTTGACAAGCGCAATGTCAGCATCTGCCACGTCAAGTTGCCGCTTTATCTCGGCAAAATCAGTAGTCCGGCTGGATTCCGGACACTTCGCCACCTACATTCAAAGGCGGCATTTTAGACCTGGGATTATGATCCTCTGCGCGTCGTCACTTCTGACAATGCACAGAGTCTCAGGGGATACTATCTACACAGGGCGCATCTTATTTATGCGCAACTGACAAAAGTGTACATTATCTAACGTACCTCAAAACCCGTCAGTAAACTTATGACGGCCTCGTGCAATCCGCTTTCCGCGGACGAAATCCTTTCAATCACCGTGCCCATCAATGCACGGTGCTCCTCTGAGATAGAAGCTCGCCCCAGCAGATTCACCAGCTCCTCCGGCCAAGCACCAGACGGTGCCGGACTCGTCCTATGGCCTCTTTCGCAGGCCGGACACGGAGAACCTTGGGGAGCCACAAAGCTATCTTCCGCCCCTGCCGGATTCGGAGAAACCCTCCACGACGACACCTCAGGGCCGCCCACCTCGCTAGGTGGTGCGGCAGGGGGTGGCGTTCCGCTCTCCATCATCTCTGGAAGAAGGTCCCCCGAAGACGAGCTCTGCTGAGAAGGGCTGAGGTCCGAACTACAAGGTAAAATTTCGGTTAATCTTCTCAGATATAAAGCAAGGATTTCTCTCTCAAAAATATAATCTTTCTCTACTTACGGCTCGCTGGAGGGCTGGTCCCCTTGAGGGCATAGTTTGTACGAGGTATCCCTCGGTGTAGGACCCTCCGATGAGGATTCCCCCCCCCCCCCCCCCCCGCTTTGAGGCCATGGCCTCTGGGTCTTTAGAGGCGGTCCTTTTCTTCCCCGGAGGAGAGGAATTTTCGGTTCCTTCCCTCCGAACAGCCTCCTGTGAGGAGGCCGTAGTTTCCTTGTCCCCTCCTTCACTTTCCTTCAAAGGCACGGCCTTCAACATCCTGACTAGGACGGGATCCGGCCTGGTCTCAGGAAGAGGAGCCGGAATCCTGATCAGCTTTGCTTTCGCTATCCACACCTGTTTAAAAGGACAACTCTTTTAGGGGCAATTTTATGACAAATATACGGATAACGAGTCCGGGCACAAGGCTACTTACTTGAGTATCCGGGCGGTTGCAGCTCAGACCTGCGTCCTCGGTCAAATCCGGACACATTGCTTGTGATCCAAAGAACAGTTTATACATCTCCACGAGCGTTTCGCCCATAAAATGCTGGAGAGCTCGCGGTCCCTCTGGATTAAACTCCCATAGACGAGGGAGCGGCGTTTGCCGGGCAGTGTTTGGCGGATCATCATGACTTGCGTCACTTTGACCAGGCTGAGACCTCCTTCTAAGAGATCCCTGATGCGGCCCCGCAACAAAGACACGTCCTAGGGTGGCCCCCAATCTAGGCCTTTATTGACCCACGACCCTAGCTGCTTTGGGGGACCCGAGCGAAAGGCAGGCGGCGCCACCCACTTGGTGCCCCTAGGAGCGGTGATGTAGAACCACTCTCGTTGCCATAAGCCGAGCTCCTTTTGGAAAGACCCCTCGGGCCATGGGGCATCAGCATTGTTGCTTATAACAGCGCCTCCGCACTCTGCGTGTCTTCCCTCAATCATCTTCGGCTCCACCTTAAAGGTCTTGCGCCATAATCCGAAGTGAGGAGTAACACAGAGGAACGCTTCACACACGACGATGAATGAGGCAACATGGAGGATGGACTCCGGAACTAAGTCATGAAATTCCAGCCCGTAATAGAACATCAGCCCCCTCATGAAGGGATCCATTGGGAAGCCTAACCCCCGATGGAAGTGAGACACGAACACCACGCTCTCACCAGGCTGCGGACTGGGAATGGCCTGCCCTTGAGCAGGCAACCGGTGCGAAATTTCGCCGGTCAAGAACTTGGCCTCTCTCAACTTTAGCACGTCCTCCTCCGTGACGGAGGAGGGCATCCATCGGCCTGGAAGGTCGGAACTGGACATTGTCGAAGGTCCGAAGCGCCTGGAATCTGGAGCCTAGAGTGTTGGAACTCGAGGCGACGGGCGAACTCGTTTGAGATTTAAAAGGAGCATGGCCTTGGTCTCTTTATAAGAGGTTGAATACCAAGGGCCCTCCCCGTAACCATTTGGGACTCGCCTTTAATCGAGAAAACATACTAACGGGCACAATTGGGTTACCCACGTCCGTATTGATGAGAATCCCGTAAATAAAGGGGACACGATCTCTGCTTTGACAAGACGTGCCAAGGAAACCGCCTCGAAAAATATGCTGAGGTGGGGGTAAAAACGATTTGAATAAAGGCTTGGCCATAGTGTGATGTCACGCTACGGAATACGTCAGCATATTAGATTTGTGTTAATATTATTCTCTCTATGACAATATGTGGAAACTTATTTTGCAGAGCCGGACACTACCCTTAGTGTTTACAAACTTTTATGAAGAACTTGGAGGAGGAACCCGCCTTGCAATGCCGAAGACAATCTGCGTGCCGGACTTGTCGTCATAAGCCTGGTTCAGGGGCTACTGAGGGAGTCCTGGATTAGGGGGTGTCCGGATGGCCGGACTATACCTTCAGCCGGACTCCTGGACTATGAAGATACAAGATTGAAGACTTCGTCCCTTGTCCGGAGGGGACTTTCCTTGGCGTGGAAGGCAAGCTTGGCGATGCGGATATTTAGATCTCCTACCATTGTAACCGACTTTGTGTAACCCTAACCCTATCCGGTGTCTATATAAACCGGAGGGTTTTAGTCCGTAGGACAACTTCAACATACAACAATCATACGATAGGCTAGCTTCTAGGGTTTAGCCTCCTCGATCTTGTGGTAGATCTACTCTTGTACTACCCATATCATCAATATTAATCAAGCAGGACGTAGGGTTTTACCTCCATTAAGAGGGCCCGAACCTGGGTAAAACATTGTATCCCTCGTCTCTTGTTACCATCCACCTAGACGCACAGTTCGGGACCCCCTACCCGAGATCCGCCGGTTTTGACACCGACACGGACCCTACGGGTTCAAGAACTAGGTAGACATGACCGAGACACCTCTACGGTCAATAACCAATAATGGAACCTGGATGCTCATATTGCTTCCTACATATTCTACGAAGATCTTTATCGGTTAAATCGTAATGACAACATATGTTATTCCCTTTGTCGTCAGTATGTTACTTGCCCGAGATTTGATCGTCGGTATGTCCATACCTAGTACAATCTCGTTACCTAGAAGTCTCTTTACTTGTTCCATAATGCATCATCCCGCAACTAACTCATTAATCACATTGCTTGCAAGGTTTATTATGATGTGCATTATCGAGAGGGCCCAGAGATACCTCTCTGATACTCAGAGTGACAAATCCTAATCTCGATCTATGCCAACCCAACAAACACCTTAGGAGATATCTTTAGAGCATCTTTATAATCATCGAGTTACATTGTGATGTTTGATAGCACATAAGGTATTCCTCCGGTATCCGAGAGTAGCATAATCTCATAGTGAAAGGAATATATATGTATATGACATGAAGAAAGCTATAGCAATAAAACTGAACGATCAACATGCTAAGCTAACGGATGGGTCTTGTCCATCACATCATTCTCCTAATGATGTGATCCCGTCAATCAAATGACAACACATGTCTATGGGTAGGAAACTTAACCATCTTTGATTAACACTACAAAAAAAGACACATCCGTGACATTTTGGGCCGAACGAAAATCTTTTCTGTCATACTTATGAGACTTCTATGACAATAATTGTGAACAACACGATATCATCATAGATGTGGTGGGGTTCTACTTCTATGACAAAGAATCATGACAAAAAATGGGCTTGTCGACCTGGGCGGGCCGGAGACGCAACTGCATGACATTCTTTGGGCCGTCCATGACGGAAAAAACCGTGGTAGAAGCAAGGGCGAGGAAAATATCAGGGTGTTCCCGGTTACGGTGGGTGGTCGGGGCCGAGCGATGCGCGTTTCTCTCGTACACGCACGCATGTGGGTGCGAGGCGTTGGGCTCTAACTAAACCGAGCGAGGCGTTGGGCTCTAACTGAACCCGAGCGATTGCACTGGAGGCTACGCGTTACTGAACCCTGAGCGATCGATCGATGGCTGTTAACTAAACCCGATCGAGCGATTCCTTCGCTACTGCTGCTAACTGAAGCCGATCGATGCTGCCTCTGGATGAACATTGAGTGTTGATGGGGGGTTTGGATGAACAGTTCCCGGTGGGGGTGGATGAACATGACCCCGTGGCGTTGCCTCTGGATGAACAGGACCCCGATTGTTCGAGCCGGTTGGGGCTGGATGAACAGGACCCCGTGGAGGGCAGGATGAACAGGACCACCCCGTGGAGGGCTGGATGAGTAGTAGATGGTGGATGGGTGGATGAACAGTAGCCCATGGAGGGGTGGTTGAACAGGAGCCCGTGGAGAGGGCTGGTTGAACAGTAGCCGGTGGAGTAGCGCGCGGTGGAGGCTGGATGAACAGGAACCGATGGATGAACAGTCGCAGGTGGAGGCTAGAGGAGGTCAACGGTGGATGAACAGTAGCCCGTGGAGGCTGGAGGGGGTCGACGGTGGAGATGAACAGTATCCCTTGGGTCCCGTTTTGCGTTACGCCACACCCCTCCCGATGAACAGGACCCCCGTTTCGACCGTAGCGCTCCAACACAAGTCCGTTTCCTCAGTTTTGCGGTATGCCACACCCATCCCGATGAACAGGACCCCCGTTTTGATCGTAGGAGGTCCATTTCTTCCGTTTTGCTGTACGCTAGATCCCTCCTGATGAACAGGATCCCGTTTCGAACATGGCCGGTCGAACACAAGGCCGTTTCCTCCGTTCTGTGGTACGCCAGGCCTCGTTTCCATTGGCTGTTCGGTCCAAACCCTCCCGATGAACACGATGACGCATTCCATTCTGACCCAGCCGGTTGGCTCCCCATGAACACGACGACGACGTTGTTTCTTCGTTCCGACCCAGCCATGTACACGAGCCCTGGCCGTACCTATGCATGAGTAGGCGTTCGAGACCCTGCCCGTATGTACGTACGTGGCCGTATTTTCTTTCTTGCACACTGGCCATTGTACGTACGTGTACATGCTACGTGCGGGCCTCCACTACGACACGTGCGCGTGTCTACATCGACCAGTATATACGTACACGTTCGCGATCAGAATGACAACGCTACGTATGCTTCGACCAGGTGGGTCCCGACGGTCGGGCACTTCTTTGCGTGCGAAGATGTAGCTGGTGGGTCCTAGCAATTAGGGGGAAACGTTTTTTTTTGAAATATGGTGGCCCGTCCGGTGGTTCCCTGCTGTCAGGTGGAGGAATAATTATTTTGCGCGTAATAAGGAGGCACTTCCTTGCTGCAGCCGTGGACCCAGCTGTCAGCCTCTCCACGTATAGTCCATGTCCGATGGAAGCCGTTCCTTGACCACGTTGACCACGCCGCGCCGAGAGCCCCAGGGCAGTGGACAACAGCGAGGCCTAGGAAGGGGACGACGGGGAGCCGGGGAAGACGCGACAGTGAAAGCCCGCGCGAAGAAGAGTACGAGGGTTCACTGGTTCGGCTGCGGTGTGAGGCTGCTGTCGCCGCAGGGCCTGGCAGCGGTGGGAATAGTAGGGGGCGGTGAGGCCTCTGCGGTAGCACAGCCGGCCACGGGAGGCAGGAGCGTGCGGCATGACCGGCGCTGCTTTGGGCGGCTGGAGCAAGAAGACCAAAGGTTGAAGAAGCACTACGGCTGTTGGATGGACATCGTACGATCACTGGAGCTAGAATCGTTCATATTGACTAAGTTGACAAAGCACTCCGTCGTCGTCAACTTAGTAGGCCCACAAGTCAGCCTCCCACCAAGGTGGGTCCCAACTAGCAGGGAGTATTCATTTTTTGTGCGTAATAGTGAGGCACCTCCGGTGGGTCTGATATGACAGCGGGGGGAACGTTTTTTCGCAAAATACGTTGGCCCGTCCGGTGGGTCCCAGCAGTCAGGGGGGAAATGTTTTTTTCGCCAAATACAGTGGCCCGTCCGGTGGGTCCCTGCTGTCAGGTGGAGGAATAATTATTTTCCGCGTAATAAGGAGGCACTTCCTTGCGGCTGCCGTGGACCCAGCTGTCAGCCTATGCACGTACAGTAATCTTCCGATGGAAGTCGTTCCTTGACCACGTTGACCACGCTGCGCCGAGAGCACCAGGGCTGTGGACGACGACGAGGCCTAGGAAGGGAACAACACGGAAGCAGGGAAGACTCGACAGTTGTTTCCCACGCGGAGGGGAGTACGACTGTACGAGGGTTTACTAGTTCGTCTGCTGTCCTCGAAGAATAACAATAGGTGTGGGTGAGTGGAGGGATGGCTAGGTCAGTGATGGGAGTACGGTGGGGTGGTGAGGCCTGCGTTGCAGCACAGCCGGCCGCGGGGAGGTGGGAGCAGGCAGTCCCACCGGCGCTTGTTTGAGCGGCTGGAGCAGGAAGAGCAGAGATTGAAGAAGCACGACGGCCGTTGGATGGACATCCAACAGTCACTGCTTTTGCGTCAACCTTTTTTTAGGAAAGCCTCAAATCTGTGGAAAACAGCTTATAGCCCATCTGCCATTATTTCTAATAATTTACAGCCCATTTGCTAATTCTTAAGGTTTTTTTGGAGCCCATATTCTTTTTGTTAGCATTACAGCCCATATTGTGGCCACGGTTAAAAAATTATACGAAATTTTGCATATTTCGGTGCGGTCCGAACTGTTTTAATCCCAAAATTTCGAGTCACATTCAAACAGATTTTAAAAATAAATGTATATCAATATAAAATCCAACAAATTGTCCACGCATAAAAATTAATGCAATTTAAAATCTCGAAATGAAAAAAAGAAATTTGAAACTAATTGCCGGTTTGATGTGTTTTAAAAATGTACAACCCATTTCTCATTACTGATAGGCATTTTCTCGGTCAGCCGAATGAAGCTCTCCTCGTCTTGAAAGATTTGCTGCCCAACAGGCCTGACAAAGCGACTTACTTGGCAAATCACAAAAAGACTGGGCTGTGGCCGTGGACCCAGCTGTCAGCCTCTCCACGTACAATACTCTTCTGATAGAAGTCGGTCATTGACCACATTGACCACGCCGCGCCGAGAGCACCAAGGCGGTGGACGATGGCGAGGCCTAGGAAGGGGACGGAACAGAGTCGGGGAAGATGAGGCAGTGGATGCCCACGCGGAGAGGAGTACGAGGGTTCACTGGTTCGGCTGCGGTGTGAGGTTGCCGTCGCCGCAGAATAACAGGGGGTGTGAGTGAGTAGAGGGATGGCCTGGCCAGCGGTGGGAGTAGTAGGGGGCGGTGAGGTCTCCACCGCATCGCAGCCGGCCACGAGAGGCAGGAGCACAAGGCACAACCGGCGCTGGTTTGGGCGGCTGGAGCAAGAAGACCAGAGGTTGAAGAAGCACTACTGTCGTTGGATGAACATCGTACAGTAACTGGAGCTAGAATCGTTCATATTGACTAAGTTGACAAAGCCCTCTGTCCCCATCAACTTGGTAGGCCCACAAGTCAGCCTCCCACGATGTTGGGTTCCAGCTGGTAGGGGGAGTATTCTTTTTTTGTGCATAATAAGGAGTCACTTCCTTGCGTGCGAAGATAGCTGGTGGGTCCGACCTGTCAGCGGGGGGCATGTTTTTTTGCGAAATACAGAGACCCTTCCGATGGGTCCTAGATGTCGGGTAGAGGAATCAAAGACTTGAGAAGGCGTACAAAACAAGCTAGTGTACCAGTAACGAGACGTTGATGAGTTTTAGAAAAAAGAGAGACATGCTCCTATAGCTGGTTCGAATCCAAACCTAGACTATGGCTATATACGGTGCTATGCAAGTAATGAAACTGACATATCCAACGTTCGCTTCTCCTCTTCTCTACTTGCTCTGCCTAGCATCAGAAGCTCTGGCCGTAGCAACCATGCCCGCTGGCTGCTCGTCCACCTACTCTTCAGCAGGCAACAACCAAATATGTGCCAAGTCGCCACCCGTACCATCGCTTGTGGGTCTCATCACACCCCCGCCGGCACGCGCACCGCAGCCGGTTGCTCATCGCAACCCGCTGCCGTTGGTGTGGTGCCACTGCTGCAAATCACGCAGAGTCATCTGTCGCGACTCAACCATAATCCTCAACCCTGGACGAGTCTTCTACAAATGCCTGAATCATGGGGTAATAATATGTTTAAGTGTTGTTCTGCTGCTTTCAGTTGCTGATTTTTTTAGTAGTTTGGTTGATGATCTTCCAATTTGATTCGTGCAGAAAAGGGAAGATTCATGTGATTTGTATTTCTGGGAAGTTGTTGATGTGGGGGAGTGCAACTATGCTGATTATTTGGCTATCCAAGGAATCCTAATACCAGTAGGTTGGGGTGGTGGACAAGTAACTGAAGGAACGACAGAAGAGGAAGATGTAGAGCAGAAGGTTAAAGATGCAGTTCCTCTGATCATGGCCAAGCAACAACTGTTGAACGGCCTTGACAGCAATGAGGAGATGAAAGAGCTTGTGAAGATAATGGGTAAAATCAATGTGCTCTGTAGGATGATTGTCTCTTTATTTGCAGTGTATGTAGCACTCGTGATGTATTCAGTGGCTATGACATGAGCACTTTGCTAAAACTAGTAATGAATGAAACATGTCTAGCAGGCTGGGCGTAGTGTTGTGAACATCTAATGATTTCTATTAATGGAAATCAGAGGGTATCCCCTTTTGCTCATAAATAAATAAATAGAAGAGTCCCTTTTGGTAATAAATAAATAAATTAGCAGAGGACCTGTCGGGTCAGCTTTGTTCTCGTTCGAAGACGTCGAGCAAATTGCAGTCCAACAGCAAACTATGTCATCAAATTCAAGTTTCACAGCCAAATATGAGTACAACTAAACAACAATGTCATCATGTTGTAGTCGTCATACAATCACCAAACACAAATCAACATACATAAAAAGTGATGTTCTCATAGGAAAATACTAAACAACATGTTCATTAGGTTTCAGTTGTCATAGAAAACACAATTTCACATAGTAGATAAAAAAATGTCTTTTGGCAGGCAAATACGACAAAGGCAATATAATCATCATCCGCATCAGCAGCGTGAACATCTTCGCCATGTGTATCAGTCTGAATTGTAATTCCCCATGGTGTCATCTTCTTCTTCGTCCTCAACATCCTCAAACGTTGGCTTCTTCTTTATCAACTCTTGTATGTCCACAGCACGACAGGCAATCTTTTCGCCGACGTCATTGATGTGATGGTTCTCAAAGATATTAGGAACATCTGTGTTATCTTGTACATCAGGAACAGTGTAAGCATCATCTCGTTGTGCAACTTCATTAAATGAATTCCTCTGCTGAAACCTTTGCACTACTCTCCAGTCATCGCTACGTACAAATGTGTCTTCCAAGAAAAATATCTGTGTTGCTTGATTTGCCAAAATAAAAGGCTCGTTGGTCTGGTACGCCGGCTTGACATTGATGGATTTGAAATAATCATCGGCTCTGGGTTTTGTGATCCTGGAAAACAGGTTATACCAACGACAGCACTACAGAACCACAAACCGATGATCCTCGAAACTGGAGATATACTGCAACTGAACAATGTATGTTATGTTAGCATACATTTCAGATGTCTCTTTTTCATACGTATCCGTACTCATGATGGCACTGTTTTGTGTCTTCCTACCTTCGTCTTGTGCAAGTGTGTTGTAGCGCACATGTCCAACAACGCAAGATTCATAATGTCTTACCCGAATATCAAGACCCATTGCTAGTGAGTAAAGGGCATCATCAACTGCCTGCCCATCCTCCCGCATCTTCTTAACCTATGGTTAGAAAATAGACAAGGTGATCATCTTATGTACTCAATGTATTAAAAAACTGACAGTGCAATTCAAAAGCTTACATGGCTCTTGAACCATTTCACAAATCCTTCCATAACCAGTTTGTCAATGTTGCTTGGATTTTGAGGCAGTAACTCCTTTTTGTAGATGCTGCACAATATAGTGATCGCGTCAAACATCTAAATATATAAGAATGTGTTGCAAGTTTAGTGGATTACGATGTATAAGCTGCATTACTTAGTACTTCCTTGATATAAGGTAGTATCTCAGGACAGTTATTCAACACATACCAAACCATTTTGTCCAAATCTTTAGGTTTGTCCCCTTGTCGACTCTTCCCAGTAACTCAAATAGAATAATCGAAAACATTGAGCCCGAGATTGTCTGTTTCAATGTATTTTGAGCAGAATGTCAACGCTTCTGTAGCAATGTAGGCCTCTGCAATGGAACCCTCGGGTCTAGCTCTGTTCCTAACATAGCCCTTAAAAGTGGATAGCCGCCTTTCAATAGGGTACATCCAGCTATACTGTACTAGACCATTAAGTAGTGCCTCATCAAGTAGATGAATAGCCAAATGCACCATCACATCAAAGAAGGCTGGAGGATATATCTTCTCAAGGTCACATAGATAGTTGGTATCTTGTCTCTAAGACGCTCCAAAGCATCTATCCTAATATTTCTACTAAAGAGTTCCCTGAAGAATTGTCCCAACGCTACAACTGCTCTGTATAATTCAGGGCGGCCCAATCCTCTAAGGATAATAGGTAAAACCCTTTGAAGTAGGACGTGGCAGTCATGAGTTTTCAACCCTTGTACCTTGTCTCCATCTGCACTGACTCTCCTTTCAGGGTTGGAAGCAAATCCATGTGGGAATCTCACACGTAACAAGACCTTGCATAATTCTTTTCTTTTTGCCTTGTCCAAGACGTACACAACTGGTGCCATATCCCGTGGTTTACCTTCATCTTGCACCTGGAAATCCTTTCTGATACCCAGGTGTGTCAAATCAATCCTTGATTTTAAGGTATCTCTCGTCTTGCCTTCAATATTAAGAAGTGTGCCGATAATGCTGTCACATATATTTTTCTCCATGTGAACCACATCAAGATTATGCCGTAGATCCAAATCTTTCCAATTCTCCAAGTCCCGCAAATTGGACCTGCGGGTAAACAATAATCTCTCTTCTGCCCTGCCACGCTTCCTTTTCTGGCTACCATTATCAGGATGGTTTCCTGGTGTAATATGCCTGACCTTCTTTAATTCCACTTGCAACTCATCGGCGGTGAGCCTCTTTGGCGCATCATGGTTTTCATGCTTTGCATTGAACAGATGTCTTCGGTATTTTCCAGGATACGGGTTGTCCTTGGCAAGGAAACGACGGTGTCCAATGTAACAGATCTTGCTAAGTATTGCGTATGATAGCGGATTCCTGTCACAGTGAACACATGCATTGTAACCATGTGTCGTTCGCCCTGACATAGTGCCCAAAGCCGGATAATCATGGATGCACCAAATTATAATAGTACGCAGAAAGAAATCAGCTGGTGGGCTGCTATATAGGTCTCAAATGAGAACACCCCTCCATAGCTGTTGAAGTTCCTCCAAAAGAGGCTCCATGAACAAATCAAAATCCTTTCCAAGACTTTTTGGACCTGGGATGAGAAAGGCCATCATGTAGTTTGATTCTTTGGTGGAGACATTTGGAGGCATGTTGTAAGGGATAACAAGCACTGGCCACATGCTATATGTGGCGCTCTGGTGGCCAAATGGATTAAATCCATCTGGAGCTAAGCCAAGTCTAATGTTTGTCAGGTCAGCAACAAACATTTCGTGCTTCTGATTGAAGCATTTCCACTCACTACCATGAGATGGATGGCTCATTACATTCTGATCTCTGAAATCCTGGTACCTAGAATGCCACAATACATCCTCTCTTGTTTCAGCATCATGAAACAACCTCTGCAATCTTGGTGTAATTGGAAAATGTCTCAGAACATTATGAGGAATCCTCTTCATAGCATCACCATCTTTCCATCTTGATGATTTGCATTTCGGGAATTCACTTAAGTTGGCATAATCCTTGCGGAACAAAACACAATTATTCTTACAAATATGGATCGTATCATATCCAATCCAACTGCACGAAAGAAATTCTTCATTTTACTGTAGGTGTGTGGCAGCTCAGACGCATCTGGGAAAGCTTTGTGGAAAACAACCAACATCGCATCGAATGATTTGTTGGTCATCCGCTCAGCTGACTTCACCTAAAGAAAGGTGACCGTAGCTGAGAATACTGAGAGCTTATTTCCTGGGGTGACAACCACGTTGCATTGTTCCAACATGCGGGCCCACCATTTTTCTTCTGCAGGTGAAAGTTCACGGAATGCACGAGCATTTCGTAGCATTGTTTCAATGTTGGTCAAACTCACTGGCTCCGGCACCACCACCTCCTCATCTTCTTCCACCTGAGCATCAGGCAGATCAAGATGGTGATCTGCTGCTTCCACGTAGTCAATAACATTGACGTTCACAGCTTCACCATGATGAACCCACCTAGTATATGTGACCGACATCCCATAAAAGTGTAGTTGATTTTGCACAGTTGACTGGGGTCTTGTAACCGAATTCATACAACTGCTACACGGACAGAGCACATCTGATTTTGGACCACCGTACTCAGCTCTGATAAAGTTCATGAAGTTTTCAACCCCCTTGATATATGCAGTGGAGAATCTTTGAGTAGAAGTTATCCAAGTCATGTCCATCTGTTAGACATACAAATTAGTTCTTCTACTAGATATTACAGGAAAAACATATATGCTCTTTTATGAAGTCCAGAAGAAAATACCTAGGTTGATGTCTAAAGCTATGGCAAGATATTTGGACGAGCAGGTCTAAGTAACGAAATATATGTAAAGCTAATTCAGCAAACAGATTTGAGCGCCAAATATGGCAGGCTGTTTCAGCAGTCAATGAGGCCGAGCACACAGCCATCGAACTATCGAAGGCCATGGCAGCAACAAAGCTCGAGTATAAAAGGGTGTAGTGCTATTTCACCTAACAGATTGGCTACTAGACCATGGCAATCTACGTCACAATAAATATATGCAAGGATATTTTAGCAACTAATCGGCCTTGGCATGCCATCTTAGCTAAGTAGATTGAGTGCAGAACAGGGCAAGGAAGCTTCTTAAGCAGATCATATTGATTGTAAACTACTTCGGCAAACAGTGAGATTAACAACGTATATCAGCTAACATTCAGCGCTACACCGACATGCACGGGGCCTCAGTCTAGATTGTGCGTACCATGGGAGAAGCTGACCGCCATGCATCTCCACACAAACGTCGCCAGCGGTGGCGGCGCTGACCGCCGTGCGCCTCCACAAGAACGTCGCCAGCGGTGGCGGCGCAGCTAGAGGACGACAGTCTACGAGAGCATACTGTGGGAGCGAGAGGATCGCCGTGCGTCCCCTTGACGAACCGCGGCGCTGACGTATCGGCGTGGCGGGGAGGGCGGCTTTGGCGGAGCGAATGAAGTGGAGGGGGATGGGGGGGGTTTGGGGAATATTATTAGCTAGTTGGCCAAAGGGCGGTTGAATCTAGGATCTGGGGGGAATTTTCGGGTGGGGGAGGATTTTCGCGCAGTGGGTGGGGGGAGTTTGGCGCATGGTCGGTTTCTCCAAGTGCAGTCCCACGTGTCAGTGAAGAGGCAAGTCGAAGCGCGTTCCGTTTTCGTGAGCCGTGTGTAGGACCGAACATGTGTGGGGTGCAATGCGTCCACGACAGGGGTGCTGTGAGTGTACCGCCTTTTTTCCTTTTAAACTAGGTGCTTCGTCCCCTAAAAAAACTTGTTGCTTCGCGCGATCCATCGATACTACTACTAGTAATCCGGTAATCCCGACTAAAACGGCGCAGCCGGGTCTTTTCCCGCGCGTTATGCTGGGAGGTTCGCTTAGTTGGGTTTATTAGGACGAGTAATGCTACACCTACGTAGTCCCAGTTACGTAATTAACATAATGTGAAACGTGTGAGCTGTTGATTGTAGATTGGGGGGAGGGAGGGGCCCACCACCATGAAAATTAGGGGAGGAGAGAGAGGCAATCTACGTTAACCCTTTCGTCGGTTCCCGTAGATGTACAAAAATATGAAATGCGTGAATGTGCATTTGCAGATAAGGCCTTCCCTCGTTCATTCTTTTCTCCAACAAGATCTTGATCTTCCGTGCAACAAACGGGCATCTTGCTAGTACTCCTACAATATACTATATTATTGTGAAAGTTCATATACACCGGCCGAGATTAATGCAAACACGGCAGATTTTCATTAAATTACGAACTTTTATAGGACAGAAAAATAAAAGAAACCTGACCCTAAACCTATTCTACGGCGGCGACCGACGTCGTCTATCTGTTATATCCATGTACGGGGGCGGGGTTCAAGACCCGTGAAGTGAAGGTGCGGTCTCCATCGAGGAAAAAGTAGAACACGGGAGACGGACCGGCCAGTTGGCACACCATGCCCTGCCGCCTCACATGCCCTGCTCATCCTCGGAGGAGTCCCCGACCTCAGCGGTGCCAGACATTGGACAGCGGCAAGTAGGACGCATGGCTGACGGTGCTCCCATCGTCGACCGCCAGCGTGGCCACCGCTTGTGCTATGACTTGAGCGAGGGCGGCGACCTCGAGCTCCATCCCAGAAGACAAGCAATCCCGCAGAGCGTTCGTGCTTGCGGTCATGGCGGATGTGGTGCCTGGTAGGAGGACGATGCGTTATGGTGTGGAGGTTAGCTGGGTGTTGCCTCTTTAAGTAGAGCATTCTGGTGAGGCCAAGTGTCCTGGTGCGTCATTAAGTTGCCGGAGTTGGTTCCTCGGGCACCGAGCCTCTTAACGACGGCATACGGACGGACGACATGAATGCGGGCAGCTAGCGCCGGCTGGGAACGCACTGTGCGACAGCGCGAGGGACGAGGGTTTTTGGTGTGCCAGGGTAGTCAGCTGCGGTCGTGGCCACATTGGAGATGCCCTTTGCTCACATGCGATCGACGCATGTCATTGAAAAAGCAAGATGACCCGGCATGGTCTCAGGTCCCGAGGATGCAGTTGGCTGCGCTACACTACTCCACGGACGCGTCCCGGCGCCCCGTGCATCCTCAACGAGCCAGGTGTTGGGATGTGTTTGGATTGTGGCCAAAGTGCACCTTACCAAAATTTTGGTCATGGCCCAAAGATTGGTCTTTGTTTGGATGGTTGCCATTTTTTTTAGGTTTTGGTCATGACCCAAAAATGGATGGTTGCCATTTGTTTGGCATGCCAATGAACTCTAGCCAACTCTAGTTCATTTTTCTTGCCGATGTCGGCCAAATCATGGGTAACCAAAACCTCAATAAACATTTTGGCTACCCAATGCTTTGATGGGGCAACCTTGGGCACAAACCAAACATACTAGCTGTTGGTCGTGTCGCAGCACTAACGCCACCCTCGGCACACTAAAACCGACCGTGTCTAGCGACGATGAGCGTGTCGCTCACCGCGGCCGCCGTGTCCAGAGGCGGTGCTAGAGCTGTGCCACGTTGTTGGCCCCCACAAACCACATGAACGGTTGCCGGTGGAGAGGAGGTCGTGGGCCAGCTCCTCCATTGGACTAGTTTGCACTACGTCGTCCCGATAGGTGTGCCCCACATGTCAGTTTCCCTATTTTCCCGGCCATATTCGAGCGTCAGTGCTCCGCATTGCGCATTAGGCCTTTCACTATGTAGGCCAAGCGAGAAAACTTATTGTTTATTTGAGCCGGTCAAGTATAATCATGTGGCATTTGCTTATTTCTCATACATCTCCAACCGTCTTCTCCATCGATCATGTCGCCCTCCGGTCGAGTCCATCCTCCCGCATGTCTCATTTGAACATTCTGTCAAGTATCATTCGCATGTGGGCCTAGACCATGCTTGTATTTCCAATGTTTATTTGTAATTTGTCCGACATGCATACAAACAAACGGTTCGTTTGAAGTTTCACTTTGCCTCCACTACGTGTCGCTTCGCGTCTTAGTTTTGTCATCCCATTCGGTTCATGCATGCCCTGACACATGTTGACGAGATCGACTGATGTTCAGAGATCGATTGCGTATCATCCAAGGAGATAAAGGTTTGGTCTGTTTCTATGACAGAAATGACCCGCGGGGGTGGGGGGTCTGTGTGGATCAGAGGGAGTATATTGTACGTTCATAAGAGAAAAGAACGTATTGTACCCACCCTAGTCCTCTTTCAATCGATCTCCGGACCCCAAGATGAAATCGAGAGAGAACGAGAGGGGGCATGTCTGATACCTAAGGTGGATTCAAAATTTTGAACTGGTGATCATAACACCCCAAATCATATATAAAGGGTATTCAATGTTCGTTTCGTTTTTGAACGTACAATATACTTCCTCCTATCCTTTCTAGTTTACATATAAGTTTTATGTGTAGTCAAAGTATGTCTACTTTGATAAAAAAAAGTATCAACATTCAACAACGCCAATCAATATTGTTAGATTCGTACGTACTCCTAGATTTGTACTCGAGATGGTTTCCAATTTGTTTTCAACCACGTGAATGTGCTTGTTCTCGCGCATGCTCTTCCTACTACGATTTCGCCATGTATACCCAGTCCAATAGTAACTTTTTTAAGCTCCTTGTCCAGTAGTACTAGTGGAGTACTAACAACATCTGTACTAGAGTATGCAGTGCTCATAGTTGTACTCCCTCCTTCCATTTTATATAGGGCCTATGGGGAGGAGAGAGATGTGAAAAAGTAAGGGGAGTTAGCTCTCATGCAAGAGCCTAGCCATATACGCATTCCTAGTTAAATACATACAATAAATATGAAGAAAGAGATGGAGAGGAGATGGAAAAAAGTACTAATACAATAGCCAACCTTATAAATTTTTTGTGGGAAATAGCCAACCTTATAGCCCACACTACTATATGAGTGCATATAATAGATGATGGCTATAGATGACATGGCAGTTCCTTATAGCCATCGACTGGCTATATTATTAACCATGCTCTACTGCGTTTTTCAAAACCGCATTTGACTATTGACAAGATTAATAGTACATGAGATGTATAATGTGAAAATTATATCATTGGAAGCTCCTTTCACATACGTATCCCTACCTTACCCTCCCTTTTGGTCACTTACTGGTAGACCCCATGCTTGCTAGGCCCCGCATGTCAGTTACTCAATGGGTTCGGACACGTTAGGGGATCCTCATCCATAGTATACTCCCTCTATTTTTATTTACTCCGCATAAAATGACACGGGCGGGGGAGAGGGAGGGACGTAGGTTTGCTCTCAACTGCGGTCCCACAAGCGAGCGAAAACGCAAGACGAAGCGTGTTCCATTCGGTGAGTGACTTGGAGGATCCAGCCTGCCGGGCTGCAATGCGAAGGCGACAAGAGCGATGTACAGTCAAAACCGATTGACCGGTCATCACCGGAACCACTATTCACAATAGAACCTTCCTGCTCGGCCTACGCCAGCCACTGCCCTAAAACCACACCTAATCTCCAGCCCCTTCCCCCACCTTTCGATCCCCCAGCCTGCATCAAGTGTCCCCTAGTTCGTCGGAAAGCCATGGTGCACCGCAAGATCACGTACTACAAGATGCTGACGCCGGAGCGCCGCGCAGAAATCACGGCGTCGGTCGGCGCCAGAGACCTCCGTTCCGAAGCTCTCTTTGTGGCGGGCCAATCCCCGAGTTCTCTGGAGCCAAGCTACGAGGAGGAGGAAGCCGATCCAATGTTCATGTCGGAGGTCGCGGCGCAGAAGGCCCCCGATGGGTATGAGACGATGGACGTCGACTTCGTGCCGGCGTTCGAGTCCCCGGTGGTGCAGGCGGACCAGCGGTTCAACCTGGCGATACTAAAGGACGGCCGGGAGGCAGAGGCTCAACTCGACGCGGAGCGCGCGCATGCCGCTGCCATCGAGGCTCTCCTATAGGCGGAACCGGATGTCATGGATGTGAACCAGGCGGCGGAGGCTCAACTTGAGGCGGAGCGCGCGGATGCCGCTGCCATCGAGGCCCTCCTGCAGGCGGAACCGGACGTCCTGGACTTGAACCGGGCGGGAGAGGCTCAACCCGATGCGGAGCGTGCGCATACCGCTCTCATCGAGGCCCTCCTGCAGGCGGAACCAGATGTCCTAGACTTGAACCGGGCGGCGGAGGCTTGACTCGACGTGGAGCGCGCGGATGCCGCTGCCATCGAGGCCCTCCTGCAGGCGGAACCGGACGTCCTCGACTTGAACCGGGCGATGCTCTCGTCCGTGCAGAGCGCCCGCACACTCCGCGTGAACAAGTAGCTGGAGGCCGAGATCAACCACGGTGCGGAGACACACGTCAGTAGCTACGGCTGGTTCGCGCCGGCAGCCAAAGACGATGAGGCCGTCTCGTTTCACGAGCAGTGGTAGTTTTTCTTTATGTTTTTGTTTTTATGGATCTTTTGCTGTGTAAAAACATATACTGTTATGCAAGTTGCCTGACTTGGGCCAGTCTACCATTTCAGGCAGTTGGATGAATATCCTATGTCTCCTAACCCTTCTTCCTCACCTCTTCTTCTTCCCCAACAGACCACCGCATGGGCCGTACGGATACTCCCCAACATGTGGTTGGGTAAACATACTCTATGAACGAAAATTATGTGTCAGCAGTAGGATGGCTGAGTTTGGTTTGTTCACATGCGACAGCACGTGTCAGTGAGGGTGCGTTCCCTTGGTTGGGTTTGCAGTGTGCAGGAGCGACTGTGCATGTGAGGGTGCGGTGCGACCGCGGCGTGCAGGAGCGACCATGTGAGGGTGCGGTGCAACCGCGACAGCCGTGCGCAAGTGTACCTCCTTTTCATTTTGAATACTTTAGGCAAGTTGGCAAAAATGTGTGGCAAAGTATGGCAATGCAAGGCCTAGACCCAAACGGGATAAATACGTAGTACTACGTACTAGGAGTACTAGTGTTAAAAAAGAAAGGCAGGGTTTTCTTTCGCGGGATTAATCAATACAAATCCTCATTTCACGTGTCAATTAATGTGTATTTTTTTCTCCAAAGCCCAAAGAGCTAACCATCTCACTCCTCGTCGCTTGATTAATGCAGCGCCATGCAAACCAACCTTCTCACTTCTGCATGCATGCAGGGGATATTAATGTCCTTGGTTGCTAGTACGAGGCAAACCCCACCAATTTTGCCTCGATTAGTGTTAGTGGACTTTTGCAAATTGTAATTTTGATATACTGGCATTGTGTACAAAAAATGGAGGTAGTAACTATATTTGACTTCCTTCCCCATTGCAGTGACGTCGATGCTATCTCGAACGTTGTGGTTTGGCGAAGTGCGTTCGACGGAGAACACCATTGAGGGAGACCACTGTAAGTCGTTCGCAAGTGCCGCCTGCAAGCCGAGACAACCGCCTTATTTGTCATCCAGGAAGTCCGTTGAACCAAAGGACGCATAAATGTACTAGTACTACTCGTACACAATAGCGTCGTCCATCCAGCTTAGTGAAGTGAGATGGTTTCTCGAAGAAGACGATGGAGAAGCGGAGTCAGCGAAGAGTGAAATCATGGTTGCTTCGTCCGTGCTTTGTGATTTGACGCCTCATTGCTTTGTGATTTGTGATAGAAGGGACATGGGAGTAGAATCTGTCTTGTACACTGTACATGCGTCCAAGCATGGGAGAAAGAGGAGAGACATTGCATTTTTCTATTCCTTCAATCAATCAATCACAGACCTTCAGTTCCATCCTTTTGGCTTGGCAACACCGTCCACAATGGTTCCCATGATGCGAAAAGCTATTTTCATATTTGGCTACACATTGTGGATGCCCTTGACCGTACCACTTGGTTTGCTCCTGTGTGCTATCTATACAAATATCAATTATATTGATCTAAAAAGTTATAGAATCAAGATTAGTAAAAAGGAGGTGATTTTGCCGCGCGGATGGCGGGGGAGGTTTCTTATTTTTAGAGGACGTTGTCCTGGCGGTTTGCTAACATACGTTCCCACGTGCCAGTGCTATACCAAGCCGATCCGCTTCCCACATGAGGCAGAACCACGATAAAAGCAACACGTGGTTAACTTGAAGAAGATGAGGGAGAAGCGGATTCAGCAATGAGTGAAATGATGGTTGCTTCATCCCTCCAACTTCTCTTTTTAGCATTATTATTTCGTCCCTCCAACTTAACTGGGGGAAAGGTGCAGCTCTGTTATTTGACGCCTCATTGCTCATTACTACGCCGGTGCCATGACTGGGTGCTTCACCCCGGTTGCTCTGCACTGTATTCCAGTATGGTGCATGGACCCGGTAGCTTGATGCCCCACATGTCGGTGAAAGGGACTAGAAGATTTATGAAAGCGAGCGCTCTACTCTTACGACGGAGGAGTACACGACACGACGGCCCAGTGAACTATCACTTGTATTGTTGATGACCCACAAGTATAGGGGATCTATCGTAGTCCTTTTGATAAGTAAGAGTGTCGAACCCAACGAGGAGCAGAACGAAATGATAAGCAGTTTTCAGCAAGGTATTCTTTGCAATCACTGAAATTATAGGTAACATATAGCTTTGTGATAAGGTAATTTGTAATGAGCAACAAGTAACAAAAGTAAATAAAGTGCAGCAAGGTGGCCCAATCCTTTTTGTAGCAAAGGACAAGCCTGGACAAACTCTTATATAGAGAAAAGCGCTCCCGAGGACACATGGGAATTATCGTCAAGCTAGTTTTAATCACGTTCATATGACTCGCGTTCGGTACTTTGATAATTTGATATGTGGGTGGACCGGTGCTTGGGTGCTGTCCTTACTTGGACAAGCATCCCACTTATGATTAACTCCTATTGCAAGCATCTGCAACTACAAAATAAGTATTAAGGTAAACCTAACCATAGCATGAAACATATGGATCCAAATCAGCCCCTTACGAAGCAACGCATAAACTAGGGTTTACGCTTCTGTCACTCTAGCAACCCATCATCTACTTATTACTTCCCAATGCCTTCCTCTAGGCCCAAATAATGGTGAAGTGTCATGTAGTTGACGTTCACATAACACCACTAGAGGAGAGACAACATACATCTCATCAAAATATCGAACGAATACCAAATTCACATGATTACTAATAGCAAGACCTCTCCCATGTCCTCAGGAGCAAACGTAACTACTTACAAAGCATATTCATGTTCATAATCAGAGGAGTATTAATATGCATATAGGAACTGAACATATGATCTTCCACCAAATAAACGACCTAGCATCAACTACAAGGAGTAATCAACACTACTAGCAACCTACAGGTACCAATCTCAGACTTAGAGACAAGAATTGGATACAAGAGATGAACTAGGGTTTGAGAAGAGATGGTGTTGGTGAAGATGTTGATGGAGATTGGCCCCCTCCCGATGAGAGGAGCTTTGGTGATGATGATGGCGATGATTTCCCCCTCCTGAAGGGAAGTGTCCCCGGCAGAACAACTCCGCAGTAGCCCTAGATTGGTTTTGCCTCGTGGCGGCGGAGTTTCCTCCCGAAAGCTTGCCTCCGATTTTTCTTCGGACAAAAGACATCATATAGCAGAAGATGGGCACCGGAGGGCCACCAGGGGGCCCACGAGGCAGGGGGCGCGCCTAGGGGGTAGGTCGCACCCCCCACCCTCGTGCCCTGGGTGTGGGTCCCCTCTGGTATTTTCTTCGCTCAGTATTTTTTATTATTTCAAAAAATAACTTCCGTGGAGTTTCAGGACTTTTGGAGTTGTGCAGAATAGGTCTATAATATTTGCTCCTTTTCCAGCCCAGAATTCCAGCTGTCGGCATTCTCCCTCTTTGTGTAAACCTTGTAAATAAAAGAGAATAGGCATAAGTATTGTGACATAATGTGTAATAACAGCCCGTAATGCAATAAATATCGATATAAAAGCATGATGCAAAATGGACGTATCAACTCCCCACGGCTTAGACCTCGCTTGTCCTCAAGCGGAAGCCAATAACGATAAATATGTCCACATGTTTAGAGATAGAGGTATCGATAAAATAAAATACGGACATGAGGGCATCATGATCATTCTTATAACAGCAACATATATATTAGCATATGATTTGTTATGCTCAAGTAACAATCTATTCACAATGTCAAGTATGAATCAGAAACTTCATTGAGAACCAACAAACTATAATCTTAGTCATTGAAGCAATTGTAATTTATCATAATACCGGAAAGAGTCTATGTCAGAGCTTTTCAGCAAGTCCACATACTCAACTATCATTTAGTCTTTCACCATTGCTAACACTCACACAATACTTGTGGTTACGGAGTTTTAGCCGGACACAGAGAAAGATAGGGGCTTATAGTTTCGCCTCCCAACCTTTTACCTCAAGGGTAATGTCAACAATAATAGCTCATGCTAACTTACGTCCAATTAGATATATATCAGGATCTTTCCAACATGAGGTGATTACCAAAGGATAAAATGTAAAAGGGAATGGTGAAGATCACCATGACTCTTGCATAAGGTAACAGTAAAAGATAGGCCCTTCGCAGAGGGAAGCAGAGGTTGTCATGCGCTTTTATAGTTGGATGCACAAAATCTCAATGCGAAAGAACGTCACTCTATATTGCCACGTGTGATATAGACCTTTATTATGCAGTTTGTTGCTTTTATTTCTTCTACATCACAAGATCGTATAAAGCTTATTTCCTCCACACTAATCAATCATACATATTTAGAGAGCAATTGTTATTGCTTTCACCGATGACAACTTACTTGAAGGATCTTACTCAATCCATAGGTAGGTATGGTGGACTCTTATGGCAAAACTGGGTTTAAGAGAATTTGGAAGCACAAGTAGTATCTATACTTGGTGCAAAGAATTTGGCTAGCATGATGGGGAAAGGCAAGCTCAACATGTTGGATGATCCATGACAATATACTTTATTTAAGATATAAGAAAACATAACCCATTACATTATCCTCCTTGTCCAACATCAACCCTTTAGCATGTCATATTTTAATGAGTGCTCACAATCATGAAAGATGTCCAAGATAGTATATTTATATGTGAATCCTCTCTTTCTTTATTACTTCCTATTAATTGCAACGATGACCAAAGCTATGTTTGTCAACTCTCAACAACTTTTAATCATCATACTTTTTCTATGTGAAGTCATTACTCTCCATAAGATCAATATGATCTCTTTATTTCTTTTTATTCTTTCTATTTTCTTTTATTCCCTCAAGATCATGGCAAAATAATCAAGCCCTTGACTCAACACTAATCTTTATTATATAGCCCACGGACTCGATTACATAGAGGGATCATAAAGTAAAAACTCAAAACTAAATCGTACAGGATCATACTGAAACTTTATTCTACTATATCAAGGTATTACTGAAGGATCGAACTAAGAAAAACGGTAAAGATATGAGTGTGATGGTGATACGATACCGGGGCACCTCCCCCAAGCTTGGCAGTTGCCAAGGGGAGTGCCCATACCCATGTGTTTATATTTCCTTCTTCGGGGGAGGTGATGATGGAGTTTTTGATGATGACAGTTGTGTCTTTAGATTCTTCATACTGTAATTGAGAAGAGCAAATTCCTCCTTTAAATCATCGACCTCGGATTCCAGCTTCAAGATATTGTCACATAAATCTCCTTTGCTTTTCTGCCGAAAACGAGAAGGAATAGATCGGTTGTTAGATAGTTTAACCCTCTTAGGGTGACTAGATTTCTTGAACTTCATGTGCATATCCCCAAGTTGAGGTAGAGGGACATCCTCCTCCTCCGAACTTGAATCATTGATCCTCATCAAATGAGCATCCTCCTCCTCATCCGTAGTTCGACCACAAGGAGATAGATCCCCATAGGTCTTTGGGTCAGCAATGAGGTGTGAGACATAGCTCTCCCCGTCAGAATCCTGAGATGACATCTTGCTCCAAATCTGCTACAAAACAGCTCGAAACAAAAACAGGGAATATTTGCGTGATACAGGAGTCAAAACCTTCGGGAGATTATATAATGAATTTTTACCAACCAAAATACGTATTGTGCAAGAAAACGAAGTCCGGAGAGCGCACGAGGTGCCCACAAGGCAGGGGGCGCGCCCAAGGGGGTAGGGCGCGCCCTCCACCCTCGTGGATCCCTCGTGTCCTTCCCAGACTGCTTCTTATTTTTATATTTTTCTAAATATTTCAAGAAGGAGAAAAAATGCCATTAGAACTGTTTTGGAGTCGGTTTACTTACCGTACCACGTACCTATTCCTTTTCGGAGTCTGAAACGTTCTGGAAAGTGTCTCTTATGTATTCCTCCGGGGTTACGGTTTCAATAATATTGGTTTCAGCATTTATAGGATTACCTAAGATGTAATTTTTGATTCTTTGACCGTTAACCACCTTCGGATTTGTGCCTTCGAAGTTGTTGATTTTTATAGCACCAGGATGGTAGACCTCCTCGATAACGTAAGGACCCTCCCATTTAGAGAGAAGTTTTCCTGAAAAAAATCTTAAACGAGAGTTATATAGCAAAACAAAATCACCTACATTAAACTCACGCTTTTGTATCCTTTTTTCATGCCATCTTGTAACCTTTTCTTTTAACAACTTGGCATTCTCATAGGCTTGTGTTCTCCATTCATCAAGTGAGCTAATGTCAAATAATCTCTTCTCACTGGCAAGTTTGAAATCATAGTTGAGCTCTTTAATGGCCCAATATGCCTTATGTTCTAGTTCGAGAGGTAAGTGACATGCTTTTCCATAAACCATATTATACGAAGACATACCCATAGGATTTCTATATGCAGTTCTATAGGCCCATAATGCATCATCAAGTTTCTTGGACCAATTCTATCTAAATCTACTAACAGTCTTTTGCAAAATTAATTCGAGTTCTCTGTTACTCAATTCTACTTGACCACTAGACTGTGGGTGATATGGAGATGCAATTCTATGATTAACATCATACTTAGCAAGCATTTTACGGAAGGCACCATGAATAAAATGTGAACCACCATCAGTCATTAAATATATAGGGACTCCGAACCTCGGAAAAATAACTTCTTTAAGCATTTTAATAGATGTGTTATGATCAGCACTACTAGTTGGAATAGCTTCTACCCACTTAGTAACATAATCAACAGCAACTAAAATATGTGTATATCCATTAGAGGCAGGAAACGGTCCCATATAATCAAAGCCCCCAACATCAAATGGTTCAATAACAAGTGAATAATTCATAGTGGACGTCTACTAATATTACCAATTCTTTGACATTCATCACAAGATAAGACAAACTTATGAGCATCCTTGAAGAGAGTAGGCCAATAAAAACCAGATTGCAGTATCTTATGTGCAGTTCTATCTCCAGCGTGGTGTCCTCCATAAGCTTCAGAGTGATACTTGCGTAGGATATGTTCCTGTTCATGCTGAGGTACACAACGTCTAATAATACCATCTACTCCTTCTTTATAAAGATGTGGGTCATCCTAGAAGTAATTTCTTAAATCATAGAAAAACTTTTTCTTTTGCTGATACGTGAAACTAGGTGGTATAAATTTAGCAACAATGTAATTAGCATAATCAGCATACCATGGAGCAGTATGAGAAGCATTTATGACATTTAATTGTTCATCAGGAAAGCTAACATCAATAAGTAGTGGGTCATCAAGAACATTCTCTAACCTAGACAAGTTGTCTGCAACGGGGTTCTCAACTCCCTTTCTATCAATAATATGCAAATCAAATTCTTGTAACAAGAGAACCCATCTAATAAGTCTAGGTTTAGCATCTTTCTTTTCCATAAGATATTTAATAGCAGCATGATCAGTGTGAATAGTTACTTTAGAATCAACAATATATGGTCTGAACTTATCACAAGCAAATACAACTGCTAAGATTTTTTTTTCAATGGTAGCATAATTTCTCTAAGCACTGTCTAGAGTTTTACTAGCATATTGAATAACATTTAATTTCTTATCAACTCTTTGCCCTAGAATAGCACCTACAGCATAATCACTAGCATCACACATAATTTCAAAGGGTAAATTCCAATCAGGTGGCTGAACAATAGGTGCAGAAATCAATGCTTTCTTAAGTATTTCAAATGCTTATACACAATCATCATCAAAGACAAATGGTATATCTTTTTGTAATAAATTAGTCAGAGGACGAGAGATTTTTGAGAAGTCCTTAATGAACCTCCTTTAAAAACCTGCGTGACCAAGGAAACCTCTTATACCTTTGATGTCCTTGGGACACAGCATCTTTTCAATAGCATCAACTTTGGCTTTATCTACTTCAATACCTCTTTCAGAAATTTTATGCCCCAAGACAATACCTTCATTAACCATAAAGTGGCACTTCTCCCAATTCAAGACAAGGTTAGTTTCTTCACATCTCTGCAAAACTCGATCAAGGTTGCTCAAGCAATCATCAAAAGAGGATCCATAAATGGAGAAATCGTCCATAAAAACCTCACAAATCTTTTCACAAAAATGAGAGAATATAGCCATCATGCATCTTTGAAAGGTAGCAGGTGCATTACATAAACCAAATGGCATACGTCTATAAGCAAAAGTACTGAAATGGCAAGTAAAAGTGGCCTTAGCTTGATCATCAGCTGACACGAGTATTTGAGAGAAACCAGAATAACCATCTAGAAAGCAAAAATGTGTGTGTTTGGATAGTATTTTTAGCATTTGATCAAGTAATGGCAAAGGGTAATGATCCTTTTTAGTAGGTTTATTTAATTTGTGGAAATCAATTACCATCCTATAACCTGTAATAATTCTTTGTGGAATCAATTCATCTTTATCATTAGGAACCACAGTAATACCTCCTTTCTTAGGGACACAATGGACAGGACTTACCCACTGACTATCAGCAACGGGATAAATTATACCCGCCTCAAGGAGCTTTAGTTTTTCCTTTCTTACCACTTCTTTCATCTTAGGATTTAGCCTTCGTTGGTGATCAATAACTGGTTTGGCGTCTTTCTCCAAATTTATTATGTGTTGACATAGAGTGGGACTAATGCCCTTCAGATCATCAAGTGTATATCCAATAGCAGCATGGTGCTTCTTCAGAGTTTTCAATAATCTTTCTTCTTCCTTCGCTGAAAGGTTAGCACTAATAATAACAGGATATATGTTCTTTTCATCAAGATAAGCATATTTAAGAGTATCAGGTAATGGTTTAAGCTCAAACACAGGATGACCCTTGGGTGGAGGAGGATCCCCCAGGATTTCAATAGGCAAGTTGTGTTTCAGAATAGGTCCCTGTTTAAAGAACACTTCATCTATTTCCCTTCTTTCATTCATAAACATATCATTTTCATGGTCTAGCAAATATTGTTCTAAAGGATCACTATGAGGTACGGCAATAGAAGCAAGACCAATAATTTCATCTTTACTAGGCAATTCTTCTTCACAGTGTTGTCTATGAAATTTAGAAAAATTAAACTCATGAGACATATCATCCAAACCAATAGTAACAACATCCTTTTCGCAGTCTATCTTAGAATTAACAGTATTCAAGAAGGGTCTACCAAATATAATGGGACAAAAGCTATCTTGTGGGGAATCAAGAACAAGAAAATCAGCAGGGTATTTAGTTTTCCAACACAAGACTTCAACATCTCTAACAATCCCAATTGGTGAAATAGTATCTCAATTGGCAAGTTTAATGGTAACATCAAGTTCTTCTAACTCAGCAGGTGCAATATCATGCATAATTTCTTTGTATAGGTCAATAGGTATTGCACTAGAACTAGCATCCATATCACATAAGCCATGATAACAATGATCTCCTATTTTAAAAAGAAATAATAAGCATGCCTACCACAGGTCTATGTTTATCTTTAGCACTAGGTTTAGCAATTCTAGCAGTCTCATCACAGAAATAAATAACATGCCCATCAATATTATCAGCTAAAAGATCCTTAACCATAGCAATATTAGGTTCAACTTTAACTTGCTCAGGAGGTGTATAAGTTCTAATATTGCTTTTACGAACCACGGTTGAAGCTTTTGCATGATCCTTTCTCCTAACAGGGAAGGGTGGTTCTCAACATAAGCAGTAGGAACAATAGGATCATTATAAGTGATAGTCTTTTATTCAACTTTAAGAGGTGCGACTACCTTTACTTCAACTGGAGGATTATATTTAAACCACTTCTCCTTAGAGAGATCAACATGAGCAGCAAAGGATTCACAAAAAGAAGCTACTATCTCAGAGTCAAGTCCATATTTAGTGCTAAATTAACGGAAAACATCGGTAAGATTTAACACAATCAAACTTAGGTGTTATACCTGACTCCTTACCTTCATCAAGATCCCAATCTTTAGAGTTGCGTTTAATTCTTTCCAATAAATTCCATTTGAATTCAATAGTCTTCATCATAAAGGAGCCAGCACAAGAAGTATCAAGCATGGTGCGATTGTTGTCTGGAAGCCGAGCATAAAAAATTTGAATAATCATTTGTCTTGAGAGCTCATGATTGGGGCATGAATATAACATTGATTTAAGCCTCCCCCAAGCTTGAGAGATGCTTTCTCCTTCGCGAGGCCAAAAATTATATATATAATTATGATCACGATGAACAAGATGCATAGGATTAAACTTCTGATGAAATTCCAATTTCAATCGCTTGTAGTTCCATGATCCCATATCATCACATAACCTATACCATGTCAATGTGTCTCCCTTCAAAGATAAAGGGAAGACCTTCTTCTTGATAACATCATTGCGTATACCTGCAAGCTTAAATAATCCACAAACTTCATCCACATATATTAGGTGCTCACCAGGATGTAATGTTCCGTCTCCTGCAAAAGGATTAGCTAGACGTTTTTCTATCATACTGGAAGGAATTTCAAAGTAGGCATTTTCATTTTCAGTAGGTTCAGCAGGTTGAGGAGCAATTCTTTGCTCTACTAGTCGGGGTGAAGATACCTCAAACAAGCCCCTCAGAGGATTACTTTCCATAGTAACAAGTGACAGTAAATTCCGACACACTATATAAATTTTTTCTTACCAAATTCCACCTACCAAAGGCGCTTCACTCCCCGGAAAGTGTGCCAGAAAAGAGTCTTGATGACCCACAAGTATAGGGGATCCATCATAGTCCTTTCGATAAGCAAGAGTGTCGAACCCAATGAGGAGCAGAAGGAAATGATAAGTGGTTTTCAGCAAGGTATTCTCTGCAAGCACTGAAATTATACGTAACAAATAGTTTTGTGATAAGGTAATTTGTAACGAGCAACAAGTAACAAAAGTAAATAAAGTACAGCAAGGTAGCCCAATCCTTTTTGTAGAAAAGGACAAGCCTGGACAAACTCTTATATAGAGAAAAGCGCTCCCGAGGACACATGGGAATTATCGTCAAGCTAGTTTTCATCACGTTCATATGATTCGCGTTCGGTACTTTGCTAATTTGATATGTGAGTAGACCGGTGGTTGGGTGTTGTCCTTACTTGGACAAGCATCCCACTTATGATTAACTCCTATTGCAAGCATCCGCAACTACAAAAGAAGTATTAAGGTAAACCTAACCATAGCATGAAACATATGGATCCAAATCAGCCCCTTGCGTAGCAACGCATAAACTAGGGTTTAAGCTTCTGTCACTCTAGCTAGCAACCCATCATCTACTTATTACTTCCCAATGGCTTCCTCTAGGCCCAAATAATGGTGAAGTGTCATGTAGTCAACGTTCACATAACACCTCTAGAGAAGAGACAACATACATCTTATCGAAATATCAAACGAATACCAAATTCACATGACTACTAATAGCAAGACATCTCCCATGTCCTCAGGAGCAAACGTAACTACTCACAAAGCATATTCATATTCAGAATCAGAGGAGTATTAATATGCATATAGGATCTGAACATATGATCTTCCGCCAAATAAACCAACTAGCATCAACTACAAGGAAGAATCAACACTGCTAGCAACCTAGAGCTATCAATCTAAGACTTAGAGACAAGAATTGGATACAACAGATGAAATAGGGTTTGAGAGGAGATGGTGTTGGTGAAGATGTTGATGGAGATTGGCCCCCTCCCGATGAGAGGAGCGTTGGTGATGATGATGGCGATGATTTCCCCCTCCCGGAGGGAAGTGTCCCCGGCAGAACAGCTCCGCCAGAGCCCTATTGGTTCCGCCAAGGTTTCGCCTCGTGGCGGCGGAGTTTCGTCCCGAAAGCTTGCCTCCAATTTTTCTTCGGACGAAAGACTTCATATAGCAGAAGATTGGCACCAGAGGGCCACCATGGGGCCCACGAGGCAGGGGGCGCGCCCAGGGGGGTAGGGCGCGCCCCCACCCTCGTGCCTAGGGTGTGGGTCCCCTCTGGTATTTTCTTTGCTCAGTATTTTTTATTATTTCCAAAAATAACTTCCGTGGAGTTTCAGGACTTTTGGAGTTGTGCAGAATAGGTCTCTAATATTTGCTCCTTTTCCAACCCAGAATTCCAGCTGTCGGCATTCTCCCTCTTTTTTTAAACATTGTAAAATAAGAGAGAATAGGCATAAGTATTGTGACATAATATGTAATAACAACCCATAATGCAATAAATATCTATATAAAAGCATGATGCAAAATGGACGTATCAATTGTATATAGTACTATAGTTTTGTTGTTTCGCATGATCCGTCGATACAGACCCGATTAAATAGGAAAGGGCGTGATTTTTCCCGCGCGGTATATGATACTGGCCATACATTTAAAAGGCAATTTTAATGTATGCAAACTGAATAATTAAGTAACAATATGATATCTAGTAAAACTAAAAACACATATATTATATTGTGTTAGAGTGTAGTAGTAGCGTTGTATTTCATAGTTGTTAGATGTAACATGCGAGAACGTGTAGAGATGTAGTTTTGGAGGGCCTACAGAGAGAAAAGCGTAATACGTTCACCGAACTTCTGAATAAGCTGATTACGGTCACAATATACGTTTTGCGGTGATTATACGGTCACTTGCTCAGGGTTTAGCATCGGATTGCACTCTGTTGACCGGCCAAATAGTCTGTGTGGCACCATGTTGACTAGTTAAATTAACCACGTTCCTTGTGGTTCCCACCTGTCAGTTCGCATAGGGAAAAGGTCAGATAAACACAAATTTAAGCAGGCGCGACAAGACTCCACCCCGTGCCCGGGAATCACCTGGTTGTGTAAGTGTCTGTCAGGGCCTGATGTGTGTGCATGCACATGTAGGTTGAGCACTTGAGCGTGAGAGTGTGTGTTGGTCGTGTGGTGTACTGGTGTGTGCATGCATGCGTGCGTGTGTGCGTGCGTGGCTGCATGTGTATGTGTGAGTGTTGCGTGCGTGCATGGGTGCATGTGTTCGTGTGAGTGTTGTGTGCATGCAGTTCGTGTGCATGCGTGCGTGTGTGTATAATCACCACACTAGCTCATGTGTGTTAAAACAGAAGGCTCAGCATACCAATACAAGGCCACCTTGTCCGCTGTGCCCGCGGTCATGACTTCGAACCACCGTCCAATATTTCTTTTGTCGTTTGTTTTCATTCTTACTAGCAAGATGCCTGTGCGTTGCACGTAACATCAAGATGCATTTGTATGACTAGTTTATCTTGTGAGAGAAAAGGGTGAACGAGGGAAGGCCTTATTTGCAAATGTGGAGAGGTGTGTGGGTACATCTTAGGCAAAATTTTCATAGTTTCCTTCCTATCCGTCGGATATAAATCGGACGGCCTATATTGCAGGATGGCAGGCACACCATCATCACCAACTCTGTTTTTTATAAGTGTATTTTATCCCTACTCTTATAAAAAGCATAGTCGGTGATGATCGTGTGCCTGCCATCCTGCAATATAGGCCGTCCGATCTATTTCTGACGGAGAGGAAGGAAACTATGGCAATTTTGCAAAAAGATACCCACACCCCTCTCCACACTTGCAAATAAGGCCTTCCCTTGTTCATCCTTTTCTCCCACAAGATAAACTACTCATACAAATGCATCTTGATGTTCCGTGCAAAGCATGGGCATCTTGCTAGTATTTTATAAGAGTGTAGATGTAGAGTAGATACAAGCCGACAGGTGGGCCCGATGGTAGTGAGATAATGTGATGCAACACTAGAGGTGCCACGTGGAGCGTTTAACTGGTTAACTAGTCATGTCTTGAGCAAATACAGAGTTGTACGGTGAGCCCGTGACTATATAATAACCACAAAACGTAAATGGTGACCGTAATGGGTGGATTCTGAAGTCCAATGTACGTATCGTGCTTTCGCTTCAAATACAATGATCGTCACTGTATATATCGCGAGAGAAAGATGAAACATGTGTGAATGTGCTGGGGGCTTACTTTTAGAGGACCTGGAGATAGTTTGTGTGCGTACCTGAAAGGGGCGTAGAGGGGGGTATACGATGGAGAGAGAGATGCTCTTCGTTTCTCTTTATTATAACTACCTTTATATATAGTATAAAAATATACAAATTCACAGTGCGGAATAAATATCATTGTGGGCACCATGCAATGCAAGCATTCATACTCCTCCATATAACTTTGTAATGTTGTATATATGTAGAAATTCAAGAGAGGTACGTGAAGAGAGGGCTTTTTAGATCAATGGGGTACGTGATGTAACATGTGTGAATGTGTAGTTCATGCATTTGGCAGGGCCTAGAGAGGTATGTGTGTGTATTACGTATTCGAGAGAGGCATGGATAGAGGGGCCGACATGGGGGGCGTGGGAGAGATAGCACGAGAAATGAGAGTGGTCTAGAGAGAGAGAGAGAGACGAGTATGATCGACGTCACGGCGAGAGATTCCCTTGAGTGTGTATATGCAAGGGGGGAGTGGATAGAGGCACCAGGAGAATATATTTTTTGTGTGTGGTGTGTGTGTTGGTATGTGTGGGTGTGAGAAGATAACGAGACATGGGGGCAGAGGGTGTGTCACCGCGTGAGCTCCAGTGGGTCGAGGTGAGGCCGTTCATTCGGTTCCGTACCACGCCACATTGGTCGGCCCGTGACGCATTTAGGGAGACCCATGGATGACTAGTCGTGCAATACAAAGATACATAATTGTGAAGGACTCTATGTCCACTAACAAAGCTGGCTAGGATTTGTAACCCTAGGTTCCCGGACTAAGGTAACCCCTTTATCTCTGATATTAATATTCATCCAACCTAACTTTAAGGGGCATCCTACAGAATGCTCTGCTAGAATCATACTCTCGATTAGGAAGAGAGGTGTGAGACAATGCGTGAGAGACATGCCTAAAGATAATGTGCGTACAGGAGACACGTAGGCAGGTCTATGTATATAGAAAGGGTTGATGGGGATTGTGCGTGTGTATGCTTGCGAGAGGAAGAGTGCTTGTGATAAAGGTTAGTGAAAACAGTCGTAAATGGTTACGAGAGGGAGGGAGGGTTATATCGAGAGCATGTGTGCGAGAAAGACACCTCGGGAGAGAGAGTGTGAGCATGTGTGAGAGACCACCGATGGAGACTGAAACTACATATACAAGACTGTTGTACACATTGATTAAAGATATAAATTGTATCCAAATATTAGGATGGGATCATAATATTTGCAATTCGCGTAAGGAAAGGTCATTGATCTATCAGACATCTAGATTCTATCGAATTTGAGCATGTCTATGTTATTATTCAACACAATTGATCCACATAGTTAGCATTTTGAACTCCATACAATGCATCACTTTAGCAATCGAATAAAAACGTGAGTATAGTTCATTTTGTGTGTGTAAAGCACATTATACATACGAAAGTTACACAATGAACATTATAAATAGCTACCTATGAACTAGCATACATTTGAATTCAACTTAAGGTGGTTTAAAAAAATTAAATTCAACATGAAGTCCATTCAATTATTTGAATTTGATATCATGGCGTTTGTAAACCATACCTTAATTATGGGGGCACCAATCTTTGCTCTGATTTTGTACATAGTAGCATATGTAGTCGTGTACAAAATAGATTCTAATTTAGCTCCTCCATTCCAAAATAATCGTTGTTATAGGATTTCCAAGTGTCAAATTTTCAAAAAGAAGCGGATAATTTAATGAGGTTTTCAAACATACAAGGTCAAATTTAACGTTGTCTATTTAGGCCAATCCTCAAAGTTCATGAGTACTCTAAACATGAATGCTTGTGTTTCAAAATTTCGAACGAAGCGCCAAAAGAGCCTCTACTCGCCCGAAGCCGCGTGAGACCAATGTTTGGTAGTACAAGGAAATTACTTTTCTAATACGGTAACTCCGACCCGTGAAACCTACCGGCCCGACATCCAAAGGTCTAAACCGGGGTAGGTTTGTAGCTTCATCTAGACGTCACGCAACCGCCTCCGAAAAACATTCATACACAATGGTCGCCTAAGCACACATGCGCGCGGCCGAAATCGCTCCTGCCCACTATTTGGGACACCTGGCATTACCATCCTACCCCCGACCCGCGGTAGGTCCGAAATTTAAGAGGGGGGCAAAGTTTGTACTTTCCCCAAATTTCAAACAAGCGCGTCCCATCTTCTATTCAAAAAAGCCAAAAACAAGCGCGTCCCAGACCAAAACATGGTTCTCCCCCTCCCACCGCCCACCCGTCCAATTCCCCATTCGTACTCCGTGGGCGCAAAAACTACCTCTCCACCCGCCGCGAAACCCCGGCGTCCTCCGTCCGCCACCCCATTCCACCCATCAACCGCCGCCCTCCTCCATCATGCCAGAGCCGATACCCCAACATCGTCGTCCACCGCAACCTCAACCGCAACGCCCTCCATGGCTAGTAGTTGAAGCCGAGGCAGAGCCGTCCGTACCCGAGCCAGTTAAACCACGCCGGCCTGCGCCTCACCGCTGCCGCTCCAACTTCGCCACCCTCCATCGCACCGGAGCTGTTCCTGCTATGCCGTCCTTCGCCGCCTCGGATCTGCTTCCCCTCCGCCGACATACGGCCACGGCAACACAGTCAACAATTTGGCCATGAGTTTGTCCAAGAATCCACAGTTCTCCAAAACATCGGTTCCCCCGGGAGAAAAAAGAAGATCGTTGTGACATATGGAGGAGACCACACTAGCAACCGATAATTGTACTCTTCTTCCCTTATTCGTGCAAATCTTACGTGTCTGCTTGCACGGTATTCATCCCACAGAAGAGACACTAGTTGACCGCTTCTTCTTGATACTAGATGTTCCTAGAAACTCGTGATGCACAAGTTTTCTCCTCATATACTATTTCACCTTAGCTAGAGGTCCGTCGCCCCCCTGAATTTCAATTCCTGGTCAGTTGATTCCCAATTAACGGAAGCATTCCCCGGCATAACATGCGCTAGTCCGCTTATTACGCTGGGGAAGCAGCGCCTCGGTGTTTATCTTAGGGGCGTGTGGGGCCTAGAGCTACTGGCGCCCGATCTGGAGGTCGGCCGGGATTAAAGGGATGGCATGTGGGCGCTGCCAAGCATGGCAGTGGTGTGAAGTCGAGGGGAGGGTGGGGCGGCGGAGGCAGGGGTCTGGGCCGGTGGTCGATGGCAGTCCGAGAAATATCGTCAACAGTGACTGGCGGGAGGTAGACGAAGGCCATCTGCCCATTCCTTATAGATCGGACGGTTCATTAAAAAATCGACTGACCTATTTATTTTCAGTCAACTGTTATCTTGACATGACCACATGTGGTGGTGTGCTGGAGGAGTACCTGCATTTCCTGTGCTCATATATTAGAAAATCATACGGAGTAGAATCTAATTTTGTTTGCTATGCAATGTTGTAGAGCTATCATATGTCTCATGCCATTTATTTTCCAGCCACCTACTATCTGCTACTTTTACAGTGCACTAGTTCTGCACACACTTCACCCATACTCTCACTATTGTGTTTTTATGCAAGGGTATTTCAGACCCTGCCTTGACAGAAGCAGAAAATATAAGAGAGAAGTCGCTCCAGCGTGGTACGCGGCATAGCCAGACAGGTTTCAAGACTATAAAGGGTGTAGTGTCAGCAGATGGAGACGGGGAACGTAGCTCTGGAGTTGATGATCTCGCTCGCCATGAACCACCATCCCAGGTGCTTGCTTTAACTTCACGGTGTCATACGTGGTTGCATGTTCCATATGGTGTCTAGCTTGTATTCGAAAGGCCTAAGTCGGTCTTTATTATGATAAGGAAAGATATTTTTTACATGAACCACCATCACATGAGCACCAGAAGACAAATAGCTAGTCAGGGCACTGGCCAAGCCAGTGACAAGCCCAGCAAAGAGAGGCATCACCTGGAAGCCAACTAAAAAGCCGCGATGGTGGCGAAGCAGCCTGCCTCCCACCAGGCTCTCAGGTCCTAGATGATCATGCTCACCACTCCAGCTGGATGTCTAGCTTGTATTGCTTCCAATTTGGTTAAATTGCATCTGCTTAGCTTACACATTATACCTTTGAATATGACATGCCTTTCTGTTTTTGGTACATACTAGTACATCTGTGTATTAACCATGTTGTTACATCAAACTAATGTTCTTGTGTATCCCTCATCAATCACTTATGATCACTACAGGAATCAGCTACTTTGCTATCGGCCACGGCAGATGGCAAAGGCATGAACGGCGGACGGCAAAGGTCTTTGCCGTCTGCCGCGGACGGCAAAAGGCCACGGCAAAGTAAGGTCCAGCAAAGAGCTACTTTGCCGTCCGCTTCGGGCGGCTAGCGGCAAAGGGGCCTTTGCCATCAGCAGCGGACGACAAAGAAAGCAGACGACAATAAATGTGTTGTTACTCCGTTAGGTGGTTAACGGCAGGCCTTTGCCGTCTGTCGTGGACGACAAAGCCTTTGCCGTCAGCCACTATAGGCAAACTGACCAAATTGGTCAGCCTCCCAGGAAGCACACTTGCCTGCCACGTGGCCTCTTTGCCGTCCGCTGCTGATGGCAAAGAGCCCTTCGCCGACGGTGGCAGACGGCAAAGAGCCTGCATATTGGATCTTTTTGTCTGTTTTTTCTGAATCCAACAATTTTCACAGCAAATATAGATGACATATATAGATATATTTCACAGGGCTATTTAACAGCAATCATACATAAGTTTCATCCAAAGAAAAAGCAATATATATGGGCTAGCACATAAGTTTCATCCATTCATACATAAGCAAGTTCCATCCATACACATTGTTCCATCCATATACATATTACAATGCAATGTTTCATCAAGATAATAAGTTCCATCATAGCAAGCTAGATACAATGCAAAGTTTCAACAAAGAAAAAGCAAGCACTCCGTCATAGCAAGCTAGCTTCCATGAAGTGAATGAAATCTGCAAAATAGCAAATAAGAAAGTTGGAAATAGGTGACTAGAAGAACAAGACTAAAACAAGAAGAAGACTAGAACAAGAAGTATATGTCATTTATGAGCTAACTTAGGTGAAATGGATCATATATGAGCTAACTAAGTTGAAATGGGTCGTTTATGAGATAACTTAGTTGAAATGGGTCATTTATGAGCTAACTTAGTTGAAATGGGTCGTTTATGAGCTAACTAAGGTGAAGGGCATCGTTTTTTAGCTAACTAAGGTGAAATGGATCGTTTTTAGCTAACTTAGGTGAAATGGATCATTTATGAGCTAACTTAGGTAAAATGGATCATTTATGAGCTAACTTAGTTGAAATGGGTCGTTTTTTAGCTAACTAAGGTTAAATGGATCGTTTTTGAGCTAACTAAGGTGAAATGGATCGTTTTTTAGCTAACTTAGGTGAAATGGATCATTTATGAGCTAACTTAGTTGAAATGGGTCGTTTATGAGCTAACTAAGGTGAAATGGATCGTTTTTTAGCTAACTAAGGTGAAATGGATCGTTTTTTAGCTAACTTAGGTGAAATGGATAATTTAAGAGCTAATTTAGGTGAAATGGATCGTTTTTAGCTAACTTAGGTGAAATGGATCGTTTAGGAGCTATTGTAGGTAAATTGGGTCATTTTAGAGCTAACTTGGATAAACTGGATCATTTATAAGCTAACCTAGGTAAGATGGGTCATTTTGCAGCTAACCTAGGTGAAATGGGTCATTTTGGAGCTAACCTAGGTGAAATGGGTCATTTTAAAGCTAACGTAGGTAAAATGGATCATTTAGGAGCTAATCTAGGTAAAATGGGTCATTTTAGAGCTAACTTGGATAAACTGGATCATTTATAAGCTAACTAAGGTAAAATGGGTCATTTTAGAGCTAACTTAGGTAAAATGGATCGTATATGAGCTAACTAAGCTAATTATGCAATTTTTGACATAAGTAAGCTAAGTACAGATCATTTTAGAGCTAACTTAGGTAAAATGGATGGTTTATGAGGTCAGTAAGCTTATTAAGTCATTTTGGAGGAAAACAAGCTAACTCTAGGTCATTATGGTAAGCATATTGGAGGAAATAAAGCTAAGCCTAGGTCTTTATGCATTTGTTAAGCAAAACACTGGAGAAACTTACCGTGATCAGGGAGGTGTAGGAGCGGGCTGGCTCGTGCCGGTAGCTGGAGAAGGATCGTGCGATCCGTGTCTGGAGTTCTGCTGCACCAAAGATCATTTCCAATGTCTCGTTAGCATTATGACACTCAAATGTTAAGACTAGCAAGTAATGTCTATTCAAATTAAACTCACCGTGCTCCCAGGAGCAATCACTGGCATCGGCGGAGCGGTCTGACCGGACTTCTCGCACACAGACTGCACATTTCGTTTTGACAACAGAGTCATACTAGTTAGTAATGAGACTCAAATGTTAAGACTAGCAAGTAATCTGCAGAAGAAACTTACCACAAGGAGCTCGTACATGGCCCTTGCCTGCATGTCATTCCGTGCCCTCTCCTCCTCCAACATCTTTGTCATCTTCTCCTCCAACTCCCGCTGCCTCTCCGCCGCCTCTGCCAGAAGTTTCTCCGTTCTATCTCTCTCACTCTGTATAGCAGCCTGCAACACCACTCACATGACCATTTGTAATCATTGATGGAAGCGCACACAATGTAATGGAGAAAGATAGCTGAGTACATATAACTAACCTTGATGGCGAGTTGGACTGGCCGTTCACGAGGCCTTATCTCAGGAGCGGAGCTCGACTGGCGCGCCTTGATCTCCGGGAGAGTGCTAGGACAACGGATAAGTCCATCTCCCATGGCTATGGAGCCATGGGACCTCCCGCCACCAGATATCATCAGCAGCTCTGTATCAATGGGACCCTTTCTCGCCTTCCCCTGATCTCTATATTGCACGAGCTTGTCGTGGGTGGAGATGTTGGTGAAGTTCTTTGAATCATCGAGGTCAGACGCAGAGAATGCCTTGACTTTCTTGTAAGGGCCAGTGTGGGCCATGGCATACAGTTCGTACACCTCTGGCACCTTATCCGCCTTATTGTAGCGTGCCTGAAAGAGAGAAACAAAGTAAATTTGTAATTAAAGGGGTAAAGCTAGCATGATGAATGAATTGCATGAATCATGAAGCAAACCACATACCCAGTTCCGCCCGTACTGAAATAAGTTGGAGCTGCCTTGATGGTGTGGCACACCTTCCATTTGGGCATGTTTGTCCTTGGCCTCGTTGTGGGTGGCCCGCCATTCTTTTGAGCACCACGCATTGACCAACACCTCCCAACAATCCATCTGATCCGCACACCATCTCGGAGGGGCCTAAGTTAGCAAATAGAAACTTGAGCGCTACGGCTATGAATTACTAAATGAAGGAAGTAAGTACAAGGCCTTAAGAATTACCTTCATGTACTGCTCCTTACTCAAGAACTTATTGCGGCACTCCTGCTTTGGCTTCTTGATACCACGCCCGACGTAGTAGTCGCGAACAGCCTGCACCCGAACCTCATGCCATAAGTTCTGCAGTAGGCGCTTGCACTCCTTGTCGATAACATCTGCCGCCTCCTCCTCGTATCCCCCCTCACACCTGTAGAATGTCTGCAATCAAATGAGACAATATTGATTAGTATAATTAATAACAAGCTAGTTGAAGATTTTTAATTGTATAAAGGAGAAATTACCCAGAACTTTTTGATCACCACGTCTGCCCTCGACTTGCACAAGACACCATCGCTAATCTCACCCGGCCGGGCTGGGGCAGCCAAGTAGTGCTCCCAACTCAATCCAACCTCTGGAAGCTGACCCTCACCAGGCAACGTGACAAACCCCGGGAAGTTTTGCCGAATCAGAACTCCAAGGACGGAGTTGGGCCGGCGGACACTTTCATGGTGGTCCCAACCCTTGCTGCATGACAAGGCCAACGCATTAGTTATTTGAAGAAACGTGAATGCAGAAGGTACAAAAAGATTAAATGCACTTACCTCTCCCCATCCGGGAAAATCAACCACCTCTGCTCGCGGGTCGCCGGCACGGACGGGAGCCGTGTACAACCACGCTGGTAGACGTTGCCCCCCTCCTCCTCAATATCAGTCGGCTCCCCGCCATCATCAGCATGGCCACTCGGCTCCTCAGGCTGATCCGAGCAGGTACCCCATCCAGACGTGTGCTCCTCCGGGGTCTCGTGGGCCGAAGGCCCGTCGACCCGAGGCTCGTGGGCCGAAGACCCGTGGACCAGAGGCTTGTGGACCGGAGTCCGTGTAGCCTCCTCCTCAGACGAGTCCACCCTAGCAGTCACGTGCTCGGGTGAAACAGCTGGGGGTGGCGGCGAGGAAGGCGCCGTACTAGTCACCCTACCTCCTCTCCCGCGACCACGTGCTCCACCTCCTCTCTTCTTCTTACCTCGTCCCCTGCTGGGCACCGCGGTCGACGAAGAAGGGCCCGACGGTGTCGCCATACTGTCCAGCAACGCTCGGCAGAGAGGTGCGTGTGGAATGGAAGACCTCGCACCACGCGCCGATGAAGAAGGGGCCTCGACGCGCTCCCGACTAGTGCCCACCATCTTTCAACACCTGCCATGACAAAGAATAAACGAAATTAGTACAACATAAAAAAAAAGTACCGACATGAATAATAATATGTATATCACTTAAGTGTATCATCATCAAGTACAACATAAAAAAATTGAAAAATATATGACCTGACTAATAATTCACAAATATATGACCCCGTCGGCCTCTCGAAGGCCAAAGAACACCTTTTCGGGAGGTGTCGAGGGTCGGGGTGTCGTGCCGGTGTCGGGGTGCCGTGTCGGGGCCGGGGTGCTGTTTCGGGGTCGGGGGGTCGGGGTGTCGTGTCGGGGTCGGGGCGTTGGGGTCAGGGGGTCGGTTGTCGGGGTGTGGTGTCGGGGTCGGGGTGTCGGGGTTGGGGGGTCAGGGGGTCGGGTGTCGAGGTGTCGGGGTGTCAGGGGGTCGGGGTGTCGGGGTGTCGTGTCAGGGTCGGGGTGTGGTGTCAGGGTGTCTAGGGTCGGGGTGTCGGGCCGGGGTGTCGGGGTGGCGTGTCGGGGTCGGGGTCTGGGTGCTGTGTCGGGGTCGGGATGTTGTTTCAGGGTCGGGGTGTCGGAGCTCGGGGTGTCGGGGTCAGGGGTTCAGGGGATCAGGGGGTCGGTTGTCGGGGTGTGGTGTCGGGGTCGGGGTGTTGGGGTGTGGTGTCGGTGTTGGGGGTCAGGGGGTCGGGTGTCGGGGTGTCGTGTCAGGGTCGGGGTATGGTGTCAGGGTGTCGGGGGTCGGGGTCGGGGTCGGGGTGTCGGGTCGGGGTGTCGGCGTGGCGTGTCCGGGTCGGGATGTGGGGGGTCGGGGTGCCGTGTCGGGGTCGGGGTGTTGGAGTCAGGGGGTCGGTTGTCGGGGTCGGGGTGTCGGGGGTCGGGGTGTCGGGGGTCGGGGTGTCGGGGTCAGGGGGTCGGTTGTCGGGGTGTGGTGTCGGGGTCGGGGTGTCGGGTGTGGTGTCGGGGTTGGGGTCAGGGGCTCAGGGGGTCGGGTGTCGGGTTGACGGGGGGTCGGCGTCGGGGTCGGGTGTCGGGGTGTTGGGTTGTCGTGTCGGGGTCGGGGTGTGGTGTCAGGGTGTCGGGGGTTGGGGGTCGGGGTCGGGGTGTCGGGCCGGGGTGTCGGGGTGGCGTGTCGGGGTCGGGGTGGCGGGGGTCGGGGTCGGGGTGCCGTGTCGGGGTCGGGGTGCTGTTTCGGGGTCGGGGTGTCGGGGTGTCGGGGTCGGGGTGCTGTTTCGGGGTCGGGGTGTCAGGGGTCGGGGTGTCGGGGTCGGGGTGTGGTGTTAGGGTGTCGGGGTCGGGGTCGGGGTGTCGGGCCGGGGTGTCGGGGTGGCGTGTCGGGGTCGGGGTCCGGGTGTGGGTCGCGGCCGGGGCACGTGACAACCTTTTCTTCTTCTCTTCTCCTCCTCCTCCTCTTCCTTCCTTCCTCCTCCTCCTCCTCCTCCTCCTCCTCTTCTCCTCTTCCTCCTCCTTCTCCTCCTCTTCCTTCCTCCTCCTCCTCCTCCTCCTCTTCTTCTTCTTCTTCTTCTTATTCTTCTTCTTTCTTCTTCTTCTTTTCTTTCTTCTTCTCCCTCCTCCTCTTCCTCCTCCTCCTCCTCCTCTTCTTTCTTCTTATTCTTCTTCTTCTTCTTCTTCTTCTTCTTCTTCTTCTTCTTCTTTCTTCTTCTCCTTTTTCCTCTTCTATATTGTTCTGTTTTTCAACTTTCTTCTTATTCTTCTTCCTTTTTTCCTTTTTCCTCTTCTTCTACTTCTTCTTCTTTTTTTCAACTTTCTTCTTCTTCTAATTATCTAAACCTAAATCTAGCACTAACCTAAACCAACCACTAACCTAAACCTATCAATAACCTAATTAAACCTAAACAGCAAAGAAACAGTAGAAAAAAACAAAAAAAAATGCTCACCTTGGCTCCTCTCGATGGAGGATGGAGGATGGTTGGTGGTGGACGGCCGCGGTTAGGGCAGCGGCAGCGGTCCTGGCTCCGGGGGGCGCGAGGTGGACGTAGGGGGGCCCGCGGCGAGCCTGGCTCCGGGGCGGCGCGGGCGCAGGGGCCGACAGGCAGGTGGTGGGGGCGGCGGGGCACCGGGGGCGCCGTTCTGGCGACGGGGCACCGGGGCGGGGCGCCGTTCGGGCGACGGGGCGCCAGGGCGGTGGCGGGTGGTGGGGGCGATGGGGCGAGGGGCGGTGGGGCCAGGGGGCAGTGGCGGGTGGCGGCAGCGGCGGCGGGTGGTTGGGATGGTGGGGCGACGGGGCGAGGGGAGGTGGGGCAATGGGGCGGCGGTGGGTGGCGGGGGCGGCGGCTGGTGGCGGTGGTCGTCGGGGAGGAGGGGGACAGAAACAGAGAGAGATGGGCGGGGTGGGGCTCGGCCGTTAGTAGCCTAAATATTTGACGTCCGCCCCCCTTTGTCGTCCGCTTTTTTACTCTTTGTCGTCTGCTAGCAGGCGGCAAAGAGGGGCCCCATTAGGTTTTCCCTAATCAGCCCGTTAGTGTGGGCCACCTCCCTCTTTGCCATCTGCCAGCTGACGTCATAGAATCTTTGTTGTCTGCTAGCGGATGGCAAAGAACTGGCTGATGGCAAAGAATGTCTTTGCCATCAACCAGTTCTTTGTTGTCTGTTTTCTGTAAGCTGACGGCAAAGAGCTCCTTGGCCATCATCTGGCTGACGGCAAAGAACTGGCTGATGGCAAATTCTCTGATTCCAGTAGTGGATGAGGCAGTCAGGCAATCAGAATACTCCTCATTTAAAGAATGTAGCGTTAGCCTCTCGATGAGGCTAGATGAAGATAGTGAACGTAGATCTATAGTTGATTACCGCATTTCCCCTACACTAGCATCGCAGCTGCTTGCTCTAACTTGGCAGCGTGATATGTGGTTGCATGTTGCATATGGTGTCTAGATTTTAATTCTTCCAATCTGGTTAAACTGCATGTGCTATTTTGCTTAGCTTATATATTATACCTGTTAACGTGACATGCCTTCCTGTATTTAGTACATAGTACATCTGTCTATTAAGCATGTCCTCACATAAAACTATTGTTTTTTGTATCCCGCATAAATCAATATGACGAGACACCTTCAGTATATGCAGTGTGGTATTAGTTGCATCTTTGATATGATTTATAACATGCGCTGTTTCTAATTTGTTAAAATGCCATTTATGATGGGACACTTTTAACTTGGTAGAGTCATATTGGTTGCATATTTTACGTGGTGTCTAGCTTGCATTGCTTCTTATTTGGTGAAATGGTTTCTGCTTAGTTTACACAAATAGTTGTGAATATGCCATGCCGTCCTGTTTTTTGTATTATTCCATCCTGGAATCATGTGTTTGCCTTACATCAAAGTAGTGATTGTCAGTATCATGCACGAATGAGTTCTGAAGAGTGAATTTTATTGTTTTTTCTTGTCGGTTTTACTTGACAATTCAAAATCAATAAAGCGGAAGGAAGTTACCAAGGCAGCGGATGAAGGTGCTGCTTCCAAATGGAGGGCCTCTACATATTCTACTCCTCCATCCCCCAAGATGATTTCCAAGACAACACATGTATAGACACTCAACGTAGCTGTGTCAGTGATGAGCATGTCTCCCCTAGTGCACCATCATAGGTGCTCCCTCTAACTTGGCACTGTTATATGTGGTTGCATGTTATGTATGATGTCTAGCTTGTATTGCTTCTAATTTTGTTGGATTGCATCTGCTTACTTTACACATTATACTTGTGACTAAGACACGTGTTCCTGTTTCTAGAACATACAATATCTGTCTATCACACCATGTTCTTACATCAAAGTACATTTGTTCTGCAGAACTAAATTGTTATTCGTTTTTCTTGTCGGCTTGACTTAACATGGCGCAGAGAAAGAGGAAGCAACACAGAACGACAGGGAAAGGGAAGCGGAACAATCCTGCAGATTCTGCTGGTACTGATGGTGCAATATAAGGTCAAAGTCCAGAGGAAAATTGTACCGACAGGGTATCCCATGCTACACGAGCTGCAGAACAAGCCAAACAGAAACAAATAGCTGCCACCAAACAAGCAGAGACAACCATAGTTGTTGTAACACCTTCCACAGTACGACCAGCTGCACGATTTACTCGTTCGTCAACTCAGCTAGCATCACGTTCCCAAGCTCCCTTGCCAACTGACACTACTTCCAAAGCACTCTTCACACAAGATGAGTTGGCAAGATCAGATGAACTTTGTGAGCTTCAACAGCAAGAAGGTAGTTGTTGGAGTCAAGTTACAGTTGCATGCTTCTTTTTATGTAGTCTCACAGTTTGATGTACACTAACACTTCCTATGTTTGTTGTTGGACTAGCACCTAGGCGCAAGAGGAAACAAACATCAGAGATAATGCTCGATAGGTTAACTAAATCTAGAGGAGGAAGAATGGAGATCCGTTTTGAGGAAGGTTTAAAAAGGCCACGTGATGCTACAGAGTCAGCCAAGTTAGTATCAGAGGCAGCGGTTGCTGTTAGGTGTCATGTACGTATCCTCCCAATATAGATTCAGTACAGGAATGACAAAGACAAAACCCAGTTCAACACCTTCCTCGACCATTTAACTGTAAATATGGTTATGTATGGAAACTAGTAATATCGCCTTGCTTTGTCCAATACTTTCAATGGATGAGGTTCAAGTTGGACAGCCAAGATGATGCAACCAGACAAGCTTGCACCCATGTTTTCAAGTCTGCTCTGTGACAGTATCGGTATAACTTGAGGAAAACTCACTTTGAAGGCAAGGCTAACAATGAACTTGCCCAAACATCTCCAGTGGAAAATATATCTAATGAAGACTGGAGAGGCCTCGTTAAACACTGGTCCGATCCGAAGTATCAGGTACATTATATATATGTGATCAGATCACATGCTGAAGTCCTATTTACGCATGTGCCACACAAATCTATCTTCTTGTAGGTGAACCGTTCAAAGAACAAGGCCAACCATACGAAAGTGAAATTCCAACAGACGACATGATCTCATAGCTATATTTCACACTACGAGGCTCTTGTAATTAGCTTTTGTTTCACTCTTTTCACTGTACCATATTATCACATCTATATTGACTTGTTCCAAATGTAGAGGAAAGCCCGCAAGGACCAAAAATTATCTGAACCAAATGTTGTGGAACTCTTCAAGGACTGTCACACCAGCATGAAGAAGGGCATGACTACACCAGTCAAAGCTGCTGTTGTAAGTCCTTAATCCTCATGCCTTTTAACTACTACTTACTCTGACTTGTGCCTTGAACTGCATGGTTTGCAGCCAATGTCTATTACTCTTTTCAATTTTATACACAATTGTGTTAGTGTATCATTGCACCTTACAAGGTTTAAAAGAGAGGAGTGATGTTCCCTTGGTCTTGACCTGTAATCTAGTTCCGTGCTGGACTTGCCCACACAACGTTACAATTGCCTGTTTGTTTGTTCTCAGTTGTTTTGTGATATGAATGATGTCATACTATGCTTACCATATTATAAACTTCATCTCTTTATCCTTAGCCCTGAATACAATGTGAAGAAATAGACAATACATTAGCGATGGTACATGGTCATAAGTTTGGAACCTAGTTTTATTATGTACTTTGCAATAAAATACAACTATTATTTTACATGGGTTCACCAGAATAAGTTCTGTATATAGACCAAAGCTATTTTGTTTGGTTTTGCTACCTCCTTAATATCTTCTGTTCTTGTACTACTAATGTAAAAACACAACTTTTCAGTGAGCTATGGAAAAAAATGGTGGAACCGCCACCTTCTGAAGGTGGCAGGGCAACTATAACTGCAATGTCAGCTCTTGCTGCAGTGGGTCGGTACCTGTCCACTAACAGTGCATAAATCATGTTCCTGCGTAATAATGGGTTGGTTGTTAAGGCAATCTCGTCCAAACTACCTCATGATCAAGATATGCAAGCTCAAAACAATGTTGTATCTGCGCTCCAGACACAAGTTCATTCCCTAACAGAGACCCTTTGTGAAACAAGGAGAGACATTGTTCGATGTTGTCCAGATATGCATGGTTTTGAAACCAGACTATCAGACATTTGCTAAGTTGTTCAGGAGCCTAGGAAAACTAAAGGCGAAGGTTATGGTGCTCCATCGGACAATACAGCATGAAAACGTAACAGCCAGGTCAAATGAACTGAGCTTCTGAACTTCTGGTGGTGCATTTATCTACTAGACTGTCAACTTTCATGCCAACCTTCCCTTTGTTTTATAGTTGTAATTTTATTGGTGCGATACAAAATTTGCTCTTAACGTGCAGCCACTGGCTGAAAAAAATAGCAAGCCATTTTTGTATAGTGTAGGGTGTTCCCTATATTTGCACTGGTGGCGAACTTTGATGCCCACCGGCTGTAGTTTACATGGGCCTCCTATGGGCCGTAGAAACAATGGGCCTTCTAAGGGCCGTAGAAACAATGGGCCTTCTATGTGGCGTAGAAACAATGGGCCTTATACGGGCCGTAGACACAATGGGCCTTCTATGGGTCGTATCATCAATGGGCCCTCTACGGGCTTATGATCGGTTGGCCAAACATGGGTCAATAACAGACCGCATTATGGTCGTAAATGGGCTAGAGTTGAAATCGTCCGTTCATGGGCCGACCAAAACGGGTCATCGTTAATCGGTCGTATTTTGATGACGCTATGAAAAAGGCCCAATGTATTAACGGGCCACAAACGGGCCGACTGTAACCACGGGCTGAATTTGGCCCACAAGCTGAAAATGACAGTAACGGGCCGTAAGTAAACGAATGTGGAAATGAGCCCAAGAATAAATGGGCCCCGAGAAGGCCAAAAGTTAACATGGGCTGGAAACGGCCCAACGGAATAATGAGTCGTTAATGGGTATAAAGTGATACATTGTTCATTACGGGCCAGTTCCACCACGGGCCGTTAATGGGTATAAGTGATACACTGTTCATTACGGGCCGGTTTTACCACCGGTCGTTAATGGGCCGAGAGTAATAAGGGCCTCATATGGGTCGAAGGATGTCATGGGCCATACATGGGCCGGAAGTTAAAACGGGCTGGAATTATATTGGACGGCCCAGATGACGCTACTAGGCCTAAATCGTTTAGGCCATAAACGGGCCCTGGGTTAGCGGGCTGTAAATGGGCTATATGCAAACAGGCCGTTAACAGGCTTGCCGTGGGCCGGCCCGCCACCTTTTGACCAAGTCAAATGAGCCGGCCTTTTCACAGGAATGGGCCTCTGTTGGGCCGTTCCACGTGTCGACGTATCATAGGCGCTTTGTGTCCAATGAGTGGATGACATCTGTCCCAACGGTGAGCTGACACGTGTTTCCTCCAGCCAATGATGATTTTACACGTGGAAAATCCCCATTGGTCGGGGTTGTTAACAGGTTATCAGATCCAAAACCGGACCCGATAGCTTAATGGTGTTCCGTTACGGTGGATGCCACGTGTCGGTCACCCTTGACAAAAGCACTTCCGTGACGCGCGATTTATTGTCATGGAAGTGGACACTTCCGTGATGATAATTTTGGTAATGTCATGGAACACTTCTACAACAGCACATGTATGACAATCTTGATTCTATCATAAATTTGTCATGGATGTACATGCATGAAAAAAAACACGACCTACTGTGACAAACACGTATCATCACGGAGGTGTATTTTTTTGTAGTGTAATGAGCTAGTCTAGTAGAGGTTTAATAGGGACACGGTGTTTTGTCTATGTATTCACACATGTATCAAGTTTCCGGTTAATACAATTCTAGCATGAATAATAAACATTTATCATGATATAAGGAAATATAAAATAACAATTTTATTATTGCCTCTAGGGCATATTTCCTTCAGTCTCCCACTTGCACTAGAGTCAATAGTCTAGTTCACATCGCCATGTGATTTAACACCAATAGTTCACATCTTTATGTGATTAACACCCATAGTTCACATCTCCATGTGACCAACACCCAAAGGGTTTACTAGAGTCAATAATCTAATTCACATCGCCATGTCGTTAACACCCAAAGAGTACTAAGGTGTGATCATGTTTTGCTTGCGAGAAACGTTTAGTCAACAGGTCTGTCATATTCAGATCCGTATGTATTTTGCAAATTTCTATGTCTACAATGCTCTACATGGAGCTACTCTAGCTAATTGCTCCCACTTTCAATATGTATCCAGATTGAGACTCAGAGTCATCTGGATCAGTGTAAAAGCTTGTATTGACGTAACCCTTTACGACGAACTCTTTGTCACCTCCATAACCGAGAAACATTTCCTTAGTCCTCTAAGGATAGTTTTGACCGCTGTCTGGTGATCTACTCCTGGATCACTATTGTACCCTCTTGCTAAACTAATGTCAAGGTACTCAACAGATTTGGTACACAGCATGACATACTTTATAGAACCTATGGCTAAGGCATAGGGAATGACTTTCATTCTTTCTTTATCTTCTGCCATGGTTGGGTTTCAAGTCTTTACTCAACTTCACACCTTACAATATAGGCAAGAAATCCTTCTTAGACTGATCCATTTTGAACTCCTTCAAAATCTTGTCAAGGTATGTACTCATTGAAAGTCGTCCTGATCTATCTCTATTGATCTTGATGCCCAATATATACGCAGCTTCATCAAGGTCTTTTGTTGAAAAACTCTTATTCAAGTATCCTTTTATGCTATCCAGAAATTCTAAATCATTTCCAATCATCAATATGTCATCCACATATAATATTAGAAATGCTATAGAGCTTGCACTCACTTTCTTGTAAATACATGCTTCTCCGAAAGTTTGTATAAAACCGTATGCTTTGAGCACCTCATCAAAGCGTATATTCCAACTCCGAGATGCTTGCACTATTCCATAGATGGATCACTGGAGCTTGCACACTTTGTTAGCACCTTTAGGATTGACAAAACCTTCTGGTTGCTTTTATACACTCCGCTCTCTTAACCGTCTTTAACGAATTCCCAATCCGTCTATTTTGAAACAGCACTGGCAGAAGGTAACCGAGGGGCTCAATAGCCCTGCCCCACAGCCGGAGAACCACAACCGGGAGCTTGATCCTGGGTTCGAAGAGGACCCGGATATATTCGTGGTACTCGTGGAAGAGGTGTTTTACCAGGCGAGCTATGACGGCACAGAAGTGGCCATCATCGCCGATTATCCTGGTCTTGTTCCAGCTTCCCACGTAAGTAATCAGGAGAAATCCCCCTCAAAAGAGTTTCCTCGCACTGCCTCACCCACCGCACTGTCTCATGCTTCAAAGGGGAGGCGTTCGGCATGTCATGCTACGCCGGGGATGACTCCAAGAAGAGCGGCTCCCGTGCCGAGCAAGGCCTTGAAAAGGAAGGTCGGCGAAGACAAGGCTAGTCCTTCATTGAAGAGGTATGGATTTGAAGGTATGCTTTGGCAGTCGTACTCAACCATGATTGTTATGTTGGTCCTGTATCAGGAAAAAGGTTCGCCAGACTATGTCCGGGGATTTGGCCGGTCGCAATCCCAACAACCGGGATTTAAATCCCGCCGGAGAGGCGGGGGCTGCTACGGGGACATCGTTGGATTGTCCTTCGGTGCTGCGCCATGAATCATCGGAAGTAGAGAGCGCCATGAATCATCGGCGCTGCAGGGCTGTCTTACGAGACCCCAAGTTCTAGGGAGAGGCATTCAATGCCTTCAGCTTGGCTGACGCATACATCCGAGCTGCTCGAGACGGGCATAGAAAAGCCACAAAGCAACATTTGACAGATGTGCAGGTAAGTTTTTCTTTGTCCGAAAAGGATAACCATATGCCCGTAGCGCCTGAGACTGAAAGAAGTTGGTACAGCTGATTTAAGGATCGTTGTATAACCAGGTCCTTATGGAGGAGAATGGCCTGCTAGCCCAAGAGCTGGAGCAGTGTCGGGCGCAGCTAAATGCTGCTACCGCCGAACTGGAAAAGTTCAAGAAGGCGTCTTCTGGTAACATTCCCCTCCATCGAGGAACGATAATTGTATACCAACTGTACTAATATTGTTGCTGATCGCATAATAGGATCGCGCGATCAACTTGAAGAGAAGTTGAAGATCGCCGAAAAAGAGGCGAAAAGGCTACGCGCCGCAGGCGAGCGTGTGCTGACCCGAGTCAGAGGGGAGAAAAACAAGCTACAGGGTTCCAACACTACATTGGGTGAAGAATTGAAAGATGTGCGAGCCCAGCTAGCCGACTCCGTGAAGGAGAATAAGAAGCTGCGGGGCGGCATATTCAGTATTTGTCTGAACTATTTTTAAAGTAGTTCGGAGATAAATGGAACTGATATAGTTATGATTGCAGGTATATTGACGGGCCGTCCTGAAGAGGAGGTAGCCGGATCATCAAGTGATCTGCTACAAGGGCTGTCGCAAGTGCACGAGCAGGCTCGGCTGGCGATGCGGAGTGTTGCCAAGGCCCTATGGCCATCTGCCTCCCCTCCAGGAAGTATAGAGGAGCTTGTAGAGCTGTTCAAAGGAGCGCGGCGGCGTATCCGACTATGGAAAATATCGGCCTGCCAAGAGGGTGCGCGAGAGGTCTGGGCCATGGTGAAGACACGATATACCAAGCTGGATCCTAATCACATGGTCCGTGTCAGACCGCTAGGGTCGAATGGGGAAGAAATTCCTGTTAATTTAGTATATGACCAAGTAGAGGTGGCCGCCAAGTATTCCCAACAGGATTGTAAGTTAGACCGCCTTTTGGACGGTGTAGAGGAGGAAGTGTTTGAGTCCAAGTGACTATGTACTTTCCTTGATATATGTAACTCTAGCTGAATTGTATAGCATTTGTCATGGCAGACCTTTTCACTTCAACCTCCGGACCCGAAGGTGAGGAGTGTTTCCGAATACCCGCACGGCCGAATAGACCGGGGTATGCGCGGAAACTAGGCATAGGGGTCATAGTTGCTTGAACAGACAAGTTGTATTCGGCTAGCTATGTTATATTACATCGAGATTGTAAGAAACATCTTCCAGAGCGAATAGTTCCATTAAGGGTTCCTTTCCCTGGGTGTGCATGCATTAGTGTACATGTATGAATTCTGATGTGAAAATCACAGTGTGTATAGCTTCTGGGGGTTCACAATGTAGTGAGTGCAAAAAACATCTTTAATTCACCGACCAAATATTCCCTTAAGAACGCTAGGTTTCGGCTTCACCCAGTCTAAGGTACACATCCGGATGACCCGACAGTAACAAACGCACAGGTGCTCCCTTTATGTCCTAGCTGAACTAACAGGAACATAGGGCATAAGCACAGGATCCAGGCAACCTAGCTTGGCCAAAACTTAAGTCATATCGATGCATATAGTGGCGAAGAAAAGGTACATATGGAAAAACTCATATGTGAAGAGCTTGATGCTCAAGGAATAATAATAAGAAGCTTCTGTCCAAGAAGCCCCCGGGTATAATGGACGTACATATTTAAAAATGCATGAGTCAGGGGTGTGCGATCTAGCCGTACGGAAGCTTTAAAGCAAGAAAGATAAAAGTAATCGGAAAAGAGAGAAAAATAATAATGGAAACTACAGGGGAGAAGGAGACGAACAAGGAGTTCGGCGCTAGGCATAGAATCTTCGAAGTATGTCCGCGTTCCAGGGGTTCGGCTCGAGGCGATTGTCTGATGCATTGCAAAGACGGTACGCCCCTCCGGTGAGATCTTCGTCAATTATGAAGGGACCCTCCCATTTGGGCTTGAGTTTATCCTTTTACTTCTCCGGCAGTCGTAGAACGAGTTCGTTAATGTTGTAGGTCTTGGCCCGTACTTCTCTGCTTTGATATCTTTGAGCCTGTTGTTGGTAAAATGTTGAACGGGCTTTTGCGACATCGCGCTCCTCTTCTAGGGCATCTAGGTTGTCCTGCCAATCAAGCTCGGCTTCTCTCTCTTTGTACATACGCACACGAGGTGAGTCGTGGATAATATCGCAGGGCAATACAGCCTCCACGCCATACACCATGAAGAAAGGTGTGTATCCGGTAGTACGGTTGGGCGTGGTCCGCAGCCCCTAGAGTACGGAGTCGAGCTCCTCAACCTAGTGCTTGTCTGATTCTCTCAAAGACCGCACTAGTCTGGGCTTGATGCCGCTCATAATAAGACCATTGGCTCGTTCGACTTGACCGTTGGTTTACGGGTGGTAGACGGAGGCGTATCAAGTTTAATGCCAAGATTAGTACACCAGGTTTTTACCTCGTTGGCTGTGAAATTAGAGCCGTTGTCGGTGATGATGCTGTGTGGGACACCATAACGGTGCACAACACCGGATATGAATTATATCACCGGGCCGGACTCAGCCGTTTTGACCGTTTTATCCTCTATCCACTTAGTGATTTGTCCACCATGACCAGCAGATATTTTTTTTATGGCTTCCCCTTTAAGGGGGCCAACCATATCTAGTCCCCAGACCGCGAAAGGCCAAGTAATGGGGATTGTTTGTAATGCAGTTGGGGGCATGTGGCTTTGGTTGGCGAAGAGTTGGCATCCGACGCAGCGTTGGACAAGGTCCTGCGCGTCTGCTCGGGCTGTCGGCCAGTAAAACCCAGTACGGAAGGCCTTTCTAACAAAGGCCCAAGCTGTGGCGTGGTGTCCGCCGAGACCAGCGTGAATTTCCGCTAAAAGTTGTCGCCCCTCTTCCTCGGAGATACATCTTTGAAGTACTCCGGTAGTACTTCTCTTGTAGAGCTCTCCGTCATGAACCTTGTAGGCCTTCGAACACCGGACAATGCGGCCAGCCTCATTCTGGTCTTTGGGAAGCTCCTTCCTATTAATGTGGGCCAAGAAGGGTTCGGTCCATGGGGCAATGACTGCCATAATGAAATGGGCCGACGGTTTTATTTCGGTGGCTGAGCCCCCGATACTATCGGTGTGTTCGGGATTTGGGGTTGTATTTGAATCTGGACTGTTGTTGCCGCCCTCCCCTTGCCACACCACGGATGGCTTGAAAATCCTTTCCAAGAAAATGTGGGTGGGACGGGGTCCCGCTTGGCGCCAATGCGAGCAAGGACGTCCGCTGCCTGATTACAATCCCGCGCGACGTGATGAAATTCAAGCCCCTCGAACCGAGCCGACATTTTTAAGACGACATTACGATAAGCTGCCATCTTTGCATATTTGGCATCAAAGTCTCCGTTTATTAGAGATATTGCAAGGTTTGAATCCCCACGCACCTCTAGGCATTGTATGCCCATGGATACGGCCATCCGAAGACCATGTAGTAGGGCCTCGTATTCGGCTGCGTTGTTGGAGTCTGTGTATAGTATTTGGAGTACATACTGGACGACATCTCTAGTGGGGGATGTTAACACGACTCCCGCTCCTAGCCCCGCCAACATTTTGGAGCTGTCAAAATACATAACCCAATTGGAATATGCGCCGTACTCTTTAGGGAGTTCGGCCTCTATCCATTCGGCGACGAAGTCAGCCAGTACTTGGGATTTGATGGCTCGACGTGGCTTGTATGTTATGTCAAATGGAAGTAGCTCTATGGCCCATTTGGAGAACCGCCTCGTGGCATCGCGGTTGTTTATTATGCCATTGAGTGGGACTTTAGAAGCCGCCGTGATTGAACACTCCTGGAAGTAGTGTCGTAGCTTTCGGGATGCCATGAAGACCGCATATACTATCTTTTGGTAATGGGGGTACGGGGATTTGCATGGTGTGAGGACAGTAGATACGTAGTATACTGGTTTTTGAAGCGGGAATTTGTTTCCGTCCTGCTCTCGTTCAACGACGAGCACGGCGCTCACCACCTGATGTGTTGCCGATATGTATAGCAGGATGGGTTCCCTAGCATTTGGTGTGGCCAGGATTGGGTTGCTTGCTAGGAGGGCATTTATTTCCTCCAGTCCAGCAGTCGTCGCGTCTGTCCATTCGAAGTTATCGGTGCATCGTAAGAGGCGATAGAGTGGTAGTGCCTTTTCTCCTAATCGGGAGATAAAGCGACTTAACGCTCCCACGCAACCAGCTAGTTTTTGGACTTGTTTGAGATCTGTTGGTGTAGCCAACTGTGACAGAGCTCGGATTCTGGCTGGATTTGCTTTGACACACTTTTCCAGGTTGAGCTTAATGTCATACGTACGAAGGTTGTCAAATGTAAGATGTAAGTCGTCTATTAGTGTTTCGACATGCCTAGTTTTGATGATGACGTCATCGACGTAAGCTTCTACTGTCTTGCCGATCTGCTTCTCCAGGCATGTTTGAATCATGCATTGGTATGTGGCACCGGCGCTCTTGAGCCCGAAGGGCATGGTCTTGAAGAAGAATGGCTTGTATGGGGTAATGAATGTTGTTGTGGCTTGATCGGACTCCTTCATTTCGATTTGATGGTATCCAGAATATGCATCGAGGAAACACAGTGAGTCATGTCCTGCGGTGGCATCGATGATTTGGTCAATGCGGGGGAGGGGGAAGGGATCCTTAGGGCAAGCCTTGTTGAGGTCTTTGAAATCGACACACAGGCACCAGGATTTGTCCTTCTTCGGTACCATCACCAGGTTTGCCAGCCGGTCCTGATGTTTGATTTCTCTAATGAATCTGGCCTCGATAAGCTTGGCCAGCTCCTCCCCCATGGCTTGTTGCTTGGGTTCGGAAAAGCGCCGCAATGTTTGCTTGTCCGGTTTAAATCCCTTTAATATGTTGAGGCTATGTTCGGCCAGCTTGCGTGAGATCCCTGGCATATCGGAGGGGTGCCAGGCAAATATGTCCCAATTTTCGCGCAGGAATTCTCGTAGTGCGGCGTCAACCGTTGGGTTTAGTTGTGCTCCGATAGATGTTGTCTTCTTGGGGTCCGTTGGGTGGACCTGGAATTTGACTATTTCTTCTGCTGGTTTGAAGGAGGTGGATTTGGGGCGTTTGTCGAGGATCACATCATAGTGCAGTTAATTCTTCAGTCGTGAGGGCTTCAGATAGCGCCTCAAGGGCCAGGGATGCGGTTTTGTTTTCAGCGCGTAGTGCTATGTCCGGACCACTGACGAGAGTGATTATACCATTTGGTCCGGGCATTTTGAGATTCATATACCCATAATGAGGTATAGCTTGGGAGCGAGTGAAAGCATCCCGCCCCAATAGGGCGTGGTATCCACTGTTGAAATGGGCCACTTGGAAGGTGATTTGTTCGGACCGATAATTCTCTGGCGTGTCGAATACCACGTCAAGTGTGATTTTTCCCGCGCATCGCGCCTCTTGACTAGGAATGATTCCTCGGAAGTTCATGCCACTTTGCTTGATGCGGCTCCTGTCTATTTCCATTTTGTGCAGTGTGTCCTCATAAATGAGGTTTAGTCCGCTGCCGTCGTCCATGAGGACCTTGGTAAGTCAAAACCCGTCCACGATGGGACTGAGGACTAATGCGGCTGGTACTCGGACTATCCTGTACTTCGGTTCGTCACCGGCATTAAATGTTATAGCCGTGTTGTTCCAAGGGTTTATTGCAGCGATTTGGCAGACTTCGGCGAGGTCGTGAAATGCCCTTTTGCGCTTGTTATTTGAAGCGAATGTCTCGAAGACCATCAATACTCGTGTGTCGTCGTTTTTTGGAGGGTGCTGTTTTGGGGTGTCCTTGATAAGGATGTCCTCGCCGCTCTTGGCTACCTGCCGGAGTACCCAACATGCTCTAAGGCTGTGGGTTGCCACGGTATCTGGTGTCGTGTGTATTGTGCATTGGCCATCAAGCCATCCCTCCAGAAAGGTGTCGTGCCGCGTAATGGGTTTATGTTTCTTGACTATTGGACTGGGCGTGCCACGGGGGTGCGCCCTCTTCGCCTGTAGGAGGAGTTGAGTTGGGACCGACGGTTCCCAGCAAGCTGCCTGAGTTTTCCAGGCGCTTTCCATCGCGCTATACTTCTGTATGATAGTTGCTAAGTCATCGAACTTCAGTATGCGGTGGCGATTGATGGCATTGAGGATTCCTTCGTCTGCGCAATTGTTGCAGAATGCTGATACCGCATCCTCGTCGCGGCAATATTTTACCTTGTCTTTGACAAGGAGGAATCTGGCCCAGAAGTGGTGGATCGTTTCCTAAGACTGTTGTTTTATGCTCATGAGAGCGTCTATGTCCGGGTGGGTGGGTGGAATTAAATCCGAACCCTGACCTAACCGATTATCCGGTGTCTGAAGACCTTCCAGACTCAATAGTCCGGGCTCCGGAGTATCTTCTGATTGTTTAGGACTGTCGTCCGATTCTATGTTCGGAGGGTCGGTCGCATCCTTTCGCTGGTGGGTATTCGGTTCTTCCTGATCGGCGATCCGAACATAGTCCGTCTTCGATAAGAAGAAGACTCGCCATCCTGCTCCTCTACTACCACTATATGGTGGGTGACCGGTGGAGTTTTGATTTTTCCTTGATCGGTTTTAGGCCCGATCCGATCGTAATATGTGGCGATTCGCAAGGCGATGCGATCTAGGAGCTCGTTCAAGGACGAAAACTCTGTCGGATCCATCTGCTTGGAGTGTTCGGAGTTGATGCGAAGGGGATTTTCGATGTCCCGAGAGGTCATTGTTGGCTCAACGGCCGAACGGGCAATCATGGTAAATTCGCCCAGCCGGAGGGTTTGGCCTGGGGCCAGGACTCCCCCGGAGGTGATGTTGTCTTTAAGGACAAGGCGAGCCATCGAACCTTTTGTCGACGTCACAGTGGAACTCTCAATGAAAGCACCAATGTCGGTGTCAAAACCGGCGAATTCTCGGGTAGGGGGTCCCGAACTGTGTGTCTAAGGTCAATGGTTACAGGAGACGGGGGACACGATGTTTACCCAGGTTCGGGCCCTCTCTATGGAGGTAATACCCTACTTCCTGCTTGATTGATCTTGATGAATATGAGTATTACAAGAGTTGATCTACCACGAGATCGTAATTGCTAAACCCTAGAAGTCTAGCATGTATGACTATGGTAATGAGTATATGTCCTTTCCGGACTACACCCTCCGGTTTATATAGACACCGGGGGGATCTAGGGTTACATAGAGTCGGTTACATAAGAAGGAGTCTTCATAGTTGGTCGCCAAGCTTGCCTTCCACGCCAAGGAGAGTCCAATCCGGACACGGGTACATTCTTCGGCCTTCATGTCTTCACAGCCCACCATTCCGACCCATTGATAATAGGCCGGACGCCCGAGGAACCCTTAGTCCAGGACTCCCTCACCCGGGTCTACCTTCCATCATATTATTTTCATATCAATTTACTAGTTCTTCCTTCTTTTATTTTGCAATCTTTACTTTCCAATCTATATCATAAAAATACCAAAAATATTTATCTTATTATCTCTATCATATCTCACTTTTGCAAGTGGCCGTGAAGGGATTGACAACCCCTTTTATCGTGTTGGTTGCAAGGTTCTTATTTGTTTCTGTAGGTACGAGGCGACTTGCGTGTAACCTCCTACTGGATTGATACCTTGGTTCTCAAAAACTGAGGGAAATACTTACGCTACTTTGCTGCATCACCCTTTCCTCTTCAAGGGAAAGCCAACGCATCCTCAAGATGTAGCAGCCCTAGGCGCGCCCCAAGTAGGGGAGTCCTACTTGGGCTCGTAGTAGGATTCGGCCCCCCTTTCCTTTTACCGGAAGGGGAAAGGGGGAAGGAGAGAGAGGAGGAGAAGGAAAGGGGCGCCGCCCCTTCCCCTATTCCAATTCGAACTCCTTCCCTTGGGGGGCACCACCTCTTGTGGGCTGGCTTGCCTCCCTCCTATGGCCCATAGGGCCCATATCTTCCCCGGGGGGTTCCGGTAACCCCCCCCCCGGTACTCCGATATGTACTCGATACAATTCGAAACACTTCCGGTGTTCGAATACTATTATACAATATATCAATCTTTACCTCTCGACCATTTAGAGACACCTCGTCATGTCCGTGATCTCATCTGGGACTCCGAACAACACTCGGTCAGCAAATCACATAACTCATATAATACAAATCGTCATCGAACGTTAAGCGTGCGGACCCTACGGGTTCGAGAACTATGTAGAGATGACATAGACACCTCTTCGGTCAATAACCAATAGCGGAACCTGGATGCTCATATTGGTTCCTACATGTTCTACGAAGATCTTTATCGGTCAAACCGTAATGACAACATATGTTATTCCCTTTGTCATCGGTATGTTACTTGCCCGAGATTCGATCGCCGGTATCTCCATACCTTGTTCAATCTCGGTACCGGCAAGTCTCTTTACTCATTCCGTAATGCATCATCCCGCAACTAACTCATTACTCACATTGCTTGCAAGGATTATTATGATGTGCATTACCAAGAGGGCATAGAGATACCTCTCCGATACTCGGAGTGACAAATCTGAATCTCGATCTGATACGTCCATTTTTCATCATGTTTCCTTGCTATCATTTATAATGTTTTTATCCATAATAATGCTTTTTGGAGTAATTCTAATGCCTTTTCTCTTATAATTTACAAGGTACACACCAAGAGGAAGAATTTTGGCAGCTGGAAATCTGTACCTAAAAAATCTGTACCCAAATGAGTTGAAACTCCACGAGAATTTTTTATGGAATATTTAAGTAATACTGGAGTCAATAAACACCAGAGGGGGGCCACCGGGTGGGCACAACCCACCTGGGCGCGCCAGGCCCCTCTGGCGCGCCCTGGTTGGTTGTGGCCTCCTCGGCCCACCTCTTGTGCCCATATTTTGGTATATAAGCCATTTTGACCTAGAAAAAATCAGGAGGAGGCTTTTGGGACGAAGCGCCGCCGTCTTGAGGCGGAACTTGGGCAGGAGCACTTTTGCCCTCCGGCAGAGCGATTCTGCCGGGGGAACTTCCCTCCCGAAGGGGGAAATCATCATCATCATCACCAACAACTCTCCCATCTTGGGGAGAGCAATCTCCATCAACATCTTCAGCAGCACCATCTCATCTCAAACCCTAGTTCATCTCTCGTATTCAATCTTTTTACCGGAACTATAGATTGGTGCTAGGGGGTGACTAGTAGTGTTGATTACATCTTGTAGTTTACTACTATATGGTTTATTTGGTGGAAGATTATATGTTAAGATCCATTATGCATATTAATACCCCTCTGATCATGAGCATGTTTATTTTTTGTGATTAGTTGCCTTTGTTCTTGAGGTCACGGGATAAATCATGTTGCAAGTAATCATGTGAATTTGATATGTGTTCATTATTTTGATAGTATGTATGTTGTGATTCCCTTAGTGGTGTCATGTGAACGTCGACTACATGACACTTCACCATATTTGGGCCTAAGGGAATGCATTGTGGAGTAGTAAATAGATGGTGGGTTGTGCGGGTGACAAAAACGTAAACCCCAGTTTATGCACTACTCCATAAGGGACCGATTGGATCCTAGAGTTTAATGCTATGGTTAGAATTTATTCTTAATACTTTTCTCATAGTTGTGGATGCTTGCGGGAGAGTTAATCATAAGTAGGAGGTTTGTTCAAGTAAGAACAGCACCTAAGCACCGGTCCACCCACATATCAAATTAGCAAAGTAGCGAACGCAAATCAAACAAACATGATGAAAGTGACTAGATGAAATTCCCGTGTACCCTCAAGAACCATTTTCTTATTATAAGAGACCGTTTTGGCATGTACTGTGCCTCAAAAGGATTGGTCTACCTTGCTGCATACTTGTTACTATTATCGTCACTTTCCCGTTACAAATTATCTTGCTATGAAACTACTCGCTACTTACAATTTCAGCACTTGCAGACATTACCTTACTGAAAACTACTTGTCATTTCCTTCTGCTCCTCGTTGGGTTCCACACTCTTACTTATCGAAAAGAGCTACAATGGATCCCCTATACTTGTGGGTCATCGCGATCTATGCCAACCCAACAAACACCTTCGGAGATACCTGTATAGCATCTTTATAATCACCCATTTACATTCTGACATTTGATAGAACACAAGGTATTCCTCCGGTATCCGGGAGTTGCATAATCTCGTAGTTAAAGGAATATGTATATGACATGAAGAAAGCTATAGTAATAAAACTGAACGGTCACCATGCTAAGCTAACGGATGGGTCTTTTCCATCACATCATTCTCCTAATGATGTGATCCCGTTAATCAAATGACAACACATGTCTATGGTTAGGAAACTTAACCATCTTTGATTAACGAGCTAGTCTAGTAGAGGTTTACTATGGACACGATGTTTTGTCTATGTATGCACACATGTATCAAGTTTTCGGTTAATACAACTCTAGCATGAATAATAAACATTTATCATGATATAAGGAAATATAAAATAAAAACTTTACTATTACCTCTAGGACATATTTCCTTCACCAACCAGCTAGTGGTTGAGGGGGGGGCGCTATTTATAGCCGGGGAGCAGCCCGACATGATAAGACATAAATGCCCATCAATGATATGACCGTTTGGTGGATAAGATATTTGGGACAGCTGGCGCGTAGCACATCAACGGTCAGAAATTTGAGCTCTCAATTTCCTCAGGGCTATCATGTTCTTCACTTGTAGGCAATCCGCATTGGCGAATTCCTAGCTCCTCAGTCAGAACAAATTGCTCAGAGACCAGAAGATCTTCGTCTCTGTCACTGAAGAAATTGACTGAACTGTATGAGATTTCCAAAGGCTTCACTCGAAGGATTGGCTAGGTGTAGGATTTGAGATGAGCATCACTTGGAAACGTTTCCTTAGTTTTACCTCAACACCCTTTAACAGTACGGTGTTTCCTATGACTCAAGAAAGAGAAAATGAAACTACGAACACAAAAGTCTTCACCCTTCATAATCCTCGCATCAATATCTATGTCTTCAAGGTCACACCTATTTCCCCATTTTCAAAGTCTTCAAGAAAACCATAGTCTTCAAATGAAGACATTCATTTTTAGGGGTCGACTTCCTTCAGAAATATCAAACTCCTCAGTGACTTATAGAACCTGTGTACACTGACGAACACATTGGTCCCTTAACCTATAAGTCTTCAATACACCAAAATCACTAAGGGGCACTAGATGCACTTACAATCTCCCCCTTTTTGGTGATTGATGACAAATAGGTTATGTTTTCAACGGGGATAAATATATGAAGTGTAAATGCTGATATTGAGGAATTTGATTGCAAAATATAGAAGAACTCCCACCGAAGATGTGCATATTGAGGAATTTGCTTTGGATTGCAAATGCACATTGTAGAATAAAATCATGGAGATCTCCCCCCTATATCTTGTAATCCGTTCATGCATTTGACATATAATATGAGGAATTTGAAATCCATGATGGAAATGGTGTCTGACGAAATTTAGCATGCGTGCATTAAGGTACTTGAGGAAATACGCATGCAGAAAGCAGTTCAAAAGTATCTGACCGCCATTGGACTTAAGTTTACAACTCAAACAACAAATACTTCGGAAGAGTGAGAGTTGTAACTTAACGGAAAAACAACCCATATATAAGACCCGCTTGAAGACTAACTCAAATTTCTCCCCCTTTGTCATCGAATGACCAAAAGGGATGAAAAATGAGGACTAACGCCCCTGAAGAATATCATCATGATAGCGTTGTTGGGGTCGTTTGTTGAAGTAGGGCATGCCGCAATGTCATCGTGATCCTCAGCTTCGTCCATCTCATGCGATGAAGAATATGAACTTGTGACTAGCTGAGGAACTTTGTCCTTCTTGAACTTCTTCGGGGGAGGTTGGGCCCAGTCAAAGTTCTGCTAAAAGTCATGTTGTTAGAGTACGTAATGGGCCTAATGGCCTGGGCTGACGGTATAGCCCGTTAGTCTTAGGGTTAATTAGAGATAAAGGTTGCTTGCTTAGGGGTCAAGTAAGCCTTGCTTGGGAGTCAGGTAAATCTCTCTATATAAACAGAGGTGATGTATCAATCTAATCAAGCAAGAATTAAGAAGGAAATCCCTTCCATCTTGTCCGGCCATGGGTAAAAAGGCCCCCGGCCGGCCCTCTCGGGCCCTCCTTCTAGCATCGCCATAACAATTTGGTATCAGTTAGCTTCGGTTCGATCATGCCTTCTTCCGTCACGCCCGCCCCCGCCGTCCTCACCCCGAAGGAGGTGTCGGTGCTGCGGGACCTAACCCAGGCAGTCAGGAGATCCGCTTGTTCTTGGCCGGGTCCTACGGGCCACAACCGGCTGAGCCGCCCATCGCCGCCACCATGCCGCCATGGCTGCCATGGCAGCCGCCGCACCAGGCGTCCTCCGCCGCGCTCGCCGGGTCGCACCTGGCTGCGCCGGCCATCGCCGCCATCGCGCTGCCGTGGCAGCCGACGCACTATGCGGCCTCCGCCGCGCTCGCGGGCCGTTGCAGCTGCCATCCACTGCCCTGCCCTGGCTGCAGTGGCAGCCGCCGCTCCTGGCGGCCTCCGCCGCACCCGACGCTCCACTACAGCAACCACCACCGGTCAGCTCCGGCCCCGCATCGACCACGCCAGCGGGAGTCCCGATCCACCAGATCAAGAGTTCCCGTCGTCTCCATCACCGCTTTCCGAGGGCGTCCCCATCCATCAGATAAAGTTCCCGCCATCGTCGTCACCGCTTCCGGCTTGCATCACTACCCGCCACGTGTCGACGGCGGTGAGGCTCAGGCTGCTGCGCGCGGCCTCCTAGTGCGTCGGCGTGTGAGGGAGATGCATGGTCTGCAGCTGCCGCTCCTCCCAGTTGCGCTTCACTGCGCAGAGGACCTCGATCTCGTCCGCTGCGTCGGGGATCTTGGGCATGCTATTTTCCCCACGGATAGCGACATCAAATTAAGTCTGCGACATCGGCGGTTGGGGGCGCACCCCTCCTCACCCTTATTCATCGACAGCCCTCCACTCTTCTCTGTGCGGTGCAGACCAATAGCGGTCTGGCGGGGATAAGGCATGGTGTCACCGACACGAGCACACCACGTAGCACCACTGCATTCCGCCGCCAGTCACCGCGAGGGCGCCTCTGCTGGTCGCTCTTGCGACCACTTCCAGGTGGCCATACACATGCACTCCTTTTGTCCAGATGGTGTCCATGGGATCCATGTGGTTGTACACGTGCACGTCCGACGTGCGGATGGTGTCCACTTTATGTTCAGGGGTCCAAAATAAAGCATCCCAATCCATTTTAGATTGAGAGTAATAAAACAAGCCGAGATGTAAAAGGCTTATTTTTAGGTGTTAGGTTTGTGTTGTGTCGAGTCATGGTTATAAGTTGGTTAGGCTGCAGCTCGAGGACAAGCTGCATGTCCAAGTGGGGTGTAGTGTTAGAGTACGTAATGGGCCTAATGGCCTGGGCTGACGGTATAGCCCGTTAGTCTTAGGGTTAATTAGAGATAAGACTCGCTTGCTTAGGGGTCAAGTAAGCCTTGCTAGGGAGTCAAGTAAACCTCTCTATATAAGAGAGGTGGTGTATCAATCTAGTCAAGCAAGAATTAAGAAGGAAATCCCTTCCATCTTGCCCGGTCGTGGGTAAAAAGGCCCCCTGTCGGCCCTCTCGCGCCCTCCTTCTAGCAGCGCCATAACACATGTTCTGAAGAATTGAGCCAAATTGACGCTTGACCCACTTGTGATTGCGATCTACCTTCTGCTGAAGACTTAGAAGAAGCTCATGATCAATCATTATGCGTGGGGCAGTGGCTTGAGGATTTTGCTTATGGGCTCTGGCACAATCTTGGGTAGCAGAGTCATCATTGATAGAAATAAGATGCATCTTTGCGAAACTGACCATCCAATGGACGAGTGCCTTCATCAATAACAACAACTTTTCCTTTTTATCAACTGAAGAAATAGTCCTTTTGAGGACTTCAATGGGAGGCAGAAAGCTGAGGTGATTCTGAAAATCTGCCGTGTAGTGAATTGAAGACCTGGTTCTGATGAATTTCATTATCCAGGGAGCATAGGGCTTTAATTCAAACGGCGACAGTGCAACATTCGCCAAAGTCCTCATGAAGAAATAGTGGTAGTTAATGAGAATCTCATGTATGATGTTGAATAGAGGATCCTTCATGATGCCAACAACTTATTCTTCTTCAGAATTGTGGCCTTTGATTGGACTGAGGGTTTTGGTCAGGATGTGGTATATTTTCCTAGGCACATACAACAAATCCTTCACTAGAAAGGTGGTTCTTGGGGCTTGGCCTGATCGCAATGGCTTCATCAGCACTTGCATGAGATGATTTGGTAGTTCACGTACTTCATAGATCAGCCTTGCCCCTGTACAATTTGTAGGCCAGTGTTGGAGATGACCTTAAAGGCCCATTCATGCATGTATGGAGGGAAGTGGTGCACCATAGACAATGGACAGCCCCATCTTTGAGTAGTCATCATGGACTCATGGACCTAGAATTAGCATACTACCCCTTCTACCCACCACCACCATCACCATGGGTAGCACTGGTCTTTTGTCGAGGAAACTCTGCTATATAATGGGCATGTAACTAATCCACCCCTCTTGAATAATATCAGGTGAAAGGCACTATTGGTCTCGGGCCTTTCAATAGCCTCAAGTCACTTTAGTGTCGAGTCTAAGGAGTCATGTATGGCTTGGATCGACCTCGGCTAGCAGTTCATGTGAGGGTTCCGAGAGTCGCACACAACTCGGAGCATGTAACTGTCTAGCCTTGTGTGGCATTTTCAGTTTTGGAATATCATGTCAAATGCATTTTTTTAGTTTGATGAGTATGCTTATTTAATTGAATATTTGTATGAGGACTGTGTGTTATTTTAATTTGGTACTGCCTTTGTTTCTAAATATAAGTTTATTTGGAGATTTCAATATGAACTATATACCAAACAAAATGAATGAATTTAAACTTTAAAATATCTCTATATACATTGGTATGTAGTCCGTATTGAAATCTCTAAAAAAGATTTATATTTAGAAACAGAGGGAGTAGCTAGTAAGACGGTTGTACCACTAAGATGATATCTCCAGTTTCATGATGTTGTGTTCGTTTTATTATGGTGGAATATTCTCTTAGCGTAACCCTAGATGATAAGTGCCAAACGTCAGGTGGCACTCCGACCCTGATGCTTTTCGATGGCAATTTCAGTCTCGCAATAAGGACGGCAAATTCCAGTGACACATGGCAAGTTTCTGTCAAAAATAAACTGAAGCATGAAAGTTGTCATATTTGTCAACTAAACTTGTCATCCTCGTGTAATTAAACTGTCCAGCGAAAACGTTCGGAGTTATCATATGCCGGCACCTGACATGTAGTTCTATGGTTTCAATTATCCAGGCGACTGCTATGACCCCGACAATTAATCTTAGACTTTTGTGATATACGTATTTATGGAGCTAGTAGTTAATCTTAATAATAGAAAAATATGGATACGTTCTCTCTCCTTAGCTTGGTTGTTAGTGATCATAGAGCTGTTGCTAGCTTGATTAGGCGGCCGGTCAAGGCGCTCCGGGACGGTTTGCTGATATATAATTGAGATTAGAGATTTTTGTTGTGTGATTGATTAGTCCTAATTATTAACTATCCCATCCCTTGATCACACGTACGTACTACATCTGGTAGTGACTTAATTTGACCCCTTCGCTTTGGTCGGAATAAACCACTAGCCGCTGGTAGTATCAAATCTGTTTTATCAGTGGTTAGGAGATACGTACAATATTAATTAGCTCGCCAAACAAATCATCTGGGCTCCAAATTAAGAAACACCAGGCTACCATACAACCGTAAGTATGTTCTTGTCTCTTTGCTTGTCTTTTTTTTCTGCGGGGGCTTGTCTCTTTGCTTGTCGATTGAACCTATCGAACAACTAGCTAGCACTTGTTTTCAAATGCATGTTCTTCGGTTGCGATATTTAGAGATCCATAGCCTTATTCATAACATTTATTTTTGCAAAGAAAATGGTTTACATGCTATAGTAGTTCAATGGAGTCTAACAATCTATCATTCAGCCTATCAAACTCTCTTCGAAATTTCATAAAGTAACAAATGTAGTACGAATATCTAGAAAGCCACGTACAAGGAACGGCCGATAGGCGATCGATGGAGACACATCATTGTGTGTGTCGAGCAATGCACACATGCATGGATGCATGCATTTTGTTGCGATCGAGCTAGGCCGGGGACCCTGCGGCGGACGGCCGGCCGTCCGACCGGTCCCGCGCGCGCCAACCGACGACGGACCGTCCGCCGTCTGTCCGGCCGATCGAACGCCGGCAGGCGGGCACATGGAGGCACATGGACCGATGGACGCCATCTACAACCACCTCTGCATCGACCAGTCGACCTCGACGATCGACCTCCATGTCCGTGTCATGCATGGACGAAGATGGAAGATCTTGGCAACCTGCGCATCTCATTATTCTACGACTGCACATGTACGTGCATGTCGAGTCCACATTATCGACCGACATCGCCTACCTGACTACTCAGTACTCAGATGGTTACGCTCGTGCCTCCATCATCGAGCGGCAAATCGCCGCGCGCTAATGATCGTCTAATCATATGGTTACTTTTATAATTAACTCATGTACACTGATATCATGGGCATCATCATTGCCCACCAGAAGATTCCTCTGTGTAAATGCACACCTGAATTATTAATCATACATTCCAATCGGAACCAAACACTAACCTTGCTAGGCTGATATTTGTTTATTTTTATTCATTTGTTAATAGCATTTTAAGTTTGCATCATTTGGAGCACATCATGCATGTGGCAAGTGGCCCACGGAGCTGCCTCAGTCTGTTGTCTGGTCCCTACTTGTAGTTCAATCTCTCTCACGCATACGTACATCGCAAATTGGGCATCCTATGGCCCTACCGAAATCAAGGTTTTTGGAACCTTTCTCCCTTCATTAGATGGATTACCTACCTTTGGTCTCTGGTACCAGAAAAAACTACCAACTGCCACACGGAGTACCTACCGGTCCGATCTCACCTGCAGCCTGCCTCTTCTTTAATTGTAGTATCATGCACTGACCGGTACCATCATTATGAAAACCGTTGTCTCTGATGTTTACATGTGAAATCGATCGAATCGATCATATCAAGAGCGTGTCAGAGGACAAATCATCAGAGGAACGCCACTAGTACTAATTATATAGCTAGAAGCCATTGTTTGATTGGAGAAATGCCATATTCTATATAAAGAAGTGAGATTGTATATGTTGCTGCCATCCTTTTTCAAATGTCAAGTACTCCCTCTGTAAACTAATATAAGAGCGTTTAGATAATTAAAGTAGTGATCTAAACACTCTTATATTAGTTTACGGAGGGAGTAGGATATACTCCCTCCGTTCCAAATTACTTGTCTTAGATTTGTCTAGGTACGGATGTATCTAGCACTAAAATGAGTCTAGATACATCCGTATTTAGACAAATTCAAGACAAGTAATTTAGAACGGAGGGAGTAAATTGGAAGATATATAGTATAGTGTGTATGTACACATGGATGAGCTAGTACAGTGACACTGGACAAAATCAAAGTTGACTCATCAGCAACCGAAGAAGGGAGAAGGACAATAACATACACACATGCATACACTTGCATGTCCTGTGGTACTATATACAGTACATAAATCTCACAACTTGCAAGAATTAATAGATCGAGTCACTAGCTACCAATGCAAGTTGCAATACTTTTCCTTTTCTGATGCCCCCTGGTTAGATTAAGAAATGGTTTTGGTGGATATACACTGCAATCTAGTCTGCACCCACCGGCCCACACGTATGCTGAACAGATTTATAGATCAAGCGTAGCCGGCCCATCAGGTGCGGGTCCAAGCCATCTGACGATGCATGTTCTCCTCCTAGATATTTCTTATGGTGATGCATGCATGCATGCCTGCAAGTTCTATGTATCTCCATCGCTGAAGGAGTTTTTACTTAGACATTGTACATGCATGTGCGGATAGACATGCATGCATCCATGCAGTCCTATGGAAATAAATGGAACATTACGGACACACATCGCCAAGAGAGATCATGATTGTTGTAGTAGCACTACAAGCTAAATGTCCAACCTTCCAGGGTTTCAGTCCTGGACTTGGAATCGGTGGCCAATTTTTTTTTTTGATTTATTTCAATCCTTTTAGGGATGTGGGTTCAGTAGAAGGAGACGTTCCCGTCGATTACGAAGGCGTTTGTGGAGACTTTGTTAATCTCAAGATTGTGCCGGCTCGGTCTCTCGGAGATGCTTGGGGTAGGGTATGCCTGAGTGCGTTCATAGGGGGTGAGTCTGTGTATATATGAGTGTTTGCGTCTGTACTGTGTTTAAAAAATATTGGTTACATACTAGTGCAGGATATAATTAATTTGTTTGACACATTTCGATCGGTAACTAGTAAGATGCCCATGTGTTGCACGGAACACCGAAATGCATTGGTCTGGGAGTTGTTTATTTTGATAAAGTATGTGGGGATCATTTTATGCGTAACAAATATCGATAGGTTTCTTCGGATATTCATTCTTGGCAAGAGCTCACAAGCATCCGGGTTAATAGTAAATGTAAGCAAAATAGATTAAAAAATATCTTTTGTAAAAAAAAGCATTCGAGAGTTCAAACCTGCATCCAAACCTGTGTGAAGAAATAACACTTATTTTTCTTTGCAAAAAATGATCATTTTTTAGTATCAATTTTGTTCATTTTTTCTAAACCACCAAGAATGTTATTTTCCACAAAATGCTGCACACAGCTAGAACAGTCCAATATGCTTTTTGCCCAAATGTTAAGATTTGTTTGAATTTATTGATACCATTTGATCTCAGGAGCTCTGTTCCTAAGAAAAGATAGAAATTTCTTGCCAGAGCTTCAAATTAAATGATGATTCACCCGGAAACCAATGCATGAACTAAGATAATTCCATTTGTTACCATCACACATTTCAAATTGCACAAAGAGATTTTATTCTTCACGAATACCAATCCTTGTGAGATCAGAAGGTGAAGGGTTGTTAATCCTGCCTCCCCACACTCCGTTTGATCTACAAGAGTGTGACCAGCATGGATTGTGTCAGCGATGGGTGGGAGGGGAGCTATAGTAGTAGGTGGCGGCAGTGCCACCGAGGATGAACCGGGTGTAGGCACTGACGTACTTGCGGCGGTCGGCACTGGAGGAGACAAGGGAGGACACGAACGTTGTGGTCGGAGTTGGAGTTGTTGCCGCAGGAAAGAGATGAGGTAGTGGAGGCATTCATGCATGAACTGCTCTGGCTGCGAACTTGTGGAGGTCGGCGTCGGAGTGGACTGCATCCGCTTCATACTTGCCAATGTATAACTCATGATGACTTGGAAGAGGGCGGAGGAGATGGCGAGGATGAGGTGAGAGGGAGAGATGACTCAACGTGAGAGCAAGGGGTTATCTACAAACGAAAAGTGGAATACGGGGCCTTTTTGCAAAACTGACATAGTTTGTATCAAATGCATTGGATGTAAATCAAACGGTTATAAAAAGAATGGCAGGCACACCATTATCACCAATTCAACTTTTAATAGAAGTAGAGATGATCAAATCAAGCATGCAAAGTCAACGACTGGATCGAGGCAACCTGCAGCTACTGGTGCACGCCTCTACTAGTGGAGTTTATACTTTTGGCTGTCTAAAATGGGTGAGAGAGAGAGAGAGAGAGATATGGTGCCGAGCGTCAAGCGTGTTTCTCCTGGTTGAAAAGGCGTTGGTCCGTCGGTACGTGGTCTCATGCCCCCCCCCCCCCCCCCAGGCAAAAAATCGCCCCCGGGGGCGCGCCAGCGCAAAACCGCGCACTGGGGGCGTGATGCCCCCCAGTCACGGCGCCCACGTTTATTTAAAAAATTTAAAATAGGCGCAAACACGACGAAATTTAACGCAAACTTCGGCGAGTTCGTTCAAACTTAAACATATTTAAAAAAAAACTTCCGCGGGCTACCCCCGTCGTCTCCCTCGCCGCCCGCCTCGCCGCCCGCGCACGCGGTTTACATGCCGAGGAGGCTGTAGAACCGCGTGTAGTCACCGCCGTTGTCGTCGTCGTCGTCGTCGCCGCCGCCGCCGCCGCCTGCGCCTCCGCCATCCCTGCTGCATCCCTACCCCGGTTGGCGCGGCGGGTTGGAAGGTCCGGGGGCGTCGTCGTCGTCGTCGCTGTCGAGGACCACGACGCCGTGCTCGTCTTCGCGCCCACGCCTGCGGGCGGCGATCTCCTCCAGGGCCCGGCATTGCCGGACCGTCTCCACGCGGAGGTAGTCGTCCCGCGCCCACCGCAGGGCGTCCTCGTCGGAGAAGCCGCGCCGGGCTATCTCCTCGTACTCCGCGGGGAGGACGGGCTCCGGCTTGGGCTCGACGAGGACGAATCGGCCGGTGGGTGGGGAGGCGTTGGCGCCGATGCGGACGCCGGAGCTGCGGGTGCGCGCGCTGACCGGCGTGCCCTGTGGCTCCGGCTTGACGGGGCGAAGGCAGGGCGAGCCGCCGGACGACGAGGAGGACCCCCCGGTCTCCATGCGCCTCGGGGTCCAGGAGCTTCCCCGGCGGCGTGAGACGGAAGGGGGGTGGGGTACTCGAGACGCGGCGTGTTGCCGCCCTCGATGTACTGGAGGACGGCCTCCAACGTGCGCCCGGGCACGCCCCACCACAGAAGCCGGCCGGGGGAGTTGAGCCTGCCGGAGGGCTCTACACCGTTGGTGTCCTCGAGCTGCTGGTCGTGGCGGCGCCGGAAGTAGGGCCCCCAGAGCGGGATGTCGGGGGCGTACCGAGGTCCCTCCCTCGCCGCCCGCGGCAGGTTTGGGCGGATGCGCGCGATCTCCGCACGCCGCGCCGCGCCGGTGGGAACCGGGGGCACCGGCACGCCGCCGGCTCTGATCCTCCATGCGCCGGGCACCCGCATGTCCGGCGGGACCGGGTACTCGGCCTCGTAAAGGAGGCGAGCCTCGTTCTCGTGGAGATGGCGGCGGCCGAAGCCGTTCACCGCCGCGTCGTCGCCTGGGAAGCGCTCGGCCATGGGTTCTGGAGACGGCGAGAGAGAGGAGAGGGAGGAACAACGACGGCTGCGAGGGAGAGGAGAGTGGAGACTGTGATCGCCGAGCACGCTGGTGAGTGTCTTATATAGGCCGAGGCGCCGCCCGTACGCGTGGCCGCCGTGTGTACGCGTGGCGGGCGAGGGAGGGCGAGGGACGCGCGTCGTCCGGCCTTCACTGCGCCGTCCGTGAGGCATCAATGGAGCAGGCTGACCGGCGCGGCAGCGCGGCAGCTTTGGCATTGATTCGCCGAGGGAAACAAGGCAATGAGGACGACGAAGGGGCGAGAAGAGAATCGTGTCGCTGACGCGGCGGGCCCGCGGCTTTTTCGCGCCAAAAAAGTTCGCCCGGCGCCCCCGGACGCCCCCAGCGCGCTGGGTTCGGCCTGGGTTCGCCGGCGTTGTTTTCGGCCTAGGCCGGCGAAAATCGGGCTCCTGGGGGCGCGTCTGGGCCGATTTTTCGTCGCCGGCGCAAAAAAAGCGCCTGAGGAGGCCTTCCTGGGCGCGGCTGGAGATGCCCTAAGCGTATGCGTCACTCACTCATTCGAGCGCATGCATGCATACATTGTCTTGGTCGCCGGTGAATATATGGAGAGCTAGCTTCAACCAAGTATAATTATCATGGACAAGCATGATGCATGCATGCGTCGGTCCATGGATGTGCTTAATTACAGACACGGTCTGTTAGGCCGATGTGCATGCATGTACTTATACGCCCACATTGATCGCTAACCCCAACCCCTGGCAGGTGGACCCACGCCGGTCATGCATGTCCAATGGCTTGTCGTCGGTGCACGTGATTACGTACGCGCGGCTGGTCCGAGAACGGCGCGCGGTCGGACGCTGCGCTGACGAACAGTAGAAGTGTCCACATTATATTCCTCCTGGATAACAAGGCCAACTTGAGCAGGTACACATAGTCTCATGACTCTCATAGTGCTTGGTCAATTTTGATTTACGTGTGTTAAACCTTGCACACCAAGTATCGTCCATTCTACCTGCATAATGCCTTTGCATACATGCCATATAAAAGCCAGAGTATCATTCCAGTTAGACACGGCAAAGTGTGACACGACTTTGTAACTTCATTTTAGTATGAATGTCTGAGGACTAATGTCTGACCCAACACTAAGGCTAAACATGCATGCATGTAGTCCTTTTTGTAATGAACTCCATTATACTCTCTTCGTTCCTAAATATTTGTCTTTTTAAAGATTTTAACAAGTGAGTACATACGGAATAAAATTAGTGAATCTACACTTTAAAATAAGTTTATATACATCTGTATGTGGTAGTCTATTTGAAATATCAAAAAGATAAATATTTAAAAACGAAGAGAGTATAATGTTACTACTGTCGAGTAGTTACATTTGTAAAGATACGATGCATGCATGCTGTCGTTTTGTCCATTGCTTTAATTGATCTTTTTTCCTTTATTTGATCAGCTATGCATAAGCTTCGCTTCCTCTCTAAAAACAGTCTTCACAAATGCGCCAAACCAGGGTGTCCCGACGGCCCCTCCCCTCCTTACATACACCAAGCTCCATCTCCGCTAATGGTTACTGGGGTTGTACTATTCTCAACCCATGAGAGATCAACTCTAGGTTTTCAGTGTTTTGACACCTTTTGTGTCCTATTTATTGAGTTCTAACACTAGCCTTCCGCCGCCGCGCTCCTCCGCGCCGCCGCCGCCGCCGCCCAGCTGCCGCCGTTCGCGCGCCGGCAGCCGCTCCTCCGACTCCCTGTGCGCGCGTGCTCCTCCAGCCGCCCGCCCGCTAGCCTCCCGCCCGATCGTCTCGGCCCCGCCAGCTGCTTCCCGCCAGCGTCACTCGCCTCCTGCGTGCGCGCCCCTGCACCGGTCGTCACGTACGCGCTCGCTCCTAGCCGGTGTAGGCCGTCCGCGTCGCGCGACCCATCCAGCTGCATCGCGCGCCCAAGTCGCTGCCGCCCCATAGCTGTAGGCCCCGCACGCCACTCACCCGCAGGAATTTCCACGCCGGATCGCGCGCCTCGCCAGCACCGCTGCTTTTTCTTCATCGCCAACACAATCAGCCGCAGCTTCAGGCAACATGACGCCGCGTAACATGCATATGCATGCATCAAGGAGCTCTGGATCTTCTAAGCCCACGAGCACCGGATTCAGTACTCCACCGGCCACACCTACGGCATATAGCCCTGCTTCAGGAACTGCCATCCCGTCGCCGGTGCCCTACGGCGCGGCCCCGCACTAGTAAAAAACGGAGCTTTATTACCGGTTCGTAAGGGCCTTTAATGCCGCTTCTGCAACCGCCACTAAAGGGTGGAGACTAAAGACCCCCCCCCCCCTTTAGTACCGGTTCGGCACGAACCGCCACTAAAGGCCCACCACGTGGTGTGAGCTCGTGCCGTGGTATAGGGGACCTTTAGTACCGGTTGGTAACACCAATCGGTACTGAAGTTTTTTTTTCTGAATATTTTTTTAAAAAAATGGAAAAAAAATTGATTTTTTTTCGATTTTCAATTTTCTGAATTATTTGATGATTTAGTCTCTAATCACCCCTCTTAACTGCTCATGTGTGGATCACTCATTCCAAATCGTCTAACTTGCTAGCCAGTCACCCATCCTCTCACTCCCCCAGCCTGAGCACGCTTAACTTCAGAGTTCTATTCCCCTACTTTCCAAGTCTGCACTTGTTGTTTTTCTGACAAACGTAAGCTGTCAATCCTATTAACCCTCAGGAGTTTAGCTTGAGCATTAGGTCACACGTTTCACCATTTGAGTTTGAAACTATTATTCTAAAAATCAGTAATTATTTACTAACACAAATATTTCTTGAATAAGTAGTTTGACCATAGTTTGACCACAATTTGACCATAGTTTGACCATAGTTTGACCAGGTTTAACCAAAATTCAAAAAACTGAAATAATTATTTAGTAACACTAATATTTCTTGAATAAGTAGTTTGACCATAGTTTGACCAAAATTCAAAAAAACTGAAATTTGAGCATATCTTTTTTTCCTTTTAGAATTTGAGGATTCTAAAAATTTGCAAACAGGCCGTAGGCGGTGAAAATCGGATGGGGATTTTCGTGCTGAACATTTTGATATATTATACGGTTTTTTTCCGACATCGTATGCAAAAGTTACAGTCGTTTTACATTTTCCCTACACTTTTTGCAAAACAAGTCCAAATTTATGTTTTTTAATTTTCCTAACTAGTAGATGTAGTAATATAACTACCTCTCGAAGAATTTTATTTTTTGAATTTTTATCATTTTTTTGTATTTCTCAAAACTGAAATGGCGATACGGGGCGGGGGGGGGGGCGGTAAAGTTTGAAAATTTCCCTATAGTCCCGGTTTGTGTCTCCAACAGGGACTATAGGGGTCTGACCTATAGTCCCGGTTCATGGCACGAACCGGTACTAAAGGTTTGCCCTTTAGTACCGGTTTGTGCCACGAACTGGGACTAAAGGGGCTCGTGGGGCCCCGGCCTGACGCCAACCTGCCACCACCCCTTTAGTACCGGTTTATGGCACGAACCGGTACTAAAGGTTCAACACGAATCGGCATTAATGCATAGCCATTCGAACCGGGACTAATGGTATCATTAGTACAGGGCCAAAATCAAACCGGGACTAATGTGTCTCACATTAGGTCCTTTTTCTACTAGTGCCGCCAGTCCGTCCCAACTTGTCGCCGCCCCCACCGCCGGCGGTCTACCTCTCCGCTAACCCGGTACATCATCGACGGACCAAGTATATTGAATTGGATATTCATTTTGTTCGGGAACAGGTGGCCCTTGGCCATATTCGTGGTTTACACGTCCCTACTTCGCAACAATTTGCCGATAACATGACCAAGTCAGCCGCGGTGCCGCTTCGACTGCGCGGGAGGGGGGGGGGGTGTTGAGTATATGTGTTATGTGCATATTGTGTATTGGACCCGTCTTCTAGTTCCTTGTATAGTTGAGATCCGTGGCCCACCTTTGTACATCATATATACGTGCCTATGCACGGGAGCAATACATTGTGCACTCCTAATCTCCTACACTATTGAAGGCAGGTTATAATTGTAAGGGGATTTCTGTCAATGAGAATGCTCTCTGGCCTGACTTCAACAGTCTTAAAGCATCGAGACCCTAATTCTCATCGTGTGTACACGAGTACAAATTGCCAATGGAGATGCATGGCGAGTCTCCTGAGTATATCATGGCCTGCTTGGTCCTGGGACTGACTATAAGGACGACTGGCAAGAAATACGACGACTACACCAGCACATGCATAATATGCTTCTAGAGCATGCATGGCTAGCGCTCCAAATAATTTTAAGGTTGGAAAGCTTATGTAGCTACACAAGAACAATATTGATGTTTACTCCGCAGTGCCAGCTAAATATAACTTCCACATCTTGTCTAGACTTGACTCGCACCTATTATTGGTACACAATGCAAGAACTGATCGACCTGACCTCAAGCATGTGTAGCAGGCTAGCACTTAGTCATGTGACATTGGTCCTACGTACCAAAGCAGACATGCATGCAGATGATTGGTAGGTGGATACATAGATAGATCAAAATATCAATGGTGCATGTGTACGTACGTGGAGGCAATGATCAAGGGGGCGACCATGAGATCAGATCAAGTGATCAACAGTGCATCAAGTTTGTGGCCATCGCTACAGAAGTGCTTATCTCAGACTTATCCTCCTACAAGGTTTACCTTATGAAACTGGATACTAAAAATTGTTGACGTATAAATGTATTGCCTAGTCTTTTTCATTAGATCGGCCTTTTGGTTGCATTGACTAGAACATGCACTTCTACATGGTATCAGACCCAAGAGGTCTTGAGTTCAAGACTCGGCTGACACAATTAAATTCTAGCCACTTTCGGTCCATGTTTAGACTTAAGGAAGCCACACGTGAAGGGGGGTGTTTATAAATGTATTGTCTAGTCTCTTCCATCTAGATCAGTCTTTTGGTTGCACTGGCTAGAGCATGCACTTCTAAAGAAATTCAACGGAACCTCTGTTTTCTTTAACCATAATTACCAAAAAAATCTACCCCATTTCTATTTCATGTATTTTTCTTATCAAGAAAAATAAAGAAATATGTCTATTCTAATCTTGCACACCGATGGAACTACGTGAGGGCCAAACCAGGCCATGGCCTGCCCTACTTTCCTGCAAAAATACATATTTGCAACTAGGCCCATCCCACGCACTACGACACAAGTTTGCTGCAGCAGCCCAGGTGTAGCACGGGTTCAGTTTGGCCCGCCCAACAACATGTGTGTAGCCTCGCCACTGATCTCGCACACGCACATATTTGCAATTACTCATCTACCGGAATTTGGATGCAAATTGGATTCTGACTGAAGTGTACATTCTATTATTTGAGATACTTCATTAGTAGAAAAAATGTTTATTCTATCTAATCAGCAATATTTTATTGATTTATTTATTGTTATATGTAATTTATGGAGTTGATACACTATTTAATGATATCATTTAGTTAAATGAAATAATTGGATCTAGAAGTTGGAACTCACGTAATCCATTTGTGGACCCCAATGATTCTCCTAAGCCACAGAAGTTGGGATTTCGATATTTGATGGTAACAGACAAAATGATAGCACAAGGCATATAACACACATTTATACATATCAAATCTTCATTATAGACATAAATATAAAATTATAGCAAATAAGGTGTGCGGCACTAAGAAAGCTACTTTTATATTACTATCAGGGCTGGCTCGAGCAAGATTATTGACGCTCCAAGGTCCCACCTTACAAAGCTTACTATGGGAGTTGCCTTTGTCGAAATAAAAAATAGGAATAAAATTCAATGAAAGAAAAAGGGAAAGGCCAAAAGAAAGAAACAAAAGAAATTGATTAAAACCAATAAAAAAGAAATTACAAAACCTGCTGAAAACTAGAAAGTGGAGCACACAATAACATGAAAAACAAGCTAGGCCCTAAACTGGGCCGGCTCGAGGCGTGCACCAAGTTTGTTCGGTCTACAGTTCTACAAGGTGAGTGTCCAATAGGTTAATGTTAACAACCAACAAGAAGCATCTGTTTCTCAAAAACAAAGAAGAAGCATGTGTTATATGCCACTTGCACAGGCGTGGAGCGCTTGCGCCGCATGAAGGGTGTCGGTCTGCCACTACGAGGCACATTAATACGTATAGAGTTTTACTTTCTTTTCTTTTTTTGAATCTCATAAAATAGTATCTTAGAAAACGAAAACTCTTTCAGTATTTTAGAAAAAAATATGTAAGTATTTTAGAAATGAAACCATGCTACTTTCTATGGGCTTTGCAGCTGTAAAAACCATTCGTGTAATTTTAGAAATGCTCATGTTAATTTAAAAAGGGACTCCCTATTTAAAAATTATTCACTTCTTTATCGAAACAATATGTATATTTTTTTTTCAAAAAAGACTACTAAGAAATGGTAAACCAAAAATATAAAAACAAAAATAAGAAAAATATAATGATTTAAAACGCAAAAACAAAAATCAGAAGAAGAAATAAAAATCCAACAAAGTTGGGTCCCTAGGAAAAAAATTACGAAAAAGAAAAATGAAATAAAACAGTAAAAAATAGCCCAAGCTGGGTTTCAGCCCTGTTCTCCATGTGTGCGATTAACATGCGCATATCGCCGCAGGAGCTATTACTCGCCCGTACTGATTTTAAGGTAGGCTCGCCTCTGGCTGGTCTTACTGGGCCCGCACAGTAGAGCAGTTTTCAGAAGCTTCCATGACCAGTTTGGTCCGGTTTTAGGCCCAGTTCTTCTGGCCGATTCTCCCATAATCTTGAGAATCTCCACCCAGCTTCTCCCAGAATCTTGAACCCATATATTTTTTTACAATCCTAACTAGTTAGGATGTGAACAGCTAGGATTGTAAAAAAAAATATGGCTACAAGATTCTGGGAGAAGCTGGGTGGAGGGTCGATTCTCAAGATTCTGGGAGAATCGACCAAAAGAACTGGGCCTTAGAAGCTTTCATGTAGTTATCATCTTTTTTATTGTTTGTAGATGGTTTTATATCAGATTAGTGGTTTTCCTGGGTTTCCGTTTTACTTTTATTTCTTTTAGAAAAAATACATGCCTACTTTTCTTAATACAAGTTGTGCATTTTTAACATACACATGTAACATTTTTTTGCTACACTTTGAACATTATTCAAATATTTGATTTACTTTATTTTGGAATATTTGTTTCTGACATTTTTTGAATAGATTTAAACATTTTATAAAATACATGGTGAACATTTTTTCATGACATGAAACATTTTTTAAGCTACGCAAACTTTTCTTTTCATTGTATATGCATTTTCCCAAAAAATAATGTTTTAAAAACATGTCAAGTACATTTATTCTGAATGGCACAAACCATTTTTGATGAACTGTGCAAAACATTTATAACCAGTTTTTAAATGTCATGAACATATTATTTTGAAACGTCTGAGCATTTTGTAAAAGGTACCATACATTTTTGTATGAATGACATAAATTATGATTTTTAATTGTTAGAAAATTTTCTTACATTATTTAAACATCTAAGAAAATGGCATGGGCATTTCTTGAAACATATGGTCGTTTTCTAAAAATGTGCAAGAACATTTTTTTTAATACTATCAACCTTTTATAAAAGTTGCGCTGACATGTTGTAACAATATTTCAAAAACATTGAACGTGCTATAAACACTTTTGAAAATTTTAATTTAATATTTTTCATTTCAGAAACATAGGTAAAATTAATAAAATAAAAGGAAAGGGAAAAAGGGACAGTAAGACGAATCTTGCACTGTAACGAACGAAATTTTCTTGAGAGCCGCTCGAAATTTTCACAGTAAGATGAATAGCAAATGTGTTAGAAAAATCATTTAAATTTTCTTTTCAATAAAAGGGCCGCTCGAGTTATTTGAGAGGCAAAAGTCCTCGATGTCTCTTTCAGCATGTACGCGCGCGTCATTACGAACCTACACCTTATCTTCATAATTTTATTGAAAGATGCATGCCTTTTGCATCACCTGCTTGGCCGCGGCGCCTTGACGCCGCAACATAGCTATAACGATTCCGGCTGGGCAAAGGATCATGGGCACCATATTCGGTCTCCCGCGTATTTGGAGCAACGGTGTATGCTTGCAAACTACTCCCTCCATTCTTAAATATAAGTCTTTTTAGAAATTCCAACAAGTGACTACGTACGGAGCAAGATATGTGAATTTACACTCTAAAATATATCTACGTACATTCGTATGTTATTGTTGAATATATTGTGTACGTGTATATTTGTGTGTAGGGCCCACCTCCTGTTTCCTTTATATAGTTGAGGTTGTGGCCCACCTCTGTATTTATATATACGTGCCTGGTGCATCGATCAATACATTGACATAGCACAGCTCATAACTTGTCCTTCTACATGATATCTATCGCAGCACGATCCTAAACCCTAAAGCCGCCGCCGCCGCTACTCCCCGCCGCCGCCACTCTCCTCCCGGTCGCCGTCGCCGCTGCTGGTCGCCGCCGCCTCTCCCCACCACCTAGCCCGCCGCTGCCGCCGCCTCTTCCCGAGGCCGCCGCTGCCGATTGCTCCTGCTTCCGCCCATGCCCTCCCTCTCCCGCACCCTTCCCTCCCACTCGCGCCGCACCCGCACCACCCCATCCCCCTGCCACCTGCGCCGCCGCACCTCCCAGCCCGCGCCGCAACCCGCACCACCTCGTATCCATCTGCCCGCGCCGAGTCCCAAACCTAACACTCGCCATGAGCTCCTCCTCGTCCACCGTCTCCAACCCGTTCGCCGGTCCCGATGTCACTCTCGTGCGCGACCTCAACATCCATGAGCGTGTTCCGATCAAGCTTGATCACACCACCTCGTCCTACTCCGCCTGGAAGCGGTATTTTTCGCTTGTGTTCCGTGAGTACCTCCTGCACGGCCACGTGGACGGCACCGTGGACTCGACGCTCATGATCAACGACGAGGAGTGGATGATCCTCGACGCCACCATCATCCGCTGGTGCTACCTCACCATCTCCAGCAACCTCTTCCACACCGTGGTGGACGACGAGGACGACGCCCATGTGGTCTGGACCAAGCTCAACGGCCTCTTCACCGACAACCGGCTGCAGCGCAAGGTCCTGCTCTACGGTGAGTTTTACGGGTGCCAGCAACTTGACTCGTCCATCGATGATTTTTGCATGCGCCTTAAGAAGCTCGCCGATGAGCTCCGTGATTTCGGGGAAAAGATCGGCGACGAGCTCCTCATCAGCACCCTCTCCGGCGGCCTCAACGAGGACTTCGGGAACGCCGCCTCCAACCTCACCCTCATCCCGGAGCCTACCTTCGCTAAGGTGGTCGCGTACCTCAAATTGGAGTAGCGCCGGATGCGGGTGGCGCGAACTCGCGCGACCCACACCGCCCTCGTCGCCGGCACCTGCGGGGGTCCGGCCCCGCCACCGCCGCGCCCGACGCCGCCATAGCCGGCGGCACCCGCCTTCCCGCCAGGCTTCCCGCCCGCCCCGGCCGCCCCCTTCCCGCCGCCCCAGCCGGTGGCCAATGGGGAGGACGTCGCGGCGGCCGTTGTGGTGGCCGCAAGCAGGGGGCGCAGGCGCTCAGGGAGGAGCACCCCGCCCACTGCAGCAGGCTTATCAGCCGGCCCTGTGGTACGCCGGCCAGAACCCATGGACCGGCGTTGTGCACGCCTACTCCATGCCGGTTCCTGGGGCCCCTGCCCCAGGACTTCTTGGCACCCGGCCACAGCCACACCAGGCATTCTACGCCGCGTCGCAGCCCTACGCGGCGCCCTACGGCCAGCAGCCGCAGCCAGGTGGGCCGCCGCTGCTGCCCCTGACGGCCGCGCCGCCTCTCCCGCCGGCACCGTGGGACCCGGCCCTTCTGGCAGCTCTCCACAACACTCCTTCCCCGTCCAGCTACACCGGCGGCGGTGACTAGTACATGGACAGCGGCGCCACCGCTCACATGGCGGCGTACCCCGGTAACCTCCACACCGCCCATCCTATCCACACTTCCAACCGCATCACCGTCGGTGACGGATCTTCTCTTCCTATTACCCATATTGGTCATGCATATTTTCCCTCTAACTCCACTCCAATATCCATGTCTAATATTCTAGTTTCTCCTGAACTTATTAAAAATCTTGTTTCTGTTCGTTCTCTTACACGTGAAAATCTGGTTACCGTTGAATTTGACGAATATGGTTTTTCTGTTAAGGACGCTCGCACGCGGATGGTGCTCCACCGATGTGACAGCCCCGACGAGCTCTACCCGGTTCACTCCGCCACCTCCACCACTTCCGCTGCCCCCGTCGCTCTCGCCACCGGAGTGGATCTTTGGCATGCTCGCTTCGGTCATCCTAATCCTGCCACCCTTCGTCACATACTTCGGAGTTTTTCTTTCACGTGTGAGGGAGTCCTGGATTAGGGGGTGTTCGGATAGCCGGACTATACCTTCAGCCGGACTCCAGGACTATGAAGATACAAGATTGAAGACTTTGTCCCGTGTCCGGAAGGATATTTTCTTGGCGTGGAAGGCAAGCTAGGCGTGCGGATATTCGAGATCTCCTACCATTGTAACCGACTCTGTGTAACCCTAACCCTATCCGGTGTCTATATAAACCGGAGGGTTGTAGTCCGTAGGACAACCATCATCATACACAATCATACCATAGGCTAGCTTCTAGGGTTTAGCCTCCTTGATCTCGTGGTAGATCCACTCTTGTACTACCCATATCATCAATATTAATCCAGCAGGAGTAGGGTTTTACCTCCACCGAGAGGGCCCGAACCTGGGTAAAATAAAGTGTCCCTTGTCTCCTGTTACCATCCGACCTTGACGCACAGTTCGGGACCCCCTACCCGAGATCCGCCAGTTTTGACACCGACATTGGTGCTTTCATTGAGAGTTCCTCTGTGCCGTCGCGATCAGGAAGGATGCCTTTTCCCATCTTTAAAGATGGCGTCGTTACTAAGGGAGCCTTGGCTATCGGCCAAACCCTCTGGCTAGGTGGTTTTCTCATGACCGCCTGTTCGGCCGTTGCGCCGACGGTGACCTCTCGGGTCATCGAAAGCAACCTCCACGTCAGCCCGGAACTTGCCGAGCAGCTGGATCCGATGGAGCTCTTTTCCGTAAACGAGCTCTTGGATCGCATCGCCGCCCTGGGGGTCGCTACAAATTACGACCAGGTTGGGCTTAAACCCGATCTAAGGGAAATTAACTCTCCCCAAGTCACCCACCACGTTGCTGTGGTGGAAACACAATGCGGCGACCCTTCATCTATCTTAAGGACTAGCCATGTCCGAATTCCTGAACCCTCCATGCCGGATATCTGCGGAGGGGATGGTACAATCCAAGACCTGAGCCTAAAATCAGGCGAATCGGACAACGTCCAAGACTCCAGATCTCAGAATCCGGAAGTTCTTCGGCTTCCGAACAGCAAACCGGGCGAAGTCTCAGATTCAACGACGCCCGACCACCCGATCTTAAGCGATCTCTGCCAAATTAGGCAGATGCCCGAAGAAACAGTACATCATTACTGGGCCAGATTCCTCCTACTTATGAACATGACAAAGGACTACCGCGAGGAAGACGCGATTTCAATCTTTTGCAGTAACTGCACGGACAAGGGAATACTCAACGCCATAAGCCGTCGTAATATTACACGCTTTGCTGACCTCGCGTCCGTAGTACAAAAATACTGTGCCATGGAAAGTGCTCGGAAAACCAAAATTGAATTTTGGGATAATCCGGCCTTGAATAGCAATCCCGTCCGAATCAAGAGGGCGCACTGCAGTAAGGCGCCAGGACTAAACACTAAAAAATCAAAACCCTCTAGGGGGCATGGAACCGTACTGGAAAAGTGGCTAGATGGACCCTACAAGATTCATAGTGCAGCGGCCGTCACCCCAACCCACAGCCTCAGGGCATGTTGGATACTCCGGCAGGTGGCCAAAATTGGCGAGGACCTCCTAATTCCAGAGGTCGAAGGAAACCGGCCAGGGAATTTCAGTTCCGTTCTCACAGTCTTTGTGACTTTCGCATCGAATAACATGCGAAAAAGAACACTTCGCAGCCTCACTGAAGTCTATCAAGTAGCGACAATAAATCCATGGAGTAATACTGCCATCACCTTCAATGCGAATGACGAACCTAAATTTCGAATAGCCGAAACACCAGTCGCACTGGTCCTCAGTCCCATAGTGGACGGCTGTCGCCTCGCAAAGGTACTCATGGACGGAGGCAGCGGATTGAACCTCATCTACGAGGAAACCCTCCAAAAGATGGAAATAGACTGGAACCGCATTGAGCGAAGCAGCACAACTTTTAGAGGAATAATTCCCAGTTAGGAAGCGCGCTGCACCGGAAAAACCACACTAGATGTGGTGTTCGGCACGCCGGATAATTACAGGTCCGAACAGATCACGTTCCAGGTAGCCCCGTTCAAAAGCGGATACCACGCTATACTAGGGCGGGAGGCTTTTACAGTTTTCCAAGCTATACCACATTACGGGTACATGAAGCTTAAGATGCCTGGGCCAAACGGAATTATCATTCTCGCTAGTGATCCGGACATAGCACTCCGCGCCGAAAACAAGACAGCCGCATGGGCCCTTGAGGCACTATCAGAAACCTTAGCGGCCGAAGAACTGACTGCGCTGCGATCCACGGTTAACAGGGATGATGTGATACTCGATAAGAGATCCAAATCCACATCCTTCAAACCAGCGGACGAAATAGTCAAATTCCAGGTCCACCCTACGGACCCCAATAAAACAGCCTCCATCGGGGCACGACTGAACCGTGATGTAGACGCCGCACTGCGAGAGTTCCTACGAGAGAACTGGGACATTTTCGCTTGGCACCCCTCAGATATGCCAGGAATCCCACGCAGGCTGGCAGAACACAGTTTAAATATCCAGCAAGGATTCAAACCTGTCAAACAAACCCTTCGGCGTTTCTCTGAACCAAAGAGACAGGCTATGGGAGAGGAGCTAGCCAAGTTATTGGAGGCCGGATTCATCAGAGATATAAAACCCCCGGACTGGCTAGCAAACCTGGTGATGGTACGAAAGAAGGACAAATCCTGGCGCATGTGTGTCGACTTCAAAGACCTCAATAAGGCTTGCCGAAAGGATCCTTTTCCCCTCCCTCGAATAGATCAAATCATCGATGCCACCGCAGGACACGATTCCTTGTGCTTCCTCGACGCATACTCCGGTTACCATCAAATCAAGATGGCAGAATCAGACCAAGCCGCAACAGCATTCATCACACCATACGACCCATTCTGCTTCAACACGATGCCCTTTGGACTAAAAAACGCCGGTGCGACATATCAGCGCATGATTCAAACATGTCTGGCAAACCAGATCGGCAAAACAGTGGAGGCGTATGTAGATGATGTGGTCGTTAAATCAAGACATGTCGAATCTCTAGTAGACGACTTGAGGCTCACATTCGACAACCTCCGAAAATACGACATTAAGCTCAATCCGGAAAAATGCGTTTTCGGCGTTCCAGCCGGAAAGCTGCTGGGCTTCATTGTATCCGGTAGAGGAATTGAAGCAAATCCAGCTAAAATCCGAGCTTTGTCACAATTAGATGTCCCAAAAGACCTCAAACAAATACAGAAACTCACCGGATGCGTGGCGGCCTTAAGCCGCTTTATCTCCTGCTTGGGATAAAAGGCATTACCCCTTTACCGCCTCCTTAGGTGCACCGAACACTTCGAGTGGACGGAAGCTGCCACGGCCGGACTCAAGGAGATAAAGGCCATCTTGGCAACAAACCCAGTCCTGGCCGCGCCGAACATTGGCGAACCCATGTTATTATACATTGCCGCAACTCATCAAGTTGTTAGCGCAGTACTCGTCGTCGAGCGGGCAACCGACGGACACAAACTCCCCCTTCAAAGGCCGGTTTACTATGTGTCCACTGTCCTTACACCATGCAAATCACGGTACCCACATTACCAAAAGATCGCATACGCGGTGTTCATGGCATCCCGGAAGCTACATCACTACTTTCAAGAGTGTTCCATAACAGTAGCCTCGGAAGTACCACTCAATGATATTATCAACAACCGCGATGCAACGGGCCGGATAGCCAAATGGGCCATAGAGCTCCTCCAGTTCGACATAACCTACAAACCACGACGAGCAATTAAACCGCAAGTCCTAGCCGACTTCGTCGCCGAATGGACAGAGGCCGAACTCCCTAAAGAGTACGACACATATTCCAATTGGATCATGCATTTCGACGGATCCAAAATGCTGGGCGGACTGGGGGCTGGCGTCGTTTTGACGTCCCCTACAAGGGATACAGTCCAATATGTACTCCAAATCATGTACGCGGACTCCAACAATGCAGCCGAGTATGAGGCCCTTCTACATGGTCTCCGGATGGCAGTATCCATGGGCATTCAACGCCTGGAAGTACGCAGGGACTCCAACCTCACGATATCCCAAATAAATGGAGACTTCGACGCCAAAGACCAAAAAATGGCAGCTTATCGCAATGCCGTCCTAAAAATGTCAGTTCGGTTCGAAGGACTGGAGTTTCACCATATAGCCCGAGAAAATAATCAGGCAGCGGACGTCCTGGCACGTATTGGAGCAAAACGAGATGCAGTCCCCACAACATCTTCTTAGAGAGAATATTTAAGCCATCTGTAGCATGGGAAGGGGAACCCTCGGTCCACAGTCCGAACACAACCGCACAGCCCGACACCGAACAATCTGACATAATCAGAGGCCCTGCCACCGAAATCACACCCTCAGCCCACGCAATAATGGCGGTCATCGCCCCATGGACAGAACCATTCCTCGCCTACCTTACTAGGCAGGAACTCCCAGAGGACCAAAACGAGGCACGCTGCATAGTGCGGCGATCTAAAGCCTATAAAGTCCACGAGGGAGAGCTCTATAAGAAAAGTACTACAGGAGTCCTCCAAAGATGTATCTCAGAAGAGGAAGGGCAGAGTCTGTTGGCTGAAATTCATGCCGGACTCGGTGGCCACCACGCTGCAGCTCGATCCCTTGTAAGCAAGGCTTATCGTACAAGCTTTTATTGGCCAACGGCCAGAGCAGACGCCCATGACTTAGTCAAACGATGCGTCGGTTGCCAGCTCTTTGCAAACCAAAGCCATATGCCGCCCAACGCCCTCCGAACTATCCCCATCACTTGGCCTTTTGCGGTATGGGGGCTTGACATGGTAGGACCCCTTAAAGGTGGAACCCACAAGAAAAAAATACTTATTGGTCATGGTGGATAAATTCACCAAATGGATAGAAGCCAAGCCTGTTAAGACGGCCGAATACGGACCTGTGATAGACTTCATATCCGGGGTCGTACACCGTTACGGTGTCCCCCACAGCATTATCACCGATAATGGCACAAACTTCACCTCTGACGAAGTAAAGCTGTGGTGCAAAAACATGGGCATTAAGCTCGATTATGCTTCTGTCTATCACCCACAAACTAACGGTCAGGTCGAAACGTGCAAATGGTCTCATCATGAGCGGTATCAAACCCAGACTAGTGCGGTCCCTAAAGGAATCTAATACGCACTGGGTAGAGGAGCTCGACTCCGTACTCTGGGGGCTGCGAACCACGTCGAATCGTACCACTGGATTCACACCATTTTTTATGGTGTATGGCGCTGAGGCAGTTCTGCCCTGTGACATAATTCATGACTCACCTCGAGTGCGCATGTACGAAGAAAGAGAAGCCGAACTTGATCGGCAGGACAACCTGGACGCCCTAGAGGAGGAGCGCGACGTGGCTAAAGCCCGTTCCGCATTTTATCAGCAGCAGGCTCGAAGATATCAAAGCAGAGAAGTACGGGCCAAAAATTACAATGTTGGCGAACTAGTTCTACACCTATCGGATAAGAAAAAGGACAAACTCAAGCCCAAATGGAAAGGTCCCTTCATAATTGACCAAGTCCTCACTGGTGGAGCGTACCGCCTGCGAGACGCGTCGGACAGCCGACTCGAGGCGAACCCATGGAACGCCACACGTCTCCGAAGATTCTATGCCTAGCGCCGAACTCTGAGTTTGTCTCCTTCCTCTGTCCATTTTTACATATATCTTTCTGTTTTTATTTTTGTCTCCTCCCACTCTTTCCTTTTCTAGCCCTTAAAGGCTCATAATATGACGCGCTACCAGCGCTCCTTAAACCTGGGGGCTTCTTTAACAGAAGCTTATTTATACGGGTTTCACACCCAACGCATGCGTCAGACTTCCGCATGCACCTTTTCTTCACCATTATATGCATCGATATGACTTAAGTTTTTGCCAAGCTGGGTTGCCTGGCTCCTGTGCTTACCCCTACGTTCCTGATTGTTCGGCTAGGCGGTAAAGGGAGCACCTCTGCGATTGCTACTGCCGGATAAGCCGGATGTGTACCTCAGACTGGGTGAAGCCGAAAGCTAGCGTTCTTAAGGGAATATTCGGTCGGTGAATTAAAGATGAACCTTTTTTACTTATACATGCCCCGAGATGTTTTCCTGCATTTGCAGTCCGGACGTGCACTTCAGGGCACGCCACCCCAGCGAAAGGAACCCTTAACGGAACTATTCTCTCTGGAAGATGTTTCTTACTAACCATGTAATATAACATAACTAGTTGGGCACTTGTCTGATAAAGCACTAATGACCCCTACGCCTGGTCTCCATGCATACCTCGGTTCTTATATAACCATTATGGTATTCGGACACACTCCGGACCGTCAGGTCACGAGGTTGAAGCGAAAAGGTCGGCAATGACAAACGATCTACAATCCGGCTAGAAGGCATCTCACATGTCAATTATAAATTACATAGTCATCCTGACTGATTGTATTCCTCCTCTATACCATCTAACAGGCTGTCTAATTTACACTCCTGCTGAGAATACTTTGCGGCTAGTTCTACCTGGCCATACATTAAGCTCACCAGGATCTCCTTCCCGTCGGGCCCCACCGGTCCGACCTCGGCCATGTGATTGGGGTCAGACTTCGTAAAGCGGGTCTTCACCATGGCCCAGGCCTCCCTAGCGCCTTGTCGGCAGGCTGATATCTTCCACAACCGGAAGCGCCGTCGAGCTCCCTTCAGCTTCTCCGCGAGCTCTCCAAGGCCCTCGGGCGTGGGGTGGGCAGGCCATAAGGCTTGGGCAACACCTCGCATCGCCTGCCGAATTCGCTGGAGTTCAGGGAGTAGGTCACCCGTAGAACCGGGCACCTCCTCTGCAGGACGATCTGTGAGCATACCTACAGACAATACTCTGTTATTCGACTTCCTCGCCGAACTCATTTTTTAAAGTTCGTTCAAGCACTTACTAAATATGCCGCGTCGAAGCCGCTGATTCTCCTTCATGGAGTCCGACAGCTGGCCACGAACGTCCTTCAGTTCAACATCCAGCTTGGTGTTGGCATCCTGAAGATCATTCTTCTCTCGCCTCACCCTTGTCAACATACTCTCACCGGCCTTTAACCGACGTAAGAGTTGTTGCCTCTCCGGATCAAGTCCGGCGCCATCTGCAACATGAATTGTCAGATTTGCACCCATGCCGCACAATACCAATCTTTCAAAGTGTATCTTACCTAAGGGGGTCCCTTTGGGCTCCCCTGTTGCGGCTAGTGCGGCCTCAAGTTGGGCCTTGCACTTTTCCAGCTCCTGGGACAGCACGGTGTTCTTCTCTGTAAGAACCTGCATGTTATATGATCCTTAAATCAGTTACTTTAACTGTTTTAAGTCTCGGGGGCTACTGATATATATATTTAACCAAAATTTTCTTACCCGTATGTCTTTCACATACTGCTCCGTGGCTTTGGCTAAACCATCTTGAGCGGCACGAAGGTACGCATCTCCCGAATTAAAGGCATTTAAAGCCTCTCGGGAGAAACAAGCGTCGCGTAGAACTATCCGGCGACGCCTGTGGTTCATGGCACTCTCCACTTCTGAATTTGTGGCAGACAGCCGGTCTGCATCCTCTATTGGAGGAGCGTCCGGTGCGCGCCTAGTGCTCGTCCCCGCTTCCGGACCAGACGTTGGAACCTGGCTAGTGGAGGCGCGATTGGCGACCTCTCCGGACATAGTCCGGCGAGGTCTCTTCGTCCTGGAAACAGCACGAATGTTAATATGCCTTGACAGAATAACACCAGGGATACGGAGGGCGTGTTATACCTTTGTGCCGGAATCTCAGTCCGAACTACATTTCTTTTTGCCCCACGGGGCCCTACGGCCCCTTGTTGGCTAGCCACTGCAGGTTCGGCCTCCCGCCTTGGAAATCTCCCCTACAAAATACGGTTGTCATTTGAAACGCCGAAATATGTGAGAATGGAATCTCTCTTAAGGGAATAAACACTCCGGTTTCTGTCACCTGGGAGGCCGGGATTAACCCGGGGTAATCGGCCGTGATGGCCACCAAGGTATCGTCCTTGCTTAACTGATGGAACACCCCGTCGATGAGCTCCACCAATATGTTCGGATCCTCTTCGGAGTCCGGATCGAGGGACCGTTCCGGGTCCTCAGGCTGTGGAGGGCGGCTGTTGATATCCTTTACTTCCTGCCGCAGTTCTTGCATTGAAATCGTCAGATTACGTATCTAGTCGTGGGAGCGTTAAACAGACAGGCAAGTGCAATTGTTCACTTACCCAACTTGGAGGTTCATACATAGTGAATCCGGCCCGCGGGTTGACGCGGACGAAGTCCTCCTTTTCTCCCTTGTACAAAGATGTTAAAATCTTTACTAGAGCAGCAGCTGTGGCTGGCCCCTTACGACCGTAACGGGTGGCGTCATCCTCCCCGTTGAAATCCCACATGGGGTGGCCTCTATATTGAAGCGGCTGCACCCCCCACATAATGCATGTGGCCATGACTCCAATCATGGTTAGTCCGGAATGAGCCAACAGTCTTATCGGCCCATCAGGTAAAGGACGTCTTTGTCACTTTCTCTCTGAGAGCTCCGCGGACGCCAGCTCAAGCGTTTCTTTGGTGGAGCACTGTTGAACTCGGGGAGACCGACCCGGATAGGGTCCGGCAGCGGGTCGTCATCTATGTAAAACCATTCCGAAGGACAGTCCTCGGACGCCTCTTTTGGGGTTCCGGATAGGTATCCGGTCCCAGTGATGCGCCATACTTCGGCTCCGCCCACTTGATAAATGGACCCCTTTTGAGACCGGGGCACCAAGCAGAACAACCTCTTCCACAGCGCAAAATGAGCCTCGACGCCTAAAAATAGCTCGCAAAGGGCAACGAAGCCCGCAATATGTAGTACGGAGCCGGGCGTGAGATTGTGCAGCTGGAGGCCGTAGAACTCCAGAAGCCCGCGGAGGAATGGATGAATTGGAAATCCTAGTCCCCTTAATAAATAAGGGACGAGGCACACCCGCTCTCCTTTAGAAGGATTGGGGGTGCTCTCCGCTTGCTTTCCGCCATTATAGGTGGCGAGTCCGGCTCGGACTGGGACCATATCTGCCTGGGGAAGGAATCCCTTGGCCTGCAGTGACACTAACTCGCTGTGTGGGATGGTGCAACTCTCCCAGTCTCCGGGTTTAGGACTGGAGGGGCGAGGGTAGGAGTTGCGACGGCTGGCCATGTTGGAATGGACCTTTGCTGGAGATGCTCTGATGATAACTCGCGGAGAGGAGAAGATGTGGTTTGGATCTAAATCCCCATCCCGTTAAATAGGCGGCTCGTTTATATGACTAAGGGTGTGGATGTAAAAACACCCCAAGCTTTTCGCATTCGTTCAGCACGTGGAAGACGGCCATTATTAGGCACTGAAGCCGAGGAGCGCTACATTACAAAAATCGAACGTTATTCGTACAGGTACACAGGATTCGGAGGAGGAACCCGCCTTGCAATGCCGAAGACGATTTGCGCGCCGGACTCATCGTCATTGAAGCCTAGTTCGGGGGCTACTGAGGGAGTCCTGGATTAGGGGGTGTTCGGATAGCCGGACTATACCTTCAACCGGACTCCGGGACTATGAAGATACAAGATTGAAGACTTCGTCCCGTGTCCGGAAGGATCTTTTCTTGGCGTGGAAGGCAAGCTAGGCGTGCGGATATTCGAGATCTCCTACCATTGTAACCGACTCTGTGTAACCCTAACCCTATCCGGTGTCTATATAAACCGGAGGGCTGTAGTCCGTAGGACAACCATCATCATACACAATCATACCATAGGCTAGCTTCTAGGGTTTAGCCTCCTTGATCTCGTGGTAGATCCACTCTTGTACTACCCATATCATCAATATTAATCCAGCAGGAGTAGGGTTTTACCTCCACCGAGAGGGCCCGAACCTGGGTAAAATAAAGTGTCCCTTGTCTCCTGTTACCATCCGACCTTAACGCACAGTTCGGGACCCCCTACCCGAGATCCGCCGGTTTTGACACCGACAACGTGTAATAAGAATGAGGATCACTCGTTTCATGCATGTCGCCTCGGCAAACATGCTCGTCTTCCGTTTAGGGCTTCTTCTTTTGTTGCATCGTACCCGTTTGAGTTAATTGATAGTGATGTTTGGACCTCTCCCGTTGCCAGTAATACGGTCTTTCTTTATTATCTTATCATACTTGATGATTTTTCGCATTATGTGTGGACCTTCCCGGTGTGCGGAAAGTCGGATGTTATATCCACTCTCGCCGCCTTCTACTCCTATGTTCTCACGCAGTTTGGTCGTCCCATTCTCGCGTTGTAGACAGACAACGGGAAGGAGTTTGACAACCACGCTGTTCGTAATCTTCTCACCACACATGGCATGATTTTTCGTCTCACTTGCCCGTACACCTCGCAGCAGAACGGTCGCGCTGAGCGCATCCTTCGCACTCTCAATGACTGCGTTAGGACTCTTCTCTTTCATGCCAATGTGCCTCCGCGCTTTTGGCCTGACGCTCTCGCCACCGCTTCTCTCTTCATCAACATCCGCCCATGTCGTACTCACGGGAACTTTACACCTCATCATCTTCTCTTCGGTGCACCCCCCTCTTATGATGGGCTTCGCATCTTCGGCTGCCTTTGCTACCCTAGCATCGCCGCTACTGCGCCTCATAAGCTTGCACCCCGCTCCGTCGCCTGCATCTTTCTCGGCTACCCACCTAAAACTAAGGGCTGCCGCTGCTATGATCCCGTCTCCCACCGTGTTTTCACCTCCCGACACGTTTACTTTGATGAGATGGTGTTTTCGTTTCAGCAGCAGGTACCTCTTGTCGCCTCGTCACCGCCGGCCACTGGCGGCTCTTCGACGACATCTTCAGGTGGATGGTCTCATTCGGCCCGTGGACCGCCTCCGGGCTTTGGCGGTCCTCGCGCCCTCATGCCGGCGCCCGCCCTCTCGGCCTCCTCGGCCGACCCTGCCGGCGCAGCTGGCGCCCCTCCTTCACCCACCGCCCCCGACTCAAGCGCCGCGGGGTCGGGCGCTGCTGGCTCGGCCGCTTCTTCAGCCGCCTTGACGCCGGCCTCCTCGCTGGCCCTGACGCCGGCCTCCTTGCCGGCTCCGACGCCGGCCACCTCGCTGGCCTCGACGCCGGCCTCCTCACCGGCTCCGACGCCGGCCGCCTCGCCGGCTGCCTTGCCGGTGGCTCCGACAGCGCCGCCTGGCCCAGTTACACGGGCTCGTTCCGGCGTTCATCGTCCGAGCCTCCGGTACTCGAGCGACGAGTATGTCCTCGCAGCCTCCACCGCAGAGCCGTCGCCTCTTCCCGCGTCCGCTCGCGCCGCTCTCCGTGATCCTCACTGGATTGCGGAAATGCAGGAAGAGTTCGATGCCCTTCAACGGAACCGCATCTGGACACTGGTTCCCCGGCCTCCTCGCGCCAACGTCATCATCAGCAAGTGGGTCTTTCGCCATAAGACCCGCTCGGATGGTACTCTCGAGCGCTACAAGGCTTGCTCGGTTGTCCGTGGTTTCCGCCAGCGCGCTGGAGTGGACTTCACTGAGACGTTTGCCCCGGTTGTAAAACCGGGCATGATCCGCACCGTCCTCCAGCTCGCCGTCTCCCGCGGCTGGCCCGTTCACCAGATGGATGTCTCCAACGCCTTTCTCCACGGCCATCTTGAGGAGTAGGTGTATTGTGAGCAACCTACCGGTTTCGTCGACGCCTCACTTCCTGGCCATGTGTGTCTGCTGTCCCGCTCTCTTTACGGGCTCAAGCAAGCACCCCGCGCCTGGTACCAGCGGATCGCCGGGTTTCTTCAGACACTGGGCTTCAGCGTTACTCGCTTGGACGCCTCATTGTTTGTTCCACGGTGACACGACTGCATATTTGCTTCTTTACGTCGATGACATCATCCTGACGGCCTCCTCCGCAGCTCTTCTTTAGCAGATTACTCTTCGGCTGCGTGACGAGTTTGCCATTAAGGACTTGGGTGCTCTACATTATTTCCTTGGCATTGAGGTCATTCGGCGCCCGGATGGTTTCTTTCTTCATTAGCAGAAGTATGCACATGAGCTTCTTGAGCGTGCTGGCATGCTCAACTGTCACCCTGTTGCTACACCTGTTGACACGAAGGCCAAGGTCTCTGCTCTTGAGGGCTCGCCTGCGTTGGATGCTCCTTTCTACCGGTCTATCGTCGGCGCTCTTCAGTATTTGACTCTCACCAGACCAGATCTTCAGTATGCTATTCAGCAGGTGTATCTCACTACTAGGAAAAGGGCTACTAATGGCGCACCAGTTTTGCCTACTAATGGCGCATCACTGGTGCGCCATTAGTATCACGCCACTAGAATTTTTTACTAATGGCGCACCACTGGTGCGCCATTAGTATCTGGTATACTAATGGCGCACCAGGCAGTGCGCCATTAGTTTTTCCCACGGTGCGCCACTAGTGTCTGCTATACTAATGGCACACCATACAGTAATGCGCCATTAGTAACAATTTTTTTAATTTTTTTTCTTAATCTCAGGTCACTATTTCACCTATGAGATATCCAACACATATATATACAACAAGCATCCATATAACAATCATAGCCAACATACAAGTTCCATCATATATACATAGATAGCCAACACACAAGTTCCATCATATATACATACATAGCCAACACATAGTTCCATCGTTACATATTACAAAAGTTTCAAATTGTTCATCCAACACCGTTCAGTTCTCATGCATTGTTCTTCTCCTTCTCCTTCCTCAGCCTGATGCGGCAAGAGCGGCGAGGCGGTGGAGGCGGTGGAGGCAGTGGGATGTAGTCTTCTACCTGAATTGGCGCGGTCATGTCGCCCAGCTGTGGGATCGCCGGCGCCACCACCAGTGCATGGTCATTGTCAGGCACCACCACCATCGCGAGGCCACCTTCAGGCACGACCATCGCTAGGTCATCCTCAGCCACCTCCATCTCTTGCCCTTGGTCAGCCACCACCAGCGCTAGGTCATCCTGCAGCTCCTCATCCCCACTCTGCTCCTCTTCTCCCGCACTCCAGTCCGGATCATCCTTCTTGTTGTCTATGCTGCTGCCAGAATCGCTGCTGCTTTCGCTATAGCCATGGTCGCTGCTGCTTTCGCTACTGCCATGGTCGCTGCTGCTTTGGCTGTAGCCATTGTCGCTGCTGCTGCTCCCATTACCTGTCCAAATGCAACAATGACCGTTAACAATCAATGTGAGACAAAGCCAAATGTAGAGGAATAAGAAGAGGCAGAACGTACCGGCATCATAATCTTCAGCGTAGCGCATGCGACACATAGTCGTGTTGAACACCTTCACGATGAGCGTGGTAGCGTCGTCGTCGTACCTGAAGAGAAGGAAGTACCCCAGCCGCAGGTCGTAGGCACGGTATAACTTCTCCCACCCACGATACAAGTACATGTGGCCCTCCTTGATCATCAACTCCACATCCCACAGCCTGCGAAACCCGCTGCCGGCCTGTCGCACATTCACATTATTTGGCGGATCTTCACCCATCAGCATGTTCTTAAAACTATCAGGCAGCCTCTGCAGTTTGGGACAATGAGTGATGTAGGCAAACAACAAATATCATAATAAGATGGGTGAAGCTAGGGGAGATCTCTCATTTTATATACCTATGTCATGGATGATACTGAAGTCCCAAGTATGATAGTGAAGAACTCGGAAGCATCCAACTCGTACTGCAGTGTCGCAGAGCGGCGGTGGCTGCTTCCCGCCATCTCTGATAAGCAGCAGAAGAGATATTTTTATGATACAAGAAGAAAGCAGCCACAACTACAGTAAAAACAAGCAACTACACACACACACACACAGGAATTTCAGCATGACCTTTGCTGAAAATAGGACATATGGAGTACCCGAATTTGCCGGAACGGAAGTTAATCGACATTCCGGCAATCTCAAGGGCCTCTTGGGGTACCTGCAAATTCATCACGACACAATGGTCGGAGACAAAACCCAGCAAACTAGCAAGATGATCATCATCTTTGCAAGTCATTACTTGTCAAATAAAGAAGAAGGAACAATTTATTTGTGACATAGTTACAAATGACGACAGAATAATAAAGCAACTGAAGGAAATATGCCCTAGAGGCAATAATAAAGTTATTATTTATTTCCTTATATATCATGATAAAAGTTTATTATTCATGCTAGAATTGTATTAACTGGAAACATAATACATGTGTGGATACATAGACAAAAAGAGTGTCACTAGTATGCCTCTACTTGACTAGCTTGTTAATCAAAGATGGTTAAGTTTCCTAACCATAGACAAAGGAGTTGTCATTTGATTAACAAGGTCACATCATTAGTTGAATGAACTGATTGACATGACCCATTCCATTAGCTTAGCACCCGATCGTTTAGTATGTTGCTATTGCTTTCTCCATGACTTATACATGTTCCTTTGACTATGAGATTATGCAACTCCAGTTTACCGTAGGAACACTTTGTTTGCTACTAAACGTCACAATGTAACTGGGTGATTATAAAGGAGCTCTACAGGTGTCTCTGAAAGTATTTGTTGGGTTGGCGTATTTCGAGATTAGGATTTGTCACTCCGAATGTCGGAGAGGTATCTCAGGGCCTTCTCGGTAATGCACATCACATAAGCCTTGCAAGCATTGCAACCAATAAGATAGTTGCAAGATGATGTATTACGGAACGGGTAAAGAGACTTGCCGGTAACGAGATTGAACTAGGTATTGGATACCAACGATCGAATCTCGGGCAAGTAACATACCGGTGACAAAGGGAACAACGTATGTTGTTATGCGGTCTGACCGATAAAGATCTTCGTAGAATGTGTAGGAGCCAATATGGGCATCCAGGTACCGCTATTGGTTATTAAACAGAGATTTGTCTCAGTCATGTCTACACTGTTCTCGAACCGTAGGGTCCGCACGCTTAAGGTTACGATGACAGTTATTATGAGTTTATGCATTTTGATGTACCGAAGTTAGTTCGGAGTCCCGGATGAGATCACGGACATGACGAGGAGTCTCGGAATGGTCGAGACGTAAAGATTGATATATTGGACGACTATATTCGGACATCGGAATGGTTCCGAGTGGTTTCGGATAAAACCGGAGTGCCGGAAGGGTTACCGGAACCCCCCGGGGAAGTAATGGGCCTTATTGGGCCCGAGGGGAGAGAGAGGGCTGCGGCCAGGAGGTGGCGCCCCCCCATGGGGAGTCCGAATTGGACAAGGAGGGGGGGGCGCGGCCCCCCTTTCCCTCTCCCTCTCCCTCTCTTTCCTTCCTCCCTCTCTTCCTAGTTGGACTAGGAAAGGGGAGTCCTACTCCCACTAGGAGGAGGACTCCCCCCTCCCTTTGGCGCGCCCCATAGGGCCGGCCGGCCTCCCCCTTGCTCCTTTATATACGGGGGCAGGGGGGCACCCTAGGACACACAAGTTGATCTTTGTGATCGTTCCTCAGCCGTGTGCGGTGCCCCCCTCCACCATATTCCACCTCGGTCATATTGTCGCGGTGCTTAGGCGAAGCCCTGCGTCGGTAGTTCATCAAGATCGTCACCACGCCGTCGTGCTGACGAAAATCGTCCCCGAGAGCTTTGCTGGATCGGAGCCCGGAGAACGTCATCGAGCTGTACGTGTGTCAAGAACTCGGAGGCGCCGGAGTAACGGTGCTTGGATCGGTCGGATCGGGAGGACGTACGACTACTTCCTCTACGTTGTGTCAACGCTTCCGCTTCGGTCTACGAGGGTACGTAGACAACACTCTCCCCTCTCGTTGCTATGCATCACCATGATCTTGCGTGTGCGTAGGAATTTTTTTGAAATTACTACGTTACCCAACAGTGGCATCCGAGCCTAGGTTTTATGGTTTGATGTTATACGCACGAGTAGAACACAAGTGAGTTGTGGACGATATAAGTCATACTGCCTACCAGCATGTCATACTTTGGTTCGGCGGTATTGTTGGATGAAGTGGCCCGGACCGACATTACGCGTACGCTTACGCGAGACCGGTTCTACCGCCGTGCTTTGCACACAGGTGGCTGGCAGGTGTCAGTTTCTCCAACTTTAGTTGAACCAAGTATGGCTACGCCCAGTCCTTGCGAAGGTTAAAACGGAGTCTATTTGACAAACTATCGTTGTGGTTTTGATGCGTAGGTAAGAACGGTTCTTGCTAAGCCCGTAGCAGCCACGTAAAACTTGCAACAACAAAGTAGAGGACGTCTAACTTGTTTTTGCAGGGCATGTTGTGATGTGCTATGGTCAAGATGTGATGATATATAAGTTGTTGTATGAGATGATCATGTTTTGTTGAAGTTATCGGCAACTGGCAGAAGCCTTACCGTTGTCTCATTATTGCATAAGATGCAAGTGCCAAATAATTTCTTTACTTTATCGCTATGCGATAGCAATAGTTGGCGAGACGACCACGTGACGACACATTGATATAGATCAAGATGATGGAGATCATGGTGTCGTGCCGGTGACGATAGAGATCATGACGGTACTTTGGAGATGGAGATCAAAGGCGCAAGATGATCATGGCCATATCATGTCACATATATTGATTGCATGTGATGTTTATCTTTTATACATCTTATTTTGCTTAGTTTGACGGTAGCATTTTAAGATGATCTCTCACTAATTATCAAGAAGTGTTCTCCCTGAGTATGCACCGTTGCGAAAGTTCTTCGTGCTGAGACACCACGTGATGATCGGGTGTGATAGGCTCTACGTTCAAATACAACGGGTGCAAAACAATTGCACACGCGGAATACTCAGGTTATACTTGACGAGCCAAGCATATACAGATATGGCCTCGGAACGCGGAGATCGAAAGGTCGAGCGTGAATCATATAGTAGATATGATCAACATATTGATGTTCACCATTGAAACTACTCCATCTCACGTGATGATCGGACATGGTTTAGTTGATGTGGATCACGTGATCACTTAGAGGATTAGAGGGATGTCTATCTAAGTGGGAGTTCTTAAGTAATATGATTAATTGAACTTTAATTTATCATGAACTTAGTCCTGGTAGTATTAGCATTTCTATGTTATAGATCAATAGCTCGCGTTGTTGCTTTCATATGTTAATTTTGATATGTTCCTAGAGAAAATTGTGGTGAAAGATGTTAGTAGCAATGATGCGGATTGGATCCGTGATCTGAGGTTTATCCTCATTGCTGCACAGAAGAATTATGTCCTTGATGCACCGCTAGGTGACAGACCTATTGCAGGAGCAGATGCAGACGTTATGAACGTTTTGCTAACTCAATATGATGACTACTTAATAGTTTAGTGCACCATGCTTAACGGCTTAGAATCGGGACTTCAAAGACGTTTTGAACGTCATGGACCATATGAGATGTTCCAGGAGTTAAAGTTAATATTTCAAGCAAATACCCGAGTTGAGAGATATGAAGTCTCCAACAAGTTCTATAGCTAAAAGATGGAGGAGAATCGCTCAACTAGTGAGCATGTGCTCAGATTGTCTGGGTACTACAATCACTTGAATCAAGTGGGAGTTAATCTTCCAGATAAGATAGTGATTGACAGAATTCTCTAGTCACCATTACCAAGTTAGTAGAACTTCGTGATGAACTATAATATGCAAGGGATGACAAAAGTAATTCCCAAGCTCTTCGTGATGCTGAAATCAACGAAGGTAGAAATCAAGAAAAACATCAAGTGTTGATGGTTGGATCACTAGTTTCAAGAAAAGGGCAAAGGGAAGAAGAAGGGGAACTTCAAGAAAAACAGCAATCAAGTTGACGCTTAAGTGAAGAAGCCCAGGTCTGGTCCTAAGCCTGAGACTAAGTGCTTCTACTGCAAAGGGACTGGTCACTGGAAGCGTAACTACCCCAAGTGATTGGCAGATAAGAAAGGATGGCAAAGTAAACAAAGGTATATTTGATATACATGTTATTGATGTGTAATTTACTAGTGTTCATAGCAACCCCTCAGTATTTGGTACTAGTTCAGTTACTAAGATTAGTAACTCGAAATGGGAGTTGCGGAATGAACAGAGACTAGTTAAGGGTGAAGTGATGATGTTTGTTGGAAGTAGTTCCAAGATTGATATGATCATCATCGCACACTCCCTATACTTTCGGGATTAGTGTTGAACCTAAATAGGTGTTATTTGGTGTTTGCGTTGAGCATAAATATGATTTGATCATGTTTATTGCAATACGGTTGTTCATTTAAGTTAGAGAACAATTGTTGTTCTGTTTACATGAGTAAAACCTTCCATGGTCATACACCCAACAAAAGTGGTTTGTTGGATCTCGATCGTAGTGATACACATATTCATAATATTGAAGCCAAAAAGATGCAAAGTTAATAATGATAGTGCAACTTATCTGTGGCACTGCCGTTTAGGTCATATTGGTGTAAAGCGCATGAAGAAACTCCATGCTGATGGAATTTTGGAATCACTTGATTATGAATCACTTGATGCTTGCGAACCATGCCTCATGGGCAAGATGACTAAGACTCCGTTTTCCAGAACAATGGAGCGAGCAACAGATTTGTTGGAAATCATACATACTGATGTATGTGGTCCGATGAATATTAAGGCTCGCGACAAGTATCATTATTTTCTGACCTTCACAGATGATTTGAGCAGATATGGGTATATCTACTTGATGAAACATAAGTCTGAAACATTTGAAAAGTTCAAAGAATTTCAGAGTGAAGTGGAGAATCATCGTAACAAGAAAATAAAAGTTTCTACGATATGATCGTGAAGGAGAATATTTGAGTTACGAGTTTGGTCTTCAATTAAAACAATGTGGAATAGTTTCACAAACTCATGCCACCTGGAACACCACAACATAATGGTGTGTCCGAATGTCATAACCGTACTTTATTGGATATAGTACAATCTATGAAGTTTCTTACCGATTTACCAATATCTTTTTGGGGTCATGCATTAGAGACAGCTGCATTCACGATAAAAAGGGCACCATCTAAGTCCGTTGAGACGACACAATTTGAACTGTGGTTTGACAAGAAACCAAAGTTGTCGTTTCTTAAAGTTTGGGGTTGTGATGCTTATATGAAAAAGTTTCATCCTGATAAGCTCAAACCAAAATTGGAGAAATATGTCTTCATAGGATATCCAAAGGAAACTATTGGATACACCTTCTATCACAAATCCGAAAGCAAGACTTTTTGTTGCTAAATTCGGAAACTTTCTAGAGAAGGAGTTTCTCTCGAAAGAAGTGAGTGGGAGGAAAGTAGAAAACTTGATAAGGTAATTGTACCTTCTCCCCTATTGGAAAGTAGTTCATCACAGAAATCTGTTCTTGTGACTTCTACACCAATTAGTGAGGAAGCTAATGATGATGATCATGTAACTTCAGATCAAGTCACTACCGAATCTCGTAGGTAAACCAGAGTGAGATCCGCACCAGAGTGGTACGGTAATCCTGTTCTGGAAGTCATGTTACTAGACCATGACGAACTTGCGAACTATGAGGAAGCGATGATGAGCCCAGATTCCGCGAAATGGTTTGAGGCCATGAAATCTGAGATATGATCCATGTATGAAAACAAAGTATGGAGTTTGATGGATTTGCCCGATGATCGGCAAGCCATAGAAAATAAATGGATCTTCAAGAGGAAGACAGACGCTGATAGTAGTGTTACTATCTACAAAGCTAGAATTGTCGCAAAAGTTTTTCGACAAGTTCAAAGTGTTGACTACGATGAGAGTTTCTCACTCGTATCTATGCTTAAGTCTGTCCGAATCATGTTAGCAATTGCCACATTTTATGAAATCCGGCAAATGGATAAACAAAACTGCATTCCTTAATGGATTTATTAAAGAAGAGTTGTATACGATGCAACTAGAAGGTTTTGTCGATCCTAAAGGTGTTAACAAAATATGCAAGCTCCAGCGATCCATCTATGGACTGGTGCAAGCATCTCGGAGTTGGAATATACACTTTGATAAGTTGATCAAAGCATATAATTTTATACAGACTTGCGGTGAAGCCTGTATTTACAAGAAAGTGAGTGGGAGCACTACAGCATTTCTGATAAGTATATGTAAATGACATATTGTTGATCGGAAACAATGTAGAATTATTCCGTGAAGCATAAAGGAGTATTTGAAAGGAGTTTTTTCGAAGAAGGACCTCGGTGAAGCTGCTTACATATTGAACATCAAGATGTGATAAGTTTTTTAAATAAGTACATACCTTGACAAGATTTTGAAGTAGTTCAAAATGGAACAGTCAAAGAAAGAGTTCTTGCCTGTGTTACAAGGTGTGAAATTGAGTAAGACTCAAAATCCGACCACGGCAGAAGATAGAAAGAGAATGAAAGTCATTCCCTATGCCTTGGCCATAGGTTCTATAAAGTATGCCATGCTGTGTACCAGATCTATTGTATACCCTACACTGATTTTGGCAAGGGAGTACAATAGTGATCTATAAGTAGATCACTGGACAACGGTCAAAATTATCCTTAGTGGAATAAGGATATGTTTCTCGATTATGGACGTGACAAAAAGGTTTGTCGTAAAGGGTTACGTCAATGCATGTTTTTGACACTGATCCAGATGACTCTAAGTCTCAATCTGGATACATATTGAAAGTGGGAGCAATTAGCTAGAGTAGCTCCATGCAGAGTATTGTTGACATAGAAATTTGCAAAATACATACGGATCTGAATGTGGTAGACCCGTTGACTAAACTTCTCTCACAAGCAAAATATGATCACACCTTAGTACTCTTTGGGTGTTAATCACATAGCGATGTGAACTAGATTACTGACTCTAGTAAACCCTTTGGGTGTTGATCACATATCGATGTGAACTATGGGTGTTAATCACATGGTGATGTGAACTATTGCTGGTAAATCACATGGCGATGTGAACTAGATTATTGACTCTAGTGCAAGTGGGAGACTGAAGGAAATATGCCCTAGAGGCAATAATAAAGTTATTATTTATTTCCTTATATATCATGATAAAAGTTTATTATTCATGCTAGAATTGTATTAACCGGAAACATAATACATGTGTGGATACATAGACAAACAGAGTGTCACTAGTATGCCTCTACTTGACTAGCTTGTTAATCAAAGATGGTTAAGTTTCCTAACCATAGACAAAGGAGTTGTCATTTGATTAACAAGGTCACATCATTAGTTGAATGATCTGATTGACATGACCCATTCCATTAGCTTAGCACCCGATCGTTTAGTATGTTGCTATTGCTTTCTCCATGACTCATACATGTTCCTTTGACTATGAGATTATGCAACTCCCGTTTACCGTAGGAACACTTTGTGTGCTACCAAACGTCACAACGTAACTGGGTGATTATAAAGGAGCTCTACAGGTGTCTCCGAAAGTATTTGTTGGGTTGGCGTATTTCGAGATTAGGATTTGTCACTCCGAATGTCGGAGAGGTATCTCAGGGCCTTCTCGGTAATGCACATCACATAAGCCTTGCAAGCATTGCAACCAATAAGATAGTTGCAAGATGATGTATTACGGAACGAGTAAAGAGACTTGCCGGTAACGAGATTGAACTAGGTATTGGATACCGACGATCGAATCTCGGGCAAGTAACATACTGATGACAAAGGGAACAACGTATGTTGTTATGCGGTCTGACCGATAAAGATCTTCGTAGAATGTGTAGGAGCCAATATGGGCATCTAGGTCCCGGTATTGGTTATTGACCAGAGATTTGTCTCAGTCATGTCTACACTGTTCTCGAACCGTAGGGTCCGCACGCTAAGGTTACGATGAAAGTTATTATGAGTTTATGCATTTTGATGTACCGAAGTTAGTTCGGAGTCCCGGATGAGATCACGGACATGACGAGGAGTCTCGGAATGGTCGAGACGTAAAGATTGATATATTGAACGACTATATTCGAACATCGGAATGGTTCCGAGTGGTTTCGGATAAAACCGGAGTGCCGGAGGGGTTACCGGAACCCCCCGGGGAAGTAATGGGCCTTATTGGGCCCGAGGGGAGAGAGAGGGCTGCAGCCAGGAGGTGGCGCGCGCCCCCCCATGGGGAGTCCGAATTGGACAAGGAGGGGGGAGGGCGCGGCCCCCCTTTCCCTCTCCCTCTCCCTCTCTTTCCTTCCCCCCTCTCTTCCTAGTTGGACTAGGAAAGGGGAGTCCTACTCCCACTAGGAGGAGGACTCCCCCCTCCCTTTGGCGTGCCCCATAGGGCCGGCCGGCCTCCCCCCTTGCTCCTTTATATACGGGGGCAGGGGGGCACCCTAGGACACACAAATTGATCTTCGTGATCGTTCCTCAACCGTGTGCGGTGCCCCCCTCCACCATATTCCACCTCGGTCATATTGTCGCGGTGCTTAGGCGAAGCCCTGTGTCGGTAGTTCATCAAGATTGTCACCACGCCGTCGTGTTGACGAAACTCGTCCCCGAGAGTTTGCTGGATCGGAGCCCGGAGAACGTCATCGAGCTGTACGTGTGTCAAGAACTCGGAGGCGCCGGAGTAACGGTGCTTGGATCGGTCGGATCGGGAGGACGTATGACTACTTCCTCTACGTTGTGTCAACGCTCCCGCTTCGGTCTACGAGGGTACGTGGACAACACTCTCCCCTCTCGTTGCTTTGCATCACCATGATCTTGCGTGTGCGTAGGAATTTTTTTGAAATTACTACGTTACCCAACAGCAACACCCTGCACTAGACCTATCCATCACCCTAGAAAAAAATGCACTCCTAGTACATGGCTACTACTATTTTTCTACTGCTAGGAAAAACATCACTCATTGGAAATGAAAATCTAAGTACCAGCATTTTGAACTTTGAAATGAAATACAGTAGTAGTATTAGTAGTATATGGAGTAGTATCTTGTCTGAAACAAAAGAAACAAGTTTGTCAACCACATGATCTTGTCAAATTTAGTAAAAGTTTGGGTATTCGAAACTACTAGTCTGAAAAACAGTTTATGTGGTCTGAAACTTTTCCTAGTGTGTATCAGACTTTCAGTAACTGACTTTAGTCTGCCAATTCAGCTTCACAGAGATGATACCCAGCATTCTAGCCCACTCACTAACTGACTAATATCGACAACTGAATACGAGTCAGCCATCAATAAACCACCACAAAGTTGGGTTGGAAAATATTCAACGTCTAGTTAAGCACTCAGTACAAGCTAAATCATCGTATTCAGCTTGGCATATGCAGCAGGAACAACCTAATTGAAGAAACGCACGCTTAGAAATCAAAAGCTTCTGTAACACAAAAGTGACAGTTCACAATTCTTGCAGTAAATAGTATGTGTACTATGGGGTTGTTGTTGGAAGCATGGATGCGTATTAAGAATTCCATTTTACTCAAATTTTATTATAAGTACTTTCAAGACTCTCTGATATCTATTCAACCAAGGCATCAACTGCTTACATTGCAAACTGGAATGCAAATTATAACAAGTCACAAAAAAGCCACTAGAAAATACAAGCATAGCGAGTCACAAGCAGGTTGCTATCGACAATTAGCAGACCTAGCTAGTAAAACAGTAGTACGTATGAAGGGATTTCTTGTTAGAAGCGCAGATGCATGAAAGTCAGAACAAGGACTGCTGGTTTCTCTCAACAAAGGATGAACACAAAATTGGTTAATGAGCCCTAGCAGCCAATGCAACATAGCAGTATTCCACAGAAAATATGCAGCAGATGAAAAATCCGAACTTCTGTAATACTCATTAGCTCCAGGATCGTGCTGATAATTTCCAATCTTGGTCAAGCATTTAGTACAATCTATATCATGCCTATGAGCTGGGCTAGGGGGAAGGAGGGGAAGGGGGAGAGGTGAGGAATCACCTGTGGGATAAGGGCAAGCTGCCGTAGGAGGGCGCCGATGTCGAGGAGGCAGCGGGCGGCGGCGCGTCGAGGAGGCGGCGGCGCGTTGAGGAGGAGGCGGCGCGTCGAGGAGGCGGCGGCGCCTTCTTGCTTCCCCGAGCCCTTCCTCAAAGACGGCGATGGGGGCGCGGGCAGGGGCTGTCGGCGACGGCGACAGAGGGCAGGGCAGGAGCTGCAGTGGTGGGGGGCGCGGGGGCGGCGGCGGCGTGGGGGCGGCGGAGGCGCGGGGGCGGCGGCGGGAGGAAGTGGAACTGGCGAGAGGGAGGGACGAAGGGGTCGGGCTAGTTAGGGGGCAAGATTACTAATGGCGCACCACATAGGGGTGCGCCATTAGAAATCTTTTTTTAGGTAGCAATGGCGCACACACGAGAGGTGCGCCATTAGAAATCTTATTTATTATTATTTTTTAAAAAATAAATATGAATATGAAATAGTAATTTTTTTGTAAAAGCAGTAATAAGTGTTCTTTAACAACAATTGTAGTCTACACTTTATTATTATTTTTTTTAGAAAATGAATATGAATATGAAACAGTAATAATTTTTTATAAAAACAGTAAATAATTTTTTAAAAAATATCATCAAATTTGTTATTTGAAAATATCATCGGCGGCGGCGGTGGAGCCGGGGAGGGTGCGGTTGGGTCGTTGGCGGCGGTGGAGCGGGGGAGGGTGCGGGGGGTGCTCGTCGGCGGTGGTGGAGCGGGGGAGGGTGCGGGGGGCTGGTGCTCGTCGACGGCGGTGGAGCGGGGGAGGGTGCAGTGCAAAAAAAAGAATAATTTTTTTTACAGTAATGGCGCACTTTCTGTGTGATGCGCCATTACTAGTTAGAACTAGTAATGGCGCACTGCCTGTATGATGCGCCATTAGTGTGTATGGAAAAATGGAAAAAAATATTTAACACTAGTGGCGCACCCCGTTTCTGGTGCGCCATTAGTGTCTTCCAGACTAATGGCGTATCGCCAGCAGGTGCGCCATTAGTATATACTAGTGGCGCACTGCTTCCCGGGTGCGCCATTAGTATCAATCCTATCTATAGCCCTTTTCCTAGTAGTGTCTCCACATGCACGCCCCTCGTGACTCGCATTGGACTCTCGTGAAGCGGATCCTTCGCTACATCCGCGGCACGATGACCCTCGGGTTGACACTCACGGCGTCTACTTCTCTGGAGATAGTGACCTACTCCGATGCAGACTGGGCTGGCTGCCCCGATACTCGTCGGTCCTCCTCTGGCTACTGCGTCTACCTCGGTCCTTCACTCGTCTCGTGGTCGTCCAAGCGACAACCCACGGTTTCGCGCTCCAGCGCGGAGGCTGAGTACCGAGCTGTGGCCAACGCTATTGCCGAGTGCACCTGGCTACGACAGTTACTTCAGGAGCTGCATCATGACGTCTCCCAGGCTACGGTTGTCTACTGCGACAACGTCTCTGCGGTGTACCTCTCCGCCAACCCCGTTCATCATCGCCGGACTAAACACATTGAGCTGGACATTCACTTTATGCGCGAGCAGGTGGCTCTTGGACGTTTTCGTGTTCTCCATGTGCCGACTGCCCAACAGTTCGCCGATGTGATGACGAAGGGACTGCCGACTTCTACCTTCGAGGAGTTCCGTTCCAGTCTTTACGTCACCGGCGCCGCTTCGACTGGGGGGGGGGGTGTTGAGTATATTGTGTACGTGTATATCTGTGTGTAGGGCCCACCTCATGTTTCCTTTGTATAGTTGAGGTTGTGGCCCACCTCTGTACTTATATATACGTGCCTGGTGTACCGATCAATACATTAATATTGCATAGCCCATAATTTGTCCTTCTACAGTTATAATCCATTTAAAATGTCTAAAAAGACTTATATTTAGGAACGAAGGTAGTAGCATATATAATAATAAGTTGATCTTGTATAAGTAGTTGACTAGGCATAGAAGCAAACACCCTACATACGTTTGTGCACCAACATTTGCATACGTGTTAGCATCAAACAATAATTTCTACTACTATATTGGAAGTACGTACAAATAGTCCCTCTCAGGCCAGGGTGGGGCAGTTCGGTCGAAATGGCATCACGGAGTGCGTCATTTGGTTTCACGATTTATAACGACGTACACACCATGATATCCTGCGGAGCATTGTTAATTTGTTCTGTCTCCCATTCTTTTGGAACCTCTTGCTGTACTATATGTTGACGCTCGAAAATGGCATGATCGCAAAGAGTGGCTTGAGGTTATAATAAGATGAGGTTAAAACTATGAGTTCATGTCACCAATTGACGGCTCTCTTCACGATGATCGAAATAGATATGAAGATGGTCCAAAACAGTGCTCGGGTGTAAAAGATATGACAATTTCGGAAATACCCGTGTTGACATCAGATTAAAGAATGGCATGAAACCTAATTAAGATGGTCTCAGATGGAAAAAGCTACAACTGCAAAGTTCTTCGCCTTGTTGAAGCGGACGATTTTGATATAAAAATCGTCTTAATCTAAGGTCGTATGCAAAAGTTACAACCGAAACTGTGCGCTGCAGGAATGTTTGCCCGGATCATCCGGGCCCAGATCATCCGGTATATCGAGGCACCAAAACGACAGAAGCTAAAGGTTGAAGCCGGATGATCTGGGTCAAGTCACGGATGATCCGGGTAAAGGCCGAAAAATCCAGGCAATCGTCCGGACGTCCGGACGAATTTTTCTGCTGCAGATTTGAGAAAACGGCCCGAAACACCCTCAATATGCCCTCAGATCGAAAAGTCTTCAGCATGAAAGTTGTGCGTCTCGTCGAGACAGTCGATTTTCATATAAAAACGTCCAAATACGAGGTCGTATGTGGATTTTAGAGTCAAAATAGTGAGATGCTGTCAGAAAACTGGGCTAGGCCGGATCATCCGGGCCTAGAGCCGGACATCCGGGACGAAGTCGTGAGAAGTCTGAATTTGGCTAGATTTTGATGATTTGGATGACAAGGCAACTTCTTTTCTTGTACGGGATGTCCATCCGCCTCTTATATAGACAAGAGGTGACGGCCGATTAAACAACACACAATCGATCTATCATCTACCACTTTTACCTTTAATTTTATCTCTCTTCCTTGTTCTTCTTCTTTCTCGTTCTTCGCTCGTTCTTCTTTATTGCAGGGCGGCGAACCTTGAGGCCCTAGGGGCGATCAGGTCGACCTAGGGCAGCCCATAGCTTCCACGCGCCCTGACGGGGTCCCTCCCGGGAGTGTGGGGTTTCGGGTCCTCAAAAGCACCCGCCGGATTACTGGCGTACCGCGCTTCCGGACGGGTCTACTTCGACGTGAGCTGCGGTGCATCACCCTCGGCATTGGAGGTACACGGTGACGTGTTCGTGTGCGAACACACTTTTTGGCGACTCCACTGGGGACGAAGCTTCGGACAGTCTCCAGCCCGTTCTTGTTACGAAGAGATCGTCATCTAGGGTTTGCAATCTACAAAGATAATATTAATACCGAATTCACTTATGTAGATGCAAATAAATCATATGTTGTTGCTAGATCGTCTAGTGAGTATAATGTATCGGCTAGCCCCAGCTTTATCAATCACGCATCTAATTATGTGCAGGAGCCGATGCAACAAAATCTCCATGCTTGTACCTCATATAATTTTAGCAACATGCAACATATGTATTCCGACTCCCATGCATCAGCAACCCCACAAATCCATAGGCCGATGAACAACATGATGAGTTTGGTTAATCAAGTTGAAACACCCTGAGGGAGTCCTGGATTGGGGGTACCGGACAACCGGACTATATCCTTTGGCCGTACTGTTGGACTATGAAGATACAAGATTGAAGACTTCGTGCCGTGTCCGGATGGGACTCTCCTTGGCGTGGAAGGCAAGCTTGGAAGTACGGATATGTAGATCTCCTTCATTGTAACCGACTGTGTGTAACCCTAGCCCCCTCCGGTGTCTATATAAACCGGAGGGTTTAGTCCGTAGGACCAAGAACAACAATCATACCATAGGCTAGCTTATAGGGTTTAGCCTCTTCGATCTCGTGGTAGATCAACTCTTGTAATACTCATATCATCAAGATCAATCAAGCAGGAGTAGGGTTTTACCTCCATCAAGAGGGCCCAAACCTGGGTAAAAACATCGTGTCCCCCGTCTCCTGTTACCATCCGCCTAGACGCACAGTTCGGGACCCCCTACCCGAGATCCGCCGGTTTTTACACCGACATTGGTGCTTTCATTGAGAGTTCCTCTGTGTCGTCATCGTTAGGATTGATGGCTCCCTCGATCATCGATAGCGATGCATTCCAGGGTGAGACTTTTCTCCCCGGACTATCTTTATATTTGGCGGCTCCTCACTGCGGGCCAACTCGCTTGGCCATCTGGAGCAGATTGAGAGTTACGCCCCTGGCCACCAGGTCAGGTTTGGAAGCATAAACCACACGGCCGACATCCGCGGGGACTTGATCTTCGACGGATTCGAGCCCCTGCCGAGTGCGCCGCATGGTCACGATGAGCATGATTTAGCTCTACCATCAGACAGTGTTCAGGAGACCGCACCGGCAACTGCTCCGACCCTCAATTCGGAGCCAATTGCGCCATCCATGGACGGGTGGATAGACCCCGCCACGGAGGCCGCATTCTCAGCGGCGATCGAGCCGAGTATCGACCTTACCCTTCACGAGAGCCGTGACGCCAAACTGCCGGATTCTTCCCCGGCCACGGACTCCGAACCGCCTGCGCGCGTGCCTATCGAATCCGACCGGGTGCCGATCATGGAGGTCACCTCCGCGGATATCTTTCAGCACTCACCGTTCGGCGACATACTGAACTCATTAAGGTCTCTCTCCTTGTCAGGAGAGTCCTGGCCGAACTATGTCCGGTAGCATTGGGATGTGGATGACGAAGAAATTCGCCGGCCACCCACCACCCACTTAGTAGCCACTGTCGACGATTTAACCGACATGCTCTACTTCGACTCTGAAGAGATCAACGGTATGGACGACGATGCAGGAGACGAACATGAGCCACTGCCCACAGGGCACTGGACGCCCACTTCATCATATGATGTATTCATGGTGGATACACCCAAAGAAAACGACGACGAGGAATGGAAGGATGCAGCGAAGGATCATTCCCTCGAGAAGCAGTCAAAGCGGCGGCGTAAGCGCCGCTCCAAATCCCGCCTCGGTAGAAACATCGATCATATCACTACTAGGGAAAACCTTATACACAGAGGTATAGCAGTAGCGTTGGTCAAAACTCGGCGCTAGCGCTACTTAGTAGTAGCTCTTTTTGCAAAACCACGCTACAACCATTGTTTTAGCAGTAGCGCGTCTTCACGGAAAAGCGCTACTACTAAAGTTCCCTCACTAATGCCGGTAGGCTAGGAATAGTAGTAGCGGTTCACCCAGAAGCACGCTACTACTAAAAACTTTGCAACAGTGCGTTTATGCTGTAGAGCCCTACTGCTATGAAAAAGAAAATAAATAGAAAAAAAAAGTAAATGAAAATGAAAGAAATAGAAAAAGGAGAAATAAAAAAAAGAAAATGTATAGAAAACAAAAGAAAAAGAAAAATAAAACAGAAAGAAATAGCTGTAGCGCATTTCTCTGGAACGCGCTATAGCTATCTTAGCTATAGTGTGTTTCGTCAAAACTCGCTACTGCTAGTTTGACTCAAATCCCAGCAGCTCGGGCTCAAAATTCCGCTAAGTCCTTTCCCCCCTCTCTACTCCCGGCCCCCCTGTCCCCCAACTGCTCCATCGCCATCGTCGCCCTGCCGCCTTCGACCACAGCGCCACCGCCCGAGGCCGCCTTCGACCACACCGCCGCCGCCCTCGACCTCACAGCCGCCGCCCGAGGCCATCGTCGACCTCACCGCCGCCGCCCTCGACCTCACCGCCGCTGCCCGAGCCAGAGCCTGCCCGAGTCGCCGACCGTAAGGCTCTGCCTCTCCTGTCCCCTACCCTCCTCTCTCTCTGCTAGGGCAATTCATATATATGTTGATACTGTGTTGATGTTCATATGAACCGTAGGTGTTCATATGAACCCTAGATTTTTTAGGGCAGTAGGCATTTTATAACATTTAGGAAAAATGATTAACAATTTTTTTAGGAAATTAGCTAGGGCAATTTTTATGAAAATGCCTACACAGTAATTCCATTTAGCTTTAAACTAATAGAGGGTATATAAATAATAGTAGCATTTAGATTTAAATTAACAGAGGATATAAACAAAAAACACTTAGCTATAAAAAAATATTTGGACTACGGACCTGAATTTGTTCCAAATTTCATTCAAATGAAATTTGAATTATTTGGACTATGGACCTGAATATTTTTGAAGAAATTGGGTGTAGGTACTAACGTCTTGCTGTGGAAATTTTGGTGAGGTCAGAAGGGTTAGAGAAAATGGAGTTCCTAGACTTTTAGCTTTAGACAAAAAACAAAAGTATTTAGCTATAAATAAAAAACAGTAGCTATGGCATTTAGCTATAAAGAAAAAACACAATTGTTTTTCTTTTCAAAAACTTGGTCAAACTAATTGTTGCTATGTAAACAAAAAACAAGACTATTTTTATATGATATATGTGACTGATGTTCATTTGCATATTCCACTATTGTTGATTATATCTTTTCATTGAAGTGGCCATGTTATATGCAAATTCCTCAATAGTGTTTTCTCATGTTATATCTTTTCATTGAAGTTGTCCGATTATGCCCAAGTGGCTTTGTTGTTTCCAGGGAATGATGCTGAGTGGCCTATGTTGGTGTGGCCTATATATGTTTTGCCGGAATGTTGATTCATTTCCGTTCCGGCAAATTTCAGGTTCTCGATTTGTCCACTTTTTAGCAAAGGTCATGCCGAAATTTTCCGTGAATTTCGGCATGACTTGTGCTACAAAGTAGGACATATCGAGTGCCCGTGATTTGCCGTACCAGCAAGGAGTCAACGTTCCTGCAAAACAATAGGCCTTTTTTATGTCATTATTCATTTTATTAGGTCTAGAATTAATTGACTAGATTTAATCATAGGAACACATGGCTAGCAACGCTGAAGGACAGGGTTCCGGTGATTGCAACGACGTCTACCGGGCGGCAGACGAATTTTTTAGCCTTAACGACGATCAACCGATATTGTTGTTGGGCCCACCGGTGGCATCGGGGACTGAGACCGACACGCAGACCGGTGCTGAGACTGAGACCGGCGCTCAGACTCAGACCGACATCGAGACCGACGCTAAGACTGAGACCGGCGCTGCCTCGGGGAGCGGAGCCGGTGTAGAACCGAAAGCAAAGAGGCAACGGGTTCCTAACAAACTCAGGACTACTAGAGTGGTGGTCACAGAGGTGGACGACGACAATTTTGAGCCAACGGCGCCCGAGGAAGCGCGTCGATGCTACGACAATCAAATCGGCTGCATCGTACGGACAACCGCCACCATCAACGATGAGAAACTACAGAAGATAGAAAATATGAGGAGCTCCCTCCTAAAGAAGTTTCACCAGATATTCTTGTTCCCGGGCCGGAATGAGAAGGATTATGTAGATCCAGATGAGGACCCGACAATGAAGAAGATAAACAAACACGCCATGACCAAGTTTAGCGACGCGTTGGCCGCCTGGAAAAATCGAGTGAAAGCAAGGATCATCGTCAATAAGGAACCCAACTCCGAGATTGTAAAGGATAATCCGACAATCACGGAAGAGCAGTTTCAAATATTCAAGGAGGCTTGCGAGGCCGAAGCTGCCAAAAAAAGTCTAAGTACATGAAGGGGCTTCAAGAGAGGAACATTAGGAGCCACCACCTCAGAAGCCGTGGTTACGGTGGAAAGAGGTCCAAATGGGCCAAGGAGGACGCGGAAGTCGCGAGTCTGGGCATCCCAGACGCCTTGGTGGAGTACACCGTCCCGCAGGAGCGTGACGTCCTCAGGGCCCGGCACCGTTGGGACCCAGTGAAGAAGGTTTACGAGACAAAACCGGTCATTACGGAGTTCATGAGACTGCTAGTAATTTTAGTTTGTGATCAATTCGACGGCACACGTTAGTCATATTTGTAACAATACTTGTGCCTTTTGCAGAGAGAGCAGCACAGGAGTGCGGCCGAAAGCGACTCGCCGTCTGAGGCATTGGCGAGGCCCAAGTGGGACACTCCATTCAACCGGGCATTGAACATATTGAAACGACAACCGGTGGATACTCGACCGTCGTATGGACGCATGCACGGTGTCGGAGACGGCGCCACGTGGAAGAAGTACTACCATGAGACCACGGAGGAGAGAAAGGAAAGACGGAGGTTAAATGAAGAAAACATCGACAAGAAGGTTGAGATTGCGGTTGAGAAGAAATCAACTCAGACAGTCGCAATAGCAGTAGCTGCCGCAATATAGGTGGCTGTAGATATTTCTACTTCCTTGGTTCCGGCCGTTTTCAATTGGACCAGGCAAAATCCAGAAAAAAATGCAGAGGACTTTCCCCTTGCTTACTTCTTGGCGGGGAGCAGCTCGACTAGCGTTGCACCAGCACCTGCAACTGCACCTGCTCCCGCACTGGCTCCCGCACCGGACGTGCTCGGCGGTGCTTCGTCTTTGGCTGAGCTCGACGCCCTCACGGTATCCGTCACACCGGCCCCCTGTTGGAAATATGCCCTAGAGGCAATAATAAAAGCATTATTATTATATTTCCTTATTCAAGATAATTGTCTTTATTCGTGCTATAATCGTGTTATCCGGAAATCGTAATACCTGTGTGAATAACAGACAACAACATGTCCCTAGTGAGCCTCTAGTTGACTAGCTCGTTGATCGACAGATAGTCATGGTTTCCTGACTATGGACATTGGATGTCATCGATAACGGGATCACATCATTAGGAGAATGATGTGATGGACAAGACCCAATCCTAAACATAGCATAAGATCGCATAATTCGTTTGCTACAGTTTTCCAATGTCAAGTATCCTTTCCTTAGACCATGAGATCGTGTAACTCCCGGATACCGTAGGAGTGCTTTGGGTGTGCCAAACGTCACAACGTAACTGGGTGACTATAAAGGTATACTACGGGTATCTCTGAAAGTGTCTGTTGGGTTGACATGGATCGAGACTGGGATTTGTCACTCCGCTTGACGGAGAGGTATCACCGGGCCCTCTCGGTAATGCATCATCATAATGAGCTCAATGTGATCAAAGTGTTTGATCACGGGATCATGCATTACGGTACGAGAAAAGTGACTTGCCGGTAACGAGATTGAACGAGGTATTAGGATACCGACGATAGAATCTCGGGCAAGTAAAATACCGATTGACAAAGGGAATCATATACGGGATTAATTAAATCCTTGACATCGTGGTTCATCCGATGAGATCATCGTGGAGCATGTGGGAGCCAACATGGGTATCCAGATCCGCTGTTGGTTATTGCCCGAGAGCCGTCTCGGTCATGTCCGCATGTCTCCCGAACCCGTAGGGTCTACACACTTAAGGTTCGGTGACGCTAGGGTTGTAGGGATATGAATGTGCAGTAACCCGAATGTTGTTCGGAGTCCCGGATGAGATCCCGGACGTCACGAGGAGTTTTGGAATGGTCCGGAGGTAAAGATTTATATATGGAAAGTCATCATACGGACATCAGGACAAGTTTCGGGGTTATCGGTATTGTACCGGGACCACCGGAGGGTCCCTGGGGTCCACCGGGTGGGGCCACCTATCCCGGAGGGCCCCACGGGCTGTATGAGGGAGGGAACCAGCCCATAGTGGGCTGGTGCGCCTCCCCCCCAAGGGCCCGTGCGCCTAGGGTTTGGGGGGGGAGGGAAAACCCTAAAGGGGGCGCCCCCCTTGCTTGGGGGGCAAGCCCCCCTTCCCTGGCCGCCGCGCCCCCCTAGGAGATCTCATCTCCTAGGGCCGGCGCCCCCCCAAGGGGTTATATAAAGGGGGGAGGGGAGGGGGGGCTGACCACCCATTGCCCTGGCGCCTCCCTCTCCCTCTCCAACACCTCCTCCTCCTCCATTGAGCACGGTGAAGCCCTGCTGGAGTACTGCAGTTCCACCATCACCACGCCGTCGTGCTGCTGCTGGAGCCTTCTTCCCCAACCTCTCCTTTGCCTTGCTGGATCAAGACGGAGGAGACGTCACGCTTTCCGTACGTGTGTTGAACGCGGAGGTGCCGTCCGTTCGGCACTAGATCATCGGTGAATTGGATCACGGCGAGTACGACTACCTCATCCACGTTCACTCGAACGCTTCCGTTGCGATCTACAAAGTGGTATGTAGATGCTATCTAATCTGAATACTCGTTGCTAGATGAACTCATAGATGGATCTTGGTGAAACCGTAGGAAAAATTTTAATTTTCTGCAACGTTCTCCAACAGTGGCATCATGAGCTAGGTCTATGCGTAGTTCTTCTTGCGCGAGTAGAACACAATTTGTTGTGGGCGTAGATGTTGTCAACTCTTCTTGCCGCTACTAGTCTTATCTTGCTTCAGCGGTATTGTGGGATGACGCGGCCCGGACCAACCTTACACGTACGCTTACGTGAGACCGGTTCCACCGACTAACATGCACTAGTTGCATAAGGTGGCTGGCGGGTGTCTGTCTCTCCTACTTTAGTTGGAGCGGATTCGATGAAAAGGGTCCTTATGAAGGGTAAATAGAAGTTGACAAATCACGTTGTGTCTTTTACGTAGGTAAGAAAACGTTCTTGCTAGAACCCTAATTCAGCCACGTAAAACTTGCAACAACAATTAGAGGACGTCTAACTTGTTTTTGCAGCAAGTGCTTTGTGATATGATATGGCCAAAGTTGTGATGAATGATGAATGATCTATATGTGATGTATGAGATGTTCATGCTATTGTAATAGGAATCACGACTTGCATGTCGATGAGTATGACAACCGACAGGAGCCATAGGAGTTGTCTTTAATTTTTGTATGACCTGCGTGTCATTGAGAAACGCCATGTAAATTACTTTACTTTATTGCTAAACGCGTTAGCCATAGTAGTAGAAGTAATAGTTGGCGAGCAACTTCATGGAGACACGATGATGAAGATCATGATGATGAAGATCATGGTGTCAAGCCGGTGACAAGATGATCATGGAGCCCCAAGATGGAGATCGAAGGAGCTATGTGATATTGGCCATATCATGTCACGTTCATTATTTGATTGCATGTGATGTTTATAATGTTTTGCATCTTGTTTACTTAGAACGACGGTAGTAAATAAGATGATCCCTCATAATAATTTCAAGAAAGTGTTCACCCTAACTGTGCACCGTTGCGACAGTTCGTTGTTTCGAAGCACCACGTGATGATCGGGTGTGATAGATTCTAACGTTCACATACAACAGGTGTAAGACAGATTTACACACGCAAAACACTTAGGTTGACTTGACGAGCCTAGCATGTACAGACATGGCCTCGGAACACAGAAGACCGAAAGGTCGAGCATGAGTCGTATAGAAGATACGATCAACATGAAGATGTTCACCGATGTTGACTAGTCCGTCTCGCGTGATGATCGGACACGGCCTAGTTGACTCGGATCATGTAATACTTAGATGACTGGAAGAGGGATGTCTATCTAAGTGGGAGTTCATTAAATAATTTGATTAAATGAACTTTATTATCATGAACTTAGTCTAAATCTTTACAATATGTCTTGTAGATCAAATGGCCAACGTAGTCCTCAACTTCAACGTGTTCCTAGAGAAAACCAAGCTGAAAGACGATGGTAGCAACTATACGGACTGGGTCCGGAACCTAAGGATCATCCTCATAGCTGCCAAGAAAGATTATGTCCTACGAGCACCGCTGGGTGACGCACCTATTCTCCCTGCACAACAAGATGTTATGAACGCTTGGCAGTCAAGCTGCGATGATTACTCCCTCGTTCAGTGCGGCATGCTTTACAGCTTAGAACCGGGGCTCCAAAAGCGTTTTGAGAGACATGGAGCATATGAGATGTTCGAAGAGCTGAAAATTGTTTTCCAAGCTCATGCCCGGGTCGAGAGATATGAGATCTCCAACAAATTCTTTAGCTGTAAGATGGAGGAAAATAGCTCTGTCAGTGAGCACATACTCAGAATGTCTGGGTTGCACAACCGCTTGACTCAACTGGAAGTTAATCTTCCGGAAGAAGTGGTCATTGACAGAATCCTCCAGTCGCTTCCACCTAGCTACAAGAGTTTTGTGATGAACTACAATATGCAGGGGATGGTAAAGACCATTCCTGAGGTATATGCTATGCTGAAATCAGTAGAGGTAGAAATCAAGAAGGAGCATCAAGTGTTGATGGTGAATAAAACCACTAAGTTCAAGAAGGGCAAGGGTAAAAAGAACTTCAAGAAGGACGACAAGGAAGTTGCCGCGCCCGGTAAGCAAGTTGCCGGGAAGAAGCCAAAGAATGGACCCAAGCCCGAAACTGAGTGCTTTTATTGCAAGGGAAGTGGTCACTGGAAGCGAAACTGCCCCAAATACTTAGCAGACAAGAAGGCCGGCAAAACCAAAGGTATATGTGATATACATGTAATTGATGTGTACCTTACCAGTACTCGTAGTAGCTCTTGGGTATTTGATACCGGTGCAGTTGCTCACATTTGTAACTCAAAGCAGGAGCTGCGGAATAAACGGAGACTGGCGAAGGACGAGGTGACGATGCGCGTCGGGAATGGTTCCAAGGTCGATGTGATCGCCGTTGGCACGCTGCCTCTACATTTACCTACGGGATTAGTTTTAAACCTCAATAATTGTTATTTAGTGCCAAGTTTGAGCATGAACATTGTATCTGGATCTCGCTTAATTCGAGATGGCTACTCATTTAAATCCGAGAATAATGGTTGTTCTATTTATATGAGAGATATGTTTTATGGTCATGCTCCGTTGGTTAATGGTTTATTCTTGATGAATCTCATACGTGATGATACACATATTCATAGTGTGAGTACCAAAAGAGTTAAAGTTGATAACAATAGTCCCACATATTTGTGGCACTGCCGCCTTGGTCACATAGGTGTCAAACGCATGAAGAAGCTCCATGCAGATGGACTTTTAGAGTCTCTTGATTATGAATCATTTGACACGTGCGAACCATGCCTCATGGGTAAAATGACCAAGGCTCCGTTCTCAGGAACAATGGAGCGAGCAACCAACTTATTGGAAATCATACATACCGATGTGTGCGGTCCAATGAGTGTTGAGGCTCGCGGAGGCTATCGTTATGTTCTCACCCTCACTGATGACTTGAGTAGATATGGGTATGTCTACTTAATGAAACACAAATCTGAGACTTTCGAAAAGTTCAAGGAATTTCAGAGTGAGGTTGAAAATCAACGTGATAAAAGGATCAAGTTTCTACGATCAGATCGTGGAGGAGAATACTTGAGTCACGAATTTGGCACACACTTAAGAAAATGTGGAATAGTTTCACAACTCACGCCGCCTGGACACATCTCAGCGTAATGGTGTGTCCGAACGTCGTAATCGCACTCTATTAGATATGGTGCGATCTATGATGTCTCTTACCGATTTACCGCTATCTTTTTGGGGCTATGCTTTAGAGACTGCCGCATTCACTTTAAATAGGGCTCCGTCGAAATCCATTGAGACGACACCGTATGAATTGTGGTTTGGGAAGAAACCTAAGCTGTCGTTTCTAAAAGTTTGGGGATGCGATGCTTATGTCAAGAAACTTCAACCTGAAAAGCTCGAACCCAAGTCGGAAAAATGCGTCTTCATAGGATACCCTAAAGAAACTGTTGGGTATACCTTCTACCTCAGATCCGAAGGCAAGGTCTTTGTTGCCAAGAATGGATCCTTTCTAGAGAAAGAGTTTCTCTCGAAAGAAGTAAGTGGGAGGAAAGTAGAACTTGATGAAGTGTTACCTCTTGAACCGGAAAATGGCGAAACTCAAGAAATCGTTCCTGAGGTGCCTGCACCGACTGGAGAGGAAATTAATGATTATGATCAAGATACTTCTAATCAAGCTCCTACTGAAATTCGAAGGTCCACAAGGACACGTTCCGCACCAGAGTGGTACGGCAACCCTGTCTTGGAAATCATGTTGTTAGACAACGGTGAACCTTCGAACTATGAGGAAGCAATGGCGGGCCCGGATTCCGACAAATGTCTGGAAGCCATGAAATCCGAGATAGGATCCATGTATGAAAACGAAGTATGGACTTTGACTGACTTGCCCGTTGAACGGCGAGCCATAGAAAATAAATGGATCTTTAAGAAGAAGACAGACGCGGATGGTAATGTGACCATCTATAAAGCTCGGCTTGTCGCTAAGGGTTATCGACAAGTTCAAGGGGTTGACTACGATGAGACTTTCTCACCGGTAGCGAAGCTGAAGTCCGTCTGAATCATGTTAGCAATTGCCGCATACTATGATTATGAGATATGGCAAATGGACGTCAAAACGGCATTCCTTAATGGTTTCCTTAAGGAAGAATTGTATATGATGCAGCCGGAAGGTTTTGTCAATCCTAAGAATGCTGACAAGGTGTGCAAGCTCCAACGCTCGATTTATGGGCTGGTGCAAGCATCTCGGAGTTGGAACATTCGCTTTGATGAGATGATCAAAGCGTTTGGGTTTACACAGACTTATGGAGAAGCCTGTGTTTACAAGAAAGTGAGTGGGAGCTCTGTAGCATTTCTCATATTATATGTAGACGACATACTTTTGATGGGAAATGATATAGAACTCTTGGACAGCATTAAGGCCTACTTGAATAAAAGTTTTTCAATGAAGGACCTTGGAGAAGCTGCTTATATATTAGGCATCAAGATCTATAGAGATAGATCGAGACGCCTCATAGGTCTTTCGCAAAGCACATACCTTAATAAGATATTGAAGAAATTCAATATGGATCAATCTAAGAAAGGGTTCTTACCTGTGTTACAAGGTGTGAAATTGAGCTCATCTCAATGTCCGACCACGGCAGAAGATATAGAAGAGATGAGCGTCATCCCCTATGCCTCGGCCATAGGTTCTATTATGTATGCCATGCTGTGTACCAGACCTGATGTAAACCTTGCCGTAAGTTTGGTAGGAAGGTACCAAAGTAATCCCGGCAAGGAACACTGGACAGCGGTCAAGAATATCCTGAAGTACCTGAAAAGGACCAAGGAAATGTTTCTCGTTTATGGAGGTGACGAAGAGCTCGTCGTAAAAGGTTACGTCGACGCTAGCTTCGACACAGATCTGGATGACTCTAAGTCACAAACCGGATACGTGTATATTTTGAATGGTGGGGCAGTAAGCTGGTGCAGTTGCAAGCAAAGCGTTGTGGCGGGATCTACATGTGAAGCGGAGTACATGGCAGCCTCGGAGGCGGCACATGAAGCAATATGGGTGAAGGAGTTCATCACCGACCTCGGAGTCATACCCAATGCGTCGGGACCAATCAAGCTCTTCTGTGACAACACTGGAGCTATTGCACTTGCAAAGGAGCCCAGGTTTCACAAGAAGACTAGGCACATTAAGCGTCGCTTCAACTCCATTCGTGAAAATGTTCAAGATGGAGACATAGAAATTTGTAAAGTGCACACGGATCTGAATGTAGCAGATCCGTTGACTAAACCTCTCCCTAAGGCAAAACATGATCAGCACCAGAACTCTATGGGTGTTCGATTCATCACAATGTAACTAGATTATTGACTCTAGTGCAAGTGGGAGACTGTTGGAAATATGCCCTAGAGGCAATAATAAAAGCATTATTATTATATTTCCTTATTCATGATAATTGTCTTTATTCGTGCTATAATTGTTTTATCCGGAAATCGTAATACATGTGTGAATAACAGACAACAACATGTCCCTAGTGAGCCTCTAGTTGACTAGCTCGTTGATCGACAGATAGTCATGGTTTCCTGACTATGGACATTGGATGTCATCGATAACGGGATCACATCATTAGGAGAATGATGTGATGGACAAGACCCAATCCTAAACATAGCATAAGATCGCATAATTCGTTTGCTACAGTTTTCCAGTGTCAAGTATCCTTTCCTTATACCATGAGACCGTGTAACTCCCGGATACCGTAGGAGTGCTTTGGGTGTGCCAAACGTCACAACGTAACTGGGTGACTATAAAGGTATACTACGGGTATCTCTGAAAGTGTCTGTTGGGTTGACATGGATCGAGACTGGGATTTGTCACTCCGCTTGACGGAGAGGTATCACCGGGCCCTCTCGGTAATGCATCATCATAATGAGCTCAATGTGATCGAGATCATGCATTACGGTACGAGAAAAGTGACTTGCCGGTAACGAGATTGAACGAGGTATTAGGATACCGACGATTGAATCTCGGGCAAGTAAAATACCGATTGACAAAGGGAATCGTATACGGGATTAATTGAATCCTTGACATCGTGGTTCATCCGATGAGATCATCATGGAGCATGTGGGAGCCAACATTGGTATCCAGATCCCGCTGTTGGTTATTGCCCGAGAGCCATCTCGGTCATGTCCGCATGTCTCCCGAACCCGTAGGGTCTACACACTTAAGGTTCGATGATGCTAGGGTTGTAGGGATATGAATGTGCAGTAACCCGAATGTTGTTCGGAGTCCCGGATGAGATCCCGGACGTCACGAGGAGTTTCGGAGTGGTCCGGAGGTAAAGATTTATATATGGAAAGTCATCATACGGACATCGGGACAAGTTTCGGGGTTATCGGTATTGTACCGGTACCGCCGGAGGGTCCCGGGGGGTCCACCGGGTGGGGCCACCTATCCCGGAGGGCCCCACGGGCTGTATGAGGGAGGGAACCAGCCCATAGTGGGTTGGTGCGCCTCCCCCCCAAGGTCCCATGCGCCTAGGGTTTGGGGGGAGGGAAAACCCTAAAGGGGGCGCCCCCCTTGCTTGGGGGGCAAGCCCCCCTTCCCTGGCCGCCGCGCCCCCCTAGGAGATCTCATCTCCTAGGGCCTGCGCCCCCCCAAGGGGTTATATAAAGGGGGGAGGGGAGGGGGGGGCTGACCACCCATTGCCCTGGCGCCTCCCTCTCCCTCTCCAACACCTCCTCCTCCTCCATTGAGCACGGCGAAGCCCTGCCGGAGTACTGCAGTTCCACCATCACCACGCCGTCGTGCTGCTGCTGGAGCCTTCTTCCCCAACCTCTCCTTTGCCTTGCTGGATCAAGAAGGAGGAGACGTCACGCTTTCCGTACGTGTGTTGAACGCGGAGGTGCCGTCCGTTCGGCACTAGATCATCGGTGAATTGGATCACGGCGAGTACGACTACCTCATCCATGTTCACTCGAACGCTTCCGTTGCGATCTACAAAGTGGTATGTAGATGCTATCTAATCTGAATACTCGTTGCTAGATGAACTCATAGATGGATCTTGGTGAAACCGTAGGAAAAATTTTAATTTTCTGCAACGTTCTCCAACACCCCCTTCAATATAAATGTATAATCTCCCGTTTTCGTTGCCTTTCGGATGTCTCACATCGCAGACTTTTCTTTGCAGGCCGACGAAACCCCATGCACCATATTGTACACCATCGGCGACCAGAAGGTGGACGTGGGGAAGGCGAAGATAATGGATCCAAAGGAACCATTGTTCCACAGCCGGCCGATCCCCCCGAACGTCTTCAAGGTTTCTGTGGCCAGTGTCAAACCGGGCCACGAGAATTTGCCTCCTCCAGTACTAATGGGGGATGACGACGAGACATCGCGGCGGCTTGGTGATTGTTGCAATGCTGGGTGGGGCAAAGAGTCTGCTTCGTCTGGAGGTGGCCGAGAGCACACCAACGAGCACGCAGCCTCAGCAAGGTATGAACATCAACACCCCACCTACCCAATTAGCGTCGGTGTCGGGTTGGGTGATAGCGGACGGGGTAAGGAGGAGGCTCCATTAGTAGCTGATGACATCGCCATGGATGAGAATGAGGACGATGATGGCGCTGAACAGTATGTCTATACTGGCGCCTCCTCAGGGTTTGAGCGTCATGAGTCGGTGCCTGAATTGCCGTCTCAACGTATTATGGACGACCTTCCGGTAGTAAAGAAGTTTAGGAAGAGAGCGAGGAAAGGCAAAAAACTGATTGTATGATCCAGCCGCCTCAGCAGCCTCGGCTTCAGGACCGTATAGATATCCCCGATGCGGATAAATGGCATATCCCCGGTCAACCAATCCTACCTGCAACAGCGCTACGGGCCAGATTCGGCGATCTAAGGAGACTTCATGACGATGTGCTGCGGGTAGAGAAAGACCTCATCGCCTCGAAAGATCCAAGATACCCACTCTACGTGGTTAACGTTCTGCGGCAAATGTCGTACGTAGACAGCTTCCCCGCGGATAAGTTCTTCCTCCGATTCGATTACATATTCGACATGTTTCACGTGAAGAAGCTGGATTTTACTTTGTCTGCCTTTATGCCTTGCACATGAACTACATCATCGGGGTTGAGTAGATATCTCATATCTGTGTCGCTGACCCGTACTACATGCAAGAGGGCTTCTTGGGAGTCTGCACAAAGCACCGTGAATACGCGAGGGATTACATCGTCAGTTTCATGCTCGCCAATAAGGACAAGGGGGCGATTCTCGTGCCTTATCATCCCGTGTAAGTCATCCGCGCTGCTATCCTTCCTTTGATTTCAATCATTCATTTGCACGGTGGAGGCTAATTAATTTGAGGACTTATTTTGCGCAGCGGCGGGCGCACCGTCCTCATCATCCTCTAACCCCGATTCTCCCACGCTCTTTACTTGGACTCGTCGAAGAACATTCACAAAAAGGATTACACCCACATCAAGGATGTTCTCGACAGTGCTATGTATTACTACCAATCAATGGGTGGAGAGGTCAGGGACAAGAAGATAAGGGGCGGCAGGGTCGCCTTCGGCCATAAGACCGACTTCTGGTGCATCCAGCAACCGAATGATTCTCTTAATGATGGATTCTATGTCCTACACCACATGCTGGAGTACAGACGGGATCACCAGAACCTTCGCATGTCACCTTCTTCCGGCAATGCCCATATTCTGCAATGAGCAAAGGACATAGGAGATATTGAGGATCATCGACTTCGAGCTGAGTTCTATAACATCCAGCGCGAACTTGCCCAAATCATCATGAAGGAGGTCGTTGGAAAAACAGGGATGTTCTACGGAGAAGGACAAATGTCGCGAGAAGACGTCCGAACATGGATAGCCTCTCAGCGTCTCGACCTGAAGCCTTTCACTAGGCTCGGGGACTATCTCCCTGACTTGGATGGATGGAACGACATGTTGGAGTGATTGTCGATATATGACAATGTGTCCGTTTAGTCCATACTTTCTGTATGACAAAACTTTGAGTTATGCACGGTGAAACTTTATTTGTGATGTAATTAAACCGTCCTCCTCCTCGACTAGCGAAAATCACTCTAGTTAGGGCATTTTGGGGTACGATGAACTTTGTTATTTATGCTTAAGATATGTTGTTTCTATTTTTGCCAAGTCTGTCTCTTTCTGTTGCTCAACTATATATGTTGCATATCATCGACTCATGTGACGATGCAGGTGCATAGATCATAGATGGCGAAGAAGTGCTACGCCAGGAGTATATATACGACAAGTGGCCGGAGTGTCAGGCCCAGGTGTACAGGTTTCTGGTTTCCGACCGACAAGCAGTAGTTAGTTTAGGTTCACGCTAATGCGAGAGAGGGATACGAACTCATGTACTCAAAGTGAGAGCTCTTCTCGCGTATATCATTGTTTAGATGGATGTCAATGTATTTGCAAGTAATCGAGACTTGTATCGCTATTTTCGAGATGATGACGAGAGACCACTTTGTGTTGGATGATGATTATGATGATGACATGATTTGATGAGACTAATTGTATGTATATGCTATGATTACATTTGTATGTGTATGATATGCTAAATATTATTGTATAAAGCCTATTCAAATACAAAACAAATATGCAGGAAAAAAAACTAATAAATAAACTAGTAGTAGCGAGGGGGTAAATTTAGCAGTAGCGCCGCCTTACCAGTAGCGCATCCCAGCAAACAGCACTGCAGATAATATGAGTAGCGCCCTTTCCCAAAGAGCGCTACAGCTATTCATGTATAGCAGTAGCGTGGGACAATAGGCGCTACTGCTATACGTTAGCTGTAGCGCCTTATTAGTAGCGCCAGTACCCGCGCTACTGAGAGGCCCAAAACCCTCGTTGCTGCTAGGCTTTTCCCTAGTAGTGTATAGACACAACGATAGAGCAGGGTGAGCCAGCGGACGACGAGCACGGCATTGAACCACCGTCCGACCATGGCAACACGGAGAATCAAACCGAACAACCCGTCTCCGGCGAAGATAACAGTCCAGATGACATCACACCGGACAGGCACCCGGAGCAACAGAATACCCATCAAAAGCTTGTCGCCACTGCGAGGAGTCTGAAAAAGCAGAAGCAAAGGCTCAGGGTTGCATAAGACACACTCAGAATTAGATGGAGTAAAGTACTCAACACTGCAGCAAAGTACGGCAGCAGTCGCCACACAAAGAGCTACCCGAAGTGAAAGCTGCTACCTAAATTTTATGATGAGGCTTGGAGCCCCCGCAATCAAAAAACAAAACAGCCATCCGGTCGGGTAGACAACCTCGTGGCCAACATAGAGCGGCAAACGACGCCGCACACAAGCCAGTAAGCGATCCACGTGAGGGCTCGCATCAAAAGGACGGCGCAACCAGATCCATCTACGAGCCAAGAAAGCGCGCTCCAGCACGTAATGCAACACAACAAAAATCCGAACACCACGGTACACCCAAATACAGGGGTGCCGCACACCCCCTATGTTTCACCGATGAGGTGCTGGACCATGGATTTCCAAAGGGATTCAAACCCGTAAACATAGAGGCGTACGACGGAACGACAGACCCTGGGGTCTGGATTTAGGAATCCTCCATATCCACATAGCCCGAGGAGCCGATCTCCATGCCATCAAGTACTTACCCCTCAAGCTCAAAGGGCCAGCTCGGCACTGGCTTAAAAGCCTCCCCGAAAACTCCATTGGAAGCTGGGAAGAGATCGAGGACGCTTTTTGGGCAAATTTTCAAGGGACCTATGTACGACCACCGGATGCAGACGGTTTAAGTCATATAACTCAACAGCTTGGAGAGTCAGCCCGAAAGCTTTGGAACATGTTTCTCACTAAAAAGAACCAAATAGTCGACTGTCCGGACGCCGAAGCCTTAGCAGCTTTCAAACACAGCGTTCGAGACGAATGGCTTGCCAGACACCTCGGCCAAGAAAAGCCGAGAACAATGGCAGCATTAACAAGCCTCATAACCCGCTTTTGCGCGGGCGAGGACAACTGGTTAGCCTGATGTAGCACCAGCTACCCAAGTACATCCGAAGTCAGGGATGGAAACGGGAAGCCACGACGCAGCAAAAACAAGCGCCGGAATAAAGAAGACAGCCCGAAGAGCACGACGGTAAACGCCGGATTTAGAAGCTCTCGGCCAGGTCAGCAAAAGCTGCCCTCCAAAGGCAACAGAGACGAACTGTCCAGCCTAAACAAGATTCTGGACAAACTATGTCAGATCCACAGCACCCCCGATAAACCTTCAAATCATACCCACAGAGAATATTGGGTCTTCAAGCACTCCGACAAGCTCAACGCCGAACACAAGGGGCAGGATACACCAAGCGAAGACGAGGATGAGCCTCACGAGCAAAGCACTGGGGAACATACGAAATTCCCACCAGAAGTCAAAACAGTAAACGTGTTACACGTGATGAAGGGGAGAAACAAAGCGGCACTCCTAGAGACACATGCCCCAGGGCCTATCACACTGGTCGTCCCAACCGATCACCTTTGACCATCGGGATTACTCGTCAAGTATCCGGCATGCAGGATGGGCTGCCTTGGTGTTAGACCCGATAATTGACGAATACCACTTCACACGAGTCCTGATGGACGGCGGCAGTAGTTTAAACCTGATATATTAGGACACAGTCCGCAAAATGGGGATAGACCCAACAAAAATCAGCCATAGCAATACTACCTTTAAAGGAGTAACGCCAGGCCCAGAAGCCCATTGCACGGGCTCCCAGCTACTAGAAGTTATACTCGGCTTTCCCGATAACTTCCTAGCGAAAAGTTAACCTTCCACTCCACATCGCTCCATTCCAAAGTGGCTATCAAGCACTACTCGGACGCAAAGCTTTCGCTCGCTTTAACGCAATACCACATTACGCTTCTCTAATGCTTAAGATGCCCGGTCCACGTGGCATCATTACAGTAAATGGAAATATTGAGCGCTCCTTGCGCACGGAATACCGTGCGGCTGCCTTGGCAGCCGAACACTAAACGGCCTCACCAACTAGAGCATCAGTCAAGTCGTTAAGACCACAGACACGGTTAGACGAGTCCGGTGTAGCTATATATAATTGATACAGGTTTGATGGCTATACCCCTATAACAATACAAGGGGCTCAACGCGTGTAAACAAGTGACAATTAGACTCAACTTTACTCATCTTGAACTTTACATGGTTTATTTAGTATAACCTACCTTTTGCATGACAACTTTTCAACTAAGTTCCTCTCTTTTACAGATGACCATCGTGCTACACGCGTCCAGGATACGGCACAACGGAGACACAGGCGCAGACGTGCAGCCGGGACCCATTCCAAGGATTATTTTTAGATTAAGACCCTACGTAAACCTTTTTTACTGTCTCTTGTTGATACACATCCCCCGGATTCTCAGTACAACTGAGAAGGATGCTAATGCATTGGCATGTGGCCACGTCAGAATATTGCACGTACCTGGACACCAGGGGCTTATTACAAAGGGCACTATTTAGCCCGGTTTACATCATAAAGACCGAATACCTTAGGGAGTGTTCGGCGTCGCGAGTTTGGCCTTATATGCATCAGCTCCGAAAAATGTCTTTGGTCAAATGTAGGGTTTGCCCAGCTCCTATGTTTTGCTGCCTTATGTTCCGCTCTATCGGCTAAGGCGGCACCAGGAGAACTACTGCGATTGTGCCCTAGTTCATCCGGACGAGCACCTCAGTAGAGAAAGCCGAAAACTGACTGTCATGATATAGCGTGAGACTGGTCAACCACTCGATGACCTAGCGGAATCTTCGGGATTCCTCCGCCTTAACGAAGGGCCGTTTCCCGGCCAGGCATGTACGCGCCGCGAATTCGGATGAGAGAGGAGCCACCAGGGGCTATATAGTTGCCCCACTGTCAAACTCCTCTGGCTAAGTGAAAGTGTTAAAGCATTATAGTCCGATTGCCTAGTTCGCTGCGCTATCACCTCCTTAATGGATCAAGACGTTGGATCAAGTGTGAACATGCGTCTTCTGCGAGCACCCCCACATTATATGCGTGGGGGCTGAAGCCGACGACTGCCATCTTTCAGGTTATATACATATATACATAAATGGCCGCACATGAGGTATTATAATTCTTTCAGGCACAAGTATAAAATAGCCTTTACAATTCAGTAAAACGTTGTTTTTCAATGGGAATACATGTCATTAGAACATAATATTCTTCGAGCACTGTGCTTCTATTGAACGAGCGCCCTCAAGAACTTCTCGAAAGTAGTGCTCGACAGGTACTCGGCTCTCGTCCGAATCTTGGGATGCAATGGCGGTGGCCTCCATCTCCGGCCAGTATGTCTTCACACGGGCAAGGGCCATCCGCACACCCTCTACGCACGCCGATCTCTTCATCGCGTTGATGTGCGGCACTGCACCAAGGAACTGCTACACCAAACTAAAATAATTGTTCAGCTTTGGCCTTTCCGGCCACAGATGATCCACAACAGACCTCAGGGCGAGTCCGGACAATCTATTCAGCTCAGCCCATTCGTCCAACCGATCATACAATGGAAGCGGATGCTCTGGAACGTTAAATTGTGACCAGAACAGCTTTTCCACTTCGCGATCTTTTTGATCTCGGAAGTATTCGGCCGCATCGGCAGCACTCGCCGCTAAGTCCAGATATGCGTCCGCAGAACTCCACAGCCGGTCCAAAGGGTCGTACCTAGGATCTCCGAACTTCATCCGCAGCATAAAGGGCTTCCCAGTCGCGATATCCCCAGCTTGACGTAGCTCCTCCTTCATCGCTCTCATTATAGAGCGGGTGTCTTTGGTCGCCATCGTGGCCTTCTCCAGGTCTGTCCTCTTCGCTCGATCTTCCTTTTCAAGAAGCTCGTAAAGGTCAGTGGCACTCTTCAATTCCACAACCATCCTGGTTATTTCCTCCTTGCTTTGGCAGTGAGCAGCCTGTTCGGTTTTCATCTCCTTCATTGCCTTTAGGGCAGACGCATCGCTTTTCCTGGCTTGTTCTTTGGCTCGGGCAAGTTCCGCCCGAAGGTTCTCCACGGCCGCAGCTCCATCTGCATTCACACACATGTTATAGATACTGGCATCATCCTCCTCTTCCCATGTGTCACCGGAGGAATCACATACCCTGTGTCTCGTCAAGCCGCTTGTTGACAAGTACGATGTCGGCATCTGCCACGTCAAGCTACCGCTTTAGCTCGGCAAACTCATCAGTCCGGGTTGCCACCGGACCCTCCGCCACCTGCATATTAAGGCGACACGATTATTCCTGGGACTATGATCCTCTGTGCGCCATCGTCTTCGACAGCACCCAGAGTCTCAGGGGCTACTATCTACATAGGGCACATCTAAAAATGTGCGGTACTGTCAAAAATGTACATCATTTCACGTACCTCAAAACCCGTCAGTAGACTCATAAAGGCTTCATGCAACCCGCTTTCGGCGGATGATATCCTTTCAATCACCGCACCCATCAACGTGCGGTGCTCTTCTGAGATAGCCTCTCGCTCTAGCAGATCCCTCAGTACGTCCGACTGCACACCAGACGGTGCCGGACTCTTTCGATTTCTCTCTTCAAAAGCCGGATACTGAGGACTTTGGGTGGCCATAGGATTGCCTTCTGGCCTTGCCGGATCAGGAGAAACCCTCCGCGACGACACCTTGGGGTCGCCCACCTCATGAGGCGGTAGGGCAGGGGGAGGCGTTTTGCTCTCCATCATCTCTGGAAGAAGATCCCCTGAAGACGAGCTCTGCTGAGAAGGGCTAAGATCCGAACTGCAAGATAAATGCTTCGGTTATCTTCCTCAGAAGTAAAGCGAGATATTTTCATTATTAAGTACCCTTTTACTTACAGCTCGGTGGAGGACTGATCCCCTTGAGGGCATAGTGCGGCCGGGGTATCCCCGGGGCAGGACCCTTCGGTGAAGATTTCTTCCCCCGTTTGGAGACCATTGTCTTTGGGTCCTCAGAGGCGGTCCTCTTCCTTCCCTGGGGAGAGGAAGTTTCAGTTCCTCCTCCTTGGCTAACCTCCTTCGCGGAGGCGCTAGCCTCCTTGTTCCCCCCTTTATCTTCTCCTGAGGGCGCTTGATGAGGCGCGATCTCCAGCATCCTGGTTAGCACGGGATTTGGTGAGGTCTCAGGGAGGGGGGCCGGACACCTGATCAACTTTGCCTTCGCTATCCAATCCTGGTCAAAGAGCGGCTTTTTTAGGGCGACGTTGTGATAAATAAACGGACAGTGTGTTCGGATGCGGGGCTACTTACTTGGGTATCCGGGCGATTGCAGCTCAGACCTGCATCCTCAGTGATGTCCGGACACATTATTTGTGGTCCGAAGAACAATTTGTACATCTCCTCGGGCGTCATGACGAGGAAGTGTTGAATAGCTCGCGGTCCCTCCGGGTTGAACTCCCACATGCGGAGGGGACGGCGTTTGCAGGGCATGACTCGGCGAATTAACATAACTTGCATTACCATGATCAGACTGATATCTCTCTCAAGGAGATCTCAGATGTGGCTCTGCAATGTGGGCACATCCTTTACTGATCCCCAGTCCAGCTCCTTGTTGACCCATGACATTAGTCATGGCGGGGAACCCGAGCGAAAGGCAGAGGGAGCCACCCACTTGGTACCCCTGGGAGCTATGATATAAAACCACTCTTGTTGCCATAAGCTGGACACCTCCTGGAAAGAGCCCTCGAGCCATGGGGCGTCGGCGTTTCTGCTTATTATGGCGCCTCCACACTCTGCGTGCCGCCCCTCGACCATCTTCGGCTCTACTGTGAAGGTCTTGAGCCACAGTCCGAAATGAGGGGTAATACGAAGGAAAGCTTCGCACACGACGATGAACGATGAGATGTGAAGGATGGACTCCAGAGCTAAATCGTGGAAGTCCAGCCCATAATAGAACATAAGCCCCCTCACGAAGGGATCTGGCGCGAAGCCTAGCCCTCGGAGGAAGTGAGATACGAACACGACGCTCTTACCGGGCTTGGGAGTGGGAATAACCTGCCCTTGAGCAGGCAGCCTATGCGGGATTTCGCCGGTTAGGTATCTGGCCTCCCTTAGCTTTATTACGTCTTCCTCCGTGACGGAGGAAGGCATCCACCGACCTTGAAGGTTGGATCCGGACATAATCGGAGGTCCGAAGTTCCTGAACCTGAGCTTTGGGTGTTGGAACTTGAGGCGGGAGGTGGATTCGATTAAGATCGAGAGGAAAAAGAATAGGCCTTGGTCTCTTTATAAAGAGGTTGAATATCAAGCGCCCTCCTCGTGACCGTTTGGGACTTGCCTCCAATCGAGGGGTCATACCAATGGGCACGATTAGGTTACCCACGTCCGTGTTGATAAGAATCCCGTAATAAAGGGGACACGATCTCTTCTTCGACAAGACGTGCCAAGGAAACCGCCTCGCGAAACACGCTAAGATTGGTTATGAAAAACGATTCGAATAAAGACCTGGCTGTGGTGTGATGTCACACTACGGGGTACGTCAGCAGATTAGATTTGTGGAAATATTATTCTCTCTGCGGTGGTATGTGGAACTTGTTTTGCAGAGTCGGACACGATCCTAGCATTTAAAATCTTCTATGAAGTATTCGGAGGAGGAACCCGCCTTGCAATGCCGAAGACAATCTGCGCACCGGACTCATCGTCATTGAAGCCTGGTTTAGGGACTACTAAGGGAGTCCTGGATTAGGGGGTCTCCGGATAGCCGGACTATATCCTTTCGCCGGACTGTTGGACTATGAATATACAAGATTGAAGACTTCGTCCCGTGTCCGGATGGGCTCTCCTTGGCATGGAAGGCAAGCTTGGCAGTACGGATATGTAGATCTCCTTCCTTGTAACCGACTCTGTGTAACCCTAGCCCCCTCCGGTGTCTATATAAACCGGAGGGTTTAGTCTGTAGGACCAAGAACAACAATCATACCATAGGCTAGCTTCTAGGGTTTAGACTCTTCGATCTCGTGGTAGATCAACTCTTGTAATACTCATATCATCAAGATCAATCAAGCAAGAGTAGGGTTTTACCTCCATCGAGAGGGCCCGAACCTGGGTAAAAACATCGTGTCCCCCGTCTCTTGTTACCATCCGCCTAGACGCACAGTTCGGGACCCCCTACCCGAGATCCGCCGGTCTTGACACCGACACACCCCATGTAGGAAATTTCAATGGCATGCAACATAGTGTTTCATCTTTTTATTCATCGGCAAATAACTTGCAGTATGTTAATCCAAACATGCCAATGGATAGGGGAATTGGCCATGCTACTACTAGTTATTCGGCCAATTACCCTCAAACATCATATGCTACACCTCATGCTACTATTTTTTTGCCACCATATGCAACTGTTGGTATCCATAATTCAGCTCTGCACCTTCACGGTCATGGACGAATAAGTGAAACTTCTGCAGGAGCACAAATGCCTTCACCTACTACCCTGGGATTTATGCAACTCTATTCGCCGGGAACTAATAGAAAGCGGGAAGCCTCATGATTTTGCTGCTGTAAAAGCTAGAGTTGTGCAAATGATGCAGTCGTCCAGTGTTGTACCATCCAGTGTACCACCTAAACAATTGTAGAGTTTCGGCACCTCATTGCCGAAAGAGTCTCAAAGTATTGGGGGGCAATCTCATGAGGAGTGGATGGAAATTGAGATGAAAAGGTTCAAAGCTAGCCAAGCTGAGATGTGGGCTAAAATTAGACAAGAGCGAGAAGCCTTGCAAATTCAAAAAGATTAAGGTATTGATTTAGGTAACAAAGAAAATTCAGTTATTGAAAAGAAGCAAGCATTATTGAGGAAGGGCATGGAAATCATAGCAAGACAGTCATACTTGATTTTTCTGAAGTTAATGGAACATACTTCCTGCCCTATGAGTTTCGTGCCATAGAAATTGACAAGCTTCAAGGACAAGAGCAAGTAGCCGAACAAAGTTCGGTTGACAAAGATCTTCGAATTTATGATGCACAAAATCAAGATGAAAATTGTGACATGGTGTTGGGAAGCCATCCAGAAGCAAAGCACGATATTATTCAACACATGCAATCATCATGCTCTCCCAACATATTTGAAGAGGTATGTCTAGCAAGTAATTTATCTATTTTCAGATTTGGTCACAACTTTATTGTTGATGCATCTATTAGAAAAATTCTCATAAGTAATTTTCAAAGACCAATGAAGAAGGGCAATTGACTTGTTAGTAATAAAATTGTTACTAAGCATATCGGTCAATATATTGTACCATTCAAAGAGACCGATAGTGATTTATTAATATAGCCAAAGCTTTTCCCATTGCTTTATTTAAAGTTCATATCTAATTGGGCAGCTTTGCTTGTTTCATACTTGGCTTACACTTGGTCTCAACTAGGGCATGTATGTTCTAACTATTTTCGTTTCAGAAATTTAAAGCCAAGAGTAAATTCTTTTGAGAAAACCGATGCTAGTATAATATCTTATCCAATAACATCGGAAAAAGAATGCAAAAGAAAATGCATTGCCGAATGGGGAGATTCAAAATTTTAACCATTCTTTTGCTTCTCTACGAAGCCGTTCACACAACAAGATCGGCTAGAGAACAAAAGGTATACCTTCGATTCAAACATGTGTGATCAAATCTTTGATTTGTTATTGAAAAATAATTACATTAGAGTTCTTGATCATCATGAAAAGCCATCTATCCGAGGACGAATGTATTGTAAGCATGATTCGTTCAAGCATAGTTTTGAGGATTGCAATATGTTTCGTCAAATAGTTAAATCGGCCATTGAAAAAGGACGATTGAAATTTGTTGAAACACCAATGGATGACCAGTCTATTCCGATTGGTCTTGATGGCAAAAACTTTTTGCATCGGCTGCTTCAAGCCAGACCATTTAGAGAGAAGGTAAAAACTACAAGTGATGGGATCAAGCTTTCAAGTAAACAAGTTGTTGAAGAGCATAATGAACATAATCTTGAGGGCGAGAATTCCATCGAAATGACAATGAAGACGCCAAGGACTGCTGGGCAACAAGAAATCCTAAAGATCGATACAAGTCAAGCCAAAGGAGATAAAGGGCGCAATAAGCACTAGTGCAAGAAATCCAAGGTCACTTTTGCATAATTATTAGATAAATATCAAAAGAAGAGTGAAGATAAAAGTTCTTATTGGCCAACTAATGCAAAAACATCAAGACGACCCCCTAGGCGCAAATCCAAGGATCGGTATTGGCAAGAAGAGAATTTGAATGCAACATGTTCATATCCTTATTTTGGGCCGTCAATGCTAGTGTTGTAGATGCCTCCCTATGCTCACATAAATTCATATCCATCATATGGAAGGTGTGATACAAGGGCACATTCTCCATATTATTATAAACCATCCCACCAATATTATGCAGCTTCAAGAAGACCAACATTCAGTGAGTAGTCATATGTTCAAGACTGTTTCAATAAAAAAGAATCAGTCCGGAGCACAAGAAAGAATAAGGAGGTGTTTGACCAAGTCTACTGCGTCAAAAGAGATGGCTGTAAGAGTGCTACTTCAGATATGATCTCAAATGAAAAAGATCCAATTAAAGTGTTGACATTGGCTACAAAAGGCAATGAGGCAAGTCAATCAAGTGCCAAATCTGAAGGGAGGAAGTTGAGAGTGCAGAAGATAAAACAAGAATTGCCATTACTTCAAACAAAATCGCAGCCGGGATGCCCACTCGGCTTACCGTATTGTCAAAAGAAGAAAGTGCAAAAGCTTAGTGCACAAGAACTTGAAAAGATGAACATGGCATGGGTTCCCAAAGGAAGTACTAAAAACAAGAATAATATGCAAGATTCTATTGCAATAAGTGCGGCAAAGGTGAAGAAAGAGAAGAGTGCAAGCTTCGAACAATCAAGCCGAAGGTTTGTGCATCAGAATCTTCGGTTCAAACAACCTCCATATTCTTCAACTATGTCATTAATGCATATGCCATGGAATTCATCCTCAGGTATGTCTGGTTACCCTCCATGGACTTATTTTGATCCATGGACGCAATATAACTTCTTACATCATGCAAGGGTTTACCTCACCACCATATATTCGATTAGTTGTATTTTGTTGCTAAACAAAGTGGTCGATATATAACTATCGCCCTAAGCAAAAACATGGCTGATATAGAATTATCTCCCTAAGCGCATATAAATGGCTGATGGAGTGTTGACATCATCCTTAGACCAACATATTGCAAGTTATTTTTCGGCGTGCAAGCTTTGCCGAAAAATAGGGGGGCATGTGTTGACGCTCGAAAATGGCATGATCGCAAAGAGTGGCTTGAGGCTATAATGAGATGAGGTTAAAACAACGAGTTCATGTCACCAATTGACGGCTCTCTTCAAGATGATCGACATAGATATGAAGATGGTCCAAAAAAGAGCTCAGGTGCAAAAGATATGACAATTTTGGAAATACCCGTGTTGACATCAGATTAAAGAATGGTATGAAACCTAATTAATATGGTCTCGGATGGAAAATGCTACAACTGCAAAGTTCTTCGCCTCGTTGAAGCGGATGATTTTGATATAAAAATCGTCTTAATCCGATGTCGTATGCAAAAGTTATAGTCGAAACTGTGCGCTGCAGCAATGTTTGGCCGGATCATCCGAACCCAGATCATCCGGGATATCGAGGCACCTAAACAACAAAAGCTAAAAGTTGAAGCCGGATGATCTGGGTCAAGTCCCGGATAATCCGCGTAAAGGCCGGACACTACATATTTGAGAAAACGGCCCGAAACAACCTCAAGTTGACTTTAGATCGAAAAGTGTTTAACATGAAAGTTGTGCGTCTCATCGAGACGGTTGATTTTGATATAAAAATCGCCAAAATCCAAGGTCGTGTGTGGATTCTAGAGTCAAAACAGTGAGCTGCTGTCAGAAAGCTGGGCTAGGCGGATCATCCGGGCCGGAAGTCGTGAGAAGTCCGAATTTGGCTAGATTTTGATGATTTGGACGATAAGGCAACTCCTTTTCTTGTACGGGAAGTCTATCCGCCTCTTATATAGTCAAGAGGTGACGGCCGATTAAACAACACACAATCGATCTATCATCTACCACTTTTACCTTTACTTTTATCTCTCTCCCTTGTTCTTCTTCTTTCTCGTTCTTTGTTCGCTATTCTTTATTGCAGGGCAGCGAACTTCAAGGCCCTAGGGGCGATCAGGTTGACCTAGGGCAGCCCATAGCCACCGCGCGCCCTGATGGGGTCCCTTCCGGGCGTGTGGGGTTTCGGATCCTCAAAAGCACCCGCCGGATTGCTTGCGTACCGCGCTTCCGGACGGGTCTCCTTTGACGTGAGCTGCGGTGCATCACCATCGGCGTTGGAGGTACACGGTGACGTGTTCGTGTTTGGAAACTATAGAATGACATGTTGACAACATATACGGTAGAGTACGTATTCAAGGAGAGCGGTCACATCCATTGATTCATCGCCCAACTAGAGAATGTCGCGGAAACGAAGGGCTAGAGAAAAAAAATAGAGAGAGCGTGAGCTTCAACAAAGCAACTAACATCAAGTAATTGATGTAGGGGATGAGACTTATTACTCTGTTTTATCGGTGGTGCCGTTCACAATACATATATGTTGTAGGGCGGAAGCAAACAAACACATTCTTCCTCAGTCCGGAATTACCTGTTGCAGAAATGGATAAAATAGATGTATGTAGAACTAAATTCGATTATATATATATATATATATATATATATATATATATATATATATATATATATATATATATATATATCACTCTGTCTGAAGATTATATATATATCTGAATTGCTTCGTGCCCTTCCTCTGAGTCCACCCACTGAAGATGCACGTTGTATTTACAACGAACCTGAGCTTTCAAATCACTATATGCAAGTGCTCATGAAGCCTTTGAAGCCAGGGCAGGCCCCTCGAACCACATTCCTCGTCAAGGAATTATTGTATGTGCCAAGGACTGTCTATCACATTCTGACGAAGACAATGAGTCCCATCAAAGGCCACGACTCGACTGATGAAGAAGTCGTTGGCATCATGAAGAATCTGCTTTTCAACATCATTCATGGCGTTCCCATCAACTTCCATGATTTCTTCATGAGGACTCTAGCCAACATTGCTATGTCACCATTTGAGCTGAAGCCTTATGCCCCTTGGATAATGAAATTCATCAGGACAAGGTCTTCACTCAACTACAAGGCTAAAACTCTCAACCACTGCAGCTACTTGCCTCCCATTGAAGTCCTCAAATGGACATTTTCCTTAGCTGAAGAAAAGGGCAAGGCCACTGCTGTGATAGATGAAGGCATTCGTACATTGGATGGTCAATTTCGCAAAGCTGCATCTTACTCCACCAATGATGACTCTGCCACACATGACTCTGCTGCCAACACTGCCAAGCCAAATCCTCAAGCCACAGCACCCAGGGTGATGACTGACCGTGAGTTACTCCTCGGTCTTCATCAAAAGGTTGATCGCAATCACAAATGGGTCAAGCGTCAGTTTGGTTCAATTCTTCACAACATGACTTCCACACACAATGCAGTGAAGAAAAACCACTACTACCTTCATGAAACCCTCAACCGCACCTGGGCTATTCTATCTCAAGTGTACAGTGCTGAAGACTTGGAGAAAATGGGTCTCAAAGAAGAATTTGCCTGGTCTGCACCTCCTCCGAAGAAATACAAGAAGGTCCCAGTTCCTTCTTTGGTGGCCAGTTCATATTCTTCATCACGCGACACTGATGAAAATGAAGACTTGGACGACACTGCAGCAGGCCCTCCTTCAACAACCGACCCCAACAACGCTGGCGCTCCTTCATCAACTTGAAAATCTTCAGGGGCGTTAGTCCTCAGTTTCGATCCTTTTGGTCATTTGATGACAAAGGGGGAGAAATCTGAGTTAGTCTTCAAGCGGGTCTGTAATAAGGGCGTTTTTTGCTAAGCTACAACTCTCGTTCTTCTGAAACTTTTATTGGATCGAGTTGTAATCTTAAGTCCGATGGTGCGCTGATACTTTTGTTGCACTATGCTTTGATATTTTGATGCGCTATTCTGCATGCTTATTCCTCGTTAATATTATCGCACGCATGCTGAATTACATCAGGCACCATATTTCATCATGCATTTCAAATTCTTCATATTATATATCAAATGCGTGTATGAATTACAAGATATAGGGGGAGATCTCCATGATTCAACTCTTCAAGTGTGCATTGCTTCAAAAGCAAATTCCTCACTATGCACATCTTCAGGGGGAGTTCTTCTATATATTGCAATCAAATTCCTCAATATCAGTATTTACACTTCATATATTTATCCCCGTTGAATACTTAACCTATGTTGTCATCAATCACCAAAAAGGGGGAGATTGTAAGTGCATCTAGTGCCCCTTAGTGATTTTGGTGTATTGAAGACTTATATGTTAAGTATCTAATGTGTTTATGAGTGTACACAGGTGTATAAGTCTATGAGGAGTTTGATATTTACAGAGAAAGTCGACCCCTAAAAATGAAGTTCTTCGACTGAAGACTTTGATATTTTGAAGACTTTCTGAAGACTTTGAAAGTGAAGAAATTGGTGTGACCTTGAAGACTTTGTATTCATTCGTGGAACATGAAGCGTGAAGACTTTTGTTTTCGTAGTTTCATTTTATCTTTCTTGAGTCATAGGAAACACCGTACTGTTAAAGGGGGTCGAGGAAATACTAAGGAGAAAATTTCCATGTGATGCTCAACTCAAAGCCTACACCTACCAACCCCTTCGAGTGAAGCCATTGGAAATCTCATACAGTTCAGTCAAATTATTCAGTGACAGAGGCGCAGTTCTTCTGGTCACTGAGGACTTTGCTCTGACTGAGGAGTTAGGAATTCGCCAGTGCGAATTGCCTACACAGTGAGGATCATGATAGCCCTGAGGAATTTGTACCACAAATTTCCGACCGTTGCTGTGCTACGCGCCAGCTGTCCTAAAATATCTTGTTCACCTAACGGTCATATCATTGAAGGGCATTTATGTCTTATCATGTTGGGCTGCTCCCTAGGCTATAAATAGCCGCCCCCTACAACCACTAGCTGGTTGGCTGCTCCGCGAGAACTTGACACTTGTCATTTGAGAGCAACCCATCCTCCGAGGACTTTGAGCGAAAATCATCAAGTGAGGAAAATCCAAACCCAAACCCAAAACACCTACAAACCCAAAGTGATTGAGCATCACTGAAGAGATTGATCCTGTGTGGATCCGACGCTTGTTACCTTTTAAGACTGTGCTTCTTCTAGACGGTTAGGCGTCAAGGTTTAGAGCATCCAAGAGGAATTGTGGATCGCCGAGTGACCAAGTCTGTGAAGGTTTGGAATCACCTGAAGACTTACCACGAGTGATTGGCGAGGACTGTGTGTCCTTAGCTCAAGGAGAATAATGTGAGGACTGTGTGTCCAAGACTAGGTGTCCTCGAGTTTAAATACTCAGCCGCTCCAACCAGATGTACAACTGAGACAGCAGTTGGAACTGGTCTACCAAATCATTGTCTTCACCAAGCTTACTAGTTCTATTTCCTCAACACTTTCATTTCCTCATTACTGTGTTGTATGTTTGTTCATATCTGTGTTTGAAGACTTTGACTGAAGACTTTCTCAATTTCCTCAGTTCAATTTCTTCAGTCTGTTTGTCTTCATCTTGTGCTATCCTATGTTTACGCTTTCTGTACTCTGTGTTTGTCTTCATTTCATCATGATGACCATGCATGGATTCTGCTATGTTTACCTCTGAGTACTTATTCCGCTGCTAGTAGTTCTTCACTAAGAAATTTCCTCACGAGCAAATTCCTCAGTGAAGAATTTCATAAAAATCGCCTATTCACCCCCCTCTAGTCGATATAACGCACTTTCAGGAGTGGGTAGGAGGGAGATGCCAGAGGGGATCGGTAGTGGTGTCAGATGAGACCGTGAGCTACAGAGGGACCAGGGCGGAGGTAGATACTAATGGGGCTCTGCTGGGTGTCCTACCTTTGATGGGACGGACTACCCCTACTGGAAGAACAAGATGCGCATGCATCTTGAGGCAATTGATAATGATCTCTGGTACGTTATGGAAAATGGTGTTCCCTCCGTCTCACCCTCACTGAACGCTACCGATGTGAAGAGATTCAAGCAACTTGATTCACAAGCGAAGAATATCATATGTGGCCATCTGAGCAAAGGACAGGATGGTAGAGTGAGTGCTTTGGACACTGCTAAGCTTATCTGAGATAGGTTGTCCAAGGTTAATGAAGGAGTTTCAACTTAGCGTGACTCTCGAGTTGATGTTCTTCGCAATCTCTTCAACCGCTTCAAAAGACTCGACAATGAAAATGTTCAGCAAACCTTTGATCGCCTCACTGACATCTCAAACGAGCTTCAAGCACTTGGTGCCACTGACATCACCGACCATGAGGTGGTGAAGAAATTGCTGAGATCGCTTGGTTCCTCATTTGATACTCTGGCACTGATGATACAAGAGCGTGCTGATTACAAGTCACTTGACCCCGCTGATATCCTCGAGAGGCTAAACACTCATGAGTTCCAGCTTGCTGAGAAGAGAGATCTCTACGGTTCGAGCTATGGCAGATCACGTGCACTGAAGGCCAAGGTAGTATCTCAGTCCGAAGATGAAGACTCTGGTAGCAGCCTTGGTGATCCTAAAGAACTGAGTCATGATCTAGCACTGTTTGTGAAGAAATTCCAGAAGTTCTCAAGACGTGGTCGCTTTGGAAAACCTTCAAGGAGCAATGATTCCTCATCCAGTGACTACAAGAAGAGGCTTTGTCACAAGTGCAAGAAACCAGGACATTACATTCAAGATTGTCCTCAGTGGGAAAAGGAATCAAAGAAGAAGAAATACAAGGATTACAGTTCTGATGATGCGAAGAAAAAGAAGAAATCCTCAAAATCTTCATCATCAAAATCCTCGAAGTCTTCGTCTCACAAGAAGAGAAGCTCCAAGAAGGCTCGGGCATTCATTGGCAAGGAAATGGACTCTGAGGCTGAATCTGAAGAAAATGAGGAAGAGGAACAATTTGAAGACTCTGAGTCTGGTGTGGCGAGCCTAGCCCTCGCTACTGCATTCGTCAGCAAATCCATCTTCAACACTGAAGAAAGTGATCTCACCAACAAGGCTGATGAAGGCAGTGATGACTACGCTCCCACCTATTGCTTCATGGCAAAGGGTGCCAAGGTACTCAAATACGCCTCCTCTGAATCTAGTGATGATGAATCTGATGAAAATATTAAGCCTAGCTACTCTAAACTTGCTAAGATTGTTGTGCAACAACAAAAGGCTTTTGAAAAGGTTCAAAACATGCTAGACAAAAGTGATGATATGTTGGGTGAAGAATTGGATCGCACTAAGGCCTTAACTGAAAATCTTCAGAGACTTCAGACCAGGTTTGACAACCTTCAAAGTCATCATAACACTCTCTTATCTGATCATGAGAAGCTTTCTTATGAATATCTTCAAAAGAAGCAAGATCTTGAGAAGCTAAGAGTGAGTTATGAAGATCTTCAGAAGGAGCGTGATTCATTACTTGCTCAACAAATCAGCGCTGCTCAGGAAGAATTTATTCCTCCATGTTTAAAATGCATTAAACGAGAATCTGCTAATTCCTCACCTGAATGTTCAAATGCTTCTAATGTTACAAATTCTTCACCTGTCTCTGCTATCACTAATTCCTCATCTGAGGACATTGCTAGTATCACTGACGATGCAGGACTGAAGGAATTGTACATGACAGGCATGTACAAAAGCCTCAAAGGGCATCAGACTCTCTGTGATGTGCTTAAAAAGAAGATCCTCAACAGGAACCCTAGGAAAAAGGGTATTGCCTCTGAGAGGAAACTCAATGCTGATGGTACATATTGGAAGCCTGAGCAGTACCCCAAAACCTCATGGGTTGCTGCAAAGGGACCTCCAGTTGACCCATCTAATTTATCTGGCTATACATGTGAATCTTCTCATTCTTCTGATGAGTCATTTGACTCCAACTATAAACTGTTCAAAAATCAGAATGGTGAAGTATTTGCTAGATATGTTGGCACTAACTGCAGGAACGGTTCCCCTGTGAAGAAAATCTGGGTTCCCAAAAGGTGCCTTGAAAGTCTTCAGGTGAATGTCCTCATGACACCACCTGTGAAGAAAAGGAACCTCAGATCAAATTCTTCATATGGACCAAATTCTTCATATGGATCCAAGTCCTCATACCACCAAATTCCTCAAGAGGATCAAATTCCTCACATGGATCAAAGTCCTCATATGAACATCATCGTGCTAACTACTTTGTTTCGCAGGGAAGAGCCAAGGGCTATTAATATGAGCATTATTCCTCAAATTATTATGTTCATAAGTCCTCGAAGAATTTCTCTGCTTATTCATATGCTTACCCTAACCACTCTTATGTGAAACGAAATGGTGTAGCTGCTTTGCCACCATTCTCATATGGAGCTCGCAGAGTGATGAACTCTTTGCCACCCCTTCAGATGTGGGTGGTGAAGAAAAATAACTAATCTCTTCTGCAGGGTCAGGTCTCCAGACGTACTGAAACGTGTGAAGAATTTGCTGGGGACCTGACAAAATGCCTGAAAGGACGCAGGCTAACCATGATGAAATGAACTTTCATTTCACACGTCCTCCCTCTATTTTATCTGTCTACTACTTGATGAAATTGATCTGATGAATTGTGATGTCATATTCTTCACTGCTGAAGTATATGAGGTCATCAGTTGCACTAATTCATCTGCAGGATGATCAACCCAAAGCCACTGAGTGGGTACTTGATAGTGGGTGTACAAATCACATGACTGGTGACAAGAATCTTTTGATGGATGCTCCCTTATCATCGTCACATATGAAGCATATCATCTTCGCTGATAAAAGCAAAAGTCAGGTATTGGGTCTAGGTAAAGTTGCTATCACAAAGGATCGACACATGGACAAAGTCATGCTTGTTGAGTCCTTAGGATACAACCTTATGTCTGTCTCAATGCTTTGTGATCTTGATATGGTTGTTGTCGTTGGCAAGTATTGGTGTGTTGTGATTATGGAAGCTGACAATTCCAAAGTCTTCGAAGGCTTTAGGAGAGGAGACTTGTATATTGTTGATTTCTCTACAGACTCACAACCAGCCGTGTGCCTACTTGCAAAAGCTTCAGAAGGATGGCTATGGCATCGACGACTTGGTCATGCAGGCATGAGGAATTTGAACACGCTTGCGAAGAAGAAGCATGTCATTGGCATTGAGAATGTCAAATTCCTCAAGGATCACTTGTGCGGTGCCTATGAAGCTGGAAAGATGACAAAGGCCAAGCATCCAGCGAAGACTATCATGACCACCACTCGTCCATTTGAATTGCTTCACATGGATCTCTTTGGTCCCAATCATTACTCCTCTGTTTCGAATGAAGCATCTCAATATGGCTTTGTTATTGTTGATGATTACTCTCGTTACACATGGGTACATCTTGTCTCTTACAAAGCTGAAGTGCAGGAAGTCTTCAAACGATTTTCCTCGAGGGCTTCAACCAACTTTGGTGTGAAGATCAAGCACATCAAAAGTGACAATGGCACTGATTTCAAGAATTCGGGTCTCGATGACTATCTTGATGAACTTGGTATTACTCATGAGTTATCTGCTCCTTATACTCCTCAACAGAATGGCGTCGTGGAGCGCAAGAACTGGACTCTTGCTGAGATGGCTCGCACTATGCTCGATGAGTACAAAACCCCTCGTCGTTTCTGGGTTGATGCAATTGATACTGCGTGCCACATCATCAACAGAGTATATCTTCACAAATTCTTCAAGAAGACTGCCTATGAACTCCTCACTGACAAGAAACCCAATGTGAATTATTTCAAAGTCTTCGGTGCAAAATGCTGGATTAGAGATCCTCATCACAACTCTAAATTTGCACCGAAAGCACATCAAGGTTTTATGCTTGGTTACGGAAAGGACTCGCACACCTACAGAGTCTTCAACAATGTTCTTCACAAGATTGTTGAAACTGTAGATGTGCGGTTCGATGAAACTAATGGCTCGCAAAGAGAGCACCTACCTTCTGTGTTAGATGAACCAGCACCTGAGGATTCTATCAAGCACAAGGCTACTGAAGATGTCATTCCAAATGAAGAATCTGCTGAAGAATTTATTCCAGAACGTGAAGAACGTCGAGCTGATGCACCTGAAGAAAATGCTGAGGAAATTGATGGTGAAGAAAATGCTGATCAAATTCCTCAACAACAACCAGCTCACCCTCGCGTTGCAAAAGAAGTGCAAGTGGAGAAGATCATCGATGACATTAGAGCACCAGGTCCTCTCACACGCTCAAAAGATTCACATTTATCTAACTTTTGTGGTCACTTTGCCTTTGTCTCTATCACAGAGCTCACTAAGGTAGATGAAGCATTTCTTGAGCCTGAGTGGATTCAGGCCATGCAAGAAGAATTACATCAGTTCAAGCTCAACAACGTATGGGAACTAGTCAATCGTCCCGATCCTCGCAAGCATAACATCATTGGCACAAAGTGGATCTACCGCAACTAGCAAGATGAAAATGGTGTTGTGGTGAGGAATAAGGCACGACTAGCTCAAGGCTACACAAAGGTTGAAGGAATTGATTTTGAAGAAACTTTTGCACCTGTTGCTAGACTTGAGGCTATTCGCATATTGCTTGCTTATGCTAACCATCATGATATCATCTTATATCAAATGGATGTGAAAAGTGCATTCCTCAATGGTAAGCTTGAGGAAGAAGTATATGTTGCTCAACCCCCAGATTTTGAAGATCCAAAACATGCTGACAAAGTCTTCAGACTTAACAAGGCCCTCTATGGCCTCAAGCAGGCCCCACGGGCGTGGTATGACACATTGAAGGAATTCTTCATGAAGAAAGGCTTCACACCCGGTTCACTCGATCCCCCTCTCTTTACTAAATCTTATGATGGTGAACTGTTTGTGTGCCAAATATATGTTGATGATATCATCTTTGGCTGTACTGACCAACGTTATAGTGATGAATTTGCCTATATGATGAGTGAAGAATATCAAATATCTATGATGGGAGAGTTGAAATTCTTCTTAGGTCTTCAAATTCGTCAACAGCGCAATGGTCTACTTGTATCTCAGGAGAAATACCTCAAGAATGTCCTGAAGAAATTCGACATGCAAGACTGCAAAGGCATCAAAATTCCTATGCCCAAAAATGGTCATCTATGCACTGATGAAAACGGTACTGACTTCGATCATAAGGTATACCGCTCCATGATTGGTTCTTTATTGTACTTATGTGCATCTAGGACAGATATAATGCTTAGTGTTTGCATGTGTGCACGATTTCAAGCTGCACCGAAGGAATCACACCATAAGGCTGTGAAGCATATTCTTCGATATCTAGCTCACACACAAACACTAGGATTATGGTATCCCAAGGGCTCGGATTTTGATCTCATTGGATATTCAGACTCTTACTATGCTGGTAACCGTCTGGACCGCAAGTCAACATCTGGTACTTGTCATTTCCTCGGACGATCCTTGGTCTGTTGGTCCTCGAAGAAACAGAACTGCGTATCACTATCTACTGCTGAAGCTGAGTACATTGCTGCTGGTTCTTGCTGTGCTCAACTGCTATGGATGAAGCAAACACTCAAGGACTATGGCATCAACGTGAAGAATGTGCCTCTCCTCTGTGACAATGAGAGTGCCATCAAGATTTCTCACAACCCAGTTCAGCACTCGAAGACAAAGCACATTCAGATTCGTTATCATTTTCTTCGTGATCATGTGTTGAAGGGCGACATTTCTATTAAGCATGTGAAGACTGAAGAACAGCTAGCCGATATCTTCACTAAGCTCTTGGATGAGAAGAGATTTAGCAAGTTGCGGTGTGAGCTAAATATCTTAGAATCTTCGAATGTACTTTGAAAAGGCACTCATCCTAACACTTATGCAAAATTGATGACTTAGATGTGCAACACATGAAGAAACGTTTTTCTTCAATCAATGAAGAATAACACTCTAAGTGTGAAGAAATTAATGAAGAATTTGATTCTTAGAACCCTACGACAATTGTACGCGGTGACTGAAATCATCATTCTTATACGGTGGGTCACGCCACCACAAAACTTGAAAATCTTCGGTTTGAGTTTTTCCTCAACTTTTGAAATTCTTCAGTTTTTCAAATTCTTCAAACTTTACAAAGTCTTCACTTGTGCCGTCGTTTTTCTTCATTGGCTATATATATATATATATATATATATATATATATATATATATGTGAGTTTATGTCCTCTACAGCATTCACTTATAGCTATTTCTTCAAGTTGGATCTTTTCTGCTAAGTGAATGTGATTGGACCCTTCCCCTCTATGCTATACTCAATCCAATCTATTCACAAATTCTTCATGTGCGTTCTATTTGAAACTCGTTCAAATTCTTCACTGTGTCCTTGTCAGCTGAAGAAATTGAGAACGGAACGTTAAAACCAATCTTATCCAAATTTTCGGTTTTGCCGCTCAAACCGTTCCGCATCCCACGATGCATTATTTTATCCACCCACGATCCTACACGATCTCCACTACACAGTACGTGGGTGACACATGTCGCGAGAAGGAGAACGGCCAGGGGCACGTTCGTCCTAAATCTTCGGACGAGCAGTTTTTCACCGCGGCTATAAATACCCATGTCGCTGTCCTCACTTCTTTTACCCCGCTCAATCTCACTTCCCCGCTCGAGCTTCCAAACCCTAGCGCCGTCGCTACTCCATCGTCGCCGGTGAGGAAGAGCTTCACTGCCTCGACCTCGTCGCCGTCGTACTCACGCTGACCGCGGAAATCTTCACCTCCGCCGCTGCCGTAGACATCTTCCTCCGCCAAGTTAGGGCGTGGAAGATCTGCATCGATGAACTTCACTGTTCCAACTCCCAGTTTGTTGTGTTCTTCGTTCAGGGTAATTAAAAGCTAATTTTACTGCCCTCTTTGATTCGAAACTTTTCTACAAAATCTTCAAAGGTGTTTTTATTCTTCAAATCCTCACACACAAAACACCTCACATGCTGTCTGTTCTTGATTCATTTCCCTAAGCCTCATTTTCTTCAAGATTCCTCAATTGTGTGGATCCTCGATCTATACAACTCTGGAACCTAAGATATAAAGCGCTTAGTGAAATTCCTCAAGACGAATCTGGTCAAATTCCTCAAACTTGTTCTTTATGAAAAACCCTCTGAGAACGCATATGACCTCTTCAAATTCCTCGCAACTATACTCTGTTCACAGGTACACATGTCCGCTGCTGAATCATTAGGTTCTCATCAACTTAACTCATTTGCAGCGTTCCTCGAAGAAAAGTTGCATACTTCTTCAGAGAATTCGATTGTTCAAATTCCTCAACTAAAGAAAATGGCTGATGGTAAAAGGCCACAAAAGGGAGGAAAGAAGCCTGAGGTCATGACTGCTTTTGAGATCCTAGAGGATATTTACAAAGAGTACTGCACGCCTGATGAAGCCAAGTTTGGCAAAGAAGATAAAAATCAGCGCAAGGTGCGAATCCAGAGGATTGAACGGAGATGGGCATGTGAATGGAGGGAGTACAGATATGTTACTCCAAAGTACATGAAGAAATTCGCACTTAACCCTCCATGCGCAAGAGCCCCATTGGCACGTGGCCAAGTGGCTGATCCCACTAGCATCAAGCGTGGTGAGGATTTTCCTGAAGAATGGGCCAAGCGCCAAGCTAAACTAGCAAGGCAAGCCAGAGAAGCAGTGAGGAAATTCAATGAAGACTCTGCTGCTACTGCTGCTGCCACTGGGGCTTCTGTCACGCCGAAGAAAGCGATGCTCAAGAAGCCCGCTCGCAAGCCAAGTGCTTCAACATCAATGCCCTCACGGCCAAGTTCCTCAGTTGCGCCCTCACGGCCAGAATCTTCAAAATTTTCAAAGCAAGTTCCTCATGCTGCTCCTGCTCCACCAAAGTCCTCAGCTGTCCCGACAAAGTCCTCAGCACTTGTGCATCTGGCCTCGTGCCAAAGGACAACTGGCACCTCAATTGCCTCTGGTGTCTCAGCTAGTTCCTCAGCTGCACCAAATTCCTCAGCTGGACCCTCTTTGCTGAAGAAAAAGGCTACTGCTGGACGCGGCACTCGCCCAAGTCCTTAGAAGAAGCAGGCAGTCTTCACTGTGCCATCTGATGATGATGAAGCTGATGAAGAAGAACTTACTGAAATCATCAGGGACCGACAAAAACGGGCTGCTAAAGCCAAAGGCACACCTGTGCCCCTGCTATTGGATCCAAGGGCGATCCTAGATTATATTGATCTCTGGCATAAGGACCCTAACACACCTATGCCTGATTTCAAGCTGACACCTGGCCAAAGTCACATGTTGACTCACTTCATCCAAGAGGAGAAGTGGAAATATGATAAGGCCAGAGAGATCAAAAAATCGCAGTACCGCAAAGAGAAGCTACTGAGGAAAAACGTTCTCACAATGAAGCCTGAGGAACTCGTCAAGATGCAGGCAGACATCAAAGCACTCAGCGACAAATTTGACTCCTACTATGCTGATTGGAAAGGAGCCAAGGTCAGATTTGTGAGGCTAACTGATACCTTCACTAAGGGTGCAGCCTCAACACAAAAAATTCCTCAAGCTGAAGCATCTATTCAGCCCACTAAAGAACATGCCAGCACCGCTGATGAAGTTCAGGCTGCTGAAGAAAATGCTAGTTCCAAGGCTGATGACTCTGCTCCAGCCGCTGATGAAATTGCCAGGGCATCCACTAGTGGTGCGGCTGAAGAAAATGAAGAAACCAGGGCAACTGCATCAGTTGCACCTGAGGAAAATCAACCAGATTCCTCAGCTCCACCTGCGCCTACACCAACTCCGATCCTTCCATCCGCATTGGATGTGAAGAAGACAAAGGCTGCAGAGCGAGCTACAGTAAAGAAGAGGAAAGCATCACAAGCTTCAGAATCTTCAGCTCCCAAGAAGATGAAGCCCATGACCAGCTCGTTTGCCAATCCAATTGATGTTGTTCCTATCTCCTCCATGCCATCAAAGGACCTTGTTCCTTTTGGTGAAGATTATGAGATCCCAAGTGGATCAGATGAAGAAACTCAATCTGCTGCTTCGTCAGAGCAGATTGATGAAGAAATTGAAGCGGATGCAATCCCTTCAACCCCAATGGTCTCATCACCAAAGCCTCAGTTTGATGCTGAAGAGGCTGGTGTTGAAAAAATTGATGAAGATGTGGATATTGGCAACACTACTCCATTGATGAATGATGACTTTTGGGAAATTCAGCACCCCAATTCCCCACTCTTCACCCCACTGCAGCAAATTCCTCACTCCCCTGCACAAAACTGTTCAAATGGGCTCTGAAGAAACTCATCCCACTGCATCTGTGAATGAAGAAATTCCAGCCACTAGTGCTGAAGAAACTGCTGCTGAAACTGACAAGGTGACTGCACCTGAGGAACATCCTGAAATTCCTCAGCCTGAAGAACCTGAGATTGTGATTCCTGAGGTCGTGATGCAACTCACTGACACTCCTCTGCCAAGGCCAAAGGATCCTTTCTCACGAAAACAGAAATTCAAGGCTGAAGACTTCTATGGCGAGCACGTGTTCTTCACTGAATACAACCCATATGACTCTGCTCGCATAAGGAAGAGGCGTTTCAAGACAGCCAGCCAAGCCAATTTCTATTCCTCGGTGCTTTATAACAAAGACAAAGTCTTAGACCATGCTCATATTCCTCACGTGGATATGGAGTCTTTGCCGTGCTTCACGCCAGTCCTCAGTGTTCTTCACGACGCTGGGCTGCTCAACTTCTGCACTGACATATGCGATTGGAATGAAGAACTCATTCTTCAGTTCTATGCAACACTGCACATCACCGGCAACTCTGAAGATGTGAATTCATGGGTTCTGGACTGGATGACTGAGAACACACATCATAAGGCCCCAGCATCTGAATTACTTCGTGCCCTTCCTCTGAGTCCACCCACTGAAGATGCACGTTGTATTTACAACGAACCTGAGCTTTCAAATCACTATATGCAAGTGCTCATGAAGCCTTTGAAGCCAGGGCAGGCCCCTCGAACCACATTCCTCGTCAAGGAATTATTGTATGTGCCAAGGACTGTCTATCACATTCTGACGAAGACAATGAGTCCCATCAAAGGCCACGACTCGACTGATGAAGAAGTCGTTGGCATCATGAAGAATCTGCTTTTCAACATCATTCATGGCGTTCCCATCAACTTCCATGATTTCTTCATGAGGACTGTAGCCAACATTGCTATGTCACCATTTGAGCTGAAGCCTTATGCCCCTTGGATAATGAAATTCATCAGGACAAGGTCTTCACTCAACTACAAGGCTGAAACTCTCAACCACTGCAGCTACTTGCCTCCCATTGAAGTCCTCAAACGGACATTTTCCTTAGCTGAAGAAAAGGGCAAGGCCACTGCTGTGATAGATGAAGGCATTCGTACATTGGATGGTCAATTTCGCAAAGCTGCATCTTACTCCACCAATGATGACTCTGCCACACATGACTCTGCTGCCAACACTGCCAAGCCAAATCCTCAAGCCACAGCACCCAGGGTGATGACTGACCGTGAGTTACTCCTCAGTCTTCATCAAAAGGTTGATCGCAATCACAAATGGGTCAAGCGTCAGTTTGGTTCAATTCTTCACAACATGACTTCCACACACAATGCAGTGAAGAAAAACCACTACTACCTTCATGAAACCCTCAACCGCACCTGGGCTATTCTATCTCAAGTGTACAGTGCTGAAGACTTGGAGAAAATGGGTCTCAAAGAAGAATTTGCCTGGTCTGCACCTCCTCCGAAGAAATACAAGAAGGTCCCAGTTCCTTCTTTGGTGGCCAGTTCATATTCTTCATCACGCGACACTGATGAAAATGAAGACTTGGACGACACTGCAGCAGGCCCTCCTTCAACAACCGACCCCAACAACGCTGGCGCTCCTTCATCAACTTGAAAATCTTCAGGGGCGTTAGTCCTCAGTTTCGATCCTTTTGGTCATTTGATGACAAAGGGGGAGAAATCTGAGTTAGTCTTCAAGCGGGTCTGTAATAAGGGCGTTTTTTTGCTAAGCTACAACTCTTGTTCTTCCGAAACTTTTATTGGATCGAGTTGTAATCTTAAGTCCGATGGTGCGCTGATACTTTTGTTGCACTATGCTTTGATATTTTGATGCGCTATTCTGCATGCTTATTCCTCGTTAATATTATCGCACGCATGCTGAATTACATCAGGCACCATATTTCATCATGCATTTCAAATTCTTCATATTATATATCAAATGCGTGTATGAATTACAAGATATAGGGGGAGATCTCCATGATTCAACTCTTCAAGTGTGCATTGCTTCAAAAGCAAATTCCTCACTATGCACATCTTCAGGGGGAGTTCTTCTATATGTTGCAATCAAATTCCTCAATATCAGTATTTACACTTCATATATTTATCCCCGTTGAAAACTTAACTTATGTTGTCATCAATCACCAAAAAGGGGGAGATTGTAAGTGCATCTAGTGCCCCTTAGTGATTTTGGTGTATTGAAGACTTATAGGTTAAGTATCTAATGTATTTATGAGTGTACACAGGTCTATAAGTCTATGAGGAGTTTGATATTTACAGAGAAAGTCGACCCCTAAAAATGAAGTTCTTCGACTGAAGACTTTGATATTTTGAAGACTTTATGAAGACTTTGAAAATGAAGAAATTGGTGTGACCTTGAAGACTTTGTATTCATTCGAGGAACATGAAGCGTGAAGACTTTTGTTTTCGTAGTTTCATTTTCTCTTTCTTGAGTCATATGAAACACCGTACTGTTAAAGGGGGTCGAGGAAATACTAAGGAGAAAATTTCCATGTGATGCTCAACTCAAAGCCTACACCTACCAACCCCTTCGAGTGAAGCCATTGGAAATCTCATATAGTTCAGTCAAATTCTTCAGTGACAGAGACGCACTTCTTCTGGTCACTGAGGACTTTGCTCTGACTGAGGAGTTAGGAATTCGCCAGTGCGAATTGCCTACACAGTGAGGATCATGATAGCCCTGAGGAATTTGTACCTCAAATTTCCGACTGTTGCTGTGCTACGCGCCAGCTGTCCTAAAATATCTTGTTCACCTAACGGTCATATCATTGAAGGGCATTTATGTCTTATCATGTCGGGCTGCTCCCTAGGCTATAAATAGCTGCCCCCTACAACCACTAGCTGGTTGGCTGCTCCGCGAGAACTTGACACTTGTCATTTGAGAGCAACCCATCCTCCGAGGACTTTGAGCGAAAATCATCAAGTGAGGAAAATCCAAACCCAAACCCAAAACACCTACAAACCCAAAGTAATTGAGCATCACTGAAGAGATTGATCCTGTGTGGATTCGACGCTTGTTACCTTTGAAGACTGTGCTTCTTCCAGACGGTTAGGCGTCAAGGTCTAGAGCATACAAGAGGAATTGTGGATCGCCGAGTGACCAAGTCTGTGAAGGTTTGGAAGTCACCTGAAGACTTACCACGAGTGATTGGGCGAGGACTGTGTGTCCTTAGCTCAAGGAGAATAATGTGAGGACTGTGTGTCCGGGACTAGGTGTCCTCGAGTTTAAATACTCAGCCGCTCCTACCAGATGTACAACTGAGACAGCAGTTGGAACTGGTCTACCAAATCATTGTCTTCACCAAGCTTACTGGTTCTATTTCATCAACACTTTCATTTCCTCATTATTGTGTTGTATGTTTGTTCATATCTGTGTTTGAAGACTTTGACTGAAGACTTTCTCAATTTCCTCAGTTCAATTTCTTCAGTCTGTTTGTCTTCATCTTGTGCTATCTTGTGTTTACGTTTTCTGTACTCTGTGTTTGTCTTCATTTCATCATGATGACCATGCATGGATTCTGCTATGTTTACCTCTGAGTACTTATTCCGCTGCTAGTAGTTCTTCACTAAGGAATTTCCTCATGAGCAAATTCCTCAGTGAAGAATTTCATAAAAATCGTCTATTCACCCCCCCCCCTCTAGTCGATATAACGCACTTTCAGGAGTGGGTAGGAGGGAGATGCCAGAGGGGATCGGTAGTGGTGTCAGATGAGACCGTGAGCTACAGAGGGACCAGGGCGGAGGTAGATACTAATGGGGCTAGAGTTTGGGTCTATATTTACACACCTCCGTGACCAACTGTTCTAACTTGGCCGAAGCAAAGGCCAAGTTTAGAGTCAATACGTGCATAAAAATCTAACCCGCGATGAAATAAAATATTTCTCTTGCCAAACACCATAGCATTTTTGTATAATTATAACAACTAGGTACTTGGAGCAATAGTTGAGCCATAGGTTTCAAACCATGCCCAATGCAACCAGTTACCAACATATGTTTGGCACAGTGCAAGGAGGGTAAGAATTAGAAGCCACCAAGATGATAAATTGTACAATCACTAAAAAATCAGTCACATATCTTTTTTTGACTTACTCTCTATCTAGTTGGTTGTCAGGATCAACATTTTTAGTATGGTATGTTCGTGCCAGTTGCAAGCATGGGCAAATGAACATAATATTCTCTAAGGGTCAAAACGCAAAGCCTCAAAGACTCAAAAGGGAAACGGACAATCCTCACTCAATCAAGATATATTGACATGTATCCTATGCATGCAAATGCTATTAACCTACCCATAGCTATCTAACAGATACAATGTACCAAAAAGCCAATCGTGATGATCGGAAGAAAAGCATGAAGCTCCATGAATGTATAGGGATGCAAGACCACAGATTAATCTCAAATGAACATATATAGGATTGACGTTATATATGGATCTTCAACTGTAGGAAAAACAGAACCAATTTTCGAAATTGTATATGGCGAACAAAAAAATTAAAGGCCTAGAATACTTTGGGCAACCTCTCACACCTGATATTTCAAAGAAATGGAGTGGATACAATCCACTCCAAACAATTAAAAAGCAAATTGAGCTGCCTTTTCTTTGCGCAGTGCGTGCAAACGGTGTGTGTAGTATATTTGATCTACAAACAGTGCAACCCACACTAAGCAACAAGTAGAAATATTTTTGTTTTCGACGAACAAGTAGAAATGCTCACTTCTAGCTAGAATGCATGCATATGGGCAGGTGTTGGTCTACCGTTGCGTATTGTCCACGGGACAACTAGCTACACCAAATTAACCAAAAACAATGGCAGGTTCATGATTTGGAAGGTTGCCATTGTGAGTATATTCTTCTGATTTTGGCCCTTGGGAGTTAGTTTAATCCAGGTAGGACGTCTCTTCGGTCGTAGCCTAGGGCCACCTGCCTAAACTCAAGCGTGTCCACACATCCATGCATGGGGCATGCAGCCACGTACCCCATGTATGTGGTGTGTTTGCTTGTTCTCACCATACATGATGTCTCAACAGAAGATCGAGCAAATGATAGCCACAATTATCTATAGATTGTTCTATGTTAGTACTACCTTGTGGAATATGCCACCATTCGTACCTAGGTCAAACAAATATGCAAGTTGCAAGTATGATTAAGTAGCTGAGGTGACATAAACAAGAGTGTGTGCGTAGAAGCTGCTAGAGAGTACATCAGATTCTTTGTTTATAAGAGCAAAACATAGATGTAGATTGATGGCAATGGCATTGCCATATATTCGATCTGCCAAGTGAATCTAATATATACGCGCGCCATGCTAAGCTAATTATTGATGAACCACCCATCAAGAAAGGATACTCGATATGGCTGTTCACCTGACTGCATATGCCTCTAGATGCTTCTACGTCAATAGATGTAGACAATGTGATGAACAAATTTTTCAAAAAGAAACAAATCTATTATAAAAGTTCACTGGAAGCAAAAAAAACAAACAAATGTAATGGTCCCTAAACTACCGAACAACCACTAAGGCCGCTAGAACGAGCCACCTATGCGCCGCCATCGGCGCTCCTGTACCAGAGTTGACTTGACCTTGTCGACCATAGCCGGGTAGTCTTCGTGCACGTGCCCCTAAGGACTAGCGCCTTGGAGCGACAGTCGTCGTTGTTGGACCTTTGAATCGATCTGAAGTGCCTAACATCATATTGTGCCATCACATGCATACAATGAGAAACACTAACCTCCACATATAGTAAAACACTAACCTCACCATCCTAAGGAAACGACAGAAATCTATGTCGGATATCCGTCCACTTTGTCCTAACGGACAAATCCAAGTATGATCAAAACCTGAAAGACTGTTTCAAAAATGAAACATACACATAAAGCGCCGTCACTGCCGTGACTAGAAAACCCTAACCTAAACTCCTAGCCGGAATCGAGGCACCGTAACTTTCCTCCCTGCCATTGGTGTCGGAGCAGATAGACAGACAGGAGGTGAATCCGTGAGCTGACGGATAGTGAATGATCTTGATTTGTAATTCTACAGACGGTAAAATTGGTTAGAAGTAGATCAGGTCGCACATGGATCCTTCGTGAAGTATTTCATTCACTCATGAGGGTGTGCATGGACCGGGTAGGTCAGGTCAAAACATACACGCGGCAGCCACGAGACTTAATGTCTGTCTGAACATGCATGCCTATGGCTGCTAGCTAGATGGATGGGTGAGTAATCAAACGACGTAAAATATTCACATGCATGAGAACGATACGAGATAGTACGTACTCTACTACATATGATCTGTACGCAATCTTGTCATCAGATACACATTCCACATCCCAGTTAAGATTTTTCTGCAACTAAATTATATATCTTGAGATTCTTAAACGTAACATGGATGGTGATAAAAGAAAACAATATAACGTAAGTCTGTGTAAGTGATATTGCCATCGGATAGGTATTTGAGTTACAATATATACGGGCGTAAATTGTAATATAGTAGTATGTCAATCGTAGTCATCATAGAGTAGCAAATATCTCAATGGTTCTAGTTAAAACCATGCAAGCCTGTAGTACTGATTTTCGTAGCATGTTATGATGCCAGAAGACGCCAAAACTGTAACGATGTTGCGACCGAAATATGAATTAGGTACTTGAACTATGTCTGCATGAAATTTTTCTCATGACGTACTGTACAATTGACGGAGTTCACGGTCGCCTTTAAAAAGGAAATTCAGTTTGCATAAAAGAGCACTTATGCAAGACGCATAAACATCTGAAAGCTTCATCCATACTAACCTCCGTGTTTATGAGTGACTTTCTTTTTGCAGGGGAAAACTGAGAGCTTTATTGAATAAAAGCGTTCGCCGAGCAGTCCGCCAACAGGCTATTGGTTAGCAAGTTAGGTACATTGTTAATCCAACTTTCGGTTACATCAATCGTGCAAGCATGCTTGGCACAGATATGAGCGGGACCGTTGGCTGATCTTACAACGTGATGAATAGCAAAAGAATTTAAACTACCAGCAAGCTCTCCAATTTCTACTAAGATAGGAGCCACGATCGATCGAGAATCGTGACGAGTGTTCCAGAGGTTGACTACCTCCAGGTAATCCGTCTCCAGCACGACGTTTGAAAACCCCCTCAAGTTGGCGAAAATAACACCTTCTCGCACTGCCATCGCCTCTGCTACGAGAGGATCCATTACTCCAGGGTATGGTTTGCTCCACGCCCCAAGAAAAGAAATACGGGAGCGTGCAACACCCCCTGCTCCTCCTTTATCATCTTCACGATTGGTTGCGGCGTCCATATTGATCTTGACGAGGCCTGGTTCAGGAGGACGCCACCCATGTCCTGGCATTACTAGGGCGTGCCGTCGGGGTATATCCAAGAGGGCTAGTGCCTCCCCTGGTGCGGTGAACTGAGTTCGCCGGATCAAGCCTATCTTCCTCGTGCGTCAGCTTGTTTCTAGAATGCCATATCGACCACATGACTGAGACTATGACAGCTCGGTCTCTGGAAGTAAATTGTTTGCCGCATACAATATCCTTGGCCATGTTACTGGATGCAGTATTGGCATATGGAAGTCGAATAGTTGTTGCGCCTCCTCCCAGAAGCGTTCTGCATGGGTGCACTTCAATAGTGCATCCTCCAGATGCTCCTCATTAGCCAAACAGATTTTGCACAGGTTCTGCTCCCTTATATGCCGATGTACCAATGTACATTCATCAGGTAAAATACCCCTAAAAAATCGCCAGAAGAAAACTCAGCACATTAAGCTTCCATAGCGAATTCCACAGCCATTGGTTGTCAAAATATGGAATCGGTAACCTGGCCTTCCTCTAGAGCATGATGCTCGTTGCGAGTCACTAGAGCTCGGTACGCTGACTTGACGTGTTGTTGCCTCAAGTATCATGTATCCATGTGAGAAAATCATCACCTCCTCCAGATCGCAAGGGTATGTTCAATATGGCTTCCGCATCTGAAGGTATGAACGTGTCCCGGATTAGTTCCCTTCTCCATGACCAGGTGCATGTATCAATTAAGTCACTGACAACCGAAACAGTGGTATCAGGAGGTCGAACTAGGGGAGCCATTGTAGCCATTGATGGAATCCACAGATCGTGCCAAATCGAGATACCGGATCCATCTCCCACCCGCTTGATAAGACCAGTGGTCAATGCTTCCTGTCCGGCAATAATAGCTCTCCAAGTGGCCGAGGATGAGCTTGGAATTGTGGCTTGCATAAAATCTGCATCCGGGAAGTATTTTCCCTTGAGAACTCTTGCACATAGGGTATTAGGGTTAGTAATGAGGCGCCATCCCTGCTTACCCAATAGTGCCGGATTGAAGAGGTGAAGGTCACGAAAACCATGCTGCCTCTACACTTTGGTGTTGCTAGTTTCTGCCATGAAATCTAATGTAATGAGCGCTTATCAATTGAACAGCTCCACCAGAATTTAGCCATAAAAGATGTGCGACTCTAACACACCTTCTTGATCAATAAAAAGGCACTCATGATGTTTGTGGAAATTGCTTGAATGATGGGTTTTAATAAGGTTTCTCGTCCTGCACAAGCAAAGAGTCTCTCTGACCATCCATGCATCTTACTCCTTGATATTTCCCCTATGTGATCAAAGGTACCACTAGTGATTTTACCCAGAACAGTTGGAAGACCCAGGTATCGCTCGCTAAACGCCTCAACATGGACGTCTAGAGCATTCTTGATAGCTTGTATGCATGCAGCTGGTGTATTTGGACTGAAGAAGATAGCACTTTTCTCTCGGTTTACACTCTGACCCGATGCAGTACCATAGATTTGCAATATTATTCAGCCTAGCCACACTTAGGTCATATGCCTTCATGAAGATGAGGTTGTCGTCTGCGAAGAGCAGATGATTGACTCATGGGGCTTGGAAATTTCCTTTGATTCATCTATCAATGTTGCCATAATATTTGAGTAAGCTTGAAAAACCTTATGCACATAGGAGGAACAGAAACGGTGACATGCACATCCCTGTCTCAATCCTCAAGAGGGACTGAAAAAAGGCAAGAGTTCCCCATTTACACGAACAGAAAAACAAATCTAGGTATGCATTTCATGATCAATCTAACAATATTAATACCAAAACCAAACTTGAGTAAAATAGCCTCTAGAAAGCTCCATTCGACTCGATCATAGGCTTTCATCATGTCAAGTTTGATAGCACAAGTATAATTCTTCCCCTTCTTCCTTCTCCACCGAGCATGGACACTCTCGAACGCAACTAGTATGTTGCCAGTAATTAGGCATCCGGAGATAAAAGCGTTTTGTTCCTCGCTAATTATCTCATCCATGAATTCCCTGATTTTAGTTGTGATGGCTTTGACTGCCAACTTATACAAAACTGGACATAGGGAAATTGCCCGATACTGCGAAATGGACTGTGGGTTCCGCACCTTTGGTATAAGTGTGATTGAAGTGTCGTTCAGACCCATTGGCAGCTCGCCTCCGTTCAAGAATCCCAGAACAGCATTGGTTACATCATCATGAAGTAACTCCCAATGTTTTTGAAAAAATCTGGCAGTAAAGCCATCAACACCCGGCTAGCGGTCACACCATCAGGAGTTACACTAATATGTAATTTCAAAAACAAAGTTACGCTAATGCTGGCGTGTGGGCCTATCTCGTGTGCCATGTTTTTTTGGGCATCTTTTTTTCTGCTTTAGCCGACTGCATTTTTTCCGGGGAAACTATACTTTTATTGAATAATGATGACCCAAGGTATAAGTATAGTATCATGATGCTGTAACAGCCAAACATGCCTACCAGGTGCTAGATTCAAGGAATACTTAGCTAGACTATCTGCTTCAACCTTTGAGTTTCTACTTCCATAAATGAAATTATAAGAATTAAAACCATCCACACTGACTCTTATTCCTTTGATTATAGCTGCATGTTGTCCATTTGTGCCTTGAGCAATATCTCCTACAACCACTTAGCAGGAAATGATGGTGTTGGGTAGAAGGAGGTCTTGCGCCAGTGTTAGGGCCTCCCAGCAAGCAAGGGCCTCAAGTGCTGGAGCATCAATAATTCCGGCAATGGTGACATCAGAAGATCCCACATAGTGGCCATTTGAATCTCTGTACACCACCGCAAGAGCTCCCCTATCTTCATGTTGTGACACCACACCATCAAAACATTGAGTTTGGGACTCCTCAGAGCATGGGGTATACATGCATGGCGTAGTAATCTTGTTGATGTGGCCCTCGCCAGATTTGGCTTACATATATCCAAAGTATCTAGCTAACTCAAAGATATATTGCGTGACAAAGCCGTGAGTAGCTTGTGGTGATTGAAATTCATGCTCATAGATAGCTTTCCTTCGTGTATACCATATTGACCAAAGTCACAACCATCACTCTAAAATCTACACACGATAATGAGCTCAGTAGAAAAAAACACTGTTACGCCTGGGTCGGGTTCTGTAGTCGCTATCATCGTCTCCATCAGATCTGGCTTGGCTAGCACCCACACACACCGCGCCAGAGAGCACTCGATGAGAGCATGGCGCTAAGAACTCGGTCGGCCGCACATAGCACAATGACTAATATTATCCATGTTTATGTGATCAATATGAAAGTTGGGAGCGAGTGACCAGCCAATTTCAATAGAAAAATTCGAATCTTCGACTGGACTGAAACTACCCATAGGTTCGCCCAATCACTAGTTTCAGTCAATGTAGGTGAAGGGCCTACATCATTGGATAACCATCTTGATAGATCCAAACCCACTGAACGAGTTCATGCCCGAGGGTGGCCCAATCTTCATGTCGTAGGATCGAACCGAGGACGATGACTAGCTGCAAGCAGCCGAGATAACTAGCCACAACCTGCCAAGTTTTGATACAATTAGTGCATCAGGGATGGTTGACTGGAGCTACAAGAACTCCAACCCATTGTCCGAACAATCACAGAACCACAAACTGGGACAAACCCACACAAAACGGCTAGAACCATAGAGCACCAATTAGGGGGGGGGGGGTGGCAGAGGCCCCTTCTCACGTATCTAGATGAACTGACAAGAGCAAAGGTAGTAAGGATCTCTCAGATCTCTAACAGTCTTGTTGCATAAGCTTGTAGTGAATGGTTAGAAAAATGGTTTCCTGCTCGAACACACGATCTTGATCCTGCCATGTTAGTAAGGCAAAAGTGTAATAGGATAATTTTGTGAAATTACACAACCTTACCTATTAGTCACAAAATTTATTATGGGTTTACATCAGATTGCGCTTCTCCCGGTGTGTTGAAGCGATTAAAAGACAAGGATCAAAGAACTAGCTTCGGTTTTTCCTAGAGCTGAGTGGGGTAAACAAAAAGGGGCTTGTGTTGAAATTAAGTTGATGCAAACCAAGAAAATATGTGGATAGACCCACTGGACCGTTGCAACAAGATTGAAAAATACACAACACACAAGCTTCTGGAAATTTTCTAGCAAACTGAAACTTTTGGATCTTACATAACACTTTCTTTCTCTCTTGACTCTTTTTTTACCACTATTTTATTTTTCTCTTCGATTTTTTGCCACTTTTTTTCTCTTTTTCAAAGCACAACAACCAAATCTGAAAGCAACTACAAAGATGAACTTGCTGTAGAACTAAAAGATGAAGAACAGGCAAGATATGCAACAACAAAATCTCAGTGCCAACAAGGCTTGTATTTATTTTTGGTGGGGCTTTGGACTTCTAGGACAGAAGATATGGCATGGAAGACACTCGATCTAAAGGGATGATAGTAATATAAGCTTGGATAACAGATCCTGCTCTGTCAATGAAGGCTCTGATGCACAGACGATAGGTGCAAACCCGATGAACGAGTTCACGCCTGAGGGTGGGCCGATCTTCACGTCATAGGATCGAATAGGGGAGGGATAACTAGCTGCAAGCAGCCGGGATAACTAGCTTAATACCTGCCATGATTGGATACAACCCATACGTTGGGCATGGCTGACTGGAGCTAAAAGAACCCCAACCCGCTATCTGAACAATCGCGGAACCACAAACCAGGACAAACCCACGCAAAATAGTTGGAATCGTAGAGCACGAATTAGGGGGAACCAGAGGCTCCTTCTCGCAAATCCGGATGAACTCACAAGAGTAAAAGGTAGTAAGGATCTCTTCGGTCTCTAGCAGTATTGCTGCATAAGCTTGTAGTTGAATGGTTTGACGAAAGGGTTCCCAAAAGATGGGGGAAATGGGGTTTTATAGCAAGGACAACCCCCCTTAATTAGCTGTGAAAAGGTTTCAAAAGTAATCAGCTTTGCATGGCTTCCTTGTGGGAATAAGCAGTCAAGTTTGGAAGTTGTGGGAGAGCTCCGTGGAAATTCGTGAAGCCTTGACAGCCTGGACACCTTCCACGAGAATGACTAGAACGATTGACTCACAACTCCAAATGATGTGAGGTTTTTTCACATTGGAAAGTAAATTTGATGTAGCTTCTGGTGATTTAGCCCTATGGTATCTCCTCAAAAATTGACAGCATCAGCTTCACTTGAAACTTGTTTTGACAAACTTGTTTCTTCGACTTTGTTTCTTCATGAGTCGAGATGTTGTTCGCTTCCTTTGATATTGCACATGAAACAACAACAACAGCAACAACAACAACAACAACAACAACAACAACAACAACAACAACAACAACAACAACAACAACAACAACAACAACAACAACAACAACAACAACAACAACAACAACAACAACAACAACAACAACAACAACAACAACAACAACAACAACAACAAGGAGATGAAAGTGCAGCCATGTGCTCAAGATTGTAGTATGAAGTTAAGTTAGCATTCACCTGGTCATGTATTTGTTTGACGTAAATTATTGTGATTTCTCGTTTGATGTCCGGGGTTGTATCAATGGTTGTCATTTCCTCATCACATCCTTCCCTTCTGATCCTTGTGTTAATCAACATTTTGTATGCTGAACCAACCATGAAACACCTTTTATCAAATGCCCGGGACCAAAATCATGGATACTCCTTGTGCACAGCGGGATCCTAAGTATGGCCAAGGCATCCATTGGAAGAAAAAAAATCACATATCACTTCCTCCTTCCATGAGGTCGTTGTAGCATCAATAAGGTCACTAACGTAAAATAGATTACCCACATGCGCTGTAGCGATCAGTCTCATGCTTCCTTCTCTCGGCAACCAGTTCTGCCCCCAAATTTCAGTTGAACTTCCTTCTCCAATTTTCCTAATTAATCCCGTGTTAATACATCCCGGACCTCTACAATCGACCTCCATATCTGTGGTGGGTGAGATCCTAATGTGGCATCCAAGATCAAATTATTTGGGAAGTAGATTGCCTTTAATATGCTCGCACTCAAAGAGGTCGGTTCCTAAAGAAATCTCCAAGCCTGCCTAGCAAGAAAAGACAAGTTAAAAGTTCAAGATCCCTGAAGCCTAAACCTCTCATTGCTTTTGGTCTAGTTATAACATCCCAAGAAACCGACGCCGCTTTCCTCTTTCCATTCTTGCACCCCCATCAAAACTTTCGGATCATGGAGTTTAGATGTTCAGAAAACCTCTAGGGAGTTTGAAACATCAAATAGAGTACACATGAATAGCCTACACCACCGATTTGATAAGAACTTCTTTGCCTCCAACTGACGGTAATTTCTCCAACCAACCTTGTATATTTTTCCAGATTATGTCCTTCAAATATTTAAAAGTGACATTCTTTGACCTTCCAACATCACTTGGCATGCCCAAGTATTTATCACTAACACTCTCATTTTTACATTAAGGGTTTGCTTCACTTCCTCTTTGACCAACCGCATGTGTGTGTGCTACCTGTGTATGGCGTGTGGGCTTGTTGGTGGGTTTTGCCGCAGTCTCAGCTGGTGTGGCCACACTGGGCCACCGTTGGGTGACTCGTCGACTGTTCCTGGTCGGTTTGGATGGTGGGCATGTTCACTTGGGCTGTGTAGCCACAGTTGTGTGGATCTATTTTGAGTGTGCAAATGGTGGTGCTTGCGTTTGTGTGCACCCTTGGTTTGTTCGCCCTTAGTTCGGTGGCCGTGGTGTGGAATGAGCCCGCTGTTCGATGGGTGTTCGTCCATTCCGAGTCTGTTTGTTGTTGTTTCTTTGCCTATTTATGGGATAGGTTTATCGTGTTTGTCGCCGGTGGAAGGCTATTTGTCACTGCCATTGCCCCTTGTTGTTCTTCTTCCACTGACTTCCTTTATTCTTTGGGATGTGCTGGGTAGTAAGTTGTTGGGTGTTCCAGTCCCCTCTAGCTATTGCTTATTCAGGTAAGTAACAATGTCAACTTTCAGTTATCACGATTCCTGATATCTATCTAAAGGAATGCACATATGTTTAACTCCTGCTCTTGATACGAGCATAAATGATCAAAAAAGAGCTGTCAACAATGTGTAAATAACCACTCGTGTTACGAAAATATTTTCTAACGGCACAGGTTTCTACCGGTGTCCTCCCAGTCAATCAAAGTGTGTGATGTGTTCACGTACATATATCACGTATGAAGTACTCTACTGAATTCTGTTGTTTCACGAGACCACCCACTATGTAGGATAAGGAATTTAATGCGCTCCATCTATTTTACCCTAAACCCTTTCACAGGACCACCCACTATGTAGGAGTAGGAATTTACTGCACTATGCCTATTTTATCCATTCACCCCTCGGTCAATCCACCGCTTCTTTTAGTTTCATTCTAAAATTTGTAACACTTTTAACTTTTGAACCAATGATCCGGTTTACAATCCGTTTGCAGATTCGTGTTCATGCCATTTAAATTTGTAAAACAAGATCAAACGTGGACATGTTTTCAACAGGTTTAAATTCAGTTTTTTATACCATAATAAAACATATATGAAATCTGAAGTGAACAAATAATGAAAACATGCAAAAGGTAATGTACTAAACTATAATGAAACTTATATCAAATCCAAGATGGTACACTGATGAATTGTGGAATGAAACAACAAAGGAAAAATACAAAAGGGAATGTATGAAAAATAATGAAAACAATTACAATCACATGGTTATGATATCGTATAGAAAATATGTGAAAGAACACTTTTAGAGCACATCCCAACCATGAAAGATAATTTAACAAAATGATATAAATAAATATTTAAATACTCTAAAAATAAAACTAAACTTGAATGAAATCGTACTGAAATCCATAATGAAAATGCAGTAAAAACATGTAAAAATACAATGAAAAACACATGTAATAGTTCATATAAGTTTCAATATGGTTTCATAATTTGAATTTGGAAAAAATAAAATGTGTTCAAAATTGAACTCTTTTTCAAGATTTAAATATTTTGAATACTAATATCCAAAAAAAATTGTTGATCTGATATTTGGTTCAAATGATATTATTGGTACAAACTATATAATCAAACTGAAAAGTGTGGGTGGTGGGATGTAACTCTGTTGTGGATCGGTTGAAAATATGGCATCCTACCTTTTGACTGCAAACATATCCACTTGTTTAGAACGAAGACGCTCGACGCGTCCGGCTTTAAATTGATAAAGCCAACAACAGGCAGCGTACACAAGAGTCAAGTCTTACAACACGTCAAAGCCCACAAAATCTCTAGCGAAGCGGGGGCAGAAGTTCAGGATTACATGCCGGAGGCGGCAAGACCAGAGCACATAGGCTCGCATCAATGAAGCCAAAAGGACCACCTAGACCCTACGGAGGCGGCGTGGGAGCTCTCGCAAGAGTGTAGACCTGTCGAAGACGGGCGAGAGCGCGGTGCAGCAGCTCAACGTCTTGGCGCCTTGCCAGCGACACCCACTGCTGCAAAAAGATAACACATTTGAAGACAACATCAGCCGGATGTGAGGGGAACACGCCCTCGATCGTAAGTTTGTTCCTAATGCGCCACAGTGCCCAAAGTAATGCCCCAACACTGCTCCACACGACACGTTTAGCAGAACTAGACACTGACGACAGGAGAGCACATAGCTCAACACCTGACCTAGGATCCCAATCCCGGCCAGCGGCCTCTCGGACCGCACTCCACGCAAACCAAGCCAGATGGCAATGGAAAAATACAAGGTTAGAAGTTGCAGGCTCCCCACAAACCGCGCACGACCCGTTAGTCGGTCCATTGCGTTTGGCAATATTTACCGAAGTTGGGAGTTTGTAAAGGCACAATTGCCAAATGAAAATCTTGATTTTTAGAGGGAGCCGAGCCTTCCATAGCCCAGTCGCAACTTGCTAATGTGTACCTCTAGCGAGTGCTTGGTACAGGGAGTTAACCGAGAACTTGCCAGAGGCATTAAGGCGCCAAGACACCACATCTGGGCCTTGAGAAAGGGCAGCCCCTTCCAGCAGAGTTAGCAGGTTTCCCAAACTTGTCGTCTCTGGGCCAGCGAGTTCCCGCCTGAACAGCAGTATAGGGGGGGGGGACTCAACCACACCTTACGCCACAAAAGGGTGCGGATCGAGCACAATATTATACAGCGATCTGAAACGGGACCAGAGAGGTTGGTTGCCAATCCATAGGTCCGTCCGAATACGCATTGAGCAGCCGTCCTTAACCAGGAACTTCGCCCCCATAGCGAAGAATGGTTTTAGCTCCTGGGTAGAGTTCCAAAAGGGAGACCCCCGTCCAGTTGCAGCAAAGAAATTGCCCGTCGGGAAGTACTTGGCTCGAAGAAGGTCGACCCAAAGACCAGTTTCACCCTGACACAGCTTCCAAATCCACTTGTACATTAGTGCAATGTTCATCAGCCTGGAGTTCATCACCCCTAATCCCCATGGGACTTTGGACGGCACACAGCCGTCCATTTGACTAGGTGGTACTTCCGTTTGGGGCTGGCTCCTTCCCAGAAGAAGCGGGACCGTGGCGTGTCCAGCTTGGCATGCACACCCTCGGCCAACAGAAACATCCCCATGGTGAACATAGGGAGCGAGGAGAGCCTCGGGTTAGTAAGAATAAGCCGTGCACCAGATGACATAAATCTCCCTAGCAACGGCCCGACCCGGTCGGCCACCGTATTGCATAACGAGGCCCAGTCCTGGATGGTAGGAGCCCGATCCCCTATCGGAAGCTGTCGGTGTGGAACGACACCTATGGGATCACAAGAATCCCTACTACGGTTGCGGGGCGTGGGGTCGTGAGAAGAGTGGATCAAATAGATAGCACACGGTTCCTTTACCCAGGTTCGGGCCGCGAGGATGCGTAAAACCCTACTCCTGCTTTGGTGGATTATTTATCTGTGTTCTTGAAATAGCAATGGGGCGTGAGGAGCTCCAAAAAGCCGAATCCTCCTCCTGGTCGCCTTGGGCCTCCTTTTATAGGGAAAGGGGTTGCCACAGTGGCACACAGCAGGTGGAAAGGGTACAACGATGCGAGGTTATCCCTCGCATTACATGACAAGGCGCATTTAATGCGCCTTACTTAGGTGTCCTTGCTTTATCGGGGACGGGAGAGAGCCCTGTCTCGTCCGTCGCCGCTCCCTCTCGTGTCGACGCGCGCCCTGGCCAGCGGTGCCCGCGGTGCAATGGAGGCAGGCAGGCAGCTGAGGTAGCGCAGTGGTGGGTCTCCATGAAGATCCGCTTGCCGCCACGCAGGTGCCTGCCCAGCTGGTTGGGTCGGCAGCTGCATGCGAGCGGTGGTGGAGGTTTGATTGGCGTGGGCCTGATGGTGGCCCTACGGGTGTTCTTGGCAAAGGCCTTGCCGGGGCCTCGGCAAGGGTCTTGTCGTGGCGCCTGCTGTCACCCCTGGCAAGGCTCTTGTCGGGGGCCTTGTGGTCCTCCTTGGCTGGGATCCCACCAAGGATCATCATCTTCTAAAGTGTGTATCTGATCTTGAATATCTTCACAAAGATCTGCATGACACCACGGGGATGTCTCCCGAATCCTTGCCCCATGGGGGCAGTGGACTCAAGGATGACTCGCTCCATAGGTATGGGGCAAGCTGCCACGGGGTCTTGCCGAGTTTGCTGAAACCGCCTCCCGGCAAGGATCTTGTCGGGGGAGTCCGCTTCGCCCCCTTTGCTCTTTGTGGTCTTGGTCTTGGCGTTATTCTGCTCCTCTCGAGCTTCGGTCTTACCTTGGCTCACCTCCCTTGCCTTACTCAGTGTGGTGGTGCCCATGGCTCAGACTGCCCGTGCACAGTTATAGGGGTACAAAATTGTACCCCTCTTTTTGTACACCGACAGGAGCCCCCGGGCCTGGGCCACACGTAAGCGCAATCGCGTCATTGGGCTAGGCCCAAAAACGGTGCGCTGCAGGCGGGGCCGTTTTTACCGTGGTAACTCTCTTAGCGCGCTGCGCTTCCCATGCTTCCCGCGTGTGGAACGACGTGGGGAGGCATGCGTGACGTGGGCGGCATGCGTGGGGCTGAGCTCTGCATGCATGCATCACGTCGTAGTAAAGGGGGCGGTTCACGCCTTCCCCATAAACGGAGGGAGGCATGGAAGCGCGGCCCATTTACTGAACGGGGCCGAGGCGTGGTCTCCAAGGTGTCCACCCCCCATGATCACGGGGTGGGGAGAGGTCGCCTCACCCGTCGCCTCGATCCTGTACACCTACCATGTGGCTCTCATGCGCTTGGGGTGGCGATCAGTGGAGGCGGGAAACTGGGCCGCCGCGGGCTGGGGCAGCGGGTCGGTCCCAGTTCCCTGCGCCTTCCGTGTCTTCATTGGCTGAGCGGGGCGGCCGAGCCCCCACACCGTTCCTTTATAAGGAGCGGGAGGGGGGATCGCGTCCCGCATTCCTTCATCTCCTTCTTCCTTCAACTTCTGCTCCCCCCTTCCATCCTCCATGGAGAGAGGGAACCCTGGTCCTTCAACGGTGGCGGCGCGGGTCGCCACTCGACAACGCGTCCCTTCTTCTCCTGCACCCGCAGTGGCAGAGCCAGCCCCAAGGGGAAGGGGGAGGGGCGAGGCCGTGGGCGAGGCCAAGGCGCTCGGGGAAGAGGAGGACGGGGCGGCGCGCCGGCCTCGCCTTCGCCAGCAATTCCTCCCCCCATGGAGGGCCACGTTGGGGATGACCCTTGTGAGTTCTTCGTCAGGCTGCGCCGGCCGCCTCGCCGTCGCCTTCGTCTCCCGACTCCATTCGCGCGGGAGATGGAGCTGGATCCGCCGGAGTCATTGCGGCTGCACATGAGGGGCTGTGGGACCAGCGGCACGCGGGTTCGCGTCGACTTCCCAGCCCCTCATGTAATGTATCTTTGTCGGGGGTGGAAGACATTTGCTCTAATCCACCTCCTGGCGGAGGGGTTCACTCTCCATTTTAAGGTGATGGAGGGCGGCCTTCTCTACGTCAAGGTCTTCGGTGATTTTGGAACTCGCATGAAGTGCTGCGTGGAGAGCTCCTCCGACGATGAAGATTCCTCCTCGGGCGATAGTGACAAGGAGGACAGCGACAGCGGCGACGAGGGTGGTAGGCGGCAGGATGATGGGTCGGACTAGGCGTCGTTCCCATTGTCTTGGAGCGATGTTGGCAGCAGCAGGATCTGCACCGAGCCCCCCACCAACTCCTCTTGGTCGTCTCCTTGGGTGGCTGGCGTAGGAAGCGCGGGAAGGCGAAGAAGGCGGATGGCGGGTCGTCAGCTTGGAGTACGCGGGCATCGACGCCTTCGTCGCGTATTGCCGGTCTTGCCGCCTCGTTTTCCAGCTCTTCTACCGTCATCATCATCACCAGCTTCCCGTGGAGGTGGCCGCCGGGATGTTTTCCTGGTGCCTTCTGCCGCTCGTACCTCGCCTAGGCGCCCCTTTTGCCTTTTTCGCCTCCTTGACCTGCCTCCTGAGGAGAGAGACAGGAAAGGGATTACGGGCACCTTATCTCTTTTTAGTTTGTAAGCCTTCGGGCCTTGGCTGAATTTAAAACTTGTAATCCCATCATTCATGTTTTTCATTCCCTAAGGACTATACCTGAGTGGAATGTTTTTAATGAAAAAGGGATGCTTGCCGGGTCATTTGTTTGCGGGTATAACCCATGACAAGGAGTAAATCCTTGATATCTCTAAGATAAACATTTCCTTGCCCGGCAGCAGGCCTTGCCATCTTCCCACGTCGCTCGACCTTTCTCACGCTTTTGGCGGAGGCAAGGATGGGGTGGGTCCAGGCTCCTTTTTTCATCCTCTCGCTGCCGTGACTACGACCAAACCTGGCCCCAGGAACGAGCCCTAGGGCCTAGAGTTTAGGGGAGCACGATAGCTTTAGGAAGGAATGAGGTTTCACATACCTCAGTCCATAAGGGAATGCATGATAAGGGATGAAGAACTTATCTGAAGTTGTAGCCCCCGGCAACTCTGGTTTGCCGTGGGTGAATCTTAGCACTTGTAGCCCCTGGCAATACTGGCTCACCGGGGTCTAGATGCTGGTCTGTCCCTCTTCTCTTTTTCGTCCTCAAGTGATCCGACAAGGATATCTGAGTCCTGCGAACCAAAGAAGACAAAAGAACGGCAAAGGGACGCACACTCGACCTCTAAGCTAGGGGTTAGTCACCGCTAAGCACTATCAACCCTAACCAAGGACGAGACTCGACCTAGCATGCATGCTATAACTTAGGGCGCCAGCGCTTCATTTATTTATGCTCAGGGTCTGCGTCTGGCTTTGTACGAAGGGTTACATGCATCATCGGCAATGCTTGCACAAAAGGTGGCTTGCCGGGGGGCCCGGCAAGCCGCGCCTTACGGATAAAACTTGCGAAGATGCTCAATGTTCCAGGAGTTACTCACCGGAACGGCATCTTCGGTCTCCAGTCGGACTGCGCCGGGCCTGGTGACTCGTATTACCCGATAAGGGCCTTCCCACTTTGGCGTCAACTTGTTGGAATTCTTGGCCGATTAAACGCGCTGAAGGACAAGGTCGCCTTCATCAAGGCTTCGGGCATGAACCTTGCGGCTATGGTAGCGGTGCAAGGCTTGCTGGTAGCATGCTGCTCTCACAGCCGCCCGAAGACGATCTTCCTCAAGGAGCAGTGCGTCATCTTGCCGCAATTTCTCTTGCTCAAGCTCATCATAAGCGAGCACTCGAGGTGACCCGTATATGAGTTCAGTGGGGATAACTGCTTCTGCCCCGTATACTAGGGCAAAGGGTGTCTGGCCGGTGGCTCGATTTGGCGTCGTCCTGATCGACCAAAGAACCGTTGGCAACTCATCAATCCAGCGCCTTCCGCTCTTGTGCAGCCTGTCAAAGGTCTTGGTCCTTAAGCCTCGCAGCACTTCAGCATTTGCCCTCTCAGCTTGACCATTGCTTCACGGGTGAGCAACGGAAGTGAAACAGACTTTGCTCCCGAGGTCTTAGGTATATTGCATGAAGGTGCAGCTTGTGAACTGTGTGCCGTTGTCGGTGATGACCCTGTTGAGTACACCAAAGCGGCACACTAGTCCCTTCAAGAACTTGACGGCTGACTGAGCTGTGACCTTCCACACTGCCTCCACCTCCAGCCACTTTGTGAACTTGTCGATTGCAACGTACAAGTACTCAAAGCCCCCGATAGCGCGGGGGAAAGGGCCCAGTATGTCGAGCCCCCAAACCGAGAAGGGCCAGGAGATAGGAATGGTTTGAAGGGCTTGAGCTGGTTGATGAAGCTTCTTTGAATGGAACTGACACACTTCACATCTGGTGACTAGTGTCATCGCATCTTGGAGGGCGGTGGACCCGATGTGGGATCCACATATGCCTCCGTGTATCTCCGCAAACAGCTCCAGTCCTTCCTCTCGAGGGATACACTTCAATTTCACACCGTTCGGCCTCTTCCTGTACAGGACGTCATCGACGAACTGGTACATGGTAGAGCGACGGGCTACTTTTTCCGCTTCTTCCTGCTCCTCAGGAAGTTCCCCTGTTTGGAGGAATCGGACGGTATGCTGTGCCCACGCCGGAGCCTGGGGCTCGATGGCGAGGACTAAAGGCATTTCCTCCGCTATAGGAGCGGCTGTCTCAACGGCAAGAGCTTGATGCTCCGCCGGAGCTAGCCGTCCCGTGGCGGGCTCAGTGTCCCCGGCAACATCCTTGCCGGCGGCTCCGGGGAGCTCGGTGGGAAAGTACTTGCCGGGCCCTGATTTCCTCCTCTTGTTATGCTCTGTTGATGGATCAACGGATGGCTGAGTTAGCTGAAGCACAAAGGTACCTGGTTCCACAGGTAGCTTGAGGGCAGCGCGTTTTGACAGGTAGTTAGCGATATCGTTCTCCGCTCGGGGAACGTATTCAGCCTGTATACCGTCGAAACGCTCTTCCAGCTTTCTCACTTCATCGACGTAGGCCTTCAACAACGGGCTCTGGTAATCCTTGTTGATTTTCTTGACGACAAGCTGCAAGTCAGCCCTGAAGATGAGTTTCTTGATTCCGAGGTCCGCCGCTATCCTGAGACCGGCACGCAGCCCTTCGTACTCTGCTGTATTGTTGGTTGACGCCTCCCTGGGGAAGTGCATCTGGATCACGTACTTGAGGTGCTCTCCGGTGGGCGCGACAAGCAGTACGCCAGCCCCGACGCCCTGTAAGGAGAAAGCTCCATCAAAGTACATGATCCAATCGCAACTTGCCTTCTTGCCGGGGAGAGCAGTCTCTTGGGCCTCTTCGTCAGGTGTTGCGGTCCATTCTGCAATGAACTCCGCCAGGACTCGGCTCTGAATCGTCGAAGTACTTTCAAACTTGAGGCCAAAGCTGGACAGCTCCAGTGCCCATTCCACAATTCTTCCCGCTGCATCTGGATTGTGCAATATCCGTTGCAGTTGGAGGCGAGTGACGACAGTGATCTCATGTGCCTGGAAGTAGTGATGCAGCCTCCTCGAGGCCATAAGAATGCCGAAGAGCAGTTTCTGCACGCCGGAGTACCTTAATCTAGCCCCCTGCAGGAGGGAACTAACAAAGTAGACCGGGTGCTGCATCATTTTCTTCTTCGGCGGCACTTCAACTGGCTGTGTTGTCTCTGCATTGGTGGTGTCGGGATTTGTCGCTGCCATTACCTCGTCGTCAACCTCCCTCTGCGCCACTAGTGCCGCGCTGACCACCTGGTTCGTTGCCGCCAGGTATAGCAGCAACGGCTCCTGTGGCCTAGGCGCAACTAGTATCGGCGCGGAGGAGAGGTACTTCTTCAAATCTTGCAATGCTACTTCGACTTCTGGCGTCCACTCCATCGGGCCCGCCTTTTTCAGGATTTTGAAAAAGGGAAGGGCGCGCTCGGCAGACTTGGAAATGAACCTGCCTATGGCGGCGACGCAACCAGCAAGCCGAGCACATCCTTGATTTTCTTGGGTGCTTCAATCTGCTCTATAGCCTTGATCTTGTCCGGATTGGCCCCTATACCACGCTGTGACACAAAGAACCCGAGAAGCTTGCCGGACGGGATGCCAAAGACGCACTTCTCAGGGTTCAGCTTGAGATTGATCTTGTGCAGGTTTGCAAATGTTTCTTGCAAATATGGTATGAGGATTTCCCTGTCCTTGGTTTTGACCACTATGTCATCCATATAAGCTTCCATATTTCTATGGAGCTGGGGTTCAAAACCAATTTGGACCGCCCTTGCAAACGTCGAACCAGCGCTCTTCAACCCGAAAGGCATCCGCATGAAACAATACGTACCACATGGGGTGAAAGTTGCTGTTTTCTATTCGTCTTCTCTTGTCATGAAGATCTGGTGGTAGCCGGAGTAGGCATCGAGGAATGACAACAGATCACACCCAGCCGTGGAGTCAACAATCTGGTCGATGCGCGGCAACGGGAAGGGGTCTTTAGGACAAGCCTAATTGATATCTGTGTAATCAATACACAGTCTCCACTTCCCATTTGCCTTGCGCATTACGACCGGATTGGCCAGCCACGTTGGATGGAGCACTCCTCTTACCAAACCCGCTGCTTCCAGTTTTCGGATCTCTTCTGTGATGAACTCTTGTTGTTCCAAAGCTTGCTTTCTGACCTTCTGCTTCACGGGCCGCGCATGAGGACGGATAGCAAGGTGGTCCTCAATCACCTCCCTGGGAACACCGGGGATGTCGGAAGCTTGCCATGCAAACACATCGACATTCGCCTGCAGGAAGGTGACGAGCGTGTCTTCCTCTTTGTCGTCAAGGGTGGACCTTATGGTGAAAGCTCCTCCCGTGCCGTCCTCATTGACAGAAACCTTCTTGGTTCCCGGCGGTATGGCCCTGGGCTTCTTGTTTCCGCTGGTGGAGCTCTCTGGCACGTCCTCGACGGCAGTGCTACACTCCGAAGAGGTGCGCTTGCCGGAGTGGGTGTCCGAGGTCTCACCGGTCTTCTTCTTCTTCTTCTTCTTCTTCTTCCCTCCCGGGGTCCCAGCAGCAGGAGCAAGTGCCCTAGTGGCGGCAGCTCCTGCAAATGCTTGCTAGTATAGTTGGTCAGCGCAAATCAGCGCATCTTTCTTGTTGGAGGGGATGGTGATGATCGTCACAGGTCCTGGCATCTTCAGGGTGTTGTAGGCGTAGTATGACGCCGCCATGAACTTGGCCAGCGCTGGGCGGCCAAGGATCCCGTTATAGGGCAAGGGGATCTTGGCAACATCAAACACGATCCTCTCCGTCCTGTAGTTCAGGTCGCTTCCAAAAGTCACGGGCAGCGTGACCTTTCCCTTGGGTTGGCTTCTTCCCGGGTTGACCACTTGAAACGTGCCCGTCTCTTCGAGGTCTCCATTAGGAATCTGCAGTTTCTCAATCATAGCAGGCGAGACCAAGTTCAGACCGGCCCCGCCATCGACTAGCATCTTTGTCACCTTGAGGTTGTGTATTGTTGGTGAAACCAACAATGGCAAGCACCCGACCGCAGTAGTGCGATCAGGGTGATCCTCAGTGTAAAAAATGATAGCTGTGCTGGACCACTTCAGCGGCCTTTGGGCATCAAACGATGGCTCTGCCGCTGTAATCTCTCGCGCCCACTGTTTAAGCCAGCGGTGAGAAGTATGCAGCGAGGCGCCGCCGTCGACGCACATGGCCTCTGTAGCTTTCGGAAACTCTTGGTCGCCGGATTCGTCGTCCTCTTCGCGATCTTCGTCTTCTGGCTTTCTGTCACGGCCCCGGGCGGGCCTCTCCCGTTGTTTATCTTTGCCGCAACGGCCCGCCTGGCCGTCACTCTTCTTGCCGGACCCCTCAGCATCGTCTTGGCCCTTCTCCTTGTCCCGCCTCTCATACTCAACCCTCTGCTTCTCAGCGAGGAGCTCAAGCTGTCGGCAGTCTTGGAGAGGATGGCCTTTGGTGCGATGGATCTTGCAGTATCGATTGTCGGAGTTTCTTGGCTTCTCGGCAGCCGCCAAGGCCCGGCAGGCGACACATCCGGCAACTTCCTTGCGGGGGTCATCTGCCTTGGTTTTCTTGGCGGAGCCGGTGTCATCAGATCCCTCGACGGCTAGCATGGCTTTAACTTTGCACTTCCTGTTGCGGTGTCGGCCCTTCTTCGCCGGGGCGGCAGTATCCTCATCTGAGGAGTCGGTTTCCACGCCGGCATCTTCGCCGGGGTACTTCCTTCCCTCTTCAGCTCGGGCACATCTATCAGCAAGAACATAGAGTTCTGCCACATCTTTCACCTTGTTCATTGCCAGCTCTTCGCGCATCTTGCGGTTACGCACGTTCTGATGGAACGCGCTGATGATGGCGGCAGGGTGAACATCAGGGACATTGTACTGTATCTGGCTGAACCTTTGTATATACTTGCGGAGACTCTCGCCTCCCTTCTAGGGAATAACGTGCAGGTCGCTTGCTTGGCCTTGGGCTTGGTGGCCACCAGTAAAGGCGCCCACGAACTCATGGCACAAATCCGACCAGGAGGAAATAGAGTCTACCGGCAAGTGCATCAACCATGACATGGCGTTGGGTTTAAGAACCAACGGAAAGTAATTCGCAAGCACCTTATCGTCGCGGGCTCCGACAGCTTGCATCGCGATGGTCTATATGCTGAGGAACTCGGACGGGTGGGTCTTGCCGCCGTACTTTTCGCCCACGTCAGGTTTGAAAGTGCGGTGAGTGGGCCACTGGAACTGCCGCAACTCACGGGTAAAAGCCGGACAGCCTACCTCGTAAGGTAGGCCTCCAGGGCTCTCCGGTGCCGTTCACAGCAGGCCCTTCTCGCCTGTCCGATTGGTGGCGCGCTCCGCGCCGGCGCTCGATAGTGGTTCGAGCGTCTTCATGTTCTCGCTCCCGAAGGACTTGGCGCTGGTCACAGTGGGTCCGCGGGTCGGACAACGCTATGGAGATTTCGTCGCCCGTAACGTCGCGACGGGCTGGCGCCCGTGGTACCGGGCGAGGAGGAGGTGAGTGCACCGTGGTCGCGGTGCCGCCGGCTTTCCTGCCACTGGTGTGTGGGACTCCGTCGGAGCGTCGACCCGGGGGCTCCACCGGACTTGGTTCGTCTTTGTTGGCCACCGCAACAAGGCTTCGGATAGTGGCTCTCCATTCGTCGAGTTTCCTCGTAATGGGAGGAAAATCGAGGAGCAACTGCGCGCGCTCCAGGGCTTCTGCTGGCGTTGGTGGCAGCGAAACCTGCACGGATTGCGACGCGCTTCGACTTCTGACCATGTCAGAAGGAGCTCTATCACGACCCTGCGGTCGCATGCCATCTTCACCAGCGCCTCTGCGAGCGGGCAGGTCTTCTACATCCCGGGAGTGGCGCTCGGTGCTCTTCCCGCGGCGACGCCCAGGGTCTTCGGCGTGATTACGTCGTTCGTCGCGCGCCGCTTGAGAGGAGCGCGCCATCGGCGCCATGGTGGGAGTCTTGGAAGCCCTCGCGTCGCCTTCGGGCGGGGTGGCAGCGATCTTGGAAGGCCCCGCGCCACACGCGGAGGGCCTGGCTCCGTCTTTGGATTTGGCGGCATGCGGCCCATTACCAGGCGCACGAACATCGCCGCCTCCCAAACTCCGGCTGCCGGGACGGTGTTGGTGTTCGCGAACGGCGCCCCGGGTCCTTTCTGCGACCTGTCCGCTGCTCGCCCACGTCAAGACGGGATGTCCGGCTTCCGACGGGCCAACCGCCACCGTTGTCTTCTTCTTGGGCGCCATGACGATGAAGAAGCGTCGAACTAACTACTAAAGCCGATTCTCACAACTGCGCCCCCTACCTGGCGCGCCAAAGATGTCGGTGTGGAGCGACACCTATGGGATCACAAGAATTCCTACTACGGTTGCGGGGCGCGGGGTCGTGAGAAGAGTGGATCAAACAGATAGCACACGGTTCCTTTACCCAGGTTCGGGCCGCGAGGATGCATAAAACCCTACTCCTGCTTTGGTGGATTGTTTATCTGTGTTATTGAACTAGCAATTGGGCGTGAGGAGCTCAAAAAAGCCGAATGCTCCTCCTGGTCGCCTTGGGCCTCCTTTTATAGGGAAAGGGGTTGCCACAGTGGCACACAGGAGGTGGAAAGGGTACAGCGATGCAAGGTTATCCCTCGCATTACATGACAAGGCGCATTTAATGCGCTTTGCTTAGGTGTCCTTGCTTTATCGGGGACGGGGGAGAGCCCTGTCTCGTCCGTCGCCGCTCCCTCTCGTGTCGACGCGCGCCCTGGCCAGCGGTGCCCGCAGTGCCATGGAGGCAGGCAGGCAGCTGAGGTGGCGCAGTGGTGGGTCTCCACGAAGATCCGCTCGCCACCACGCAGGTGCCTGCCCAGTTGGTTGGGTCGGCAGCTGCATGCGAGCGGTGGTGGAGGTTTGATTGGCGTGGGCCTGATGGTGGCCCTATGGGTGTTCCTGGCAAGGGCCTTGCCGGGGCCCCGACAAGGGTCTTGCCGTGGCGCCTGCTGCCATCCCCGGCAAGGCTCTTGCCGGGGGCCTTGTGGTCCTCCTTGGCTAGGATCCCGCCAAGGATCATCATCTTCTAAAGTGTGTATATGATCTTCAATGTCTTCACAAAGATCTGCATGCCACCACGGGGATGTCTCCCGAATCCTTGCCCCATGGGGGCAGTGGACTCAAGGGTGACTCGCTCCGTAGGTGTGGGGCGAGCTGCCACGGCAAGAGTCTTGCCGGGTTTTCTAAAACCGCCTCCCGGCAAGGATCTTGCCGGGGGAGTCCCCTTCGCCCCCTTTGATCTTTGTGGTCTTGGTCTTGGCGTCGTTCTGCTCCTGTCGAGCTTTGGTCTTACCTTGGCTCACCTCCCTTGCCTTGCTCAGTGTGGTGGTGCCCGTGGCTAGGACTGCCCGTGCACAGTTATAGGGGTACAAAAAGTGTACCTCTCTTTTTGTACACCGATAGAAGCCCCAAGTATTGGAGTGGCAGAGATCCCAACTTACAATTAAGCAGCTCTGCCAACTCCTGACTTTCGTCGGGTCCCATTCCCATGGCGACCACTCCACACTTGTGAAAATTGATTTTTAGACCCGACATTAGTTCAAAACACAACCAGTATAGCCTTGACCGTAGCAATACTATGTGTGTCAGGTTCGAACAACATCAGCATATCGTCTGCGTACTGCAGGTGGGATACTCCTCCCAGGACGAACTGGGAGGCAACCCCTCTAAGGTGGCCAGCCAGACGAGCCCTGTCTAACATTGCAGCCAAGGCGTCAGCCACGAAGTTAAACAGAAGCGGAGAAGCTCGGTCACCCTGACGCAGCCCTCGTTTGCTACAAAAGTATTGGCCTACTTCCCCGTTAACCGCGATAGCCGCCTGGCCCCCCGAGACTAGTTGCAGCATGAGGTGAACCCAAACGGGTGAGAAACCTCTTTCCAAGAGGACCTGTTTAAGGAAGTCCCAATTGACACGGTCATACGCTTTTTCGAAATCTAATTTAAGAAGAATCGCGGGCTCATGAGTACGTTTGAGCGAGTGAACAATCTCAAGCAAAGCGAGAGGCCCCTCCAAAATGTGGCACCCTCGGATGAACGCGGACTGGTTCCTACTAGTAATATGATGTGCCACCGGGGATAAACGCGTTGAGCAGGCTTTGGAGCAGATTTAGAAAGGGACGTTGATCAACGCTATGGTTCTAAACTGCATAATGTTATCAGCCCCCTGCACTTTGGGGATGAGGGAGAGGATCCCGAAGTTTAATCGCGAGATGTCCACTTCTCCACGCATGAAACCATTACAGACCCCGAAAATATGGTCCCAAAGGAGAGCCCAGAAGCGTTTAAACATGGCCACCGGCCAGCCATCCGGGTCGGGGGCCATGTCAGACTTCAGGCTATGGATGGCGGTGTCGATTTCCTGGGTGGTGAAGGCGAGGCCAAGCGCATCGTTTTCGGCCTTGGACACCCTGCCATCCGGACCCCACATGTCCGCGCGAAGGCGATCCAACTGAGGTTTGCATGTGCCCATCAGTTGGATGTAGAACTAATAAACGTGCCGCACTATGTCATCCTGACACAACAACAGCCCTTGGTCGGATTGGAGTCGAAGGATGGCCCATTTGGGGTGGCGGCCGTTCGCATAGGAGTGGAAGTATTTCGTGTTCGCGTCGCCTATCAGGGTCCATTTAGGCCCCCCTCTCCGCCGTCAGTACTCTTTCTCGGCACTGAGGAGCGACTCCACCTATCCCTCCAGGTCGTACCGATGGGCCCACTCGGGCTCGGAGAAAGGGCGGGAATCGGCCTGAGCGTCCAGAACCGCAATCTCCTGGACAAGACGAGCCCGACGAAGTTTGTCTTCGCGTCCCTGGTTGTCCCCCCAGCCCTTAAGAGACGCGAGCAGGCCCGCCCCGGACGTGACCCACAACTCCATGGGGCCCCGCTGGGGGCCGAGCCTGTTCACACAAGCCTCCCACTTGTGCCTGAATACCTGATCAAAATCAGGAATTTCGAACCAAGCTATTCCAAAGAAGAAACGCGGGCTACGCTTGATATTATCCTCCCTGGTGGACAGGGCCAGAGGCACGTGGTCAGACCCGATCCTAGTTTTGGCGACCAACGAGCACAAAGGGAACCACAGCTCCCAGTCGGCCGTAAGAAACACCCTATCAAGAACAGACCGCACCGGTGATAGCTGTTTGTTGGTCCAGGTGAACCACGCTCCAGACCTGGCCACTTCCCTAAGTGCCATGGCTGCGATTGCATTGTTGAACATGGCGACTCTGTTCCAGTTAATGTTAGCATTGTTCTTGTCCGTGCGCGAGCTTATTAAATTGAAGTCGCCCCCATCACCAACAGCAAATGCTGGGCTTCCGCAAGACCCACCCTGGCCTGGAGCTCGTTCAGAAATTCCAGCGAGCGCGAGTGATCAGCGGGTCCGTACACCACAAGCATCACCCATTCTCACATCGACGCCCTATGTCTAACGTGGGCAGAAATAAAAAAGGTGCCTGTCTCCCAAGACAAAACCTCAAAGCATAGGTTGCTTAAGACCATAAGCATGCCACCCGAGTGGCCGCGGGCCGCAGACCAATGCCACGCGAAGCGCTCCAGGGGATCAATCGCCAGCAACTCGTGGTGGCGAAACTCAGCCTTAATGGTTTCCTGGATGCCTACCGCGTCAATGCCCTCATTGCTCATGTACTCCTTAAGCTGGGTCTGTCTCCCAGCGTTGCCGAAGCCACGAATGTTCCAAAAAAGGAAACGCATAAAATAATGCGGTTACAGAGGCGGATCCCGCACGAGGTCACCGCCTTTGCCACACGCCTCGTCCTTTGGGGCAGACGAGGTCGAGAGGCGGTATCATCCCCTGCGGATACCGCGCTCTGATCAGGCAGCGCAGCCATGGTCGAGGGTGCCCCTGCTCCCTCTGTCAGTGCGGCTGCGCGCGCAGCTGCAGCAATAGCAAGGGCTGCCTGCGCAAGTTCTTTCGAACGAATTAACGAAATTAGCGAACGGGCATCTCCCTCACACGCCAAGTCCACCCCACTATCCCCCAAAATAACCTCCAAATACGTGTCCGAGAAGGATTCAAGAATCGTAAAATGAGAGGAGGGGGATTACCGTCAATCTCCATGTTCTTCTCGGCCTGCAGAAGTTGCGCGCGTTGGAGCGATGGCATGTTGCCCTTGTCTCCCTTGGGGCGTCCACTGGTGCGCGTCGGGGTTGGATCCATAGCCACCGCCTTGGAGCGTCGCGCCTTGACTACCGGGAGCGCCACGGCCTCCGCCCGCAGGGCAACGGCCAGGCCCGACAAGGCAGACGCAGATCTGCCACCAGCCGGGGCCAGTGGAGAGGCCAAAGCCATGACCGCTTGCTTAGGAGTGGGTGGCGCGCCTAGGTTCTACATCAGGGGGATCAACGCCACCTTGCGGCCCGCAATCTTCTTCGCCCGCCTCACCGAGCCGCTCTTGCTGGCACCTCCGGAGGGGGGGGGGAACAGCCACATGGCGGAGCCGCCCCCATGCTCTCCACCCCCGAGCCCCGGAGAATGCACGCCAGGTAGGAGAGAGGAGCGACGCCCAGAGTCGCATGAGGTCGTCACTCCCCGCTCGGCCTCGGAGTCGAGGGCCAGGTTGGAACCATTCTGGTTCACCTCCAGAAGGGCGCCCGTCGCACAGGGAGGCGCAGCCGCAGCCGCCCCCTGCCCTTGGACGGGCCCACCGTCTTGTCCAGGGACTTGTCGTGGATGCCCATCTTGTCCCACGCCGCAGTGTCGATGGAGTCATCGCCCATGCTCTCATCATTGTCGTGGTCCGCATCCTTGTCCTTGTCGCCGGGGCCTTTGCAATTGGAAGGTGGGGGCGGGGGAGGAGCCGCGTCGTGCCCCGGCGCCGCCAGCTCTGGCTCCAGCTTGATGTGATACCCCTCGCCATTGAACCAAATCTCGACGCGACTATGCAGCTTGTCAGGGGCACAACAGGTGAACCGCATCCGCACCGGACCCACCCAGATCAGGGACAATTCGTCGACCGCAATGTTGCGGCCAATCATGGTGGTGGCCGCCATGAGCCGATCGGCCCTCCGCTATTTGGGGGGCACGCCCCATAGCTTCACCCACACCTCGAGCATGGACATGGCCTTGGGCTCCTCCTCGCGCGCCTCCCGGATCTCCGCCATGATATTCTTGAGGGAGAGGAACAGCTTTCCGCTTCGTGATACGTCTCCAACGTATCTATAATTTTTGATTGCTCCATGCTATATTATCTACTGTTTTAGACAATATTGGGCTTTATTATCCACTTTTATATCATTTTTGGGACTAACCTATTAACCGGAGGCCCAGCCCAGAATTGCTGTTTTTTTGCCTATTTCAGTGTTTCGAAGAAAAGGAATATCAAACGGAGTCGAAACGGAATGAAATCAACTAGAGAGGTTATTTTTGGAAGGAAAGCTACCGGAAAAGCTTGGAGTGCACGTCAGGAAAGAAGGGAGGTGGCCACGTGGGTGGAGGGCGCCCCCCTAGGGCGTGCCCCCCTGCCTCGTGGCCCCCCCGAAGCTCCACCGACGTACTCCTTTCACCCATATATACCCACGTATCCTAAAACTTCCAGAACGGAGAATAGAGCGGGAGTTCCGCCTCCGCAAGCCTCTGTAGCCACCAAAAACCTCTCGGGAGCCTGTTCCGGCACCCTGCCGGAGGGGGGGAACCCTCACCGGTGGCCATATTCATCATCCCGGCGATCTCCATGACGAGGAGCGAGTAGTTCACCCTCGGGGCTGAGGGCATGTACCAGTAGCTATGTGTTTGATCTCTCTCTCTCTCTCTGTTCTTGATTTGGCACGATCTTGATGTATCGTGAGCTTTGCTATTATTGTTGGATCTTATATTTCTTCTCCCCCTCTACTCTCTTGTAATGGATTGAGTTTCCCCTTTGAAGTTATCTTATCGGATTGAGTCTTTTAATAATTTGAGAACACTTGATGTATGTCTTGTGTGGGATAACCGTGGTGACAATGGGTTATTCTATTGATTCACTTGATGTATGTTTTGGTGATCAACTTGCGGGTTCCGCCCATGAACTTATGCATAGGGGTTGGCACACGTTTTCGTCTTGACTCTCCGGTAGAAACTTTGGGCACTCTGTGAGGTTGTATATGTTGGTTGAATAGATGAATCTGAGATTGTGTGATGCATATCGTATAATCATACCCATGGATACTTGAGGTGATATTGGAGTATCTAGGTGATATTAGGGTTTTGGTTGATTTGTGTCTGAAGGTGTTATTCTAGTACGAAATCTAGGGCTGTCTGTGACACTTATAGGAATAGCCCAACGGATTGATTGGAAAGAATAACTTTGAGGTGGTTTCGTACCCTACCATAATCTCTTCGTTTGTTCTCCGTTATTAGTGACTTTGGAGTGACTCTTTGTTGCATGTCGAGGGATAGTTATATGATCCAATTATGTTATTATTGTTGAGAGAACTTGCACCAGTGAAAGTATGAACCCTAGGCCTTGTTTCCTATCATTACAATACCGTTTACGCTCACTTTTACCATTAGTTACCTTGTTGTTTTTATATTTTCAGATTACAAAAACCTATCTCTACCATCCATATTGCACTTGTATCACCATCTCTTCGCCGAACTAGTGCACCTATACAATTTACCATTGTATTGGGTGTGTTGGGGACACAAGAGACTCTTTGTTATTTGGTTGCAGGGTTGTTTGAGAGAGACCATCTTCATCCCACGCCTCCCACAGATTGATAAACCTTAGGTCATCCACTTGAGGGAAATTTGCTACTGTCCTACAAACCTCTGCACTTGGAGGCCCAACAACGTCTACAAGAAGAAGGTTGAGTAGTAGACATCAAGCAGTTTCTGGCGCCGTTGCCGGGGAGGTGAGTGCTTGAAGGTATAACTTTAGATCTTGCAATCGAATCTTTTTGTTTCTTGTTTTAGCACTAGTTTAGTTTATAAAAGAAAACTACCAAAAAATGGAATTGAGTTTACCACATATGCTTCATCTTTTTAATATCTTTCGTGAGTATGATGGAAAGGAAAATTGTGCCAAAGTGTTAGAAGAAGAATGCATTAAAAAATTGGCACTAAATCTTTGAATGATGAGCATGATTGCAATATTGTTAGTATGAACTCCTTGAATATCCATGGTACTAATGATGATTGCACTAGTTATGATGAAAATATCTCCTATAAACATGTCAATTTTTTTGGAGTGTATTGGGTTTGCAAGTACACACCAAATAGAGAAGATAGATATTGCAAGAGGCATAAACATTTAGAAACTAAACGGTTGCAAGAAAGGCTAGAAGTTAGTGCTGAAAATTTATGATATCTTAGCCGTACTTGTGAACTTTGCAATGAACATGGTCATTTAAATATCAATTGCAAATTGTTTCATGATCGAATCGTGTCCAAAAATTGCGATGACTTGATTTCCCTTGTGCATTATAATGAACTAAGTTTGCTTTTGGGTTATGAAGAATTGAAACATCAAACTAATCATATTCCAGAATATAACCTCAAGAAATTCCTCGATATTAATCTACAAGAAATTTATATGTATTGTGCGGTGAATTGTATTGAAAACCCTTATATTGCCAATTACATAAAGAAAATAAAACAAATAGGAGATTAAGATAATACTAATGAAAGGGAAGAGACTTCCCAATATCCTCCTATTATTTCTTATAATGAATCAGGTAACGAGGAGGAGCCTTCTATTCAACCAATCTCATTAATAAGGAGCTCCAAGAGGAGGATTGAACCCACACATGATATGAAGAAGAAGAAAAGAAAAAGGAAGAGAGGGAAAAACGTATCTCTCCTAAATAAAGTTGCTCCTATTATTGTTGCGCCTCATGAAAATGAATCAAAAATAATTGTGGAACATGATGCACTTGATGATGATCTCGTTATGCCTATTGCTTGTTGTGATGATTATGATTGGGAAGATAATGATACTACTTATGATCTTGAAAATCTTTTTGGCACTTGCTTGGAAGAATATGATAATAATGTTTTCTATACTATTGGTGCTATTTATACTATTAATGATGAGAGTGGTTATTCTTATGATATGAAAAGGCCCAAGCTTGGCGAAGCTATGTTTGATGAAGATGACGTTTTTGAGAATATATTTGCTGCAATTAATGTTTGTCCCAAGCTTGGGGATGCTATGTTTAATGAAGATGATATTCTTAGCCTCTCAAGTTTTGATATGCAAAGTTGTTATGATGATAACATGCCTTCTACCTATGATGATTATATTGATGAAAGTGGGTTTGGAAGAGTGTCAACTTTTGAAAGTAGTGATACCACTATTTTGGAGGATGTTGAATCTTATAATATTTATGAAAGTGGATTTGGAGAGGTCATGACTTTATTTAGTGATGTATCCACTATTTCGGAAGAGGTTTCAATCGATTATGATGAGAACAAAGTTGCTACTTATGATGATTATTGTGATGAAACTTATGCTATAAAAAGTAGTGATGATTATATTTATAAAACTTGTCATGATTGTGATTACCCTTTTTCTGAACATTATTCTTTAATGTGGAAACAATTTATAGTATTCAAGTCTCTTATGATACTCCCACTATCCCGAATGAGAAGAATTTTGCTTATGTGGAGAGTAGTAAAATTTCTATGCAAGTAGATCATGAAAAGAATGCTTTAGGTGCTGGTTATATTTCTGAATTCATTCATGATGCTACTGAAAGTTATTATGAGGGGGAATGTATGCTTGTAGGAATTGCAATGATATCAAGATTCCTCTCTATGTGCTTAAAGCTTTGAAGTTATGTTTGTTTTGCCATCCTATGCTAGTTGATTATTGTTCCCATAAGCTGTTTCCTCACAAAATCCCTATGCATAGAAAGTGGGTTAGACTTAAATGTGCTAGTCATATTCTTCATCATGCTCTCTTTATGTTTCAATTCTTATCTTTTATGTGAGCATCATTGAAATCATCATGCCTAGCTAGGGGCGTTAAACGATAGCGTTTGTTAGGAGGCAACCCAATTTTATTTTAGTTTCTTGCTTTTTGGTTCTGTTTATGAATAATTAAACCATCCATCTTCTATTTAGATGTGGTTTTATGTTTTAATTAGTGTTTGTGCCAAGTAGAAGCTTTGGGAAGACTTGGGTGAAGTCTTTATGATCATGCTGTAAAAAACAGAAACTTTAGTGCTCACGAGTATAGCTTCAACTTTTTACTGGAGAGTGATATTTAGTTGATTCTTTTTTGAGATGATTACTAGACAAATTACTCTGGTCCACCAATTTATTTTAGAATTTTTTGAGTTCCAGAAGCTTGCGTTAGTTACAGATTAGTACAGACTGTTCTGTTTTTTGACAGATTCTGTTTTTTGCGTGTTGTTTGCTTATTTTGATGACTCTATGGCTAGTAAAATAGTTTATAAACCATATAGAAGTTGGAATAAAGTAGGTTTAACACCAATACAAATAAAGAATGAGTTCATTACAGTACCTTGAATTGGTGTTTTGTTTTCTTTCGCCAACGGAGCTCACAAGTTTTCTGTTATGTTTTCTGTTGTGAAGTTTTCAAGTTTTGGGTAAAGATTCGATGGACTATGGAATAAGGAGTGGCAAGAGCCTAAGCTTGGGTATGCCGAAGGCACCCCAAGGTAATATTCAAGGATAATCAAGCGTGTAAGCTTGGGGATGCCCCGGATGGCATCCCCTCTTTCGTCTTCATTCATCGGTAACTTTACTTGGAGCTATATTTTTATTCACCGCATGATATGTGTTTTGCTTGGAGCGTCATTTTATTTTCTTTAGTTTTGCTTGCTGTTTGAATAAAGTACCAACATATGAAATTCTTAAATGTTGGAGAGTCTTCACATAGTTACATAATTATACAACTAGTCATTGATCTTCACTTATATCTTTCAGAGTAGTTTGTTGTTGCTCTAGTGCTTCACTTATATCTTTTAGAGCATGGTGGTAGTTTTATTTTGGAGAAATAGATGTACTCTCATGCTTCACTTATATTATTTTGAGAGTCTTAAATATCATGGTAATTTGCTTAAATAATCCTAATATCCTAAGCATAAAAGATTTGTAAGAATTCTTATGAGTGTGTTGAATACTAAGAGAAGTTTGATGATTGATGATTGTTTTGAGATATGGAGGTGATAATATCAAAGTCGTGCTAGTTGAGTTGTTGTGAATTTGAGAAATGCTTGTGTTGAAGTTTGCAAGTCCCGTAGCATGCACGTATGGTAAACGTTATGTAACAAATTTGAAACATGAGGTGTTCTATGATTGTCCTCCTTATGAGTGGTGGTCAGGGACGAGCGATGGTATTTTCCTACCAATCTATTCCCCTAGGAGCATGCGCGTAGTGCTTGGTTTTTGATGACTTGTAGATTGTTGCAATAAGTATATGAGTTCTTTATCACTAATGTTGAGTCCATGGATTATACGCACTCTCACCCTTCCATCTTTGCTAGCCTATTCGGTACCGTGCATTGCCCTTTCTCACATTGAGAGTTGGTGCAAACTTCGCCGGTGCATCCAAACCCCGTGATATGATACGCTCTTTCACACATAAACCTCCTTATATCTTCCTCAAAACAGCCACCATACCTATCTATTATGGCATTTCCATAGCCATTCCGAGATATATTGCCATGCAACTTTCCACCATTCCGTTCATTATGACACATTCATGATTGTCATATTGCTAGCATGATCATGTAGTTGACATAGTATTCATGGCAAAGCCACCGTTCATAATTCTTTCATACATGTCACTCTTGATTCATTGCATATCCCGGTACACCGCCGGAGGCATTCATATAGAGTCATACTTTGTTCTTAGTATCGAGTTGTAATCATTGAGTTGTAAATAAATAGAAGTGTGATGATCCTCATTTAATAGAGTATTCTCCCAAATAAAAAAAAGTCCAAAGAAAAAAGTACCAAAAAAATATTAAAAAATAAATAAAAGGGGCAATGCTACTATCCTTTTTTCCACACTTGTTCTTCAAAGTAGCACCATAATCTTCATGATAGAGAGTCTCTTGTTTTGTCATTTTCATATACTAAGTGGGAATTTTTCATTATAGAACTTGGCTTATAAATTCCAACGATGGGCTTCCTCAAATGTCCTAGGTCTTCGTGAGCAAGCAAGTTAGATGCACACCCACTTAGTTTCTTTTGTTCAGCTTTCATACATTTCTAGCTCTAGTGCATCCATTGCATGGCAATCCCTACTCCTTGCATTAACATCAATCAATGGGCATATTCATAGCCCATTGATTAGCCTCGTTGATGTGAGACTTTCTCCCTTTTTGTCTTCTCCACGTAACCCCCATCATCATATTCTATTCCACCCATAGTGCTATATCCATGGCTCACGCTCATGTATTGCGTGAAGGTTTATAAAGTTTGAGATTACTAAAGTATGAAAGAATTGCTTGGCTTGTCATCGGGGTCGTGCATGATGAGAGCATTCTTGTGTGACGAAAATGGAGCATGACTAAACTATAGGATTTTGTAGGGATGAACTTTCTTTGGCCATGTTATTTTGAGAGGACATAATTCCTTAGTTAGTATGCTTGAAGTACTATTATTTTTATGTCAATATGAACTTTTGTCTTGAATCTTTCGGATCTGAATATTCATACCACAATTAAGAAGAATTACATTGAAATTATGCCAACTAGCATTCCACATAAAAAATTATCTTTTTTATCATTTACCTACTCGAGGACGAGCAGGAATTAAGCTTGGGGATGCTTGATACGTCTCCAACGTATCTATAATTGATTGATCCATGTTATATTATCTATTATTTTAGACAATATTGGGCTTTATTATCCACTTTTATATTATTTTTAGGACTAACCTATTAACCGGAGGCCCAGCCCAGAATTGATGTTTTTTGCCTATTTTAGTGTTTCGAAGAAAAGGAATATCAAACGGAGTCGAAACGGAACGAAATCAATTGGAGAAGTTATTTTTGGAAGGAAAGCTACCAGAAAAGCTTGGAGTGCATGTTAGGAAAGAAGGGAGGTGGCCACGAGGGTGGAGGGCGTCCCCCCTGCCTCGTGGGCCCCCCGAAGCTCCACCGACGTACTCCTTTCACCCATATATACCCACGTATCCTAAAACTTCCAGAACGGAGATTAGATCGGGAGTTCTGCCGCCGCAAGCCTCTGTAGCCACCAAAAACCTCTCGGGAGCCCTTTCCGGCACCCTGCTAGAGGGGGGAACCCTCACCGGTGGCCATCTTCATCATCCAGGCGATCTCCATGACGAGGAGGGCGTAGTTCACCCTCGGGGCTGAGGGAATGTACCAGTAGCTATGTGTTTGATCTCTCTCTCTCTCGTGTTCTTGATTTGGCACGATCTTGATGTATCGCGAGCTTTGCTATTATAGTTGGATCTTATGTTTCTTCTCCCCCTCTACTCTCTTGTAATGGATTGAGTTTCCCCTTTGAAGTTATCTTATCGGATTGAGTCTTTTAATGATTTGAGAACACTTGATGTATGTCTTGCGTGGGATAACCGTGGTGAAAATGGGTTATTCTATTGATTCACTTGATGTATGTTTTGGTGATCAACTTGCGGGTTCCGCCCATGAACTTATGCATAGGGGTTGGCACACGTTTTCGTCTTGACTCTCCGGTAGAAACTTTGGTCACTCTGTGAGGTTCTATGTGTTGGTTGAATAGATGAATCTGAGATTGTGTGATGCATATCGTATAATCATACCCACGGATACTTGAGGTGACATTGGAGTATCCAGGTGACATTAGGGTTTTGGTTGATTTGTGTCTTAAGGTGTTATTCTAGTACGAACTCTAGGGCTGTTTGTGACACTTATAGGAATATCCCAACGGATTGATTGGAAAGAATAACTTTGAGGTGGTTTCATACCCTACCATAATCTCTTTGTTTGTTCTCCGCTATTAGTGACTTTGAAGTGACTCTTTGTTGCATGTCGAGGGATAGTTATATGATCCAATTATGTTATTATTGTTGAGAGAACTTGCACTAGTGAAAGTATGAATCTAGGCCTTGTTTTCTATCATTGCAATACCATTTACGCTCACTTTTACCATTAGTTACCTTGCTGTTTTTATATTTTCAGATTACAAAAACCTATATCTACCATCCATATTGCACTTGTATCACCATCTCTTCGCCGAACTAGTGCACCTATACAATTTACCATTGTATTGGGTGTGTTGGGGACACAAAAGACTCTTTGTTATTTGGTTGCAGGGTCGTTTGAGAGAGACCATCTTCATCCTACGCCTCCCACGGATTGATAAACCTTAGGTCATCCACTTGAGGGAAATTTGCTACTGTCCTACAAACCTCTGCACTTCGAGGCCCAACATCGTCTATAAGAAGAAAGTTGAGTAGCAGACATCACTTCGCGTCGCCATCCTTAGCATCGCCTTGTTGGGAAACACCACCGAGAACCGATCCACGCCGACTGGAAGCACCTGCCAGTCCCATTCTCCCTCAAAAAGGTGTGGCAGCTCCGCCTCCAGAATCGCATAGGAGAGGAGGCCCGGAGCAGTAGAGATAAAGGTCGCGTCCGAGTCCAGCCCCTTGCCCGCAGCATAGTCCGTCGGGCCCTCCACGAACGGAAGGCAGAAGAAACACTGCCCGGGATCGCGTTCCCCATGATCTGCAGATGCAGCGGCTTGCCACGGGTCGGGCAGTAGGCCGAGGCGTGGCCTTCTTCTTGACAGAGGATGGAGAGGGGCTTGAACGAGTACTCGTTCTGGAAATGGCCGACCCGCCCGCATTTGAAGCACTCCGGCCCATCCGCCGCCTCCACCTCCACCGAGATCGGCTCGGCCGCCGTGCCCTTGGACGAAGACGGCCCCCCCGGCAGCGCAGGAGCAGCCCGGCGCGGATCCGCCGCGGGCCCTGGCCGCTGCTTCTGCTTCTTGGCGTAGGGGTCGCCGAACCGGTCGCCGCCGAGAGGATGCTGCATCTCCTTGTGCTTCAACTTCTTCTTCTTCCTGAGACCGCGCCGCCGGTGTTCCTCCTTCTTTTGGTGCTTGCGCTCCTGCGCCTTGATCCACCATGGAGGCGGCGGCCCCCAGCCACCCGCCTCCGCCTCCTGGATTGCGAGCTGCACCTTGGCCTTGGCGCGCAGGTCGCGCTCGCGCTGCCTCTCTGCTTCCGGATCCAGGGAGGCGACATCGATGGCTTCTCCCCGTGCCGCTCCCCGCGCGAGCCCATCCGCACCACCTCGATGAAGGAGCGACGGAGAGGAGGGGGAGGGGATAGGCGGCGCAGCCGACGGGTTGGTTTTCCGTAGCGGCGGATCTGAGCAGTGGTGGCTGGAAACCCTAAGGAGGGATCTAGCGCGCCGCGGCGCGCCCACATCCACTTATAGGGGAGGCGGGGAGGCAACCCTAGCTAGCGGCTCTTCGCCCGACCGGGCCTCGGGCCGCAAAAGCGCCCCCTGGGCCTCCTGGGCCGCCACCACCGCACTACCAGCCCACAACACCAGGTCCGACCCCACCCCTGTGGAGCCAGGCCCCGAGGGGAGCGTAGCGAGCCCCCCAACTGTCGCCAGCGGCCCAACAGTGGATCGCGGCCCAGCCACGGGGACCCTAGCGAGTTCCCCTCCGAGCGGAGACAACGCCGGTCCTCCGCCGCCGCCCTGCGCGACCACCACCGGCTGCCGAGGCTCCGCGTCCAGCCGAGCCAGCTCCTGCGCCGCGACCTCCCTCGCCGCCGTCAGGAGCGCAAGGGCATCCGCCCCTGGCGACCCCGTGGCACCCCGCCACGCGACGCCGCATGGCGACCCGCGTTGCGGCCACCGGGCGCAAAACACCGGTGACGGCCCGCCCGACCGGAGGCTCCCCGCTCCTCGGCGTGCGCGACAAAGTCAGCCAGCGAGCACGACGAACGTGCCCGTGTCGAAATCGAACCCGCACTCCCACCATCACTCACCTGGCTTACCTCCTCGTCGTCAGAACTTTCCCCCACCAACAACCAGAAACGGCTGCCGCCCGACGACGACGGCCGAAGGAGGGGCGCAGCGTGTGCCGCCCTGCCCCCCGCGCCCTTCCGCACCGCCGTCCACTCCTCCTCGGAGCAGACCACCTCCTCCACCCGCAGGCCGAGCGAGTCGCCGCTGCCTCCTGTCCGTACAGGAGCCGTTGGGAGCGCACTCGCCTCCATAGTCGCGTTTCAGAAAAATCCAGAATCGTCTCTTCGCTTGTAGCTGTAGTATACGTTCACGTACCCACTTGTCACTCTGCTATGGGGCCTCCTTGCTAACTGCCCAAATCAAGAGTGGGTGGAACGTATATCGAACAAATTTCTTTTTTTCTGTTTCTCATTATTAGGTAGCCGGCACAAATCTCACGTCACAGAGAGAAGGCAGTATGACGTATTTGTGTTAGATATAATGCATGGTTCTAGGGTGAACCACTCCGCAGGCCGCCGGTGCGGCACCCGTCGAGCCCGGGTGAAAGGGTAGGGCCCTTTGCGGAGGCGGAGTCAGGTCATGTGTTGCCCATGTTTTCCTTCTGATGGCAATCAGTGACACAAAACATGCACGGTGGTGCCTTCCTCCCATAGCCTTAGTAGGTTAGCTGGTTTCGGCTTAGCGGCGTTCGATGACATTCTATGCCTTCGAGTTGTTCTACTGGCCATAATGTATCTTTATTTCCGCTCTTTGTTTTCTTGTTGTAAGTGGCAGTCTTGTAATCCTGGCCGGTTGATGGCTTTGTTAATTCAAAGTCGGGCTCTTTTTGAGCCTTCGTTCTAAAAAAAATGCATGGTATAGCAATTGATACTTCGTTATGTGTACGTGAACATAACATGCCTCAATTGGCTAGTAGGACATGAATAGAAACCGGTTTCACTAGAAAATCCTCTCTCCACTCGCATCCATGTCCATCTCATGAACAATCATAAATTACAGTACACCCAGCTCCAGTATGCTCTGTTGGGACTGGGAGTACCAGCTGGCTAGCATCACCACAGAAAAAAGTATACTCCAATACCCCTCACTATAATAAGCTTAATTACTCAACTAATTGAACATAGATTAGCTACTCACAAAAAAGAAAGTAGCTAATTAAAAAGGCTGGTCACTTTAATCCAAACTGACCAACTATTAGTTTTAGTGGGTGGCATTGACCACGAGCGTGCATGTCAAACCTAGGGGAAAAGGGTTGACTAAACTATACATAGCTCAGCGCATGCACTCCCAGCTGCTGACTGCGCATCCATTATCGCTAGCCGAAGCAGCGTGTGACCGAATCTTAAGGCCAAATAAACAGCGGCCACCGCATGAGTACCTACTTTTTATCTACTTAACTCAGCTGCCTGACAAATTAATCTACCGATAGGCAAACCAGACAGTTAAGCTCGTAGAGTGTTCCGACCACTTTACACTCTACATGGAGAAAGGACAGTAGTGAATGAAGAAGCGGATGCAAGCTAGTTCTTCATTCGTATGCAGTGATGCCATCACGCACCATGAATGCATGTCGGCATATGCCAGATGTAGTGCATATATATGCAGCAAGTAGTTTGCATAGGAAGTGTTCAAGTTCCACTGAACTACACCGCTTCGAGCTAACGTTTTTAGAGAAAAGGCCAGAGCCTGACTTTATAGATAAAGCCACCAGGCAGAGTCATATCAAACCACACGAGCATACGTCACCGCGGAACCAAAGTATTAACTCAGGGTGGACACGGTCCGGGCCGGTCCGGTCCCGGTCCGAGCCATCGTTTGGACCGGCCGCCGGCGGGCCGGACCGGACCGGACCGAGGAGGCGAGCGGTCCTGTTTTGGGGGACCGGACCGATGCTGACGAAGCCCGAGCCAGACCAACTGGACCGAATGGACCGGCCAACAACTACCGGCGTCGATGTGTGCGAGTGCAGTGGCGAGGTGGGGTACGTGCATGACTGATGGGACGAAGTGGACGACGTGCGCGAGCGCCTACGTGCGCGAGAAATTAGCTAACAACTGAAACTTGGGTGAAACCAACAAACTGAATTTTCTGAACCTGTTGAACTGAATCAACGTAGCTGTCTCTCTCTCTCTGTAACTACCCGTCCTAGTCTCTACTCTCTAGTGCATGATCGCACGAGCTTATCTAGATGAGTTTGTTACGGAGTTTGTTAGCGTAGTAGCCGGACCTGCATCCTCCTCTTCTCTATACATTTGTAGCTCTCGACAGATACATGAACATACGACCTGCTTCTCTCCTATTGCTCTTTCTTACACTGGCGGAACTGACGACACTGACGAAACTGAAGTGCGTGAGAAATCCCCACGAGCACAGAGGGACTCCTCGAACAGCAGTGGTGGCTTCACCTTCAGAGCGTTCGGATCATGTCCAGTTATTCCTGGTTGTGCCGGCGACGCGTTTTCATACCTGGGGCAGCTGGTAACCGGTGTACGTGCTGTCGCCATGGCAGGATTGGTGCCAGGTTTGGGGTCGACTCCATGGTCGAGAACTTCAGATCGGCGCCGGTGCACGCACGACAGCGATGGCGAGCAGCGCCAAGAGGCTATGGCGCACTGGAAAGTGAGGAAGGGATGAGAGGGGAAGCTCGGGGACATGATGGTTCACACGGGGGCTGCCGGTGGCCACGACGACGAGGCACGGCAGCGGCGGTGACTACGTTTTCTCGGTCCGACCGAGCGGCTCGGTTAAAGACCGGACCGGACCGACAGTTTCTCGGGCCAAAAATTGCAGCCCGGACCGACCAGATTTTCTACCGGTCCTGGACCGTACGGTCCGGTCCTGAACGGACCACGAGCGGGCCGAAAAGCTTGCTCGTGTCGTCCACCCTGAGTATTAACGGCAAACCAACCAAGCTAAAGTTTAACGTACATGGCTCCCAAGCCAGTACACGATGCGCAGGCCGGAGACTCAAAAACAACGAAATCAGGGCCAACTACTCCTAACTACCGGCTTGAGCTCGAGGAAGGGAGGTAGCAGTAGCCCGAATCTTGGACATCATATCATCGAAAGCATCCCGATCCTCCTCCTTAGTCAATAATCTCCACTAACAGGAAAGATATGTTCAATGGTAAACTTGTTCCTAGTCGTCCAAAGAGTCCAGCAAACCGCAGCAAATCCCACCCAGAATAATCTTCTCTGGGTCCCAACCAAGTTAGAGGCCAGAAGACGAAGGTCTGAGAAGGAAGTCGGTCTTCAAGGAACATGCAGCCACGATCTGATATAACACCAAAAGTGTTTAGCCAAGACACAATTGAAGAAGATATGGGTCGTGTCCTCTCGCTGACCACAGAGGGCAAACCTATCAGAACCAAGACCATTACATTTACGAATCTGGTCACCAGCCGGCAACCGCCCACGGGATGACTGCCATAAGAAAATCTTAATCTTTGGGGGGATGCGGGCTCTCCAGATCCACTTGAATTTGGAAGTGTTCGAACCAGAAATCAGCTTGCCATATAAGGATTTCACAGAGAACCGACCAGACGAAGAATGGGGCTAAGCCACTGAATCCTCCTCCTCCGAGAGCATAGGGAAGTGGGCAACGAGACACTGCCAATCGACCAACTCTTCAGGAGATAGAGAGAACACCGCAGCTGAAGGTCCCAGTTATTGGCAGAGAGCTCAGAGAAAGAGATCTCAGGATCAGGGCAATAATAATAAAAGACTGGGAATGAAACCGCAAGTGTGGTCATGACGCACCACCAGTCGAGCCAAAATCTAGTGGATCTGCCATTATGCACAAGAAACTTGACTAGGCCTTGGAACACGGGCCTAAGTTTGACAAGATCTTTCCAGAACTGAGAAGCACCTGTGTCACAGGCAAACATGGGGCTAGAAGAAGGGAAGTATTTGGCCTTGAGAATGTTGTACCAAAGGGGCTTGTCCGGGGTGGACATGATCGTCCACCACCATTTGATGATCAGGCACTTGTTCATAACTAGAGTGTTGATAATGCCCAGCCCCCCTAGCCTATTGGGTCTGTTATCTGCCGCATTCCAATAGAAGGCCCCTCTATGTTTATCGAACCCAGCGTGAGTACCATTAGTAAGAATATAGAAACCCATCACAAACATAGGGAGGGAAGAAAGACAGGCGTTAATCATAGCAACCTTTCCTGCTTGAGTGTTATATTTGCCCCTCCATGGCATGACACGGTTGCCAACTTTAGCCACCGTAGGGGCGAAGTCTTTGGCTAGTAGTTTGTCAGAAGAAATAGGAAGACCGAGGTATATGAGGGGGAAAGAGCCTAAAGAGCAATTAAGCAGATGGGCAACACGCAAGGCCTCGGTCTCCGATACCCCAGTGACGATAACTTAACTTTTAGCAAAATTAATCTTCAGGCCCGACAGTGCCTCGAAGCAAAGAAGAAGAATCTTGAGGTGAGAGAGGCAAGCATCATTAAGTTCCACCATGATAATCGTGTCATCAGCATACTGGAGATGAGTGATGCCTTCAGGGATGAGATGGGAGCTCACCGGGGAAATGTGCCCAGCCAACGCAGCTCTGGACACAATGTTAGAGAGAGCATCCGCTACAAAGTTAAAAAGGATGGGAGAGGCGGGGTCTCCTTGCCTAAGGCCTCTGGAGTTCATGAAGAAATTACTAACCCTCCCATTGACAAAAATTGCAGTGTGCCCCCCCCCCCCCCCCGAGACCATCTGCATAACTCTATGAACAAAGCCACCATCAAAGCCCTTGGACAAAAGGACTTGCCTTAAAAAACCCTACTCACGGAATCATAAGCCTTCTCAAAATCCAGCTTAGAAGAACTGCCTTGCCGCCAGTCTTATGAATATCATGGATGATCTCATGCAGGCACACGACCCCATCAAGGATAAAACGGCCTTTAACAAATGTGGATTGGGTAGGGGAAAGAGTGCGATGGGCCACAGGAGTGAGGCGAGTGGCAAAACATTTGGCTGGAAATTTAGCAAAGTTATTTATCAGGGCAATAGGACTAAATTGGGAAATGAGCTCCGTGCCCTTGACCTTAGGAATGAGGTAAATGATAGCATAGTTAAGGCTAGTGATGTCTACCATCCACAAACAGAAACCTTGAATGATCGCACAGATTAGCGCCTTAAGTTGAGGCCAAAACTTCCTGAAGAAAGGAATTGAGAAGCCATCCAGGCCAGAAGCAGAGTTAGCATTAGCTTTACAGATGGAGAGAAAGATTTCCTCTTCAGAGAGTGGCAGCATGAGAGCAGCGTTTTCATCCACAGAGACCATGTTGCAATTATTCCAGAAAGAAGAGGTAATTCTAAAGCCCGGATCAGGTTTGGCAGAGAGGAGGGAAGAGAAAAAAATCAACCACATGGTTCATGATGATGCCCTGGTCCGAGACTTTTATCCCATTGATCATCAGGCTGTCGATCGTGCATATTCTGCACCTCCCATTGGCAATAGCAAAGAAGTAGGCAGTGGGAGAATCCCCTTTAAGCAGCCAGTTGATAGTGCCCCGCTGGCGCCAGTAAATTTCATCTTGTCGATGCAACTGCACCAAGGTCTCCTCAAGAGAGAAGCGCAACAATCATTCCGAATCAGAGAGACCGGAACTATCAGCACGAAGGTCTAAAGCATTGTGATACGTCTCCATCGTATCTATAATTTTTGATTGATCCATGCCAATATTATTCACTTTCGTATACTTTTTGGCAACTTTTTATATTATTTTTGGGACTAACATATTGATCCAGTGCCCAGTGCCAGTTCCTGTCTGTTGCATGTTTTATGTTTCGCAGAATATCCATATCAAACGGGGTCCAAATGGGATAAAAATGGACGGAGCTTATTTTTAGAAAATATGGAAAATTCCAGAAGAAAAATCCACGCGAGACGGTGCCCGAGGTGGTCACGAGGCAGGGGGGCGCGCCCCTCCCCCCAGGGCGCGCCGCCTACCCTCGTGAGCCCACCTAAGGCGGTTGATGCTCTTCTTTTTCCGCAAGAAAGATAATATTCGGAAAAAAATCACAGAAAAGGTTTCAGGCCAATCGGAGTTACGGATCTCCGTATATATGCGAAACGGTGAAACAGAGCCAGAACAGAACGCAGAAACAGAGAGATAGATCCAATCTCGGAGGGACTCTCGCCCCTCCCAAGCCATGGGAGCCAAGGAACAGAGGGGAAACCCTCCTCCCGTCTAGGGAGGAGGTCAAGGAAGAAGAAGGAGGAGGGGGGCTCTCTCCCCCTCGCTTCCGGTGGCGCCGGAATGCCGCCGGGGGCCATCATCATCACCGCGATCTTCACCAACACCACCGTCATCTTCACCAACGTCTCCATCACCTTCCCCCCTCTATCTACAGCAGTCCACTCTTGCACAACCCGATGTACCCTCTACTTGAACATGGTGCTTTATGCTTCATATTATTATCCAATGATGTGTTGCCCTCCTATGATGTCTGAGTAGATTTCTATTGTCCTATCGGTGATTAATGAATTGCTATGATTGGTTTGAGTTGCATATTTTATTGGTGCTGTCCTATTGTGCCCTCCGTGTCGCGCAAGCGTGAGGGATTCCCGATGTAGGGTTTGCAATATGTTTATGATTTGCTTATGGTGGGTGGCGTGAGTGACAGAAACACAGACCCGAGTAAGTAGGTTGTTTGCGTATGGGATAAAGGGGACTTGATACTTTAATGCTATGGTTGGGCTTTTACCTTAATGAATCTTTAGTAGTTGTGGATGCTTGCTAGAGTTCCAATCATAAGTGCATATGATCCAAGTAGAGAAAGTATGTTAGCTTATGCCTCTCCCTCAAATAGAATTGCAATAACGATTATCGGTCTAGTAACATAGTCAGTTGCCTAGGGACAATTCCACAACTCCTATCACCACTTTTCCATACTCGCTATATTTACTTTAGTTGTGTCTTTACCTTAACAGCCCCTAGTTTTATTTTCGTGCTCTTTACTTTCTTGCAAGCCTATCCAAAAAAACACCTACAAAGTACTTCTAGTTTTATACTTGTTCTAGGTAAAGCGAACGTCAAGCGTGCGTAGAGTTGTATCGGTGGTCGATAGAACTTGAGAGAATATTTGTTCTACCTTTAGCTCCTCGTTGGGTTCGACACTCTTACTTATCGAAAGAGGCTACAATTGATCCCCTATACTTGTGGGTTATCAAGACCTTTTTCTGGAGCCGTTGCCGGGGAGCAATAGCGTGGGGTGAATATTCTCGTGTGTGCTGGTTTGCTTTATCACTAAGTAATTTTTATTTGCTGTTCTTAGTTGTTTTCTATCTTTAGTTATGGGTAGGAAACGCAAAATACCAAAAAAATTAGTTGTACCTACTACTCCAATGGTTGAAGAACCACTCAAAATCTATCACACTACTGAAGCTTTTTACTTGGATCATCTCCGATCCCTTTGTGCTCGTGCTAAAACCCCAACTAGCTTAGTTGAGGGCAAATATTTAGATGAGCATGCTTGTTATGTGCGACACCGTATATCTGAAAAGGGGAAACTATTATGGGGTCAAATTCAACGTTTGCAATGCTATGCTTGGAATTTATGCTATTATTATGATTTTACTTGTTGTTCTGAAAACCCTAAGAAACACCTTCCATACCAATGTGAGTTTATTGATAATGGAATCTTATCCTCGTATGTTAAGGGTGTTTATAATTACTATGATGTTCAACAAATTGAAGAATTTGTTGCTTTTAAGGGTGCTTACGAAATTGCTTCTTTGATTGAAAAGTATGGTGCTACTCTTTACGAATCTAAAATTTTTGCCATACTTAAATATTGCTATGATAATAATGCTTCTAATCCTTATGTTAAACCATATATTGAGAACTACTCCGCTGCCCAAGAAGAGACTAATATTTTGCAGTAATCTATGGAAGAAGAAATTGATGAAACTATGAGCTCATTGGATGAAAAAGATGAGGAGGAGAGCAAAGAACAAAAGGAGGAAGAGCGGATTGATCACCCGTGCCCACCTTCTAATGAGAGTAACCCTCCAACTCATACATTATTTAATTCCCCTTCGTGCTTACCGACGGATGATTGCTATGATGATTGTTATGATCCCGTTGATTCTTTTGAAATATCCCTTTTTGATGATGCTTGTTATGCTTGTGGCCAAGATGCCAATATAAATTATGCTTATGGAGATGAACTTGCTATGGTTCCTTATGTTAAACATGAAATTGTTGCTATCGCACCCACACATGATAGTCCTATTATCTTTTTGAACTCTCCCGACTACACTATATCGGAGAAGTTTGCACTTATTAAGGATTACATTGATGGGTTGCCTTTTACCGTTGCACATGATGATTTTGATAGATATAATATGCATGTGCTTGCTGCTCCTAATTGCAATTATTATGAGAGAGGAATTATATGTGACGCCCCAAATTCAATCGTACACTAATCATGCACGCAAATGTGTACGATCAAGATCAGGGACTCACCGGAAGATATCACAACACAACTCTACAAATAAAAAATAAGTCATACAAGCATCATAATACAAGCCAGGGGCCTCGAGGGCTCAAATACAAGTGCTCGATCATAGACGAGTCAGCGGAAGCAACAATATCTGAGTACAGACATAAGTTAAACAAGTTTGCCTTAAGAAGGCTAGCACAAACTGGGATACAATCGAAAGAGGCGCAGGCCTCCTGCCTGGGATCCTCCTAACTACTCCTGGTCATCGCCAGCAGGCAACACGTAGTAGTAGGCACCTCCGGGGTAGTAGTCGTCATCGACGGTGGCGTCAGGATCCTGGGCTCCATCGTCTGGTCGCAGCAATCGGATAGAGGTATGGGGGAAAAGGGGAAACAAGGCAACCGTGAGTACTCATCCAAAGTGTTCGCAAGCAAGGAGCTACACTACATATGCATGGATATATGTGTAAGGGGCCATATCAGTGGACTGAACTGCAGAATGCCAGAATAAGAGGGGGATATCTAATCCTGTCGAAGACTATGCTTCTGGCAGCCTCCGTCTTGCAGCATATAGAAGAGAGTAGACTGAAGTCCTCCAAGTAGCATCGCATAGCATAATCCTACCCGGCGATCCCCTCCTCGTTGCCCTGTTAGAGAGCGATCACCGGGTTGTATCTGGCACTTGGAAGGGTGTGTTTTATTAAGTATCCAGTTCTAGTTGTCATAAGGTCAAGGTACAACTCCGGGTCGTGATTTTACCGAGGGACACGGCTATTCGAATAGATTAACTTCCCTGCAGGGGTGCACCACATAACCCAACACGCTTGATCCCATTTGGTCGGACACACTTTTCTGGGTCATGCCCGGCCTCGGAAGATCAACACGTCGCAGCCCCACCTAGGCACAACAGAGAGGTCAGCACGCCGGTCTAAACCTAAGCGTGCAGGGGTCTGGGCCCATCGCCCTGAGCACACCTGCACGTTGCGAACGCGGACGGAAGCAGATCTAGCCCCCTTAATACAAGCGCGAGCTTACGATCCAATGTGGCGCGCGCCACTCAGTCGCTGACGTCACGAAGGCTTCGGCTGATACCACGACGTCGAGTGCCCATATCTTTCCCGCGTAGTTGGTTAGTGCGTATAGACCAAATGGCCAGACTCAGATCAAATACCCAGATCTCATTAAGCGTGTTAAGTATCCGCGAACGCCGAACAGGGCCAGGCCCACCTCTCTCCTAGGTGGTCTGAACCTGCCCTGTCGCTCCGCCACAAAGTAACAGTCGGGGGCCATCGGGAACCCAGGCCCACCACTACCTGGGTGGAACCACCTGCCCCTTCAGCCCCCATCTCCGAACATTATCACAGGTAATGTAACAGTGTAAAGTATATAGTATATGCCCGTGATCACCTCCCGAAGTGATCACGGCCCAGTAGTATAGCATGGCAGACGGACAAGAGTGTAGGGCCACTGATGGAACACTAGCATCCTATACTAAGCAGTAGGATAGCAGGTAAGGGTAACAACTGTAGCAACAATGACAGGCTATGCAACAGAATAGGATAAACCGAAAGCAGTAACATGCTACACTACTCTAATGCAAGCAGTATAGAGAAGAATAGGTGATATATGGTGATCAGGGGGGCTTGCCTGGTTGCTCAGACAAGAAGGAGGGTCGTCGTCGACGTAGTCGATCACAGGGGCATCAGCGACAGTCTCGGGGTCTACCAGAAAAGTAACGGAGGGGGAACACAATAAATAACAGAGCAACCAAAGCATAACATGATAAACGTGGTTCTAGAGGTGATCTAACGCAGGGATAGATGATACCGGCGAAGGGGAGAAACATCCGGGAAAGTATTCCCGGTGTTTCGCGTTTTCGGACAGATGAACCGGAGGGGGAAAGTTGCGTGTTCGCTATGCTAGGGATGTGTAGCGGACGAACGGGTTGCGTATCCGGATTCATCTCGTCGTTCTGAGAAACTTTCATGTACAAAACATTTTCATCCGAGTTACGGTTTATTTTATATTATTTTCCAAAGTTTTAATAATATTCTAAAATTATTATTTATTCGAAATTAAATAGCTAAATGCTAGGTGCACCCAGCTCTGCGTACATAGAAGTGTACCAGAGGTTGACAGGTGGGCCGGGGGTTTCCTGTTGACCAGTCAACGTTTGACTAGTCAACAGGGGGTGGGGCCCCCTGTCATTGGCTGTTACACTAACTAACTAGTTAATTCAGTCTAATTAGGTTATTAGGGTAAGAGATTTTAATTAGTTTAATTGAATCTAATTAATTAATGTAATTAATTAATTTATTTATTAATATTTTTATTTACTTATTATCTTTTTTAATGGGCCGACCCCATGTGCAGTGGCTAAGGCCACGGTTTGGTGGCAGGGAACGCACACGGGCGCTCCTAGCGCGACGCCGGCGGCGACGACCTCGGCCAGGAGACGCAATGCAGGGGCGGATGAGGCCCCCGAGGCCAGTCTGGCCAGGAAGTCAGGGCGAGGCCCGGAGCAGTAGGGGATTGGGGGCGAGTGCGTGCATGCGCGACTCCTCGCAGGGCCATGGCGAGCGTGACACGGCGCTCCGCGCGTGCGGCCAGGGAGCGCGAGCGTGCGTCCGGGCGGCGCAGGGTACGGGGAAACGGCGGTCATGGTGACCGCGAGGGGGAAAAAAGGGGCAGAGGGGAGGCGGAGTTGGGCAGCACGGCAGGCCACAGTGGGCGACCGCAGCGGGGCAACAAATGTCGTGGCGGCCGGCAGGGGCGCCGGTGACGAGCCCTGGTGGCGGCGGGGATCAGAGTATATTGGGCGCATGGCTACGAGACTCGAGGAAGGGAGTGGAGAGGTCGCGAGGGACCGGGGGCTCACACAGAGTGTCGTGGGCATCTTGGTGAGGCCGGAGGTGGGCGAGGTCGAGCGGATCGACCGGCAAAGTGTGGCGACCGTGGCGGAGTGGAAGGCGATGGATCCGGCATCGTGGGGCTCTCCGGCTTGGCTTGATGGGCGAAGAAGAAGCGGCGGCCGTTCTTCGAGGTGCTCGGGCACGGCAGGAAGGGCGAGGCGTGTGGCGAGGCGTGTGGCACTGGGGGGGGCGCCATAGTCCGGGCGCGGGGCAGCGCGCGTTGGTCCGGGGCGGCGGTCTCCTCCCGATCCAATCGGGAGAGAGGGGGGAAGGGGGATATTTTGCGGGGGAGTGGGGGTGTGTCGGTGTGTACTGGGGGAGTGGGGAAGATCATGGAGTGCGAGTGGGCCTTGGCCGAGTTGGGCAGGCCAGCTGGGCCGGAGCCTAGTGGGGGGGTCCTTTTCTATTTTTGTTTTGTTATTTTGTTTTCTGTTTTTGTATTTTCTTTCTGTTATTTATTTTCTATCTTGTTTTATTTCATTTTAAATCATTTAGTCATTTTATAAAAATGTGTTCACTTTACTATAATTATCCTTGTAATAATCGGCACCCACCGAACATTTTTTTTTCAATTTTGAAAACTTTTGTTGTTTGACATATTTAGAATTTAATTTTCGAAACGGTTTCGAATCATTGCGAGGTTAGCAACAGTAACCTAGGTGACGTGGCATGATTATCGTGGGATTACTGTAGCATGATTATCCGGGCGTCACAATTCTCCTCCACTACAAGAAATCTCGTCCCGAGATTTAAGAGGTGAAGTGAGGGGGAAGGGATTTGGTTACGAAATTCTAACAAGCCTTCTCGGTCTTGGTTGCTCTTCTTTAAGTGGTCGATCCATAATGTTGATGTCTTCATACCTCGGCTTCAGGTCATCATGATGAAGTCGTCATCCTTTCTTCGGAGTCTTCATTGTACGTATGAAGGACAAGGGGTAACTTCGGAAAAACGGACCGTTGAAAGGTCGACTATCTGGTTGATAACATCGAGGAAGGTGGCGGAAGGTAACTCTCGAGATGAAACTTAAGAGATTATCGAGAGCAAAGTAAGAAAGTACCATGAGAAGTTTCAAGCGGGTAGGCAATCACTCGAAGCCCAAAACAAAGTGTAAAGGGGGTTCAAAGCATCAAGTTTAAGTATTGCATCTGATACCGGAACAAATCACTAGGAAGGCGGCTCATGAAGTATACACGAAGCCAAGTGTGAGTATTAACTTTGGGAACAGGGGTGTACAGGAGAGTCGGGTTTCGATCCTGGGACATGTGGATTATGGGCCCACCATGTGGGTGAAAAGTAGGAAGGGCGGTAACGTCTTGCATGATCATGGAAGCAAGGCATGCCAGAGGATAGCCTGTCAGTTATGTCGGCAACAACATCGGTACCAAGGGTGAGGAACGAAGAGAACCATTTTCCTGCTCGTTGAAACGAGGCGGACCAATAGGCAAAGTTCTCGTCCATCGGTGGTCACCGGAATGTCATCAACAATAGTAACAGGGTCTTACTGACATAGGTGTACATCGAGGTGTTTACATAAGCAGTGAGTTATTACTGCTTAGATCATATAGATCACAAGAAAGGTTAAACAAAAACAATGGAGAGGAAAGAGGTGATCATCCGATTAAACAGTACAATGGAAAGGGAAATGTGTTTAAACACATTATTCAGGGGTATATCCTTCACAAGGACAAGCAGAGCATGATATCCATGACAGGATATAACATAGAAATCCATTTAGGTAACGGGAGAGGAAGTTCATGACATTACCCAATCAACGGTGTTTGGGGTAATTAATAAAGAAATTTTTGCCTTGTGCTTCAAATGTTCTTATTGAAAATCGGAGTACCACATATATGCTTCGAGATAGCGTTGACATGGTCTTTAAGCAAAGGTAAGACTTTGGAAACACAAAGGATTCATCGGAAACAACTTATAGGATAAGTCTTACAATTTCCTCATGGAAGAATGGATAACCTTGCTGAAAGGGAATCTATAACAATAGGTCTTCCGGCCAGGTGTGTTGGGCATGCCATCACCTTACCGGGTCATAAAAGACCAGCGTTATAACTCTTGGAAAAATGTTCCAACCATCATATCTGACCGAGATTCAGATCTGATCGGTGTTAGGATACCTTAGACTCAGGATGCCTGAGAAGAAAAGGTGCAACACAAATTGTCAAGATGACATTGTAAGATTCTCGGGAATTGAACTGTGGAAGCAAGTTCTGAATCATGAGTTCATTATTAAATCAAGGATAGAATGAGGACGTGGCTGATGAACGCAGCGACAATTCATCAAGATTTCCAAAAGATGGATTTCCACAATTATGTGAACAAGGAAATATCATTTGTCGAATCAATGATATAATGATGTATGCTCGAGGGAAACATACTCAACTGAACAATGATAGAAGGGTGCACCCAGGAATCCGGACTAGGTAGCACGATCAATGTTTGAATGATGATTCAATAAGCAATAGACTTATAATGAAACTGTAGACCAATAACTTCAAAGCAATAGGGTTGCTAGAAGTTTAGAATTTACACATCACAGACCATTTGTCGGTATTCCGGTTAGAAACAACACGGAGACCAAGAAATGAACGCAAATGGCGAGAGATATTAATATATCAAGAATTCTCAAGAGGTGGTAAAATTACCACGACATTCTTGACATAAAAGGTGGTAATATTCCAAGGTAAAGAAGGACAAATGCTAGATAGCAAGGAACTCAAGGTATAACACAAAACATGAACAAGTTTGTGTTGGAGGGAAGGCAATAAAGTGGCCGATGATAACACAAATCATCGGGGGCAAGGATGGTGTTTCTCATCATGAATTCAGTTGATACCCTTGAAGAGCTCAGAATGCTGATGATTAAAATGAGCACGGTAATGATGTATCCGTTCAGGCTAGGACAGACATGGAGTATTAAACTTGTAAGCAATGAAGATCTCTAATCCTCGTTGAATCGCAGTGCAGACTCGATTCCGTTATCGGTGTCCTTGAGTGTTTCATAACTCAAAGCCCGTGAAAAATTGGAGTCCGTGAGAATGTAATACCTGATGAAGAACTCATAAGAGGTTATGCAGTTCCATGATAATCTCGAGATACCAGGGGGGTAATGCTCGACGACATATCAAAGTAGAGATTGGACTAGGGTATTGCTCTGCAGAAGACAAATGCTTAAACTTGCACGAGAAATGTTATTTAAAGGAGAACATGGTCGGAACCACGATTGCAAAAGGCCAGATCCCAAAGATAAGATGAACTTATACCAAGGGAATAATTAATTTAAGAAAATATTTAATGATAAGATCTACATCGTGTCCATGGGCACGAACACAAAGTTCAAGGTCGACTCCCACTTCTTCAATGTATAACCTTCCATTCACTTTTCGCTTTGATAAAGGCATTAGTGTTGAAAGTTTTATCTGGTGAAATACCAGATGAGTATGACTCGTGAAAACTTCTGAGCTCACACATATAAAAGGAAGGCATAGGTTCAAACCGTCAGGGTATCGTGGAAACATATACCACAAGCTTCAATAGTAAATACGACCAGCTCGAAAGCAGAGCATGGTTGGCCAAGCAGATGATACAATTTACCAAGGGCATTATGTATCAGGTAAAGAACTCACAAGAATTTTGGTTGTGAAGGACATTGTCGGATAATAACCCGGCAATGGGTATGGCGATCCACAACGGGGCTGATGTGAGTATCGGTACTCAATCAAAGGAAGAAGGAATGCCATGGCATCAGGTTATAGAAACAACTGACTAATTCAAAGCTTAATGCAAAGAAACTTTATGATCTCCAAATCAAGGGATCAGAAGCATTCGTTCTGATCGAAAATGAATAAGTTCAACAGACTTGGAAGCACAAACGATCAAGGAATTGATTGGTCAAGAACCAGCTTATATCCAAATGACGTCTGAGCCGGAAGGATGAATCCTAGGATTCGACTGAGGAATGCGAGCATCCTCAACATATTGAATCAACGGACTTCAAATGATAAAGACAAGGGAGGCCAATAAGATTATGAAACTTATGGGATTAACCATAATGCAAGCAAGCGAGAATTTCAAGAGCAATAGGCTGCTCGGGATTTTCGGAAGATCGAATGATATTTTGAAGTCTTTGGCGAAACACCTGAACAACTGGGAATGAGCGGATACCCGATAAGTGCGAGAATTATCCGTAGGGGTGTATATGTGGATAATGAACTGCAAGGCAGTAGGCACAAAGTATTCTCGGAAAAATAGAGAGAATTTCCGAGGTATCTTGTAATAACAAGATCAACTGGGAATGAAGTTATGGACGACAAGTGTATGTAGCTTTCCATAGGGACTTATTGGTGGTATGGAATTGCAACGGCGAAGGGCACAAAGGTCTCGGGGAAACATCGAAGAGTATTGTCAGAATCTTCTGTTGCAGCAGGCGATCATCTGGCCTGAAGGGGCTCTCCAGGAGGAAGTATTTTCGAGAACCTAAAGTTAGATTTTAGCACAATCACTTAACCCGAATAGAAGAGAGTTCAGAGTCGCAGAGTAAAGGTCGAGGAATAAAAAGATCCTACTACCACCCAAACGGCGACGTGTGCCTGTAAGACACACAGCCGTGTTAGTAAAAACTTTTGCCATGTCTAGACTCGACTTCGGCCAAGGAGTGTGGAAGGGGGATTCCTACAGACAGTCGGCTCTGATACCAACTTGTGACGCCCCCGATTCAATCGTACACTAGTCATGCACGCAAATGTGTACGATCAAGATCAGGGACTCACCGGAAGATATCACAACACAACTCTACAAATAAAAAATAAGTCATACAAGCATCATAATACAAGCCAGGGGCCTCGAGGTCTCGAATACAAGTGCTTGATCATAGACGAGTCAGCGGAAGCAACAATATCTGAGTACAGACATAAGTTAAACAAGTTTTCCTTAAGAAGGCTAGCATAAACTGGGATACAATCGAAAGAGGCGCAGGCCTCCTGCCTGGGATCCTCCTAACTACTCCTGGTCATCGCCAGCAGGAAGCACGTAGTAGTAGGCACCTCTGGGGTAGTAGTCGTCATCGACGGTGGTGTCTGGATCCTGGGCTCCATCGTCTGGTCGCAGCAATCGGATAGAGGTATGGGGGGAAAGGGGAAACAAGGCAACCGTGAGTACTCATCCAAAGTACTCGCAAGCAAGGAGCTACACTACATATGCATGGATATATGTGTAAGGGGCCATATCAGTGGACTGAACTGCAGAATGCCAGAATAAGAGGGGGATATCTAATCCTATCGAAGACTATGCTTATGGCAGCCTCCGTCTTGTAGCATATAGAAGAGAGTAGACTGAAGTCCTCCAAGTAGCATCGCATAGCATAGTCCTACCCTATTAGATAGCGATCACCGGGTTGTATCTGGCACTTCGAAGGGTGTGTTTTATTAAGTATCCGGTTCAAGTTGTCATAAGGTTAAGGTACAACTCCGGGTCTGTTGAAAATATGCCCTAGAGGCAATAATAAAAGTATTATTATTATATATTTCCTTGTTTATGATAATTGTCTTTATTCATGCTATAATTGTGTTATCCGGAAATCATAACACATGTGTGAATAACAGACACCAACATGTCCCTAGTAAGCCTCTAGTTGACTAGCTCGTCGATTAATAGATCGTCATGGTTTCCTGACTATGGGCATTGGATGTCATTGATAACGAGATCACATCATTAGGAGAATGATGTGATGGACAAGACCCAATCCTAAACATAGCATAAGATCGTATAGTTCGTTTGCTAGAGTTTTCCAATGTCAAGTATCCTTTCCTTAGACCATGAGATCGTGTAACTCCCGGATACCGTAGGAGTGCTTTGGGTGTGCCAAACGTCACAACGTAACCGGGTGACTATAAAGGTATACTGCGGGTATCTCCGAAAGTGTCTGTTGGGTTGACACGGATCGAGACTGGGATTTGTCACTCCGTATGACGGAGAGGTATCACTGGGCCCACTCGGTAATGCATCATCATTATGAGCTCAAAGTAACCAAGTGTTTGGTCACGGGATCATGCATTACGGTACGAGTAAAGTGACTTGCCAGTAACGAGATTGAACGAGGTATTGGGATACCGACGATCGAATCTCGGGCAAGTAACATATCGATTGACAAAGGGAATTGCATACGGGGTTGCTTGAATCCTCGACATCGTGGTTCATCCGATGAGATCATCGTAGAGCATGTGGGAGCCAACATGGGTATCCAGATCCCGCTGTTGGTTATTGCCCGAGAGTCGTCTCGGTCATGTCTGCATGTCTCGCGAACCCGTAGGGTCTACACACTTAAGGTTCGGTGACGCTAGGGTTGTAGGGATATGTCAATGCAGTAACCTGAATGTTGTTCGGAGTCCCGGATGAGATCCCGGACGTCACGAGGAGTTTCGGAATGGTCCGGAGGTAAAGAATTATATATATGAAGTGCTGTTTTGGCCATCGGGACAAGTTTCGGGGTCACCGGTATTGTACCGGGACCACCAGAAGGGTCCCGGGGGTCCACCGGGTGGGGCCACCTGCCCCGGGGGGCCACATGGGCTGTAGGGGGTGCGCCTTGGCCTACATGGGCCGAGGGGCACCAGCCCCAAGAGGCCCATGCGCCTAGGGTTCAAGAAGGGAAGAGTCCCACAAGGGGAAGGCACCTCCTAGGTGCCTTGGGGGGGAGGAAATCCTCCCTTGGCCGCCGCCCTATAGGAGATTGGATCTCCTAGGGCCGGCACACCCCCCTTGGCCCTCCTATATAGAGGGGAGGGGAAGGGGGCAGCCGCACCCTTCGCCTTGGCGCCTCCCTCTCCCTCTCCAACACCTCCTCCTCCTCCATAGAGCTCGGCGAAGCCCTGCCGGAGTACTGCAGCTCCACCATCACCACGCCGTCGTGCTGCTGCTGGAGCCATCTTCCTCAACCTCTCCTTTCCCTTGCTGGATCAAGAAGAAGGAGACCTTACGCTGACCGTACGTGTGTTGAACGCGGAGGTGCCGTCCGTTTGGTGCTAGGATCTCCGGTGATTTGGATCACGTCGTGTATGACTACCTCATCCCCGTTCTTTTGAACGCTTCCGCTCGCGATCTACAAAGGTATGTAGATGCATCCGATCACTCGTTGCTAGATGAACTCATAGATGGATCTTGGTGAAACCGTAGGAAAATTTTTGTTTTCTGCAACGTTCCCCAACAGTGGCATCATGAGCTAGGTCTATGCGTAGTTCTTCTTGCGCGAGTAGAACACAATTTGTTGTGGGCGTAGATGTTGTCAACTTTTCTTGCCGCTACTAGTCTTATCTTGCTTCAGCGGTATTGTGGGATGAAGCGGCCCAGACCAACCTTACACGTACGCTTACGTGAGACCGGTTCCACCGACTAACATGCACTAGTTGCATAAGGTGGCTGGCGGGTGTCTGTCTCTCCTACTTTAGTTGGAGCGGATTCGATGAAAAGGGTCCTTATGAAGGGTAAATAGAATTTGACAAATCACGTTGTGGCTTTCACGTAGGTAAGAAAACGTTCTTGCTAGAACCCTAATTCAGCCACGTAAAACTTGCAACAACAATTAGAGGACGTCTAACTTGTTTTTGCAGCAAGTGCTTTGTGATATGATATGGCCAAAGTTGTGATGAATTATGAATGGTCTATATGTGATGTATGAGATGTTCATGCTATTGTAATAGGAATTACGACTTGCATGTCGATGAGTATGACAACCGGCAGGAGCCATAGGAGTTGTCTTTATTTTTTGTATGACCTGCGTGTCATTGAGAAACGTCATGTAAATTACTTTACTTTATTGCTAAACGCGTTAGCCATAGTAGTAGAAGTAATAGTTGGCGAACAAATTCATGGAGACACGATGATGGAGATCATGATGATGGAGATCATGGTGTCAAGCCGGTGACAAAGATGATCATGGAGCCCCAAGATGGAGATCAAAGGAGCTATGTGATATTGGCCATATCATGTCACTTTTATTATTTGATTGCATGTGATGTTTATCATGTTTTGCATCTTGTTTACTTAGAACGATGGTAGTAAATAAGATGATCCCTCATACTAATTTCAAGAAGTGTTCCCCCTAACTGTGCACCGTTGCAACAGTTCGTTGTTTCGAAGCACCACGTGATGATCGGGTGTGATAGATTCTAACGTTCACATACAACGGGTTAAGACAGATTTACACATGCAAACACTTAGGTTGACTTGACGAGCCTAGCATGTACAGACATGGCCTCGGAGCACAGAAGACCGAAAGGTTGAGCATGAGTCGTATAGAAGATACGATCAACATGAAGATGTTCACCGATGTTGACTAGTCCGTCTCACGTGATGATCGGACCCGGCCTAGTTGACTCGGATCATGTTATACTTAGATGACTAGAAGAGGGATGTCTATCTAAGTGGGAGTTCATTAAATAATTTGATTAGATGAACTTTATTATCATGAACTTAGTCTAAAATATTTACAATATGTCTTGTAGATCAAATGGCCAACGTAGTCCTCAACTTCAACGCGTTCCTAGAGAAAACCAAGCTGAAAGACGATGGCAGCAACTACACGGACTGGGTCCGGAACCTGAGGATCATCCTCATAGCTGCCAAGAAAGATTATGTCCTACAAGCACCACTGGGTGACGCACCTGTTCTCCCTACAGAACAAGACGTTATGAACGCTTGGCAGTCACGTTCCGATGACTACTCCCTCGTTCAGTGCGGCATGCTTTACAGCTTAGAGCCGGGGCTCCAAAAGCGTTTTGAGAGACATGGAGCATATGAGATGTTCGAAGAGCTGAAAATGGTTTTCCAAGCTCATGCCCGGGTCGAGAGATATGAAGTCTCCGACAAATTCTTCAGCTGTAAGATGGAGGAAAATAGCTCTGTCAGTGAACACATACTCAAGATGTCTGGGTTGCACAACCGCTTGACTCAACTGGAAGTTAATCTTCCGGATGAAGCAGTCATTGACAGAATCCTCCAGTCGCTTCCACCAAGCTACAAGAGCTTTGTGATGAACTTCAATATGCAGGGGATGGAAAAGACCATTCCTGAAGTATTTGCTATGCTGAAATCAGCAGAGGTAGAAATCAAGAAGGAACATCAAGTGTTGATGGTGAATAAAACCACTAAGTTCAAGAAGGGCAAGGGTAAAAAGAACTTCAAGAAGGACGGCAAGGAAGTTGCCGCGCCCGGTAAGCAAGTTGCCGGAAAGAAGCCAAAGAACGGACCCAAGCCCGAGACTGAGTGCTTTTATTGCAAGGGAAGTGGTCACTGGAAGCGGAATTGCCCCAAATACTTAGCGGACAAGAAGGCCGGCAAAACAAAAGGTATATGTGATATACATGTAATTGATGTGTACCTTACCAGTACTCGTAGTAGCTCTTGGGTATTTGATACCGGTGCAGTTGCTCACATTTGTAACTCAAAGCAGGAGCTGCGGAATAAGCGAAGACTGGCGAAGGACGAGGTGACGATGCGCGTCGGGAATGGTTCCAAGGTCGATGTGATCACCGTCGGCACGCTACCTCTACATTTACCTACAGGATTAGTTTTAAACCTCAATAATTGTTATTTAGTGCCAAGTTTGAGCATGAACATTGTGTCTGGATCTCGTTTAATTCGAGATGGCTACTCATTTAAATCCGAGAATAATGGTTGTTCTATTTATATGAGAGATATGATTTATGGTCATGCTCCGATGGTTAATGGTTTATTCTTAATGAATCTCGTACGTGACGATACACATATTCATAGTGTGAATACCAAAAGAGTTAAAGTTGATAACAATAGTCCCACATACTTCTGGCACTGCCGCCTTGGTCACATAGGTGTCAAACGCATGAAGAAGCTCCATGCAGATGGACTTTTAGAGTCTCTTGATTATGAATCATTTGACACATGCGAACCATGCCTCATGCGTAAAATGACCAAGACTCCGTTCTTAGGAACAATGGAGCGAGCAACCAACTTATTGGAAATCATACATACTGATGTGTGCGGTCCAATGAGTGTTGAGGCTCGCGGTGGCTATCGTTATGTTCTCACCCTCACTGATGACCTGAGTAGATATGGGTATATCTACTTAATGAAACACAAGTCTAAGACCTTTGAAAAGTTCAAGGAATTTCAGAGTGAGGTTGAAAATCAACGTGACAGAAAGATCAAGTTTCTGCGATCAGATCGTGGAGGAGAATACTTGAGTCACGAATTTGGCACACACTTAAGAAAATGTGGAATAGTTTCACAACTCACACCGCCTGGAACACCTCAGCGTAATGGTGTGTCCGAACGTCGTAATTGCACTCTATTAGATATGGTGAGATCTATGATGTCTCTTACCGATTTACCGCTATCTTTTTGGGGCTATGCTTTAGAGACTGCCGCATTCACTTTAAATAGGGCTCCGTCGAAATCCGTTGAGACGACACCGTATGAATTATGGTTTGGGAAGAAACCTAAGCTGTCATTTCTAAAAGTTTGGGGATGCGATGCTTATGTCAAGAAACTTCAACCTGAAAAGCTCGAACCCAAGTCGGAAAAATGCGTCTTCATAGGATACCCTAAAGAAACTATTGGGTATACCTTCTACCTCAGATCCGAAGGCAAGATCTTTGTTGCCAAGAATGGATCCTTTCTAGAGAAGGAGTTTCTCTCGAAAGAAGTAAGTGGGAGGAAAGTAGAACTTGATGAAGTGTTACCTCTTGAACCAGAAAATGGCGCAACTCAAGAAAACGCTTCTGAGGTGCCTGCACCGACTAGAGAGGAAATTAATGATGATGATCAAGATACTTCTGATCAAGCTCCTACTGAAATTCGTAGGTCCACAAGGACACGTTCCGCACCAGAGTGGTACGGCAACCCTGTCTTGGAAATCATATTGTTAGACAACGGTGAACCTTCGAACTATGAAGAAGCAATGGCAGGCCCGGATTCCGACAAATGGCTAGAAGCCATGAAATCCGAGATAGGATCCATGTATGAAAACGAAGTATGGACTTTGACTGACTTGCCCGTTGAATGGCGAGCCATAGAAAATAAATGGATCTTTAAGAAGAAGACAGACGCAGATGGTAATGTGACCATCTATAAAGCTCGACTTGTCGCTAAGGGTTATCGACAAGTTCAAGGGGTTGACTATGATGAGACTTTCTCACCGGTAGCGAAGCTGAAGTCCGTCCAAATCATGTTAGCAATTGCCGCATTCTACGATTATGAGATATGGCAAATGGACGTCAAAACGGCATTCCTTAATGGTTTCCTTAAGGAAGAATTGTATATGATGCAGCCGGAAGGTTTTGTCGATCCTAAGAATGCTGACAAGGTGTGCAAGCTCCAACGCTCGATTTATGGGCTGGTGCAAGCATCTCGGAGTTGGAACATTCGCTTTGATGAGATGATCAAAGCATTTGGATTTACGCAGACTTATGGAGAAGCCTGCGTTTACAAGAAAGTGAATGGGAGCTCTGTAGCATTTCTCATCCTATATGTAGATGACATACTTTTGATGGGAAATGATATAGAACTCTTGGACAGCATTAAGGCCTACTTGAATAAGAGTTTTTCAATGAAGGACCTTGGAGAAGCTGCTTATATATTAGGCATCAAGATCTATAGAGATAGATCAAGACGCCTCATAGGTCTTTCACAAAGCACATACCTTGATAAGATATTGAAGAAGTTCAATATGGATCAATCTAAGAAGGGGTTCTTACCTGTGTTACAAGGTGTGAAATTGAGCTCAGCTCAATGTCTGACCACGGCAGAAGATATAGAAGAGATGAGTGTCATCCCCTATGCCTCAGCCATAGGTTCTATTATGTATGCCATGCTATGCACCAGACCTGATGTAAACCTTGTCGTAAGTTTGGTAGGAAGGTACCAAAGTAACCCCAGCAAGGAACACTGGACAGCGGTCAAGAATATCCTGAAGTACCTGAAAAGGACTAAGGAAATGTTTCTTGTTTATGGAGGTGACGAAGCGCTCGTCGTAAAAGGTTACGTCGACGCTAGCTTCGACACAGATATGGATGACTCTAAGTCACAAACCGGATACGTGTATATTTTGAATGGTGGGGCAGTAAGCTGGTGCAGTTGCAAGCAGAGCGTCGTGGCGGGATCTACATGTGAAGCGGAATACATGGCAGCCTCGGAGGCAGCACATGAAGCAATTTGGGTGAAGGAGTTCATCACCGACCTCGGAGTCATACCCAATGCGTCGGGGCCAATCAAACTCTTCTGTGACAACACTGGAGCTATTGCACTTGCAAAGGAGCCCAGGTTTCACAAGAAGACCAGGCACATCAAGCGTCGCTTCAACTCCATTCGTGAAAATGTTCAAGATGGAGACATAGATATTTGTAAAGTACATACGGACCTGAATGTAGCAGATCCGTTGACTAAACCTCTCCCTAGAGCAAAACATGATCAAAACCAGAATTCCATGGGTGTTCGATTCATCACAATGTAACTAGATTATTGACTCTAGTGCAAGTGGGAGATTGTTGGAAATATGCCCTAGAGGCAATAATAAAAGTATTATTATTATATATTTCCTTGTTCATGATAATTGTCTTTATTCATGCTATAATTGGGTTATCCGGAAATCGTAATACATGTGTGAATAACAGACACCAACATGTCCCTAGTAAGCCTCTAGTTGACTAGCTCGTTGATTAATAGATAGTCATGGTTTCCTGACTATGGGCATTGGATGTCATTGATAACGAGATCACATCATTAGGAGAATGATGTGATGGACAAGACCCAATCCTAAACATAGCATAAGATCGTATAGTTCGTTTGCTAGAGTTTTCCAATGTCAAGTATCCTTTCCTTAGACCATGAGATCGTGTAACTCCCGGATACTGTAGGAGTGCTTTAGGTGTGCCAAACGTCACAACGTAACTGGGTGACTATAAAGGTATACTGCGGGTATCTCCGAAAGTGTCTGTTGGGTTGACACGGATCGAGACTGGGATTTGTCACTCCGTATGACGGAGAGGTATCACTGGGCCCACTCGGTAATGCATCATCATTATGAGCTCAAAGTAACCAAGTGTCTGGTCACGGGATCATGCATTACGGTACGAGTAAAGTGACTTGCCGGTAACGAGATTGAACGAGGTATTGGGATACCGACGATCGAATCTCGGGCAAGTAACATATCGATTGACAAAGGGAATTGCATACGGGGTTGCTTGAATCCTCGACATCGTGGTTCATCCGATGAGATCATCGTGGAGCATGTGGGAGCCAACATGGGTATCCAGATCCCGCTGTTGGTTATTGCCCGAGAGCCGTCTCGGTCATGTCTGCATGTCTCCCGAACCCGTAGGGTCTACACACTTAAGGTTCGGTGACGCTAGGGTTGTAGGGATATGTATATGCAGTAACCCGAATGTTGTTCGGAGTCCCGGATGAGATCCCGGACGTCATGAGGAGTTTCGGAATGGTCCGGAGGTAAAGAATTATATATAGGAACTTCTGTTTTGGCCATCGGGACAAGTTTCGGGGTCACCGATATTGTACCGGGACCACCAGAAGCGTCCCGGGGGTCCACCGGGTGGGGCCACCTGCCCCGTGGGGCCACATGGGCTGTAGGGGGTGCGCCTTGGCCTACATGGGCCTAGGGGCAACAGCCCCAGGAGGCCCATGCGCCTAGGGTTCAAGAAGGGAAGAGTCCCACAAGGGGAAGGCACCTCCTAGGTGCCTTGGGGGGGAGGAAATCCTCCCTTGGCCGCCGCCCCCTAGGAGATTGGATCTCCTAGGGCCGGCACCCCCCCTTGGCCCTCCTATATAAAGAGGGGAGGGGAAGGGGGCAGCCGCACCCTTTGCCTTGGCGCCTCCCTCTCCCTCTCCAACACCTCCTCCTCCTCCATAGAGCTCGGCGAAGCCCTGCCGGAGTACTGCAGCTCCACCATCACCACGCCGTCGTGCTGCTGCTGGAGCCATCTTCCTCAACCTCTCCTTTCCCTTGCTGGATCAAGAAGAAGGAGACGTTACGCTGACCGTACGTGTGTTGAACGCGGAGGTGCCGTCCGTTCGGTGCTAGGATCTCCGGTGATTTGGATCACGTCGTGTACGACTACCTCATCCCCGTTCTTTTGAACGCTTCCGCTCGCGATCTACAAAGGTATGTAGATGCATCCGATCACTCGTTGCTAGATGAACTCATAGATGGATCTTGGTGAAACCGTAGGAAATTTTTTGTTTTCTGCAACGTTCCCCAACAGGGTCGTCCTTTTATTGAGGGACACGGCTATTCGAATAGATTAACTTCCCTGCAGGGGTGCACCACATAACCCAACACGCTTGATCCCATTTGGCCGGACACACTTTTCTGGGTCATGCCCGGCCTCGGAAGATCAACACGTCGCAACCCCACCTAGGCACAACAGAGATGTCAGCACGCCGGTCTAAACCTAAGCGCGCAGGGGTCTGGGCCCATCGCCCTGAGCACACCTGCACGTTGTGAACGCGGCCGGAAGCAGATCTAGACCCCTTAATAGAAGCGCGAGCTTACGATCCAATGCGGCGCGCGCCACTCAGTCGCTGATGTCATGAAGGCTTCGGCTGATACCACGACGTCGAGTGCCCATATCTTTCCCGCGTAGTTGGTTAGTGCGTATAGACCAAATGGCCAGACTCAGATCAAATACCCAGATCTCGTTAAGCGTGTTAAGTATCCGCGAACGCCGAACAGGGCCAGGCCCACCTCTCTCCTAGGTGGTCTGAACCTGCCCTGTCGCTCCGCCACAAAGTAACAGTCGGGGCCGTCGGGAACCCAGGCCCACCACTACCTGGGTGGAACCACCTGCCCCTTCAGCCCCCATCTCCGAACAGTATCACAGGTAATGTAACAGTGTAAAGTATATAGTATATGCCCGTGATCACCTCCCGAAGTGATCACGGCCCAGTAGTATAGCATGGCAGACGGACAAGAGTGTAGGGCCACTGATGGAATACTAGCATCCTATACTAAGCAGTAGGATAGCAGGTAAGGGTAACAACTGTAGCAACAATGACAGGCTATGCAACAGAATAGGATAAACCGAAAGCAGTAACATGCTACACTACTCTAATGCAAGCAGTATAGAGAAGAATAGGCGATATCTGGTGATCAGGGGGGCTTGCCTGGTTGCTCAGACAAGAAGGAGGGTCGTCGTCGACGTAGTCGATCACAGGGGCATCAGCGGCAGTCTCAGGGTCTACCAGAAAAGTAACGGAGGGGGAACACAATAAATAACAGAGCAACCAAAGCATAACATGACAAACGTGGTGCTAGAGGTGATCTAACGCAGGGATAGATGATATCGGCGAAGGGGAGAAACATCCGGGAAAGTATTCCCGGTGTTTCGCGTTTACGGACAGATGAACCGGAGGAGGAAAGTTGCGTGTTCGCTATGCTAGGGATGTGTTGCGGACGAACGGGTTGCGTATCCGGATTCGTCTCGTCGTTCTGAGCAACTTTCATGTACAAAACATTTTCATCCGAGTTACGGTTTATTTTATATTATTTTCCAAAGTTTTAATAATATTCTGATATTATTATGTATTCGAAATTAAATAGCTAAATGCTAGGTGCACCCAGCTCTGCGTACATAGAAGCGTACCAGAGGCTGATAGGTGGGCCGGGGGTTTCCTGTTGACGAGTCAACGTTTGACTAGTCAACAGGGGGTGGGGCCCCCTGTCATTGGCTGTTACACTAACTAACTAAATAATTCAGTCTAATTAGGTTATTAGGGTAAGAGATTTTAATTAGTTTAATTGAACCTAATTAATTAATTAATATTTTTATTTACTTATTATCTTTTTTTAATGGGTCGGCCCCATGTGCAGTGGCTAAGGCCATGGTTTGGTGGCTGGGAACGCACACGGGCGCTCCCAGCGCGACGCCGGCGGCGACGACCTCGGCCAGGAGACGCAACGCAGGGGCGGATGAGGCCCCCGAGGCCGGCGAGGCCAGTTCGGCCAGGAAGTCGGGGCGAGGCCCGGAGCAGCAGGGGATTGGGGGCGACTGCGTGCAGGCGCGACTCCTCGCAGGGCCATGGCGAGCGTGACACGGTGCTCCGCATGTGCGGCCAGGGAGCGCGAGCGTGCGTCCGGGCGGCGCAGGGTACGGGGAAACGGCGATCGTGGTGACCGCAAGGGGGAAAAAGGGGGCAGAGGGAAGGCAGAGTTGGGCAGCACGGCAGGCCACAGTGGGCGGCCGCAGCGGGGCAACAGATGTCATGGCGGCCGGTAGGGGCGCCGGTGACGAGCCCTGGTGACGGCGGGGATCGGACTATATTGGGCGCGTGGCTACGGGACTCGAGGAAGGGAGTGGAGAGGTCGCGAGGGACCGGGGGCTCACAGAGAGTGTCGTGGGCATCTCGGTGAGGCCGGAGGTGGGCGAGGTTGAGCGGATCGACCGGCGAAGTGTGGCGGCCATGGCGGAGTGGAAGGCGGTGGATCCGGCATCGTGGGGCTCTCCGGCTTGGATTGATGGGCGAAGAAGAAGCAGCGGCCGTTCTTCAAGGTGCTCGGGCACGGCAGGAAGGGCGAGGCGTGCGGCAAGGTGTGCGGCACTAGGGGGGCGCCGGAGTCCGGGCGCGGGGCGGCGCGCGTTGGTCCGGGGCGGCGGTCTCCTCCCGATCCAATCGGGAGAGAGGGGGGAAGGGGGATATTTTGCGGGGGAGTGGGGGTGTGTCGGTGTGTACTGGGGGAGTGGCGGGAGATCATGGAGTGCGAGTGGGCCTTGGCCCAGTTGGGCAGGCCAGCTGGGCCGGAGCCTAGTGGGGGGAGGGTCCTTTTCTATTTTTGTTTTGTTATTTTGTTTTCTGTTTTTGTATTTTCTTTCTGTTATTTATTTTCTATCCTGTTTTATTTCATTTTAAATCATTTAGTCATTTTATAAAAATGTTTTCACTTTACTATAATTATCCTTGTAATAATCGGCACCCACCGAACATTTTTGTTTCAATTTTGAAATATTTTGTTGTTTGACATATTTAGAATTTAAATTTTGAAATGGCTTCGAATCATTGCGAGGTTAGCAACAGTAACCGAGGTGACGTGGCGTGATTATCGTGGGATTACTGTAGCATGATTATCCGGGCGTCACACTATATCTCCACCTCTCTATGTTTCCAATACAATAAAATTGCAAGAAACTGTTTATACTATGCATTGGCCTTTACTTTGTGTGCATGAATTGTTCTTTTATGACATGACGATGCATAGGAAGAGAGTTAGACTTCGTCATTACATGATATATATTACTTTGTGCTCACTACTAAATTACAAATCATTGCTAATTAAAATTGGCTTTGATATACCTTGGGATCCGGGTGGATTCATTACTTGAGCACTATATGCCTAGCTTAATGGCTTTAAAGAAAGCGCTGCCAGGGAGACAACCCGGAAGTTTTAGAGAGTCATTTATTTTTGTTGAGTGCTTTCATATAGTTTAAAAACAACAAAAATAAAGAGGGGAGCCCAAAACTTTTTCAAAAAGGAAAGTGAAAGTGAGAAAGACAAGCATTGTTGAAGTGGGAGAGCTCCTTGAACTTTGTTCATGCTCACGACAACTTTTTGAATCTTAATTACAGAAACCTTTCAACAAAAATAATTATCCCCTTGTACAATTCCATTGTATTATAAAAATAATGTGCCAAGGTTTGCCTTTAGGATGTTTACAATGCTTGTTGGTTTGTGCGGTGCAGGACAGAAACTTTGGCTGTAGTGCGTGAATTTTAATTTTTTTACTGGAACGTCAAATGGTTCTGATTCTTTTTGCACTGTATTTTTGTACAATTTTTTTATTTTTCCTAATTTTGGCAGAATTTTTCAAGTACCAGAAGTATGGTGAATGTTCAGATTGCTACAGACTGTTCTGTTTTAGACAGATTCTGTTTTTGATGCATGGTTTGCTTGTTTTGATGAAACTATCAATTTATATCAGTGGATTAAGCCATGAAAAAGTTATACTACAGTAGACACAATGCAAGAACAAAATATGAATTGGTTTGCAACAGTACTTAGAGTGGTGATTTGCTTTATTATACTAACGGATATTACCGAGTTTTCTATTGAAGTTTTGTGTGGATGAAGTGTTTGATTGAGAAGGTTTCGATGTGAGAAGAAGGAAGAGAGGAAAGAGCACAAGCTTGGGGATGCCCGAGGCACCCCAAGTAAATATTCAAGGAGACTCAAGCGTCTAAGCTTGGGGATGCTGGGGAGGCATCCCCTCTTTCTTCAACAAATATCGGTATGTTTTCAGATTCGTTTCGTTCATGCGATATGTGCAAGTCTTGGAGTGTCTTTTGCAATTAGGTTTTTATTTTTTTATTTTATGCACCATGCTGGTATGAGATGGTCCTTGGTTGATTTATAGAATGCTCATTACACTTCACTTATATCTTTTGAGCATGGCTTTATAGAATGCTTCATGTGCTTCACTTATATCATTTGAAGTTTGGATTGCCTGCTTCTCTTTACATATACAACCGCCATTTGTAGAATGCTCTTTTGCTTCACTTATATTTGTTAGAGTTTGGGCATATCTTTTGTAGAAAGAATTAAACTCTCTTGCTTCACTTATATCTATTTAGAGAGATGACAGGAATTGGTCATTCACATGGTTAGTCATAAAATCCTACATAAACTTGTAGATCGTTGAATATGATATGTTTGATTCCTTGCAATAGTTTTGCGATATAAAGATGGTGATATTATAGTTATGCTAGTGGGTGGTTGTGGATTGTAGAGACACTTGTGTTGAGGTTTGGAAGTCCCGTAGCATGCACGTGTGGTAACCGTTGTGTGACAAATTTGAAGTATGGGGTGTTTCTTTGATTGTCTTCCTTATGAGTGGCGGTCGGGGACGAGCGATGGTCTTTTCCTACCAATCTATCCCCCTAGGGGCATGCATAGTAGTACTTTGCTTCGAGGGCTAATAAACTTTTGCAATAAGTATATGAGTTCTTTATGACTAATGTGAGTCCATGGATTATACGCACTTTTACCTTTCCATCATTGCTAGCCTCTTCGGTACCGTGCATTGCCCTTTCTCACCTCGAGAGTTGGTGCAAACTTCGCCGGTGCATCCAAACCCAGTGATACGATACGCTCTGTCACACATAAGCCTCATTATATATTCCTCAAAACAGCCACCATAACTACCTATCATGGCATTTCCATAGCCATTCTGAGATATATTGACATGCAACTTCCATCATCATCATATCACTACTAGGAAAAGGGCTATAGATAGGATTGATACTAATGGCGCACCATGGAAGCAGTGCGCCACTACTATATACTAATGGCGCACCGGTTGGTGATGCGCCATTAGTGTGGAAGACACTAATGGCGCACCAGAAACAGGGTGCGCCACTAGTATTAATTTTTTTTCCATTTTTCCATACATACTAATGGCGCATCAGGTCGAAGTGCGGCATTACTAGTTCTAACTAGTAATGGCGCACCAAGAAGACAGTGCGCAATTACTGTAAAAAAATTATTCTTTTTTTGCAAAACTACTAATGGTGCATCGTTTCACAGTGCGCCATTACTAGTTTAAACTAGTAATGGCGCACTATTACACGGTGCGCCATTAGTATATATATTTATTTATTTATACTTTTTTGCAAAACTACTAATGGCGCACCACCTACAGGTGCGCCATTAGAAACCAGGGTTGGTTACTAATGGCGCATTTGCTGGTGGTGCGCCATTAGTAACCTAGGACCCCAACAAGATATTTTGGACAGCCCCACACCTACCCACTCACTTTCCCCACTTCATTCCCTCCACCTCCTTCTCCAAGCTTTCGGCCATCTCCTCCTCCTCACCTCATTTCCACCATAGATTCATCAAAATTAAGTGGCAAAATTACCTTTTTTTTATAGGTGAGTAAGGGGAAAGCTATCTTCATGATGTAGATCTACTTTTTTTCTCCCTAGCTCACTCCAACAACGTGCACATGCACTTTTTGTGGCCTAGCTAGATCTATGTATGTTTGTGGTGTTGCATATATGTTTGTGTTTGAAGGTACCGGTATTTGAAATGCGATAGTTGCCAATATTTTGCCGGAATGTTTTGATTCATTTCCGTTTCGGCGAGAATTTTGGCACTATGCATTCTTTTTGGTCCTATTTTTAGGGAAGGTCATGCCAAATTTTTTCTTGGTTCTAAAATATCGTTTTGCTCTACCCCTCAGGCGACCATGGTCCGCACGATGACTGAAGGCATCGTGAATAGGTTTTTGAGCTCCGCGAAGGCCGAGATGCTTCAAAAGAACGAGACAGAGATAAGATGTCCGTGTCGAAGATGCAAGCTGAAGAGCCTTATTGCGGACCCGGATTCCGGGCAGGTGCGGGACCACCTGCTCTTGCGTGGTTTCATGGATGGCTATCGGTGGCAAGGTGATGAAGATGACTATGAAGTCGTCCATGGGGGCCGGGCAAGAAATGAGGAAGGGCAACAAGACAAGTACCACCGCGGCGAGGGCAGGCGAGAAGACGAAGAATCTCCAGGACATGATCACGACGCTGTACACAGTCATCATGTAGAAGATGTCGTACATGATGATGGGGAAGATCAAGACGAAGGGCATGATCATGAAGATGAAGATGCCGGAGTAGACGACGATGGAGGCTGGGTGCAGGACCCTCATATTCAAGAGCTGCTTCTCAAGCAGACGGATAACGCAAGCGCTGCCGCCCGAGAGAAAGCCAAGCTGGATCAACTTGAGATAGACGCGGTTACTCCATTGTATGAAGGATGCAGGCCCAAGGATACCCGCCTGAAAGTAACGCTCATGGCTCTGGAGATGAAGGTAAAACACAAAATGACCGACGCATGCTTCGACGAGAACATGTCATTCTGGCACGAACGTCTTCCCAAGGGGAACAACTGCCCGACCAGTTTCGAGGAGGCAAAGAAAATCGTGTGTCCTCTGGATTTACCACAGGTGAAATACCATATGTGCATGAACAATTGTATCATTTACCGGGACGAGCACGCGGAGTCTACCATATGTCCGGTGTGCGGCGTCACTCGATACAAGAAGAGGAAGAAAGCTCCTCGAAAATCGGTGTGGTACTTTCCGATCACTCCTCGTCTGCAGCGGTATTTTGCGGACCCTAAGGTAGCAAAGCTCCTGTGTTGGCACGCGAATAGGGAGGAGAAGAAGCGGGAAGATGACGGAAATGATCCGGAGATAAATAAAAAGACAAGATGCTGAGTCACCGTAAGGATGCGAGCCAGTGGCAAGCGTTGAACTTCGAATACCCAGAATTTGGGAAGGATCCAAGGAACATCATGCTGGGCGCGAGCACCGATAGAGATCCTGGGTCTTCGAAAACTATGTTCATGGGACATCGAAGGTGGCTTCGCGACGATGACCCGTGGAGGAAACGCAAGGATCTGTTCGATGGTGAAACCGAACCCCGAAAACGCCCGTGTACGAGGAGCGGCGAGGAAATAGACGAGCTGTTGAAAAATTGGAAAGACTGCCCACTGCCGGGAAAGAAGCAAAAGGCGCCAAAGCCGGGAAAGAAGCGAAAGGCGCCAGAGCCGCTGCTGAAGGTATGGAAAACGAGGTCTGTTTTCTGGGACTTGCCGTACTGGAAGATCCACCGTGTGCGTCACAGCCTTGCTGTCATGCATATCACGAAGAACGTGTGCGAGAGTCTGCTTGGTACTCTGCTCAACATGCCAGAGAGGACCAAGGATGGGCCAAAAGCAAGGGCAGACTTGAAATCAATGGGCATCAGGCAGGAGCTTCGCGCTAATGATGATGATGATGATGATGATGATGATGATGATGATGATGATGAGGCGAAGCAGGACACAGAAAGTCGTCGCAAAGGCAAAAAGGCCAAGAAGACCGGAAATGACTACCCTCCCGCGTGCTTCACTCTAAGTCAGGAGGAGATCGAGCAGTTTTTCACCTGCCTCCTAGGAGTAAAACTTCCTTACGGTTACGCGGGGAAGATAAGTAGATACCTAGACCCAGCGAAGCAGAAGTTCAGCGGGATGAAGTTTCACGACTGTCACGTGCTGATGACGCAGATACTTCCAGTTGCAATCCGTGGGATCATGGATGCGCACGTCCGTGAAACGCTATTTGGCCTATGCAACTTTTTCGACGTCATCTCTCGGAAGTCGATTGGCGTGAGGTAACTCAGAAGGCTACAGGAAGAGATCGTGGTGATACTATGCGAGCTTGAGATGTACTTCCCGCCCGCATTCTTCGATGTTATGGTGCATCTGCTGGTCCACATCGTGGAGGATATCTTCCAACTCGGGCCGACGTTCCTGCACAGCATGATGCCATTAGAAAGGATGAATGGTGTCATCAAAGGATACGTTCGCAACATGTCACGTCCAAAGGGAAGTATAGCCAGGGGCTTTCTGACCGAAGAGTGCATCTCCTACTGCATGAATTAGCAAGACTTCGACAAGTACGGTGACCCGAAGATCGAACATGACGACGACGATGAAGTAGCAGCACACACCACAAGAAGAAGCAGGACCACCCTACCTAAAGGACGTCCGTTCCACAGAAGAACTCCATTTGCGAAAAAGAAGGGCAAGAAGATTGTGAACAGATAGCTAGCTAAGATCGATTGTATTTAAATCGTAGTCTTCATTTCTCGATTGTATTTCATGGGCACTTTTTGATATCATGAATATTTTTAAATTTCATGGGCACTTTTTGAATTCATGAGGACACTTGATCTCGATCCCCCTCCATCTCGATCTCGATTCCCCCTCCATCTCGATCTCGATTCCCCCTCCATCTCGATCTCGATCCCCGCACCCTCCCCCACTCCACCGCCGCCAACGGGCACCCTCCGCACCCTCCCCCGCTCCACCGCCGCCGCCGATGATATTTTCAAGTAACAAATTTGAACATATTTTTTAAAAAATTATTACTGTTTTTATAAAAAAATATTACTGTTATGATTTAAACAAGTTTGAACATATTTAAACACAAATAAATATAAAAAGCAGCATTTAAAATGCATAAAAAATATTGGGGAGCCTGGGAATCAAACCCAGGACCTCCTGGCGTGTGTGCTGCGTGCTGACCAATCGAGCTAGTGGGTAGATTCTGTTGTAGATAGGGTTAGGTTGTAGATATGGTTAGTGGGCTAGATTAAAACAAAATTCTAATGGCGCACCGAGGGGAGGTGCGCCATTAGAATAGTCATACTTATGGCGCACGACTGGATGGTGCGCCATTAGAACCCTCCCCTTAGCTATCCTCCCTCTCCCTCGCCAGATCCCCTTCGACCCTCTCTCCCTCGCCACCAGATCCACCCGCGCGCTGCCCCGACCCACGATGCCGCTGCCCTGACCCTCACCGGACTCCACCCCTGCCGCCCCCGCGCCCCCACCCCCGCCGCCCCGACCCTCGCCGGACTCCTCCTCACCGTCTGTGCCTTCTTCCACCTCCGGCCACCGTGGCCTCACCTTCTATGGAGGTATCTGCTCGACGGACGCGCTCCTCAACGGCGGCGCGAGCCTCCCCGCGCGGCTGCTGCTCATCGACGACGGTTAGTCTCTGTCCCTCCCTCCCTTTCTCCCCCGCTCATCCCCATGCCCCCACGGGGCGGCGACCTAGGGTTAGGAGCAGGAGCTCACCGCCGCCGCCCCGTCGTGCCGCTGCTGCTGCTTCTTGCGGCCGCCTTTCCCGCGCGCTCGTGCGCGGACGCCGGGCCCCACGTGCTCATGCGTTGTCGCCGCCGCCGTCACGCGGCTGCTGGTTCTTGTTGTCAGTTTGCTGCCATACCTTCAGTTCCTGCCATGCTTATCTTCAATTAACCATAGGGTTCCTAAGGTTTCTCAGATAGAGATATAAGTAATGGCCATTATAGATAGATGCATGCAAATCACATGTTGTTAAGATTTCCATACATGTAGCTACCATTTGGTCATACAAATTGGTGCTCCTGCATATTGTTTTTGGTCCTTATAAATTGTTCAGTAGTGTTCCTGGAGGATTACTAAGGAATTAGTGCTCTGTTATGATTTCTTTGGCGCTTAATTGGTTATTTGTCTGAAGTAGTGTTAGTTCTGATCATGATTGTTGTGCTTATGGCTTTAGAAAATGATAAACTGTTTGAATCTGATAGGCAGGTGTCCTTTTAGATTTTGTTGGTAAATCTGTTTTATTCAATGGTTATTGACAGTAGATTATCATTCCTATTTTAGGAAGGTCTATTCCTGCAATATCATTTCTTTTAGGATTTGTTTTCTTCTAGGACTTGCTCCAGATTTTAGGATTTCTTTTCTTTTAGGATTTATTTTCTTCTAGGACTAGGTTTTTATTATTTTTCTGTTGTGATTGTTTTTTGAGCTCTTTCTTTTTCATTTCCTACTATCCTTATCCTAATTATCTTAAATTGTTATGATGTGTGTAACAGGATTAGATCTTGGATTTGCTAGTGGACTTTGGGAGTTTCTTAGCCAGCTTGGTGACTCCATATTTTTCACTATTTCAGCAAGTCTTTTGTAAGCATTAAACTTTCAGCACTACATTTCTATCTTATGTGTACATCTGTTTGCTTCCAATTGCTATATATGTATTGTTGTTACTAAAAATGATGAAGCTCCTGTCAATTGCTATACATATATATGTGTATGATGATCCTCCTTTCCTGCATTAGTATAACTAGGATATATACCAAAAAAGATTGTTATATTCCTCCCTGGTACAATAAATAATAAACTAAAATAGTTCCTGGTACAAAAAGAATAAACTATACATAGTTAATTTCTTCTCTTCAGCATCTTTCTGAATGACCCTAATTGTCACTGACAATATCTGGACAGATTGAAAACAATTTAACTTCAGTACTTCAAGTAATTTGCATGAAAGATTTTTGAAGTCCAACTTCTGAATCCAGAATTTTATTAGTTCCATAAATTTGTATGACCACAGATTTAGAAAATTTTCAGAGATTTGTATGACCAAAGATACAGTTCAGATTTGATTAGTTCCATAAATTTGTATGACCAAATATATATTTAAGATTTGTATAGTTTCAGAGATTTGTATGACCAAAGATACAGTTCAGATTTGAATTGTTTCAGAAATTGGTATGACCAAAGATGCTATTGTATATAAATGGGCTGCTGTAGAACTGTTCTTCATCTTTACAGTGCTGTTGTATAGAAATATGCTGAATTTTCTGCTCTGATTGTTGCTCAAAGAAATTTAGCAAAAAAATGGGGTCCTGGGAGACGCCGCTGCTGCTTGAGGCCCTTGAGAGGCCCTTTGTGTCGTGATGATTTTGCAGGTACCCCGAGAGGCCCTTGAGTTTGCCGGAATGTTGATTAACTTCCGTTCCGGCAAATTCGGGTACTCCATATGTCCTATTTTCAGCAAAGGTCATGCTGAAATTTTCCGTGAATTTTAGCATGACTTTGCTAAAAATCGGACATATGAGGTACTTGCTACTAATGCATGGGCCGGGGTATCTTAGTACTTAATTAAGTAGGATCAACTGCCCCTTTATTCTTGTTGTATTAAACCATAGGTGGCAATAGAGCCAAGTGATTAGTGCCAAGTGGTTAGGCCAAGTGATGTCATGTCTCTACCGTAGATTAAAATAAATGGAAGTTTAAAAATATGAGAGAAGTTGTCTTGACTAATTACATGTTTATGTAAAAAAGAATAGCACGGATATTTTACAACTCCTGTGTGTGTAGTTGCTTGTTTTTACTGTAGTTGTGGCTGCTTTCTTCTTGTATCATAAAAATATCTCTTCTGCTGCTTATCAGAGATGGCGGGAAGCAACCACCGCCGCTCTGCGACACCGCAGTACGAGTTGGATGCTGCCGAGTTCTTCACTATCATACTTGGGACTTCAGTATCATCCATGAAGAACAATGCATAAGAACTGAACTTTGTCAGGTATGTCAGATCTCCAAAATGATATATATATATATATATATATATATATATATATATATATATATATATATATATATATATATATATATATATATACTTAGTTACCTATGTTATCTCTAATATGCTTAGTTTCCTATAGGTAAGCTTCATTTTACCTAAGTTGGCTCTAATATGCTAACTTAGAGCTTATATGCTTAGTTTCCTATAGGTTAGCTCCAAAATAATTTATGTTAGCACAAAATGATCAAGTTTACATAGTAAGCTTATAGTCTTTTTCTTATTCTTCTTCTTTTCCAAAATGACATAGGTTAGCTTCATTTTACCTAAGTTGGCTCTAATATACTAACTTAGAGCGTATATGCTTAGTTTCCTATATGTTAGCTCCAAAATAACTTATGTTAGCACAAAATGATCAAGTTTACATAATAAGCTTATAGTCTTCTTCTTATTTCTTTTCCAAAATTCTTCTTATTCTTCTTCTAGTGTTCTTCTTCTTCTAGTATTCTTCTAGTCTTCTTCTTTTTCTTCTTCTAACTTCTTGTTTATCATTTTGCAGATTTGACTTAATTCACGGAAGCTTGCATGGATGGAGTGCTTCTTTTCCATTTGTGTTTTTATTTTGTATCAATGTGAAGCTTTTGTGAATTGATGGATAACTGTGTTGGATGAACAATGTGAAACTTTTGTAATATGTAACGATGGAACTATGTGTTGGCTATGTATGTATATATGATGGAACTTGTGTGTTGGCTATGTACGTATATATGATGGAACTTGTGTGTTGGCTATGATTGTTATATGGATGCTTGTTGTATATATATATGTGTTGGATATCTCATAGGTGAAATAGTGACCTGAGATTAAGAAAATAATTAAAAAAATTGTTACTAATGGCGCATTACCATGCGGTGCGCCATTAGTATAGCAGACACTAGTGGCGCACCGTTGGCAAAACTAATGGCGCACTGCCTGGTGCGCCATTAGTATATACCAGATACTAATGGCGCACCAGTGGTGCGCCATTAGAAAAAAATTCTAGTGGCGTGATACTAATGGCGCACCAGTGATGCGCCATTAGTAGGCAAAACTGGTGCGCCACTAGTAGCCCTTTTCCTAGTAGTGTATACATGACTTGAGCATTTATTTTCATATTGCTTTGCATGATCGTAAGATAGCTAGCATGATGTTTTCATGGCTTGTCCGTTTTTTGATGTCATTGCTACGCTAGATCATTGCACATCCCGGTACACCGCCGGCGGCATTCATATAGAGTCATATCTTTGTTCTAGATATCGAGTTGTAAGTAAATAAAAGTGTGATGACCATCATTATTAGAGCATTGCCTCGGTGAGAAAAGGATGATGGAGACTATGATTCCCCCACAAGTCGGGATGAGACTCCCGATGAAAAAAAATAAAAAAAATAAAAAAAGAGAAGGCAAAAAAAGAGAAAATAAAAAAATGAGAGAAAAAGAGAGAAGGGGCAATGTTACTATCCTTTTACCACACTTGTGCTTCAAAGTAGCACCATGTTCTTCATATAGAGAGTCTCTTGAGTTATCACTTTCATATACTAGTGGGAATTTTCATTATAGAACTTGGCTTGTATATTCCAACGATGGGCTTACTCAAATGCCCTAGGTCTTCATGAGCAAGCAAGTTGGATGCACACCCACTTAGTTTCTTTTGTTGAGCTTTCATACACTTATAGCTCTTAGTGCATCCGTTGCATGGCAATCCCTACTCCTCGCATTGACATCAATTCATGGGCATCTCCATAGCCCGTTGATTATCCGCGTCGATGTGATACTTTCTCCTTTTTTGTCTTCTCCACATAACCTCCATCATTATATTCTATTCCACCTATAGTGCTATATCCATGGCTTGCGCTCATGTATTGCGTGTGGGTTGAAAAAGCTGAAGCGCGTTAAAAAGTATGAACCAATTGCTCGGCTTGTCATCGGGGTTGTGCATGATGGGGGCATTTTGTGTGACGAAAATGAAGCATGGCCAATCTGTATGATTTTGTAGGGATAAGCTTGCTTTGGCCTTGTTGTTTTGAAAAGACATGATTGCTTTATTGGTACGCTCAAAGTATTATTGTTTTTATGTCAAATTATAGACTATTGCTTTGAATCACTCGTGTCTTAATATTCATGCCATGATTAGACATATGATCAAGATTATGCTAGGTAGCATTCCACATCAAAAAAAAATTACCATTTACCTACTCGAGGACGAGCAGGATTTAAGCTTGGGGATGCTGATACGTCTCCGTCATATCTATAATTTTTGATTGTTCCATGCCAATATTATTCACTTTCATATACTTTTTGGCAACCTTTTATATTATTTTTGGGACTAACATATTGATCCAGTGCACAGTGCCAGTTCCTGTCTGTTGCATGTTTTATGTGTCGCAGAATATCCATATCAAACGGAGTCCAAACGGGATAAAAACAGACGGAGCTTATTTTTGGAAAATATGGAAAATTCCAGAAGAAAAATCCATGCGAGACGGTGCCCGAGGTGGTCACGAGGCAGGGGAGCGTGCCCCTCCCCCCTGGGCGCGCCGCCTACCCTCGTGAGCCCATCGTAAGGCAGTTGATGCTCTTCTTTTGCCGCAAGAAAGATAATATTCAGAAAAAAATCACAGAAAAGGTTTCAGGCCAATCGGAGTTACGGATCTCCATATATATGCGAAACGGTGAAACAGAGCCAGAACAAAATGCAGAAACAGAGAGATAGAACCAATCTCGGAGGGGCTCTCGCCCCTCCCAAGCCATGAGAGCCAAGGAACAGAGGGGAAACCTCCTCCCATCTAGGGAGGAGGCCAAGGAAGAAGAAGAAGGAGGGGGGGCTCTCTCCCCCTCGCTTCCGGTGGCATCGGAACACCGCCGGGGGCCATCATCATCACCGCGATCTTCACCAACACCACCGTCATCTTCACCAACGTCTCCATCACCTTCCCCCCTCTATCTACAGCGGTCCACTCTCCCGCAACCCGTTGTACCCTCTACTTGAACATGGTGCTTTATGCTTCATATTATTATCCAATGATGTGTTGCCATCCTATGATGTCTGAGTAGATTTCTATTGTCCTATCGATGATTGATGAATTGCTATGATTGGTTTGAGTTGCATATTTTATTGGTGATGTCCTATTGTGTCGTCCGTGTCGCGCAAGCGTGAGGGATTCCCGCTGTAGGGTTTGCAATATGTTTATGATTTGCTTATGGTGGGTGGCGTGAGTGACAGAAACACAGACCCGAGTAAGTAGGTTGTTTGCGTATGGGATAAAGGGGACTTGATACTTTAATGCTATGGTTGGGTTTTTACCTTAATGAATCTTTAGTAGTTGCGGATGCTTGCTAGAGTTCCAATCATAAGTGCATATGATCCAAGTAGAGAAAGTATGTTAGCTTATGCCTCTCCCTCAAATAGAATTGCAATAACGATTATCGGTCTAGTAACATAGTCAGTTGCCTAGGGAAAATTCCACAACTCCTATCACCACTTTTCCATACTCGCTATATTTACTTTAGTTGTGTCTTTACCTTAACAACCCCTAGTTTTATTTTCGTGCTCTTTACTTTCTTGCAAGCCTATCCAAAAAAAACACCTACAAAGTACTTCTAGTTTTATACTTGTTCTAGGTAAAGCGAACGTCAAGCGTGCGTAGAGTTGTATCGGTGGTCGATAGAACTTCAGGGAATATTTGTTCTACCTTTAGCTCCTTGTTGGGTTCGACACTCTTACTTATCGAAAGAGGCTACTATTGATCCCCTATACTTGTGGGTTATCACATTTATTTGAGTCGTAAGAAGGGCCTTGTCCCCGCGCTCCTGCGCCGCATGATTGGGGGACCAACCATAGAGAAATTTTCGAAGAGAATAGGAGCAGTGATGCCAATCGTCCAAAGGGCCGAAGCAGTGATGATCTATCGAGAAAATATCTGAGATTTTAGAAGAGAGGAGGTCGCAGAGCCATCAATCAGTAGGCAGGAGGCGTCAAACTGGAACTGAGGGGGGTGGGAGACAGCTGGAGGCCAGCATCAAGAATAAGTGGGGCGCGGTCCGAGCCCACAATTCCTTAGCCTTGAGGATAGATAGCAGAAAAGGGAATCCAAATTAGGGCGAACAAAAATGCGGTCCAGGACAGAACGGATAGGGGAGACTTGATGATTGGTCCAAGAGAATCTAGATCCCACCCTGGGTATCTCACGAAGAGCACATCTACTAATGAAGTCATTGAAATCCTCTGCTAGTGGCTAGGAGAAGTTATTGGTATTCTTATCGGTTGGATAGCAGAGCAAATTAAAATCACCTCCCACGAGGAGAGGAAGGGCACATGATTCAGTCTTAATAGAAATCTCATTCAGGTATGGGAGGAAAGGGAATGATCGGCCTGGCCATACACCATCATGGCCTCCCAATGAACATTTAATTGACGATGGTACAGAACAGTGCTGGCCCAAAAAATCCCATGATGAAAAGCAACAAAGTCAAAAACTTCATGTTTAGAGCCGATAAGAATGCCACCCGAATGACCCGAGGAAGGTAGAAAATTCCAGTCAAATCTGTCAGCTCCCGCAACTGCCGAGAGCTCATGGGGCAAGAAGGAAGTCTTGAAGGTCTCGACAAGACTAACAAGATCAATGTTATCACCCCTCGCCACATATTTGAGTTGATCTCGGCGACCCCGAGCGCCTAATCCCCTCACATTCCAAAATAAAGCTCCCATTTGAAAGAAAAATTCTTAATACGGAGACTCAACCTGCAGGGTTTCAAGCGGGATTTAGCACGTTTACAAGCACCCTTCTTCACTGTAACTGGAGGAGCAACATCCCTATTTGCCCCCCTGATCCCACTTCAGCCACAACCGAAGGGTTGGGTGGGGCCGCAGTAAGCTCTTTTGCTTTGGCAATGGCAGCCTGAGCCACCTCATTGGCTCTAATTAGCACAAGCATAGAAGAAGAAAAGCCAACATTGTGATCAAAAGATATACCAATGTCTGAAAGAACCTTAGTCAAGTGGTCGTCCGAATATGAGGGGAGGACAAGTCTAACCAGGGAGGGGGGAGAATTCACAGCAATAGACGAAGTTGGTCGTGGGGAAATACCTGAAGCCGGAAGATCATGAGCCACCGCACGACGAGCAGCCTTCTCCGCCAGCCGAACGCCACTATCACGGATCCGTCCACTCTTACGCGCGTGGAGGAGGGAGAGCGGATCAGAGTAGCGCGCGGCGCCACCGGAGAAGATTGGCCCGCTGTGTCGCCCGTATCAGTGCCCAGACGGCAGCAAAGCCCCGCCATGGATAACTTGGTGCCCGAGGAAGCGCGACTGCATGCCAAGAATTTCCACATGAAAGATTTCCGCTTGGGGAGAACACCAGCTGAGCCACGAGGGGGGAGACAGAGATCCTCAATTCTAGATAGCGATGGCGAGCCCGGACGAGTCGGCATATTGGAACAGACACCAGAAGCAGGCGTGCCAGCCAGAATAGGAGCCGAGGCAGCCTGATCCGCCATCTTCCCAGCCACAACACCCCCCCCCCCATATCCTTGTCCTTTGGGGCATTGTCTTTGAAAAGTTCCTGAGATTCTGATCCCATGCCATCCCACTCAGATGTCGTGAAGTGTGGGTGAGAGCCCCTGCTCTGGTTGGCAGCATCATCCCCATCCCCCCATGATTCTCAGCCGGAGAAGGAGGAGGAGGAGGGATATTGGAGCTATCACCCCCTTCAACACGAACCCACAGTCTGAATCCATCGGACGAAGGGAACACATCAACAGAACCATGTATGCACAGAGGATCAACAGACCAAAGCTTGAAGGGACTCCAGGTAAACCATAATCGGCTTGCCAATCAAAACACCAAAATCCATCACAAATTTGGTAGAGCGCAGGGTAGGAGGGATATCGTCAATGAGGACCCAGACCTCTGAGAGAGGGGAGATGGGCTTGGCACCATTAGAGGTCGCCTTCACTAAACCACGAGCTGGTTGAGAGGAAGGGTAAAGCTGGTGCAGGAGGAGATCCTTTTGAGGCTACCGTTAGAAGGAAAAACCACAACAAATTCAATGTGAGAGAGCTGTCGGATCTGCCAGTCCCAACCTCCATCATCCCAAAGCTTCAGTAATCATCTAGGAGAATCCGAGGAGAGATCTTGTGATCTGTGATGGTGATGATAGCAGCATTGGATAAGGCAGGGGCAACAGCCACCTGTGGGATCTCACTATCAACGGCGTAGAAAGAACATCCAGGAAGACCTTGGCCATACATCACAAAAGAGGCGGGCTTGCGACGGTTCTGACAGTCCACAGTGAGGTGACCATCTTTTCTGCATATGAGACAGAACGGGGGATTGAAGCATCGGGACTGGAAGTGTCCAGGCTGGTGGAAGGCAAAGCAAGTGAGATTAGGGTTGAGATTTGGTGGTTGGGCTAGCGGAGGGGACGAATGAGCAGGACGAGGAGGGGGAGGGAGCAGAATCCCATCGCCCTGGACGGAGGAGGACGAATCAGGGCCGGAGCAGGAGGATGATGGCCACAACGACCAGATCCGGAGCCGCCACGGCCCATCGGGCGACCGTCGAACCCCGACGAGGGACCAGGCGAGCGACCAGCGCCACGGCCAAGGGGAAGCAGCCCGCGCGGAGGAGGAGGAGGACGGGGAGCGGGACCCGATCCACCAGCCGCCGTCGCGGCCTCCCAAGGTTCCACCCCAGATCCGCCAGATCCAGGCGCCTCCGACCCCGACACCGTTGGAGACGCCGTCGCCGACCGCGCCCGCTCATCCCTGTAGAGCCACTCGGGCCCCGCCGCCCAGGCCTCGCGGTCGCGGGCCACTTGCGACCGAGCAGCTTGCTCGGCCTCAAGCTTCGAGTGGAGTGACGCCTCGAGCTCCAGATCTGCCGCCCCGTCACCCGAATCCTACCGTCGCCGCTTCTGGCCCGACATGGCCTCACTCGAGGAACCACGCGAGCGGTCCATGGACACGACGGCCGCGACGGAGAGGGGGAGGGGAGGAGGAGGTGAAGATCTACGGAAATGTGGACTGGGGAGGTGGAAGCGACAGAGATCTTAATGAGAGGTTGGAAACCCTAGAAAAAGGGGGATGGGGACTTTGTGGACCCATCTATAGCTGGAGCGAGCCAGGCCAAGAGGGCCACGCAGGCCGGGCTAACAGGAGGGGTAGGTAGATGGGCCGAAAGAGGCCCAGGGCCCAGGATAGAGAGCGAGGGGAAATCAGAAGGGGAAGTAAGAGATGGTGGCCCAACTGGCACAACATGCCCCGAGTGGCCCAGAGAAGGTCGATCGAGGGGCCCACCAGCATCCTGATCGGGGCCGCGATCTAGGGTTGGCCGCGAGGGGGTCGTGGCCGCCACCGCCACCAGCGGCACGATGCCCGAACCCACTGGCAGCATGGACTCCAGCGACGAGGACGCGGGAGGACAGGAGGAACGCGCCAAACTGCCACCAGGCAGACGAGCCGCACCAAGTACACCGTGGTCAGGCGAGGGCGCCGTCCCCGGACAGCTCCCCCGCTGACGACACCCAACCTGGAGCTAGCCAGATCCAGCCGCAGCGGCGGAGAAGACCGGCCGCCCGCGCCCGCCCGGGGAGAATTTCCGTACACGCGCCGGCGGCACCAACCCCAGCAACGGATTCGCAGCGGGAGAGGGAGCCAGGGAGTAAGGAGGAGGGTCGGAATCCGAGTATGATTAATCAGCGTCATCCTGCAAGGCCCAAAACTTGTTGCGGGTATGAGATCCAGGGAAGGAGGGGCGAGGAGAGGGGCAAGGGAAAGTAGTGAGGGGGGCACCAGAGGAGGGAGCCGGCGCCGGAGAGGGCGCCCGGGGTAAAAGGGAACATGGGCGGCCACGGAAAGGCGGGGGAGCCGACCGGCGACGCAGTTGAGGAGGGGGAGCACAAGAGAGGGGAGGAAGGAGAGAGGAGAGCCATCGCTCTGACTCTATGAGATCTTTCCAGGAGGATTGCCAGAAGGCGGCTGGCCGGCGAACTTTTGCATAGGAGTTTGGGGGGAATAGGGCGGCAAAAACTAGCTGAAAACGAGTGACTGCCCCTTGTCGCCATAGCCCGACAGTTTTGATCAAAACCCATATCCGGACAGTGTGCATGACTTCTTTTCCAAGCACTTAACAATGTATTCGTCTCCTGGTGAGTCGTGACCATAGTCCGAAGGCGGCAGCTCTTGTCCAAGCAGACGCAGAGGCTCACAGTAGTACATGTGCATGCATGGATATTTCGTGGTGGTGACGTGCATTGTTGGGTGTGTGGTTCTAAAAGGAGGGTTGAGTTAGGTCGCTAGAGAGAAGGTGGCCGGCGGCCAAAATCATATATGCATATTTATGTGGCACTTTGTCCAGATTATACTCCACCCTTGACATGAGCATGCCTCGTCTTCTCCGGTGTTCGCAGCCACCTCCGGCCGAACACATGCAGCCAGCGAAGTCGCTTTTCCTTTTCTTTCGGGCAAATCAGAGACCTTTTATTCAACAAAGGAGTTGTCCCTGCAGTCAGCGAGAAGGCTGCTTACCAAGAAATAAGGAGTCTCGTCAAGCCAACAGTCGGTCATATTCAAAGTGCATGCACGTTTCGCACAGAGATGCGCCGGCAAGTTTGCTGACCTGATTACATGCTGAATCTCGAAAACTAAAAAATCAAAAGCTAGCTCTCCTATTTCATCTAAGATAGGAGCCACAATCGAACGCGAATTGTAGCGAGTGTTCTAGAGTTGCACTAACTCCTGGCAATCGGTCTCCATTATCACATTCGAGAGGCCTCAAAGTTTTGCAAATAGAACTCCTTCCTGCATCGATATAGCTTCCATTAATAATGGATCTGAGATCTCACCGAACAGCTTGCACCATGCTCCCAACAGTGCGGACGCGGACCGAGCTATGCCACCCGCCCCTCCTCTACCTTCCGCGACATTAAGTGCACCATCCGTCGTGATCTTCACCATACCTGACTCGGGCGGCCACCAGCCATGTCCTGGTAACAGAATGGGAGCGGTCCGAGGTAGTTCCAGCAGTGCAAGAGCCTCCCTCGTCGCCCTAATGGCGGTTGTTGGGTCCCTTCCCTCTTCACCATGTTTGATCCGATTTCGAGAATGCCAAATCGTCCACATGATGGTGATAACCTTTTCTCGATCTTCATCCTTGACTCAGTCTCCACATAGGATGTCTCTGGCCCAAGAACGTGGGTGTAAGCGAGGAAGCCGAAGACCGAACCACGCATGCTTCATCCCAGAAGCGATGTGCATGCGAGCATTGGATTAGGGCATGCATAAGATCCTCCTCATTAGCCAGACATACCTTGCAAGTGTCCAGAACTGCAATATGATGGTATTTGAGAGTGCATTCATCTGGCAGAATCCCTCGTAGTACCCTTCACCAGAACACTCAGTACCTTTGGGATCACTTTGAGTTTCCACAGAGCAGACCGCATCTGTTTGTCATCTCTTGAAGCACCGGTAGCCGCCCCTTCCTCTAGAGAATTTTTCTCATTCTGAGTCACTAGAGCACGGTACGCCGACTTAATAGTGTAGTTGCCTGATGAGGGAGTCCTGGATTAGGGGGTGTTCGGATAGCCGGACTATACCTTCGCCGGACTCCTGGACTATGAAGATACAAGATTAAAGACTTCGTCCCGTGTCCGGAAGGGACTTTCCTTGGCGTGGAAGGCAAGCTAGGCGATGCGGATACTCAAGATCTCCTACCATTGTAACCGACTCCGTGTAACCCTAACCCTATCCGGTGTCTATATAAACCGGAGGGTTGTAGTCCGTAGGCCAACCATCATCATACACAATCATACCATAGGCTAGCTTCTAGGGTTTAGCCTCCTTGATCTCGTGGTAGATCTACTCTTGTACTACCCATATCATCAATATTAATCAAGCAGGAGTAGGGTTTTACCTCCATCCAGAGGGCCCGAACCTGGGTAAACATCGTGCCCCTTGTCTCCTGTTACCATTCGACCTTGACGCACAGTTCAGGACCCCCTACCCGAGATCCGCCGGTTTTGACACCGACATTGGTGCTTTCATTGAGAGTTCCTCTGTGCCGTCGCGATCAGGAAGGATGCCTCTTCCCGTCTTTAAAGACGGCGCCATTACTAAGGGAGCCTTGGTTGTCGTCCAACCCCTCCGGCTAGGTGGTTTTCTCACGACCGCCTGTTCGGTCGTTGCGCCGACGGTGACCTCTCGGGTCATCGAAAGCAACCTTCACGTCAGCTCCGAACTCGCCGAGCAGTTGGATCCGATGGAGCTCTCTTCCGTAAACGAGCTCTTTGATCGCATCGCCGCACTGGGGGTCGCTACAAATTACGACCAGGTTGGGCTTAAACCCGATCTAAGAGAAATTAACTCTCCCCAAGTCACCCACCATGTTGCCGTGGTAGAGGCGCAGTGCGGCGACCCTTCATCTATCCTAAGGACTAGCTATGTCCGAGTTCCCGAACCCTCCAGGCCGAATACCCGCGGAGGGGAGGATACAATCCAAGACCTGAGCTTAGAATCAGGCAACGGGCTAGACTCATCGGACAACATCCAAGACTCCGGACTTCAGAGTTCGGAAGCTCTTCGGCCTCCGAATCGTAAATTGGGTGAGGTCTGAGATTCAACGACACCCGCCCGCCCGAACATAAGCGATCTTTCCCAAATCAGGCAAAAGCCCGAAGAAACAGTACATCACTACTGGGCCAGATTCCTCCTGGTTATGAACAGGACAAAGGACTGCTGCGAGGGAGACGCAATTTCAATCTTTTGTAGTAACTGCACGGATGAGGGAATACTTAACGCCATAAGTCGTCGTGATATTACACGCTTCGCTGACTTGGCGTCCATAGTACAAAAGTACTGTGCGATGGAAAGCGCTTGGAAAACCGAAATAAAATTTTGGGATAACCCGGCCTTGAATAGCAATCCCGTCCGAACTAAGAGGGTGCACCACAGTAAGGCACCCGGACTAAATATCAAAAATCCAAAACCCTCTAGAGGGCATGGAACCGTACTGGAAAGGTGGCTTGATGGACCCTGTAGAATTCACAATACAGAGGACGCCACACCAACACACAGCCTTAGAGCATGTTGGATACTCCGGCAGGTGGCCAAAATTGGCGAGGACCTCCTAATTTCAGAGGCCGAAGAAAGCCAGCCCGAGGACACTAGTACCGTTCTCACAGTCTTCGAGACTTTCGCATCAAATAATATGCGAAAAAGAACACTCCGCAGCCTTACCGAAGTCTATCAAGTAGCAACAATAAACCCATGGAGTAACACTGCTATCACCTTCAACGCGAGTGACGAACCTAAATTCCAAACAGCCCGAGCACCAGCCGCATTGGTCCTCAGTCCCATAGTGGACGGCTGTCGCCTCGCAAAGGTACTCATGGATGGAGGCAGCGGATTGAACCTCATTTACGAGGAAACCCTCCAAAAGATGGAAATAGACTGGAACCGCATTGAGCGAAGCAGCACAACCTTTAGAGGAATAATCCCCAGTCAGGAAGCGCGCTGCACTGGAAAGATCACACTAGATGTGGTGTTCGGCACGCCGGATAACTACAGGTCCGAAGAAGTCACGTTCCAGGTGGCCCCGTTCAAAAGCGGATACCACGCTATATTAGGACGGGAGGCATTCACAGTTTTCCAAGCCGTACCCCATTACGGGTACATGAAGCTCAAGATGCCTGGGCCAAACGGAATTATCACTCTCGCGAGTGATCCGGACATAGCACTCCGCGCCGAAAACAAGACCGCCGCATTGGCCCTTGAGGCACTATCCGAAACCTTAGCGGCCGAAGAACTGACCGCGCTGCGCTCCACGGTTAATAGGGATGATGTGATACTCGACAAGAGATCCAAATCCACATCCTTCAAACCAGCGGACGAAATAGTCAAATTCCAGGTCCATCCAACGGACCCCAATAAAACAGCCTCCATCGAGGCACGACTGAACCCTGATGTAGACGCCGCACTGCGAGAGTTCCTACGAGAGAACTGGGACATTTTTGCTTGGCACCCTTCAGACATGCCAGGAATACCACGCAGGCTGGCTGAACACAGCTTAAATATCCAAAAAGGATTCAAACCTGTCAAACAAGCCCTTCGGCGCTTTTCCGAACCGAAGAGACAGGCTATGGGAGAGGAGCTAGCCAAGTTATTGGAGGCCGGATTCATTAGAGATATAAAACATCCGGACTGGCTAGCAAACCTGGTGATGGTACCAAAGAAGGACAAATCCTGGCACCTGTGCGTCGATTTTAAAGACCTTAATAAGGCCTGCCCAAAGGATCCCTTCCCCCTCCCTCGCATAGATTAAATTATCGATGCCACTACAGGACACGATTCGTTGTGTTTCCTCGACGCATACTCCGGTTACCATCAAATCAAGATGGCAGAATCAGACCAAGCCGCAACGGCATTCATCACACCATACGGCCCATTCTGCTTCAACACAATGCCCTTCGGGCTAAAAAAACGCCGCCGCAACATATCAGCGCATGATCCAAACATGTCTGGCAAACCAGATCGGCAAAACAGTGGAAGCGTATGTGGATGATGTGGTCGTCAAATCAAGACATGTCGAATCTCTAGTAGACGACTTGAGGCTTACATTCGATAACCTCCGAAAATACGACATCAAGCTCAATCCGGAAAAATGCATTTTCGGCGTTCCAGCCGGAAAGCTCTTGGGCTTCATTGTATCCGGTAGAGGAATCGAAGCAAATTCAGCCAAGATCCGAGCTTTGTCACAACTGGATGTCCCAAAAGACCTCAAACAAATACAGAAATTAACCGGATGTGTGGCGGCCCTAAGCCGCTTCATCTCCCGCCTGGGAGAAAAGGCGCTGCCCCTTTACCGCCTCCTACGGCGCACCGAACACTTCGAGTGGACGGATGCCGCCACGGCCGGACTCGATGAAATAAAATCCATATTGGCAACAAACCCAGTCCTGGCCGCGCCAAACACCGGCGAGCCAATGCTATTGTACATCGCGGCAACCCATCAAGTTGTCAGCGCAGTGCTCATCGTCGAGCGGGAAACGGACGGACACAAATTCCCCCTTCAAAGGCCGGTCTACTACGTGTCCTTTGTCCTCACTCCATGCAAATCACCGTACCCACACTATCAGAAAATTGCATACGCAGTATTCATGGCATCCCGGAAGCTACGACACTACTTTCAAGAGTGTTCGATTACAGTAGCCTCAGAAGTACCACTCAATGACATTATCAATAACCGCGATGCAACGGGCCGGATCGCAAAATGGGCCATCGAGCTCCTCCCGTTCGACATAACCTATAAGCCACGGCGAGCTATAAAATCGCAAGTATTGGCCGACTTCGTCGTAGAATGGACGGAGGCCGAACTTCCTAAAGAGTACGACACATACTCAAACTGGATCATGCATTTCGACGGCTCCAAAATGTTGGCCGTACTAGGGGCTGGCGTCGTTTTGACGTCCCCCACAGGAGACGCAGTCCAATATGTACTCCAAATTATGTACACGGACTCCAACAATGCAGCCGAATATGAGGCCCTCCTACATGGCCTCCGGATGGCAGTATCCATGGGCATTCAACGCCTAGAAGTACACGGGGATTCGAACCTCGCGATCTCCCAAATAAATGGCGACTTCGACGCCAAGGATCCAAAAATGGCAGCTTACCGCAACGCCGTCCTAAAAATGTCAGCTCGGTTCGAAGGGCTGGAGTTTCACCATATAGCCCGCGAAAATAATCAAGCAGCGGACATCCTGGCACGCATCGGAGCAAAACGCGATGCAGTCCCCCCCCCCAACATCTTTTTGGAAAGATTGTTCAAGCCATCCGTAACATGGGAGGGGGAACCCGCAATTAACAGCCCGGACGCAGCCGAACCACTCGACGCCGAACAACCTGACATAATTGGAGGTCCTGCCAACGAAATTACACCTTCAGCCCACGTAATAATGGCGGTTATCGCCCCGTGGACAGAACCATTCCTAGACTACCTTACTAGGCAGGAACTCCCAGAGGACCAAAATGAGGCCCGCTGCATAATGCGGCGATCTAAAGCCTACAAAGTCCACGAGGGGGAGCTTTATAAGAAAAGCACTACCGGAGTCCTTCAAAGGTGCATCTCCGAAGAGGAAGGGCGGAATCTTCTGGCCGAAATTCACGCCGGACTCAATGGCCATCACGCTGCTGCTCGGTCCCTTGTTAGCATGGCTTTCCGCACAGGCTTCTATTGGCCGACGGCCCGGGCAGACGCTCAGGACCTAGTCCAACGATGCGTTGGTTGCCAACTTTTTGCCAACCAAAGCGATATGCCACCCACCGCACTCTAAACTATACCCATCACCTGGCCCTTTGCGGTCTGGGGGCTTGACATGGTCGGGCCCCTTAAAGGTGGAACCCATAAGAAAAAATACTTACTGGTCATGGTGGATAAGTTCACCAAATGGATAGAAGCCAAGCCTGTCAAAACGGCTGAATCCGGACCCGTGATAGACTTCATATCCGGGGTTGTACACCGTTACGGCGTTCCCCACAGCATCATAACCAATAACGGTACAAATTTTACAGCCGACGAGGTAAAACTGTGGTGCAAAAACATGGGCATCAAGCTCGACTATGCTTCAGTCTATCACCCACAAACCAATGGCCAGGTCGAACGGGCAAACGGTCTTATCATGAGTGGCATCAAAACCAGACTAGTGCGGTCCCTCAAGGAATCTAACACGCACTGGGTAGAGGAGCTCGACTCCGTACTCTAGGGGCTGCGGACCACGCCAAATCGCACCACCGGATACACACCATTATTTATGGTGTATGGCGCAGAGGCAGTTCTGCCCTGCGACATAATTCATGACTCACCTAGAGTGCGCATGTACGAAGAAAGAGAAGCCGAGCTCGATCGGCAGGACAGCCTGGACGCCTTGGAGGAGGAGCGTGACGTGGCCAAAGCCCGTTCCGCATTTTATCAACAACAGGCCCGAAGATACCAAAGCAGAGAAGTACGGGCCAAAAATTACAATGTTGGCGAACTAGTTCTACGCCTGCCGGATAAGAAAAAGGACAAACTCAAGCCTAAATGGGAAGCTCCATTTATACTCGACCAAGTCCTGACTGGTGGAGCGTACCGCCTGCGAGATGCGTCGGATAACCGACTCGAGCCGAACCCGTGGAACGCCACACGTCTCCAAAGATTCTATGCATAGCGTCGGACTCCGTGTTCGTCTCCTTCCCCTGTCCATTTTTTACATTTTTCTGTCTTATATTTCTCTCCTTTCCCTCTTTCTCCTTTATAGCCCTTAAAAGTCTCACTACATGATGCGCACTCGCGCTCATTTAACCTGCGGGCTTTTTTAACAGAAGCTTATTTATACGGGCTTCATGCCCCACACATGTGTCAAACTTCCGCATGTACCTTTTTTTCACCATTATATGCATCGATATGACTTAAGTTTTGGCCAAGCTGGGTTGCCTGGCTCCTGTGCTTACCCCTACGTTCCCGATTGTTCGGCTAGGTGGTAAAGGGAGCACCTCTGCGATTGTTACTGTTGGGTCAGCCGGATGTGTACCTCAGACTGGGTGAAGCCGAAAGCTAGCGTTCTTAAGGGAATATTCGGTCGGTGGAATAAATATGATCTTTTTATTAATTTTCATGCGCCCCCAGATGCTTTTTCTGCATTTTTTTTACGCAGTCCGGACATGCACTTTAGGGCATGCCTCCCCAGCGAAAGGAACCCTTAACGGAATTATTCTCTCTGGAAGATGTTTCTTACTAACCATGTAATATAACATAACTAGTTGGGCACTTGTCTGATAAAGCATTAATGACCCATACGCCTGGTCTCCACGCATACCACGGTTCTTGTATAACCGCTATGGTATTCGGACACACTCTGAACCGTCAGGTCCCGAGGTTGAAGCGAAAAGGTCGGCAACGACAAACGATCTACAATCCGGCTAGACGACATTACATATGTCAATTCAAAATTACACAGTCATTTCGACACGTCGCCTGCCGCCACCCTCACGTGTTGCCGTTCGCGCCGTGCAGCCCGCGCCTCTGACTCAGGCGTCCTCGACCAACCCGGCGCCGGCGAGGGCACAAGCACTTAACAGTTCCCGTGGACGCTCTTTGGAGGTAGAATGGACGGGGTGGCGGCAGGACGGTGTACCTGGAGTGAGGCGGAGCAGGCAGCGCTCCCACCGATGATGCGCCCCGGACGGGACGGCCCGGCTACGTCGCCCGCACTGCGACAGCGGGAGAATGGGGACGGCGCATCGCTTCGCGAGCTGCGTCGGCTGCTGCCGCCCTGATCTAGACGGGAGTGGTGCAAAGCAATGCGGAGAGCGACCGCATCGACGCAGCTCTCGTCTCCATTGGAGTCGGAGCCGCTACGGTCATACGGCATGAATCTGATTGAGAAGAGGAGGCGGTAGATTGGGAAGAGAGGAGGACGGAGAGAGTGGAGTGGACTAAGGTTTAGGGTTCATCGGAGGGGATATATGTGGGTTAGGGGTGGGCTGGGCTGACATGGCAAACGGGCGCGTCCGGGACGCCCCATATCGACCTCATATTTGGGCTGGATATGAGCAGTGTCAGACAGCTCGGGCGTCGGAGGACAGTTTGAGGCATCCAGGTAGGTCGGTTTTTTTTACCGGTCACTGTCCGGTCAGCCCGCCCAGACGTTTGAGACGGATTTGAGGTCCCGGAAAATTTGACAATTTTGACCTGTGAATGAAAACATTTCACAAAATGAACTGTGTTGCAAAAAAATTCACCCAGCTGACCGTTTTGAATGGTGTCCGACACGAAGGCGCCACACCCTACAGTGCAGCGGCTAGCTCGCAGGCGTTGCAAGTTTATCCAACGTGGCACCCGGGCCCCACTCCTGGTTGTGCAGCGCCTAGCTGAAAGGAGCTGCACAGTGTAGTGCAGCGCCTAGCCGAAAGGAGCTGCACAGTGTAGTACAGCGCCTAGCTCAAAGGAGCTGCACTATCTTATATTAAAACCGTTCTAACTTTTAATCTGTGTATCCGATGAAAACGTGCCTTATATCAATGTTGTGCATTTTTCTATGTTCTACGCAATGGTGGCATTTTTATCTATGTTAGGATCAATTTTCTTGATGAAAACTCTGTGGCAAAAGTGCATCATAATATAACTGTCAGAATCTGTTAAAACTTACAAACTTGGCATGATTATATCCATTGACCTATAGCTCTTATGCATTTGCATCCTACATGAGTTTTGCACTACATAATGTGTACTTTCACGCCATACCTATCCTTGCCATATTAATCATCTTTAACATGTTCGTTTCTTGCATGTAAGTGACTGACATGATATAAATGAACTTCTATTATAGAAAGTTGCATTTTGTAAGATCTGTAGTAATTAATTCTGGCATCATATGAATATGATCTAACTATGAAAGTTGGAAAATCTTATGTCTACTTTATGTCCATGTAATTTTCATACCCACTAAATATTTGCATCACTATGTTTTTGAGACACTAAAGTACCTAAGGCAATATTCTACCAGATTAACACTTATGAATTTCACCAAGTCCCTCGATGTCAAGAGAACTTCGCATTTTGTAAAATGCATAGTAAATCGATCGTGCTTCATATGGAATAACTTTATATATGAATTTGAGCATTTCCATGTCTACTTTCAGTATATCCCGCGTGTTTCCACAAAATGTGTTCATATCTTGAGTTTTACCAAACCCCTTGGCATGAACTTGATATGTTTTCCATTTAGAATTTTGTGCAGATCGGTTTAGTTTTCCTACTAACTAAACTTTGTTTTTCGTTATTCTAGTAAGATAAGCCTTCTGACTTCCAGCTAGTAGCACCGACAACTTGTTTTTCTGCCAACTCTGTTTTGTCATCCTGGTTAGCACTAGGGTGTCCTAGGCTATCAAGTCCAAACCGACTCACTCTGTACCGACCTTATACCCTATATATATAGCAGTACACAATACAAGCAACTACAACTTTTTTCAGTAGCCTAAAAGCTTAGTTCAAATCAAAGAACATGTGCTCTTGCTACTGACAACAAACATTATAAGTGTTAAATTTTAAGAGTATATAAGTATATACCTTTACAAAATGCAAAGTTCTATTGACATCCAGTGACTTGGTGAAATTAACGTGTTAATCTAGTAGAATATTGCCTTAGGTACTTTAGTGTTTCAATAACATAGTGATGCAAATATTTAGTGGGTACGAAAATGACATGGACATTGATGATTGATGAGGCACGGACTAGCGAGATGCTAATTTGTGCGTGTAGATGGCCCATGATGATCCTCCCCACGCCATGTTTTTCTTATAGTCCAAATCTGGTCGTGCTATGCATATAGGACCATGCACGTCTCTTCGTCTTGAATCTAATGCATGCAACACTTCATTGATCTTTGGTCCGCTAATTACAGAATTTATTCTCGGTCCACACAACTGACGTACATGACATTTGTTTCCTCGATGCAATCTGACCGCATGCATGACATTATTTTTCTTAATCTTTTCATGGATTCTCTCCTTAACTGGCTTAGTTTTGATAGCATTAACAATTGATGGTGCCATGCCCGTATCAGACATAAAGTAGACATAAGATCGATTTTCCAACTTCCATAATTAGATCATAGTCACTTAGATGCACGAAATGAACATGTTAAATACGATTAACATGGCAAGGACAGGCATGGTGTGAAAGTACACGGTACGTATAGTGCAAAAATCATGTAGGATGCAAATGCATAAGAGCTATAGGTCAATGGATATCATCAAGCCAAGTTTGCAAATTTTAACAGATTCTATTAATTATATTATGATGCACTTTTGCCACGGAGTTTTCATCAAGCAAATTGATCCTAACATAGATGAAAATGCCACAACTGCGTAGAGCATAGAAAAAGGCACAACATTCATGTAAGGCACGTTTTCATCGGATACACGGATTAAAAGTTACAACAGTTTTAATATAAGATAGTGTAGCTCCTTTCAGCTAGGCGCTGCACTACACTGTGCAGTTCCTTTCAGCTAGGCGTTGCACTACATTGTGCAGCTCCTTTCAACTAGGCGTTGCACAACCAGGAGTGAGGCCCGGGGTGCCACGCTGGACAAACGTGCAACGCCTGCAAGCTGGGCGCTGCACCGTAGGGTGTGGCGCCTTCGTGTCGGGCGCCACTCAAAACGGTTACCTGGGTGATATTTTTTTCAAAGCAGTTCATTTTGTGAAATCTTTTCATCCACAGGTCAAATTGTCAAATTTCCTGAGGTCCCGGCTGTAGATGCTCTTATGATCAGGTGGTTGTATCTCTTAGAATGAAGCTGAAGGTTTAATCGATGCTGTCTATGTATAATCATGGTAGAATATAAACAGCTTTACTTGGCGAGGCGACTGCATTAAATTCTTCACTTGATTCCAAGTATGTGATGATGTCTTTGCTCGTGGATTGAATTGAACAAACTCCCGCATGTTTAGTCCTGGTTCTGGTAACACCAACCGGGACTAAAGGAAATTTTATGAAAAAAATTAAATTTTTTTCCCGATTTTAAAATTTCTAAATTATTTTAACCTCTAATCTCTAATCACCCCTCATCACTGCTCAATTTAACCTCTAATCTCTAATCACCCCTCATCATTCAAAATCATCTAACTTCTCGGACGGTCACTCATCCTCTCACTACTCCAACCTGAGCATGCTTAACTTCCGGGTTCTATTCCCCCTCGTTTCCAAGTCTGCACTTGTTGTTTTCCTGACAATAGTAAGATCTCAATCTTATTAACCATCAGGAGTTTAGTTTGAGCATCAAGTCACGCGTTTCATTGTTTGAGTTTGAAACTATTATTCTAAAAAACAATAATTATTTAGTAACATTATTTCTTGAGTAAGTAGTTTGACCATAGTTTGACCAAAATTCAAAAAAAATGAAATAATTATTTAGTAACACTAATATTTTTTAATAATTATTTAGTAACACTAATATTTCTTGAGTAAGTAGTTTGAGCATAGTTTGACCAAAATTCAAAAAAATTGAAATAATTATTTAGTAACACTAATATTCTTGATTAATTATTTAGTAACACTAATACTTCTTGAATAAGTAGTTTGACCATAGTTTGACCAGATTTAACCAAAATTCAAAAAAACTGAAATTTGAGCATATCTTTTTTTCCTTTTGGAATTTGAGGATTCTAAAAATTTGCAAACAGCCCGTAGGCTGTCAAAATAGGAATCGGATTTTCGTTCTGAACATTTTGATATATTATACGTTTTTTTCCGACATCGTATATATATTTTGAAGTTTTTATCATTTTCTTTTGCTTTTTACAAAACTGAAAAGGCGATCCGGGGGGAGGGGGAGAGTTTGAAAATGGAACCTTTAGTCCCGGTTTGAAACACGAAGCGGGACTAAAGGGCATTGCACCATCCTTTAGTCCTGGTTCGTGTCTCAAACCGAGACTAAAGGTCTAATATTTAGTCCTGGTTTGAGATACGAACCGGGACTAAAGGGCATCGCACCCTTTAGTCCCAGTTCATGTCTCAAACCAAGACTAAAGGGCTCATTTAAATCAGGACTAATGCCATGGATCCTGGTTCGTGACTGAACCGGGACTAATGGGCTTATCTGGTCCGAACAAAGTGGCGAAGGCGATCGAGGGCGGGGACCGTGCGGCGGACGGCCGGCCGATCGACCGCCGGCATGCTCGCACATGGAGGCACATGGAGGCCATATGCAACCACCTCTGCATCGACCGGTCGGCCTCGACGATCGACCTCCAGTCCATGTCATGCATGAGTCAATGGAAGATCTTTGCATGCAACCTGCACATCTCATTATTCTACGACTTCACATGTACTACGTGCATTACGATCGAGTCCATCACATGATCGAGTGACTGTCTGACTAGTAGTGCTTCCATCATATGTCGAGCGGCAAATCGCCGCGCGCGCCCTAATGATCATCCAATCATATGATCACTTATAATTAATCAACTGTACCATGGGCATCATCATTGGACTCCAAAAGATTCCTCAGTGTAAATACAAGCCTGAATTATTAATTATTCTAGTGTTTAAGCCAAAAGCTAGCTTATCAGTCAGATGTTGATGATTTGAATTTATCAGTAACACATCATGCATGTGTCTAGTGGCCCACAGAGCTACACCAGTCCGGTCCCACGTAAGAGCAACTCTAGCAAACCCCGCATCCGGCCAGCCCGTAAAACGCGTTTGCAGTTTGCGGAAAAACGGCTTTGCGGGCCGGCGCGGACGGCCGCAGATGCAGACCTCGCATAACGGACCCGTAAAAAAGAATATTCGTGGAATATACTCTTTTACGGGTCGGCTTTGCAGGTTCTGATCTAGCGCAGCTCCTCCTGGCCAGGAAAATCTAAATTTACACCTTAATTTGATCCAACATAATGCATTTATTTGCTTTTTCAACAACATTGGATACATAAGACATCACCAAATCTTTGCTAGAATAGTAAGACCAAAGAAAACAAGAACATCAAGTGCATTTTAGAAGATTTCCAATTTCCATAACTGCTCCCACTAGTTGGACTAATATCTTCTCCATGCATTCATTTCTGATCTGCGGATTCTTTATTTTGCATTCTTCTTTCTTCGTCGTTGGTTCGAAAGAAATAGACATTGCTTCCCCTCTAGTTGCACATGCAACTGCATCATTGCCTTTGATTCTTCTAAGGAGTGCATCAACGTCTATTAAGTTTCTTCCTATCAATAAATCAATGTATTCGCCTTTCCAAAACCAAAATAAGCATCCATCTTACTACACACATAATGATGTTGACATGAGCTACCGCAAGTTGACCAAAGAATGAGCTATCAAAATGAGCTACCGCAAGTGCACGTACCCCGTCATTTTCGCATCTGAAGAACACCCATCTGGGGTGCTTTGGCGTGCCCGAAGTTAGCCGCATCACTGTCCGCGTGCAGTCGTCGCACTGTATGAGCAGCATCGGCGAGCCATAGAGCCGTTGCGCGAGCGCCGAGCCCGGTGGATGGCCGGACGAGTCCATGCCCGCAAACCGTCGGCTGCGGCGAGAGGACGAACCCGTACCTACATGCGCCGATGCGACCTTGCCGGGGCCGCGGGAGATGCTCCCCGATCATTCCATCGCTTGGCGCAGCCACCGGCGGCCGGAAAAGCTAAATCTGGCGGCCCGCGGTGAAGGGCACGCAGATCCGCAAATTTTTTGGCCCGCCAACGGGAGGGGGAGAGGGGAGGCCTCGTGCGTGTGGCGGCCTTTCGGCGTGCTCCCGCCGGCTGCTTCCGCCAGAATCTTGGACGGCGGCCCGGCAACGGGGCAAGGGGGGAGGGGAGGTGGTTGGTGGGAAAAGCGCGGGCTGAAATATCCCCCCCCCCCCATCAACCGCTTCCGCTTATATGCAGGGCACCGCAGCGGCGAGGGAGAAACCCGCATATTCGAGGGTTGGGGCTGAGATTTTACCGCGCCCCTCAAAATTTTTTGCGGGCCGGACGCCTTTGCGGGATCTGTTTGAACGGGATTTTCCGCGTGGACCCGCATTTTGGCGGTTGTTTTGCGGATCGGGGCGGATGCGGGGTCTGCTAGAGTTGCTCTAAGCATGCATGCAGTTCTGTTCTGGTCTCTCTCTCTTCATATTCATACCCTTCTTCATCAGAAAGATTACCTACCTCTGGATCTAGTCTGTGGGCGACTGGGCAGCAGAAAAAAAAACTACGTATCAACTACCACACAGAGTACCTACCGGTCCGATCTCACCGGCAGCCTGCCTCTTCTTTGATTGCAGTATAATGCACTGACCGGTACCATCGTAATGGAAACCGTTGTCTCTGTTGTCTACATGTGAGATCCATATCCATCGATTATGAAGAGTGTGTCAGAGGACCAATTATCAGAGGGAACTCTACTGGTGTATTATGAAGCTAGAACCATGGGCTAATAAATACTATTTTCTGCCACAATTAACAATTCATATATGTTTCTAGCTGGTAGCTGCCGTCATTCTTCAAATGGCAAGTAGGATAACAACATTGACAGCTAGTAGTACACATGGATGAGCGAGTACAATAACACTGGACAAAATCAAAGTTGACTGATCACCAACTGAAGAAGGAGAAGAGAAAGAAGGAGAAGGAGAAGAACATGCACACATGCGCACACTTGCATGTCTGTCTTTCTATACACAGTAGTTAAACCACACATCCTGCAAAAAACATTAATGGAGTAACTAACATTGCAAGTAGCAATATTTTGTTTCTCTAATGCCCACTGATCTCATGATGCAGCCCAACTGAGCAACGACAAAAGCAATATTATGGGCTAGCATTTTATGGGCAAACTGTCAATCCTTAGAGCATCTCCAGCCGTTGGCCTCCCAGGACGCTTAAAAATTGCCCCTGGGGCGAGCCGGCGATACAATCGACGCTGGGGGTGGTTTTGCGTCCAGCCGTTGCCCCCAGCTCGCCCCCAGGCGCCGAAATTGACCCACTTTTCGGCCCCATCTCGGCGAATAAAGGGCCCATATGGGCAAGAATAGGCCCATATTCAGCGTCGTTCGCCGTGTCTCGGCGTTCAATTATCAACACAATTTTTTCTTATCACATATTTCATCACAGAAAAATCAAATACTTCAACAAAATAGTACAACAACAAATAGTTCAATACAAATTATATAGTTCAACAAATAAAAACTCACATTTCATCACATGTCACGCCCGGCGTCCCCCTTGAGCCTCCATAGGTGCTCAATCAGATCTTTCTGCAGTTGATGATGCACTTGTGGGTCTCGGATCTCCTGACGCATACTGAGATAGGCAGTCCAGGTTGCCGGTAGCTGGTGATCAACTTCGGCTAGAGGACTCTGCCTGTAGTATGGTTCAGTGTCAAACACTGGGTCTTCTTGCTCGCTCTCGATGATCATGTTGTGCAAGATGACACAGCAAGTCATAATCTCCCACATTTGATCTTTGGACCAGGTCTGAGCGGGGTACCGGACAACAGCAAATCGAGATTGGAGCACACCAAATGCCCGCTCGACATCCTTCCTGCAAGCCTCCTGAAACTTCGCAAACCAGGCGTTCTTGCCTCCTGCTACAGGGTTTGAGATCGTCTTCACAAATGTCGACCATCTCGGATAGATGCCGTCAGCTAGATAATACCCCTTGTTGTAGTGCCGCCCATTGATCTCGAAGTTCACTGGAGGAGAATGACCTTCAACAAGCTTGGCAAAGACAGGAGAGCACTGCAGCACATTGATGTCATTGTGAGTTCCTGGCTTGCCAAAGAAGGAGTGCCAAATCCAGAGGTCCTGTGTGGCCACCGCCTCAAGTGCCGCACTGCAACCGCTTTTGGCGCCTTTGTACATCCCCTGCCAAGCAAATGGGCAATTCTTTCATTTCCAATGCGTGCAGTCGATGCTTCCAAGCATCCAAGAAATCCTCTTGCTGCATTCTGTGCTAGGATCCGAGCAGTGTCTTCCACATTGGGTGTTCTCAAGTATTGCGGTCCAAACACTGTCACCACTGCCCGACAGAACTTGCAGAAACACTCTATACTGGTGGACTCGGCCATGCGCCCATAGTCGTCGAGTGAATCACCGGGAGCTCCGTATGCTTTTCCCTTGCGCCGGAGCCCCCAATTGCCCCCCAGTGCGCCGGGTTCGGCCTGTAACCGCCGGGCGGAAAAAAGGGCCGAACCGGTGATTTTCGGCGTAGCGCCGGCGCCGAAAAAGTGGTCTGGGGGGCGTGTTGGGGGCGCGGCTGGAGATGCTCTTATGCCTCACAATTCTCGTGAGTATATCATGGCCTGCTCCATGCTGCTGCTCGTGATGTAACTAAAAGCACATGCACGATCTGCTTCTAGAACTTGCATGCATGCATTGCTAGTGCTCCAAATAATTGTTCAGAATGCAAAGCTTATATGACATATGTATATATATATGTAGCTACACAAGGACCAGATAGAGCCCCTGTAGTCGTTTTTCGTTGTGTGCAGCCGGCCAAATGTAACTTTCACATCTTGTCTTGACTTCACTTGCACCCATTATTGGCACACAATGCGCGCAAGAACTGACATGATCGATCTGACCTGGTGCATGTATAGTAGCAGGTCATGTGGCATGCATGCTAAAACATGAAGATGATTGGTAGGTGGATAGATAGATAGATCAAATTATTGACGGTCATTCATAATGATCAACGGCTCCACCATGAGATCAGATCAAGTTTCTTTTTTAGAAAGAAGTGAGGTCATATCGGGTCATATCAAGTTTTTCTTAGAGTAACAAGGCCAGATCAAGTGACCACAGGAAAGGTGGTGAAGGCCCATGGCTCACGGCCCGGCCTTATATTATTATAAAGGGAAACCGATCAGCAGCCCGTAAGAAGGCAGGCCGAGGGCTCTAGCCGGTTGGTCCGGAAACTTAACTTTGGGCTCTTCTTTTCAATTCATAAACTTTGGCTGCCTACAGGGAAAGAAAATGGTAGGAGACCGCCGGTGAATCCAAGACGATGACTTTGTCGAGACCGACAGAGTCCTGCTATCCACTCACCGTCTCCTCATGGGAATCCAAGGGTGGGTAGTGCGCTAATAAGGAAAATCCGGATGGAGTTGTTGCTCCTCCAGGTGACCATTGTTTGTTGTGACGCGACTAGATGATTGGTTTAAGGCAGACCTTTTTGCATTGTGCTTGTAATTATCACGGTGGCTTATTTGTCAATTAGCTCGGGTATGAATCTCGTTCTACACTTGTTGTCCGCAGTAAATTGTAGTTTTTTGTATTTGATTTCTGCCTTCTATAAAATATGATACACGGAGGCGTACTCTTGAAAAACAATCAGGAAAAGAAAACGGTATTGTTTCCTGGTGAACGTTCGCTGGGACAGGTGGCATTTCGAATGGTTTTTATGGCATTTTTAGTTGTTTGTGGGATGACATTCTCTTCAGAGCGACATGATATTTTCGGGGAAGATGACAGTGTTGAGACTTCATACCAGAAAATGTCATGTCGTGCTAAAAAATTGCCACCCCACAAACAACTAAAAATGTCATGAAAATCGTTTGAAATGTCACCTGCTCCCCGCAAACGTTCCACAGGTAATAGGGTCCAAAGAAAAAGGTAGGCGCGTGTAAGGCAATAGCAAATTACAGTATTAAACTAGTAATGCCACACTTTCCTTAAGGAAATAGCACACTACACCAATGGCATCCTTGAGATGACATGCATTCGGCCTGCACCTGAAGCCAAGCATGTATGCAGCCAGCAGCCCAGCACCCGTGCAGCCTTGCCTCCCCGGGTTGGCTAGCCTTGTGCATGTGCATGTGGGGGTTTGAGTTTAGTCTCACGGCAGAGCACGACTTGGAGCATGTACATTAGTTCAGACGCATGTTGTGTGTAGCAATCCTCCACATCACCTATAGACAGGTGTAAGTGGAGCAGGGGGATACACGGCGGTTGCACTGGAAGCGTCAAATTAGCGACGATGTGCGTGCAACCACAAAAGTCTATCGATAAGTAGCGATATTTTAGGGATATCGACCGGCTGTTAAATTATAGACACCCTCGTTCTCTTACCTCCAGATAGAAAATTATCCCACGTGGCATGCATTACAGACTGCTGATTAGACTGGATTGTACATGCCCTAAGGTTGTGGGTCTTCCGTCTATCGGGCTAGTCTTCTAGAGGGCGAGATATGAAGCCCTGGTATAAGTTTATGTTGCTCTGCCATTGGGTCTGGTTGGTGGACCGAGACAGTCGTGTGGCGGGTCCATGGCGCATGCTGGTTGGAACACTGGTCCGTGGATCCAAGATTGCATAACCACGAATGGCGTATTTATTCTAATAGAGGACACATGTGCATTCTTCAGCCGTGGGTCGTAGGCAAGACTACACTAGCTTCCCGATGAAACGAAAGATAGCCATCCATCACCGAGCCGAGAAGAAACCCCTTTGACGATGCCAATCAGCATCAGAACGAGAAGAACTTGTCCCACGTCGATGTTGATGTCATTACCTCGCCACTGCCAGCCAAACACCTAAATTGATCCCTAACAAGAGCTATGGCGACACAAACACAACCATCCCCGAACCCTGGGTTTTGTCCACCTCGTTGGTGTCAGAAGGTATGCCGAGACGAGGAATCCGGCAATGCGACAAAAGTAACATGGAAACCCTAGCACCTTTATTTTAAGGTAGGAGACGAGGTGAAAACATGGTTTACTTAATTCTTAGAACTGTCTCGCTCGCCCTAAGAGGGAAAAGTTCATCAGCGTCTTTCTAGTGAGGCTTTTTGGCTCTCAGGCTCCATGGAGCCCGAACTTTTAAAAAATGATCAAAATTGGACTTTTAGCTTTTAAAAAATTGAAATTAAATACAAGAGTACTTGCAAATATATAATAGATGTATGTAGAATTTCATTGTGAAATATGTTTTGATATAGGCTGTACAAAAGAAACAAAATCATGTACTTTTATAGAATAATGCATGTGTTAGAAATACATGATTTTGTTATTTGTGTATAGCTCGCATAAAAATTATTTTTGCCATGAAACTTTATAGGCAAGTAAGTAGTATACATCCATAGGTATGTGGGTATTTTTTTAATGAAACATAAAACTTTGATATTTGCAATTCACGCTGTCTTTCCCACTATGTACATGACATTCCTTTATATTTCTATTATCTTCGTCTTCGTAATTAGACAAATCTAAGACAAGTAGTTCGGGTCCGAGAGAGTATTTAATTCAAAGATGCATGCCATTTTCACCATCTGCTTGGCCGCGACGCCTAGACATGCCACAGTCTAGCTATATCGGTGGGCAAAGGACGGGCATCAGATTGCTCTTCCGCATTTTGGGAGCTACGTTACATGCAAAGCAAGTACTAGTATAATAGATAGGGATTCTCATGACAATGCAAAACTGCATACGTGTGTGCAGAGAACCAACATTTGCATACGTACGTGTTGACATCGAACAAATAAAGTCCCCTACTATATTGGAAGTGCACGTACAATCAGTCCCTCTCCGGCCTACTGAAATGGCATCATGAGCAGTTGCATTTCCTTGAGCTCCGACCCCCGAGCCGCTCACACGACACGAGCGAGCCCCGACCCCCGAGCCGCTCCCGCGAGCGTCCTCGGGGGAAACCCTAGCCGCCGTCCCTCGTCCTCCCTCGTCGATCTCTCTCCCCCCGCTGCCACCGCACAGCGCCGCCGGGCAAAGACCGGCCAGCGTTGATGACAGCGCTGGGCTGGGCGGGGCCCAGCGGCGCGGCGGAGGGCGTGCTGGGTCGCGGCGCCCCTGCCTGGCGGCGGTGCAGCTGCGGCTTGAGGCCTCTCCAACGCGCGGCGGATGTGCCTTCTCTGGCGGCGGCGCGAGTTATCCCGGCGGCGGCTTGGCGGCGTGGCGCGGCGGAGCTCCGGCGATGACTCGGCGGCGGGCTGGAGGGCTAGGCACCGTCCAGTGGTGCTGCCTCCACGACGGTTGCGGCTTGGGGCCCTGGACCCCGATCCGATATGGATCTGGTGGTGCCGGGATCTGTACCATGGCGGCTGGCGAGACATGGGATTCGTCGGGGCTTGTCGGCCTCTAGGCACCATGGGGGTGCCGGCGGCGACGCGTGCCCGGCGTGGTGGCACTGCTGGACATGGTGGTCATCTTCTTCCCGAGATGGCCGGCCAGAGGCATGGTGATCGGATCTCGAGATCCATCATCTTGTCCCGGCTGCGAGTAGGGGAGACATGGTTGCCGGTGAAAACCGAGCCGACGGCAGGCGATGGCGGCGTTCTCGCCGTTACCTTGATGAAGGCATCGTTGTGTAACTATTGCCGACCCACTCGTGCTGCTCCGGGGAAAACCCTAGGATCTGGTGTTCCAGATCGGACGATGGCGGCACTGCGGTGTCGTTTTTCTCTTGGGAGCATCGTTTGCGGAGCAGCGCTGAATGTCAGAGGCAGGAAGTGGAGCGGCTTCGTCTTGCACGGAGCTTCGGTGGTGATGTCAAGTCATGCCTAACCGACAAGTGCTATGCTTTGTCATGCCTGGTCGGCAGGTGCTACACACGACAGATCTTCCAAGGATTTCAAGCTGTGTCAACTGGTGATACCTGGCAGCATGGCGCTGAGGTGTATCAGTGGCGACCGCGACGTGCTCAGCTGTTTGCGCGCAGGGAGGAGATGCCGTTTGGCGCCGTGGTGGCGTCGACGATAGCTAGACCAAGCAAGGTTGATGCATCAGTACAGTTCTGAAGATGAAGCGGTGGCAGTTGGCGGCGGCGGCATCTGAGTGCACGCCGGACCGGTGAGACCCATGCCCGGCAGGCGTCATGTATGAGTTCTCAGGCCTTAGATGTTAGGTTTGGCTGCGATGTCTGTTTGGTATTATGGCAAGGCTATCTGCGCCCCTTCATCAGCTGGATAGAGGTGATTAGACGGCGGCTTTAGTCTTATTATTGTATTACTTTGTAAGGTCTTGTGAGAATAATTAATAAAGTGGCCGTATGCATCGCCTAAATGCAGAGGCCGGGGTCATCCTCCTTTTTAAAAAAAAAATGATATGTAACGTGGACGTACGCACACCATGATATCCGGGCGGGCATTGTTAATTAGGTCTCCCACTATTTTGGAACCTCTGGTTGTATATACAATGAGCAAGTTGATAGCATATCACCAACCAGCTAGAGCGCGATAGCGTATTCAAGGAGAACAGTCGCATTGATAGATTCATCACCCGACTAGAGAATGTCGCGGCAGTGACGGACCATAGAATATAAATAGAGAGAGCATAAGCTTCAAGAAACTAACGTCAGGCAATGTTGCCATATATGCTTGTACAGGAAGTGTGGAGCAACTAGTCCTCGGGGCGGATCTCTATGTGATTGTTAAGAAATATAGGATAGACTACATTTTGTTCTAGCTTGTTTTGTACTCCAAGATCATGTACTTTTATATATATACCCACGAGGCTCAAGCAATACATCAACAATTTCACCAATCTCCTCGCTATTCCTCTTTCTTGATACGGCGGGCGGGCAGAGGGTGCCATGGCACCCCTATGAAAATACAAAATGCATGGTCGTATCTACTTAAAATTTATTATTTAATAAAAACGTAATACTATTTAACAACTATTTGTTGGAATTATGATGATGCTTAGATCAAATTATAGTGTCTATGATGTATTTTTTTCTCAATTTTTGAGTTGTCACACACCAGTGATGATATTCTAGGTCCGCCACTCTTCACAATCAAGGTTAGAATGCCGGAGGGGGTTTTGGTGGGTGGGGGGGGGGGGTATCTTCAATGAAATTTATCGCTTCAGAAATAACTATTTACATTGTATCTCCAGTTTGCTTCATCAACTTGTTTTATTCCATGAATGATACATTACTGCACAAGTTGCAATCATGTGCAATTGTACCTGCAGGTGTATTCTCAATGCACCAAAATGCACAATGTCTCACGGGCTCAAAAGGGCAAGGACTATCCCCACTCAATCAAGATAGATTGACGACTGCACATACTATGAACTTGCCTTGAGTGAGCTAATAACATGCACAATGTACCAATCAAAGCCTTAGATTGGAAACCGGGAGAAAGAAAATAACATAAGCATAAACATTTTAGCACAAAATCGCGAGACATGTCCGGCTTAATTTACAGAATAAAGTCAGACATGACATTAGAACATAGCCTTACAAAACAAGATAAAAACAACAGCATGAACAAAAACATAGCGAAGCTCCATGGGTGCAAATCTCAATTAAATACAGGAATCACATTTGGATCATCAACTATAGGGAAAATAAATTCAGCTACCATTTCTGCCCGGTGCAGCATGCAAACGGTATGTAGTATTTGATCTCCAAAACAGCACCGTTCAACCCACACTAAGCAACAAGTACGAATTTTGGCCGCTAGCTGTACCTGCAAGTGCAAGCCTATTTCGAGAGAGCTCTACCTGCAAGCCTCGACGAGACAGCTAGCTACACCAAATCAACAATGGGAGGCTCATGATATGCAAAGGTTACAATATGATATACTAAATGATTCTGATTTTGGTTGGCCCTTGGGAGTTTGTTTAATCCTGCAGTGCGTCTCTTGGGTGATCGCCTAGGGCCGCCTGACCTAAACACAGCCGTGCTCTTGCATGCATGCGTGGGGGTTGCCGCATGCATCCACGTACCCCATGCGTGTATGTGTGTATGCTCCAGAATCTAGACTTGACATGGAACACAACGGTGTGCCAGCTGAGCTCGCGCCATACATGCTCTCGATCGAGCGAATAACGATCGTCTTGTCGTGCCAGCCACAGTTATCTCGAGGTCGTTCCAGAGTACTACGTACCTTAATTTATGCTACGTGCCTTGTAGTTTGTGCCACCACACCACTCCCACCTAGACCAAACAATATGCAACTTGCGAGCATGATTCCTAACTAGAGCCGGCGGAGGTGACATAAACAAGTGTGTGTGCGTAGAAGCTGGTAGAGAGCCCAAGAGATTCTTTGTTTATACGAGTGAAACACAGATGTACATTGATGCTATCAGTGGTGTAGCCAGGTGTAAAATGAAGGGTGTGCAGACTCAAGAAAATTCTACTTAGTTCAAGTGTCATATAATTTTTAACAAAAGAAGGGTGAGCACACTTGAAATCTGCAAAATATGACATGATAAAGAAAATTTTCCGGAATTCTTGGTCACTAAGTAGAAAAAGGGCCTATTGTCCCAGTTCGTGAGGCCCATTTGTCCCGGTTTTTGAACCGGGACTAAAGGGTCGTTATTAAAGTCTTAGGCCTTTAGTCCCAGTTCTTACACAAACCGGGACAGATGGGCCTCCACGTGGCCGGTGCTGCAAGCCCAGGCAGGAGGGCCTTTGGTCCCCGTTGCTGGCACCAACCGGGACCAATAGGCGTCCACGCGTCAGCAGCTGGCAAGAGCTGAGGTTTTTGTTTTTTTTTCTAAAATGGGGTGGTTTAGGGGGTAATTTAGGGTGTGTTAGCTAGCTAATAGAGAGAAGTGCCCTCTTTTATCTCCGTGCTTGGTTTACCAACGCTACTGCTATGCCTAAACATGGCTTAAATTAAAGTGAAGACAACATGTGGTGCATGTCGAAAGTAATACTAATCCTAACTTGATCAAGTTTGGATTAGTACTACTTTCGACATGCATCACATGCATGTTGCCTTCACTTCAATCCAACCCATGTTCATTTCACCCATTGATATATAATAACTTTTCATGCTCGCATCATGCATCATCATAATAATAAGTCTTACTAATCATCATCATACCACTTCTACTCATTATTAATAACAAGTCATACGACCATCATCCTCATAGTCATCGAACCAACCTTACTTAAATGTTCTTAGCACATGATCATCAGTATTAGGTAGGACCTAAATACCCTCTTTAAGGTAAAATAGCATAAAACAATATAGACCCTGACACTCCATTATGGAGAATGAAGATCATCCTGTCTCTAATTCTTGCGCTTCGCTTCCTTTTGCTTCCAAGAACCTCCTTACGACTGTCCATACATTTTTTTTCCATTCTTTGATTTTTCATGTCTCCACTTCTTTTAGAAATCCAGTATGGACAGTTGAGATTCGCAGGATGACCTGTCTGTATGTTCAAAACATCAAGGCTACCATTCTGATACATCAAATGAGGCACACAATCCTCTGAGATTATCTGTTGAAAAACATAGTATAACTTCATAGTTAGCAAATGATGTACTAGTTTTAGAAGTATGCAAAAGATGCACGAATGTCGTAATAGTAAAAAAATCTTACCAGGATATCTCCATAGTAGTTACCGTAGTTCAACACGTGCACTAGTGGCACGTATTGACCATAATGTTGAGGAGTTTGATTGTAGATATTGTAATTCTCAAGATCAGTACAAAATGCGATCAAATGATTTTTCTCATGATAAGTTAATTCGAAGCCTTCGGTGTAGTAGGTTCTGTCTACCATCTTCCGCACATTCTTTAAAGAATGAAAATAAGCTATCAATGGAAATAAGTTGTTAACTATTTTGAAATGAAAAATATAAATTAGCTAATAACTATGTTTGAGAAACTCACATAGCGGTAGAATTGGAGGCGTATCAACAAGGACCCAAATGTCTACATTGTCTTGCTCGATTTCAGGATCACCAAGATCCATGGTGACAAGCATATCCTCATGAAAACCATACATCTTACAAAGTGCTTCCCATTTTTTGCAACCAAAATGGGTTACGCTCTTAGAATTGTACAATTTTACTTCAAAATCCACACCATGATGGATCCGTAGGTGAATTTTCTTTGTTTCAAAACTTTCATGGTCTTCAAAACCCATCCTCTCCAAGACATACCATCTTGCATGGCATGGGATAAGCTAGTCGAATTGTAAAAGATGAAAGTTACACTTTGAAATAGTTGAAGTCGTGCTTAATTATGAAAAAAACACTTGTCGTCGTTGCGTACCGTTTCACCATCGAAGGTCTCCTCCAGCTTAAGCTGAAGCGCCGATCTTCGTCCAGGTGAGGCCTGTCGCACAGACCTCGGTCGTCGTGGCACCAATCGCACTCCCCCGGGAGACTTTCGTCGTCCGAGTACGACATTTCCTATGTTCATAATTCAAATATTAAAATTGTACAATTAAATATATGTACTAAAAAAGGACATATCAAGCGCCTGAAATTTGCCGAAATGGAAATATACATATTTTTATCTACATCATATGAGCATTCAAACTTGATGGCCATTACATTTCAATGGTTCAAAATATGAGCAAAAACATTTCAAAATATCTTATAGGGCTCATATTGACATGCATGGAGATTTGGCTGGTCTCACCTCGAGGTCGGAGGAGGGTCGGTGACGGGGACGACGGCGGGGATGATTGAGGGGGCTCCTAGATTTCTGCAAAAACAAAAACCCTATAAGCTACCAACTAATCAAATGCATACGCCTTGTATAGTGCTCTGCAATTTTAGCATTCAAAGTAGGAGTACTTTTCCAATTTGAGCATTCAGTAAGCAAAACCAAATCGTAAAATAAAGTAGTATTCAAATTAGCATGCATTCAATTATAAACAAAACTACATCATCTCTTGCGTCCATACATCATCGAATATTATCACTAATACACCTCGAATACTATCATACATATAGCATCGCTAATACAGCTAGAATCGTAGCGCCCGACGGGTATCGGCGCGGGCGGTGGACACCCAAAGAGAAGGAACCATCACAGGATCATAGCTCCAGTGAGATCCCTGAAGAACCTGCCAGGTATTGTCGAACCTGCCCTCCAACGCAACCATGTAGCGACAGATGTGCTCGTTCTCCTCGCTGACATGGTGACGTACCACCTCCGCAGTGTCCGGAAGCCTCGGCACCGTCACTGGCCCACGCGACCGCCACCAAACAAGGATCGGGTCAACGACAGGCTGGCTCATCACCAACCTACGCCCCCCAGAAAGTAGCACCTCCGAATACCAGGCGGAGCCCAGTCCCAGACATGGCCCCTCTGATCAAGCCAGCCTCCTCCGCCGAGTCGACGACGAGGATGCGGGATAAGCATCGTCGACGTCGATGCGGGAATAATTGCTTGAACTAAAAAAATAAACTAGTTCTATTAATTTTTTTGCTAAAAATGAACTACTTCTATATATAGTAAAATAAAGTAGTTTTATTAAATCAATTAGTTCAACTACTAAGCACTTACTATAAATAAAATAAAGTAGTACTTACTAAAAATAAACTACTTCTATATATAGTAAAATAAAGTATTTTTATTAAATCAACTAGTTCAACTACTAAGCACTTACTATAAATAAAATAAAGTAGTACTTACTAAAAATAAACTACTTCTATATCTAGTAAAATAAAGTAGTTTTATTAAATCTACTACTTCAACTACTAAGCACTAACCTAAAATCAAGTAGTACTTACTAATTTTTCTTTTTCCTCTACAGTAACCTAAAATGGATATCTACTAACGACCTAAATAAAAAATTAATACATATATGAAAAAAAACATATATAAACAGAAAAAATGCTATGAACATTATACTCATACATACATAGCCACATCCATTCATCATATAGCTACCACATACATATATACATTATATATATATATATGAAAAAAATGCAATGAACAAAAAAAATAATACACATTATATGAAAAAAAACACTGAACAGAGCCATGGCGGCGGCGGCTCACATCGGGGGCGACCGGCGAGGGTGACGGCGGGGGCGGCGAGGGGCGTCGGCGACTGCCATGGTGGGGGCGTGGGCCGGTGTAGGGGCGTGGCCGGTGACGACGGCGACGGTGAGGGTGGGTCGTGGCACAGGGGCGCGGCCGGGCACGCTCGGGGGCGGAACGGCAACGGCTTGGGCGGCGGACGGCGTCGGCGTGGGCTCGGGGGGCGGCGGACGACGTCGGCATGGGCTCGGGGGCACGGGCGACGGCGGCGGGGCAGCCTGGCGGCGTCGAGGAGGTCGGCGTCGTCGGGGGCAACTGGCGATGAAATTCTGAATTTTGCCAAGTGTTTCTTATATAGCAAAGGCTTTGGTCCCGGTTCGTCGCACCAACCGGGACCAACGCCACCGTTAGTCCCGGTTGGTGCCACCAACTAGGACCAAAGGTCTCTTTTCAGCAGCCCAAAGGGCGGGAAGCAGAGGCCTTTGGTCCCGGTTGGTGGCACCAACCGGGACTAAAGGGGAGGGATTCGTTTCGGTTGGTGCCACGAACCGGGACCAAAGGTGTGCATTGGTTTCGGTTGGTGCCACGAACCGGGACCAAAGGTGTGCATTGGTCCCGGTTCGTGGCACCAACCGGGACCAATGTCCTGCGCCTGCCAAAGCCGCGGTGCGGTGGGAAGTTTAGTCCCACCTCGCTAGTCGAGGAGCGGCCGAACCTGTTTATAAGCCCTGCCCTGCCATCTCCATTGAACTCCTCTGAACTGCAGGCCTCTGGGTCTAATCTCGCACTGCTATGCCTGTGGGCCTGCTGGGCCTTCTGCGGGCCTGAATCCTGGCCCATGGATGGGTTTCTAGTCGTATTCAGGCCATGGTGGCCCAGTAGGTGGCATGTTTTTTCCCAGTTTTTTTCTTTTCTTTTTTGCTTTATTTAATTTATTTTGTTTCTACTTACAACAAAATACTTACTGATGCTATTTTATTTATTTCAGGAAAATTATTTTTGCTTATAATGTTTTGAACAGAAAATACTTTGGTAATTTTAGGTCCATAAATTTCATTTATGTTATTAAAGTTTATTTTATTTTATTTTATTTTGTTTCTACTTATATATTTTATTAAAGTTTATTTTATTTTATTTGGTTTACGGCAAAAACTGGATGCACTTCGTGTACAAAACGGACAATCTCTTTCGAAGTATCAGGATTTCATACGGAAACTCGTCAAGGGATTTCATTTTTTTAAACTTATTTGAACTCCTGACTTTTTGTGTGTTCAAAATGCCATTCAAAGCCACATCATCAATTTTCAACCCTTTCTGACTTCATTTATTATTTTCAATGCATTTACTGATTATATTGAGCTATAAGACCCAGAAATTGAAAAGCATTTCAAATGAACTCTAAAAAGGTTGAAAGTTGGCATGGTATCATCATTTTATCCACATAGCATGTGCAAGAAAGTTGAGAGGGTTACGACAAAAGCTGAATGCACTTCGTGTACAAAACGGACAATCTCTTTCGAAGTATCCGGATTTCATACGAAAACTCGTCTGTTACAAAGGGATTTCATTTTTAAAACTTATTTGAACTCCTGACTTTTTGTGTGTTTAAAATGCACCATTCAAAGCCACATCATCAATTTTCAACCCTTTCTGACTTCATTTGTTATTTTTCATGCATTTAGTGATTATTTTGAGCTATGAGACCCTGAAATTGAAAAGCATTTCAAATGAATTCTGAAAAAATGTTGGCATGGTATCATCATTTCACCCACATACCATGTGCAAGAAAGTTGAGAGGGTTACGGAAAAAGCTGGATGCCCTTCGTATACAAAACGGACAATATGTTTCGAGATATCAGGGTTTCATACGGAAACTCGTCTGTTACAACAGGCACTTCAAATGAACTACGAAAAGGTTGAAAGTTGGCATGGTATCATCATAATAGTTGTGGAGAGAAAGTCTTCACTCTTTTTCGCTTGTGTCCTTTGCTTATTGCGCCGTAAGCATGGATAATCTTCATCGTTTATCAAGATGCTTGGGTCAACCTTGACTTTGAAGGGAGGAATTTCATGAAACTTTTCATAATCTTCAGACATGTCTGTCTTGCCCTCCACTCCCACGATGTCCCTTTTTTCTGAAAAACTATGTGGCGCTTTGGCTCATCGTATGATGTATACGCTTCCTTATCTTCTCTTTTTCTCGGTTTGGTAAACATGTCCTTCACATAGATAACATGTGCCACATCATTGGCTAGGACGAACGGTTCGTCAGTGTACCCAAGATTGTTCAGAACCATTGTTGTCTTTCCATACTATGGGTCTACCTGTACCCCGCCTCCTGACAGATTGACTCATTTGCACTTAAACAAAGGGACCTTAAAATCATGTCCGTAGTCAAGTTCCCATATGTCCACTATGTAACCATAATATGTGTCCTTTCCCCTCTTGGTTGCTGCATCAAAGCGGACACCGCTGTTTTGGTTGGTGCTTTTTTGATTTTGGGCGATCGTGTAAAATGTATTCCCATTTATCTCGTATCCTTTGTAAGTCAATACAGTCGAAGATGGTCCCCTGGACAACGAGTACAGCTCATTATAAACAGTGTTGTCACCTCTAAGACGTGTTTCATACCAACTGCTGAAAGTCCTGATGTGTTCACATGTAATCCAGTCATCGCACTGCTCCGGGTGTTTGGAGCGCAGACTGTTCTTGTGTTCATCAACATACGGGGTCACCAAGGTAGAGTTCTGTAGAACTGTGTAGTGTGCTTGAGACCAAGAATGCCCGTCCCTGCATATTATTGAGTCCCCTCCAAGCGTTCCTTTTCCAGTCAGTCTTCCCTCATACCGCTATTTAGGGAGACCTATCTTCTTAAGGCCAGGAATGAAGTCAACACAAAATCCAATGACATCCTCTGTTTGATGGCCCATGGAGATGCTTCCTTCTGGCCTAGCGCGGTTATGAACATACTTCTTTAGGACTCCCATGAACCTCTCAAAGGGGCACATATTGTGTAGAAATACGGGGCCCAGAATGACAATCTCGTCAACTAGATGAACTAGGACGTGCGTCATGATATTGAAGAAGGATGGTGGGAACACCAGCTCGAAACTGACAAGACATTGCGCCACATCACTTCTTAGCCTTGGTATGATTTCTTGATCGATCACCTTCTGAGAGATTGCATTGAGGAATGCACATGGCTTCATAATGGCTAATCGGACGTTTTCCGGTAGAAGCCCCCTCAATGCAACCGGAAGCAGTTGCGTCATAATCACGTGGCAGTCATGAGACTTTAGGTTCTGGAACTTTTTCTCTGGCATATTTATTATTCCCTTTATATTCGACGAGAAGCCAGTCGGGGCCTTCATACTAAGCATGCATTCAAAGAAGATTTCCTTCTCTTCTTTGGTAAGAGCGTAGCTGGCAGGACCTTCATACTGCTTTGGAGGCATGCCGTCCAGGGCCGGGCGGACAAAATCCGGGGCCTTGTGCGAAACTAAAGAATGGGGCCCTATCTCCCTAAAAAAATAAACTAACATGCAATTATAATGTATATATATGAAGCAATTTTTTTGTAATGTATATAATATAATGTCTTACATAACAATTGCACGTATAAAAAATCATACCTATTAAACTCCCGGTTGCTATTTATTTGAAAAGCTTCATTCTTTTAGTATTCTTTGAAATGAAATCCTCAATGATATCCTCGTAATCAATCTTCTTCAACGCTTCACTCTCAATTGCTATTGTGGCCAAATCGTTGAGTCTTTGTTGTGTCATAGTAGTATGCATATAGGACTTCAATAGCTTTAACTTAAAAAAACTTATTTCTGCCCATGCAATTGTCAAAGGAATGGTCAACAGAACTCTATATGCAATACTTACATTGAGAAAACAGTCATGCCGCTCTAATGAAGACACGAAGTAACGATCCCTGCAAAAAATTAATTCTGAAATTAGAAATTATGAGTAGGAACCGAAGTTAGTTGGAAAAAAGGACTCGCTAAGCACCTGGAGGCTGGAGTCAGTCACGGATCCATCCGACGATGCAACGAGCCAACGAGTATGAAATATGGGAGAGGAAGTCAGGAACAGGAAGGCCCGATGAGGCGAAGGGGACGAGACGATCCGTGGATCCCGTTTCTAGTAGCATCGCCGGATCGCCGACGCGACGGTTTCGTGATCAAGAACAGGGCCTGATCGAGAGTTCGAGACGACCCCGATTCCCGATCGTAGCCTGTAGCGTAGCACAAAGATCTCGTTTTTCTTTACGGACGATCTGTTTCCATCTTACTATCGTTTTTAGGGACGATCTGTTTTTCCATCATACTCACGATCTGTAGAGCGTAGCCTAGCGTAGCACAGCGCTCGATGGCCTCAAGACATACCCACATAGGCCCAGCTCCACGCCTCGCGGCCTAGTGCGACCTTGATCTGAATTTTTTTTTGAAATACTAGGCCTACATATAAAATTGGGGGCCCTCAAAATTATGGGCCCTGTGCGGGCCGCACATTTGGCACAACAGTGGGCCCGGCCCTGATGCCGTCTTTTTCATGCAAACGTTGCGGGTCCTCCCGTGCCTCAGCTGTATCTTTTGTCTTCTCATACACGCCCAAGAATCCTAGCAGGTTCACGCAAAGGTTCTTCGTCACGTGCATCACGTCGAGCGGACCTCTAGGTCTTTCCAGTAGGGTAGGTCCCAAAATATAGGTTTCTCCTTCCACATGGGTGCGCGTCCCTCAGTGTCATTCGGAACAGCTAGTCCGCCGGGACCCTTTCCAAAGATTACGTGTAAATCATTGACCATAGCAAGTACGTGATCACCGGTACGCATGGCGGGCTTCTTCCGGTGATCTACCTCGCCTTTGAAACGATTGCCTTTCTTTCGACATTGATGGTTGGTCGGAAGAAATCGATGATGGCCCAGGTACACATTCTTCCTGCATTTGTCCAGGTATATACTTTCGGTGTTAGCTAAACAGTGTGTGCATGCGTGGTATCCCTTGTTTGTCTGTCCTGAAAGGTTACTGAGAGCGGGCCAATCGTTGATGGTTACAAACAGCAACGCGTGCAGGTTAAATTCCTGTTGTTTGTGCTCATCCCACACACGTACACCGTTTCCATTCCACAACTGTAAAAGTTCTTCAACTAATGGCTTTAGGTACACATCAATGTCGTTGCTGGGTTGCTTAGGTCCTTGGATGAGAACTAGCATCATAATGAACTTCCGCTTCATGCACATCCAAGGAGGAAGGTTATACATACATAGAGTCATGGGCCAGATGCTGTGATTGCTTCTCTGCTCCCCGAGAGGATTAATGCCATCCGCGCTTAAACCAAACCATACGTTCCTTGGGTCACCTGCAAACTCAGCCCAGTACTGTCTCTCGATTTTTCTGCACTGCGACCCATCAGCGGGTGCTCTCAACTTCACGTCTTTCTTACAGTCCTCACTGTGCCATCGCATCAACTTGGCATGCTCTTTGTTTCTGAACAGTCGTTTCAACCGTGGTATCATAGGAGCATACCACATCACCTTTGCAGGAACCATCTTCCTGCGGGGCTCGCATTCAACATCGCCAAGGTCATCTCGTTTGATCTTATACCGCAATGCACCGCATACCGGGCATGCGTTCAAATCCTTGTACGCACCGCAGTAGAGGATGCAGTCATTAGGGCATGCATGTATCTTCTGCACCTCCAATCCTAGAGGGCATACGACCTTCTTTGCTGCGTACGTACTGTCGGGCAATTCGTTATCCTTTGGAAGCTTCTTATTCAATATTTTCAGTAGCTTCTCAAATCCTTTGTCAAGCACAGCATTCTCTACCTTCCACTGCAGCAATTCTAGTACGGTACCGAGCTTTGTGTTGCCATCTTCGCAATTGGGGTACAACCCTTTTTTGTGATCCTCTAACATGCGATCAAACTTCGGCTTCTTCTTTTGACTTTCGCATTGCATCCTTGCATCGACAATGACCCGCCGGAGATCATCATCATCGGGCACATCGTCTGGTTCCTCTTGATTTTCAGCAGCTTCCCCCGTTGCAGCATCATCGGGCACATCGACTGGTTCCTCTTGATCTTCAGCAGCTCCCCCCGTTGCAGTATCACTGTATTCAGGGGGCACATAGTTGTCATCGTCCTCTTCTTCTTCGCCGTCTTCCATCATAACCCCTATTTCTCTGTGCCTCGTCCAAACATTATAGTGCAGCATGAAACCCTTGTAAAGCAGGTGGGTGTGAAGGATTTTCCAGTCAGAGTAAGACTTCGTATTCCCACATTTAGGGCATGAACACCACATAAAACCATTCTGCTTGTTTGCCTCAGTCACTTTGAGAAAATCATGCACGCCCTTAATGTACTCGGAGGTGTGTTTGTCACCATACATCCATTGCCGGTTCATCTGCGTGCATTATATATAATTATGTGTGTCAAAAGTAAGAAAATTAGACAAGTATCTATGTAAAGTTAGAATTTTTTTTCTTTCAGAAAGAAGATAAGAACAAGAGGCTCACCACGATGGTGCCGGCGACGAGATCGGTGCGGGCGATCTACGGCGGTGAAGACGGGGACAGGGCGTGACGGACCGCTAATATAAATCTAGACAAATCTCGGGAAAAATGGAGCTCGGAGGTCGAGATTCGAGAGGAGAAAGCTTAACTAGTGTGGCTCGGGCATTTCATCGAACACCTCATGTGCATAGGAGGTGAGCTAGAGCACCCAAATGCCCTCCCCTCCACTACTAGGGAAAAGCCTAGCAGCAGCGCGGGTTTTGGGCCTATTAGTAGCGCGGGGGCCGGCGCTACTAATAAGGCGCTACAGCTAACGTATAGCAGTAGCGCGGGTGCTACCCGCGCTACTGCTACGTCCGTTAGTAGTAGCGTGGGTAAAAATTGAATTTTTTTTCGATTTTTTTGCCCGAATTTTCAAATTTCTAAATTATTTTAACCTCTAATCTCTAATCACCCCTCATCGCTGCTCAATTTAATCTCTAATCACCCCTCATCATTCCAAATCATCTAACTTCCCGGACAGTCACCCATCCTCTCACTACTCCAACCTGAGCACGCTTAACTTTCGGGTTCTATTCTCCCTCGATTCCAAGTCTGCACTTGTTATTTTCCTAACAATAGTAAGATGTCAATCCTATTAACCCTCGGGAGTTTAGCTTGAGCATGAAGTCACACATTTCACTGTTTGAGTTTAAAACTATTGTTCTAAAAAACAATAATTATTTAGTAACACTAATATTTCTTGAATAAGTAGTTTGACCACATTTTGACCATAGTTTGACCACAGTTTGACCAAAATTCCAAAAAACTGAAATAATTATTTAGTAACACTAATATTCTTGAATAATTATTTAGTAACACTAATACTTCTTGAATAAGTAGTTTGACCATAGTTTGACTAGATTTGACCAAAATTAAAAAACTGTAATTTGAGCATAACTTTTTTTCCTTTTAGAATTTGAGGATTCTAAAAATTTGCAAACAGGCCGTAGGCCGTCTCCATCGGATGCGGATATTCGTGCTGAACATTTTGATATATTATACGTTTTTTTCTGACATCGTATGCAAAAGTTACAGCCGTTTTACATTTTCCCTACACTTTTTGCAAAACATGTCTAAATTTAAGTTTTTAAATTTTCCTAACTAGTAGATGTAGTAACGTAACTAAATCTCGAAGGATTTTAATTTTTGAAGTTTTTATCATTTTCTTTTGCTTTTTACAAAACCGAAAAGGCGCCGTTTTACATTTTCCCTACACTTTTTGCAAAACATGTCCAAATTTAAGTTTTTTAAATTTTCCTAACTAGTAGATGTAGTAACATAACTACATATCGAAGGATTTTAATAACCCTCGCTACTACTATGGCATGTCCCGGAGGGGCACGGTAGAGACCTCTTAGTAGTAGCGAGGGGTAAAAACTTAGTAGTAGCGCGGGTTTATAACCCTCGCTACTACTATGACATGGCCCAGGGGCACGGTAGAGACTGCTTAGTAGTAGCGAGGGTTAAAAACCAGCGCTACTGCTATCAACTTAGTAGTAGCGAGGGTTAAAAACCCGCGCTACTACTATGGCATGTCCCGGGGGGCACGGTAGAGACCGCTTAGTAGTAGCGAGGGTTAAAAACCAGCGCTGCTGCTATCAACTTAGTAGTAGCGAGGGTTAAAAACCCGCGCTACTAGTAAGTAGCAGTAGCGAGGGGTATAAACCCGCGCTGCTAGTAAGCGTCTGTGTATAAGGTATTCCCTAATAGTGCTCGTCGGCCAGTTAAAAACAGAGCACTGTGGAGTAATCTGTTGCGGCGATGGGTATATATAGGCAACTCATTTGTCCCGGTTCGTGGCTGGAACCGGGACTAAAGCTCCCCCTTCAGTCCTGGTTCAAGCCACGAACCGGGACCAATGGCTGTGGGCCAGGAGCGAGGCCCATTGGTCCCAGTTCGTGCCTAGAACCGGGACAAATGGATGCACACGAACCGGGACCAACGCCCACAAGGCCTCGGCCGGCCCCTTGGGCTCACGAACCGGGACGAATGCCCCTGATGGATCCCGGTTCGTACAGAACAGGGACTAATGGGCTGGCCAGACCCGAACCAAAACCCCTGTTTTCTACTAATGGGTGTGCCACGGCCCACCCATGCTACCCACTAGCTACGCCACTAGATGCTATGTATGTGATCTGCCAAAGGAATCTGTCTATATAGCCGCGCCATGGTGGGTAATACCCTTGGGTTCCTAGGTGTATATAGGGTATTTTTTTGCGAAAGTATATAGGCAAATTTGACAATATTGACCTCCGGACGAAATCAATTCACAAAATGAACTGCTGAAGAAACAATTTCACAGTCGTAACCTTTTTGTGTGGCGCCCGCCACGACGGTGCCACACCCCACTGTGCAGCGCCCGGCTCGGGGGCGTTGCACTTCAGTCCACCGTGGCAGCCCCTGGGCCCGCACCCAGCAGTGCAGCGCCTCCGAGCTAGGCGCCACACATGTAATGTGCAGCACCCGGCCTGTAGGCGCTGCACTATGACTTAGATGCCAGCCGCCCGCTGCCCCTCCCCCCCCCCCACCCCACCCATTCGATCCAGAGAAGTTACAGAGCAGTGGCCGGCGGCTTCCTCCTCTCCCCCTCTCAATCCCCTCTTCAAAAATCTTCAGATCTGACGATTTGGCCCGTGGATTCCTTCACCAATCCATCCTAGAAGGTACTTTTCTCCGATCCCCTTCTTTCTATCCATAGAATGTATGCTATTTCAGAGATTTGAGGAACCCTTGTTTGAATATTGCATGTATTAGATTTGGGGAACTCTTGTTTGAATCTTTGCATGTATTAGATTTGGGGAACCCTTGTTAGACTAGAATATGGTTAGGATACATAGGTTGACATGTTATTTATATAGTTTGGATACATAGGTTGACATTTTATTTATATGGAAAATATATTTGTATTGAATCTTGCATGAGGTAGGCTTAGTTTAGTTTATTGAAATTACATTTGTATTGGCAAGAATGGTTTGGATACATATGCTTTGTATTTTGCATCTAGTAGCCATACTTTACTTTTTTTGTATTCAAGAGATAATCGTGTTGACAATAAAGCTTTCTTTCAAATTTTTAGGATGGTTTGGCTTATCAATGATCATTGGGACCAACAACACCGGTCGCACGCTATGTCGGTGGAGCAGCGGGTAATAATGAAAGTTGCCGGTGTTATGAATTTTGTGTTTTTTTTCAAACACATATCCCCCATATGTAATGATTTGTTTGTTTGTTTGTAGGAGCTTGCACCTCTGAAGCTTCGGGCTCACGGGGTCAACCTTGGGTGGATGCGCTATGACGAGCGGTACACACCGTATGTTAGGGATACAGGACTTCTCCCTTTCATTCAGTTGGTCAGCCGGTCGACGCCACCGAACAATGCTCCAGCACTCACCGCGCTTATTGATCATTGGAGGCCGGAGACACATACTTTCCATCTTCGTACCGGAGAGATGACCGTGACGCTCCAGCATATAGCTATGATCACCGGTCTTCCTATTGATGGGAATCCTCTATGTATGAGCACCGATTCTGATGGGTGGCGCGAGCAGATGTTTGCCCTTATTGGTAATGTTCCTCCGGCGCCTCGCGAACCAGAAGAAGAAGGCAAGAAGAAGGTTAGAGTCGCAGTCGGTGCTACTTTCACGTGGATTGTATCAAACTTCAGTATTTGCCCTGAGGATGCTGATGAGGACACGGTGAAGACATATGCTCGTGTCTACATGTGGTACGTGATATCCAGGACTATGTTTGCTGATGGCATAGGCAAGAATGCTCCATGGATGTGGCTCAAGGCGTTGACCGTCTTCGATAGCAAATGGAGTTGGGGTTCGGCGACACTGGCTTACTTGTATAGACAGGTATGAAGTTGTTTCTGTTTCACTTCATTGGTACATTATGAATCCAATCTTGTTGTTAATTCAACCAAGTTCTTTTGTATGTGCAGTTGGACGAAGCCTCTTGTAGGCTATCTGGAGGTATTGGTGGTTGTTTGCTCGCACTTTCCATATGGAGTTGGGAGCGTTTGCCGGTTGGACGACCGAAGATCGTGAAGTTCGAGGATTGGGACGACAAAGGCGACCCACTACGGCTCCCCACTTGGGCTTACAAGTGGGATGTGTTAAATGAGATGACGGATGATCCCTCGGTCATGTACAAGCTGTACAGGAGCGAGATGGACGCGATCACGCCTGAGCAGGTGAATCGACATTCCATAAGTGATTTTGATGCTTCTATCGTAACTCGATATCAATTTTGCATTCTATCCCATTTTGTAGGTTGAATGGGAACCGTATGGAAAAGGAGATAGCTTTGGGCACCCTCTAGAGTTCAGGCTGAATCAGATGTGCCTTAGAGATAGGGATCTCTGGCATATGCGGTGTCCACTCATATGCAACTGGGCGGTTGAGATTCACCAGCCACATCGGGTGTTCCGCCAGTTTGGTTTGTTCCAGCCACACCCGCCAGAGTGGGAGGACACGGACATAGTGCTACATGCGTAAGATATAATCAACCTTAAGCACTTAGCTTCTCAGCGGTTTCGATGATGCTAATATTCTGTTTCTAACTTGCAGGTTGGATAAGAAAAAGCAGCGGAAGATCAAGGATTGGTCCAGGCATCACAACAAGTATATCATACAGTTCAAGTACGATGTGGAGCAAGCTCGGGCTGGAAAACGAGCCCAGCTTCGTCAGCACTGCCCGATCGCATTCAACAACTATCTCACATGGTTTCTTGCAAGCACCTGTGTGGAGGTATGCAAGCCGGCGTATGCCGAGGAGATTTTGGAAGAACCCACTGTTTTTGATGAGGTTGCCCAGCACCAGTACAACTCATTGATCAGGAAAGGCAACTCGGTGATCCCTTCAGCTCCAATGATGAACTTTGTGGTATTTGCCCTTGTTGCCCCATTTGCTTTGTGATCCCTTCACTTGCCTAACATGTTAACACCGTTTTTGTTCATAGCGTGCCCAGATCAAGAAAGCAGCTGATGAGACCGACACTATTCTAGAAACAACCCCGGCTGGCAAAAGCGATGGGGAATCTTCACTTCGAGCTTTCATTAAGGTTCACATCTCCTTCAAACTAGCACTTAACATGTGTTGCTATGTTCGATGCCTCATTCACTTGTTCTTGTTGCAGCGCCAGGGCCAAAAGTTAAGGCGGCTATCAAATTTTTTCGGTTGTCGTGACCCCGAGTATGTATCACCAGAATGTTCTAGGTCGACGACACCATCAGATCCAACTTTTGGCAACGCTGATCCTTTGGAGGATGAAGATGTGGGTGTGGTCACCCAAGAGGTATGGCATGAGGATATATCCAATTGTTGATGCATTGCTAACTATATCCTCACACACGGTCTTTCCATATCTTTTGTGCATGCGTAGGTTCCTGATGATATGGTCTTGGGGGCCTACAAGGTTCGGTCTGCATACGAGCTAAAGCCTAGGAAGGGAATCAACAAATACACACCTGAGGACTTTACTCAAAGAGGCAAAAGGACGGTCGGCACCTCGCGGATGAACGCTTTGGATGACTATTTGGAGGACGAAATGGACGACGTGGAGGTACCGGAGCCGGAGCCGGAGCGGGTTCCTCGTCCTAGGAAGGTGAAGAAGATATCTGCGAAGAGGGGGGAGGAGCCAGCAAGCGCGGAAAGCACTAGTCATCCTTAGTAATGTTCAACCCAGAGTGGTGGTAGCTCTTAGTAATGTTCATCCTTAGTAATGTGGAATTTGTTATGTCGTTGCAGTTAGAGTGATGGACTTGAACTTATTGTAGCTCTGTGTCAAACTTGAACTTATTGTGATGGTCCTTTCTAAGAAATGATGTCTTTGTTCAACACTATTTGAACCTTACTGTTTACTATAAGCAATGTTGAATTATGGCTGAAAATGACAGTCTGAATGGCAAAAAAACACTAAGTGTTTGTGCAGTGCCTAGCCTGGAGGCGCCACACTCCATAGTGCAGCACCCGTCTGGCAGTTGGGCGTTGCACTATGGAGTGTGGCGCCTCCGAACTAGGCGTTGTACATGTCTGTAACTATCCAAACTGGATAGTTACAGACATGTGCAGCGCCTAGCTGCCAGGCGCCACACTCCATAGTGCAACGCCCAGCTGCCAGGCGCTGCACTATGGAGTGTGGCGCCTGGCAGCTAGGCGCTGCACATGTCTGTAACTAATCCAAACTTCTGTTGCTCTCTGGATAGATACAGCCCAGTGCAGCGCCTAGCTTGGAGGCGCCACGCTCCATAGTGCAACGCCCAGCTTCTTCTGAGTCCGCCTTCCGCGATTGAAATACCAACCATTCATCAACTTTGGGTGGGAACTTGTACTTGTACTTCCGTGGGTTCTCACCAGCTATCTGCGCACCGGTTTCCATCGAGTACTTTACAAAGTACGCATTCAACTTGTCAAATGTGTATTGAACTATTGCCGCCACGGGTAATCCACATGCACCTTTGAGCACCCTATTGAAGCATTCAGCCATATTGCTTGTCATTTGACCGTATCTCCGGCCATCTTCATCAAAAGCACGTGCCCACTTGTCCCGGTATTGAAGGTGCCTATTGAGAAAGTCTTGACCCCCGGCATCAAGCTTTTTGTGTGCGAGCAATTTGTTGTACAAAGTGGCGAAGCGCCTTTCAGAGAAAGCGAGACAACAATCTTGAAGATCGTCTGCCAACTCCTTAAGGCCACATGCCCTATAGAAGTTCGAAAAAAAGTGCCTCATGCACCATCAATGATGCAACGAAGCATGCCCAGGAATGTCAATCTCCACCGCGTTAAGAATTCCTTGATTCCGATCCGATATGACACAGATTTCCCTTTGAGCGGGTAACACCTTCGTCCTCAAAAGATATAGAAACCACTCCCAGTTGTCATTGTTTTCCACCTCAACCAAAGCAAATGCCAATGGCAACACCCGGTTGTTGGCATCACTTGCTATCGCAACCAACAAGGTGCCCTTGTATTGTCCGGTCAAGAACGTGCCATCAATTGCGATGACCGGTCTACAATGTTCAAAAGCCCTCACACATTGCTCGAACGCCCAAAAAGCACGGCCAAATACTCTGACCCTTCTTCCTTCATGAACCGTTGTTTGGTGCCCATGAGGCTCGACCACATGAACCATGCCCGGGTTTGTCGCGGCCATGGCTAGCAACAACCTAGGGATTCGGTTGTATGCTTCCTCCCATGTACCATACAACATCTTAAATGCGGCTTGCTTCGCCTTCCATGCCTTGCCGTACTTCACATTGTAATGAAAGATGGCTTTCACAAGGTCAATGACATGTTGGGCGCTCATTGTTGGAAGTGTGGATATTGAGTTCGAGAGCCTATAAGCGATGAACTCGGACGTGAGTTGTTTGTGGTTTTGAGACACGATCTTGCCATCCACCCTCTTGCCTTGGCACATGTGATATGGCACACAACTCACTACATGCCAACTTGGACCTCCTTTCCATGGTCTTGCACGCACAATCCACGGACATATTTCATCTTCACATGCACATGCAACCATCACTACAAGAAATATGTCAACTTGTGACCACCACTATTGGTCACTGAAAGGTCACAAATTTCCATTTACGACCTTTTTGTGACCAAAAACAGAAGGTCAAAAGCTGGTGGTCGTAAACTGACTATAGCGACCTTTAACAAAAGGTCGTTGATCCTATGACCTTCTGTTTTGGTCGCTAGCTCTCTTCCCAGGCCATGTCGGATCCGACGTGGCAAAATTGCGACGAATTGAAAAGGTCGTTGGTTAAAATCAGCCCGGTCCAATTGGGGGTTTTACATGGGCCGAGCCCATTAATTCAGCCTATTAGTGTTTTTTTTCTCATATTAATTTTGGCTATGTAGATGGGCCAAGCCCAACAATTAAGCCTTCTCATTTTTGGGCCGTGGCCTTTTCCGCTAGAAAGTTTTAGTTTTTTTGTAATATCAAAAGGTGCACTAGTTAAATGGGTCCCAGATGCCAGGTTCAGGTACGTGGGTCCCAGCTAGCAAGTTCATATTCTTCATATTTCAATTTAACAGTAAATAAATAACCAGTATTTAAATTGGCACAAACAAAACACACACATAATACTCCAAATATTATCAGCCAGATTCGGTACAGAGCTCCTATTGTACAAATAAGATATACTTTGCAAGCTCTACACATAATAAGCTCTAACATATACAAGCTCTACAAGCTCTACACGTGATACGGTGCCCTGGTGTTAACCCTGTAGCTCTACAAGTGTCTTCAATCTTCTTCAACATGGAGCTCCTTCGGTAGCGAGCACAAACTGGGCACCTGCATCATCACAGGAAGGCAATTTTAGATCATAAAAAGGAATGTTCCAAGCACAGTTTAGAGAAAAGAACCAAGTAAATTTGCCCTCAATCATACAAACAAAGTTTAGAGAAAACCAAACATGAACAAGCATTTATTATGTAGTTTTTAAAGTTTTTAATACATTTATTTTCTATTAGCAAAACTGAATATGCTACTTCCTGATTCATGGCTGCATAGTCCAGCTAGCTACACCAGTTTGTTCTCATGCAAAAATTAGAAAAAAATGTATCATTGGTAATTACGCAACTCTGTTTGGAGTCATTTCTCCAAACAGTTACTGCTGTTATAGTTACTGTCGTATCCTAATTAATAGTACTTTACAGTAGATAAACATTTGTTGATGCTAAAAAAGATAAAGGCTTGTACCATGACATGTCCAGCAAGCCTAATTAATAGTGTCAAACTGTAGCAGGACATAAAGGAACAATACAGTAGTAACTTAAGCATGCTCCCCTGTAGACACACACACACACACACACGCACACGATCAATTCAAACCCAAACAAATCAAATCACGCTCTTCATCTGGACCGCTACAGATCCATGTATTAACGCTTAGCATCAAGCATTAGGCCATGAAGCATCTGTCCGATTTGTTCAACAAGACGAGTACATACCTGACTCCAGGTCGATCCGGTGGATGGGGCTGTACTTGAACATCTGGTCCAGGGACGAGCCTGCTAATCCAAATCGAACAAACAAATTCATTAGGAGGGGATCGGAGAGACAAGGAAGAAATGAAGTAAACATACATACATGTCTATATATAAGCAGCAGAAGCAAGTAATATAAATACATCCTCTTTCTTCCTCTACAACACTAGCTAGAGCAACATCAATCATTGTACACAAGGAGCAGCAGCAACAAGCCGATAAAGAAAGCTCAAGATTTGTGTATTTTGCAAGTTTTAGCACACTAATACATGTGTTAAAATGGAAGCGCCGCTGCTGGGTTCCAACAGCCAACAAACTATAGGGTTACCGTCAAGTTAGCATTACAGAAAGCTTAAAGGAAAGTGGAAAAGACATGGCAGCCTATAGTTATGCGGAGAACATCGACAAGTAGCCAACAGGATGAGCATTGTGCAGTTTAATAACACAGTGTATTAATCTGAATACACGTGAACAAAACTAGCAGTGTTATTTATACACTACTAAATGAGCATTCAGGATGCTTGTTATACACGTGAACAAGACTAGGCCAAAACATAGTAAAAAACTGCTAAATGGACACTAGCAGCAAAATGAGCATTGTGCAGCAAAAAAAGCAAGCAGGAGCTAATGGCCTAGGAACTACTAGTAGCACCGCTGTAGTAGAAGATATAATTGTGCATGCTGTAAGACAGTAAGAATGAGTAATAAATAGCAAGCATAATTGTGCACTTGGTAGTGCATCGTCCTCTGTTTACCCCACCCCAGCGCACCCCAATATAAATAGCAGAAACACCAAGTCCAATATTACTATTGCTGTAGTTTCTAATGGGATTTAGCTTTTTTATTTGAGATAACAGTACATAAATCATCAGACCAGATATTGATTATATGCTTTCAATGAATGTAAACAAACCAAAAAATGAGTATATACTGCCATCCCTTTCCAATCAGTTCAGCTATGCATGTCAATTCTATTCCTAGCAAAAAAATCAGAGCTAGGCTAGTGCAAATTGCAGTAGTATGTCATACAGTCAACCTGAGTATGAATGATGGATCTGATGTAGACAATTAACCTGGCGAAACTAAACAACTAGCACGATTTCAGAACGGATCACATCATGTATTGGACAGATGATTATTCATGAGAACAATCAAACGTGAGTACCTTTGAGTTGGCTCTTTTGGCCCCTCTTTCTACCCGAACAGCTATGCCTACAGCAATTGCATCATGTTTTGCTAGAACACACTGCAAATCATCATTCAATGAGAGGCCCTGGCTTAGCAGCTCTTCATCGCTGTGACAATTTAATGCATGGAAATAGTTAGGACAACCATATCATAATACATACTCATACGAACACAACAGACTGAAAAGAAATTCAATCAGTAATACAAAGCTACATTGTGATATCTAGTTACGGAAAAAGCAACCAGCAAACATGAGTTCAGCCGCCCAATTTTTGGAAAATAATAGTCTTGTACATAAATGGACGTATCTCAAACATAACACAGTTATACAGTATCACACATAAATTTTGGACTAGAATCTCATGCGTTTGTACAGATCCATGACTGAACTTGATTAGAAAGAAGTGTGGAATGGTGGGACCTGTGGGATCTTGACGCACTTGCCCTGGCCGTCCAACTGCCAGCCATGGTAGAGGCACTCCAGCTTTCCATGGACGCAGCCTCTCCTCCATCCTCGCCTACACACGATAAAGAAAAGCGGGAGTAAGCACCGCGGCTTCGACCAAATCATCGACAGATCGCGGTAGGTTGGTGTGACGGGAGTTGCCGTACCTTGTAGGAGGTCTCGATGCGGAGCATGACGTAGAAGCCAAGGCCGCCGCCGACGATGGTGCCGGCCATGATCCCCACGTACGCCCACCGTCGCGACCCGGGCGGCGCCATTGCTCATACGCCAACGCCGTCTACGCCCGTAGAGGTGGATGGGGCGCCCGGCTCGACGGAGATGGGGTGTCCAGAGAAGAGGAAGGGGAAGGGGAGGGGATCAGGAGGACGGCGACTTGGGAGGCGGCGGAAGCGGTGGAAGTGTACTGCGTAGCAACGGTTGACGGAGGGGATTGGTAGAGCGGACAAAGAGGAACTGCTTGATCTGGATGGGGACAAGGTGCAGCGTGCAGAGGAGCTGCTCGATGCAGAGGATCTCACGGGAGGAGGGGCTATGCACCACCCTGATCCCGGATCCGGCGGCCTCTAGCCTCGCCGTCGCCATAGCTGGTGGCTGCTCTGGCTGGTGCCATGGGTGGTGGCTGGGTCAGAGATCGGGGAGAGGGAGAGAGGGAGATGGCGATGGAGGTGGCGGCGGCAGGGGAGCGAGGACGGCATGGCGAATTGGTGGTGGAGGCCGTGGTGTTGGGGATGGTGAGGCAGCGGGGCGGGAAGGTCGGGGAGGGGAGGAGGAGAGGGGAGGCGACGGGGTTCACCATGGGAGGGAGCGGGGAGGGGAGGCGTGCGCGGACGGAGAAGAGAGCGAGGGGATAAAGAATGGAGGCGGGGGGGTGGATGGAAAATGTCCACGAGGACTAGGGTTTTGCCAAAAGGTGGGCTTGCGGTGAGGACTGCCGTTGGATCCGCGAGCATCCGACGGTGTCCATCCACGATCCGCGTGAAACGCCCACAGACCAATTAAAATGCAGCACACGGCTACGATGTCATGACCATCTAAATTGGTCGTAATTGACTAAAAAATTGGTCTAGCTGATTAAAATTCATTTTTCATTTCTCAAGTGCCCAAAATGAGTTTTTTGTGAGGGACCTACAATATATTTGTTGTAAAATTGAACAAAATCAACCTTTTAGAATATTAGAACATATTTAATGTATAATTGACCAAATATTTGGATGTCAAAAGTTTTGATTCACCTCTCGTGAAAAAGACAAATTTCTGCTGATCCGGCTGGAAACGGGTCAAATTTGAACTGCAGCTGCCTTATAGTTTGTTCTTTATTTTTTTAAAAAATAATTTCTAGGTACATAAGTATCTATTTAATTAGAGAAACACCAAAAAAATTCCAAGATTCAACCACTAGCTAGGAACGGTTATTCCCGCCGTTTTGACCGCATTTTGAAACGGGCATAAAAAATTAAAAAAAAAACAAAAATTTGGGAAACCTTCACATTGTGTCATTATATGTGGCCAAGTTCCCAGGAAAAATAACAAACTTGTAATACGGCAATTATTTTAAAAAAGTGTTCTCAGAAACGAGCTATCACGTGTGGAGATCAATGGATTTCAAGCCAAATGATCAATCTTATGGCCACATCCATGGCATAGTTTGTTCAAATGATCTCATATTGTGCACAAGGGTGTCTATTGAAATGGCAAACAATGTTGCCTAAGGAAGTTTTCATTTTATTTGGACGAAAAAACCATTTTCCATTTTTCGAGTGCCCAAAAGGAGGTTTTTTTTGTGAAGGACCTCCAAAATAATTGTTGCAAAATTGGACCAAATCATTTTTCTAAAATACTAGGCCATATTTAATGCACAATTGACCAAATATTTGGATGTCAAAAGTTTCGATTCACCTCTCATGAAAAAGACAAATTTCTGCTGATCCGGTTGGAAACGGGTCAAATTTGAACTGCAGCTGCCTTATAGTTTGTTCTTTATTTTTTTTCAAAAATAATTTCTAGGTACATAAGTATCTATTTAATTAGAGAAACATCAAAAAAATTTCAAGATTCAACCACTAGCTAGGAACGGTTATTCCCGCCGTTTTGACCGCATTTTGAAACGGGCATAAAAAATTCAAAAAAATCAAAAATTTGGGAAACCTTCGCGTTGTGTCATTATATGTGGCCAAGTTCCCAGGAAAAATAACAAACTTGTAATAAGGCAATTATTTTAAAAAAGTGTTCTCAGAAACGAGCTATCATCTCTGAAGATCAATGGCTTTCAAGCCAAATGATCAATCTTATGGCCACATTCGTGGCATAGTTTGTTCAGATGATCTCATATTGTGCACAAGGGTGCATATTGGAATGGCAAACAATGTTCCCTAAGGAAGTTTTCATTTTCTTTGGACGAAAAAACCATTTTTCATTTTCTGAGTGCCCGAAAGGAGGTTTTCTTGTGAAGGAACTACCAAATAATTGTTGCAAAATTGGACCAAATCAATTTTCTAAAATACTAGGACATATTTAATGCATAATTGACAAAATGGTTGGGTGTCAAAAATTTTGATCCACCTCTCGTGAAAAAGACAAATTCCCGTCGATTCAGTTGGAAGCGGGTCAAATTTGAACTGCAGCTGCCTCATAGTTTGCTATTTATTTTTTACAAAAATCATTTCTAGGTACATAAGTATCTATTTAATCAGAGAAACACCAAAAGTTTTCCAAGATTCAACCACTAGCTAGGAACGGTCAAGCCCGCCGTTTTGACCGCATTTTGAAACGGGCATAAAAAATTCAAAAAAATCAAAAAATTGGGAAACTTCGCATTGTGTCATTATATGTGGCCAAGTTCCCAGGAAAAATAACAAACTTTTAATACGGCAATTATTTTAAAAAAATGTTCTCAGAAACGAGCTATCATCTCTGAAGATCAATGGCTTTCAAGCCAAATGATCAATCTTATGGCCACATTCGTGGCATAGTTTGTTCAGATGATCTCATATTGTGCACAAGGGTGCATATTGGAATGGCAAACAATGTTGCCTAAGGAAGTTTTCATTTTCTTTGGACGAAAAAACCATTTTTCATTTTCTGAGTGCCCGAAAGGAGGTTTTTTTGTGAAGGAACTACCAAATAATTATTGCAAAATTGGACCAAATCAATTTTATAAAATACTAGGACATATTTAATGCACAGTTGACAAAATGGTTGGGTGTCAAAAATTTTGATCCACCTCTGGTGAAAAACACAAATTCCTGTCGATTCAGTTGGAAGCGGGTCAAATTTGAACTGCAGCTGCGTCATAGTTTGCTCTTTATTTTTTTCAAAAATCATTTCTAGGTAAATAAGTATCTATTTAATCAGAAATACATGGTTTGATGGAGAGACATCGAGGTTTGGACGGTGGCCGAGGGCCCGAACTCTAGAGCGCGTAAGCTCGCATGCCCGCCGCGTGGTCACCACGATCGTGGCGTTGCCTTGTGTTCTGGGTGGCCTAGACATGTCTAGTGGGTTGGGCACTCCCCAGGTAGGTGCTAGGAAGAAAATTACAACATAAGATTCTCACGAGGAGACCGATCGGTGCTCAAACATGAATTAGCAGCCAAGTGTTTGATTAGCGGTACAGGAAATGTACATGGCTAATGGGCGTGAGTTTTGGCTGAGAATGATCAGTTACTAAGAAGACCGTCTTCACAAATTTTCAGCTCAAAAGGAGGAGCCTAGCTGGTACTTGCTTTGCAAACCACCACACTGGACATAAATACGAATGTTGAACCTCGGCTCAAAATAATGAATGGATTGAGCTGGCATTTGGTGGAGGATGGTTATTTGGGCATAGGAAAGCACTGTAGAAAATGGATACTATTTGGACATGCCAAAGTGGTACTTCCTTCACAAACTGTTACTCTGAACAGAATAGGAAAATGAATATTTTTGAATTATTTTTTAACTAGGCAAGGAAGGTTTTTACATATTTGACGAAGATATGACCCAAAGAATTTATGAGATTTTTTTGGGAATTTTGGAAATGACAGAAATATATGTTGCTTCACAACCTAGGGCAAAAATTGACACATGGACATGACACATAGGCAAAACTGATGAGGTGGCGCCTAGTCATAGCAATAAGTACCAATGCATCCACATTCACAACCTCATGACTATTTATATTGGTCGTAATCGGGTAGAAATAAGGCCATTTGCGCCTCTTGTCTACTTTGTGACCATTTGGTGTAAGCAATTTCAGGGTTTGAGCCCTTCCAAGCGAAATGGCCATGAATTTACGACCAATTCAGCTGGGGTCACTAAGAGAAGGTCATAAGTTGACATATTTCTTGTAGTGCGTGTAGTGTACATTGACATTCGAGTGCACCACCTTGTGTGGACGATAATGCGTAACCGAGTAGTTGTCGAGCCACATTTTCAATTCCAACAAGGTGTCGAACTTAGAACCTTTACCAATCCGGTTCCTGTCGTCTCCCAAATCACGGTGAGAGCTTGGCCTAACCCCAAGAGGTGCACATTGGCCACCATCTACCACGGCTTCATCCGCGAGACTAACATCCTTGAACAATGTAGTCCGATGATCCCGACGAAATACCTTCTCAAAAGCTTCGGCCTCCTTCATCGTGAACCCCTCCGCATCAACTTGTTCATCGGGACCATCGTCATCCGAGTCTGATGCATATGCACGGGAAAAAGGGATGGATTGGTCCATTGTCTCTTGCAAATGATATTTGTCAAGATCACCCACATTGTTGTCATGGAGATCAACTTCATTGTCATCGTCCGCATACTCATCATTGTCCTCTTGCAAAACTTCATCTTGGTTGTTTGTAAACGGGCTCAATGTTGGCCTCACTTCTTGGGTCAAAAGAGGTTCAACAATTTCATCTCGCTTCGGTTCAACAATTTCATCTCGCTTCAAGGGTGGGGGGCTACTAGCAACCAAAGGGGAGGGGTCCCGGTTCAAGTCCAAATGCAAGCTTGAATCAACCTTCTTCATTGCAAATAACTCAAGAGCCTTGTCTAGTGATTCGGCCACCATCTCCTTGTATGCAACCCAACGTTGCTCCGAGTTAACATGCATTGTCTTCCAACGGACGTGCATTCCAAGACCAACATTATGCCTTCCCTCCAACTCAATGATATCATTAGGGTCCATATCCAATTCAAATCTTTCCTAACTTGTTGCAAAAGCTCCGCATAGCTAGGACTACTATCAAACACCATGTCAAGCTCATCCGGGTCCGGTTCTATATTGCCTCTCAAAAAGGCGTCTTTGTCCCCATGATGAACAAACACACATGTTCTTCCCATCCCAATAAGCATTTCAAGAAACACAAGGTAACATTGCTTCCATGAGTACTAATCCAAGGATTAACACGGAATAGAAACCCTAATATATATATCAAACAACAACCCTAACCCTATTCATAACCCTAACTCTAACCATAACCATAACCATAACCCTAGCCCTAAACCTAACCCTAGCACCAACATAAGAACACCCATAAGAGTAACCCTAGCATACTAACAAAGCCTAATCATAGAAATTGGCAAACAAACATCTCACATCTCCATGCAAATCTCTAGATCCAAACAAAACTAGGGTTTCCCCAAACTAGCAAGAAATGAGCAATGGGAGAACTTTACTTGGATCAAAACAAGGGGATCGGAGAAGATTACCTTGAGGGAGGGTTTGACTTCGAAATCCACGGACAAATTCTTCGAATATGCAAGATTTGGGAGAGGATTTGAGAGGGGGAGAGAGTGGGAGAGGGGGCCAAGCTCGGGTTGGGTGTATGGTGTGGGGGTGGGGGAGGGGGGACAGCCAAGTGGCTGGATAAGTCACAGTGCAGCGCCCCCGCGCTGGGCGTTGCACTTTAATTGTGTGGCGCCTAGCTCAGAGGCGCTGCACATTACATGTGTGGCGCCTAGCTCGGAGGCGCTGCACTGCTGGGTGCGGGGCCCAGCCCTGCCACGGTGGACTCAAGTGCACCCCCCCCCCTGCTGGGCGCTGCACCGTAGGGTGTGGCGCCGTCGTGGCGGGCGCCACACAAAAAGGTTAGGTCTGTGAAATTGTTTCACGAGCAGTTCATTTTGTAAATTGATTTCGTCCACAGGTCAAAATAGTCAAATTTGCCGAGTATATAGGATTTGTTTGGTTCGTGGCCAAGCTTTGCCCTGCCAATGCATGGGCGTGTCAGAAAAAAGGCGAGAGTTTTGTCCGCCCACGCCAATCGTTGGCGCAAATATTCATGTGAAATCAAACTAGAGGGGCTGGCTAGAAACTAGAGGGGCTGGCTAGCTCGGGCGTGCCAATTATTTGGCTCCATACCAAACAGCTACCATGCATCTGGTCAACGCCAATAAATTGGATGGGCAGATATTGGCACCAATCTAAACAGCCTCATATACCTCATATGAGAAAAAAATGATAATTAAAAAAGTCAAAAAAAATGTTTAGAAGTTTTTTTTACAATAAACTGGACTTTACTTTGCACTAGCATATAAATTTTCACGAATAGAAACCCAGCATTGACTTCAGGGCAAAAGAAAATAAAATTTATTTGCTATTATAGGTCACTATTCACACTATTTTGTATCATTATTTATTTTTCTTCTTTGAAAAGAAGTCGACGAGATTTTTCTTTTTGTGAAACAATGGAAGGTCAAGTTTATTTCAAAAATATTTTTAGAATTTGTTGACTTATTATTTAATAAATAAAAAATCCATATATGGTGTATATACACCCATAGACCAAAAATTCCCCTCCCGCCATGGTAAGCTAATTATTGACGAGCCCTGCTGAAGCTAGCCATTAAAAAAAATGTTCCTATACACAAGTGGTAATGGATGTACGTCACACATTTTTCATGCACGTACCAATGAAGTACTCCTTCCGTCCGAAATTACTTAATACGGAAATAGATAAAATATATGTATCTAGAACTAAAATATATCTATTACATTCTTTCTGATAAGTAAGTAATTTCGGACGGAGGGAATACAAACCATGAATCAAGCAAACAGAAGTTGGTGATGTGCATTAAGAACATCACTTGCAACGCAAAGAAAAAAACAACGCCAATTTTTTCTGAGGGATAGGGATTTTTATTTCAGTTCAGTAGGGTTACAATCAACTATAACAAGATCTTGAACAAAATCTGGAACTCTATGCAACCAACAAGTGGTGCTTCGAGCTCTTCGTGCATAATTCGCAAGACAATGAGCTACCCTATTTTGTGACCTAGCAATCTTACTCTGTTCGAACTCCCGCTCTTCCATAGAATGTTTGGTTTCCTTGACTAAGTAACCAACAGCAGATTAGGTGAGTGAAGCATCCACCATCGACAAGAGGGCGCCCAAGCAGTCTGATTGTACTATGACACATTAATAGAAAAGCGACTTTTAGTACCGGTTCAAAAGGACATTTAGTCCGGGTTCTGGAACCGGCACTAAAGGATGGGGACTAAAGGTACCCCCACCCTTTAGTCCCGGTTCAACACGAACCGGGGCCAAAGGCCCACCACGTGGCACGAGCCCGTGCTGTGGTCTGGGGGACCTTTAGTACCGGTTGGTAACACCAACCGGTACTGAAGGATTTTTTTAGAAAAAAATTGATTTTTTTGAATTTCAATTTTCTAAATTATTTGACGATTTAGTCTCTAATCACTCCTCATAACTGCTCAAGTATACACCGCTCATTCTAAATCGTCTAACTTCTCGGCTGGTCACTCATCCTCTCACTACTCTAGCCTGAGCACGTTTAACTTCTGAGTTCTATTCCCCCTAGTTTCCAAGTCAGCACTTGTTGTTTTCCTGACAATAGTAACTGTCAATCATATTAACCCTCAAGAGTTTAGCTTGAGTATAAAGTCACACATTTCACTGTTTGAGTTTGAAACTATTATTCTAAAACACAATAATTATTTAGTAACACTAATATTTTTTTAAATAAGTAGTTTGACCATAGTTTGACCACAGTTTGACTAGATTTGACGAAAATTCAAAAAAACTGAAATAATTATTTAGTAACATTAATATTCTTGAATAATTATTTAGTAACAGTAATATTTCTTGAAAAATAGTTTGACCAGATTTAACCAAAATTCAAAAAAACTGAAATTTGAGCATAACTTTCTTCCTTTTAGAATTTGAGTATTCTAAAAATTTGCAAAACGGCCTACAACCATCAAAATTGGATGCGGATTTTCGTGCTGAACATTTTTATATATTATACATTTTTTCAACATCGTATGCAAAAGATATAGTTGTTTTACTTTTTCATAACACTTTTTTTGCAAAACATGTCGAAATTTGTATTTTTAAATTTCCCTGACTACTAGATGTAGTAACATAACTACATCTCGAAGGATTTTAAATTTTAAAGTTTTTATCATTTTCTTTTGGTTTTTTTTTCAAAACTGAAAATGTGATACAGAGGTGGTAGAGTTTGAAAATTGCACTTTAGTCCCGGTTTGTGTCTCCAACCCGGACTAAAGGTTAGACCCCTTTAGTCTCGGTTTGTGACACAACCCGGAACTATAGGTTAGACCTTTAGTTCCGGTTCGTGACACAAACCGGGACTAAAGGGGTTCGTGGGGCCCCGGCCTAACGCCAGCCTGCCAGGCTGCCACCACCCCTTCAGTACCGGTTCGTGGCACGAATCGATACTAAAGGTTCAACGCGAAACAGAACTAATGCATAGCCGTTCGAATCGGGACCAATGATACCATTAATACCGGGCCAAAATCAAACCGGGACTAATGAGTCTCACATAAGGTGGTTTTTCTACCTGTGACAGGGGAACTAGACCACTGGATGGCTAGTGACATTCATATCTTAGTTGCTTGTATTTCAGCCTCCAGTGCATTGTTGCAGTAAAATAGAACCTGGCAAGATGCAAAAATTACATCCCCTTTTCATCTCTCGAGATCATGTCTGCACCTGCTGATCCATCTGAAGAAAACGAACCATCATGCACCATGCGCAGCATGCAGCACATATGCCACACGTACTTGTTAGGAAATAAGTCACGATGGGCGTGTGTGTGTGCGGTGAGCGTGTCGGGCGCTGGTCTGTGGCCACGCCGAGCCTGTGGCGTGCGTGCGTGTGAGTGTCCGGCCATGGTCCGACCACTGTCTGGGCATGGTCTGACTTGGGTATGGCCATTATCTGGGGCATGTCCAGATAGCGTGTGTGCGTGCGTAGCTCGGAGGTGTGTGTATGCATGCGCATCCATCGGGCGGGAGTAAGACTAGGTCCAGGTGGTTAGTGGATCGCGGGAGGGGTGGGCATGATCGTGCGGGCTCGCCGCGAGCCGTGCGCGTCTATGCGTGTGGTGGCCGTGGGCGGAGCGGGCCGACCGGGGCGCCGGCTGGGTAGGGAGCGTGTGGGTCATGCCCCGCACAGGCCCAGGTATAAAAGCCCTGTGCTGATCATTGTAATCGCCGTGGAGTTGAGTTTGTGCTCGAGGAAATTGTCGTTCGTGCGGCAGGCGTATGTGTGCCGCAAATCGATCATGTCCTGTGTCTCCACTGCATCTTCCTCTTCTTTCTTTCTTGTTCGGTGTGCGCCAGAGAGAGGAGAGCAGAGAGTGAGGGGAGGACTCCGGCGAGCTAGACCAAGGAACTGCGCCAACAATTGGTATCAGAGCGACCATGTTCGGGGGACGGCCGTGGCGTGCGGTGGCGTCCGCTGCGAGAACGGCGAGCGCGGCACACATGGAGGCCGCGACTGCGGCGCGCGGCAAGTGCGTGGCGACGGCCAGGCGCGGCGAGTCAGCAGCGGTGCAGTGTGATGTCGTGCGTGCGACGAGCACTGCAGTCGTGGGGGCGAGGGGGTCGTGAAGGACGTGCGCAGTGGCGCAGAGGATGCGGCGGCTCGGCGTGATGACCGTGGAGGCGCAATGGCGCGTGGCACGGGGACGCGGCGCAGCGTCGCACGGGACTGCGGGCTACTGCTGCGTCAGCAAGCGACGACTCGCGTCGAAGGCGTTCAAGACGACGTCGGGGCGGCGCTCCTGTAGTCGCGGCTTAGGGGATGAATGTTAGGAAATAAGCCACGATGGGCATGTGTGTGTGCGGTGAGCGTGTCGGGCGCCGGTCCGTGGCCACGCCGAACCCGTGGCGTGCGTGCGTGTGAGTGTCCGGCCATGGTTCGACCACCGTCTGGGCATGGTCTAGCTTGGGTATGGCCATTATGTGGGGCATGTCCAGATAGCGTGTATGCGTGCGTAGCTCGGAGGTGTGCGTATGCATGCACATCCATCGGGCAGGAGTAAGACTGGGTCCAGGTGGTTAGTGGATCACGGGAGGGGTGGGCGTGATCGTGCGGGCTCGCCGTGAGCCGTGCGCGTGGTGGCCGTGGGCGGAGCGGTCAGATCGGGGCGCCGGCTAGGTAGGGAGCGTGCGGGTCGTGCCCCGCACAGCCCAGGTATAAAAGCCATGTGCTGATCATTGTAATCGCCGTGGAGTCGAGTTTGTGCTCGACGAAATTGCCGTTCGTACGGCAGGTGTATGTGCGCCGAAAATCCACCGTGTCTTGTGTCTCCACTGCATCTTCTTCTTCTTTCTTTCTTCTTTGGTGTGCACCAGAGAGAGAAGAGCAGAGAGTGAGGGACGGACTCCGGCGAGCTAGAGCAAGGAGCTGCGCCAACAGTACTCGTCGAATGCAGCGGTCAGCGGCGCTTTTGTATAGGAGTTTGGGGAAGGGCGGCAGAAACTAGCTGAAAACGAGTGGTAAAATCCGTTCCTTGGAGTGAAACATCTTCACAAGCTAGGAGACAATGTGACCGGCCTGAAACATGTGCTCATGCTGTCACACTTTGACCACTTCAGAGCAACTCTAGCAGACCCGTATATGTCGTGAACCCGTAAAATTCTGGCGAGTATACGGGCTTCCAGTTTCCTACTGCCTATCCATCGGCTGGCACACATGCAGGTATATATGATGACGTCAAGGACGACATGCTTACCTATCTAGAACATGTGACGGCCACACGACGGTGCAGCATGCATGCATATGCATGCAACAGAGACCACACATCGATGTCGATCCATCTCCATGCTCGTGAGTGTTAGGTCCGGTCTAGTTGGTTTGAGGCGTGTGTGAGCGCGCATGGCACATGCATGCGTACATTAGATGATTCTGTAATCTTTCCCTAGCCTAACATATACCAGCAGATCACACATCATCATCATTCGATCGCATCATCGATCTAAGTATCTAACAGTCTCGAGATTCTAAGCTTGTGGCTGCTATTTCTTTTTGAGTTGTTGCTAACAGTCCTGAGATTCTAAGTTTGTGGTAGCTTTTTCTTTTTGAGTTGTTGATTTTTTTTCAAGATAGCTACCCACTTATTTCAACCAGTACATCTTGTGGATGAGCATTTTTTTCAAATCAGTCAACATTTTTTGAAATTCGATCATTTTTATAGCGGTGGTGAAGATTTTCTGAAAATAAATATTTGATTCAATAAATGTTTGTAATATCTCAAAAATGTTCATGAATTATTCTAAAAATATTTGTCAATTTCAGAAACTGTTCTTGAATTCAAAAATTGTTCATCAAATTCACAAAAATGTTCATTGAATTTAAATTTCTTTCATTAAATACAAAAAATTCATATAAATAAAACTCAAATGTGCATCAAAAATATTTTTTGGTCATCAAAATTCAACAAAATATTCATAAAAATTTAAAAAGTGTTCATAAAAATGGTAATTTTCTTGAATTTGTGAACATTTTTCTCAATTCATGATCGTTTTTTGCATTACTGATCATTTTTTGAAATTCTAATTTTTTTTTGAATTCCCAAATTTCTTTTAAAAGCAAAAAACAAAAACAGAAAACAAAAAAACCAAAATAAAGAGAAAATGCCATAGGCCGGCCCAAGTTAAAGAAAACAAGGAAGGAAAAAAGAAAAGAAAAAAAATAGGCGCTCACGGCATGGATAGGAAGCCAGGGGTGCGCGCTGCACCTTTTCCCAGCGCGCAGCACGGGGAATAAGGGCTCCATGCGCATAGGCACGATGAAAAAAAAACTTTTGGGCCGGACACATGCGGGGCAGGATACCCCTCTTTAGGCACGATGAAAACAAACGAGAAATAACATAATGTTTGTGAATTAAAAAATGATCATGATTTCAAAAGTTATTCCGGTAAATCATAAAATTTCCGTACATACTCTCTCAGTCTCTCTGCATGGATCCATTTTTCTGACAAGTAATTCCATATGGAGGGAGTACAAAATAGTTTGTGATTTTTAAAAGAATTTTTTGCATATTAAAAAAAATCACAAATCAAAGAAATGTTTGGGATTCTGTAAAATGTTCATGAATTCAAAAAATGTTCCTGAATTGTTAGAAAATGTTCATGAATTCAAACAATGTTTACTCTTTCAAAAACTATTCATGAATTCAAAAAAATGTTCGTCAAAAGGTGTACCCAATTTTCAAATAATGTTCATCAATTAAAAAATGTTCACCTAGTTCACGAATTTCAAAAAATGTTCAAAATTTCAGAAAATATTCAAGAATTGAAAAAATTCATGACTTCAAAAAAGGTTCATGAATTTTAAAACAGAACACAAATATGTTCATGAATTCAAAAAATGTTCTTGAATTTTTTAAAAAAAATTGCAAATATTCACAAATTTCATAAAATGTTCATGAACTCAAAAAATGTTCACGGTTTCATAAAATGTTTAGTATCACAAAAATGTTTGGTATTTAACAAAAAAATCACAGTTTCGTAAAAATGTTCATGAATTGTTTGAAAGTTTGACCTGAGACAAAATCAATATGCAAAGTAAATAAAAACGAAGAAAAAAGTTGATCTGCATGAAAATATATATATATTGTTTCCCAGAAAGCAATTAATGAATCAGAAATTTTGTTTTCTTACACAGATCAAGACATGGCTTGTATTTTTTTCCATGAAAATGATGTGCACGAATAAAACATATATCCACGTACATCATTTGAAGTTCCAACAATATAAGTACACTCCTGACCTTTTCAGAGAACGCGATGGAGCTAGGTGGCTACGAAAAGGCAGCAAATGTTATAGAAGCGAATGACGTCCTCCCTCCGTATCAAAATAAAAGATGTTTTTTGACACTATGACGGTGTGACCTACACTAGTTCCAGCACCCCAGTGCGTACGAGTCGGTGCAATTAAGAACAATAGGAAGGATTGCATGCTTGGTCAGCCTTCTGACTTTCAAACGAGCTGACTCTGTCCTTGTCTTCTGGCAAACCGTGTGCAGCTCTTGTCCACGCAAAGCAAAATGCTTACTCACACGCTCACACTAATACTACCTCTGTTCCGTACTCACGTAATATTAACTATCGTTGAAACGGATGTGCATGTTTCCGAGTCGTTATGCATGGACTATAGGATCTTTTCTTCTACTCCGCTCGTTTCTAAAATAAGACCTTCTAGAAATTTCAATACGGACTACACACAAAGCAAAATGAGTGAACCAACACTCTAAAATATGTCTATATACATTCGCATGTAGTCCATATTAAAATCTTTTAAAAAGTCTTATATTCAAAAATGGAGGGAGCAGGAGCAAAGACCCTGACCTTTTCCAGGGGCACGCCAGAGCTAGATAACTACATAACCGACAGCGGGCGCTTTTCCATAGGAGTTTGTGGAAGGGCGGCAAACGTTAAGCAATAGTAAATGTGACTCGGTGCCTTGTCGCGATGGTATAGACAATGTGAGTAGGAGGCAGGAGCCTACATCGACGGGAACATAACCACTCTAGCCTAGCTAAAAAACATAGTGACCACCCAAACGAAAACAATTCATGTATTGCAAAAGAAAATCATGTGTGTAAAATATGTTCATGTATTGTTTTTCCAAAAATGTTCTTTGTGTGAGATAAATGTCATGTGTTGTAACAAAAATGGCCATACATATGAAAGGAATGTGTGTAATAAAATGCATATTAAAATCAATGTTCACAAGTAATAAAAAATGTTCACGCATATTAAAATTTATTTTTGACAAGCTGCAGCAAAAAACATGTTGCAACAAAAATATTCATGTTTAGTAAAATAAATCTACTTGCGATTCAACAAAAATGTTCACACATATTAAAATGTATGTCCACATGAAGCAAAAAAATGTTCATGTATATTAAAACAATTTATAAAAAAATTGTTGATTTATCTCAGAAAAGATGTTCAAATCTTTAAAAAGAGCATTCACATTCCCGTCGGCGCCGCCTCCGATCTACCTCACCTCAGGTGGCCCTAGGGCCATGTAGGCGCGGTGGACAATAACCCTTGCCAATGGGAGGAATCTTGCTCAATTTTTAGGTGTTTTTGTGTCGTTGAGGGTTTGTGTTCTGTTCACGAAGACGAGGCATTGGCTGCTCCTTGAAGATGAAGTAAGTTTGCCCACCTAGCCTCTGTTCCGGTGATGCATCTAGCATCATTGGAGGGCGTGTGGAGGTTTGTCTTCTACGTATCTCACGGGATTTGCTCAGCGTTGGTCTTCGGTGGATGTGCTTGGATCCAGTCTTTGTTCATCTCCGTACGTGTGTTTGCAGCTTGGATCATTTCGATCTATAGTTCTCCTCATCGATTACGGATGTTGTTCTGGTGCGTTGGTCTTGTGAGACCTTGACACGATGACTTACCGACTATCTACTATAACAAGTTTGACCCGACATCGGTGAGGGAGGGGTGATGACGGCGACGCGCCTTCAGCTCGCTCCAGTGCTTGTAGTCGCCACTAGGTGGTCTACGGACATAGATATAATTTTTATTATTTATGTGTTTTTTGTAGTACCGTGACATGATGAATATATCGAAAGTTTTTTTGGGAAAAAAACATTCACATGTTCAGTAAGGACACATGTAGACCCACACCACCCACTTAAACTTATAGGTACGCTGATTCGTTATTCCTAAACGCTACATCGGGTCCTTATTTTCTTGTACGGCTGGCTTTTTTTTAGACAAATCATGAAGGCTATTATGTATGGCCTACAACAAGTAGAAGCACGCATCGCCTGAAGGAAAGCCCATGCTGTGCCGGCCTAGTAAGAGGTTTCTTCATTTCTCCACTGTATTACGTCTTTTCTCTCGTTCTTTCCTTTTACTTTACTTGTTCTTTTTATATTTCCGAAAAACCAAAAATACAAATATTCCACAAACAATAACCTAGTTTTGGAAGAAAAATATTATCCAATGTCAACAATATATTGTCCAATCTTAAAAAATGTTGATAGCAATAAAAGATGTTTGTCACAAAAAATGTTCACGTCTTCCCAAAAAATGTGCGTGCCGTTCAAAAAATTGTCATGTATTACGAAAATGATAAACATGTATAAAGGATTCCTGATGTATATGACAAATGTACAATGTGTACGAGAAAACTTAGACACTGAAACATCTAATTCAAAAATGTTATCATGTATAAAAATATGAAGTTATAAAATAATGTCCATGGCGTATACGGAAAATGTACAACGCATGAAAAATATTCAGATATCAAAACATATATTTTAAAAAAAGTATTTGAAAACGTAAAACATTTATAAATTTTATTCTAATGTATGAAAAAAATTAAAATATGTATAAAATAGATATCATAACTATAAAAATGTACAATTTGTACGAAAAAAGTAGATGTGAAAACATATATCTTAAAAAAGGTTAATCCTGTATTGAAAAAATGTTAAACGTTTATCAGAAAATGTTTCTTTATTGTAAATTTTTTTTTATGAAAAATTATATGTCCAAACATATATTTGGAAAAAATCATGTATTTGAAAATGTTAAATGTGTAAACAAATGTTCTCACCGTATAAGAAAAATGTACAATCTGTATAAAAAAGTATACCATCAAATATTATTTTTTAAATGTTAACCATGTATTTTAAAAATGATAAACATGTATAAAAAATGTATCTATTGTATATGGAAATTGTAGAATGTGTATGAAAAAGGTAAAAAAGAAAAAGAAAAATAGAAGTAATCAAAGAAAACTGAAGAAAAAATAAAAATGAAAAGGTAAATATAAGAAACCGATGCAAACACAGGGAAACATAGTGGAAAATGTAAAAACTGAAAAAACCGAGAAAGAAAGAAATAAAACTGATGCAAACAGACGATTCAAAGAAAAATCAAAGAAAAAATGAAAAGAAAAAAATAAAAACAAAGAAAACCAAACCAAACACAGCAGCTACCGAACGAGCAAATGCAGAACCGAGAACACTACAGTGGACCCACCCAAACGCGTGGGTACTGCAGGCGAAGGGGGTTGGCATCTCGCTATACACGAGCTATAGCTCCCGCGGTTATCTGTGTTAAACGCACGAGTTGGATGCATACGATAGCGCTTATCTGTGTTAAACGCACGAGTTGGATGCATACGATAGCGCACGCTTCTTGGACAGGTCCGTCCGAGCGACGGAGCGAGGCAAATGTACAAGGAAATCCCTATTGGACGCTCGTTGTGTCATAATGTCGAGGAAACGCACAGGGATCGAGCAAGATCGAGTGCACTGGACCGGCTGAGTAACGTGATCTATTACGTTCGGTTTTAGGAACCTTCTAGCAGGTTCCTATCTGTTTCATGGGTTTTGGGAAGTTTCCAGAAGGTTCTCTGAACTGGTTTTTTCCTGTTCCTTTCTATTTTTATTTTTATTCATTTTCTATTTTTCTTTGTTGTTTTTTCCTTTTGTGTTTCTCTTTTTATTTTCTTCTTCAAGTTTTTTCTTTTTCAACAAATGTTCAGAAATTTTAGAAACTTCGCATTTAAATTAATGTTGACAAATTTGACAATTTTGGGGAATTTCAAAAAATGTTCCCATTTTCAAACTTTTGTTCGAAAATTCTAAAATAATTCATTTTTGAAATTTGTTCGCAAACTCAAAAAACGTTCCCAGTTTCTAATTTTGTCTCGAATGTGAAATTTGTTCAGGTTTTGAAAATTCATTCTGAAATTAAAAAACCTGGTAATTTAAAAAATATTCATATTTTTATTATTTTTTCAAAAATCTAAAAAAATCTTTGGGAATTTCAAATAATGTTTCAGCTTTCCAAAATTTTCCACAAGTTCACATTTTAAAAAAATTCGCAAATACAAAAAATGTTCACGGTTTGGGAAAATTGTTCGTTATTTTCAAAAAATATTCATGTTTTAAAGTCTTTTCCTGTTTTTCAAAAACTGTTCACATTTCTAAAACATGTTCGTAAATTCAGACAATATTTATTTATTCAAGTTTGTTTCTCTTTCTTTAGAAATTATTGGTGTTGCTGGAAATATTTAATTTATCAAAAAAATCACGTTCAAAATTTCAAAATAAGCAGAAATATATCGCGACTGATAGTTCATATAAACTCGGGTGCCATCTTAGACATGAAGTCGCATGTAGTACAGTGGCTAGCAAGGTATTACCTCCATCCCATAATATAAGACATTATTACATCCAATATACTCACATATTGAATGTAATAACGTCTTATATTATGGGACGGAGGGAGTAGTAAGTTGTTGCAAGGTCCTATGTTCGATCCTTGCAGGCACTTAAGTTTGTTTTTGAAATTATCACATGTGATCGGTTGTAGTTCTCTCTAGGATGGGCCGGCCCAGTCAAGCGACCCCCTTGCGGCGTGCGTCTGTTGGACGCAACACGCGTCACATAGGAGGTCCCAATGTACAACTCGCATGGCAGCATCAACGTGGCAGTTGTGTGCTGGCCCATTTTAATGTCATTTGTTCATTTATTTTCTACCTATTTTGCCCTTTTCATTTATTTAAGTATTTCCTCTCAGTTTACTGTCAGTTTTTATTTTGCATTCTTCTTATTCTTTTTCTACCCGTTATTTTTATTTTCTTCAATTACATTTTCCTTCTGATTTAGAAATTAGAAAGATCATGGATATTTCTTTAGTACATTCTCATATGTAATCTTTACAAATTTTCGGGCCAGATGTTTTATGTATATTCTTTTTTTTATAAAGGGCGATTTTATTAACTCAAAATATAGCATCAAACAGATACAAAGCATTATGGATAACACCCGGCGTCTGCATAATTAGGATGCACACACCCAAAATCAAAAAATCTGACAAAAAAACATAAAACAAGACCGACACATCGGCGATATAAGAGTTTATGTAAGTTCTTGAACAGAGTTATTGTATTTCACTGTTGTCGTTTGGGTTTGGTTCTATTGGTGTGACCCATTTGTATTTATCTAATCAGGAGTAGAGAAATTAGTTTCCATGATACAATTTTCTATCATTTCTGGAAAATATGCATTTTAATTTATTTATTTTTAGCGGTAAAACAAGCTTTATTTACCAAAGATCACGTTTACAAGTATGATAAAGGGTCGTGGGGAACCACCAGCCACAAGTGGCGACAATGATCTAAAGAATAAGAAATTTTAGTTAGATTGTGGGCTTCAATATTCATGGCCCGACCTTCAAATATGAATTCACAGATGCCGGATTCTCTCGAACTGGCAATGATTTCTCTAATGATTGTGCCATATCTTCCACAGGTGCCACTTTTGATCTCTGAAACAACTCGTCTGCGTCACATGGAATAACAACTCTGTCCAAAGAAAGATCAAGTGCAAGAGCTAGGGCTTGCTGGTAGGCGAGAGCTTCAAGTGTTGTCGGAACAACAATGACAGAAAAAAAAACATGGCCAACGAGCCCAAAAACTTCTGGTATGGTCCTGGCAAACCACAGAAGAAGCACCCCCTGCTGCCATTCCTTTATAGTCCTCCATCAACATGGATCTTTGCCACTCCCCTGCCAGGTGTGATCGAAGCATTCTTTTGTCCCGTTCCCTTGGTGTTACCTCTAGCCGCACTTACCGCCAGTGTCCTAGAGGGATTTTTAATAGTAGCTAGCTCAGATATAACAATCAACGAAAAATAAGTCTCATGTGGACTTTGGAGAACTCCTTCATGAATTATTTTTCGTCCAGATGTCTTGATCGCCCAAAGTGTAACTACAAGCTTGATCAAACTAGCATGTGGTCGTATGTCTATCATAGCAAAAATCCACTAAAGCTCTCTTTTATAAAAAAAAGAAGCAAAAACCACTATTTCGCACTTGGCTCCCTTATTGCTTGAAGATGTTCTACAACCTCATCATCACTGGAGGCCCAAACATACCTAGCCATTGAACATTCCAATAGAGAATGTCGCCAGGAATCCTATGCACCACACAACTAACAGTTCTCGTCATCAGACATATTCCTCTTATGGCGTACATCTTTTGTGGGGATCGAATGCTTTGCGAGTCTCCATAAGAAACTGCAAATTTTTCCAGGCACTTCAACAGACCAAAAGGAGGTCCAAGCCTTTGCGTCCGCCTCATGATCAGACCTATCCGTATTGCTTTCCAACCAATCTTCTCTTCGCTTCTTTGAGTCCACCACCATGCGATAAGCAGAGCGCACTTTGAAACTTCTTTGAGTCAAGCCTTTGTGTTCCAGGCCCACAATTCGTCCATGTGACTCGTGAAAAGTGGGATGCTTAAGATTGCATCTGAATATTGTTAGCTAATACTGGACTTTGTATCTTACAATGAGTACATAAGACTATCTAGTTATGCCTCGGAATGGGAGAACCACAACATTTCTTGCATTGTGAGTTTGGTTTTTGTACACCCATGGACCTTGCACCCCTGCTACACACATGATAAAATAATAGCAAAACAAATAAAAAAACTTTGCAACTTCGATTATGACCAAATGTTTTAGGTGCTTGCAAAATTTTGTGGCCAAATGATATCCAAGGAGCTCTGTACAAAAAAAGTTTGTCCTCAAACATTAAATCTGAAACTTGGGTGTAGAGCAAGAGTTTGTATTTCGTTTCATATGGAGATCATTCGATGTTATTTGGTGACCAAACTTTGCAAGCTTGTTAAAAATTTGGTCATAATCAATGCCACAAAGTTTCAGATTTGTTTTCTCTTTTTTTACTGTTCATTGTGTGGGTGCACCAAACATGGGTGCAGGCGTGCAACCACTACTCTTATTTTGGATCCTATCCTTACAACTGAACCCATGACCCTATATTAGTAAGCTCATGGTAGATCTTATATATAGCTATAACTGAATAACAGTACATGATAAACTAAAATGTATATTCAGACGCTAGGAAGTGAAGGGGTTCCCGGGACAGAGACGTATATTCAGATGCATCCTGTGTATGCATAGCTTCTGTTGGAAATCCCTGACAAGCTGTCGAGAAGAAAGGAAGATCAGATGTGGAAGAAGCCTTGCGGTGATGTCATCAAAGTTAACGTTGACGTAACTTTTCAATATGAGACACTCTCAGGAGCGACGGGTGCTATTACCTGCAATGGAAGAGGAAATGTCATTATTGAAGCATCCTGGTTCTTTCCACACTCAAGTTGTGTTGACTCGGCAGAGATTACCGCGATAGGAAACGGTTTATACCTAGCCACGAGAATTGGGTGTAACAAAGTCATTATAGAAACAGATTGTTGTTGGAAATATGCCCTAGATGCAATAATAAATTGGTTATTGTCATATTTCCTTGTTCATGATAAACGTCTATTATCCATACTAGAATTGTATTGGTCGAAAACTCAAATACATGTGTGGATACATAGACAACACCGTGTCCCTAGTGAGCCTCTATTAGACTAGCTCGTTGATCAACAGATGGTTAAGGTTTCCTAACCATAGACATGTGTTGTCACTTGATAACGGGATCACATCATTAGGAGAATGATGTGATGGACACGACCCATCCGTTAGCATAGCATATGATCGTCCAGTTTTTGCTACTGATTTCTTAATCTCAAATACATATTCCTTTGACCATGAGATCATGCAAATCCCGGATAACGAGGAATACCTTGTGTGCTATCAAACGTCACAATGTAACTGGGTGATCATAAAGATGCTCTACGGGTATCTCCAAAGGTGTCTGTTGAGTTGGCGTGAATCGAGATTGGGATTTGTCACTCCATATGACGGAGAGGTATCTCTGGGCCCTCTCGGTAATACACATCACAAAAAGCCTACAAGCAAAGTGACTAAGGAGTTAGTTGCAAGATGATGTATTAGGGAACGTGTAAAGAGACTTGCCGGCAACGATATTGAACTAGGTATAGAGATACCGACGATTAAATCTCCGGCAAGTAACATACCGACAGACAAAGGGAATTACGTATGTTGTCATAAAGGTTCAACCGATAAAAGATATTCGTGGAATATGTAGGAATTAATATGGGCATCCAGGTCCCGCTATTGGTTACCGACCGGAGAGGTGTCTCGGTCATGACTACATAATTCCCGAACCCGCAGGGTCGCACACTTAACGTTTATTGACGCTAGAGTAGTATTGGGATATTTGATGAGTGGTAACCAAATGTTGTTCGGAGTCCCAGATGAGATCCCGTACGTCACGAGGAGTCTCGGAATGGTCAAGAGGTAAAGATTTATATATGGTAAGTCATATTTTGGGTTCCGAAAAAAGGTGCAATTTTTTCGGTATTGTACCTCGAAGCTTCCAGAAGGTTCCAGAGGATTCTAGAAGGGTCCGGAAGTCCACAAGTGGGTCCACCACGACCCAAGGGCTAGCATGGGCTATGGGGAGGCGCCCTGGCCTTATTGGGCTAGGCTCACCAAGTCCTCAAAAGCCCATGTGGCTAGGGAAGCAAAAAGGAAGGAGTCCTAGTAGTAATAGGATTGGACTTGGAGTCCAAGTCCTCTTCCCCTTAGCTGCGCCCTAGGGCTTGGAGGGGCTGTTTCCCACGCCCCTCCACCTATATATAGATGGGAGGGGGCGCCCCAAGAGGACACACCAAGCCCTTGGCGCCCCTTTCTCTCTCGTTACTTTGTAGTTCCACCGCCTCGTCCCGGCGACGCTTAGCGAAGCATTGTCGGTGCTCCACCACCACCATCACCAACACACCATCATGTTGGTTATGATCCCATCTACTTTTCCTCTCCCGCTTGCTGGATCAAGAAGGGGGAGACGTCATCGAGCCGCACGTGTGCTAAACTCGGAGTTGCCCTCCGTTCGGCACTAGATCGGTTGGATCGTGATCGGATCACGAAGAATACAACTACATCAACCGCGTGATAAATGCTTCCGCTTAGCGATCTACATGGGTGTATAGATGCTCTCCCTCTCTCGTAGCTATGCATCTCCATGGATAGATCTTGCGTGTGCGTAGAAATTTTTTGTTTTCCATGCAACGTTCCCAACAATTGCACGTTTGCTGCGGAGGTGATGCAAAAAGTTGATGATTATGCTGGCTTGGACATAGTTACCGTTCTTGAATGCAAAGAGCTAGCTCTGGACTTTACAGATGTTTCATATACCCACTGCCCGTGGGAAGCAAATGAAGTTGCATATGATCTTGCGAGGAACTCGTTTAGCGATTGATCTTCTAGTTTTTGGAACTCTACATTCCCCTATTTTATTTCTCATGGCCTTGTAAATGACCTTGCGATTATTTGAGAAATGAAGTCTTGATGTTTCAAAAAAATCTATTTCCTAATTAGGGCCCAAGCCAACAAGGTGTATATGGAAAAGATCTCCTACTATTTCCTTATTATAGCAATAATCAAGTCCTTTTTCGGGCGCATGTTGCCCAAGTCTCCTAGCTTGAGTTCATCTAGATGATAGGCAAATCCTCTGTTCAGTGATTCACTGTAATAAATAACTTCTTTTTAAGGATGAAATCCAAGCATCTTAATATGTTCATTCATGTGCCCTTCAAGTTTAGTTTCGAAGGTAATCTCATGGTCGTCAGAATTCAACTCCAACATGTCTTGTACGATAAAGAGCTGCTAGATCGAAGTGGTGGTTGTTGATATCTGCCATAATCCAGGGTTTGCGAATTTGTGGATCATAGTTTTGACGTTGTGGGGTTTGTTGTATGATAACCCACAAGTATAGGGGGTCGCAACAGTTTTCGAGGGTAGAGTATTCAACCCAAATTTATTGATTCGACACAAGGGGAGCCAAAGAATATTCTCAAGTGTTAGCAGTTGAGTTATCAATTCAACCACACCTGAAAGACTTAATATGTGCAGCAAAATATTTAGTAGCAAAGTAGTATGGAAGCAGCGGTAACAATGGCAAAAGTAACAGTAGCAGTTTTGTAGCAATCGTAACAATGGCAACGGAAAAGTAACAGAGCAAAGATCAATATGAAATGAGCTCGTAGGCAATTGATCAATGATGGATAATTATGTCGAATGGCATTCATCATGCAACAGCTGTAAGTTCTAACATAGGGTGACACAGAACTAGCTCCAATTCATCAATATAGTGTAGGCATGTATTCTGAATATAGTCATACGTGCTTATGGAAAAGAACTTGCATGGCATCTTTTGTCCTACCCTCCCATGGCAGCGGGGTCCTATTGGAAAGTAAGGGATATTAAGGCCTCCTTTTAATAGAGTACCAGACCAAAGCATTAGCACTTAGTGAATACATGAACTCCTCAAACTATGATCATCACCGGGAAGTGTCCCGACTATTGTCACTCCGGGGTTGCCAAATCATAACACGTAGCAGGTGATTATAACTTGCAAGATAGTATCAAGAACACAAATATATTCATGAAAATATAATAGGTTCAGATCTGAAATCATGGCACTCGGGCCCTAGTGACAAGCATTAAGCATAGCAAAGTCATAGCAACATCAACCTTAGAACATAGTGGATACTAGGGATCAAACCCTAACAAAACTAACTCGATTACATGGTAAATCTCATCCAACCCATCACCGTCCAGCAAGCCTACGATGGGATTACACATGCATGGCGGTGAGCATCATGAAATTGGTGATGGAGGATGGTTGATGATGACGATGGCGACGATTTCCCCTCTCCGGAGCCCAAAACGGACTCCAGATCTGCCCTCCCAAGGAACAGGGCTTGGCGGTGGCTCCGTATCGTAAAACGCGATGAATCCTTCTCTCTGATTAATTTTTTTCTCCCCAAACGTGAATATATGGAGTTGGAGTTGAGGTCGGTGGAGGTCCAGGGGGTCCACAAGGACAGACGGTGTGACCTCCACCCTTGTGGCCAGGGTGTGAGCCCCCTTCGATTGATTCTTTCGCCAATATTTTTTATTAATTCCAAAAATCATCTCCGTGAAGTTTTAGGTCATTCCGAGAACTTTTATTTCTGCACAAAAATAACACCATGGCAATTCTGCTGAGAACAACGTCAGTCTGGGCTAGTTCCATTCAAATCATGCAAGTTAGAGTCTAAAACAAGGGCAAAAGAGTTTGGAAAAGTAGATACGATGGAGACGTATGAACTCCCCCAAGCTTAACCCATTGCTTGTCCTCAAGCAATTCAATTGACAAACTGAAAGTGATAAAGCAAAACTTTTACAAACTCTATTTGATCTTGTTGTTGCAAATATGTAAAGCCAGCATTCAAGTTTTCAGCAAAGATTATGAACTAACCATATTCACAATAACATTTAGGTCCCACATTTACTCACATCAATGGCATAATCAACTAGCGAGCAATAATAATAAATCTAGGATGACAACACTTCCTCAAAACAATCATAATATGATATAACAAGATGGTATCTCGCTAGCCCTTTCTGAGACTGCAAAACATAAATGTAGAGCACCCCTAAAGATCAAGGACTGACTAGACATTGTAATTCATGGTAAAAGAGATCCAGTCACAGTCATACTCAATATAAATTAATAGCAATGCATACAAATGACAGTGGTGCTCTTTAACTGGTGCTTTTTATAAGAGGATGATGACTCAGCAATAGCAGTAAATAGATAGGCCCTTCGCAGAGGGAAGCAGGGATTTGCAGAGGTGCCAGAGCTCGAGTTTTTAAAACAGAGATAAATAATACTTGGAGCAGCTTGCTTTCATTGTCAACATAACAACTAAGAGATCTCAATATCTTCCATGCTACATACATTATAGGCAGTTCCCAAACAGAATGGTAAAGTTTATACTCCCCACCACCAACAAGCACACTCCATGGTTGTCCGATACAACGGGTACCGTCTAACTAACAACAGTCCCGGGAGAGTTTTTGTTGGGGAACGTAGCATGAAATTTCAAAAAACTTCCTACGATCACGCAAGATCTATCTAGGAGATGCATAGAAATGAGAGGGGGAGAATGTGTCCACGTACCCTCGTAGACCGAAAGCGGAAGCGTTAGTTTAACGCGGTTGATGTAGTTGAACGTCTTACCGATAAAGTACCGAACGTACGACACCTCCGAGTTCCGTACACGTTCAACTCGATGACGTCCCTCGAACTCTTGATCTAGAAGAGGGTCGAAGGAGAGTTTCGTCAGCACGACAGCATGGTGATAGTGATGGTGGTGTGATCCGCGCATGGCTTCGCCTAAGCACTACGTGAATATGACCGGAGGAGTAAACCGTGGAGGGAGACGCCGCACACGGCTTGGAAAATTGGTGTGTCTCCAAGGGGTGCCCTGCCCACGTATATAAAGGAGGGAGAGGAGGAGGCCAGCCACCAGGGGCGCGCCAAGGAGAGGGGAGTCCTACTAGGACTCCAGTCCTAGTAGGATTCGCCCCCCTTTTTTCCTTCTCATGGAGGGGGAAAGAGGGAAGGGAGAGGGAAGAGGAGAAAGAAAGGGGGCGCGCCCCCTCCCCTAGTCCAATTCGGACGCCCTATGGGAGGGGGGCGCAGCCACCCCTTGTGGGCTGCCTCCCCTCTCCCCTATGGCCCATGTAGGCCCATTACTTTCCCCGGGGGGTTCGCTAACCCCTCGGTACTCCGATAAATATCCGAAACCCCCCAAAACCATTCCGGTGTCCAAATACTATCGTCCAATATATCAATCTTTACCTCTCGAGCATTTCGAGACTCCTTGTCATGTCTATGATCTCATTCGGGACTCCGAACAATCTTCGGTAACCAAAACACATAACTAATAATACAAATCGTCATCGAACGTTAAGCGTGCGGACCCTACGGGTTCGAGAACTATGTAGAAATGACCGATACACATCTCCAGTCAATAACCAATAGAATAACCTGGATGCTCATATTGGTTCCTACATATTCAACGAAGATCTTTATCGGTCAAACCGCAATGACAACATACGTTATTCCCTTTGTCATCGGTATGTTACTTGCCCGAGATTCGATCGTCGGTATCCTCATACCTAGTTCAATCTCATTACCGGCAAGTTTCTTTACTCGTTTGTTAATGCATCATACCGTAACTAACTCATTAGTCACATTGCTTGCAAGGCTTATCACGATGTGCATTACCGAGAGGGCCCAGAGATACCTCTCCGATACTCGGAGTGACAAATCCTAATCTCGATCTATGCCAACCCAACAAACACCTTCGGAGACACCTGTAGAGCATCTTTATAATCACCCAGTTATGTTGTGATGTTTGATAGCACACAAGGTGTTCCTCCGGTATTTGGGAGTTGCATAATCTCATAGTCAGAGGAACATGTATAAATCATGAAGAAAGCAATAGCAATAAAACTTAACAATCATTATGCTAAGCTAACGGATGGGTCTTGTCCATCACATCATTCTCCTAATGATGTGATCCCATTCATCAAATGGCAACACATGTCTATGGTCAGGAAACTTAACCATCTTTGATTAACGAGCTAGTCAAGTAGAGGCATACTAGGGACACTTTGTTTTGTCTATGTATTCACACATGTATCAAGTTTCTGGTTAATACAATTCTAGCGTGAATAATAAACATTTATCATGATATAAGGAAATATAAATAACAACTTTATTATTGCCTCTAGGGCATATTTCCTTCAGTCTCCCACTTGCACTAGAGTCAGTAATCTAGATTACATTGTAATGATTCTAACACCCATGGAGTCTTGGTGTTGATCATGTTTTGCTCGTGGAAGAGGCTTAGTCAACGGGTTTGCAAAATTCAGATCCGATGTGTTTTGCAAATCTCTATGTCTCCCTCCTTGACTTGATCGTGGATGGAGTTGAAGCGTCTCTTGATGTGTTTGGTTCTCTTGTGAAATCTGGATTCCTTCGCTAAGGCAATTGCTCTAGTATTGTCACAAAAGATTTTCATTGGACCCGATGCACTAGGTATTACACCTAGATCGGATATGAACTCCTTCATCCAGACTCCTTCATTTGCTGCTTACGAAGCAGCTATGTACTCCACTTCACACGTAGATCCCACCACAACGCTCTTCTTGGAACTGCACCAACTGACAGCTCCACCATTAAGTATAAATATGTAACCAGTTTGCGACTTAGAGTCATCCGGATCAGTGTCAAAGCTAGCACTGACGTAACCATTTACGATAAGCTCTTTGTCACCTCCATAAACGAGAAACATGTCCTTAGTCCTTTTCAAGTATTTCAGGATGTTCTTGACCGCTGTCCAGTGATCCACTCCTGGATTACTTTGGTACCTCCCTGCTAAACTTATAGCAAGACACACATCAGGTCTGGTACACAACATTGCATACATGATAGAACCTATGGCTGAGGCATAGGGAATGACTTCCATTTTCTCTCTATCTTCTGCAGTGGTCGGGCATTGAGTCTGACTCAACTTCACACCTTGTAACACGGGCAAGAACCCTTTCTTTGACTGATCCATTTTGAACTTCTTAAAAACTTTATCAAGGTATGTGTTTTGTGAAAGTCCAATTAAGCGTCTTGATCTATCTGTATAGATCTTGATGCCCAATATATAAGCAGCTTCACCGAGGTCTTTCATTGAAAAATTCTTATTCAAGTATCCTTTTATGTTATCCAAAAATTCTATATCATTTCCAATCAAAAATATGTCATCCACATATAATATTAGAACTGTTACAGAGCTCCCACTCACTTTCTTGTAAATACAAGCTTCTCCAAAAGTCTGTATAAAACCATATGCTTTGATCACACTATCAAAGCGTATATTCCAACTCCGAGAGGCTTGCACCAGTCCATAAATGGATCGCTGGAGCTTGCACACTTTGTTAGCACCTTTAGGATTGACAAAACCTTCTGGTTGCATCATATACAACTCTTCTTTAAGAAATCTATTAAGGAATGCAGTTTTGGACATCCATTTGCCAAATTTCATAATCATAAATGCGGCAATTACTAACATGATTCGGACAGACTTAAGCATCGCTACGGGTGAGAAGGTCTCATCGTAGTCAACTCCTTGAACTTTTCGAAAACCTTTTGCAACAAGTCAAGCTTTGTAAACAGTAGTTACCATCAGCGTCAGTCTTCTTCTTGAAGATGCATTTATTTTCTATGGCATGCCGATCATCGGGCAAGTCAACCAAAGTCCATAGTTTGTTGTCATACATGGATCCCATATCAGATTTCATGGCCCCAAGCCATTTTGCGGAATCTGGGCTCATCATCGCTTCCTCATAGTTCGTAGGTTCGTCATGGTCTAGTAACATGACTTCCAGAACAGGATTACCGTACCACTCTGACGCGGAACGCACTCTGGTTGACCTACGAGGTTCAGTAGTAACATGATCTGAAGTTTCATGATCATCATCATTAGCTTCCTCACTAATTGGTGTAGGCATCACTGGAACTGATTTCTGTGATGAACTACTTTCAAATTCGAGAGAAGGTACAATTACCTCATCAAGTTCTACTTTCCTCTCACTCACTTCTTTCGAGAGAAACTCCTTCTCTAGAAAATATCCATTCTTAGCAACAAATATCTTGCCTTCGGATCTGTGATAGAAGGTGTACCCAATAGTTCCTTTTGGGTATCCTATGAAGACACACTTCTTCGATTTGGGTTCGAGCTTATCAGGCTGAAGCTTTTTCACATAAGCATCGCAACCCCAAACTTTAAGAAATGACAGCTTAGGTTTCTTGCCAAACCATAGTTCATATGGTGTCGTCTCAATGGATTTAGAAGGTGCCCTATTTAACGTGAATGCAGATGTCTCTAATGCATAACCCCAAAATGATAGTGGTAAATCAGTAAGAGACATCATAGATCGCACCATATCTAATAAAGTACGGTTACAACGTTCGGACACACCATTACGCTGTGGTGTTCCAGGTGGCGTGAGTTGCGAAACTATTCCACATTGTTTCAAATGAAGACCAAACTCGTAACTCAAATATTCGCCTCTGCGGTCAGATCGTAGAAACTCTATTTTCTTGTTACAATGATTTTCCACTTCACTATGAAATTCTTTGATCTTTTCAAATGTTTCAAACTTATGTTTCATTAAGTAGATATACCCGTATCTAATCAAATCATCTGTGAAGGTCAGAAAATAACGATACCCGCCACGAGCCTCAACACTCAATGGACCGCATACATCAGTATGTATTATTTCCAATAAGTCGGTGGCTCACTCCATTGTTCCGGAGAACGGAGTCTTAGTCATCTTGCCCATGAGGCATGGATCGTAAGTATCAAGTGATTCATAATCAAGTGATTCCAAAAGCCCATCTGCATGGAGTTTCTTCATGCGCTTTACACCAATATGACCTAAACGGCAGTGCCACAAATATGTTGCACTATCATTACTAACTTTGCATCTTTTAGCATCAATTAATGAATATGTGTATCACCATGATCGAGATTCAACAAAAATAGACCACTCATCAAGGGTGCATGACCATAAAAGATATTACTCATATAAATAGAACAACCATTATTCTCTGTAAATGAATAACCGTCTCGCATCAAACAAGATCCAGATATAATGTTCATGCTCAATGCTGGCAACAAATAACAATTATTCAGGTCTAAAACTAATCCCGAAGGTAGATGTATAGGTAGCGTGCCGACGACGATCACATCGACCTTGGAACCATTTCCGACGCGCATCATCACCTCGTCCTTAGCCAATCTTCGTTTAATTTGTAGCCCCTGTTTCGAGTTGCAAATATGAGCAACAAAACCAGTATCAAATACGCAGGCGCTACTACGAGCATTAGTAAGGTACACATCAATAACATGTATATCAAATATACCTTTGTTCACTTTGCCATCCTTTTTATCCATCAAATAATTGGGGCAGTTCCTCTTCCAGTGTCCAGTCCCTTTGCAGTAGAAGCACTCAGTTTTAGGCTTAGGTCCAGACTTGTGCTTCTTTCCGGGAGTGGCAACTTGTTTTCCATTCTTGTTGAAGTTCCCCTTCTTTCCTTTGCCTTTTTTCTTGAAACTAGTGGTCTTGTTAACCATCAACACTTGATGCTCCTTCTTGATTTCTACCTCCGCAGCTTTGAGCATTGCGAAGAGCTCGGGAATAGTCTTCTCCATCCCTTGCATATTATAGTTCATCCATTGCGAAGAGCTTGGGAATAGTCTTCTCCATCCCTTGCATATTATGGTGAACATAATCATAGAGTAGAACTTTCTGGTTAAACTTGACGAGCCTAGCGTCTACTATATGATTCACATTCGAACTTTCGGTCTCCAGTGTTCCAAGGCCATGTCTGTACATGCTAGGCTCGTCAAGTTTAACCCGAGTATTCTGCATGTGCAAAACTGTCTTCCACCCGTTGTATGTGAAAGTAGAGCTTATCACACCCGATCATCACGTGGTGTCTCGGCACGATGAACTGTCGCAACGGTGCATACTCAGGGAGAACACATATACCTTGAAATTTAGTGAGGGATCATCTTATAATGCTACCGCCGTACTAAGCAAAATAAGATGCATAAAAGATAAACATCACATGCAATCAAAATATGTGACATGATATGGCCATCATCATCTTATGCCTTTGATCTCCATCTCCAAAGCACCGTCATGATCTCCATCATCACCGGCTTGACACCTTGATCTCCATCGTAGCGTCGTTGTCGACTTGCCAACTATTGCTTCTACAACTATCGCTACCGCATAGTGATAAAGTAAAGCAATTACATGGCGTTTGCATTTCATACAATAAAGAGACAACCATAAGGCTCCTGTCAATTGCCGATAACTTTTACAAAACATGATCATCTCATACAACAACGTATATCACATCATGTCTTGACCATATCACATCACAACATGCCCTGCAAAAACAAGTTAGACGTCCTCTACTTTGTTGTTGCAAGTTTTACGTGGCTGCTATGGCCTTCTAGTGAGAACCGTTCTTACCTACGCACCAAAACCACAACGGTGTTTCGTCAAGTTTGTTGTTTTAACCTTCAACAAGGACCGGCCATAGTCAAATTCGATTCAACTAAAGTTGGAGAAACAGACACCCGGCAGCCACCTTTATGCAAAACTAGTTGCATGTCTGTCGGTGGAACCGGTCTCATGAACGTGGTCATGTAACGTTGGTCCGGGCCGCTTCATCCATCAATACCGCCAAATCAAAATAAGACGTTGGTGGTAAGCAGTATGAAGATCACCACCCACAACTCTTTCTGTTCTACTCGTGCATATCATCTACGCATAAACCTAGCTCGGATGCCACTGTTTGGGAACGTAGCATGCAATTTCAAAAAAATTCCTACGATCACGCAAGATCTATCTAGGAGATGCATAGAAATGAGAGGGTGAGAGTGTGTCCACGTACCCTCGTAGACCGAAAGCGGAAGCGTTAGTTTAACGTGGTTGATGTAGTTGAACGTCTTCGCGATCCAACCGATCAAGTACCGAACGTACGTCACTTCCGAGTTCAGCACACGTTTAGCTCGATGACGTCCCTCGAACTCTTGATCCAGGAGGGGGTCAAAGGAGAGTTTCGTTAGCACGACAGCGTGGTGACAGTGATGGTGATGTGATCCGCGCAGGGCTTCGCCTAAGCACTACATGAATATGACCGAAGGAGTAAACCATGGAGGGAGACGCCGCACACGGCTTGGAACAATTGGTGTGTCTCCAAGGGGTGCCCTGCCCACATATATAAAGGAGGGAGAGGAGGAGACCAGCCACCAGGGGCGAGCCAACGATAGGGGAGTCCTAGTAGGATTCGCCTCCCCCTTTTTTCCTTCTCATGGAGGGGGAAAGAGGCCAGGGAGAGGGAAGAGGAGAAGGAAAGGGGGGCGCCCCCTCCCCTAGTCCAATTCGGACTCCCTATGGGAGGGGGGGTGCGGCCACCCCTTGTGGGCTGCCTCCCATCTCCCCTATGGCCCATGTAGGCCCATTACTTTCCCTGGGGGGTACCGCTAACCCCTCGGTACTCTGATAAATATCCGAAACGCCCCGAAACCATTTCGGTGTCCAAATACTATCGACCAATATATCAATCTTTACCTCTCAACCATTTCGAGACTCCTCGTCATATCCGTGATCTCATCCGGGACTCCGAACAATCTTCGGTCACCAAAACACATAACTCATAATACAAATCATCATCGAACGTTAAGCGTGCGGACCCTATGGGTTCGAGAACTATGTAGACATGACCGAGACACATCTCCGGTCAATAACCAATAGCGGAACCTGGATTCTCATATTGGTTCCTACTTATTCTATGAATATCTTTATCGGTCAAACTGCAATGACAACATACGTTATTCCCTTTGTCATCGGTATGTTACTTGCCCGAGATTCGGTCGCCGGTATCCTCATACCTAGTTCAATCTCGTTACCGGCAAGTCTCTTTACTCGTTTCGTAATGCATCATCTCGTAACTAACTCATTAGTCACATTGCTTGCAAGGCTTATCACGATGTGCATTACCGAGAGGGCCCATAGATACCTCTCCGATACTCGGAGTGACAAATCCTAATCTCGATCTATGCCAACCCAACAAACACCTTCGGAGACACATGTAGAGCATCTTTATAATCACCCAGTTACGTTGTGACGTTTGATAGCACACAAGGTGTTCCTCCGGTATTCGGGAGTTGCATAATCTCATAGTCAGAGGAACATGTATAAGTCATGAAGAAAGCAATAGCAATAAAACTTAACGATCATTATGCTAAGCTAACGGATGGGTCTTGTCCATCACATCATTCTCCTAATGATGTGATCCCGTTCATCAAATGACAACACATGTCTATGGTCGGGAAACTTAACCATCTTTGATTAATGGGCCAGTCAAGTAGAGGCATACTAGGGACACTTTGTTTTGTCTATGTATTCACACATGTATCAAGTTTCCGGTTAATACAATTCTAGCATGAATAATAAACATTTATCATGATATAAGGAAATATAAATAACAACCTTATTATTGCCTCTAGGGCATATTTCCTTCAGTTTCGTTTGCAATTAAATTTTGATTTGATTTGAGCATGGGATTGGGCATCCCGATTACCAGCCATTTTCTCGTGAATGATGAGCCGAGTCCACTCATCGTGAGAATAACCCACCTAGCATGAAAGATATTGACAACCCTAGTTGGTACATGAATGATTCGAGCATACAAAATAGATTATCATTTGGAGGTTTAGAGTTTGGCGCTTGCAAATTTACTTGGAACGGCAGGTAAATACCGCATATAGGAAGGTATGGTGGACTCATATGGAACAACTTTGGGCTTATGGAAGTGGATGCACAAGCAGTATCCCTGCTTAGTACAAGCGAATGCTAGAAAAAGACTGGGAAGCAACCCACTAGAGATCAACAACAGTCATAAACATGCATTGAGACTAACCAACATTGAGTGCAAGCATGAGTAGGATATAAATCACCATGAACATAAATATCGTGGAGGCTATGTTGATTTTGTTTCAACTACATGCATGAACATGTGCCAAGTCAAGCCACTCGAATCATTCAAACGAGGATACCATCCTATCATACTACATTGATACATCTCCAACATATCTATAAATTTTTATTGTTCCATGCTGTTATATTATCAATCTTGGATGTTTTATAATCATTTTATAGTCATTTTATATCATTTTTGGTACTAACCTATTGTCAGTGTACAAAAAGAGGGGTACACTTTTTGTACCCCTATGACTGTGCACGAGCAGTCTGAGCCACGGGCGCCGCCGCACTGAGCCCGACAAGGGAGGTAGAACCAAGGTAAGGCCGAAGCCAAAGAGGAGCAGAACGACGCCAAGACCAAGACCACAAAGAGCAAAGGGGGCGAAGCGGGCCTCCCAGGCAAGATCCTTGCTGGGAGGCGGTTTTTGCAAACCCGGCAAGACCCTTGCCGTTGCAGCTCGCCCCACACCTCCGGAGCGGGTCACCCATGAGTCCGCTGCCCCCATGGGGCAAGGATTTGGGAGGCATCCCCGTGGTGGTATGCAGATCTTTGTGAAGACATTCAAGATCAGATGCACACTTTAGAAGATGATGGTCCTTGGCAGGATCCCAGCCAAGGAAAACCACAAGGCCCCCGGCAAGAGCCTTGCCGGGGATGGCAGCAGGCGCCACGGCAAGACCCTTGTCGGGACCCCGGCAAGACCCTTGCCGGGGCCGCGGCAAGGCCCTTGCCAAGGACACCTGCAGGGCCCCCATCGGACCCGCACCAGTCACGCCTCCACCACCGTTCGCATGCAGCTGCCGACCCAACCAGCTGGGCAGGCACCTGCGTGGCGGCATGCAAATCCTCATGGAGACCCACCGCTGCGCCACCTCAGCTGCCTGCCCGCCTACATGGCATCGCAGGCACCGCTAGCCAGGGCGCGTGTCGACGTGGGAGAGAGCGGCGACGGACGATACAGGGCTCTCGCCCGCCCCCGATAAAGCAAGGACACCTAAGCAAGGCGCATTAAATGCACCTTGTCATGTAATGCGAGGGATAACCTCGCATCACTGTACCCTTTCCACCTCCTGTGTGCCACTGTGGCAGCCCCTTTCCCTATAAAAGGAGGCCCCAGGCGACCAGGAAGAGGATTCGGCTTTTTGGAGCTCCTCAGGCCCCATAGCTAGCTCAAGAACACAAACATATAATCCACCAAAGCAGGAGTAGGGTTTTACGCATCTTCGCGGCCCGAACCTGGGTAAAGGAATCGTGTACTGCCTGCTCGATCCGCTCTTCTCACGACCCCCGCGCCTCGCAACCGCAGAAAGGGATTCTCGTGATCCCATAGGTGTCGTTTCCCACCGACATCTTTGGCGCGCCAGGCAGGGGCTGCGCAGTTGTGAGAATCGGCTTTGGCAGCCAGTTCGATGCTCCTTCGTATTCGCGATGTTTGAAGAAGAAAAGGGGCCAGGAGATCGACACTGGAGCGATCGCAGACAAAATCTAAGTTGCACTGAACTCTTGTCTACAATCCCCTTTTTATTTTGAGGTTATTCCCCCCCAGAGATGTCCGCTTTGTATGAAAAAAAACCTGCATGCCAGGGGGCTCTACCACGATTGGCAACGCCCTTGCCCTGTTTCAAGCCCGCTCAACAGCTCGAGCGGCTGCGTCGAGAGTGGCAGGGTAGCCTCCCGTAATCGGCAACGTCCTCGATTCTGACTCGAGTCAAGCTCGACAGTTCGAGCGACCGCATTCGGAACGGGAAGGTGGCTCACCCGGTTGCACACGTACCCGACAGACCATGGGGATCCGTCCCCAAGACGTCGCTTGGGGCTTTCGCGCCGGCAAGCCTTCCCGATCGGCGTAGGGCACACATACAAAGAGTAATTGAACGGGGAAATAACATGCATGAAATTAAAGAGTACTTCAGAGTTATATTACATCACATCATTGCTGCGGTTCTAACTAAAGACAAAATTTATCTTGGTCGAGGGCCCGCAGCGGCGAAGAAGAACGGGACGCCTAGTCCCGGTGCTGGCCTTCCACCCTCTTGATTTCGCCGATGCAGTCGGTGATGGGCTTGATGCGCTCCTTGAGCACCGCGGGATCAGCATCCTCCGGCAAGCTCTTCATCGCAGCCGCGAAGTCAAGATCGGGATTCCAGTATGCCACCTTGGTGAGGACCTTGGTCACGACCCTCCGACAAAGACGCCGGGCCTCCTCGGCCAGCGTGGCCGTCCTGTTGGAGTGGAGATATGCCAGGGCCCCGAGGACGCCCTCGAAGAACTGGGTCAGCTTGGCATTGACGGTCCCGCTACGCTCAGGAGCGTACCTCACATTTGGCAACCCCATGGTGGCCAATTGCGAGGTAACCCCGCCGGCGATGACCTCCAGATGGCTGATCCACCTGTTCTCGCCCGCCACATACTCTTGGTGGGAGGCGGCCTCGGCTGCCCGCTGCTGCTTCTCCTCCTCCAGGCTTTTGGTCAAGGCCTCCTCCCGAGCTCTGCTCTCCGGCAACAGCTTCTCGAGATCCTCCAGCGTTAGCTTGAGGTCTCTGATGGAGTCTCGCGCCTCGGAGAGCTCACCAGTCCTGCTGATGACCGTTCCCTGCGCCTCCACCAAGGCGCGGTTGAGCGTGTCCGTCTTGCCGGACAGCTGGAGGGCCTGCTCCTTCACCTTGCCGGCATGGGCCAGGGCCCGGGCATCGAGCGCCCCTCTGTGCCTCTGCTCCAGCTCCTGGGTCCGTCGTGCGACAAGGGCCTCGAGCTCCTTTGCCTCGCGCGCAGAGAGGTCCTCCTCCTGGGAGTTCAAGGTGGCTTGATGCTAGTTCCGGATGGCTTCGGCCGCGGCGGCCAAGTTCGCCGCCTTCTCCTGGGCCTTCTCGATGTCGGCCATCTTCAGGGCGAGCTCCACCTCGCGCTGGGCCAATTTCTCCTGGAAGGCCCTCTGCTCCTCGCAAGACTGGTGGAACCAAGCCTGCGTTTCAGCAACGCGCGCCTTGAAGTCCGCCTCCGCGTTGTCCACCGCTGCCGCCCTGGACTCCACTTTGTCCAGACGGCCGCGGTAAAGCGCTTGGAGCTTCCGGAAGTTGGCCCCCATGGCGCGGAAGAGCTGCTCCTCTGGAGAACCGTCGCCGCCGGCGCCCGGCGCATCGACGATCTCGAACCCGGTGGCGGCAAGCACTTCGTCATCAAAAACTTCCCCTTCGGCGGGCGCTCGACTTGGCGCCCCTAGGAGGTGGACGAAGAGATCATCACCCACCTTCAGGTACCTGCCGGGGCCCGAGGCTGAGGAGGAGGGAGGCTGGTCATCCATCACCTCTTCCTCGGCAAGGGCCTTGCCGGTCCCCCCGGCAGGACCACCGCCGGCGCCCTCGGCGGAGGCCTCATCGGCAGCCTTGGCGGCCCCCACGCCGGCACCCTCGGCGGCGTCCTTGGCGGCCTCACCAGCAGAGGCTTCGTCGGCGCTCTTGGCGGCCTCCTCGGCGGCCACCTTGTCGGCCTCGGCCGCGACCTCTTCAGCAATATCCCTGACAACGGAGTCCACGTCCTCCGTGTCCATTGGGGGAGGGCCTGGGTGGCGATAGGAGCAATGAAGCCCAAGAGACTGCTCTCTCCGGCAAGGTGGCAAGTTGCGGTTGAATTATGTACTTTGATGGGGCTTTCTCCCTCCAGGGTGCCGGGGCTGGCGTACTGCTCGTCGCCCCCACCGGAGAGCACCTCAAGTACGTGGTCCAGATGCACTTCCCCAGGAAGGCGTCAACAAACAATACTGCGGAATACGAAGGGCTGCTTGCCGGTCTTAGGATCGCGGCGGACCTCGGAATCAAAAAGCTCATCGTCAGGGGCGACTCGCAGCTCGTCGTCAAGAAAGTCAATAAGGACTACCAGAGCCCGTTGATGAAGGCCTACGTTGATGAAGTGAGAAAGCTGGAAGAGCGTTTTGACGGTATCCAGGCTGAATACGTTCCCCGAACCAAGGATGGAAAAAGCGATAGGCGTAAGCGAGGCGGTTGGGGTTCGCCTAGTGCCTAGGCGGTGCTTAAGCGTCCTAGGCGCGGCCTAGGCGGTAATATAGCTTCTACTATCAGGGTTATTGGGCTTATATTATATGTGTATTGATGTTAATTTAGGGCAGATAAATAATTTAACTACCAGCTACTACCATTTGAATGTGTCATGTTCGGCATTTTAGTGCAATATGGCATGATTTCTCGCTTGGGTAAAAAATTTGTTGCTTAAACTGCCTAGACTTCCATTTATGCCCTAGGCAAGGCGTTTGGCCATCGCCTAGCGCCTAGGCGTGCCTAAGCGCCTCCTAGGCACTGCCTTTTCCAACAGAGCCCCGAACGGAGAACGATATCGCCGATTACCTGTCGAAGCGTGCTGCCCTCAAGCTACCTATGGAATCAGGTACCTTTGTGCTTCAGCTAACTCAGCCATCCGTTGATCCATCAACAGAGCAGAACAAAAGAAGGAAATCAGGACCCGGCAAGTACTTTCCCGCCGAGCTCCCCGGAGCCGCCGGCAAGGATGTTGCCGAGGACACTGAACCCGCCACGGGACGGCTAGCTCCGGTAGGACGCCAAGCTCTTGCCGTCGAGACAGTCGCCCCTATAGCGGAGGAAATGCCTTTAGTCCTCGCCGTCGAGCCTCAGACTCCAGCGTGGGCACAGCATACCGTACGATTCCTCCAGACAGGGGAGCTTCCTGAGGAGCAGGAAGAAGCGGAAAAAGTATCCCGTCGCTCTGCCATGTACCAGTTCGTCGATGACGTCCTGTACAGGAAGAGACCGAACGGTGTGAAATTGAAGTGCATCCCTCAAGAGGAAGGACTGGAGCTGTTGGCAGAGATACATGGAGGCATATGTGGATCCCACATTGGGTCGAGAGCCCTTGCCGGCAAGGCGTTCCGGCAGGGTTTCTTCTGGCCCACCGCCCTCCAGGATGCAACGACACTCGTCACCAGGTGTGAGGCGTGTCAGTTCCATTCAAGAAAGCTTCATCAATTAGCTCAAGCCCTTCAAACCATTCCTCTCTCCCGGCCCTTCTCGGTCTGGGGGCTCGACATACTGGGCCCTTTCCCCCGCGCTGTTGGGGGCTTTGAGTACTTGTACGTAGCTATCGGCAAGTTCACAAAGTGGCCAGAAGTGGAGGCAGTGAGGAATGTCACAGCTCAGTCAGCCGTCAAGTTCTTCAAGGGGCTAGTGTGCCGTTACGGTCTACCCAATCGGATCATCACCGACAACGGTACGCAGTTCACAAGCCGCACCTTCATGCAATATACTCAGGACCTCGGCAGCAAAGTCTGTTTCGCTTCCGTCGCTCACCCACGGAGCAACGGGCAAGCCGAGAGGGCAAATGCTGAAGTGTTGCGAGGCTTAAGGACCAAGACCTTTGACAGACTGCACAAGAGCGGAAGGCGCTGGATTGATGAGTTGCCGACGGTTCTTTGGTCAATCAGGACGACACCAAATCGAGCCACCGGCCAGACACCCTTTGCCCTGGTATACGGGGCAGAAGCAGTTATCCCCACTGAACTCATATACGGGTCAAATCGAGTGCTCGCTTATGATCAGCTTGAGCAAGAGCAACTGCGGCAAGACGACGCACTGCTCCTTGAGGAAGATCGTCTTTGGGCGGCTGTGAGAGAAGCACGCTACCAGCAAGCCTTGCGCCGCTACCATAGCCGCAAGGTTCATGCCCGGAGCCTTGAGGAAGGCGACCTTGTTCTTCGGCGCGTTCAATCGGCCAAGAATTCCAACAAGTTGACGTCGAAGTGGGAAGGCCCTTATCGGGTAATACGAGTCACCAGGCCCGGCGTAGTCCGCCTGGAGACCGAAGATGCCGTTCCGGTGAGCAACTCCTGGAACATCGAGCATCTTCGCAAGTTTTACCCAGAAGGCGCGGCTTGTCGGGCCTCCCGGCAAGCCACCTTTTGTACAAGCATTGCCGATGATGCATGTAACCCTTTGTACAAAGCCAGACGCAGACCCTGAGCATAAATGAAGTGCTGGCGCCCTAGGTTATAGCATGCATGCTAGATCGAGTCTCGTCCTTGGTTAGGGTTGATAGTGCTTAGCGGCGGCTAACCCCTAGCTTAGAGGTCGAGTGTGCGTCTCTTTGCCGTTCTTTTGTCTCATTTGGTTCGCAGGGCTCGGATATCCTTGCCGGATCACTTGAGGATAAAAAAGGAGAAGAGAGACGGACCAGCATCTAGACCCCGGCAAGCCAGTGTTGTCGGGGGCTGCAAGTACAAAGATTCACCCACGGTGAACCAGAGTTGCCGGGGGCTGCAGTTTCAGATAAGTTCTTCATCCCTTATCATGCATTCTCTTATGGATTGAGGTATGCGAAACCTCGTTTCTTCCTAAAGCTACCGTGCTCCCCTAACTCTAGGCCCTAGGGCTCGTTCCTGGGGCCAGGTTTGGTCATAGTCGCGGCAGCGAAGGGACGAAACGAGGAGCCTAAACCCGCCTCATCCCTGCCTCCGTCGAAAGCGTGATAAAGGTCGAGTGACGTGGGAAGACGACAGGGCCTGCTGCCGGGCAAGGAAGTGTCTATCTTAAAGATATCAAGTATTTGCCCCTTGACGTGGGTTCCACCCGCAAGACAAGTGACCCGGCAAGCATCCCTTTTTCATTAAAAACATTCCACTCAGGTACAGTTCATGGAGAATGAAAAACATGAATGATGGGATTACAAGCTTTAAATTCAGCTAAGGCCTGAAGGCTTACAAACTAAAAAGAGATAAGGTGCCCGTAATCCCTTCCTTGTTCCTCTCTTCAGGAGGCAGGTCAAGGAGGGACGCGTTGTCGAGTGGCGACCCTCGTTGCCACCGTCGAAGGACCAGGGTTCCCTTTCTCCATGGCGAATGAGAGGGAGGGGAGCAGAAGCTGAAGAAGTGAGATGGAGGAATGCAGGGCACCGACCCCCCCCCCCCCCCGCTCTTTATAAAGGAGCAGGGCGGGGGCTCGACCGCCCCGTTCCGCCAATGAAAACGCGGATGGCGCAGGAGACCGGGGCCGATCCGCCGCCCCAGCCCACGACGGCCCGGCTTCCCGCCTCCACCAACTGCCACCCCAGGCGCATGAGCGCCGCATGGCGAACGTGCAGGACCGAAGCGACGGGTGAGGTGACTTCTCCCCACCCCATGATTAAAGGGAGTGGGCGCCTTGAAAGACCACGCCTCGGCCCCGTCCAGTAAATGGGCCGCGCCTCCATGCCTCCCTCCGTTTATGGGGAAGACGCGAGCCGCCCCCTTTTTACTACGACGTGACGCATGTGTGCAGAGGCCAGCCTCACGCATGCCGCCCACGTCACGCACGCCTCCCCACGATGCGCCACGCGCGGGAAGCGTGGGAGGTGCAGCGCGCGAAGAAACTTACCGCGGTAAAAACCGCCCTGCCTGCCCGCGCACCGTTCTTGGGCCTGGCCCAACAACACGTAGCGCTTATGTGTGGCCCAGGCCCGGGGGCTCCTGTCGGTGTACAAAAAGAGGGGTACACTTTTTGTACCCCTATGACTGTGCACGGGCAGTCTGAGCCACGGGCGCCGCCGCACCGAGCCCAGCAAGGGAGGTAGAACCAAGGTAAGGCCGAAGCCAAAGAGGAGCAGAACGACGCCAAGACCAAGACCACAAAGAGCAAAGGGGGCGAAGTGGGCCCCCCGGCAAGATCCTTGCTGCGAGGCGGTTTTTGCAAACCCGGCAAGACCCTTGCCGTGGCAGCTCGCCCCACACCTACGGAGCGGGTCACCCTTGAGTCCGTTGCCCCCATGGGGCAAGGATTCGGGAGGCATGCCCGTGGTGGTATGCAGATCTTTGTGAAGACATTCAAGATCAGATGCACACTTTAGAAGATGATGGTCCTTGGCGGGATCCTAGCCAAGGAAAACCACAAGGCCCCCTGCAAGAGCCTTGCCGGGGATGGCAGCAGGCGCCACGGCAAGACCCTTGTCGGGACCCCGGCAAGACCCTTGCCTGGGCCGCGGCAAGGCCCTTGCCAAGGACACCCACAGGGCCACCATCGGACCCGCACCAGTCACGCCTCCACCACCGTTCGCATGCAGCTGCCGACCCAACCAGCTGGGCAGGCACCTGCGTGGCGGCATGCAAATCCTCGTGGAGACCCACCGCTGCGCCACCTCAGCTGCCTGCCCGCCTACATGGCATCGCAGGCACCGCTGGCCAGGGCGCGTGTCGACGCGGGAGAGAGCGGCGACGGACGAGACATGGCTCTCCCCCGCCCCCGATAAAGCAAGGACACCTAAGCAAGGCGCATTAAATGCACCTTGTCATGTAATGCGAGGGATAACCTCGCATCACTGTACCCTTTCCACCTCCTGTGTGCCACTGTGGCAGCCCCTTTCCCTATAAAAGGAGGCCCCAGGCGACCAGGAAGAGGATTCGGCTTTTTGGAGCTCCTCAGGCCCCATAGCTAGCTCAAGAACACAAACATATAATCCACCAAAGCAGGAGTAGGGTTTTACGCATCTTCGCGGCCCGAACCTGGGTAAAGGAATCGTGTACTGCCTGCTCGATCCGCTCTTTTCACGACCCCCGCGCCCCGCAACCGCAGAAAGGGATTCTCGTGATCCCATAGGTGTCGTTTCCCACCGACGCCTATTGACATAGTGCCAAGTGCCAGTTGCTATTTTCTGCATGTTTTTTACATCACAGGAAATCAATATCAGACGGACTCCAAATGCAACGAAACTTCGCGGAGATTTTTGGGCACAACCCACCAGGGCGCGCCAGGAGGCCCAGGCGCGCCCTGGTGGGTTGTGCCCATCTCGGGTCCCCCCCCAGACCGCCTCTTTGCTCCATAAATACCCCAATATTCCCAAAACCCTAGGGGAGTCGACGAAATATTCATCCAGCCGCCGCAGAGTCTAGAACCACCAGATCCAATCTAGACACCATCTCGGATGGGGTTCACCACCTCCATTGGTGCCTCTCCGATGATGCGTGAGTAGTTCTTTGTAGACCTTCGGGTCCGTAGTTAGTAGCTAGATGGCTTCATCTCTCTCTCTGAATTCTCAATACAATGGTCACTTGGAGATCCATATGATGCAACTCTTTTGTGGTGTGTTTGTTGGGATCGATGAACTTTGAGTTTATGATCAGATCTATCGTTTTATATCCATGAAAGTATTTGAGTTTCTTTGATCTCTTTTATGCATGATCTCTTATAGCCTCGTATTTCTTCTCTGATATTTGGGTTTTCTTTGGCCAACTTGATCTATTTATCTTGCAATGGGAAGATGTGCTTTGTAGTAGGTTCAATCTTATGGTGCTTGATCCCAGTGACAAAAAGAGAACCGACACATATGTATCGCTGCTACTAAGGATAAAACGATGGGGTCTATCTCTACATAGATAGATCTTGTCTACATCATGTCATCGTTCTTATTGCATTACTCCGTTTTTCCATGAACTTAATACACTAGATGCATGCTGGATAGCGGTCGATGTGTGGAGTAATAGTAGTAGATGCAGGCAGGAGTCGGTCTACTAATCTTGGACGGCGTGCCCATATAATGATCATTGCCTGGATATCGTCATGAGTATTTGAAGTTCTATCAATTGCCCAACAGTAATTTGTTCACCCACCGTTTGCTATTTTTCTCGAGAGAAGCAACTAGTGAAACCTACGGCCCCCGGGTCTCTTTCTCATATATTTGCATTTGCGATCTACTTTTTCCTTGCATTTATTTTCAGATCTATTAAACCAAAAATACAAAAATACTTTGCTGCACTATATTTTATTTGCAATCTATTTATTCAATCTATTACAACTTTCTCCCGTCCACGCACAATTTCTGGCGCCGTTACCCGAAAGGGATTGACAACCCCTTTAACACGTCGGGTTGCGAGTGGTTGTTACTTGTGTGCAGGAGCTGTTTACGTTTTGTTGCTTGGTTCTCCTACTAGTTCGATAACCTTGGTTTCATATCTGAGGGAAATACCTACCGCCGCTGTGCTGCATCATCCCTTCCTCTTTGGGGAAATATCGACGTAGCTTCAAGCGACATCAAAAGGAATTTCTGGCGTCGTTGCTGGGAAGGATCTTCAACATATACTAGGTTCCTAATCATAAATCTCATCTCCTTGCAATTTACATTATTTTCCATTTTCCTCTCGTTTTCCTCTCCCCCACTTCACAAAAATTTGCCGCTTTATTTGCCCCTCTTTTTTCGTTCGTCGTTTTCTTGTCAGATCTATCCTTTGCTTGCAATCATGAGTGATTTCGGTATGGCACCAACAGATGATGGCCTAACTCCTAAGATTGGACGTACATGCAATCTGGATGCTAAATATTTTATCTTGGGGCAAGGGAACGTTATGGAAAAAGAACGTATCCAAGAAATTTTCAATTGTGTTGGGAATCTAAGTCTTGATGATGCTCCTATACTTAAAACTACTAGATCTTATGCAGATGCTATTTCAGCACTAGTTCTGAAACTTGAAAGAAAATTTATTCGTACACATCCTACTTTGCAAAGATTTTTTTTGAGCTTCCCGACATAAAGAATCCTAGGGCTAAAAAGTTGGCCACTCTCGTTCTTATGAATGAGTTTGACTATATAATACGGGAAGCTAGGGAAATCTTTGATTCTTATAGTATGAATCATGAAAAACCTGTAATAGATGAAATTATTTACAATAGTGACTATGCTTTAAGACATTTTATTGGGGATAATAAAATCCTTGATGAGAACCTTAAAAAGGAAGTCCCCATTTTAGATATAATCCAACAAGTTTTTAATAATGTTAATCAACATTACTCTTGGATTGTTGCCGGAAACCAAAGGGGTTATGATGAAAACAAACTTAGGAATGCTAAAGTTTCCATGGATAATATGTTTTACGCTGTGTTTACAAAACCCCGTGATGAAACCACCTCTAAGAAAATTAAGAAGAAAGATGACAAAACTTAGATCCTTGCTTTATGCCTAGCTAAGGGCGTAAAATTATAGCGCTTGTTGGGAGGCAACCCAATGAATAAAATTTATTTTTGCTTTTTGTTTTCTGTTCTTGAGTTTTAGCACAAATATGCTACTATTATGATTGTGTCTTTTGTGTTTTAGTGAGTGTTTGTGCTAAGTAGAACCAATAGGATCTTCTTGGGCGATAGTTGTTTGATCTTGCTGAAAAACAGAAACTTTTGCGCTCACGAAAACAATTCTAATTTTTTACTAGAAAGCGATTTTGCCCTGATTCTTTTTGCAGAAGATTAAAATACAAATTACCCAAGTCTTCCCAGTTTTTCAGAATTTTTGGAGGTCCAGAAGTTTTCAAAATAGTCATATTGCTACAGACTGTTCTGTTTTGACAGATTCTATTTTCTTTGCGTTGTGTGCTTATTTTGATGGCTCTATGGGTTTATTTGATGAGTTTTTGCCATAGAAAAGTTGGAATGCAGTAGATATAATGCAAAGACAAAATATGAATTGGTTTGGTACAATACTTATAGTAGTGATTTGCTTTTTTATACTAACGGATCTCACGAAGGTTTTGTTGAGTTTTGTGTGATTGAAGTTTTCAGGTTTTGGTTATCGTACGATGGATGAAGGAATAAAGGATAGAAGAGCCTAAGCTTGGGGATGCCCCGGCATCCCAAACTATTATACAAAAATGAGCAACCAACTAAGCTTGGGGATGCCCCCCGAGTGGCATCCCCTCTTTCTTCTAACGACCATCGGTATTTTACTCGAAGCTATATATTTATTCGTCACATACTATGTGTTTTGCTTGGAGCGTCTTGTATGATATGAGTCTTTGCTTGTTTTATTTTGTGTTTTAAGTTTTGATCCCTTGCTGGACACACCTATTTGAGAGAGCCAAAATTATGTCATGACTTGTTAGAATTGCTCTCTATGCTTCACTTAAATTTTTATGAGCTATGGACTTGCTCTAGTACTTCACTTATATCTTTTTTAGCATGGTGTGCTTAGTATTTTTGAATAAATTCTCTTTTGATTCACTTAGATTTATTTGAGAGTTAGTAAAACTTTGAAGAAATTATCTCTTGCTTCACTTAAATTATTTTGAGAGAACGAAAGAAAAATTATGCCCATGATCTTCACTTATATTTGTTTGAGTTTATGAAAAGAAACACATGAAAATTAGCCCCAAAGTGATAGATATCCAAGAAGGATATAATAAAAACTTTCATGAAGATCATTGGACAAAATAAACTTGATTCCTAGTAATAGTGTTGAGATATGATGATGTGATATGTGAGTTGTGTTGATGAGTAATTATGCTTCAGTAAGGATATGGGTGTTAAGGTTTGTGAGTCCCTATGCAAGCAAGAAAGTCAATAGTCATGCAATGAAATTATATCCTACTTCTGGTGCATTATTCGATGTTAATTATGCTTAATGCTTTCTTATGAGATTATTCGTTTCTTGGTTGGTCGCTTATCAATCTTTTGCTAGCCTTCATTTTGCACTAAGTATGATCTCTACTTGTGCATCCAAAATCCTTCAAACCAGTTGTGCCACATGAGTCCACTATATCTACCTATATGCGGTATTATTTTGCCGTTCTAAGCAAATTTGCATGTGCCATCTTTAATTTTCAAAATAAACTTCTCTTTTGTGTGTTCGTTTCACTCGCGGGGCGGTGAGGGGTGGCTAATATTTTCCATGTTGGATATGTTATTCTCACGATGAGTGTTTATTCACTTGTCATTGCACGAGAGTAAGGCAAAGATTTTAGGGATGCCCAGTCACGAAATGAAAAAATGAATTTACTTTTTGTTTTCAAATAATAAATTCCTTGGAAAGTGTTGGTATGGAGGGCAACCGTGGATACGGCTAGCCATGGAAATTGAAAGTATGGTGGAAAAAGTAATAAACTTTATTTTCTGTTTGGGAACCGCCTATGATATATCTAGCACGGAAAGTGTTGGGAACTCTAAGTCGTTTCCTTTGGTGGGATGGATACACCTCCCAAAATGTTTTCATCTCTAAATATTTCGCTTTGAGCTCTAGCACCTCTACAAATCCCTACTTCCCTCTGTGAAAGGGCCTTTCTTTTACTTTATGCAATTTTTATTTTGAATTTGAGTCTCCATCTTCTCTCATAAAAGCACCAACTAAGAGGCAATATGATCGTACTTAAGTATTGGGTGTTGCTAATATGCGAGTGTGCTTCATGAATGGATCAATGGTTAAGCATGATGGTCTAGGGATAACTTATTTTAGCGTTGATATTTTGAAAGACATGGTTGCTTGTTGATATGCTTGAGTATCTAAATTATCATGTCAAAACTAGACTATTGCTTTGAATCCCATAAAAGTCCAATTGTCCATGCTATAAAGAAAAGAACATGATATGGCATGTTAGGCAGCATTCCACATCAAAATATCTATTTTTATCACTTACCTACTCGAGGATGAGTAGGAGTTAAGCTTGGGGATGCTGATACGTCTCCAACGTATCTATAATTTTTTTATTGTTCCATGATGATATATTATCAATCTTGGATGTTTTATAATCATTTTATAGTAATTTTATATCATTTTTTGGTAAACCTATTGACATAGTGCCAAGTGCCAGGTGTTGTTTTCTGCATGTTTTTTACATCGCAGGAAATCAATATCAGACGGATTCCAAATGCAACGAAACTTCACGGAGATTTTTTTGGACCAGAAGGAACATAATGGGCCCTGGCTGTGCCTGGGGGGTGCCCCGAGGAGGGCACAACCCACCAGGGCACGCCAGGAGGCCCAGGCGCGCCCTGGTGGGTTGTGCCCACCTCAGGTGCCCCCCGGACTGCCTCTTTGCTCTATAAATACCCCAATATTCCCAAAACCCTAGGGGAGTCGACGAAATATTCATCCAGCTGCCGCAGAGTCTGGAACCACCAGATCCAATCTAGACACCATCTCGGATGGGGTTAACCACCTCCATTAGCGCCTCTCTGATGATGCGTAAGTAGTTCTTTGTAGACCTTCGGGTCCGTAGTTAGTAGCTAGATGGCTACATCTCTCTCTCTCTCTGAATTCTCAATACAATGGTCTCTTGGAGATCCATATGATGTAACTCTTTTGCGGTGTGTTTGTTGGATCGATGAACTTTAAGTTTATGACCAGATCTATCTTTTTATATCCATGGAAGTATTTGAGTTTCTTTGATCTCTTTTATGCATGATCTCTTATAGCCTCATATTTCTTCTCTGATATTTGGGTTTTCTTTGGCCAACTTGATCTATTTATCTTGCAATGGGAAGAGGTGCTTTGTAGTGGGTTCGATCTTACGGTGCTTGATCCCAGTGACAGAAAGGGAACCGACACGTATGTATTATTGCTACTAAGGATAAAACGATGGGGTCTATCTCTACATAGATAGATCTTGTCTACATCATGTCATCGTTCTTATTGCATTACTCCATTTTTTCATGAACTTAATACACTAGATGCATGCTGGATAGTGGTCGATGTGTGGAGTAATAGTAGTAGATGCAGGCAGGAATCGGTCTACTAATCTTGGACGTGATGCCTATATAATGATCATTGCCTGGATATCGTCATGAGTATTTGAAGTTCTATCAATTGCCCAACAGTAATTTGTTCACCCACCGTTTGCTATTTTTCTCGAGAGAAGCCACTAGTGAAACATATGCCCCCCGGGTCTCTTTCTCATATATTTGCCTTTGCGATCTACTTTTTCCTTGCATTTGTTTTCAGATCTATTAAACCAAAAATACAAAAATACTTTGCTGCACTTTATTTTATTTGCGATCTATTTATTCAATCTATTACAACTTTCTCCCGTCCACGCACCAATTTCTGGCGCCGTTACCCGAAAGGGATTGACAACCCTTTAACACGTCGGGTTGCGAGTGGTTGTTATTTGTGTGCAAGGGCTGTTTACGTTGTGTTGCTTGGTTCTCCTACTAGTTCGATAACCGTGGTTTCATATCTGAGGGAAATACCTAACGCTGATGTGCTGCATCATCCCTTCCTCTTTGGGGAAATACCGACGTAGCTTCAAGCGGCATCATGCATCACAACCATTTTAAAAGCATGTTGGCACGCAAGGTAAACTATTATGAACTCCTAGCTAATTAAACATGGCATGAGTAACTATAATCTCTATTTGTCATTGCAAACATGTTTCATTCATAATAGGCTGAATCAAGAACAATGAACTAATCATATTTACAAAAAAAAAGATAGGTCGAGTTCATACCAGCTTATCCTCATCTCAATAATTTCATCATATATTGTCATTATTGCCTTTCACTTGCACGACCGAACGGTGTGGATAATAATAATAGTGCACGTGCATTGGACTAAGCTGGAATATGCAAACATTTATTCAAAGGAGAAGACAAGGTAATACGGGCTCTGTGTTAGATCAACAATAATGCATATGAGGGCCACTCAACATTTTCATCATGGTCTTCTCCTATCGACCCCCAAAGAAAAGAAAATAAATTCAAAGAAAAACACTGAAATATTTTTGGAGTTTTTGTTTTTCCAGAGAATGTAAAACAAGAACGAGAAAAACTATTTACACGGGAAAGCTCCCAACAAGCAAAAGAAGAACGAGAAATCTTTTTGGGTTTTCTTTTATACTACAACTAAGCATGCAAAGAAAGTAACTACAACTATTTTTTTTGGTTTTTCTTAAGGTTTTTCAAACACATAAGAAGAAAGTAGGAAAAAGAAATAAACTAACATAGATATTACAATGAAAAAGTATGAACACCGACAATTGAAATGAGTGTGTGAACATGAATGTAATGTCGGTGAGGAATATGTACTCCCCCAAGCTTAGGCTTTTGGCCTAAGTTGGTCTAAGGCCACGGCTGGCCTGGCGGATATCCAAAGTTGTAGTCGGGGTTGTACTGAGATGCATCAGCTACTGCCTGAAGGGCTGCAGCATGGAGGCGAGCAGCCTCCACTATTCTCTCATACTCGTTTGCCTCCTCTCTAGTTATAAAATATCTCCCATTTACCTGAAAGTTAAAGAAGACAGGAGCAGGAAGAGTAACATGGACGGCGCGTCATCTATCAAAGATTAGTCGATACAGGAGGAACTGTTCGTTCCTCTTAAGAAATTGGTAGCGTACCATAGCATCATAATCCAAAAAAGCAGGTGGTAACTCAATATCATATCCTCTTATGGGTACACCCAAATAATTAGCTAAACGAGTTGCATAAATTCCCCCAAATAAATCTTCATCTTTAGCATTAAGATGTAACCTCCTCGCAACAATAGCCCCCAAGTTATATCGCTTATCACCTAATACCGCACACTTGAGGACACTAAGATCTGGAACGCAAAGGTGGCTATGTTCATGTTTACCATTAATGCATCTTCCTATAAAGAGAGCAAAATAATGTATAGTAGGAAAGTGAATGCTCCCTATGGTGGCTTGTGTGATATTTCTAGTTTCTCCCACGGTGATGCTAGCAAGAAAATCATTGTATTCAGATTTGTGAGGCTCACTAAGAATACCCCATTGTGGAATTTTGCATGCATCACAAAAATCTTCTAGGTCCATGGTATAAGATTCATCATAAATATCAAACAGGACAGTATGAGTATTATGCTTAGATGAAGACTCAAACCTCCGCACAAAGGAATCGGTGAGATAATAATATTGTAGGCACTTGTCTGACAAGAAGTCCTCAAGGCCGGCATTTTGTACGTATGCATAGAACTCATCCTTGAAACCTGCACGAACCATAAATTCATTCGACGGCCATTCACAAGGCCGCACTTGAGCTTCCCTTGGGGGTTCAAGGTCCGGCTCACATATCGCGAGCCTTGGTGCATGCTTCCTCGAAGAACCACCTTGGTACATTCTCCTAGACATTTTTCTTCCTCTGAAAAATTTCTAAAATTTTAGTGACTTAAAATAAAAGTGAACAAAACTCAACAAAATTGATAGCAACTACTCCTACAAGTTCCTAGAGGCTATATCATGCATCAAAAATACTTTGGACCATAGAAATTTTACATGCAAGCTCAAGAACAAGGTCACCGCAGCAGCAAAAATTTGCAATAAATAAAGCACTAGAACAAAAACTATTTGACCATTGGAGGAGTCACATACCGAAGAACAATCCCCCAAAGCAGTTTTGTGAATGGAGCTTTGAGCAAGGAGATCGAAAATGGCAGCAAAATGAGCAAGAACACGAGTTTGAGCTATGGAATGATTTTTTTTCTGGAGGAAGACGAAGTGGATGGGTGCTGAAATAAGAAGGGGGACCACATGGGGCTCACAAGGACGAGGGGCGCGCCCAAGGGGGTAGGGTGCACCCTCCACCCTTGTGGCCAGCTGGTGAGGCCCCCTAGTGTGTGTTCAGTGCCAGAAATTCTCAAATATTCTATAAAAATCATACTAAATTTTCAGGGCATTTGGAGAACTTTTATTTTTGAGTCATTTTTTATTGCACGGATAATTCAAAAAACAGACAGAAAATACTATTTTCCCTTTATTTAATCTAAATAACAGAAAGTAAAAGATGGGTACAGAGGGTTGTGCCTTCTAAATTCATCCATCTCATGCTCATCAAAAGGAATCCATTAGCAAGGTTGATCAAGTCTTATTAACAAACTTCTTCCGAATGACATGAAAACCGGAGAGCTTTCGAATAACACTAGGTTACCTCAACGGGGATATGCATGTCCCCAACAATAAGAATATCATATTTCTTTTTGACAGTAGGAAGAGGAATTCAAAACCTCCAATAGTAATAGTTGAAATTTTTTCAATAGAATTGATACTATGAACTTGAGGTTGTTTCTTCGGAAAGTGTACCGTATGCTCATTACCATTAACATGAAAAGTGACGTTGCAATCAATAACAGCCCCTGCAGTATTCAAAAAGGGTCTACCAAGGATGATCACATACTGTCATCCTCGGGAATATCAAGAATAACAAAGTCCGTTAAGATAGTAACGTTTGCAACCACAACAGGCACATACTCACAAATACCGATGGGTATAGCAGTTGATTTATCAGCCATTTGCAAAGAAATTTCAGTAGGTGTCAACTTATTCAAATCAAGTCTATGATATAAAGAGAAAGGCATAACACTAACACCGGCTCCAAGATCACATAAAGCAGTTTCAACATAGTTTCTTTTAATGGAGCATGGTATAGTTGGTACTGCTGGATCTCCTAGTTTCCTTGGTATTGTACCCTTAAAAGTATAATTAGCAAGCATGCATGGTGGAAATTTCAGCTTCATGTATCTTTCTTTTATTAGTAACAATATCCTTCATGTACTTAGCATAAGGAGGAATTTTAAGCATATCAGTCAAACGCATACGCAAAAAGATAAGTCTAATCATTTCAGCAAAGCGCTCAAAATCCTCATCATCCTTTTTCATGGGTGGCTTACGAAGAAAGGGCATGGGTTTCTGGACCCGTGGTTCTCTTTCTTTACCATGTCCTAGCAACAAAGTCTCTCTTATCATAACATTGATTCTTTGATTGTGGGTTATCAAGATCAACAGCACGTTCAATCTCTACATCATTATCATTACTAGGTTGAGCATCAATATGAACATAATTATTAACATTACCACTAGGTTCGTGTTCATCACCAGATTGTGTCTCAGCATCAGAAATAGAAATATCATTGGGATTCTCAGGTGTATCTGTAGCAGGTTCACTAGCATGCAAAGTCCTATTAGTTTTCTTTTTCTTTTTATTACTAGGACTAGGTGCATCAGTATTAGTTCTCTGAGAATCTTGCTCAACTCTCTTGGGATGACCCACAGGATACAAGGGTTCCTGGGTCATTTTACCACCTCTAGTCATAACCCTAACAACATTATCATTATTCTCACTATTCAACTCATTAAGCAAATCATATTGTGCCTTAAGTACTTGTTCTACTTGAGTTGTGACCATGGAAGCATGTTTACCAATAAGCTTAAGATCATTAACAGTTCTACTCATATAATCACCCAAGTTGTCAAGCATGTAAGCATTACATTTCAATTGTCTACTAACATAAGCATTGAAGTTTTCTTGTTTAACAATAAAATTATCGAACTCATCCAATCATTAACTAACAGACTTATTATGAGGAATATCACCTTCATCAAATCTATGGAAAGAGTTTACCTCTACTACCTGTGTCGGGTTATCAAGACCATGTATTTCTTCAATAGGTGGTAAATTCTTAACATCTTCAGCTTTAATACCCTTTTCTTTCATAGATTTCTTTGCCTCTTGCATATCTTTAGGACCGAGAAATAGAATACCCGTTTTCTTCGGAATTGGCTTAGGAGTTGGTTCAGGAAGTGTCCAATCATTTTAATTATTCAACATATTATTCAATAGCAATTCAGCTTGATCAACAGTTCTTTCCCTGAAAACACAACCAGCACAACTATCTAGGTGGTCTCTGGAAGCATCGGTTAGTCCATTATAAAAGATATCAAGTATTTCATTTTTCTTGAGAGGGTGATCAGGCAAAGCATTAAGTAATTGGAGAAGCCTCCCCCAAGCTTGTGGGAGACTCTCTTCTTCAATTTGCACAAAATTAAATATTTCCCTTAAAGCAGTTTGTTTCTTATGAGTAGGGAAGTATTTTGCAGAGAAGTAGTAAACCATATCCTGGGGACTACGCACACAACCAGGAGCAAGAGAATTAAACCATAACTTAGCATCACCCTTTAACGAGAAAGGAAACAACTTAAGAATATAGTAGTAGCGAATTTTTTCCTCATGAGCAAAAAGGGTGGCTATATCATTCAATTTAGTAAGATGTGCCACAGCAGTTTCAGATTCATAACCATAGAAAGGATCAGATTCAACCAAAGTAATTAACTCAGGATCGAAAGAGAATTCATAATCCTTATCAGTAAGAAAGATAGGTGAAGTAGCAAAATTGGGGTCATATTTCATTCTAGCATTCAAGGATTTTTCTTTTAGCTTAGCTAACAGTTTCTTAAGATCCTCTCTATCATTGCAAGCAAAGAAGTCTCTAGCATTTTCTTCATCCATAACATAACCTTCAGGTACAACAGGCAATTCATATTGAGGGGGAGAATCATAATCTTGAGTTTCAATAATATCATCAGTTTCAATAATTTCATTCTCTCTAACCCTAGCAAGTTGTTCATCAAGAAATTCACCTAGTGGCACAGTATTATCAAGCAGAGAAGTAGTTTCATCATAAGCATCATACATAGCAGAAGTGGCATCATCAATAACATGCGACATATCGGAATCAATGGCAGGTGTAGGTGTCGCAAGTTTACTCAAAACAGAAGGAGAATCAAGTGCAGAGCTAGATGGAAGTTCCTTACCTCCCCTCGTAGTTGATGGAAACATCTTGGTTCTTTGACCTTTCAAATTCCTCATAGTGATCAACATATATAAATCCCAAGTGACTCAGAGAATAGAGCTATGCTCCCCGGTAACGGCGCCAGAAAAAGGTCTGATAACCCACAAGTATAGGGGATCGCAACAGTTTTCAAGGGTAGAGTATTCAACCCAAATTTATTGATTCGACACAAGGGGAGCCAAAGAATATTCTCAAGTCTTAGCAGCTGAGTTGTCAATTCAACCACACCTGAAAGACTTAATATCTACAACAAAGTATTTAGTAGCAAAGTAGTATGTAAGTAGCGGTAACAATGGCAAAAGTAACAGTAGCAGTTTTGTAGCAATCGTAACAATGGCAAGGGAAAAGTAACAGAGCAAAGATCAATGTGAAACGAGATCGAAGGAAATGGATCAATGATTGTCATTCATCATGCAACAGTTATAACATAGGGTGACATAGAACTAGCTCCAATTCATCAATATAATGTAGGCATGTATTTCGAATATAGTCATGCGTGCTTATGGAAAAGAACTTGCATGACATCTTTTGTCCTACCCTCCCGTGGCAGTAGGGTCCTATTGGAAACTAAGGGATAGTAAGGCCTCCTTTTAATAGAGTACCGGACCAAAGCATTAGCACTTAGTGAATACATGAAGTTCTCAAACTACGGTCATCACCGGGAAGTGTCCCGACTATTGCCACTCCGGGGTTGCCGGATCATAACACGTAGTACGTGACTATAACTTGCAAGATAGGATCAAGAACACAAATATATTCATGAAAACATAATAGGTTCAGATCTGAAATCATGGCACTCAGGCCCTAGTGACAAGCATTAAGCATAGCAAAGTCATAGCAACATCAATCTTAGAACATAGTGGATACTAGGGATCAAACCCTTACAAAACTAACTCGATTACAGGGTAAATCTCATCCAACCCATCATCGTCCAGCAAGCCTACGATGGGTTTACTCACGCACGACGGTGAGCATCATGAAATTGGTGATGGAGGATGGTTGATGATGACGATTTCCCCTCTCCGGAGCCCAAAACGGACTCCAGATCTGCCCTCTCGAGGAAGAACAAGGCTTGGCGGCGGCTCCGTATCGTAAAACGCGATGAATCCTTCTCTATGATTTTTTTTCTCCCCGAACGTGAATATATGGAGTTGGAGTTGAGGTCGGTGGAGGTCCAGGGGGCCCACAAGGACAGAGGGCGAGCCCCAGGGGGGTGGGCGCGCCCTCCACCCTTGTGGACAGGGTGTGGGCCCCTTCGGTTGATTCTTTTGCCAATATTTTTTTATTAATTCCAAAAATCATCTCCGTGAAGTTTCAGGTCATTCCGAGAACTTTTATTTCTGCACAAAAATAACACCATGGCAATTCTGCTGAAAACAACGTCAGTCCGGGTTAGTTCTATTCAAATCATGCAAGTTAGAGTCCAAAACAAGGGCAAAAGAGTTTGGAAAAATAGATACAATGGAGACATATCAGTGTATCATGCTTCAGAAGCCACTCACTCTGACCGTAGGATTCAGTCAGTTTCCAAACTCGAAGCTGACAATCACCATCAAGTGCTGCAAAAATACACCCGCTTCTTTGACCTTCCAAGAAGAAGCCCTGGGTACAACTTCCGATAAACATCTCTTGGCAGTTTAATTACTTGGTATGTGCCACTTGATAACGATTTCTGGCAAGAGGAGTCATCGACAAGAAGATATTAGTAAATCTAGAACCAAGCTCTTTATTGAAGGGGAAATTATGTAATCATATCATAGGTAGACTTAATAAATGATGGAGCTCAGGGCCCGTTCGGAAGCAGTCCACGAGCTGGCTTCCGAAATTTGCTCCGAGAAGCCGCACCGAACAGCTCCGCTTCGAGAAGATGGCTCCACGGAGACGAGGAATCGGTAGTGCAATTATCGCGGAGACGAGAAGCTGGGCTGGTGTAGCTTTGCAAAAAGCAGAATCAGGAGTTGCTCAAAATTACGGTGCTAATGCCACCGTGAAGTATACCAAGTCGAATCGTTTCCCTCCATCGGGTGGCCCAACTCCTCTGCTCGTACAGAAACGAATGCCCACGCTCCTCCTCTGCTCTCGCAACCCTAGTCGCCTCCCCGTCACCGACGCGCCTTCGTGTCGTCGCGCCACCATTCGCCGTCGCCCCTCGGATGTACGCATCGCCCCGCAAGTCTCCGTCCATCGCCGCTCGCAGCAGCCGACCAACGTCCCCGTGCTGTCGTCTCCCCATATGCCGCCACTTCCTCCGTTGGTCTCCGCCGGCAGCCGCACGAAATAGAGCTCCTGGACGGGCCTGGCCGCAAGATCCACGGCAGAGAAGCCGTTCCCCCAGCTCAAGGTGAGCAACCACCTCCCCCCTCTTGTAGTACTCTGATTCAGCCTAGTTTGTGTTCTGTCTGTAGCCCCAATTTCTTGTGATATGAAACTGATGTGTGCACCTTTTTCATATATATATATATATGTGTGGTGCAGTCTGTATTGCTATGAATTGATTTCAGATCAAGTCAAGAATTTTCTTATGTTGGTAGTACATGTTCATGCTGGTTACTTTGTATTTTCCATATAGTTGGGCACATAATTATATACTGATGGATGCCAATTCTTTGCTACATATTCATGCTGCTACTGATTGTTTGGGAGATGGTAGTGATTGTTTCCCATATATTTGGACACATGATTATAAACTAATGGATGCTGATTGTTGCTACATGTTCATGATGCTACTGATTTTTGGTATCTATTTGTGAGATGCTATTGATTGTTTGGCATATACCTCGAGGAAATATGTATCCATAAAGTAACATCATTTTTGGATAGAAATGTCAAATGGGTCTGCCGAATGGACCGATGAGAATACTCGGATTATAGTGGAGCTGTTTGTGAAACAAGTGAAAGCTGGAAACATGTCAAGCACTCATTTGACACCCAATGCATATGATGACATGGGAAAGGAATTCTTGCTGAGAACTGGACTTGAGTACACACCAAAACAAGTGAGTAACAAATGGACCAAGTTAAAATGTGAGTACAACACATTCAAGAAGCTCAAGTTGCGCGAGACTGGAGGGGGCTGGGACTTTGAGAAAAACACTGTGAAACAAGATAATGAGTGTTGGAAAAGGCGAAAGTTGTAAGTTCTCATGCTTACGTTTCTCATAAAATAAAATTTAAACTTGTCATGCTTTATGTACTAATGTCTCTCTTTCATACAATAGGACCTCCCAGGTTGTGGCAAGTTCAAGAAGCATGGACTTCGTAATGAAGAAGGCTTGCGCATCTTGTTTGAGGATATCAGTGTTGATGGCACTGACCATTGGAACCCCGCATCTGGTCTACCTCCCCCCTCTAGTTCGGCATTGAAAACCGCCTTGAATGTTGATGAAATCACCGATCTTGATTTGGAGGATGATATCAAAGAGCAAGCTTCTCCATCAGTAGCTAGTTCATCTAAAGTGAGGCTTGGGGTCATGATTCCGGAGAAGAACAAGAAACCGAAGACCACACAAGTGATGCAAGAGGAAATTAGAAAGATTAGTTCTATTGCCCAGGCTTCACACACATCATTTCAATCTTTCCTAAAGAAAGATGAGACCATTTATGTTGCCTCTACCATGGATTTAGTTCGTGAATGTGGCGCAATAGACGGCACTGATGAGCATTTCATTGCTACCGAGCTTTTTCTGAAAAAAGAGCAAAGAGAGATGTTCTTGCACATGACATCCGACTCTCGAAAGGGTTGGTTGCGTAGGAGGTTTGACCTCAAGTATGGTAACTAGTTTGTTATATCTTATCTTAGCCATGGAAACAATATTTATGCGTATGTTGGTGAACCTATTATTATCTTGTGTTATCGGTACAATATTTATGCATATGTTAGCGAACCTATTATTATATTGTGCTCGGAACATTTATGCCTATGTTGGTGAATCTATTATTATCTTGTCGGTCAACATATTTATTCTTATGTTGGTGAACATATTATTTTGCTTGCTTCTAACTATTGTTTCATATGGCAGATGTCATCGGATACTGATAGTGAGGATGACAATAGTTATGAAACAATGAGGAATGAGGAATGACGGCAAATCTATTTTGAGTGGATTTGGATGGCTTCAAGAGACTACTGCAACACCGGGAGAGACCTACACAATGTTGAGAATGACGGCAAGTGTGTTCTTTGATCTTCATGACTTGTTGGTACGTGACTATGGTCTCAAAGAAACAAGCTTTGTTAGCACTTATGGGTCTCTTGCTATGTTCTTGTGGACATTGGGAGGTTGTGAATCAAATAGAAGAACTCAAAATCGCTTCAAACATTCGGCGGATACAATCCATCATAAATTCCATGAGGTTCTACAGTGTGTAGTGAACATGGCATCTCACTACCTTAAGCCACAAGACCCAAACTTCCACATTGTGCATGGTCTAATTAAAAAGGATAGGAGGGCTTATCCTCATCTCAAAGATTGCATTGGTGCAATCGATGGGACTCATATACGAGCTTCTATTCCCGATGGCCCACCGAAAGTTAGGTACATTGGGAGTACAGGCATGACAACTCACAATGTGGTGGCGATATGTGACTTCGATATGCACTTTACTTATGCTTCAATTGGGCAACCTGGCTCTATGCATGATACAAATGTGTTATACCATGCAATTGAGAAGGACAGGCCCTCCTTCCCCCATCCTCCAAAGGGTGAGCATTTCTTTTCATTACAAGTTTACACATGATGTACTTTATCCTCCAACTAACATGTATGTGTGTTGTCAATTTAGTCAAGTATTACCTTGTAGATGTCGGGTATCCTAATAGAGATGGATATCTTGCACCATAGAAAGGAGAACGGTATCATGTCCCTGACTTTCAAAGAGGTGCACCTCCAAATACTCCTAAGGAGAAGTTCAACAAGATTCACTCCTCCAAACGCAATTGCATAGAGAGAACCTTTGGAGTGTGGAAAATGAAATGGCAAATTCTCCTCAAGATGCCAAACTACTCGTTCCAAACACAGATGAAGATAGTTGTAGCTACTATGAGATTGCACAACTATGTTCGCCTCCATGACAAAGATGATATCCACTTTGTTCGATGTGAAAGGGATCCAGATTATGTTCCAACAATCCCGGATAGATATAAAAAGTATGTTATTCCTTCAAGTGCATCAGATGCTTCAACTTCAGAGCCAAGTGCTTCTGACATGGATAGGTTTAGGAATGTACTAGCTACCGCCATTGCTCTTGGTTGGTGAAGTCATGGTCATGTTGTATAAATATTTGTATCCATTTTGATTTGCAAACAGATGCAAATTTGAGAAAGCTTTTGTCGTTGGACATATCTCAAACCTTGTGGTTCTTTATCTAAACTTGGTGAAATTCAAATTTCTACATGTTCATTACATTATTTGCACTTGTACTACCCAAAATTGCTCTCTGACTACCCAAAACTTCTCTCTGTACAGCCAAAATCACAGAAAAATACATAGAAAAAAATACAAGCAGCTTTGTAATCTGGCCTGCAGTACTCTTTTCAGCCCAGCCTACCTTCCTCACAAATCAGGCCATCAAGCAGCTCCCCCAATGGGCTTCAGACTCCCTTCCTTGGCTACCAGCCCATGCAGCAGAATTGGAGCGCCCTGAGAGCAGCCGAACGAACCTGGCTCCCGTGGGAAGCTGGCTAGCGTTGGCTCCCACTAGAAGCTGGCTTTGCGGGAGCCAGGCGACGTTGTGAACGGGCCCTTAGTATTGACATTAGATTTTGGCATGGAAGAAAATGTTATTAAGATGGTCTCAAATGAAGAAGTGATATGCATGAAAAAGTTCCATGGTGTTGACATGAACATCTTTGAAGTTTTGGTCATTGCCATCCGATATCATCACGAAGGCCGAAATTGTGCTCGAAGTATTGAGATTTTGTATTCAAGGTACTGTTCGACCGATTACGACTCCAGGATGGCCTCATATGAGAAAATGTTCTACATGGATTGTCTTCGTCTCGTCGAAACGATCAATTTTGATATAAAAAATCGTCTCAATCCGAGTACGTATACAAAAGTTAGAGTCAAAATGGTGTGCTACGGAAGTCTGCCCCGAAGTTTCGAGCAAAAGTTCCGGGATTTACAGAAACACTGCACCAGGTGCGCTGAGAAAACTGCCTTTCAATAAACTTTTGCATATTTGCGAGCCCAAAAACAATATCAAAACGACCTTTGACGAAAAAGTGTTTAACAGATAGAATTTTCTTCGTTTCAGGATCTACAACTTCGCTTTTTGGACCATCGTGATCTAAAGCCATATGTGACTCAGTGCAAGACGGCTACTTGATATAGTTTTAGCCAGAAAGTCCCGACCCTCGTAGCCCACGCTAGGTTAACTTTTGATATTTTGGACGGGATTTGAGTCCTTTTCTTGTACAAAAAGTCCAGCCGCCTCATATATATATAAGGGGTGACGGCCGATTGAACAACACCAATCGAACCAATATATCAATTACACTTTTACTTTCATCTACCTTTATCCCTTTCCCTTGTATCTTTCTTTCTCATTCTTCGTTCGTTCTTCAAGATTGCAGGGCAGCGAATCCTCGAGGCTCTAGGGGTGATCAGCTTGACCTGGAGCAGCCCATAGCCGCCGCGAGCCCTAACGGGGTCCATCCTGGGCTAGCGGGCTTTCGGGTCTCAAAAGCGTCCATCGGATTATCTTGCGTATTGCGCTCCCGGACGGGGCTCCTTCAACGTGAGATGTGGTGCATCACCCTCAGCGTCGAGGGTACACGGTAACATGTTCGTGTGCAAACACACTTTTTGGTGACTCTGCTGGGGATAAAGCTTTAAACGGTCTCCAGCCTGTTCTTGCTACGAAGAGATCGTCATCACGGGTTTGCAATCTACAAAGGTAATATGAATACCCAATTCCCCTTTGTAGTTGCAAATATTTCATATGTTGTTGCTAGATTGCTTAATGAGTTGAATGTAACGGCTGGCCCTAATTTTCTCAACCATGCATCTAATTACGTGCAAAGGACGATTCAAAGTAATTTACATGCTTCAACTTCTTATGATACTAGTAACATGTACCATATGTATTCTAATTCTCATGCATCGGCAACCCCAAAAATCGTTATGCCGATGAAAAACATGATGAGTTTGGTCAATCAAGTTGAAACACCTCATGTTGGAACTTCCAATAGCATGTGACAAAGTGTTCCACCTTTTTAGTCATCAGCAACTAATTTGCTATATACTAGTTCAACCATGCTGATGGATGGGAGAATTGGACATGCTACTACTAACTATTCGACCAGTTACTCTCAACCGTCATATGCTACACCTCATGTTAGTAATTTTTCGGCACCATATACAACTGTAGATGCTCATAATTCAGCTCCAGACCTTCATGGTCATAGCCGAATAAGTGAAAAATTCGCAAGAGTGCACATGCCATCATCTAATATTGTAGCATATAATGCATCTTCTACGCAATTGCATAATTTTGGCAACACCTCATTGCCGAAAGAATCTAAAAGTATTGTGGAGCAATCCTTTACAGAATGGGAAGTGGCTACATTAAAAAGGGATATAACCCGAAATAAACAAGATTATGTTTTCTATGTGTTGTTTGCTTATTTTGATGAATCTATGAGTAGTATCGGAGGGTATGAACCATAGAGAAGTTGGAATACAGTAGATATTACACCAATATGAATTTAAAAATGAGTTCACAACAGTACCAAAAGTGGTGATTTATTTTCTTATACTAACGGAGCTTACGGGTTTTCTGATGAGTTTTGTGTTGTGAAGTTTTCAATTTTTGGGTAAAGGATCTGATGAACTATGGAATAAGGAGTGGCAAGAGCCTAAGCTTGGGGATGTCCAAGGCACCCCAAGGAAATATTCAAGGACAACCAAGAGCCTAAGCTTGGGGATGCCCCGGAAGGCATCCCCTCTTTCGTCTTCGTTCATCGGTAACTTTACTTGGAGCTATATTTTTATTCACCACATGATATGTGTTTTGCTTGGAGTGTCATTTTGTTTTGTTTTGCTTGCTGTTTGAATAAAATATCAAGATCTGAAATTCTTAAATGAGAGAGAGTCTTCACATAGCTACATAATTATTTAACTACTCATTGATCTTCACTTATATCTTTTTGGAGTAGCTTGTCATTTACTCGTGTGCTTCACTTATATCCTATGAGCAAATGGTTGAATGAATTGAATATAATAAATCTGAAATTATATATGTTTCATATGCTTATCCCATGGGGAGTAATGACTTCACATATAAGAAGTAGAGGTGGTAAATTTATTGAAGGTTAGCAAACATTGTATTGGTCACTTGAACAATTCATGAAAGAATATTGAGGGACGAGAGATTTCACATATAAATATACTATCTTGGACATCTTTTGTAATTGTGAGCACTCATTAAAATATGACATGTTAAAAAGGTTGATGTTGGACAAGGAAGACAACGTAATGGGTTATGTTTTCTTATATCTGAAATAAAGTATATTGTCATGGATCATCCAACATACTGAGCTTGCCTTTCCCCCTCATGCTAGCCAAATTCTTTGCACCAAGTAGAGATACTACTTGTGGTTCCAAACATCCCCTAAACCAGTATTGCCATGAGAGTTCACCATACCTACCAATGGATTGAGTAAGATCCTTCAAGTAAGTTGTCATCGGTGCATGCAATAAAAATTGCTCTCTAAATATGTATGATCTATTAGTGTGGAGAAAATAAGCTTTATACGATCTTGTGATGTGGAAGCAATAAAAGCGGCGGACTGCATAATAAAGGTCCCTATCACAAGTGGCAATATAAAGTGACGTTCTTTCGCATTAAGATTTTGTGCATCCAACTATAAAAGCGCATGACAACCTCTGCTTCCCTCTGCGAAGGGCCTATCTTTTATTCTTGTTTTATACCTTATGAAGAGTCATGGTGATCTTCACCTTTCCTTTTTACATTTTATCCTTTGCCAAGCACATTGTGTTGGAAAGATCATGATATATATATCCAATTGGATGTAAGGCATCATGAACTATTATTGTTGACATTACACTTGAGGTAAAAGGTTGGGAGGTGAATCTATAAGCCCCTATCTTTCTCTGTGTCTGATTAAAACTTTGAACCCATAAATATCGCGTGAGTGTTAGCAATTGTGAAAGACTAAATGATAGTTCGGTATGTGAAGTTTGCTGAATCAAAGATCTGACATAGACTCTTCCTGAAAATAAGATGAATTGTAATTGTTTGATGACTAATAACACGGTTTGTTAGTTTTCAAGAAAGTTTATGATCTATACTTTAACATGTGTATAGTTTGTTACTTGATCATGAAAAGTTTTATGAGATGAGCTACTGTTATGACATATGATGATGCTAGAAAAGGTGATTGAAATTATCACTGATCAAACTTGTGCACCTGCTAGCATTCACACTTCATAAGTTATTTCTTTTATCATTTACCTACTCGAGGACGAGCAGGAATTAAGGTTGGGGATGCTGATACGTCTCCAACATATCTATAATTTATGAAGTATTCATGCTATTATATATTCTGTTTTGGATGTTTAATGGGCTTTATTATACACTTTTATATCATTTTTAGAACTAACCTATTAACCAGAGGCCCAGCCCAAATTGATGTTTTCTTGCCTATTTCAGTATTTCGAAGAAAAGGAATATCAAACGGAGTCCAAACGGAATGAAACCTTCGGGAGAGTTATTTTTGGAGCGGAAGCAATCCAGGAGACTTGGAGTAGACGTCAAGGACGCTTCGAGGAAGCCACGAGGCAGGGAGGTGCACCCTACCCCCTGGGCGCGCCCCTACCCTCGTGGGCCCCTCGTGGCTCCCCTGACCGACTTCTTTCGCCTATATATGTCCATATACCCTAAAAACATCAGGGAACAGAATAGATCGGGTGTTCCGCTGCCGCAAGCCTTTGTAGCCACAAAAAACCAATCAGGACCCTGTTCCAGCACCCTGCCGGAGGGGGGATCCCTCACCGGTGGCCATCTTCATCATCCCGGCGATCTCCATGACGAGGAGGGAGTAGTTCACTGTCGGTGTCAAAACCGGCGGATCTCGGGTAGGGGGTCCCGAACTATGCGTCTAGGCGGATGGTAACAGGAGACAAGGGACACAATGTTTTACCCAGGTTCGGGCCCTCTTGATGGAGGTAAAACCCTACGTCCTGCTTGATTAATATTGATGATATGGGTAGTACAAGAGTAGATCTACCACGAGATCAAGGAGGCTAAACCCTAGAAGCTAGCCTATGGTATGATTGTTGTATATTGGGGTTGTCCTACTGACTAAAACCCTCCGGTTTATATAGGCACCGGAGAGGGTTAGGGTTACACAAAGTCGGTTACAATGGTAGGAGATCTGAATATCCGCATCGCCAAGCTTGCCTTCCACGCCAAGGAAAGTCCCATCCGGACACGGGACGAAGTCTTCAATCTTGTTTCTTCATAGTGCAGGAGTCCGGCTGAAGGTATATTCCGGCTACCCGGACACCCCCTAATCCAGGACTCCCTCAGTAGCCCCTGAACCAAGCTTCAATGACGACGAGTCCGGTGCGCAGATTGTCTTCGGCATTGCAAGGCGGGTTCCTCCTCCAAGTTCTTCATAAAAGTTTATAAACACTAAGGGTAGTGTCCGGCTCTGCAAAATAAGTTTCCACATATTGCCATAGAGAGAATAATATTAACACAAATCTAATCTGCTGATGTACTTCGTAGCATGAAAACAAACTACGGCCAAGCCTTTATTCAAATCGTTTTTACTTCCCCACCTCAGCGCATTTTGCGAGGCGGTTTCCTTGGCACGTCTTGTCAAAGCAGAGATCGTGTCCCCCATTTACGGGATACTCATCAATACGGACGTGGGTAACCCAACCGCGCCATTTATCACGGCGCTTGGGAGATAAGCGAGTTTTACCAGGCTGGTGGGGACGCATAGCCGTATCCGCCCATATAAGGGGATAAGGATCCACCTTTTTACCTACGCCTTCTTCCTCCTCTGCCTATCCATCTCCTGCGCACCCGAGCTCCAGCGCCCAAGTCCGCACTTCCCACCTCAACCTTCTCCAGCCCTGTCTGGAGCGGGAGGCAAGTGGATGGTCTCCTCCGTCACGGAGGGCCATATCAAAAAGCTAAGGAAGGCCGGATACTTGTCCAACAACATTGCGCACCGGCTTCCTGAAAAGGGGCAGCTCCTCCCCACCCCAAGGCCCCATGAGAGGGTCGTATTCCTTCCCCACTTCCTCCGCGGACTGGGTTTCCCTCTTCACCCGTTCGTCCGGGGGCTCATGTTCTACAACGGCCTGGATTTCCACGATCTGGCCCTCGAACTTCGTCCTCAACATATCGGCGTTTATCGTCGTGTGCGAGGCCTTCCTCCGCATCCGCCCCCATTTTGGCCTTTGGCTCAAGACTTTCAACGTCAAGTCGAAGGTGGTGCGCGGAAACCAGGCGGAGTGCGGAGGCGCCATGGCGGGCAAGATGGCCAACGTCCTTTGGCTCGAGGGCTCTTTTGTGGAGACCCTGAAGGGGTGGCAATCGGGGTGGTTTTACATCACCGAGCTGTGCGACCCTGATTGGGTCGCAGCCCCCGAGTTCCGGTCCGGACCCCCCATGCGGCTCATGTCCTGGAAAGAGACGGGCCTGTCATGGGGCAACGAGGGAGAGGTGACCAGACTGCAAACATGCATCCAATCCCTGGTGAACAAGCAGCTCAAGCTTGTCAATATAGTCCAGGTTATGCTCGTTCGCCGGATCCTCCCGTGTCAACAACGGGCCTTTACTCTGTGGGAGTTCGATCCGACGCAGCACCAAACCTTGAACAGGCTCTTCGACACGACGTACGAAGATGCCTGGAAGGTGCTATTCAAGGGCGCCGAGGCTCCCGCATCCGCATCCGAGGATCGCGGATTCAACACGCAGCGTCCAGCTAGTGCGGTGAGTTATCTTTACCTTTTACAGGACATTTGTTTCTCATAGTTTGACTCTATGCGGGATCTAAACTCCCTTACCTTTGACAGGAGTGGCAAGCGAAGTCCGGACAGATCGACTGTCCGGCTCCCTTGCCCGAAGACCCAGCAGATGCTCGTTTATCGAAGCTGCTGGCTCCGACACCTTATGTGGTGCCGGAGAAGAAGGCCAAGAAGAAGGCCACGGGGACTCGGAAGAGTTCCCGGCGTACGGTGGTGTCGGACTCATCGTCCGACGACTCCGAGACGCCCTCCTCCCGTGAAGACGAGGAGGAGGAAGAAGAAACCTCTCCCCCTCCAGCGGGGGGAGGAAAGAAGAGGAAGGCCGCCCCAACAGGGGAGGCCGAAGGGTCCAAGAAGGGGAATACCCTTCCTCCGGACTACTCCACCGACGCCGACGAGGGCGAAGAGGGGTGGCCGCAAAGGGACAGGCGCCCGGCGGGATCGTAAGTATTCGGACACTAGAGTAACTCATAGCATTCCTTTGTTGCACAACTTTTCCTTATGTCAAATATAATTATGCAGTCCGCCCAAGGCCGGGCTCGACGAGTCGTCGAGCGGCTCCCTGGATTCATCGGACGTGAATTCAGTTCCGCCCGCTGCCTCCCCCCGCACTGCGGACGACGCCGAAGTGGCGTCGCGACAAGCTCTGGGCCAAGAGGAGGTGGTCCTGGAAGAGCCACGAGGCGACCTCCCGGACTCCGGGAGTAAAGGGGACAAGACCCCCCAGGGCTCCAAGTCCGGCTTTGAGCCGGACACCGCGCCGGAATCTTCAACGGTTCCGGACCGCGGTAGGCGAACTCCTTCCAAGAGGAGTAAGCCTTCTGAGCCGGCGGCGCCCGCCCAACCGGAGGTGCTGGACAATCTGCTGGAGGTGCTTAATGGCGCCTCCATCGACGAGGAGCACCGTACTATTATGAGTACGGTGATCCAAAAGGTTCAGTCCGCCAAGAGCGGACTGACTGAAGCTTGTGCCAGCCTTCTAACAGGCTTCGAGGTAAGTAAAAAATATGTAAAAGTATTACCGCATAGACAGTAGCCCCTGATGCTCTGTTTGGCGTTCGGAAAGAAAAGCCGAATAGAGGATCTAATAAATTTCGCAGGAGTCTAACAAAAAATGAGTCAATATGCGTATGCAGGCTTCGCTGCTTGCGACCGCCACACTGACTGCGGAGGTAGGCACCCTGAAACAGGGTCTCGAGCGGTCCGAGCAAGAGCTCGGCCTTGCCAGGCGGCAGCTCGAGGAGAAGGAAGGTAAGAGATACCTTATAGAAAATATATAAAAAAGATGCAATTGCCAAAATGACAGGATTGTGCTGCTTATTGCAGGGACCACAACTGAGGTGATTACCCTCAAGCAGGCGTTGTCCGAGGCCGAGAAGAGAGCGGCCTCAGAGCACACCGAGCGGGAGAAATTTGAGGCGCAGGTCGGTGAGGCGCAGCAAGAGCTTCAGGCTCTCATGAAAAAACATGAGAGTTTGGAGCTTGACTCGAAGACGCGAGCGTCTGAGATCGCCGTGGCCATCGAGACTGCCAAGTCTGCCAAGGCCGAATCCCAGAAGGCCCTCCAGGAATTGGATGCGGTGAAAAAGATAGCAGCGGGTAAGGCATTCTTTATGCAAAGCAAACATACAAAAGTAAGCTACTTGTTACGTACCCGAATCCGGAGCTCTCCAGGAGCGTTTGCAGATCTTCCCCGTAGCGTATCTGATGCCGCCGCATTCTACCGAGCCGAGGAGGGCAGTTCAACGGAGAAGGTGTTCAGGTCTCAGTATGCTGAGGCCGGACACCCTGTGCCCTTGAGCGACCAGCTGAAGCAGCTGATCGAGCTGCACAAGGCGGCCGAACAGGCCATGAAGGGCCTCATAGTTCGGCTGTGGCCTGGAGAGGCCCTGCCTGGGAGCTACTTCAGATTGGTGCGGCGGTTGGTGGAATCCTGTCCAAGGCTCGAGGTCATCAAGCGCTCCGTCTGCATTGAAGGTGCCCGGAGGGCCCTTGCCCGCGCTAAGGTGCACTCGGGCAAGCTGGACGGTGAGAAGCTTGTGAAGGACGGGCCACCGCCGGGGAAGGAGCATCGCAAGCCCGAGAATTATTATAAGGACGTTCTGAAGGGTGCCCGCCTTATGGCGGATGAATGTACCAAGGATGTAATTTTTGAGTGAACTCGCTCGTATTGTCCTGTGCGCTGAAAACTTGTTCATTTGCGCTAAGAAATGCTTGTTGAATTTAAAATATTACTTTCTGTGCGGCCGTTTATCAAAAATTGAGAGATGGCCAGTCGTCGGCTTCTGCCCCCATGCCACTAGTGTTGGGGTGTTCGGGGTAAACCTGAGCGCTCTTTTTCCCATGTTTGGGTCCTTCGAGGGAGGCGCTCAGCACAACGAACAAGGCAATCGGACTATAATGCTTGAACACTCTCACTTAGCCATAGAACTCTATAATTTTAAATTTCGGCGAAGCCCCTAGTATTCGGAAGACCGAGTTCAGGGCGCTATCCACGCCTTGGCCGGACAAATCTGGTTCCTCGCTCTAAGCGGCATAAGTCTTTAAGGACTCAAAAAACCTCTCGAACAGCGACCGGTCTCTCGCTTCATCGTGACAATCAGTTTTAGCTTTCTCTACTGAGGTGCTCAGCCCAGCTCAACTGGGGCACAATCGCAGTAGTTCTCCTAGTGCTACCTTAGCCGATATAGCGGAACGTAAGGTACCAAAACATAGGAGGCGGGCAAAACCAACTATTGACCCAAGACATGATTCAGAGCCGATGCATATAATGCTATAAGTTCGGGGTGCTGCACTTGTGAAAGTGTTCGGACTTCTCACACCATATTGAGGGGTACTGAAGCCCCTGGCGTATTTGTTGTACCATAGTGTACGGGTGCAACATGTCATTAATGAACATATATTCATAAAAAAAGTAATGCAAAAATATGTATAAAAGCTATGCATTGTTTATTAAAAATGTTGCGATCAAAGCAGAACGATACAAATAGCGCGATAAGCAAAAGGATGGACTATTGAACATGTTCGGTCCAGGGGCAGGCCGCGGAATTGTATGCAAAATAGGTATACTGCTCGTGGTAGAGACCACCTGGTAGTTCCATAATGCGGCATAGCTTGTCTGCATCCCTGGTTCTTGCATCATTTGTGCGGCAGTTGAATTGCTGAACAAGTCATCCGAAGTATGGAGTCCTGAAAGTAAGAGAAGATAAAGAAAGAATTCGGCAGCCCCTAGTACGGTTTAAGCCGTGTTTTGGGCGTGCCGTGATGGTGCCCCTTCCCCTGCGCCCATGGTATTTTGAGAGCGTAGTTATGTACGCGAAGTGCTGGTTTCGCTATTTCGCGAGGGCTGGGCTTGGGGCCGCATTGCTACGCCTGCTCAGAACGTGCCAGGCGGTCTTGTTGTAGGTTACTCCGGGCACGCTTGACACTGCCCGGCCTTTTAACGGCCGGGCTGGAGAACTGCCTAAAGAGGCTGCTTTGTACTTCCGCTGCGAGGGCCGCCGTGTGCTCCTCCGTTCGGAGGGAGCGTTCGGTGTTTCCATTGACCGTGATTACTCCTTGAGGGCCTGGCATCTTGAGCTTGAGGTATGCATAGTGCGGTACGGCATTGAACTTTGCAAATGCGGTTCGCCCGAGCAGTGCATGATAGCCACTGCGGAACGGGACTATGTCGAAGATTAACTCCTCGCTTCGGAAGTTATCCGGAGATCCGAAGACCACTTCAAGTGTGACTGAGCCTGTACAGTTGGCCTCTACACCTGGTATGACGCCTTTAAAGGTCGTTTTGGTGGGCTTAATCCTCGAGGGATCTATGCCCATTTTCCGCACTGTGTCCTGGTAAAGCAGGTTCAGGCTGCTGCCGCCGTCCATAAGGACTCTTGTGAGATGAAATCCGTCAATAATTGGGTCTAGAACCAATGCGGCGAACCCGCCATGACAGATGCTAGTGGGGTGGTCCCTTCGATCAAAAGTGATCGGGCAGGAGGACCATGGGTTGAACTTTGGGGCGACTGGCTCCAGCGCGTATACGTCCCGTAATGCACGCTTCTGCTCCCTCTTGGGGATGTGGGTTGTGTATATCATGTTCACCGTCCGCACTTGTGGGGGAAAACACTTCTGTCCACTGTTGTTCGGCGGCCTGGGCTCCTCCTCGTCATCGCTACGCAGCCCCTTGTCTCTTTTTTCGGCATTTAACTTGCCTGCCTGCTTGAACACCCAACAATACCTGTTGGTGTGATTGGCTGGCTTTTCGGGGGTGTCATGTATCTGGCACAAGCGATCGAGTATTCGGTCCAAACTGGACGTGCCCTGAGTATTTCTTTTGAATGGCTTTTTCCGTTGACCGGATTTGTAGCCTCGGAATCTGACATTGACTGCCGTATCCTCGTTGCTGTCGTTGTTAACGCGGCGTTTTTGCTTGTTCCGGCGCGACCTGCCACTTTTGTCCTTGGTATCCGAATTACCACGGTTCTTGGTTAAGTTGTTGCTGCGAGCTAGCCAGCTGTCTTCTCCCGCGCAAAAGCGGGTCATGAGTGTCGTGAGGGCTGCCATAGATTTCGGCTTTTCCTGTCCAAGGTGCCTGGCAAGCCACTCGTCACGGATATTATGCTTGAAGGCTGCTAGGGCCTCTGTGTACGGACAGTCGACTATTTGGTTTTTCTTTGTTAGGAACCGTGTCCAGAATTGCCTGGCCGATTCCTCTGGCTGCTGAATTATGTGGCTTAGGTCATCAGCGTCCGGTGGTCGCACATAGGTGCCCTGAAAATTGTCGAGGAATGCGACTTCCAGGTCTTCCCAAGAAACGATTGAATCTGTCGGCAAGCTGTTAAGCCAATGCCGGGCTGGTCCCTTAAGTTTGAGTGGGAGGTATTTGATGGCGTGTAGATCATCGCCGCAGGCCATGTGGATATGAAGGAGATAATCCTCGATCCATACCGCAGGATCTGTTGTGCCATCGTATGATTCGATGTTCACGGGTTTGAAACCCTCAGGGATTTTATGATCCATTACTTCATCTGTGAAGCATAGTGGGTGTGCGGCGCCTCTGTGTTGGGCTATATCACGACGCAGCTCCAATGAGCCTTGTCTACTGTGTTCGGCCCGGCCGGATTTATTATGTCCGGAGTGACGATCCCTATCGCATGTCGTAGGGCGCCCACGCGATCCGTAGGTCGATCTTGTTTGTCTTGCCTTGTCCTCCAGTATCTCTCGCAGGTCTGGCGCGTTTTCCCGTGCCTTAGCATGTTTTGAGCGGCGCCGGCGCACGGCTTGAGTGGAGGACCGAGAGGCCTCTCTGTCACGGCCACGAGGTGGCCGGTCGGCCATATCATGCGCTGGTGATGTAGGTGCTTCCTCCTCTAATCGGGGTAGCAGCCCGCGCTTTGGGTAACTCTTGGAGGGGCGTTCGAGTTCATACTCTTCGGCCACAAGGACTTCAGTCCATCTGTCAACTAGCAAATCTTGATCAGCTCTAAGTTGTTGCTGCTTTTTCTTGAGGCTGCTTGCCGTGGCTATAAGCCTGCGTTTAAAACGCTCTTGTTCGGCGGGATCCGCTGGCACGACGAGTTCGTCATCGTCAAGGCTTGCCTCGTCTTCGGAGGGAGGCATATAATTATCATCCTCAACCTCTATGTCTGCCGCTCTCTCGTGAGGGATGGCTTCTCCATCCTCCTATGTCGAATCTTGCTGGAGGGGGTGTTCTTCGGCGCTATTCGGAGTAGTATTATCTCCCGTGCCGGAATCACCATTTTTGCTTTGGCGGGATTTAGAGCGGCGCCGCTGACGCCGGCGCTTGGTCTGCTTTTTGGATGCGTCATCCTCCGCTGTTCCATCGCCATCTCCATCTTTTGGAGTGTCCACCATATATATGTCGTATGACGAGGTGGCCTTCCAGCGCCCTACAGGTGCTAGTTCTTGGTCGTCTCCTGCATCCTTGTCCATGCCGTCGATGTCTTCGGAGTCGAAGTCGAGCATGTCGGTTAAGTCGTCGACAGTGGCTACGAAGTGGGTGGTGGGTGGGCTTTGAATTTCTTCATCGTCCGTATCCCAACCTTGCTGACCGTAGTCCGGCCAGGGCTCTCCAGATAAAGAGAGAGACTTTAGCGACTTCAGGATGTCACCGAAGGGTGAGTGCTGAAAGATGTCCGCGGCGGTGAACTCCATGATTGGCGCCCAATCGGATTCGATCGGCGGGCGCGCGGAGGGCTCGGAGTCCGGAGAGGAATCCGGCCCCTCGGAGTCACGGGCCTTGCAGGGTGCGGGGCTGGCGTTCGGCTCGATCGTCTTTGAGATCACAGCCCCCGAGGCGGCGTCCAACCACTCATCCTCGATCGGCGCAGTAGGCTCCGAATTAAGGGTCGGAACCAATGCGCGTGCGGCCTCCAGGACACTGTTCGGCGGCAGAGCTAGATCATGCCCATCGAAACAGTGCGGCGCGCTTGGTTGTGGCTCGAATCCGTCGAAGATCAAGTCCCCGCGGATGTCCGCCATGTAGTTTAAACTTCCAAATTTGACCTGATGACCAGGGGGGTAGCTTTCGATCTGCTCCAGGTGGCCAAGCGAATTGGCCCGCAGTGCGAAGCAGCCGAAGATGAAGATCTGTCTGGGGAGAAAAGTCTCACCCTGGACCGCATCGTTGTTGATGATCAAAGGAGCCATCGGGCCTAAAAGCGACAACACATAGGAACTCTCAATGAAAGCACCAATGTCGGTGTCAAAACCGGCGGATCTCGAGTAGGGGGTCCCGAACTATGCGTCTAGGCGGATGGTAACAGGAGACAAGGGACACAATGTTTTACCCAGGTTCGGGCCCTCTTGATGGAGGTAAAACCCTACGTCCTGCTTGATTAACATTGATATATGGGTAGTACAAGAGTAGATCTACCACGAGATCAAGGAGGCTAAACCCTAGAAGCTAGCCTATGGTATGATTGTTGTATATTGGGGTTGTCCTACGGACTAAAACCCTCCGGTTTATATAGGCACCGGAGAGGGTTAGGGTTACACAAAGTCGGTTACAATGGTAGGAGATCTGAATATCCGCATCGCCAAGCTTGCCTTCCACACCAAGGGAAGTCCCATCCGGACACGGGACGAAGTCTTCAATCTTGTATCTTCATAGTCCAGGAGTCCGGCTGAAGGTATAGTCCGGCTACCCGGACACCCCCTAATCTAGGACTCCCTCATTCACCCTCGGGGCTGAGGGTATGTACCAGTAGCTATGTGTTTGATCTCTCTCTTTCTCTCTCTCTCTCTCTCGTGTTCTTGATTCGGCACGATCTTGATGTATCGCGAGCTTTGCTATTATAGTTGGATCTTTTGATGTTTCTCCCCCTCTACTCTCTTGTAATGGATTGAGTTTTCCCTTTGAAGTTATATTATCGGATTGAGTCTTTAAGGATTTGAGAACACCTGATGTATGTCTTGCATGTGCTTATCTGTGGTGACAATGGGATATCACGTGATCTACTTGATGTATGTTTTGGTGATCAACTTGCGGGTTCCATAACATTGTGAACTTATGCATAGGGGTTGGCACACTTTTTCGTCTTGACTCTTCGGTAGAAACTTTGGGGCACTCTTTGAAGTACTTTGTGTTGGTTTGAATACATGAATCTGAGATTGTGTGATGCATATCGTATAATCATACCCACGGATACTTGAGGTGACATTGGAGTATCTAGGTGACATTAGGGTTTTGGTTGATTTGTATCTTAAGGTGTTATTCTAGTACGAACTCTTGAATAGATCAATCCGAAAGAATAACTTTGAGGTGGTTTCGTACCCTACCATAATCTCTTCGTTTGTTCTCCGCTATTAGTGACTTTGGAGTGACTCTTTGTTGCATGTTGAGGGATAGTTATATGATCCAATTATGTTATTATTGTTGAGAGAACTTGCACTAGTGAAAGTATGACCCCTAGGCCTTGTTTCCTAGCATTGCAATACCATTTGTGCTCACTTTTATCATTAGTTACCTTGCTGTTTTTATAATTTCAGATTACAAAAACTTATATCTACCATCCATATTGCACTTGTATCACCATCTCTTCGCTGAACTAGTGCACCTATACAATTTACCATTGTATTGGGTGTGTTGGGGACACAAGAGACTCTTTGTTATTTGGTTGCATGGTTGTTTGAGAGAGACCATCTTCATCCTAGACCTCCCACGGATTGATAAACCTTAGGTCATCCACTTAAGGGAAATTTGCTATTGTCCTACAAACCTCTGCACTTGGAGGCCCAACAGAGACACGGAGATTTTTATCCGTGGTTCCAATAGGTGGTGCTATCGTACATACACGTTGATGGAGACTTCAACCCAAGAAGGGTAACGGTTGCGCGAGTCCACGAAGGGCTCCACCCATGAAGGGTCCATGAAGAAGCAACCTTGTCTATCCCACCTTGGCCATCGCCCACGAAGGACTTGCCTCACTAGGGTAGATCTTCATGAAGTAGGCGATCTCCTTGCTCGTACAAACTCCTTGGTTCAACTCCACAATCTTGACGGAGGCTCCCAAGTGACACCAAGCCAATCTAGGAGACACCACTCTCCAAAAGGTAATAGATGGTGTGTTGATGATGAACTCCTTGCTCTTGTGCTTCAAATGATAGTCTCCCGAACACTCAGCTCTCTCTCATAGGATTGGATTTGGTGGAAAGAGGGTTTGAGTGGAAAGCAACTTGGGAAGGCTAGAGATCTAGATTTATGTGGTTGGAATGGAATATCTTGACCTCAACACAAGTGTAGGTGGTTCTCTCTCAGAAAATGTATGTTGGAAGTGTAGGCATGTTCTGATGGCTCTCCTTACGAATGAAGAGTGGGTGGAGGGGTATATATAGCCTCCACACAAAATCTAATTGTTACACACAAATCACCAAACTTGGTGGGACCGAATCAGAAAACTCGGTCAGACCGATTTAGTTCAACATGTGAATGTTAGGATTTTTGGTGGGACCGACATGATCAACTCGGTAGGACCGATGTGCTAGGGTTAGGGTAAAGCCTCATCTCGGTTGGACCGATTACACAAACTCGGTGGGACCGATTTGGGTAATAAGCAAAACAGAGAGTTGGCCAAGCAAACTCGGTGGGATCGATTGCATATTTTGGTGAGACCGAAATTATGGCAATAGGCAATAGAGAGTTGGCAAGCCCATCTCGGTGAGACCGAGATCCCATCGGTGTGACCGAATTGACTAGGGTTTCTGGCAGTGGCTATGTCAAGTGAACTCGGTGGCGCGGATAGGAAATTTCGGTGGGGCCGAGTTTGACTTTTGGTTTGGGACATATGTAGATGTGAGAAAGTGGTTGAGGGCTTTGGAGCATATCACGAAGCACTTTGAGTAAGCAAGCCATTAAGCAACACCTCATCCCCTTTTAATAGTATTGGCTTTCCTATGGACTCAATGTGATTTTGGATCACTAAAATAGAAAATGTAGAGTCCTGAGCTTTGAGCTTGAGCCAATCCTTTGTCCTTATCATCTTGAAGGGGTTCCACATCCTCTATTCCACGCCACTCCATTGTTGAATTTATCTGAAATATACTAGATGAAAACATTAGTCCAACAAGAGATATGTTGACATTAATTACCAAAATCACCCACGGAGCACTTGTGCTTTCACCCCTCCTAGTCCAATTCGGACCAGCCCATGGGGGGCACGCTGCCTCCCCTTGTGGCCCTTCTCTCCTTTCCACTAAAGCCCAATAAGGCCCATTACTTCCCTGGGGCGTTCCGGTAGCCTCCCGGTACTTCGAAACTTATCTGATACTTCCCGAAACCATTCCTGTGTCTGAATATAACCTTCCAATATATGAACCTTTACCTCTCGGCCATTTCAAGACTCCTCATCATGTCCGTGATCTCATCCGGGACTCCGAACAAACTTTGGTCATCAAATCACATAACTCATAATACAAATCGTCATCGAACGTTAAGCGTGCAGACCCTACGGGTTCGAGAACTATGTAGACATGACCGAGACACATCTCCGATCAATAACCAACAGCGGAACCTGGATGCTCATATTGGCTCCTACATATTCTACGAAGATCTTTATCGGTCAAACCGCATAACAACATACGTAGTTCCCTTTGTCATCAGTATGTTACTTGCCCGAGATTCGATCATCGGTATCATCATACCTAGTTCAATCTCGTTAGTGGCAAGTCTCTTTACTCGTTCCGTAATGCATCATCCCGCAACTAACTCATTAGTCACATTGCTTGCAAGGCTTATAGTGATGAGCATTACCAAGAGGGCCCAGAGATACCTCTTCGAAACACGGAGTGACAAATCCTAATCTCGATCTATGCCAACTCAACAAGTACCATCGGAGACACCTGTAGAGCATCTTTATAATCACCCATTTACGTTGTGACGTTTGATAGCACACAAGGTGTTCCTCCGGTATTCGGGAGTTGCATAATCTCATAGTCAGAGGAACATGTATAAGTCATGATGAAAGCAATAGCAACAAAACTAAACGATCATTAATGCTAAGCTAACGGATGGGTCTTTTCCATCACATCATTCTCTAATGATGTGATCCCGTTCATCAAATGACAACACATGTCTATGGTCAGGAAACGTAACCATCTTTTATTAACGAGCTAGTCTAGTAGAGGCATACTAGGGACACTCTGTTTGTCTATGTATTCCACATGTACTAAGTTTCCGGTTAATACAATTCTAGCATGAATAATAAATATTTATCGTGATATAAGGAAATATAAATAAAAACTTTATTATTGCCTCTAGGGCATATTTCCTTCAAAAACAAAGGCTGAAATAAGCACAAGGGCAAGAAACCAAAAGTTACTTCCGCAGAGTTACTAGCTAAATATCAAAAGGTGGGTGAAGAAAAAAGTGTTGATCGGCCAAATAGTGTAAAAGCATAAAGTCACCCCCTAAGTGCAAGTATGAGGATCGGTATTGGCAGTGTGAGGATTTCAATGCAAAGTATCCATATCCTTATTTTGGACCGCCAATGTCGATGACGTGGATGCCTCCCCATGCTCAGGTAAATCTGTATCCATCATGGGACAGGTATGATACAAGGGCACATTCTCCATCTTAGTTTAGAACATTTCCCCAATATAATGCAGATCCAAGAAGATTAATATTTGAGTAATCAGATGTTAAAGACTATTCAATCATAAGGAATCGGTCTAGAACTCAAGGAAGAAGAAAGAGTGCCATTTTAGATTTGATCTCAAATGAAAAAAAGCCAATTAAAGTGTTGACATTGGCTACTAAAGGCAATGAGGCAGGTCAATCAAGTGTCAAATCTGAAGAGAAGAAGTTGAGAGTGCACAAGGTAAAACAACAATTGTCATTACATCAAACAAAATTGCAGCCGGGGCACCCACTCTTCTTATCGTATCGGCAAAAGAAGAAATTACAAAAGCTAAGTCCACAAGAACTTGAAAAGATGAACATGGCATGGATTCCCAAAGGAAGCACTCAAGAATGATGTGCAAGCTTCCATTACGATAAGTGCGACAAAGGTGAAGAAGGAGAAGAGTGAATGCTATGAACAACCAAGTCGAATGTTTGCCCATCAAAATATTCGATTAGTACATTATCCATATTCAGCAAATATGCCATTGATGTCTTTGCCATGGAATTCATCCCAAGGTATGAGCAGTTACTCTCCATGGGCTTATTTTGATCCATGGATGCAATATAATTTCTTATATCATGAAAGGGTATTACCAAATCACTATACATTTGATTAGCTCCAAGTTTTTGCTGATCCAAAGAGCCAAAATACTTGATTAGATATTTCATTTGTTTATTTCGGCTATACATAATTTTGGTAGATGGAGTTTACATGGACCTTATGGTTATGGCCGGTATTTATCTATCGCCCTAAGAATCTATGTAAGTGTGACCGATGTAATATTCTTGCATCGTCCTTGGTCCTATTGGAAACTGGTACAAGGTGCATGTTCATTGAAATTTGTATTTATACCTATATTATGCTTGCATGGAGTAGAGACATTATAACCTATGTCATTCAACATATGTTGCATAAGTCAATTCGTAGTTGTAGAATTGGCGAGTTACTTATGCTTTGAATGAAAATGATTCGCCTTATGTATCTTTGAAATGTATGAGAGGCCAAATCATTGTTGGTTTTATTATTGAGCATCAGATTTTATGACATGCATAATATTGATATTAGCCTTGTCTCTCTAGTACTATAGAGATTATGTTTGATGGTTGAATTCATAACAATGGCCAAGGTGTTGGTATTGTTTATATATCTCCTTATGTTGCTATTTTGTGAAGCCTCGTGCGGTTTAAAATATTTTTTGCACAATAATCAAAGCCGAATATGCAATGTTATTCGGTTTGGGAGCTTTTGGTTGTCATAAGTGCTACACATATCGAGGCATTCGGTGATTCGTTATGAGTAGCGCAACAAATATCCAAGGGTTATCAGTGCTTTGACGAATCACTTATAATTTATCTTGAGGTATGTCTAGATGTAAAATTTACCTTGGGTTGCTTTAATATTGCTCATATATCTAGACATGATAATTGGAGAGAAAATGAGTTGAGACAGCAAATATCCGGCTACCATGTTGATAATGGTGTATTGCACATCTATTAATAGCCGATGCTTATTCTCGCCAACATAGGTAAGGCTGAATTGGAGCTCACGGCTTCGCCCACTAATGAAACTTTTATGTAGGCGAAACAAGGATTGGAGGAAGTTTATTGTTTATTATCCGCAAGATCCTAGGTAAGGGTGGAAGAGATGGTTCGGCGGATGGCTTTGAGATGCATATCTATGAAACTTTATCGTCGGATTGTTATAGAAGTTGACAAGGTTTCACCCATGTTTGCATCAAGAGGTTCAAACAAGCAATGGTCCATATATACTTATCGTCCTAAGCACATGCAAATGGATGATGGATTGCTGACATCGTCCTTAGATCAAGCACTATGCAAGTTATTTTTCGGCACACAAGTTTTGCCGAAAAACAGGGGGGCATGTGTTGACATCAGATTTTGGCACAGAAGAAAATGTTAAGATGGCCTCAAATGAAGAAGTGCTCTGCATGAAAAAGTTTCGTAGTGTTGACACGAACATCTTTAAAATTTGGGCCATCGCCATCCGATCTCATCTCGAAGACCGAAGTTGTGCTCGAAGTACTAAGATTTTGTATTCAAAGTACTGTTCGGCCGATTACGCCTCCAAGACGACCTCATATGAGAAACTATTCGACACATAGTGTCTTCGTCTCGTCGAAACGGTGTATTTTGATATAAAATTTGTCTCAATCCGAGTTTGTATCCAAAAGTTAGAGTCAAAACGGTGTGCTACAAAAGTCTGCCCAGGAAGTTCTAGGGAACCCCAAAAGTTCCGGGATTTACAGAAACATTGCACCATGTGCGCCAAGAAAATTGCAGTTTCAATAAATTTTTCATATTTGCGGGCCAAAAAAAATATCAATACGACCTCTGATGAAAAAATGTTTAACAGATAAAATTTTCTTTGTTTCAAGATCTACAACTTCGCTCTTTGGATCATCGTGATCTAAAGCCATATGCGACCTGCAAGTTTAGTGCAAGAGGGCTACTTGATATAGTTTTAGCCTGGAAGTTTCGGCCCTCGTAGTCTGAGTTTCAATAAATTTTTCATATTTGCGGGCCAAAAAAAATATCAATACGACCTCTGATGAAAAAATGTTTAACAGATAAAATTTTCTTTGTTTCAAGATCTACAACTTCGCTCTTTGGATCATCGTGATCTAAAGCCATATGCGACCTGCAAGTTTAGTGCAAGAGGGCTACTTGATATAGTTTTAGCCTGGAAGTTTCGGCCCTCGTAGTCTGAGTTAGGTTAACTTTTGATGTTTTGCGCGGTATTTGGGTCCTTTCTTGTACGGGAAGTCCAGCCGCTTCATATCACTAGTAAAAAAAGGGACATTTGTCCCAGTTCATAAGGGCCTTTAGTCCCGGTTCTTGAACCGGGACTAAAGGGTCGTTACTAAAGCCTCCCCCCTTTAGTCCCGGTTCTTATACCAACCGGGACTAAAGGCCCTCCACGTGGCTGCTGCCTGGAGGTCCACCTTTAGTCCCGGTTGGTAACACCAACCATGACTAAAGGAAATTTTATGAAAAAAAAATTGAAAATTTTCTTAAAAAAAAATTTGAATTTTTTTCTCGATTTTCAAATTTCTGAATTATTTTAACCTCTAATCTCTAATCACCTGTCGTCACTGCTCAATTTAACTTCTAATATCTAATCACCTCTCATCATTCCAAATCATCTAACTTCCCAAACGGTCACCCATCCTCTCACTACTTCAGCCTGAGCACGCTTAACTTTTGGGTTCTATTCCCCCTCGCTTCCAAGTCTGCACTTGTTGTTTTCCTAACAATAGTAAGATGTCAATCGTATTAACCCTCAGGAGTTTAGCTTCAGCCTAGTCACACGTTTCACTGTTCGAGTTTGAAACTATTATTCTAAAAAACAATAATTATTTAGTAACACTAATATTTGTTGAGTAAGTAGTTTGACCACAGTTTGACCAGATTTGACCAAAATTCAAAAAAATGAAATAATTAATTAGTAACACTAATATTCTTGAATAATTATTTAGTACCACTAATACTTCTTGAGTAAGTAGTTTGACCATAGTTTAACCCCAGTTTGAGCAGATTTGACCAAAATTCAAAAACATTGAAATAATTATTTAGTAACACTAATATTCTTGAATAATTATTTAGTAACACTAATACTTTTTGAATAAGTAGTTTGACCATAGTTTGACCAGATTTAACCAAAATTCAAAAAGCTGAAATTTGAGCATATTTTTTTCCTTTTGGAATTTGAGGATTCTAAAAATTTGCAAACAGGCCGTAGGCGGTCAAAATCGGATGCGGATTTTTGTTCTGTTTTTTTTTCGACATCGTATGCAAAAGTTACAGCCGTTTTACATTTTCCCTACACTTTTTGCAAAACATGTCCAAATTTAAGTTTTTAAATTTTCCTAACTAGTAGATGTAGTAACATAACTACATCTCGAAGGATTTTAATTTTTGAAGTTTTTAGCATTTTCTTTTGCTTTTTACAAAACTGAAAAGGCGATCCAAGGGGGGTGTAGAGTTTGAAAATGGGACCTTTAGTACCGGTTTGAGACACGAACCGGGACTAAAGGGCATTGCACCCTTTAGTCCCGGTTTGTGTCTCAAACCGGGACTAAAGGTCTAATCTTTAGTCCCGGTTTGAGACACGAACCGGGACTAAAGGGCATCGCACCCTTTAATCCCGGTTCGTGTCTCAAACCGGGACTAAAGGGCTCATTTAAACCGGGACTAATGCCTTTAGCGCACGAACCGGGACTAATGTAATGCCTTTAGCTGGTCCGAACGAAAGCCCTGTTTTCTACTAGTGTATATATGTAAGGGGTGACGGACGATTGAACAACACTAATCGAACAAATCTATCAATTACACTTTTGTGTTCATCTACTTTTATCCCTCTCCCTTGTATCTTTCTTTCTCGTTCTTTGTTCGTTCTTCAAGATTGGAGAGCAGCGAATACACGAGGCACTAGGGGCGATCAGGTCGACCTGGAGCAACCCACGCCGCGATCCCTAATGGGGTCCCTCCCGGGCTAGCGGGGTTTCAGGTCTCAAATGCGCCCGTCGAATTATCTTGTGCATCGCGCTTCCAACTGGGTCTCCTTCGACGTGAGCTTCGGTGCATCACCCCGGCGTCGAGTGTACACGGTGACGTGTTCGTGTACGAACATTTAGGAAGCTAGTATGTACCTCGTAACAAAACGACAGTGCACGTAGACTTCTCTATGCCAGTACACAACGTGTAGTCATATGGCAGCTCAACTAGTTCCATCTCGGCAAGGGCCCCGAGGGCATCTCCCTGTCGGACGAACGATCTCTCTTCCCATCTCGCCGTCTCTGAAGAGAAAACATGCATCATGTATGGCAACAGAAGCCATTGCTGTCGCTTCATCTCTGCGTCCAATCCACGCTTATAGGGAACATGCAGAAACCTAAGCACCTGGTAGTGCGGCGGCACCGTGGGATCATACACGACGTAGCTTCATTCGTAGAAGAGCTCAAACCCTAAGGGACGAGGTGGGCGTGGGGGCAAGCTTGCCCAACGTCGTGTGACCGGATTAGCCACATAATAATACAGTAGAACCAGGCTGTTACACACGCCCTCGATGGCGATGTCGTCCATGGGCATGAATTGGAGGTCGGCGCTGATCTCGGGATCTGTCAAGGGGTGGACGAAGGACTCCGTGAAATCTAGATCGGTGAATGTGATGAGAAAGCTGGCCATGGAGAGCGGGCGGCTTCTTGAGGCCACTAGATTAGATGGTGTCCGTTGATGCTGATGCTGTCAAGGCACGTCTTTATATATGTAGGTGTAGCAATTTTGTTCGCCTCCAAGGTGACTTTGAGTTGATCTTTGTATGCATTTTGTCAGACTCTGATAAATAAATTAATAAAAATGACCGCATGCATCATTTTGATGCAGAGGCCGGGGATAATCCTTCTTTTTTAAAAAAATGGAGAGCGGGAGGAGGTCCCGGTCCAGGAGACGACGAGCGTCGATGATGGCATGTCAGGACCGGCACACACAGCGGGTCACGGCGAGGCTACGCGGTGGAAGACGGTGGAGGACCTCCGCGAGCACGTCCTCGGGGCTCGGGTAGGCGTCTGGTCCATCTCCGCCGCTGCTGGATCGCCGCCTTGCCTTGCTCTTCTCTAGGCATCGCCGTCCAACAAGAAAACCATCCTGATCTCGGGCTCGGGGCTGATCTGTTCTCTCCTTGGGGTACTCACAAGAATAATTACTGAGGACAGAACCCACTCCTGATCCGAACATTAGCCCGAAAACACTCTTTCACGAGCGAGCCTCCGAACGCGTGAGATTGTAAAACATACCACTAGATTTCTTCTTCCTTGGATTGTATGCTGTCCACCGGAGATTAAAAATTGCACTAAACAAACAGTAAAGAAAAGGGACACCTGCAAACATCTTCAACATATCAGGCTTTAAAGATAGCAAATGGATCTTTAAAGATAGCAAATGATCCATCGCGCCTTGACACGAGATCTAGAAGTCGCTGAAGAAGCCTCGGCTCAAGCATCACCCCACGCGGTACATACTTGCAGTCCATCACCCCCAGTCCAGAAGGTTGGAAAACCCGCACCGTGCCGCAGAACAACACAGAAGAAGATGACAAAGTCACCACACCAATGGCCAACCAATTACTCCCCTTGAAGGACACAACAACTGCCAAGATCTAAAAAGAGCCCACAGATCTGGGACACACATACTCTCACAGGCTCTTCGCCGGTGCCAGAATGGACGTCGTCACGCTAGGGAGAGAGCGGAGAGTTCTTACTCCAACACGTCATCATCACCACCATCTTTGTTGATGTTACAGAGGAAACAAAAGTAAGGAGAACAAAAGGGAACGGACGGACAGGCACCCACTCTTGCCACCAGGCGAGGAAGAGGAGGGGGGCCGATGCAGCGGCGTGGGGGTAGAAACTTGACGGCAAGCTAGGGTTGAGAGAATTGCACACTTCCTATGCCACGATTTGTGACTGAGATTTACCAAAACATGAGGCGGGTGAGAACTAGCAAAACCATATGGGGAAACTGCACAAATCTACGTCTTGCAGGAAATTTAAACAAGGCCCACGATGCGCCCTCCCTCGGGCTACATCAAAGCATGAAAGATTATGACCCCAATAACTAAAAACAAGCAGCAACAAGCGACATCATCCGAGACTCAAATGGAACAATGCCAGCAACATGCAGCATTTCCAGCACACCATAAACGCCTGACCATACTCCAGTACAGTGATATTACCAGTTGCACATCTCAAGACAGATCATGAGTCATAATACATACAAGCTTTCGCGTCAACGTCATATGAAATGGGACCTAACATGTCAGACAAGAGCAAGTCTGATGATGCATACTGACATTTCGGCGAAAAGGAAGTTGCGAGCTTAATCTTCAGCTTCTGTTGGCGTGTAGACAGCTTCAACTTCAGTGATTGTAGCCTCAGCCTCACCGATCTCAGTGCCTTGTTCATTTGACTCCTTCAACTCAGCCTGCAACAGGATAACCAAACATTTGTTGAACTAGCTGAAGACAAGGTTGATTGTGGACAATTTTCTAATATAGGTAGAAATTTCTGCAAAATGCTACCAGAGTTGCTTTCAAGTCTGTCAATGCAGCTTCAAGTCGCTTATGGCAGTCTGGGACCATCATTCTCGACTCAGCTAAAACATTTTCCTGCACATGTAAAGGACATTAAGATAAGATGTACTACCAAGATCTTCTCATCTATGAATAGTGACTTGGAAGAGGATCAGGGAGACCAATAACTAAGTACCCGTGTGTCCAAAAATGGACCATTAGACCTCAATGTATGTATGAGATCAACCGATGTAAACAACTATGTTTTCCAACCCCAATCACATCAAAAACAATTTCATAACTCATCAAACATATGTATGCCTTAAATATCTTGACATGTCTGACAATACTAATGACTATAGGTAAAACCCAGAAGAATGTGATTAACAAATGAACATAGTAGTACTCTGAAGAATGCATAGGCCACTTGTTCATGTAATACACAATTCTGCTTCTATAAGTTACAAACTTATAACTATATCCATTCTGATGCAGTGCCATCGATCTAGTATACATCTGACAAATGTAATTGTTTTCAAAATAAAAAGAAATCATGGCTAAAGGAAAGATAGGTTATCCAAATGGACTGAACACAAAGAAAGAGAGAGGGTAATCCACATTAAAAGAGCCACAATAGGCGATACATGGTAAAAAAAATATGCAGGGCCTTAAGGGTAATAACTGGGATGGGCTAGAAGCAGAGACCCGAAGTTCTAACCAACATAAAACCATTAGATAGGCTGTATTGATAGAAGTTGCCAATAATATCATGTATACCCATCCGTAACAATGCACAGATCACAGTCATCTCAGCTAAACACATATGCAACAGTTGAATAACACCAAACTGTTACTCGGGCCAACCAATCTTCAAGGCTTCACAGGGCAGACTAGATCCTTCTACACTTATCCACGGCAAATTCAATGATACGCCATTCTAATAATAAAATTTGTTTTAGGGAATCAATAACAGGATACGTGATTCACCTGTCCATTTTATCAAGGAAAACAGATTAGTGACCATATGCATGACAACAAATTACCCAGCAAGCAAGTAGTGACTAGATCAGCATCCATAAACTAATCAAACCATGCTAAGAGACCATTCTAAGGATAACTAACATATGATCCTACTATTACCAGTAAGTACTATACATGGTCAGTAATTGTGTTGTTAATTAAAGAGCAAGAAGAATTGTAAGCAGAACTGCTGAATGAAAGATCTTTCAGCCACCTGCTGCTTGAGATCATAGGGGTCGGCGCCCTTCTCCTTCATGTCGGCGGTCTTGGCGACCTCCTTCTCCACCTCCTTCTCGTAGGAGCGCAGCTCCTTGACGATCCTCTTGCACGTCGACGTCTTGATCTTCAGGTTCCTCAGGGTCGCCATTCTGAGATGCGACCAGGGGCGGGATCTGGATGGCGCACCGACACACCCAAAAAATCGCGGAGGTTAGTTCGGGTTTAAGCAGTCACTGGATTGAGATCCAATCCAGTGATTCGCGCTCTTTTCCTCCTCGTCAAGCTAAGAATCTAGCAAGGGGTGGGGAAGAAGTGGGGGAGAGCTCACCTTGCTCTGGTTACAGCGTGGCCGACGGAGAGGCGCCTGGCAGGGAGGCTTGACGGTGGTGCCGGTCCTCCTGTTCCGGTATGGCTCGGCGGCGGCGCGCCCGAGGAGGGGAAGGGGGAGAGGGAGAGGGGGTTGGCGGGGTAGCCGGAGATGGCGGCGGCGGCTTGGTAGTGGGGAAATGGGCTGCGGGATGAGGGGGTGAAGGAAATTGCGAAGGGGGTCTAAATAATAGTATGGCATTGTTTTTCTTTTCTTTTTTGAGAAAAGAAATATGGCATTTCGTTTATGTTGTTTGTTTTGGGCTTATGCTTCTACTAGGAACCTAGAAGCACCTAGAAGCACAGATTCTAAAAAAACCTAGAAGCACCAAAACGCGAAAGCTCATATCTGTAGGCGTCTCCAGAGCAACGACGACGACATGATGGTGAAAGCGACCATGCTAGAGTGACCCAAGATTGATGACGCTGGCAAAGGCTAGTGTGGAGGACATTGCTGTAAGTGGTCATGGATAAGGGGATCGTTATAGCCCCTCGAGCCTAGACGGATACATGACCTGTCGGCGGGAATTGTCAAAGGGACTAAGTGCAAGGTTGCGGCATTGAGGGAGCCAGTGAGCCAATGTGTGTGTGAAAATAGGTAAATATAAAGCGGGGGTGAGATGGTTGAGCCTCTGGGACGATGCTAACGGAAGCCGCATCATCAGAGGAGGCAAGCATGATGGGAGAGTGTGGGTGTGTTGCTAGAGGCAAAGGAGAAGATAGGTGCTCGGGGAATATAATCTTCAGGGAAAGAAAGGGGCAAGTAGGAACGGTTGGATCAAAATTCAATGGTTGTGTGACCTTATTATTATTATTATTGGTGCATGCTAAGCGTCCGATGGGGTGGGGTTGCCCACCTCCCAGGCCATCTGATAGACCTAATCACCATATTATGTCGCCTGATAGTTGAACATCAAACTTCAGCAGCAAAAAAAATCTATATGTGCGCACCACAAATGCAATATTTGTTTACACGGCATGCCCAAAGACAAAAATCACAAGATTTCAAACCTATTATGTAACATTATCTGTGTTTCTATGCAACAAATCACTGAGAAAACTGATTAGAACATATGCAACATGGAAACAGAAGTACGCAACAACGTGAAAACAGCTTTGAAATATGAAATGACATTAGCAGCAGACACCTAGAATTATTGCAACATACGGCATGTATGTGTGCGATAAAACACAGACAACCTTGCCACATATCGACACTTCCTTTTTAGTCGTCTCCGGTCTGCTGCGGGCAGGTCTAACCTATTGTTAGTTTGTCACACCCTCTGGCCTTCCATGCCTGCAGAGGTTAACTATGTTTTTTAATATAAAAAATCCATTATTATTATTATGTTCATTATTAATAATGCATGGCACTTCTTCAAATCTAGCGAGTAGCAAGATTTGAACTCCTTACTTCCTGATCTTTTACTCCTGCTGCTATCAATACAAAGAGCCGAGCAGGCAATGCTTCAAGTTCATTCAGAAAGTTCAACTTGTCGCGGCGAGGACAAACCGTTTGGTCCAGTATTATTATACATTCACTAGTTTCTGCATGTGTGCATGTACATGAATTTTTTACAGGAATTGTTTGCCCTACTGTCCTAGTAGTATACAACGGACACAAATCAGAGAAATATGATACAGTAAATAAGTATCTAGCCATACAGGTGACTTCTACTTGCACAAATCTCCCAGCCAATAATGCTTTTCAGGGATTCTGAAATGTTGACGCTTCAATTTGTAAATGCCCACCGCGAATTCCAATCACGGTTGTAAATCTCAATCCACCCAAATTGGCCTGCCCGGTTTCAATCTACAAGCTGCAAATCTCAGCTCGCACGACGCGGTGTAATCGTCGAATCCACAGATTGTGTGCTCCAAGTTTCAGTAGTTCAGTCTCCAGATGTGCTGTACAAAGAGAGCTATTACCTATGAGAAAACCACAAGTTCAGTGTCTTCACTTCATCACTCGTACAAAAACTGGTCTGTCCATCATCTCCTTGCTTCCGCTGGAGGCTCCACCGTTTCCTCGCCGTCAGCGGTTTCCAGGAGGCAATATTTCACACCGTCTTCAGATTCATTTTTGTTGTTCAAATTAGGCATGGGATTATCCGGAGTCGTTTTCATCACCCGTACCTCCGGACGACTGCTTAGTCCTAGCGATTGCTCCCGGGGAATCATTCCGGAACCGTTCCCATTGGACTCAACCAAGTCTGATACTCTAACCTGCAGCAGGTATTTTATTCAGGTCATATGGGGAAGTGAAGCAGCACCATGAAAATAAGAACTGTACTAATCTGTAGGAAGCGTAATATTAGAGTCGGTTTTGAGCACTAATGATTTTATGAACCTGAAGTGACTCCATGGTAGTAGTTTCACGAGACTCGACGTTGTTGAGTGCCTCCTGAGCTTGTAACTCCATCGAGTCCCTCACAAGCTTACTCAGGAAAGATACATCATCAGACATGACACCCAGCCCTTTCATAAGCATCGAGCCGAGTTGCAAGCTAGTCTGCAGGAAGGGGTCAACAAAAGAAAAGAGTTGATGCAATTTTTTGTTACATATATCCATACATAAGGAGCTTCTCAGTCGATGCAAACGTGTTTCTATATTACCTCAGCATTTTCCAGAACAACATCGGTCGCACCTGCTTTCCTTAGATCCAACAAATGAGACATGTCTTGGGCCCTAACATACACGGGAACCTGGGAAAGCGAAAGGTATTATGAAAGCGTTCGTTTGTTCACAATGCATTTATAACAAGTACTATGTGCTAACTTGATAAATAAATCATGAGAAATGGATCATATATTTTACCGCAGGAAAAGCTTGTCGCAATCTGTCGACAGACTCGACTGTTTCTTCCTTCCCGGTATACATGATCATGACAGCTTTAGGAGATGATATGCCAGCAGATTGCATAACGGCAGGGCGCGAACCATCTCCATATAACACTGGAAATCCTGATTTTCTAGCCGACTGGTAAGGAATGAAGGCAGATGCTTTAGTTTAACATATGTATGAAGACTGCATCAGCTGTTATACCAAATATTTTCTTAATGCCAACCTTTACAACAGCAGGATTTAGATCAAATGCGACATACGGCCATCCTTCTGTATCTCGCTCGAGCCCGAAAGATAATGGTGCAGCCAAAAACTTTGCAAGGACCTGTAAGAATATTACGAGGCATATGATATAACAGTTCAGCTGGCCAGCTTTAACAACAAAGGAAAATATGATGTAATATACCTGTCCCATCTCTCCAAAGCCAAGAATGACAATAGGTTCAGTCGCACCATAATTTGCCTCCTCAGCTGGTTTCTGTAAAAGATTGCCTTAAGAATTCACGAAAATAGGCAACAACCATGACCGTTGTGAGTGTATAAGACATGGCGGTCACGTACTACTTCTTTTGTTTCAGATCTCTCATCAATGATTCCTGCTGCTTTTCTTCCAAGGTCATTCAGTAACGGAGTTAATGCCATTGACAGCACAACGACGATAATGAGCAGCTTATTCAGCTCAAGCGGTAGGACGCCAAGCCTGTTTCAATCAAGGTACCAAGGGCTGAAAACAAGATGTCTGAGAAGACAAGAACAATATAATGGAAGACTTGTAATAAAAACTGACCTGTTTGCCAAAGAAAATACCACGAACCCAAACTCCCCTCCTTGAGAAAGCAGCAATCCTATCCTTACACTCTCTTGAAAAGTTAGTCCGACTCTTGTTGCTAATGCAGTAGTTATCAATGTCTTGATTGCAATAAGGCCAGCCAGCAGCGATAGAACATTAGGCCACTCACGGATGAGAAGCTGCAAAATATCAGGAAAAAAAATACAAGGTGCGTTAATAGAACCTGCAGTAATGTTCCACTGAAGAAGATAACACTAACATGTAACAATGTTACTTTCTAAGCTGCTTAAGAAGAACATGTTGCAGCAATAGCCTGAATGTGGCAATTTAGGTCTCTCCTAGACGTACTGCTCAGTTAGATACATGAGACATGAGCTAATGTTCACCAGTACAGATCATGGCTATGTTGTTTAACCTGCATGTCGATGGAAGTTCCCGTAGTCACAAAGAACAATCCAAGCAGCAATCCTCTGAACGGCCTTATGTCAGCTTCTATTTGTGTACGGAAATTTGTTTCTGCAAGGAGGGCCCCAGCCAGAAAAGCACCTAGCTACATAGGACACGAGTTCAACAATCAGCGAATAATAATGACTGGAAGAGCATAATCTATATCTGGCTTGAGCATTTAAAACTATGTGTATGGTTTAGAGGCTTACTGTATCACTAAAGCCCAACCACTGTGTGAGAAGTGAAGTTCCTGAAACTGTGAGAAGACAGAGGGCAACAAATGCTTCTGAGCTCCTCGACTCTGCAACAAACTGCAGGAAGGCTTAACCAATATTCATTGCATAGAAAATAACGTACGAGCTTGTATTCAGAAAAATCATAAAGTAAAAGACCTCAAAGATGCGCCTGATGAGATATTTCCCTCCAAGTGAAAGTATGCCAAGTCCACCCAGTGCTTTTAGGCTTTCAGCTAGTAGCATAGGCCACACACTTTGCTCCACAACATTCTGCGATAAAATGCATAATAAATACTGATGATAGCCTAATATATAAAGCGGAAACTCATATGTTGCGAAGTCAGAGCTGCATTTTCATGCTTAGAGACCAATACAGTAGTTCACTAGGTAGGGGAACATAACAAGAATAAATATTTCCAAACCATTTGCCAATATTACTTGGCTACTCGCTCACTAAGGCAAATTTCATGCAGTGAACATCTTCCAAGTTATTACACAGAAACCTTAAGTCTTCTTAGTTAGATTATGATGTGATGAGAAAGTCTACCAGGTTGATAATTTTTCGAACAACTTCCATGCAGGCTAATATCTCAAGTGCTAACCTTTTGCATACCTGACTCTCTAGAACAGGGAGTATGACCAAGAGAGGAACAACGGCAATATCCTGTGTATCAGCAGAATACATACTGGAATTAATACACCGTACACTTTTTGGAAAAAATCTTTAAAATGGACCATTTGGAGAAAAGGAATGGGAAAGAGGTGTTCGGTTAATCACCTGGAGGAGGAGGATTCCCAGTGTGGCCGAACCAAATCTTGTTGCAAGCTCACCTTTCTCAGCAAGAAGCTGCATACAAAATCCACAAGCAATGCACGTTGTTATCTTGTGCAGATGCAAAAAAAGAGGGAGGGGACATATTTTGTGTACTAAGAAATTTAGGTGTGCTATTGTAGCAGAGGCAATTGCAATGTACCCAATATGGATAAGCTCTCATTGAAAGGTTCATACTTGAACAAAGTGTCTAACGATATAAAAAAATTACCAGAAAACAGCTGATGCATTGCTAGCCAGTGAGTACAATTAGTGTATACCTGAAGAACAAAAGCAGATGAAGATAAGGAGAGGGCAGCTCCAATCACTATTGCTTCATCGACACTCCTGATATTCACCTGCATATGTAGATCCAAATTAAATGTAATTATTAAATAGAATAAACAGCTGAGTTAGTATTGATAAGCCAGACAATTTTAGCAATATACGTATCAAGAAAAAAATTGAGATCACAAATTGAAGAATAGTTTGTGTTATTGGTAAATATTTCAACAATGCATACTTCACGCCCCCGAGAGTATAAGCAATCAGAATAAGCAAGTGAGAAACCATTGTTAGAATATAAAAGGGAAATGAGATCACATGGAAGATTGTTTGGAAAACAATTTCTGCCTGTGTAGAAATACAGGTCACATAACTTTTTTCCGGTTTAAGAGCACTCCTTACCAGGTCAGGTCTTGAATTAAAGAGGAACTGCAGGATTCTTGTTCCAATAGCACCATTTGGGGGAAGCTCAAATGCCGCGAAGGCCAGCGTTGACAGAAGAACCTTGAGAATATATCAAAAGGCACAAGATCAGTTCCCATGGAGCGTTCCGAAATTATGTATGCAAGTCAATGAACAAAGCCAAGGAATGCCCTGGTGCCAAGAAGAGTTCAGTTTCCCAAGTGCCAAGAGAACCTTTGTGATGCCTAACAACAGGGCATGTCTTGGACAATGGTTGATGAGATTAGAATAATGTAGCAATTTTGATTCACTCCAATCAATACAGATACTTCCATTTGTCGTCAATAAAACTACTTCTAAACTAACATGAGAAACTGAGGACAGATGATGGGTAGTAAAAGTAGTACAATTAGGATAATGATTACAAGAGATCAGTAAGTAAGCAAACTGCAATGCACACCTGAGGCAAACCGATCCCAAAGGCGAACTTGGCAAGGGCTTTGAGGCGAGAGAGGGAGAGCTCCAGCCCCATCTCGAACAGCTGCAGTGCAGAGGCGGAGCGGCAAATCAATGACTCAATCCATCAGTTAATCAATCAATAATGAATCATCTGAATTCCTGATGAGGCCGAACTGGTCAGAAGAAGTACCAGGAAGAGGATCCCCCACTCGGAGAGGAGCTTGACGTCGGTGAGGTTCCTGATGAGGCCGAACTGGTTGAGGACGACGCCGGCGCAGAAGAAGCCGAGGATCTGCGGAAGGGATCAACACGGGAGGTATATAATGTCAGGAGGCGCGCGGAGCTAGCGGAGGCGACGGGGAGCTAGCGGAGGCGCGGAGCGACACTTGACCGGGCTAGCCTTGACGACGCGGAAGGCGGGGACGACGAGGACGGTGACGCCGAGGAAGGTGAGGGTGTCGAAGCCCAGGTCGTTGATCACCTCCACGGCGCTGGCGATCTCCACGCCCACCCCCGCGCGCACCCGGAACGCCCGCCGCCCCCTCCTCCTCGTCGTCCTGACCATCGTCGTCCTCGCCGCCGCCTCCCCGAGCCCCAGGCGAGATAGAGACGGCGACGCCGACGCTGACGCCCTGCTCCTCCGGCGCGGCTGGAGCACGCAGGCGGCCACCGACGTGGACGCGGCCGTCACCCGGGACCGGGAGGAGGACGCGCAGCGGCAGCAAGCGGGGAAGCACCCCGCCACCGCCGCTGCCGCCATGGCGCCAGAGCAGTTGGCTGCAGTGTGAGGCGAGGCGTGTGCCGTCCGGTGGGTGTGCGCGCGCGGGAACTCGGGAGCCGGGAGCTATCCGTTGGGAAGAAGATAAGGAGGCGTTTGAGGCGGAGCGGAGCGCCGCGCGGGGTCTCCTCCGCCTCTCGCTGTCGCGCCTTCCCGCGGCCACGCTCTCTCTCGCTCGCCGGTGGACTGACTTCCTCCTCCCGCTTCGCCAGCCACAAACATCTTACCACAAGCACTGCTTGGCTTGGTAATTTGATGAGTGGATTACCACCCAACAAGCATGTTAATCCAACACCTGCATTACAAGAAAACCATCGAAAGAAGATGAAAATACAGTCCGGTCCACAGGGAGCCCTTCACCCCTCTCCATCCCACACGTACCGATGGTGAGCGGATGCCGCCGTCGCTGGAGCTTCGTGTCGTCGCCGGTGTTGACGTATAATGTGTTGCCTAGTCTCTTCCATCAGATCGGTCTTTTGGTTGCATTGGTCAGAGCGTGCACTTCTACAGCCGGAATTAGAAAGTGGAATCCATGCAGGCAGCCTGGAAGTGGCAGTGATGTCGATGTTGAAGGATCCACGGCCTGGAGAACAAGAGGGTGTTGGGTCGATCAGACCTAGACATCCATGCGAGTCAACGGGATAGCCAAATCGGCGCCATTGCTACCAAAGCACCACCGGCCCAACAAAGACGCAACAACTACCATTCCGTCTCCAGAGGAAAAGGCAACCATGTTCGTCGGAAAATAGTTGTTAGATCCGACGGCGTGCACACGATCGAAGCTACAGAAGAAGCTGAAAGAGGCCTTATTAAGCACCGCCTCGAAAGGGCCGAAGTGACAGATAGTGAAGACCTACATGTCCACCCAATCTCGCCGCTAAAGTCAACAACGCATGCACCGCCTAGGACTAAGGGGCAAGTGGGGGAATTAATTTTGAACACCGCCACTAGAAGGGCAGGAGCAACGGACAAGTGATACCTACCTAATGCCCCAAGATGGAATAAACTACAACTCCCAGTAGTAGATCGTGACCTCACTGCACACCCACAATGGAGCCGGTAGAGCAATCCGAGGAGGAAAAGGACGGGAATGTACCAACAGAGGATGGGTGATGGCGTGGGAACCCTAGATCGAGGCAAAGTCACGAGAGAGGGCTAGGAGTCGTGTGGTATGATATGTACACTATTTTGTGTCTGTGTGTTGTCTCGTTGAATACTAGCACATTATATAAAGGCGGCTTAAAATGATGTGGTCAAGTGGAGGGGCAGGATTCTACCTTATGGATGCACTTGACCAAGGGTCAATTTTATTCTCTCTCCTCACCCTTATCTATTCTTTACATCAAAAAATTATCATACGCGGAATCAATTGACAACTAAAAACAAAACCCAACTCAGCCCCTCTCAACCCTAGTTGCTACTACCAACTTTCTCCCCCCATGCTACCGCATCGTCCCCCCTCCTCTTCCCCATCTAGCGTCCTTGTCGGCGAAAAGAGGAGCGGGGACCCGTTCATCAATTCCAGGTTTTTCCTCCTTGGGTTTTGTTTCGCTGGCGACATCGATGAAGTGGTGGTCGCGATGGCGTGTTGGAGTGAGGTCTCTACTTACCTTGACGACGTCCAGTCTGGCGCAGGGGAAGGGCCTATAAGAATTTATGTCCTCATATCGTTGTGCATCATTTCCCCAGTTGTATTTTCTTGTTGATGATAATGGAGTTAGTGAGGAGTAATTCGGTTATCAAGTTATCCGAGGACATTGGTTGCTAACTGGTTATTGAGGGAGATGGATGGCCTCCTAATTCAAAAAGGGAAATGTGTCGATTCTTTGAAGACTCAGAAGGTTTTTCGATTTTATTTGAGACTTAGGAAAGCCGTGTTATCAAGAGGGGTCGCTTCTTCAATTTATGGTGGAACTCATGTTAGTGCATTTCAATAACCACATCTGATTGCCACCAAGATAGCCAAAAGTCATATTTTCAATATCCACCATATATTCTCCGTGAAAGCCAAATTATCAAGAAGGGTCCGACGTCACCCGCGACCGCGAGGACGACGCGCAACAGCAGCCGTCGGGAAGCACCATGCCACGACCATCGCCATGGCGCCACAACAGTTGGTTGTAGTGCCGGAAGGAAGGAGAAGAGGCGTGCGTCGTCCATTGGTTGTGTGCGGAAACTTGGGAGTCCTGAGCTATCCGTTGGGAGGAAGATAAGGAGTGAGGGAGGAGAGGTCACTACAAAAAAATACACTTCCGTGATAATACATGTTTGTCACAGTAGGTCGCGTTTTTGTCATGCATGTACATCCATGACGATTTTATGACAGAATCAAGATAGTCATACATGTGTTGTCATAGAAGTGTTCCATGACATTACCAAAATTATCATCATGGAAGTGTCCACTTCCATGACGATAAATCGTGCGTCACAGAAGTGCTTTCGTCAAGGGTGACCGACACGTGGCATCCACCGTAACGGAACGCCGTAAAGCTACCGGGTCCGGTTTTGGATCCGATAACCCATTAACAGCCCGGACCAATGGGGATTTTCCACGTGTAAAATCATCATTGGCCGGAGGAAACACGTGTTGCCTCACCGTTGGGACAGATGTCATCCACTCATTGGACAGGAGGCGCCTATGATAGGTTGACACGTGGCACGGCCCAACAGTGGCCCATTCCGGTGAAAAAGGCCGGCCCAATAAAAATTAGCAGGTCGTCCCATATAAGGCCTACTTATGTCAGGTCCATTTAAGCCCACGGCCCATACGAGATGTACCAATTCAGCCCGTCAACGGCCCGTTAAAGATTTGCCACCATTGCAGCTCATCGTTAGTTCGAGCCCGTTAACAGCCCGCTATATATTTGGGCTCAATATCGGCCCGATGAGATTTCGGCCTGTTAACGGCACATTCAGTTGATGGGCCAATTTTCACGATGTACATCTTTCGGCCTTTTAGCGACCCATTTAAATGTTGGGCTAATTTCCGGCCCGGTGTGTCTTTCAGCCTGTTGACGACCCATAAATCAGTTGGGCCATTTGTAGTCGGACTTGAGTTTCGGCCTTTTAGCGACCCATTTAAGTGTTGGGCCAATTTCCGGCCCGGTGTGTCTTTCAGCCTGGTGACGGCCCATATATCTGTTGGGCTATTTGTAGTCGGACCTAAGTTTTGGCCTTTTGGCGACCCATTTAAGTGTTGGGCCAATTCCTGGTCCTGTGTGCCTTTCAGCCTGTTAACGGGCCATAAATGAGTCGGGCCATTTGTAGTCAGACCTGAGTTTTGGCCTTTTAACGGCCCATGCCCTTCATGGTCCAATACCAGCCTGGTTTGTCTCTCGGCCTGCTAAAGGCCCACAACACAGTTGGGCCATTTACAATACGACCTGACTTTCTGCCTCTTAGCGGTCCATGCTCTTCATGGTCCAGTACAAGCCCGCAGTCTCTTTCGGCCTGCTAAAGGCCCACAGTATAGTTGGGCCATATGTAGCCCGAACTTAGTAATGGCCTGTTAACGGCCTGTGAAATCAATTGGGCCCACCTGTTACCCGCTTCGATGTCAGCCTGTTAATGACCCGGGAGTTAAGAGGGTCGACCATTAACTTTCGGCCTGGTAACGGCCCATTAACTTAATGGGTCCACTAAAGTTCGTACATGTCTTTAGGCCAAATTAGATAATTTGAGCCCATTACGACGAGCAATTATGCACAGGACCAAAACCGATCAAGCAAGGGTACGTCATACAGGGAAAACGTTGCACATCCAGCATATATTATAGGAAATTACATCCACTGGGCAATCAAAGATTGATGCCAGTGCAAATAAATGAACAGAACCTAACGATCTACAACGTCACAATCTGCAACCTAAGCACGGATGACGCCCATAAGCATGTGGGCAAGTTCTTGCTGCTTTGCTACACTGTCTCTGAAAACATTGATCAGTTGTTGTGTCGCACGACTCTGCACGTCTGATTCCTCCATCATTTCCATCATTCCTTCAGCCATTAATTGGTTCACAAACATACATTTTTTCCGTTGCATTCGAGACAGAGGATACTGAACAGATTCAGATGGCGATTTTGGCAGGCTTGTATTATTGATAGTGGAGAGTTTCTCGACCACTACATCATAACATAAATTAGGAGGGGAACCAAACAGATTAATCATGGGTTATTGGTATATTACCTGGCCTAGATTTATTGGAAAGAAACAATGGGGTTGCCTTGCTGTTTTCAGAGTTTGTCTTCTTATCTTTAGCAGCCTGTACCAAATTAAGATACTAGCATTGCTATCATTGGCCAAGTCAGATAATAGGAAAGCAACATTGGCACAACGAACGTTTGGGCAACTAGCCAACACCAAATTAACACAATATGGCACAGCTATCATCAGCCAGGTAAGGTAATACGGAAGCAACATTGACACAATGAATGAATGGGCAACTAAAGCAGCACTACAATTCAGTAATGTGCATGATATGAGATAGTACACTCATGCAGCTCAGTATGCAAAACTACCAGGCAGTTTTCTTTACAAAAATCAACATTGGCGCCTTTAACATTTTGCTACAACTAATTTTAGATCAGATAAAGGTTGGATTCATGCCGATTAACAAAATACATGCTGATGTAAAAATATAGTGATATACAACAGGTACTTACATCAGCATTGGAGCACAGAGAATTCCCGCAAGATATTTTCCTCGAATACAATCCCAATGAAGGAAGTCTTCTATCATTTAACCTTATTTTCTAAAAGAGAGATGGGTAAGAAACATGTCGAAAATATGATCAGCATGCTATAAAATTTCATGATGCAAGGATACACACACGCTTCTTAGAATGGAGTTGACATATTTTTGCTGGACTGGAGCAGGCTAGTTCTTTGGCCACTGGAATCTGCTTATTATCAGTATGAGTTGGGTTCTCTGTGCTGGAGCAGTATCTATGAAAAATGGGGTTGGTTTATTATCTCCTGACGTTTGGATCTTTTGCAAAGACCTGGTTTGTAACCCTTCAGATTCTAACATAGCCGTCTTCCCCTTGCATGCCTTATATAGAAGAATTGTGCTTCAATTCTAAAACATGCTACAACAGAGATGGAATAGGTACTGAAGAATAGAAAGGCATGACATATTGACATGTATTCCCTCCATCCAGAAAAAATGGATGGGTCTAGGCGTATTTCAGTTCTAGATACATCTAGTTTTATCCATTTCCGCGACATGTAATCCGAACGGAGGGAGTATGATGTAAGAGCTAGGGATACGACAGGACAACACAGTAAAAAACACTGAAAACCCACTATAGAACCAAAGTAATCAAACCCACTGATATGAGATAGTACACTCATGCAGCTCAGGATGCAAAACTACCAGACAATTTTCCTTACAAAAATCAACATTGTGGCTTTTAATCATACATTTTGCTACAACTAAATTTAGATCAGATAAAGGTTGAATTCACGCTGATTAACAAAATACACGCTGATGTAAAAATATAGTGATATACAATAGGTACTTACATCTGCATTGGAGCACAGAGAATTCCTGCAAGAATCTTTCCTCATAGACGATACCAGTGCAGAAATTCTTCTATCTGTTAAGCTTATTTTCTAAAAGAGAGATGGGTAAGAAACATGTAGAAAATATGATCAGCATGCTATAAAATTTCATGATGCAAGGATACACACACGCTTCTTAGAATGGAGTTGACATATTTTTGCTGGACTGGAGCAGGCTAGTTCTTTGGCCACTGGAATCTGCTTATTATCAGTATGAGTTGGGTTCTCTGTGCTGGAGCGGTATCTATAAAAACTGGAGTTGGTTTATTAGCTCCTGACGTTTGGATCTTTTGCAAAGACCTGGTTTGTAACCCTTCAGATTCTAACATAGTCGTCTTCCCCTTGCATGCCTTGTATAGAAGAATGGTGCTTCAATTATAAAACATGCTACAGCAGAGAGATGGAATAGGTACTGAAGAATATAAAGGCATGACATATTGACATGTATTCCCTCCATCCGGAAAAAAATGGATGGGTCTAGGCGTATTTCAGTTCTAGATACATCCTATTTTATCCATTTCGGCAACATGTAATCCGGACGGAGGGAGTATGGTGTAAGAGCTAGGGATACGACAGGACAACACAGTAAAAGAACACTAGTTGAATGTAAAACTGTATGCTAGCGGAATACATATAGAAAAAACTAAGGCAACATACACGTGTATGATTGGGAAACTAAGATGGCATTGCAACAGAGCACTAGAACAACACTTCAATGTAAAAAACATGGTATGGTAGACATATGAAGTACATACTGATGAATAACAATGCATAAGATATTCAGAAGCATGATGTCCAAATTAAGCAGATGGCATTGCGATAGAGTAGAATGACAATACTTGATTTTGAAAACATGTTATCATGAATGGAATAGGTACTGAAAAACAGGAAGGCATGACATATTTATGTTGGAAATATGCCCTAGAGGCAATAATAAAAGGATTATTATATTTCCTTATTCATGATAATTGTCTATTGTTCATGCTATAATTGTATTGTCCGGAAATCATAATACATGTGTGAATACATAGACCATAATATGTCCCTAGTAAGCCTCTAGTTGACTAGCTCGTTGATCAATAGATAGTCATGGTTTCCTGACTATGGATATGGGGATGTCATTGATAACGGGATCACATCATTAGGAGAATGATGTGATGGACAAGACCCAAACCTAAGCATAGCACAAAGATCGTGTAGTTCGTTTGCTAGAGCTTTTCTGAATGTCAAGTATCATTCCTTAGACCATGAGATTATGCAACTCCCGGATGCCATAGGAGTGCTTTGGGTGTATCAAACGTCACAACGTAACTAGGTGACTATAAAGGTGCACTACAGGTATCTCCGAAAGTGTTTGTTGGGTTGGCATGAATCGAGACTGGGATTTGTCACTCCGCATGACGGAGAGGTATCTCTGGGCCTACTCGGTAAGACATCATCATAATGAGCTCAATGTGATCAAGGTGTTGTTCACGGGATGATCTGTTACAGGAACGAGTAAAGAGACTTGCCGGTAACGAGATTGAACAAGGTATCGGTATACCGACGATCGAATCTCGGGCAAGTATCGTACCGATAGACGAAGGGAATTGAGTACGGGATTGATTAAGTCCTCGACATCGTGGTTCATCCGATGAGATCATCGAGGAGCATGTGGGAGCCAACATGGGTATCCAGATCCCGCTGTTGGTTATTGACCGGAGATCGTCTCGGTCATGTCTGCATGTCTCCCGAACCCGTAGGGTCTACACACTTAAGGTTCGGTGATGCTAGGGTTGTAAAGATATTAGTATGCGGCAAACCTAAGGTTGTTCGGAGTCCCAGATGAGATCCCGGACGTCACGAGAGGTTCTGGAATGGTCCGGAGGTAAAGAATTATATATAGGAAGGTGTCGTTTCGGCCATCGGGAAGGATTCGGGGGTCATCGGTATTGTACCGGGACCACCGGATGGGTCCCGGGGGTCCACCGGGTGGGGCCACCCATCCCGGAGGGCCCCGTGAGCTGAAGTGGGGAGGGAACCAGCCCATAGTGGGCTGGTGCGCCCCCCCATGGGCCTCCCCCCTGCGCCTAGGGTTGGAAACCCTAGGGCAGGGGGCGCCCCACTTGCCTTGGGGGGCAAGGCTCCCCCCTTGGCCGCCGCCCCCCCTTTGGAGATGCATCTCCAGGGACGGCGCCCCCCTAGGGGGTCTATATAAAGGGGGGAGGGAGGGCAGCCGCACCCTGCAGCCTTGGCGCCTCCCTCTCCCCTGTTACACCTCTCCCTCTCTTTGTAGATGCTTGGCGAAGCCCTGCTGGAATTCTGCTGCATCCACCACCACGCCGTCGTGCTGCTGGATCTTCATCAACCTCTCCTTCCCCCTTGCTGGATCAAGAAGGAGGAGACGTCATCCCGACCGTACGTGTGTTGAACGCGGAGGTACCGTCCGTTCGGCGCTGGTCATCGATGATTTGGATCACGACGAGTACGACTCCATCATCCACGTTCTTCTTGAACGGTTCCGTTGCGATCTACAAGTGGTATGTAGATGCTCTCTTATCCCCTCGTTGCTATAATACTCCATGGCTAGATCTTGGTGATGCGTAGGAAAATTTTAATTTCTACTACGATCCCCAACAGTGGCATCATGAGCTAGGTCTATGCGTAGTTTCTATGCAGGAGTAGAACACAAAGTAGTTGTGGGCGTCGAATTGTCAATTCTTCTTGCCGTTACTAGTCCTATCTTGGTTCAGCGGTATTGTGGGATGAAGCGGGCCAGACCAACCTTACACGTACGCTTACGTGAGACCGGTTCCACCGACTGACATGCACTAGTTGCATAAGGTGCTGGCGGGTGTCTGTCTCTCCCACTTTAGTTGGATCAGATTCGATGAACAGGGTCCTTATGAAGGGTAAATAGAGATTGACAATTCACGTTGTGGTTTTAACATAGGTAAGAAGCGTTCTTGCTAGCAACCTATAACAGCCACGTAAAAGCTTGCAACAACAATTAGAGGACGTCTAACTTGTTTTTGCAGCAAGTGCTTTGTGATGTGATATGGCCAGAAGTTGTGATGAATCATGTATGTGATGTATGAGATGATCTTGTTATTGTAATAGGAATCACGACTTGCATGTCGATGAGTATGACAACCGGCAGGAGCCATAGGAGTTGTCTTTATTTATTTATGACCTGCGTGTCAACTTAAATCGTCATGTAATTACTTTATTTTATTGCTAAAGTGTTAGCCATAGTAGTAGAAGTAATAGTTGACGTGACAACTTCATGAAGACACGATGATGGAGATCATGATGATGGAGATCATGGTGTCATGCCGGTGACGACGATGAACATGGCGCCCTGAAGATGGAGATCAAAGGAGCGAAATGATGTTGGCCATATCATGTCACTATTTGATTGCATGTGATGTTTATCATGTTTTTACATCTTATTTGCTTAGAGTGACAGTAGCATAAATAAGATGATATCTCATTAAAATATCAAAAATGTGTTCTCCCTAACTGTGCACCGTTGCTAAGGTTCGTCGTTCCGAAGCACCACGTGATGATCAGGTGTGATAGGTCCTTACGTTCGCATACAACGGGTGTAAGCCAGATTTACACACGCAATACACTTAGGTTGGATTGACGAGCCTAGCATGTACAGACATGGCCTCGGAACACGGAGGACCAAAAGATCGAACATGAGTCGTATAGAAGATACGATCAACATGGAGATGTTCACCGATGATAACTAGTCCGTCTCACGTGATGATCGGACACGGCCTAGTTGACTCGGATCATGTATCACTTAGATGACTAGAGGGATGTCAAATCTGAGTGGGAGTTCATTCATTAATTTGATTAGATGAACTTAACTATCATGAACTTAGTCTAAATCTTTACAATATGTCTTGTAGATCAAATGGCCCACGCTAATGTCACCCTCAACTTCAACGCGTTCTTAGAGAAAACCAAGCTGAACGATGATGGCAGCAACTGTGCGGACTGGGTTCGGAACCTGAGGATCATCCTCATAGCAGCCAAGAAAGATTATGTCCTAGAAGCACCGCTAGGTGATGCACCATTCCCAGCAAACCAGGACGTTATGAACGCCCATCAGTCACGTGCTGATGATTACTCCCTCGTTCAGTGCGGCATGCTTTACAGCTTAGAACCGGGGCTTCAAAAGTGTTTTGAGCAACACGGAGCATATGAGATGTTCGAGGAGCTGAAATTGAATTTCCAAGCTCATGCCCGGGTCGAGAGATATGATGTCTCCGACAAGTTCTTTAGTTGCAAGATGGAGGAAAATAGCTCTGTCAGTGAACACATACTCAAGATGTCTGGGTTGCACAACTGCTTGACTCAGCTGGAAGTTAATCTCCCGGATGAGGCGGTCATTGACAGAATCCTTCAGTCGCTCCCACCTAGCTACAAGAGCTTCGTGATGAACTACAATATGCAGGGGATGGAAAAGACCATTCCCGAGTTGTATTCAATGCTGAAATGTGCGGAGGTGGAGATCAAAAAGGAACATCAAGTGTTGATGGTGAATAAAACCACTAAGTTCAAGAAAGGCAAGGGTAAGAAGAACTTCAAGAAGGACGGCAAGGAGGTTGCCGCGCCTGGTAAATCAGTTGCCAGGAAGAAGTCAAAGAATGGACCCAAACCTGAAACTGAGTGCTTTTATTGCAAGGGAAATGGTCACTGGAAGCGGAATTGCCCCAAGTACTTAGCGGATAAGAAGGTCGGCAACACCAAAGGTATATGTGATATACATGTTATTGATGTGTACCTTACCAGCACTCGTAGTAGCTCCTGGGTATTTGATACCGGTGCGGTTGCTCATATTTGTAACTCAAAGCAGGAGTTGCAGAATAAACGGAGACTGGCGAAGGACGAGGTGACGATGCGCGTCGGGAATGGTTCCAGGGTCGATGTGATCGCCGTCGGCACGCTACCTCTACATTTACCTACGGGATTAGTTTTGAACCTCAATAATTGTTATTTAGTGCCAAGTTTGAGCATGAACATTGTATCTGGATCTCGATTAATTCGAGATGGCTACTCATTTAAATATGAGAATAACGGTTGTTCTATTTATATGAGTGATATGTTTTATGGTCATGCTCCGATGGTTAATGGTTTATTCTTAATGAATCTCATACGTGATGACACACATATTCATAGTGTGAATACCAAAAGATGTAAAGTTAATAACGATAGTCCCACATACTTGTGGCACTGCCGCCTTGGTCACATTGGTGTCAAGCGCATGAAGAAGCTCCATGCTGATGGACTTTTGGAGTCTCTCGATTATGAATCATTTGACACATGCGAACCATGCCTCATGGGCAAAATGACCAAGACTCCATTCTCAGGGACAATGGAGCGAGCAACCAACTTGTTGGAAATCATACATACAGATGTGTGTGGTCCAATGAGCGTTGAGGCTCGCGGAGGCTATCGTTATGTTCTCACTCTCACTGATGATTTGAGTAGATATGGGTATGTCTACTTAATGAAACACAAGTCTGAGACCTTTGAAAAGTTCAAGGAGTTTCAGAGTGAGGTTGAGAATCAACGTGACAGAAAAATAAAGTTCTTACGATCAGATCGTGGGGGAGAATATTTAAGTCACGAATTTGGCACACACTTAAGAAAATGTGGAATCGTTTCACAACTCACGCCGCGTGGAACACCTCAGCGTAACGGTGTGTCCGAACGTCGTAATCGCACTCTATTGGATATGGTGCGATCTATGATGTCTCTTACCGATCTACCGCTCTCATTTTGGGGCTATGCTTTAGAGACTGCCGTATTCACTTTAAATAGGGCTCCGTCAAAATCCGTTGAGACGACACCGTATGAATTATGGTTTGGAAAGAAACCTAAGCTGTCGTTTCTGAAAGTTTGGGGTTGCGATGCTTATGTCAAGAAACTTCAACCTGAAAAGCTCGAACCCAAATCGGAAAAATGCGTCTTCATAGGATATCCCAAAGAAACAGTTGGGTATACCTTCTACCTCAGATCCAAAGGCAAGATCTTTGTTGCCAAGAACGGGTCCTTTCTAGAGAAAGAGTTTCTCGCGAAAGAAGTAAGTGGGAGGAAAGTAGAGCTTGATGAAGTACTACCTCTTGAAAATCAAAGTAGCACAGCTCAGGAAAATGTTCCTGTGGTGCCTGCACCGATTCAAGAGGAGGTTAATGATGATGATCAAGATACTTCTGATCAAGCTCCTACTGAACTTCGTAGGTCCACAAGGACACGTTCCGCACCAGAGTGGTACGGCAACCCTGTCCTGGAAATCATGTTGTTGGACAACGGTGAACCTTCGAACTATGAAGAAGCGATGGCGGGCCCAGATTCCGACAAATGGCTAGAAGCCATGAAATCCGAGATAAAATCCATGTATGAAAACAAAGTATGGACTTTGAATGACTTGCCCGATGATCGGCGAGCCATAGAAAATAAATGGATCTTTAAGAAGAAGACAGACGCGGATGGTAATGTGACCATCTATAAGGCTCGACTTGTCGCTAAGGGTTATCGACAAGTTCAAGGGGTTGACTACGATGAGACTTTATCACCCGTAGCAAAGCTGAAGTCCGTCCGAATCATGTTAGCAATTGCCGCATTCTATGATTATGAGATATGGCAAATGGACGTCAAAACGGCATTCCTTAACGGCTTTCTTAAGGAAGAACTGTATATGATGCAGCCGGAAGGTTTTGTCGATCCTAAGAATGCTAACAAAGTATGCAAGCTCCAGCACTCTATCTATGGGCTGGTGCAAGCATCTCGGAGTTGGAACATTCGCTTTGATGAGATGATCAAAGCGTTTGGGTTTATGCAGACTTATGGAGAAGCCTGCGTTTACAAGAAAGTGAATGGGAGCTCATAGAATTTCTCATATTATATGTGGATGGCATACTATTGATGGGAAATGATATAGAATTCTTGGAAAGCATAAAGGCCTATTTGAACAAGTGTTTTTCAATGAAGGACCTTGGAGAAGCTGCTTATATATTAGGCATCAAGATCTATAGAGATAGATCGAGACGCCTCATCGGTCTTTCACAAAGTACGTACCTTGACAAGATTTTGAAGAAGTTCAAAATGGATCAGTCCAAGAAGGGGTTCTTGCCTGTATTGCAAGGTGTGCGATTGAGCACGGCTCAATGCCCGACCACGGCAAAAGATATAGAAGAGATGAGTGTCATCCCCTATGCCTCAGCCATAGGGTCTATTATGTATGCCATGCTGTGTACCAGACCCGATGTAAACCTTGCCGTAAGTTTGGTAGGTAGGTACCAAAGTAATCCCGGCAAGGAACACTAGACAGCGGTCAAAAACATCCTGAAGTACCTGAAAAGGACTAAGGATATGTTTCTCGTTTATGGAGGTGCCAAAGAGCTTGTCGTAAAGGGTTACGTCGACGCCAGCTTCGACATAGATCTGGATGACTCCAAGTCACAAACCGGATACGTATATATTTTGAATGGAGGGGCAGTAAGCTGGTGTAGTTGCAAGCAAAGCGTCGTGGCGGGATCTACATGTGAAGCAGAATATATGGCAGCCTCGGAGGCAGCACAAGAAGCAGTCTGGGTGAAGGAGTTCATTACCGACCTAGGAGTCATACCCAATGCGTCGGACCCGATGACTCTCTTCTGTGACAACACTGGAGCAATTGCCCTTGCGAAGGAGCCCAGGTTTCACAGGAAGGCCAGGCATATCAAGCGTCGCTTCAACTCCATTTGTGAAAGTGTTCAAAATGGAGCCATAGAGATTTGTAAAGTACATACGGACCTGAATGTGGCAGATCCGTTGACTAAACCTCTCCCTAGAGCAAAACATGATCAACACCAAAATTCCATGGGTGTGCGATTCATCACAATGTAACTAGACTATTGTCTCTAGTGCAAGTGGGAGACTGTTGGAAATATGCCCTAGAGGCAATAATAAAAGGATTATTATATTTCCTTATTCATGATAATTGTCTATTGTTCATGCTATAATTGTATTGTCCGGAAATCATAATACATGTGTGAATACATAGACCACAATATGTCCCTAGTAAGCCTCTAGTTGACTAGCTCGTTGATCAATAGATAGTCATGGTTTCCTGACTATGGACATGGGGATGTCATTGATAACGGGATCACATCATTAGGAGAATGATGTGATAGACAAGACCCAAACCTAAGCATAGCACAAAGATCGTGTAGTTCGTTTGCTAGAGCTTTTCTGAATGTCAAGTATCATTCCTTAGACCATGAGATTATGCAACTCCCGGATGCCGTAGGAGTGCTTTGGGTGTATCAAACGTCACAACGTAACTGGGTGACTATAAAGGTGCACTACAGGTATCTCCAAAAGTGTTTGTTGGGTTGGCATGAATCGAGACTGGGATTTGTCACTCCGCATGACGGAGAGGTATCTCTGGGCCCACTCGGTAAGACATCATCATAATGAGGTCAATGTGATCAAGGTGTTGTTCATGGGATGATGTGTTACGGGAACGAGTAAAGAGACTTGCCGGTAACGAGATTGAACAAGGTATCGGTATACCGACGATCGAATCTCAGGCAAGTATCATACCGATAGACGAAGGGAATTGAGTACGGGATTGATTAAGTCCTCGACATCGTGGTTCATCTGATGAGATCATCGAGGAGCATGTGGGAGCCAACATGGGTATCCAGATCCCGCTGTTGGTTATTGACCGTAGATCGTCTCGGTCATGTCTGCATGTCTCCCGAACCCGTAGGGTCTACACACTTAAGGTTCGGTGATGCTAGGGTTTCAAAGATATTAGTATGCAGCAAACCGAAGGTTGTTCAGAGTCCCGGATGAGATCCCGGACGTCACGAGAGGTTCCGGAATGGTCCGGAGGTAAAGAATTATATAGAGGAAGTGTCGTTTCGGCCATCGGGAAGGATTCGGGGGTCACCGGTATTGTACCGGGACCACCGGATGGGTCCCGGGGATCCACCGGGTGGGGCCACCCATCCCGGAGGGCCCCGTGGGCTGAAGTGGGGACGGAACCAGCCCATAGTGGGCTGGTGCGCCCCTCCATGGGCCTTCCCCCCTGCGCCTAGGGTTGGAAACCCTAGGGCAGGGGGCGCCCCACTTGCCTTGGGGGGCAAGGCTCCCCCCTTGGCCGTCGCCCCCCCTTTGGAGATGCATCTCCAGGGACAGCTCCCCCCCTAGGGGGCCTATATAAAGGGGGGGAGGGCAGCCGCACCCTGCAGCCTTGGCGCCTCCCTCTCCCCTGTTACACCTCTCCCTCTCTCTGTAGACGCTTGGCGAAGCCCTGCTGGAATTCTGCTGCATCCACCACCACGCCGTCGTGCTGTTGGATCTTCATCAACCTCTCCTTCCCCCTTGCTGGATCAAGAAGGAGGAGACGTCATCCCGACCGTACGTGTGTTGAACGCGGAGGTACCGTCCGTTCGACGCTGGTCATCGGTGATTTGGATCACGACGAGTACGACTCCATCATCCACGTTCTTCTTGAACGCTTCCGTTGCGATCTACAAGTGGTATGTAGATGCTCTCCTATCCCCTCGTTGCTAGAATACTCCATGGATAGATCTTGGTGATGCGTAGGAAAATTTTAATTTCTACTACGATCCCCAACAATTTACATGCATGATCAGCATGCTAAGCACATGGCATTGCAATAGAGTAGATACACTCCAGGACATTATATGCATGTTGTACCCATATCACGGGCCAAGTTAGAGCAAGGACCTTGTGGGGTGATGAGGATTCAACATCTTTCTACAAGTCTTCTGAAGAACTGCCTTTACATGTTCCATCATATTGGGTATCACTGACATCTAGTTTATTGGCCTTTACATTGCTCCATGAGGTTCTTGTGGATATATCAGTGTGTGCAATTATATCTGACATGCATGGAAGACAACTAGTAGTTAGATTTATGTAATGAGTGTCTGTAGGAGACGACATAAATAGTAGGACTGGGGTTAACTAGCAGCAACGGGTCTCAAAAACTAAATGGAGAACACAGATGAAAGCTACAGAATATGTATCGTTTGTACTCGAGATTAACTAGATGGCACACAAAAGTATTAAAGAACAACATAGGTAATACTAGAAGTGGTATAATACTATAATCACTAGCCTGTGGGATAACATTGGCTGATGGATGATAACTATGGAACAGTGTTACCTAAAGAACAAGTATCTTAGCTGAACTATGGAACAACGTTAACTCCTGAACAAGACCCGTAAGAGATCAGCATGAATATAAAGTGAAATGTGATAATCTATTTTCCATGCTTAGATGAATAACAAAGCCATAAATGTTGCACACAAGTAAGATGAGGGTACAAACTATCTAGCCGCCATCCATAGGAGTGAACATCATGTGCTGACTTGTCGATGGCCCTGCAGTTGTTGTGGTTGTCCATGCCGGGCACTCACATTCGATGCAGGAAACTGTTGAGCAGGGACTATAGCTCCCTTCTGGTGTATGCTTCCCTTGTTGGAGCAGCTGCGGTGAGTCGGAAGACGGTGTGGCTGAAGATGCAGATAACGCATAATGTTAAGAACGACACATCTCTTTGATCTGAAGAAATACACTAAGAGATCAACAGCAAGGTATGAGATTGGAAATTGGGGTCACAAGATTTTATTTTATTTTTGTACTGTCCGATCTACACCGGATGGCTTGATGGCCGTCTTGTGCCTCCTGGCTGACACTATTAGGAATCTTCCCCGAAGAGCCAGCGACCAACGGCAGAGCGGCCTGCCTCCGTCGTCCGTGGCCCCGGCCAAAACCCCACTCCCCGCCCCACCGCACTGCCGTGGTTGCGCCGCCCCCGGGCCCATCCACAAAGACTCCCCGTCATCCAGATCCGGCGGCAGTACCTTCAACCCACACAACTCTAAGATAGCCATCTAAGCGCTGCTTCCGCGGTGAACTTGCGGCCCCTCACCCTTACGTTAGACACTAGCCAACCGGCAGCCTAGGAGCTCCGCCGCCTCGAGGGGTGCTACTTCCCATTGGGAATCGATTGGCCCAGAATAAAAATTCAGACAACTGACGCCTAAATAAAGTGATTTGAGATGAGGGTGCGACCTATCTGGCGGCATGGTGAAGTAGGCAGGTCCAGCTGCCGAGTCGGTGAGGCCGACGCGGTTGCGGTGGCGACCGGCGGCAGGGAAACAACGATGTCGCGGCGGTCGACGTCTACGGGGAAGCAGCGCCGGGACTCTGGACGAATCTGAACTTGGAGCCGCTCCGGCACCGTGAACAACAGTGGGGGTGAATTGGCTCCGGTACGGTTCACGCGGCCGTCGTTGAGGCAGCTCCAGCAGCAGGAGTAAGAGGCACATGGCCCAGTGCACAACGGCAAATGGACAATGTCTCCGGCATTAGGGAGGAGGGCGGCTGTGAAATTAGTGCGGTGGGGGCGCCATGGAGGAGGGGCTGAGGTTTCGCGGCTCGGGAGAAGGGAGCTTCAGGGGAGAAGGTGATTTTGCGCCCACGAGGTATGATGTGGGGGGGGGGGGGATTGGGAGGGGAGTGGAACCATGTTTTACGGACGCATTTGTCTGAAATGTGAGGGGGAGTTACAGTTCTACCCCTGCCTTTAGGCTTCTCGGCTTGGGTCTGTGTACTGAGGGTTGGGGATAGTAGAGTAACTTTGCTTCTCCCCAAATAGTGGGCGGGAGCGATTTCGGGCGAGGAGGGTGTGTTTTGAAATATAGTGGTCGCGAGCGATTTCGAGCGAGGAGAGCGTGTTTTGAAATAGTGGGTGCGAGCTATTTCGGGCGAGGAGAGGGTGTTTTGCCGACCATGGTTTATGAATTATTCAGCACATGTCATTTTGGCCGAGGAGAAGGCGCGCTTGGATGAAGTTACGAACCTACCCTCGATGTACAACGGGCTAATTGATGCGTGTCTCACATAGAACGGTAATTTTGCGTCTCCCATTTATTTGCTCGGGCGAATTCCACCGAGCAGAGGATGTTTAACGGTTCGTTCAAAATTTGGGAGAACGAGCATCGACGGCTACCTTACCAAGTCGATTCGAATCAAATTTTGAAATATTAGCTTGCCACTTTTTTGTAGATGGAGAGATCATGCTCGGTAGTAATGTGTTTTTACATGCTCATTGCTAACGATTTACTATATGACAAATAGTTGACCCACTCAAAAACGGGAATCAAACCCAAAATGAAATATCTCGATTCAATGAAATAGCTCGTTCACCAGGTCAAAATAGTGAACTAAATCCAAAATTGAACACCTCAATCGAGTAGCATGTTGTACAGTATTATAGTACTCCATAAACATGTTGAAAGTCAAATTAATGAACTTGTTTGATATACACATATATCCGTTCATGTGTGGATTGCAGACAACATGTTCTCCAATTTAAATATTTGAATGCAAGTTTATATCGAAACATGGTTTATATCAGTCTTTGATGCATAAAACGCGACCTCCTCTCTCTCTCTCTCTCTCTCTCTCTCTCTCTCTCTCTCCGACAATCTTCAATTCTGTCGCACACATCAAACACACAAACCTTGTTGGTCCCTCTCGCTTTCTCTCCATCTCTCTCTCCCTTTGTGTGTGTGTGGGGGGGGGGGTCTTTCTAGTTCGCATGCATATATACTCCATCTATAGGTCTCTCTCGCACACTATGTATGATTCTCTAGTCCAAGCTAGATATCTTGGGTGCACTCATGGTACGCACACAAATTCCTTGGCTCGTTGCCCGTAACTCTCTCACGCACCACTATGTCGTCTCAGAGCTCTCCCCCTCTCTCTCAAACTCTCCATCTACCTAGGTCACACATACACATGCATATCTCACTCGCACTTGATAGGCCCATCTAGAACTCTATCTCTCTCCCTCGTTCTCTCTCCATCTCACACGCACACACACCCAATCTCATGCCTAGCTAGCCAAGTATGATGGTCTCTCACTCAATTGTAGGCACACGCAGTCCCCCCTATATGTATATGACTAGCTAATCTTAGTCTCCATCACAAAGATGTGCATGGTCTATCTCGATTTCTCTCGGGGCATCTTTCTATCGCGCACGCACCTCCCTCGATCTCCCACCCATATAGTCCCCTCACGATCTCGAGGGGATCTCTCTATCACAAACACACCCTCTCGCCCTCCCCATGCGTCCATGTTCTCTATGTGTCCCTCTCGACCCTTGTTCCTTGTTGGCCAGACCTCTATTGGACATGTGCTATAGGGGTGTCTCTCTCCGTTGCAAAAAATCACACACTAGCTATCTTCGTGTATCTCCTCACCTCATTTTTCTATCTCGGAGATGCATGCGTGATATGTTCGCCTAAGAAACGAAAAAATACACGCACTCTCTCTCTAATTTATCGTTTGTTGTCACTTTCTCTTTCACACACATACTCTTTTTGCACACTTACTCATTCTCCTTCACACGCACTTGATATCTCTCAACTTAGGCACTCTCCTCGGTCCATAGCATATTGATTTATTGAAAATTCAAACATCACAAAGTTTGACCATGTACGTGGAGAAAAATAATTACATCTAGAACGGCAAACATATACCATTAGATTCATCATGAGATGTAGTTTCGTATGATGTATCTTTGGTATTGTAGATATAAATAACATTTGTGTAAACCTGATCAAAGTTTTCAAAGTTTGACTTCTAAAAAATTTACATGCACTACATTATCGAGCGGATGGAATATCTCTTTCCCCCTCTCAGCTATTTGACGCACCACTCAGCCTTATCGAGGCTCCTCAATCTCTCTCAAACTTTATATCTCCCTGGTTCACACATACACATGTCTCGCTCGCGCTATACATATACACCCATCCAACACTCTCCGCCCTTGTTCTCTCTCTATGTGACACGCACCCCCCCCTAATAAGTACCATAATCCCTCACTCCATCATATGCGCAAGCACTCCCCCCCCCCCCTAAGTATGATTATCTCTCACTAGCCATCAAGAACACACGTATTGTCTCCTTCCATCCATACGTCTATCTCGATATCTCTCGGGGTATCTTCTATCGTGCACACACCTTGTCACTCGATCTCCCACCCATGTAGTCCCATCACGATCTCTAGGGGATCTCTCAATGACAAACATACACTCTCTCCTCCCCATGTATGCATTTTCTCCGTACGTCTCTCTCGACCTCTCTCCCTTGTTTGTCAGACCCCTCTTGGCCACGTGCTAGGGGTCTTGCTCGATCGGGTGCAAACAACCGCACACTATCTCCTCACCTTGCTTCCGTTGTCGAAGATGCATGTGTGATATGTTTGCATAAAACACACATGTTTTTTCTCGACTTTTATCGAGTGTTGTCCATGTCTCTTTCACACACGCACACACACTTTTTTCACTCATTCTTTCTATTTCTCTCTCTCTCTCTCTCTCTCTCTCTCTCTCTCTAGGAACTCTCTCACATCCCTAAGCATATGGATGTTTTGAAAAGTCAAACCTCAAAAAAGTTTGACCAGGTATATGTGAAGAAAAACATTTACATCTGGAACTATCATTAGATTCATCACAACATGTACTTACTTCATACTATCATCTATCTTTGGTATTGTAGATATAAGTAATTTCTTTACAAACTTGGTCAAAGTTTCAAAAGTTTGACTTTTAAAAAATGTTGGAACTACATTATTGAACGGAGGGAGTAGCTCTCTCTCTCTCTCTCTCTCTATGCTATCTCTCACGGGCCTCCCCTCTCACTCGAACACTCTATACCGACGGATTATACGCTCATTGTGTCAGCGTATAGCTCCGTATATTGTTTAGTTGACCGGTCAACCAGTCACATGCTGCCTTGTCAGCTCGTGTTCTGTATCTTCGTGTGCTGGCCCATGTGGCAGTGGGTGAAAATAAGTAAACTAGAGGCCCATCTGACATGCGGTGAAGTAAACAAAATTGAAACCACTCGGGGTAGCGCCCCGCACGCTAGTAAATTGAGGGCGCATTGAGGACACACTTCTTCCGCGTGAAGGACGCACTCGCGCACAATTCACCACTGCGCGGCGGCATGCACAGAAGGACGCACTCGCGCACACCCAGCACACAACACACACCAGCACATGTGTACACCGGCGTCGCCACCGGTTGAGATGGACGGCGAGGCAGCCAACAAGCGGAGGCAGCTCGAGCCAAAACCGTGTTGGGGAACGTAGTAATTTCAAAAAAATTCCTACGCACACGCAAGATCATGGTGATGCATAGCAACGAGAGGGGAGAGTGTTGTCTACGTACCCTCGTAGACCGAAGGCGGAAGCGTTATATCAACACGGTTGATGTAGTCGTACGTCTTCACGATCCGACCGATCCAAGCACCGTTACTCCGGCACCTCTGAGTTCTTGGCACACGTTCAGCTCGATGACGATCCCCGGGCTCCGATCCAGCAAAGCGTCGGGGAAGAGTTCCGTCAGCACGACGGCGTGGTGACGATCTTGATGTACTACCGACGCAGGGCTTCGCCTAAGCACCGCGACAATATGACCGAGGTGGAATATGGTGGAGGGGGGCACCGCACACGGCTAAGGAATGATCACGTTGATCAATTGTGTGTCATGGGGTGCCCCCTGCCCCTGTATATAAAGGAGCAAGGGAGGGGGTGGCCGGCCTAGGGTTTGGCGCGCCAGGGTGTGGAGTCCTACTAGGTCTCCAAGTCCTAGTAGGAGTCCACCAAGAGGGGAGGAAGGGAGAAGGAATAGGAGGAGTAGGAAAGGTGGCCGGCCCCCTTTTCCCTAGTCCAATTCGGACTAGAGGGGAGGGGGGGCGCAGCAGCCTTTTTCCTCTTCCCACTAAAGCCCATCAAGGCCCATTACTTCTCCCGTAATCCCGTAACTCCCCGGTACCCCAGAAAATACCCGAACCACTCAGAACCCTTCCGATGTCCGAATATAGTCGTCAAATATATCGATCTTTATGTCTCGACCATTTCGAGACTCCTCGTCATGTCCCCGATCTCATCCGGGACTCTGAACTCCTTCGGTACATCAAAACTCATAAACTCATAATATAACTGTCATCGAAACCTTAAGCGTGCGGACCCTACGGTTCGAGAACAATGTAGACATGACCGAGACACGTCTCCGGTCAATAACCAATAGCGGGACCTGGATGCCCATATTGGCTCCTACATATTCTACGAAGATCTTTATCGGTCAGACCGCATAACAACATACGTCGTTCCCTTTGTCATCGGTATGTTACTTGCCCGAGATTCGATCGTTGGTATCCAATACCTAGTTCAATCTCGTTACCGGCAAGTCTCTTTACTCGTTCCGTAATACATCATCTCACAACTAACACATTAGTTGCAATGCTTGCAAGGCTTATGTGATGTGCATTACCGAGAGGGCCCAGAGATACCTCTCCGACAATCGGAGTGACAAATCCTAATCTCGAAATACGCCAACCCAACATCTACCTTTGGTGACACCTGTAGTACTCCTTTATAATCACCCAGTTACATTGTGACGTTTGGTAGCACCCAAAGTGTTCCTCCGGCAAACGGGAGTTGCATAATCTCATAGTCATAGGAACATGTATAAGTCATGGATAAAAGCAATAGCAACATACTAAACGATCGGGTGCTAAGCTAATGGAATGGGTCATGTCAATCAGATCATTCAACTAATGATGTGACCTCATTAATCAAATAACAACTCCTTGTTCATGGTTAGGAAACATAACCATCTTTGATTAATGAGCTAGTCAAGTAGAGGCATACTAGTGATACTTTGTTTGTCTATGTATTCACACATGTATTATGTTTCCTGTTAATACAATTCTAGCATGAATAATAAACATTTATCATGAATTAAGGAAATAAATAATAACTTTATTATTGCCTCTAGGGCATATTTCCTTCAGTCTCCCACTTGCACTAGAGTCAATAATCTAGTTCACATCGCCATGTGATTTATCAGCAATAGTTCACATCACCATGTGATTAACACCCATAGTTCACATCGATATGTGACCAACACCCAAAGGGTTTACTAGATTCAGTAATCTAGTTCACATCGCTATGTGATTAACACCCAAAGAGTACTACGGTGTGATCATGTTTTGCTTGTGAGAGAAGTTTAGTCAACGGGTCTGCCACATTCAGATCCGTTATGTATTTTGCAATTTTCTATGTCTACAATGCTCTGCACGGAGCTACTTTAGCTAATTGCTCCCACTTTCAATATGTATCTAGATTGAGACTTAGAGTCATCTAGATTAGTGTCAAAACTTGCATCGACGTAACCTTTTACGACGAACCTTTTTGTCACATCCATAATCGAGAAACATATCCTTATTTTACTAAGGATAATTTTGACCGATGTCCAGTGATCTACTTCCTAGATCACTATTGTACTCCCTTGCTTAACACAGTGTAGGGTATACAATAGATCTGGTACATAGCATGGCATACTTTATAGAATCTATGGCTGAGGCATAGGAAATGACTTTCATTCTCTTTCTATTATCTGCCGTGGTCGGGCTTTGAGTCTTACTCAATTTCACACCTTGTAATACAGGCAAGAACTCTTTCTTTGACTGTTCCATTTTGAACTACTTCAAAATCTTTTCAAGGTATGTACTTATTGAAAAACTTATCAAGCGTCCTGATCTATCTCTATAGATCTTGATGCTCAATATGTAAGCAGCTTCACCGAGGTCCTTCTTCGAAAAACTCCTTTCAAATACTCCTTTATGCTTTACAGAATAATTCTACATTATTTCCGATCAATAATATGTCATTTACATATAGTTATCAGAAATGCTGTAGTGCTCCCACTCACTTTCTTGTAAATACAGGCTTCACCGCAAGTCTGTATAAAACTATATGCTTTGATCACCTCATCAAAGCGTATATTCCAACTCCGAGATGCTTGCACCAGTCCATAGATGGATCGCTGGAGCTTGCATATTTTGTTAACACCTTCAGGATCGACAAAACCTTCTAGTTGCATCGTATACAACTCTTCTTTAATAAATCCATTAAGGAATGTAGTTTTGTTTATCCATTTGCCGGATTTCATAAAATGCGGCAATTGCTAACATGATTCGGACAGACTTAAGCATAGATATGAGTGAGAAACTCTCATCGTAGTCAACACCTTGAACTTGTCGAAAACCTTTTGCGACAATTCTAGCTTTGTAGATAGTAACACTACTATCAGTGTCCGTCTTCCTCTTCAAGATCCATTTATTTTCTTTGGCTTGCCGATCATCGGGCAAATCCATCAAAGTCCATACTTTGTTCTCATACATGGATCATATCTCAGATTTCATGGCCTCTAACCATTTCGTGGAATCTGGGCTCATCATCGCTTCCTCACAGTTCGCAAGTTCGTCATGGTCTAGTAACATGACTTCCAGAACAGGATTGCCGTACCACTCTGGTGCGGATCTCACTCTAGTTTACTTACGAGATTCGGTAGTAACTTGATCTTGAAGTTACATGATCATCATCATTAGCTTCCTTACTAATTGGTGTAGTAGTCACAAGAACAGATTTCTGTGATGAACTACTTTCCAATAAGGGAGAAGGTACAATTACCTTATCAAGTTTTCTACTTTCCTCCCACTCACTTCTTTCGAGAGAATCTCCTTCTCTAGAAAGGATCCATTCTCAGCAACGAATATCTTGCCTTCGGATCTGTGATAGACGGTGTACCCAACAATTTCCTTTGGGTATTCTATGAAGACGCATTTTTCCGATTTGGGTTCAAGCTTATCAGGATGAAACTTTTTCTCATAAGCATCGCAACTCCAAACTTTAAGAAACGACATCTTAGGTTTATTGCTAAACCATAGTTCATACGGTGTCGTCTCAACGGATTTAGATGGTGCCCTATTAAACGTGAATGCAGCTGTCTCTAATGCATGATCCCAAAACGATATTGGTAAATCGGTAAGAAACATCATAGATTGTACGATATCCAATAAAGTACGGTTATGACGTTCGGACACACCATTATGCTGTGGTGTTCCAGGTGGCATGAGTTTGTGAAACTATTACACATTGTTTTAATTGAAGACCAAACTCGTAACTCAAATATTTGTCTCCGCGATCAGATCGTAGAAACTTTATTTTCTTGTCACGATGATTTTCCACTTCACTCTGAAATTCTTTGAACTTTTCAAATGTTTCAGACTTATGTTTCATCAAGTAGATATACCCATATCTGCTCAAATCATCTGTGAAGGTCAGAAAATAATGATACTTGTCGCGAGCCTTAATATTCATCGGACCACATACATCAGTATGTATGATTTCCAACAAATCTGTTGCTCGCTCCATTGTTCCGGAGAACGGAGTTTCAGTCATCTTGCCCATGAGGCATGGTTCGCAAGCATCAAGTGATTCATAATCAAGTGATTCCAAAATTCCATCTGCATGGAGTTTCTTCATGCGCTTTACACCAATATGACTTAAACAGTAGTGCCACAAACAAGTTGCACTATCATTATTAACTTTGCATCCTTTTGGCTTCAATATTATGAATATGTGTATCACTACGATCGAGATTCAACGAACCATTTCGTTGGTGTGTATAACCATAGAAGGTTTTATTCATGTAAACAGAACAACAATTGTTCTCTAACTTAAATGAATAACTGTATTGGAATAAACATGATCAAATCATATTCATGCTCAACGCAAACACCAAATAACACTTATTTAGTTTCAACACTAATCCCGAAAGTATAGGGAGTGTGTGATGATGATCATATCAATCTTGGAACCACTTCCAACACACATCGTCACCTTGCCCTTTAACTAGTCTTTGTTCATTCTGCAACTCCCGTTTCGAGTTACTAATTTTAGCAACTGAACTAGTACCAAATACTGAGGGGTTGCTATGAACACTAGTAAAGTACACATCAATAACATGTATATCAAATATACTTATGTTCACTTTGCCATCCTTCTTATCCGCCAATCACTTGGGGTAGTTCCGCTTCCAGTGACCAGTCCCTTTGCAGTAGAAGCACTTAGTCTCAGGCTTAGGACCAGACTTGGGCTTTTTCACTTGAGCAGCAACTTGTTTGCCGTTCTTCTTGAAGTTCCCCTTCTTTCCTTTTGCCCTTTTCTTGAAACTAGTGATCTTGTCAACCATCAACACTTGATGTTTTTCTTCGATTTCTACCTTCGCCGATTTTAGCATCGCGAAGAGCTTGGGAATATTTTCCGTTATCCCTTGCATATTATAGTTCATCACGAAGTTCTACTAACTTGGTGATGGTGACTAGAGAATTCTGTCAATCACTATTTTATCTGGAAGATTAACTCCCACTTGATTCAAGCGATTGTAGTACTCAGACTATCTGAGCATATGCTCACTAGTTGAGCGATTCTCCTTCATCTTTTAGCTATAGAACTTGTTGGAGACTTCATATCTCTCAACTCGGGTATTTGCTTGAAATATTAACTTCAACTCCTGGAACATCTCGTATGGTCCATGACGTTCGAAACGTCTTTGAAGTCCCGATTCTAAGCAGTTAAGCATGGTGCACTAAACTATTAAGTAGTCATCATATTGAGCTAGCAAAACGTTCATAATGTCTGCATCTGCTCCTGCAAAAGGTCCGTCACCTAGCGGTGCATCAAGGACAAAATTCTTCTGTGCAGCAATGAGGATAAACCTCAGATCATGGATCCAATCCGCATTATTGCTACTAACATTTTTCAACACAATTTTCTCTAGGAACATATCAAAATAAACATAGGGAAGTAACAACGCGAGCTATTGATCTACAACATAGATATGCTAATACTACCAGGACTAAGTTCATGATAAATTAAAGTTCAATTAATCATATTACTTAAGAACTCCCACTTAGATAGACATCCCTCTAATCCTCTAAGTGATCACGTGATCCAAATCAACTAAACCATGTCCGATCATCACGTGAGATGGAGTAGTTTCAATGGTGAACATCATCATGTTGATCATATCTACTATATGATTCACGCTCGACCTTTCGGTCTTCGTGTTCCGAGGCCATATCTGCATATGCTAGGCTCGTCAAGTATAACCCGAGTATTCTGCGTGTGCAAAACTGGCTTGCACCCGTTGCAGATGGACGTAGAGCTTATCACACCCGATCATCACGTGGTGTCTGGGCACGACGAACTTTGGCAACGGTGCATACTCGGGGAGAACACTTCTTGATAATTTAGTCAGAGATCATCTTATAATGCTACCGTCAATCAAAGCAAGATAAGATGCATAAAAGATAAACATCACATGCAAATCAATATAAGTGATATGATATGGTCATCATCATCTTGTGCTTCATGATCTCCATCTCTGCAGCACCATCATGATCACCATCGTCACCGGCGCGAAACCTTGATCTCCATCGTAGCATCGTTGTCGTCTCGCCAATCTTATGCTTCTACGACTATCGCTACCGCTTAGTGATAAAGTAAAGCATTACAGGGCGATTGCATTGCATACAATAAAGCGACAACCATATGGCTCCTGCCAGTTGCCGATAACTCGGTTACAAAACATGATCATCTCATACAATAAAATTTAGCATCATGTCTTGACCATATCACATCACACCATGCCCTGCAAAAACAAGTTAGACGTCCTCTACTTTGTTTGTTGCAAGTTTTACGTGGCTGCTACGGGCTTAAGCAAGAACTCATCTTACCTACGCATCAAAACCACAATGATAGTTCGTCAAATAGACTCCGTTTTAACCTTCTCAAGGACCGGGCGTAGCCACACTTGGTTCAACTAAAGTTGGTGAGATGTCTCCCGCAAGCCATCTGTGTGCAAAGCACGTCGAGGGAACCGGTCTCGCGTAAGCGTACGCGTAAGGTTGGTCCGGGTCATCTCATCCAACAATACCGCTGAACCAAAGTATGACATGCTGGTAGGCAGTATGACTTGTATCGTCCACAACTCACTTGTGTTCTACTCGTGCATATAACATCAAACCATAAAAACCTAGGCTCTGATACCACTGTTGGGGAACGTAGTAATTTCAAAAAATTTCCTACGCACACGCAAGATCATGGTGATGCATAGCAACGAGAGGGGAGAGTGTTGTCTACGTACCCTCGTAGACCGAAGGCGGAAGCGTTATATCAACGCGGTTGATGTAGTCGTACGTCTTTACGATCCGACCGCCAAGCACCGTTACTCCGACACCTCCGAGTTCTTGGCACACATTCAGCTCGATGACGATCCCCGGGCTCCGATCCAGCAAAGCGTCGGGGAAGAGTTCCGTCAGCACGACGGCGTGGTGACGATCTTGATGTACTACCGACGCAGGGCTTCGCCTAAGCACCGCGACAATATGACCGAGGTGGAATATGGTGGAGGGGGGCACCGCACACGGCTAAGGAACGATCACGTTGATCAATTGTGTGTCATGGGGTGCCCCCTGCCCCCGTATATAAAGGAGCAAGGGAGGGGGTGGCCGGCCTAGGGTTTGGCGCGCCAGGGTGTGGAGTCCTACTAGGTCTCCAAGTCCTAGTAGGAGTCCACCAAGAGGGGAGGAAGGGAGAAGGAATAGGAGGAGTAGGAAAGGTGGCCGGCCCCCTTTTCCCTAGTCCAATTCGGACTAGAGGGGAGGGGGGGCGCAGCAGCCTTTTTCCTCTTCCCACTAAAGCCCATCAAGGCCCATTACTTCTCCCGTAATCCCGTAACTCCCCGGTACCCCAGAAAATACCCGAACCACTCAGAACCCTTCCGATGTCCGAATATAGTCGTCCAATATATCGATCTTTATGTCTCGACCATTTCGAGACTCCTCGTCATGTCCCCGATCTCATCCGGGACTCTGAACTCCTTCGGTACATCAAAACTCATAAACTCATAATATAACTGTCATCGAAACCTTAAGCGTGCGGACCCTACGGTTCGAGAACAATGTAGACATGACCGAGACACGTCTCCGGTCAATAACCAATAGCGGGACCTGGATGCCCATATTGGCTCCTACATATTCTACGAAGATCTTTATCGGTCAGACCGCATAACAACATACGTCGTTCCCTTTGTCATCGGTATGTTACTTGCCCGAGATTCGATCGTTGGTATCCAATACCTAGTTCAATCTCGTTACCGGCAAGTCTCTTTACTCGTTCCGTAATACATCATCTCACAACTAACACATTAGTTGCAATGCTTGCAAGGCTTATGTGATGTGCATTACCGAGAGGGCCCAGAGATACCTCTCCGACAATCGGAGTGACAAATCCTAATCTCGAAATACGCCAACCCAACATCTACCTTTGGTGACACCTGTAGTACTCCTTTATAATCACCCAGTTACATTGTGACGTTTGGTAGCACCCAAAGTGTTCCTCCGGCAAACGGGAGTTGCATAATCTCATAGTCATAGGAACATGTATAAGTCATGGATAAAAGCAATAGCAACATACTAAACGATCGGGTGCTAAGCTAATGGAATGGGTCATGTCAATCAGATCATTCAACTAATGATGTGACCTCATTAATCAAATAACAACTCCTTGTTCATGGTTAGGAAACATAACCATCTTTGATTAATGAGCTAGTCAAGTAGAGGCATACTAATGATACTCTGTTTGTCTATGTATTCACACATGTATTATGTTTCCTGTTAATACAATTCTAGCATGAATAATAAACATTTATCATGAATTAAGGAAATAAATAATAACTTTATTATTGGCTCTAGGGCATATTTCCTTCAAACCGCATCCGGCGAGCCTAGACTTCATCAGAAGCCTCCCCGACGACATGCTGCTCGTCATCATCGGCCTCCTCCCCACCAAATCTGCCGTGCGGACCGCCCTGCTCTCCTGGCGGTGGCGCCCCCTATAGCGCCATGTCCCCCTCAACCTCACCATCGACAGCTGCCTCTGCGACGGGGATTGCAAACGCATGACCGCAGTCTCCAAGATCCTTTCATCGCACCCTGGGCCAGCCAGACGCCTTGACATCCGCATGTTCAGTACCAACTGCAAGGTCCAACCCAAGTACGACGAGTGGTTCTTATCCCCCGCCCTAGATCAGCTCGAGGAGCTCAGCTTTGAAGCTGGACGATGTCGCTCTCTGCCGCCATCCGCGCTCCGCCTCGCGCCAATGACGCGCCGCGCCAGCTTTAGCTCCTGCTATCTTCCCCAGATTAATGTCGCCCCGCCCTTCTTCTCCCTCAACTCAAGGAGCTCGACCTCTTCGACGTTGTCATCTCGAAGAAGGCTATGGAGCACCTGCTCCGCAGCTGTACTGCGCTCGAGTACCTTCGTCTTGAGCAGATCCACGAGTTCATTAGCCTCCACATCGCCTTGACGAATCTCCGATGGATTTATGTGTCTTGCTGGCCCCGCAACAAGACATCAATTGAGAAGATATCACTCCAGCTGTTCCATGTTATGGTCATTGAGAATGCGCCTTTCCTTGAGAGATTGCTTGTATCGGATCTAGAAGGTCCAACAAAAATCAGGGTCATTAACGCGCCGAAATTGACAGCGTTGGTGCACTCGTCTGCCAAATTCTCTGAACTCTTTATTGGATCTGTAATCGTTCAGGTACATCACTCATCTTCTTCTCCGTCTTCTTGAAATTCCCATTTTTAAATTTCTTCTTGATGTATTTACGACCGTCTTCCAGAAAATGATTCCCACAAGCTTGACCCAGTCTATGCGCACAGTGAAGATCTTGGCAATAAAATCTATCGGCCCCAATCTGGATCAAGTTGTTGGATTCCTTACATGCTTTCCGTGTACGGAGAAGCTACTCATCGAGGTGAAACTTCTTTCTTATTAGTAAACGGTAATCACAACGTAGCTCAATTGTTTCGTCATTTTCCCAAATTACGATGCAAGTGTAGTGTTCAAAACTACATCTACGCACTGCACCAAAAGAAATGATTTAGTATTTTTTCTCATGTGATCACCTGCATCGTTTTTGTGTTGTACTACTATAGTAGCCTAGGCTAGCAATAGTGGAAAGTAACTTAGACTACTCCAGTAACTCTATGGTTACCCTAAGAGCAAGTACTACCTCCGTCCTGGTTTACTCTTCCTATATTTTGTAGTATCAAAATTTGACCATAGATTTAACTGATAAAATGTTAATGCATGTCACTAAGAACTATATCGTTGGATTCGTATTTGAACATAATTTAAAATGGTGTAATTTTTAGTGACATGCATTGGCATTTTCTTACGTAAATCTATGGTCAAAATATTATACTAAATAAGAGGTAGTACAAAAGTGGGCTATAACGACCCTCCACTATGTAGGCCAAAACACGTGCCAAATTCACTTGTGATGCATTTGGCATCGATGCCCCTCCATTGCTCACCTGGTGCCCCAATCTAGATCACCTACTTTGCTCCGGCGCCAAATTAACTCACGCAATGAAAAAACACTTGCGTGGGAGAGAGAGGACTGAGGCAATAAAAAAACACTTGTTTGGGAGAGTGAGAGGCTGGTGTAGTTGGTTTGATTGATTTGTTTATACATGTGGGTCTGTGTGCACAGCGGTGCCAACTCTCTCACATCGCGAGAGCAGTGCCAAAATCTTTTGATTTGACATCGATGCGTATTATGTGGCATACTTTTGCGAAATATGGCATCGGCCACATAGTGGAAGGCAACAAATGCCCAAGCTCTTCACGTACTCCTAGGTAAATGAGAGGAAAGAGAGAGAGAGAGAGAGAGAGAGAGAGAGAGAGAGAGAGTGAAAAAACATCACTAGCCAGCCAACCCTATCGTATGAGCGAATGATATTGGTACCTCTTGATGACACGGCAATCTTATACAGCCAGCTGCTCTAATATGTTCTCTTTTTTTGCAGATAAAAAAAGACCCGAAAGTGAAAAATGTGTTGCACTATAACGATCTCATCGAATGCCTTGATCTCCATCTTACAGAAATTGATTTGATCGACTACCGAGGCAGCACATCTGAGATTAAATTGGCCAGGTTCTTTGTTCTGGAGGCAAGTGTGCTCAAGCTAATGAGGTTTGGCATTCTCTAGCACAACAATGAATGGCGTGCTGATCACCGCAAGCGTCTAAGCCTAAATGATAAAGTCTCCGCAGAAGCTGAATTTGTTTTTGAAACATCAAGTGGCCAGAGACTCAAAAACTTATTTGCCCATTAGTGACTTGTCAGGGCGGTGGATTTTAGTTTGTACGGTAATGCTGCATCCACCTAAAGTAACGAAAGTTCTTACGTAAACTTCCTAGTAATTCCCTCTTCGTAGGTGCGACATTACTCCTAACATTTGTAATATCAGTTTGAAACTTGTAATATTGTCGTGTCCTATTCCTATGTTTTCAAAATCCTGCGAATCAAACAGGTCTTGAGTTGGTGATGATGTTGTGCCTGCCATCTTTCACCAATAGTCGTCGGATCTAGATCTGACGCATACAAACCAAACTTCTCCAGTTTTGCAAAAAGATGCCCGCAGTTGTTCCCTATTTACAAACAACTCCTTGTCTCTCACAATCAGCCTTATCTCCTCCCCACCACATCTAGAAGGCCATGGAAAAATCTGGCGCGATGGTCGCTGCCTGCGCTGTCGACCCCCCAATCTTGGTGTTCCGTGTAATGCACGGGCATCTACGCACGGTAAATTATGTCGAACATGGCTAGTTGTAAGCAGGCTAGGTCTACAGCCATGATGATAGTGACTGCAAACGGTGAGGCTGACTATGGTATGCCGAACACGGCGCCTATACTCAGGTGTCATCTCCGACGTAGGGTCTTGTCACTTCACTGTGAGGAGCAGCACGTAATAATTTGACTAATGGGTAGTATAATGCTACTACATTGGTAGTACTACTACTAGTACCAGCACCACCGTATGGATTTAGTAGTACTACCACGTCCATCTGGATTTAGTATTTGACTAGCAATATCTAGTAATGCATGTCACAAAAAATGTACTACTCCCTTTGTAAATAAATACATGGTGTATTGTTTTATTCCTATCGGGGAGATAACTTAATGACTTTTTGCTACTTAATAGGATTACATGCAATGAACTAACCACCGCATGTGATGTTTGGTAGTCTCAAGTCATTGAAAGCATGCACGGCCCACATCTCTCATTGGTTGCTATGTCATGAAATAAGAAACGAGGAGGGAGTTAATGTACCGTGCCTAAGTGTTTTGGGATTATTTGGTTTTCGTAAGGTGACTTACACAACATTTTCTGTTACATGCATTAACATTTTATTAGTTAAATCAAAGGTCAAAACTTGGCGCAGAATGCAAAGGGGACCAAGAAACCAGTAAACATCAAAGTTCTCTCGTTTGGCCCCAACTAGAGGTCCGGTGAGATGACTATACTGCACCGGCACGGAGGGGGACGCAGCTTCAGTGACTTACTGCACCTGCTTTTGGGTGTATGACACATGGGCCCAACGGGTGGATGGCCAACCTGTCATACAGCCAAAGGCAGGTGCAGTAGAGGGGCGAGGAGTAGATGGCCAACACGCATGTGAATTCAACGCAGTCTGCACTTATCATATAAAGGCTCCCGCCAGTCCAATCTATGAAATCCTACGCACCTACGCACCCAAGGGCAAGAGTGATCACTCCAATCGCAAGATCAATTGACTAGAAGCTAGACCCATGGAGGCGATGAGCGCGTGCATCAGCCAGCTATGCCAGATGGTCCACGACGCCGGCCTGCGGCCCGACACCGAGGAATGTCTCTAGGTAGTGCTTGAGGCCGCCAGGGCGAGGGGCCGCTTGGACGACAGCTTCGTCTCCTTGTTCGACGAGGTCCTCGTCGGCTTCCTCGACAAGTTCACCGTCGTCAAGAAGCTCGCGGACGACCTTGACGTACGCCTCCAGCCCACGCGCCCAGGCTCTGTGATGCCTGCCACCCTTAATGGCCTCTATGGTGACAACCTTTTCGACGCACTGGTGGCCCTGCGACTGCCCACCGTCGTGCCGGAGAATGTCCACCTCGCGGTCGCGCTCGCCGCGCAGCGCCTGGCGCAGCAAGACACCATCGACATAATCACCCACGTCTACACGCAAATCGTCCACAAGGATTGGATACAAGAGATGAACTAGGGTTTTGAGATGAGATGGTGCTGGTGAAGATGTTGATGGAGATTGCCCTCTCCCGATGAGAGGAGCATTGGTGATGACAATGGTGATGATTTCCCCCTCCCGGAGGGAAGTATCCCCGGCAGAACAACTCTGCCGGAGCTCTAGATTGGTTCCGCCAAGGTTCCGCCTCATGGCGGCAGAGTCTCGTCCTGAAAGGTTGCTTCTGGTTTTTTCCTTGACGAAAGACTTCATATAGCAGAAGATGGGCATCGGAGAGACACCAGGGGGGCCACGAGGTAGGGGGCGCGCCCTAGGGCGCGCCCCCTACCTCGTGGACTGGGTGTGGGCCCCCTGGCCTTCATCTTTGGCAGGTATTTTTCATTATTTATTGTAAGATATTCCGTGGAGTTTCAAGACTTTTGGAGTTGCGTAGAATAGGTCTCTAATATTTGCTCCTTTTCCAGCCCGGAATTCCGATTGTCGGCATTCTCCCTCCTTATGTAAACCTTGTAAAATAAGAGACAATGGCCATAAGTATTGTGACATAATGTGAAATAACATCCCATAATGCAATAAATATCGATATAAAAGCATGATGCAAAATGGGCGTATCAACTCCCCCAAGCTTAGACCTCGCTTGTCCTCAAGCGAAAGCCGATAACGATAAATATGTCCCCATGTTTAGAGGTAGAGGTGTCGATAAAAATAAAATACGGACATGAGGGCATCATGATTATTCTCATAACAGCAACATATATAGATTTTGTCATATGATTACTTATGTTCAAGTGATGATTGTTTCACAAAGCAAAAGTATGAATCAGAAACCTTATTGAGCACCAACAAACTATAACCTCAGCCATTGAGGCAATTGCAATTTATCATAACATCAGAAAGAGTCTATGTCAGAGCTTAAATCAAGTCCACATACTCAACTATCATCTAGTCCTTCATAATTGCTAACACTCACGCAATACTTGTGGTTACGGAGTTTTAATCGGACACAGAGAAAGATAGGGGCTTATAGTTTTGCCCCACAACCTTTTACCTCAAGGGTAATGTCAACAATAATAATTCATGCTCCCCTACATCCAATTAGATATCCGTGACTCTTTCCAACATGCTGGGCTTGCCAAAGGATAAAATGAAAAAGGAAATGTGAAGATCACCGTGACTCTTGCATAAGGTAGAAGGTAATAATAAAAGATAGGCCCTTCGCAGAGGGAAGCAGAGGTTGCCATGCGCTTTTATGGTTGGATGCACAAAATCTCAATGCGAAAGAACGTCACTTTATATTGCCCCTTGTGATATGAACCTTTATTATGCAGTCCGTCGCTTTTATTACTTCCACATCACAAGATTGTATAAAGCTTATTTCTCCCACACCAATTAATCATACATATTTTGAACAATTTTTATTGCTTTGCACCGATGACAACTTACTTGAAGGATCTTACTCAATCCATAGGTAGATATGGTAGACTCTCATGGCAAAACTGGTTTAAGGGTATTTGGAAGCACAAGTAGTATCTCTACTTAGTGCTGAGAATTTGGCTAGCAAAAGGGGGGAAGGCAAGCTCAACATGTTAGAGGACCCATGACAATATACTTTATCTCAAATATAAGAAAACATAACTCATTACGTTGTCTTCCTTGTCCAACATCAACTCTTTAGCATGTCATATTTCAATGAGTGCTCCCAATCATAAAAGATGTCAATGATAATATATCTATATGTGAAACCTCTCTTTCCTTATTACTTCCTATTAATTGCAACGATGACCAAAGCTATGCTTGCCAACTCCCAACAACTTTAAATCATCATACTCTTTCTATGTGAAGTCATTACTCTCAATAAGATCAATATGAACTTTTGTTCTTTTTATTCTTTTTCTCTTTTTTCTTTTATTCACTCAAGATCATAGCAAGAAAATCAAGCCCTTGACTCAACACTAATCTTTATTATATAGCTCACGGACTTGATTACATAGAGAGATCATAAAGCAAACTCGAAACTAGATCATGCCATAAACTTTATTCTACTAGATCAAGATACTACTAATAGGATCGAACTAAGAAAAACGGTAAATATAGGAGTTGTGATTGTGATACGATACCGGGGCACCTCCCCCAAGCTTGGCAGTTGCCAAGGGGACTGCCCATACCCATGTGGTTATGTCTCCTTTGTGGTGAAGAGGGTGGTGGTGATGGATAGTTGCACATCGAGCGTAAGAGGCCTTCTAGCTTGCGGATAATGCCCTTGAGTGCATAGATATGCTCCTTCAACAAAATAATTTCACTTGTGAGATACTTGTTTTGAATACGAGTTAACTCGATCATCTGGAAAGCTTCGATCTCAGTTGGGGTAAGAAGGTTGTGATCAAGTTGAAGGATGTCTTCTGTCGCCGGAGCTTGGTTCTCCGTGGCCTTCTAGATCCCTTCATCCTTGTTGATCTCCATGGGTTCTTCCCTCTTCAGCTCTATCTTCATTAGCCAAGCATCTTTGTCACCATTGTTGGAGGAGTGGGACGACATGATGCCTGGCCTTGACAACCCTGACAGAGAACAGCCCAAAACAAGAACATAGGAGATTTGCGTGATACGGGAGTCAAAACCTTCGAGAGAATATATAGTGAATTTTTACCGACCAAAATATGTATCATGCAAGAAAATGGAGTCCGGAAGGCACACGAGGTGCTCACGAGGTAGGGGGCGCGCCCAGGGGGTAGGGCGCGCCCTCCACCCTCGTGGGGCCCTCGTGTCCTTCCCGGACTGCTACTTATTTTTCTATTTTTCTAAATATTCCAAAACGGAGAAATATTGCCTTAAAAATTGTTTTGGAGTCAGTTTACTTACCGTACCACATACCTATTCCTTTTCGGAGTCTGAAACGTTCTGGAAAGTGTCTCTTATGTATTCCTCCGGGGTTACGGTTTCAATAATATTGGTTCCAACATTTATGGGATTACCTGAGATATAATGTTTAATTCTTTGACCGTTTACCACCTTTGGATTTGTGCCTTCGAAGTTGTTGATTTTTATGGCACCGGAACGATAGACCTCCTCGATAACGTAGGGCCCTTCCCATTTAGAGAGAAGTTTTCCTGCAAAAAATCTTAAACGAGAGTTGTATAGCAATACATAATCACCTACGTTAAACTCACGCTTTTGTATCCTTTTGTCATGCCATCTTTTAACTTTTCCTTTAAACAACTTGGCATTTTCATAAGCTTGGGTTCTCCATTCATCAAGTGAGCTAATATCAAACAACCTATTTTCACCGGCAAGTTTGAAATCATAGTTGAGCTCTTTAATAGCCCAATATGCCTTATGTTCTAGTTCGAGAGGTAAGTGACATGCTTTTCCATATACCATTTTATACGGAGACATACCCATAGGATTTTTATATGCAGTTCTATAGGCCCATAATGCATCATCAAGTTTCTTGGACCAATTCTTTCTAGATCTATTGACAGTCTTTTGCAAAATTAATTTGAGCTCTCTGTTGCTCAATTCTACTTAACCACTAGACTGTGGATGATAAGGTGGTGCAATTCTATGATTAACGTCATACTTAGCAAGCATTTTACGGAAAGCACCATGAATAAAGTGTGAACCACCGTCAATCATTAAATATCTAGGGACTCCAAACCTCGGAAAAATAACTTCCTTAAGCATTTTAATAGATGTGTTATGATCAGCACTACTAGTTGGAATAGCTTCTACCCATTTAGTAACGTAATCAACAGCAACTAAAATATGTGTATATCCATTAGAGGCAGGAAAAGGTCCCATATAATCAAAGCCCCAAACATCAAATGGTTCAATAACAAGTGAATAATTCATAGGTATTTCTTGACGTCTACTAATATTACCAATTCTTTGACATTCATCACATGACAAGACAAACTTACGGGCATCCTTGAAGAGAGTAGGCCAATAAAAACCGGATTGCAATACCTTATGTGCAGTTCTGTCTCCAGCGCGGTGTCCTCCATAAGCTTCGGAGTGACACTTGCGTAGGATCTGTTCTTGTTCATGCTCAGGTACACAACGTCTAATAACACCATCTACTCCTTGTTTATAAAGGTGTGGGTCGTCCCAAAAGTAATGTCTCAAATCATAGAAGAACTTTTTCTTTTGTTGGTATGTGAAGCTAGGTGGTATAAATTTAGCAACTATGTAATTAGCATAATCAGCATACCAAGGAGTGCTACGAGAAGTACTTATAACATTTAATTGTTCATCAGGAAAGCTATCATCAGTAGGTAGTGGGTCATCAAGAACGTTTTCTAACCTAGACAAGTTGTCTGCAACGGGGTTCTCAGCTCCTTTTCTATCAACAATATGCAAATCAAATTCTTGTAGCAGGAGAACCCATCTAATAAGTCTAGGTTTAGCATCTTTCTTTTCCATAAGATATTTAATAGCAGCATGATCAGTGTGAATAGTTACTTTAGAATCAACAATATAAGGCCTGAACTTATCACAAGCAAATACAACTGCTAAGAGTTCTTTTTCAGTAGTAGCATAATTTCTTTGAGCATTGTCTAGAGTCTTACTAGCATAATGGATAACATTTAATTTCTTATCAACTCTTTGCCCTGGAACAACACCTACAGCATAATCACTAGCATCACACATAATTTTAAAGGGTAAATTCCAATCAGGTGGCTGAACAATAGATGCAAAGACTAATGCTTTCTTAAGTATTTCAAATGCTTCTACACAATCATCGTCAAAGACAAATGGTACATCTTTTTGTAATAAATTAGTCAGAGGCCGAGAAATTTTTGAGAAGTCCTTAATGAACCTCCTATAAAATCCGGCATGACGAAGGAAACTTCTTATACCTTTGATGTCCTTGGGACATGGCATATTTTCAATAGCATCAACCTTGGCTTTATGAACTTCAATTTCTCTTTCAGAAACTTTATGCCCCAAGACAATACCCTCATTTACCATAAAGTGGCACTTTTCCCAATTCAAGACAAGATTAGTTTCTTCACATCTCTGTAAAACTCGATCAAGATTGCTCAAGCAATCATCAAAAGAAGATCCATAGACGGAAAAGTCGTCCATGAAAACCTCACAAATCTTTTCACAAAAGTCAGAGAATATAGCCATCATGCATCTTTGAAAGGTAGCAGGTGCATTACATAAACCAAAAGGCATACGTCGATAAGCAAAAGTACCAAAAGGGCATGTAAAAGTAGTCTTTGATTGATCTTCAGCCGACACAGGAATTTGAGAGAAACCAGAATAACCATCTAGAAAACAATAGTGTGTATGTTTGCATAATCTTTCTAGCATTTGATCAATAAAAGGTAAGGGGTAATGATCTTTCTTAGTAGCCTTATTTAATTTGCGGAAATCAATTACCATCCTATAACCTGTAATAATTCTTTGGGGGATCAATTCATCTTTATCATTAGGAATAACAGTAATACCTCCCTTCTTAGGGACACAATGGATAGGACTTACCCACTGCCTATCAGCAACGGGATAAATTATACCTGCCTCTAGAAGCTTTAGTATTTCTTTTCTCACCACTTCTTTCATTTTAGGATTCAGACGTCGTTGAGGATCACGAACTGGTTTGGCGTCTGCTTCCAAATTTATTTTATGTTGACATAGGGTGGGACTAATGCCCTTAAGATCATCAAGAGTATATCCAATAGCAGCACGGTGCTTCTTCAGAGTTTTCAATAATCTTTCTTCTTCATGCTCTGAAAGGTTAGCACTAATAATAACAGGATATATCTTCTTTTCATCAAGATAAGCATATTTAAGATTATCAGGCAGCGGTTTAAGCTCAAACACGGGATCACCCTTAGGTGGAGGAGGATCCCCTAGGATTTCAACAGGCAAATTGTGTTTCAGAATAGGTTCCTGTTTAAAGAATACTTCATCTATTTCCCTTCTTTCATTCATAAACATATCATTTTCATGGTCTAGCAAATATTGTTCTAAAGGATCACTAGGAGGTACGGCAATAGAAGCAAGACCAATAATTTCATCTTTAATAGGCAATTCTTCTTCACGGTGTTGTTTACTAAATTTAGAGAAATTAAACTCATGGATCATATCATCCAAGCCAATAGTAACAACATTCTTTTCGCAATCTATCCTAGCATTAACAGTGTTCAAGAAGGGTCTACCAAATATAATGGGACAAAAGCTATCTTGTGGGGAGCTGAGAATAAGAAAATCAGCAGGGTATTTAGTTTTCCCACACAAGACTTCAACATCTCTAACAATTCCCATTGCTGAAATAGTATCTCTATTGGCAAGTTTAATTGTGACATCAATATCTTCTAACTCAGCAGGTGCAATTTCATGCTTGATTTCTTTATACAAAGTATAAGGTATAACACTAGCACTAGCACCCATATCACATAAGCCATGATAACAGTGATCTCCTATTTTAACAGAAATAACAGGCACGCCTACCACAGGTCTATGTTTATCTTCGGCACAAGGTTTAGCAATTCTAACAGTTTCACCGCAGAACTGAATAACATGCCCATCAATTATCAGACAAGAGATCTTTAACAATAGCAGTATTAGGTTCTACTTTAACTTTCTCAGGAGGTGTATAAGTTCTAATATTGCTTTTACGAACCACAGTTGAAGCTTTAGCATGATCCTTTATACTAACAGGGAAAGGTGGTTTCTCAACATAAGAAGTAGGAACAATAGGATCATTATAAGTGACAGTCTTTTCTTCAACTTTAATAGGTGCAGCTACTTTTACTTCTATGGGAGGATGCTATTTAAACCACTTCTCCTTGGGGAGATCAACATAAGTAGCAAAAGATTCACAGAAAGAAGCTACTATCTCAGAGTCAAGTCCATATTTAGTGCTAAACTTACGGAAAATATCGGTGTCCATAAAAGATTTAACACAATCAAACTTAGGTGTCATACCTGACTCCTTACCTTCATCGAGATCCCAATCTTCAGAGTTGTGTTTAATTCTATCCAATAAATCCCATCTAAATTCAATAGTCTTCATCATAAAAGAGCCAGCACAAGAAGTATCGAGCATGGTGCGATCATTTTCAGAAAGCCGAGCATAAAAGTTTTGAATAATTGTCACTCTTGGGAGCTCATGATTGGGGCATGAATATAACATTGATTTAAGCCTCCCCCAAGCTTGAGCGATGCTTTCTCCTTCACGGGGCCAAAAATGATATATATAATTGCGATCATGATGAACAAGATGCATAGGGTAATACTTTTGATGAAATTCCAATTTCAATCTTCTATAGTTCCATGATCTCGTATCATCACATAGCCTATACCATGTCAATGTGTCTCCCTTCAAAGATAAAGGGAAGACCTTCTTCTTAGCAACATCATCGGGAATACCTGCAAGCTTAAATAATCCACAAACTTCATCCACATATATTAGGTGCTCATCAGGATGCTCTGTTCCATCTCCTGTAAAAGGATTAGCTAGCAGTTTTTCTATCATACCCGAAGGAAATTCAAAAGGAACTTCATGTTCAATAGGTTCAGTAGGTTGAGGAGTAACTCTTTTCTCTACTGATCGGGGTGAAGATACCCCGAACAAGCCCCTTAGAGGATTACTTTCCATAGTGACAAGTGACAGTAAATTTCAGCACACTATATAAATTTTTCCTTACCAAATTCCACCTACCAAAAGCGCTACACTCCCTGGCAACGGCGCCAGAAAAGAGTCTTGATGACCCACAAGTATAGGGGATCTATCATAGTCCTTTCTATAAGTAAGAGTGTCGAACCCAATGAGGAGCAGAAGGAAATGATAAGCAGTTTTCAGCAAGGTATTCTCTGCAAGTACTAAAATAAGTGGTAACAGATAGTTTTGTGACAAGATAATTTGTAACGAGCAACAAGTAACAAAAGTAAATAAAGTGCATCAAGGTGGCCCAATCCTTTTTGTAGCAAAGGACAAGCCGGAACAAACTCTTATATAAGGAAAAGCGCTCCCGAGGACACATGGGAAATCATCAAGCTAGTTTTCATCACGTTCATATGATTCGCGTTTGGTACTTTGATAATTTGATATGTGGGTGGACCGGTGCTTGGGTGCTGTTCTTAATTGAACAAGCATCCCACTTATGATTAACCTCTATTCCAAGCATCTGCAACTACAACGAAAGTATTAAGGTAAACCTAACCATAGCATGAAACATATGGATCCAAATCAGCCCCTTACGAAGCAACGCATAAACTAGGGTTTAAGCTTCTATCACTCTAGCAACCCATCATTTAATTATTACTTCCCAATGCCTTCCTCTAGGCCAAAATAATGGTGAAGTGTTATGTAGTCGACATTCACATAACACCACTAGAGGCTAGACAACATACATCTCATCAAAATATCGAACGAATACCAAATTCACATGACTACTAATAGCAAGACTTCTCCCGTGTCCTCAGGAACAAACGTAACTACTCACAAAGCATATTCATGTTCATAATCAGAGGGGTAATAATATGCATAAAGGATCTGAACATATGATCTTCCATCAAATAAACCAACTAGCATCAACTAAAAGGAGTAATCAGCACTACTAGCAACCTACTAGCACCAATCCCAGACTTGGAGACAAGAATTGGACACAAGAGATGAACTAGGGTTTTGAGATGAGATGGTGCTGGTGAAGATGTTGATGGATATTGCCCTCTCCCGATGAGAGGAGCGTTGGTGATGACGATGGTGATGATTTCCCCCTCCCGGAGGGAAATATCCCCGGCAGAATAGCTCTGCCGGAGCTCTAGATTGGTTCCGCCAAGGTTCCGCCTCGTGGCGGCGGAGTCTCGTCCCGAAAGGTTGCTTCTTGTTTTTTCCTCGACGAAAGACTTCATATAGCAGAAGATGGGCATCGGAGAGCCACCAGGGGGGGCACGAGGTAGGGGGCGCGCCCTAGGGGGGGCGCGCCCCCCACCCTCGTGGACAGGGTGTGGGCCCCTTAGCCTTCATCTTTGGCAGGTATTTTTCATTATTTATTGTAAGATATTCCATGGAGTTTCGGGAGTTTTGGAGTTGCGTAGAATAGGTCTCTAATATTTGCTCCTTTTCCAGCCCAGAATTCCAGCTGCCGGCATTCTCCCTCCTTATGTAAACCATGTAAAATAAGAGAGAATAGCCATAAGTATTGTGACATAATGTGAAATAACAGCCCATAATGCAATAAATATCGATATAAAAGCATGATGCAAAATGGACGTATCATACTACTAGTAATTATCTTACCTTTCGCATCAACTTCATAATTTTTGTACGTACTCCATGCATGAACCGCGCCAGAACCAAACTTCTCGTTACTCTAGGGAAAATCGTTATTTCTATCTATCGGTCGCGCCATGGAGCAGAACCAAGTTTTACAAGTTACAATTTCAAAAGGAAAAGCCTGCCGTGTTCACGTCGCACCCCCACACGGTTGGTCCGGCACGCCGCTCAAGGGGGAATGCGTGCTGTGTTGCATTTTCACTTACAAGTGGGACCGCAGTTGAGCAAACCGACTATCGGCAAACCCCCACCCCGCCCACCGCGCGATGGCCGAGAAAACAGGAGGGAGAAGAGATGGTTGTAGCACGGACTCCAAGAAAATTGGTGTCGGATGGGACTCGTGTGGGTGGTGTGTGTTGTACTGCTAGTATGGCCCATGCCACCCCACTATATCGAGGTGCTGGTTATGTAGAAAAAAATTCCTAGAGTCCGTGCTCAGCCCTCCTCTATCTCTCTTCTCAGCCAGCCAGCAGACGCGCGGAGCCCATCATCTGTTTGCTCATATGCGGTCCCACATGCCAGTGAAAACACAAGAGGACCCACTGAACCTGCACATCTTTCACCTCGACGTGCTGGTGCTGAAAAACAAATCCAATAAAGATCTTCGGTGGCCGCTTTTGGAGTTACTCAAGAGTAGTAAGATTCTATTTACAGTTTAACCCAAGATAAACATCACGTGGCTTCAACTACCACTCTATTTTCTTGCATGACATGACCTGGATGCTGGATGTCCCACGTGTCGGCAAAAGGAGGAAGAACTCGACGAAATCTTCGGTTGTGCTCTCAGATTAGACTAGTTGTGCTAACTTAAAATTTTATTGTGTAGAAAGGATGCAAGTTTTGGTATTGGGAAGAAGAGTACAACGATATACTGATAGAGCGCAATTTAGTAGATGTTCTAGCACTTTTAGCAAGCATAGAGGCTAGAGATGAGACTAGTGCACTTGTTGATAGAATAGAGGCTCTACTTCTTTACACTCGAAGAAGAAAGAAGCACGCAAGATCGAGCCTCCGTAGATCAACAATGAATGCATCAAGAAGGCACTAATCCAACTTACAGGAGCAGTTATGGAAGTTGGATATCTTCTAAAATGTGTTCTTGTGGTTCTTGTTTTCTATGGTCTTGCTTTTCTAGTCAAAATTTTGGTGATATTTTTCCATGTACCAAAAATCAATGATGAAAAAAAGATATGTGTTTTCAAAGAAAAATGTACGCGGCCGGGATGCATCCGAGCGTTCGGCGCACGGCCACCGCATCCGAGAAATGGCCCGGACACGACCCCATTGCCCTACCCAAACGGACAGAATCTGGGCAAAACGAAGGTCCGTTTGGGGTCGTGCGTTGGAGTTGGCCTTACAAGTGGGACCGTAGTTGAGGAAACCGACTATCGGCAAACCCCCACCTCGCCCGTCGCGCGATGGCTGAGTTAGAGAAACAACAAGGTTGAAGAGATTGTTGTAGCACGGACTCCAAGAAATATGGTGTCAGATGGAAATCGTGCTGGTGGCGTGTGCCGTACTCCTGGACGTGAATGCTTGTTCTGGCCCATGCCACCCTACTACTCCTACTACTTATAGTACTAGTAGTATCGAGGATTCGAGGTGCGGGTTACGTACAGCAAACACATTAACATATGGCCCACCTCACACTGTGGCCAAATTTCCTGGAGTCTGTGCTAGGTTAAAAAGTGTTCTTTGTGAGGATGGGTGGCTGGTCTCAAGTTTAAAACTTGTTGTATTACGTACGTAGACGTAGAGATAGTGCATCATGTGAAGCTAGTACAAATAGTGTACTATTGTTGATTGGCCTCATCCGATAACCTGTTGCAATGCACGTACAATTATGTATTCGGAAAATATATTTTTGCGTCATCACAGCACCCACTCAGAGAAGCGACTCGAAAGCCATTCATAAATTTAGTAAGTTTATCACAGGCATATCATTTTATTACATACAATAGGTCATCAACCCACAACGACAACGAGGATACATTATAAATACTAAAGTTTTCATCACACAACAAATAACAAGCAATGAAATGAACTTCAACTCAACCAATCCTCGGTGTTGGAAACGCTTGCTTTGAACCACAAGTGATTCTCTGGGAAGGGCCACCTACTGTCAATGTCGAGACCAACGTAGGACTGATCATCCAGGCTGAAGCGGCCTACTATATCACGACCAGGCTAGGGAACCACCACAATGTCCGATGTATAGATACAGTTGCTTCTCATAAATGGTAGTAGTAACATTGTGTCAATAGCAATTGGATCACCTTTCACCATCATTGGATAGTTTTGTCCAAGGAAGAGCGAGTTTTCTCCAAGACTATCAATATTGTACCAGGGAGAAGGTGTTGGCGCTAGCACACTAGTATCCATCCCGAATACCATGCAACGGGTGTTGGAATAGGTCCGGAGAGTGCGACCATGGGAGACAACACCTACTTCCTTAGTAGTAACATCAGAAGTGGGCTGTATACAGACAAGAAGGGGTGATCCATCGGAATTAGTTGCCAGCCGCCACTGAGTATATGGGCCCTGCTCATCCTCATGCTCGTGATCATCACCATCGTCATCTCCCCCTTGGTTATAAAAAATTTCAAGTATAGGTGGTGGAATGTTCACAGGACCTTGGAAACACAAGAAGAAGGTTAATTAGTAGAGAAGGGAAACTTGCTAACTCGCATGCATGTGGATGAAACAATTATAATTACGGTGGAAGACAAACGTACCGAAACTATGAGGATCCCATGCAAAAATAGTGACACGAGTGGTGGCAGCAAACACAAGACCCTCGTATTGAATTGCATCACAGTACACATCCGTGTATAGAAACTGATTTTTGAGCAATATCCATCCAGTCGAACCCCGAAGGACGGCAACAAGCTTGTCGAAGATAGCAACAGCTTCATAGTTCTTGTAATTCCAAGAGCGGTTGGGAACTCGACAAATTGCTATCTTCCATAGACAACAGCCACCATGATTGTATTTGAACGTATGTAGATCATCTGTGTGCTCAACCTCAGGGCACTCTGAGATTTTTGGAAGTGGAATCCGCTGACGAGTGTACACATTCACAAGTTCCCACTCGCAATTGTACCCAATATAAACAACCCAATCTCCATTTGCGCCAGCCCAGGCCTTACCCTTAAGCGATGGCATCTTGACATCACACGTATCATTATCAAGCGGTATCAACTTGCACAAGGCGAGGCCTCCGTCGTCCGCGCCCATGCGAACAGGCTTATAGCGAAGAAGATAAGGGAGATCAAACCACTCCTGGACCCTTGGGTTCCTTGTAATGATGTTATTAGTTGAGTCGAGAATGGTCTTGAACGAACCTGCCATGCTAGCCGAGGTGATGACGTCGCACCGATCAATGAGTTCCCCCACCACGTCATCTTTCAGATCGGGGCAAGAATAACGGGGTCGTTTCCGGCTTGTTCCCTCCATGAATAAGACGATCAAACAATGGCAGAAGGAAGGGTGAAGGCAAATGGAGGAGGGAGGAAGAGCGTGCGACAGCAGTTCCAAATCGAGAGGGAAAGGCGAAGAGTCGGTGGACGGTTGCCAGTTTGCCATGGTACACGAAAAGGCGCCCCGGCCTACACGTCCTTTCGGAAATTGTACAAAAGGACTCGCCATCGTCTCACTGACATGTTGGAACGGGACCACATGTCAACGAAACATGGTGTGTAATTTCTCGTGCAAAATGCAATCTAGCCGTGTTGGCCCGAGGTGCCGCATTAGTTATCGACATTTATTTTTTTAATGGCGTGCCGTTCAATTTTGAAGCATGACTAACTGGTATTATTTGCAGAGAAAATATAAACTACTCTACCACTACTCTACCTCTAGTACTAGTAGTATAAAAAAGATATATAGGGTGGAGCTTTAGAGCTTTCTTGCTAAGGGTTGCCCACTTTCTTCTCACACTATCACCCTCTCTCCAGATCTAAAAAAGATGGCCTCTCTCTCCCTCCTCACCGGTGGTCACAGATCCGCCGTGGAAGAAAAGGACGTGCAGCTTTGACGCACTCGTCCTCGGAGAGCGAGGTCACGCACTGACGACAAGGTCGTCCTCTAGACCTAGCGCCCGTGCAGGATGGCCTCTGTCCCCAAGCTCGCTGCCGTAGTGTGTGCGGAGGACGACGACCACGAGCGAAGCCACTTCCCGCTGACCCTCGGGTATGCTACCTCTTTTCGAACCATACCCTTGTTCTATTGCCCCATCTGCCACGTCGCTGCATGTGGATCTTTTTCCACTCCACCATCTTCCCAATTTCCTATCCTCTGCTCTACTAGTCACGCAGACGAAAACCTTAATTTGCACTATTAAAGGAAACCCTACTTCATGCAGACTAATCCATGTGATTGAAAAGGGGAAAATCAGTAGCTAAGGAACGAGTCTCGTGTCTCTTTGTTGAAGAAGGGTAGAAAGATATGACAACGCAATAGAGAATGACCAGGTCGATCGGTTTGTTGTCCTCACATAGGAAAAAGGTGGCTAAAGAGAACAAAAATGGGACGTAATCCACATATGCTGCCTGGATATTTGTTGCTCTGGGCAACCATACCTCCCTCACCACTCTATGCGTCCGTGGAGGTACATCGTACTGGTGCACCCACTGTCCGAATTGGTCTCCCATGCTCTTATTGCCACTTTTTTTATGTTAGTATAACGCCAGCGGTAAATTCAACCAATGCTACTGCTAAAGTGATGCCACATTTAACTAATGCCGCACTCAGTCTAATGCCACCGATAAATTTAGGAAATGTCATTTAATGTCTCTGGATTATTTCAGGGTTAGCTGTTGATTATGGATGTATTAAAGATTTTTCAGCTAAGGCATTCTAATGTTGTTGCACAGGCAGTATACCAATGATGAAACTTGTTACTACCTTCAGATTTTTGCACTGTTAATGCTTATAGATTACATACCTCACTTTCTGAGATAAGTCAATTTTTTGTACAGTGTCACCAAAATGCCAAGGCGCTGATGTCATTTTATTTTGGTTAAACTGCACAAAAAATTATGAAGACAAGAGGAAAGGTCAAGAGTGGGCACCTCCTCCTTTGGCTATTGTATTGATTCGTTCGATCAAGTTTTTATGTTTGATCGATTATCAAGATTGGGATAGCAATTTTTCATGTCCACTCGAGTTCGAAATGATATTTACCTTGAAGATACATGGTTTGCAATTTTTAATACTGTCATTAGTTAATAATGCTAGTTACCTTCAGACTTTTGTATTTGGTTTAATGCTCTTGCACAGCTAGTATACCAATGTTGAAACTTGTTACCTTTACATTTTGTATTGTTAATTCTTATAGAAATCTTCCAGTGCTAGAGCTTATGGAAATCTGTTCAGTAAAACCATTGTATTGTACCCTATAATAAAATAACTACTCTATTGTTGCACTAGCCACTGGATTAGTGTATATTTGTACTATTTGAATGGTGTTGCATTAGCGTATGGACATATATAAAGTGTGGCAAGCTTTCCCAGATATGTGCTCAAGAAAACTACTACCTGTTTTTCTAAATACTGGATGTTTGGGTACTTTAAATTGAACTGCGAAAACGTCTTATATTAAGGAACAGAGGGTGTAGAGTTCACTCAAATTATCCCGGTAAAGCTAGTCACACCTTTGTTAAAATTAATGTTCATTATGTTATCGGAGGAGGTATGTATGTTTGTCTCTAATGCCTGTCGACTACATACCTGACATCATGATATAATGTTAAGTCATTTCCTTTTGTACAGTGTCATTGAATTGTCAAGGCGGTGATGGAATTTTATTTTAGTTGAACTGCACAAAATATACTTAAAAGAAGAGGAAAGGTCAGGAATCGATCATTCTTTCAGAAAGAACTATATATGTCTTTCTAACATCAGTCGTTGTTGCCTTATTTATTCCTTCAAACAGGTGGTTAGAAACAGTCTTGCTACTTTTTCCCATTAAGAAATTGGAATGCTTATATTTGTGAGTATATGCTTCAACTAGTGCCACTTTTATAGTAATCACACTTTCAATATCTATGCAAACAGGGATGCTCGATTTTGGTGAAACTGCACAAAAAGTCCAACTGGTTCAACATTAGGAGCATGTTTTCTTCCAAACCTTTATATCCAATTGGTGGCACTATGAGCTGTTCATTACGAAGGTACATGGTTTGCTACTATCTTGCTACTCTTTTTGTACTGTCATTAGATAGTAATACTAGTGGTTTGCATGTGAATTTATTGGCAGGGTGGACCTACATTGGAGGTGCAGGACATGATTCAATGATTGAATGCTCAATTTCGGTTGTATCGATTTCACCTCTTCCATCACTGCGGACATGGATATCCTTGGTCTGATGAAGAATAGGCGCTATATTTCTACTCTGAACCAGCAAATCAATTCAGTATGAAATTTTCCAGGGCAAAACATGACTGTATCAAATTGTCCAGTGCAAAACATGACAGATGCTAAGCGGAAGAGACATGTTTAAACCAAAAATACAAGGTGGGGTATATGTTTACTAGCTGCTTGATATTTTTGCAGACAGAGATGTCTGCCCGTTGCTATTTGGCAAACACACAAAGTGACCGCAATTTTGGTTGAACTGCACAAGAGAATAGTATAGTCACTGCATGCAGTGCCATTTGAAAATAGACACAGAAAGATTGGATAGTCACTTCATTGACTGCAGAAAAGTAGTATTGTACTATTTATTGGCCAACACTAGGTGCTTCATTGCTTTGGTGTTATTATACAATGGGCATTATTTTGCCTAAGTTAAAGTTTGTATTCCGAAAATAGTCTCGTCGTGTGATCGAGAGAAGACCAAATCATATTGCAGTGGATGTTCCTCCATCATGTGTGGTTCATTCTCATGGTTCCAGCTGTTGGTGAAACCACTTACGTTTGCAAGAGGAATTGTAGACTTCACAAACAAATTTGTCTTTCAGTCTGTACTGAATGTTGGCCAAGAGAAGCATCCATGTTAGTAGGAAGAACAGATGTTTTTTCTAGATCTTTGCTTTTGGAGCTACATATTTATATATGATCTGTGAATCATTGAGATGCATTAACATGTTGATCTTATGTATGGGAATCGTACTAGTTGGTTTTGAATTTGAGCTACTAATGTGAACATATTACAATGTCGGGCCTGTGAGTCTCGTGTGAACATTTTGAACGGATCGGCTCTTACTGTTGTGCCCAGCATGATCCTTATTTCTGTGTTCTTAGTGTTTACAAGTTACTAATAGTTCCTTATTTCTGTTCGCTCAGTGTTTACAAGTTACTGATCGATCACTAGCTAGCCTACTAATGCGCTCCTAGCAGTTTTAGTTCCGACGCAAGATCCGAAGTGGTAGTTTTTTGAATAAAAATGCCTACCTCTGAAGAAACTGACAAGCTGCTCTAAAGAAAATGCCATGCGAATCTGAAGAAACTGCCAGCAAAAATGTTTGCAAATGCCTTATCTCCTAGCGAACGTTCATCAGCTAATGCGATCGTACATGTACACCATCCGACCTACTCGATCCTACACGTACACTACCCGACCTACTCGATCCTACACGGATAAATAGCGGATCACGCGCGTACTACCTCCTTTCCGGTTTGCAGGGCTCAATTCAAAAAACGACCTACTCGATCCTACATGAATAAATAGCGGATCACACACGTACTACCTCCTTTCCGGTTTGCAGGGCTTAATTCAAAAATCTAACCAACCAAGGTAGATGATGAGTGGTGGAATCATTTTTTACAAGGAGGGAGTACCTCATCTGAATGATTCGAGTGCACTCGTTTGACCGTCATGCCGGCGTGCGACCCAGCACGGACGGGATGCACCACTGACGGGACGGTACAGCACAGTCATAATTTCAATTTTTCTAGTTTTCCACGGCAAGCTGGCACGCTAAGCCATGCATGCTTATGCATTGAATTCCGATGACCGCGATGACCGTCGCGTTTCCCGCGACACGCTAGTTCGCCTACCTTCCGCCTATAATTACTGTTTCCCGGGCTTCTTGATACGTCTCCAACGTATCTATAATTTATGAAGTATTCATGCTATTATATTATATGTTTTGGATGTTTATGGGCTTTATTAAACACTTTTATATTATTTTGGGGACTAACCTATTAACCCAGAGCCCAGTGCCAGTTTCTGTTTTTCCCTTGTTTCAGTGCTTCGCAGAAAAGGAATATCAAACGGAGTCCAAACGGAATGAAACCTTCGGGAGCATGATTTTTGGAACGAACGTGATCCAGGAGACTTGGAGTTGAAGTCAAGGAAGCTTCGAGGTGGCCACGAGGCAGGGAGGCGCGCCTGCCCCCTGGGCATGCCCCCACCCTCGTGGGCCCCTCATGGCTCCCCTGGCCGACTTCTTTCGCCTATATATATCCATATACCCTAAAAACATTGGGGAACAGAATAGATCGGGAGTTCCGCCACCGCAAGCCTCTGTAGCCACCAAAAACCAATCGGTACCCTGTTCCGGCACCCTGCCGGAGGGGGGATCCCTCACCGGTGGCCATCTTCATCATCCCGGCGCTCTCCATGACAAGGAGGGAGTAGTTCATCCTCGGGGCTGAGGGTATGTACCAGTAGCTATGTGTTTGATCTCTCTCTCTCTCTCTCTCTCTCTCTCTCTCTCTCTCTCTCTCTCTCTCTCTCTCTCTCTCTCTCTCTCGTGTTCTTGAGGTGGCACGATCTTGATGTATCGTGAGCTTTGCTATTATAGTTGGATCTTATAATGTTTCTCCCCCTCTACTCTCTTGTAATGGATTGAGTTTTCCCTTTGAAGTTATCTTATCGGATTGAGTCTTTAAGGATTTGAGAACACTTGATGTATGTCTTGCCGTGCTTATCTGTGGTGACAATGGAATATTCACGTGATCTACTTGATGTATGTTTTGGTGATCAACTTGCGGATTCAATGAAATTATGCATAGGGGTTGGCACACGTTTTCGTCTTGACTCTCCGGTAGAAACTTTGGGGCACTCTTTGAAGTTCTTTGTGTTGGTTTGAATAGATGAATCTGAGATTGTGTGATGCATATCGTATAATCATACCCACGGATACTTGAGGTGACATTGGAGTATCTAGGTGACATTAGGGTTTTCATTGATTTGTGTCTTAAGGTGTTATTCTAGTACGAACTCTATGATAGATCGAACGGAAAGAATAGCTTTGTGTTATTTTACTACAGACTCTTGAATGGATCGATTAGAAAGGATAACTTTGAGGTGGTTTCGTACCCTACAATAATCTCTTCATTTGTTCTCCGCTATTAGTGTCTTTGGAGTGACTCTTTGTTGCATGTTGAGGGATAGTTATATGAACTTGCACTAGTGAAAGTATGAACCCTAGGCCTTGTTTCCTAGCATTGCAATACTGTTTGTGCTCACTTTTATCATTAGTTACCTTGCTGTTTTTATAATTTCATATTACAAAAACCTTTATCTACCATCCATATTGCACTTGTATCACCATCTCTTCGCCGAACTAGTGCACCTATACAATTTACCATTATATTGGGTGTGTTGGGGACACAAGAGACTCTTTGTTATTTGGTTGCAGGGTTGTTTGAGAGAGACCATCTTCATCCTACGCCTCCCATGGATTGATAAACCTTAGGTCATTCACTTGAGGGAAATTTGTTACTGTCCTACAAACCTCTGCACTTGAAGGCCCAACAACATCTACAAGAAAAAGGTTGTGTAGTAGACATCAAGCTCTTTTCTGGCGCCGTTGCCGGGGAGGTGAGTGCTTGAAGGTATATTTTTAGATCTTGCAATCGAATCTTTTAGTTTCTTGTGTTATTACTAGTTTAGTCTATAAAAGAAAACTACAAAAAAATGGAATTGAGTTTGCCTCATGGGGTCTCCTTCACCTCTCGCTACCACGCCTTTCGTGGCCACACTCTCTCCCTCTCACCGGTAGACTGACTTCCTTCTCCCGCTTCGCCAGCCACTCAAATCTTACCAAGAGACGACTCACAATGGCTGCTTGCTTGGCTTGGTAATTTGAGTGGATTACCACATCTTTTTTTTTCGGGGTAAAAGGGAGCTCTATTCCACAATTAGATGGTTACAATCCGCTAATACAAGATCGAGAATAAGAGGAGCCTCGCTGCAACCAACAAGTGGTGTTGCGAACACTTCACAAGCACAGTCTTTGTATAGCATACAAAAAGCCCAGTCTTTGTATTTTTAGCCGAAACTGCATATTGATTGAACACCAAAATTATAACAAAATCAGAGGAAGTAGAATGAAAATATCATCCAGTCCACGAGGAGTCAATGGCACGTAGATGTTGTTGTTACTGAAGTCCAATGTCGGAACAAGGAAGTAGCATCCACAAGCATCAAATAAGTATTACTGGATTTATCATAAAATGTTCTATTGTGTGTATGTTTATTCATATATGTGAGACAACATCGTTGCACATAATTAAACTAATGGTTAAATTACCTTGTAGGAAACTATGTCAATGTCATAAAGTACATATAATCTGGATCAAGAAAATAGTTTGTCCTTTACATAAAAAACACCACGATCAATTTATATATATATTCTTTGCTAATTGTAAATAATTATTTGGATTTGTCAGATATTCATTGCAAATAATTTTACAATGTGTATCTTTTGAAACTAAGTACTCAAGTATGTATAGAGATTGTTTGTGAGAATTGCTCACTCGTGCCCTTGCAAAACCTAAAGCATCGCTCTCTTTTTTTCCAGTGAAAAACGACCTTTATTGGTTAAAGAGAGTTAACTTTGCAACGCAACTAGGGCAAAGTCTCGCCCCCCAGCGCCTGCCACTCCGACGGCCAATGGCAGGGAGGGGCGTGGTGCCTCAGCTCTGACTAGTTGATAGGTTCAGGGTTTAGCCCTTGCAAGGACGGCGATTCATCTTCAAGTCGGTCTTCTAGGCTCCAATACACCAAAAATTTGTCAGTTGGGACAAATTAGAGAGTTTCGATGTAAATTCCTCTAGTTCATTCTAGAAACCTTAATGTAACTTTCAATATATTTGGCGTGCTTTGTATTTCTAGTGAATCTTTATAACATATCTACGTTATTTTCAAAAAAAAAAAGAGTTAACTTTTAGAGTTCTCACATGTTTGCTAATTCAGTAAAAAAAGATGTAAATCTGCATAGATTCAGATTTTTTTCAATGATTTTTTGCCACAATATACAGCACTGCACATAAAGAGAATCTCCTTGGCAAGGTTTGGTTTTGATATCTACTAATATCGTTCACTGACAAATACAAATACTTCTACAGTACCAAAGTTGTTTCCTATCAGAATTGTCCAGGGTTAAAAGGAACAGGTAAAACTGCATCCACCAAAATAAACACAACAAAGATGTAAAACTGGGCAGCTCCTACAATAAATTAAATTAAATCACCAATTGTGCTCACCACCACCAAAAACCTTTAAACAGAAAAAGAATGGTATTGTACACAAGCACCAGAGACAGAAATTACAGTGAGAGGGGGCACTGTGATAACACAAACAGGTGAACACCACTATTTTACAAGGGCTGGCAGACAGGCCCCCATCAAATAAAGTTTACTCCTCCTTTGGCCACTCCATTACTTTGCAACATGTTGGGAAAAAGAAACTAGACACAGGGAAAGAATACCTAGTACAATAACACTATCATCCCCCTCTGCCCCCTCCAATCTGTCGACAAAACAACATACACCCCATCTATCTGCCGGCTGGCATCTGCGCATATGTACAGGTGAAGCCTAGCAGGCAGGATCTATCGGTAAGCCGATGGCCGGCTCCTCTACTTGTCATGTTTAGGGAAAAGCTTGGAGAGCTCTGTCCGCGGTGATCGGCAAAACTTCTCCGCCTTTGCCCTCAGATCGCTAAGCTTAGATGATCCCCGCAAAAGATTTCCTGTTGCCATTGTTTTGGGATAGCATGTCACCTGGGTATAAGATCATCCGCCTGTGGGCAAAATTGATAAATATAGCCAGAACCCACTGACGGAGACTTAGAACAGATTGCTTCAGCATGCCACGAAGCTGCTATATCCATGCAAGAGGGCCTGCTCGGTCATTGTTAGCTGCTTGAGGGCGGCCCCTGGTTGGAGTTGGTGGCCTGTTGGCGTTTAGTTCCTGGTTTTAACACAAGATGGTAGTTAGAAGTGGGCAAACAACGTTATGACCTCGTGCAAATACATCAGTGTCTTTCAATAAAGCAGCCTACCTGCATCCATGTGTCCTCAATATGATGCTCCGGGGATGTCTCAGGAGATGTAATGGCAGGTGGCAAAGGATGAATGAGTTTTGGGACAACCACAAGATCCCTTCCCAGAACTAAGATTGCACCTGCGTTGTTTGCCGTACCTGTGCATATACGTATGAGCAAATGGGGCCAGTCCAACTGCAAGGGATGACAAGAATAAACTATGCAAGAATAACATATCCATACCACAGTAGTTTGTTGCCGAGAAGAGGGTGATCAAGTGACCTTGGGCGAAACGCTCAAAGCCATCCATCACACACTCGTGTGCTCGCACAATTAACTGTAGGTCATTGTTGTTGCAGAACTCCATAACACGGTCAGGCTGTGGTAACAGTGCATCTTAGTTTTCATAGGCCACAGGAACCAACATGGAGAAAAGATCTAATCAAAACACAGATGGTGCTTACCCCGAAGGTGACAAGACCTGGGCCCCGAGCATTTGGTCTGAGTCCTTCAACACTGTCATTCTCAGTTGGATCCGACCTTTATAACAATTAAAAATATATTGAATGAGGATCTTGCAATAATAGTGTGATAAAAGAAGAGCAGTTAAATTGCTAACCATAAAAGATCCATTAGAACAACTGAGCCTGCTTCCATGGTAATCGGTCTTTGAAGATTTTCAATTTGCTCTATGTGGTTAATGGAACGCCCAATACCACCATGCATGCAGATTATTTTCTTCTCTATTAGGGCAGCCAAAGGAAGCCAATTAAATAACCTATTAACGCGATGCCAGGTCCAGATTCCATCCCGCTCACCCTAATTTTTAAACCAGAGAACAGTGATTTAGGCACGCAATAAAAGCGTAGCGACATCAGACATGTAATATGAAAAGATGAACCATTACCATTCGCTCTATGCACTCTATCCGGAACCCAAACAGCGCATTGATATCTGCTGCCTCATGATTCCCTCGAATCAAATGTACATTGTGAGGATATTCAACCTGAATTGCACAGTGAGCTTGGCATCACAATTCAAAAAGAAAAAAACTAATGGTACGCTCACAGCATGATAGTTACTACCTTCAGTGCAAGGAGAAGAGTAATAGTCTCCAAACTATGTTGACCACGATCAACATAGTCTCCCAAGAAGAGATAATCAATGTAACTGAAATTTCAAAAAAGATACATGTGAGATCATCAACAAAGTCTCTGACAAGATAGTAACAAATCCTCAAAATAGGAAAGGGTGAAAAAAAATACTCACGCAATATCTCCTGCTGTTGAGGGAGCACCATACTCGTCGAATAAGCGCATTAGGTCACCAAATTGACCATGCAAATCACCAAATATCTTAATAGGAGCTTTAAGCTTTATGACACTTGGTTCACTTGAAAATATCCTTTCGGCACTATCACATAGATCTGCAATCTCATTACAGTCCAAGAAGAATTGCCTTCGTACAGGGGGCTTCCAACCACGGGGTTTCAAGAGAGAGGCAATTACCTGGTTGAATGACCCAAGAGTAGAATTTTAAGGCGAATTAGAAATCTCTCTCTAAATAAGTTTCATCTATATACCCGCATCTCTCACACAAAAATGGAGGGTGTACTATATAACCTTTTATCATACAGATTCTTCAAATCTACAATAAAGTACTTCTAGCATGTCTTGTTTTTGACAGATAACTTGGTTTCTGCAGAGTAGAATACCTTTTTGGGCACGCTATTAATAGACATTTGTCGATCCAGTAATTTTCTAGCTGCAGTTGCATTCTCAGGAGTGCCATAGATAACCCTTCTTCCTTCATTTTCAAACTGATCAATTGACAGCTGCCTAACCATGCCACCTAAGGCACCTCCTGTTTCTGCTGCTACCACAACCTGCAAAAAGAAAAATGTCATCAAGCATGCCATCGAGCAACTTGAGCTAAACTGTTCAGAGGACAACCTCTAAGATATAATATATTGCTGTCAGTCGAAGGATAATCCACCAAGAAAATAAATAAACAGAAGGACATAGAAATAAGGATACAGAGCTCAGATTAATTGTATTTTCTACTCACTGCTCTATGATGTAACCGAACCCCGGGAGGTGGTGTTGAATTGTTTGCAAGAGCAACATCTGGTTTGATAAGGCTTGAATTTAGCTTCCCGCTTTGTGTGGCGTCTGGAGAGTCAGGTGAATGCTCCATCTCACCATTAACTTGCCTGGCCTTTACAGCAGCCAAAGTTGCACTGATTGCCTCAGCCTCTGCAGCAGATGCTTCAACCAAATAATCAACACCTTTGCTCGATCTCCTACACACACAAAAAAAAGATTTGAAACACACGTCTCAATATAGCTCACATTTAATATGAACAGAAGACCCATGCAAAGAAAGATGGACAGCATGAGTCTAGAACAGAAATAATGCAAACCTCTGTCCCTGGATCACTGCATTCTCAGGGCTGATATCAGTATACACATCCCCATTAACAGGAGGTGCAACTGGGGTTCCAAGAACCACAGCTCCATCAGCAGTTGTTTCTGTAGTCGTTTGCCCTGTTTGTTCATCATTGTAAGCAAATCTGCCAGGTGTTCCTCCAGCTTGCATGTTAGCGGCAGCTGCAGCTGCATGGTTAGCTGCACTTGTTGTTTCAGCAGCAGCAAGATCTTCTGCAGCAAGAAGGTCGTCTAGCAACACACCTGTGGTAGCAATTACATATGAATTATAGCATCAATAGAAAGAAAACTAATGAGCACCTATGTACTTCGAAACTGAAGGAAATGTTAAAGAAATGAAAAAAATGATTCTTCCCAGCTACTCCACAAACAAAATCAACAAAGTAAACAAACAACAAAGATAAATTATAAGATAGCTACACTGCACTTTATTGAAATGCACTGTGCAAGGAATGGCAATTATGTGTGTGGTCGCTTCTGAGCAGGATTTGAAACCAATCCTGGACACAGTTTCAAAGACTTGCTTGTACCAGCTTCCAAATTCCAATCAGTCAGAAGCAGCACTTCTACTGACCTCTAAACAGGTAACCAACACAGATTTATAGAGTTGGCTTTTCTAGATTTCTATAAATGAGAAAAACATGCTTGTTGAAATAATGCTTCCCAATGTTGCCAAAATTGGTGAGATTTGGCCATAATAAGGTGTACGGGTTCGAATTGGGGGTCTTCTGACTCTGCTAACTCAGATGTCAAATTTCAAGAAGAAATGTGGGTGCCAAAGTTAACACTTCGCTGTGGTAATTTACATTGAGAACAGGAGGCTTGAATCATATTAATGTAAACCAGGGATTATTTAAGTTTGAATAGTGAACCCCCTGCGCACCTTTTTTGAGAGGAAAAAAGAATATGTAAGCATAGTCAAAATCTAACTATGTGCTGATTGCCTAATACTGGATGTTCCTACTGTTTTCCTAACAAAGAAAAGGCTTAGAAGGAATATCATCACCAGCATACAAGTAAAGATGCCTCAATGGACGAACACTGGAATGACGGCATTTTGTGAATATACGCAATCATACGGCTGAATTGTTTATAACATCAACCAACCATGCGACTTTGCTATCCCACAGGAAGATGCCAATATCTAAGCTTCATGCACAAGAACTAACATGATTTAACAAAACACAGCAAGTCGCTGAGAAATAAAAAATCACATGTTCTCGGAAGTTATCGACCATTCTGTACTAAATCTGAGTAAGAATTTGTAAACAAGCAAAACCATTTCGAATGAATGTGTCATTTTAACTGATCAGCATCTCATATATATCAGTGATCAGTTACTTCCGTTAATCTGGATAAACTAGCAATATAGCTCCCCATAAACAGAATTTACACTTAGCAAACAGGAAGCAGAACAGGTAAATTGCATATAACTAACTAAACTACAAATTCGTAAGAAATGGCCACCCCAGTGAAGTAAGTTCAAACATCTAAAGCAGGAATGGTAATTTTAGCATGTGCCCTTTGTAAATTGCAACCACTGGTTTTGCGAACATTTTGATTCAATAGGACAATTCCACATTCCACCGTAGGAACAGAACTTGCAGGACAACAGAGGAAAATTCATGCATGTCGGGAGTAAGAAGAGGCTTAGAAACTGAGGTGTTTACCTCCTCGTAAACCTCCATAAATGAATATCATATCACCAACCGCAGCAGCTGCATGCCTGCACCTTCGTGTAAGCTCTCCAGAAGCCTCACCACCCGCTGCATCTGCACTATATCTTCCTGTCCTTGGAGTTGTAACTACTGATTTTGTGTCACACCAAACTCCAGCAGCAGTGTCCAACACTAAGAATGACAGAAATGGCACAACAAATAAGGAATGGAAATAGCAATGCATTTGAACATCAACCAAGTGGTCAATGCTGAAAATATGAAGTATTTGAACATAACATCTATCTACTTCCATAAAAGGGATATATGTGTGGCAACATATAACCAGTAACAGCATGCATCTTTCCATGTTTAGTAAATAGTGAAAACCATTGAGTTCACTCAAAAAAAAACATTGAGGAAAACAAAGGCCGTATGTATCAACAGGGAGGCCAAATGAAGTTCAGCATAGTCAAATATATAATCTAAGAAACTAATTCATTCAAAATTATCTTCCTGCACATTACAGCCAAATAAACTAAGATCCATTTCTTTAGTTACCAACGGAAGAAAGATTTAGTACAAAGCTGTACTAAATCAAGACAATTAAAATGGACCGGAGGGAGTAATAAATAAAATGGTAATAACTTCAAAGTTCTAAAAATAGAACCTGCCACACTAGAGGAGTCTTCTACCATGCGACCGCCTCCAAGAGCCCCTCCTGAGACATGAAGTCGTGCATTGACAAAAACCTAAAGCATGAAAATGAAATAGCAATATTGCATTGCACCAACAATAAAGTGAGATCAATATCAAAATTAAACAAACAAATCAAACCAGCAGGAAAAAAATGGCAACTTACAGCTGCATGTTGATATCTGGGTGATGGAGAGACACCAGGGGCAATTGCCCACTCCCAGCGCCCATCCCTATGCTTTGCAAGACCGTACGCACTTGATAGAGGCTGATGATTTTAGCCAAAAAAAACATATTGTTAGCTGCAAAGAGTACGCTGGAGCACAAATTTATAAGACATTAATAACAGAAATCACTGCCTCTAAAAACTAACAGTAAAATACTGTAACCCAAAAGGACCCTGAAAAGGTTGTTTCAGATTCTGATCCAAAATTGTTTAAAGGGCATGATTTAACAAGTGAACTGACTAAAATGTGCACACTCAAAAATCATGATGGACTCACTAATCCTATGCTGCAAAGAAGTACATGCATGTAAAAGAATGACCGCTGGTGACTCTGTACAAGCACGCAGTGCTTCTGACTAGCACTTATACGAGAAAAGTGCATGAGCCCTTGTTGTGACTTATGGCAGCTTTGAACCTAAAAACTACGAGCAGTGAAATAGATACCATATATTCCTATTACAAGAAAATTAACAAAATGATCAAATAACTAAATATACCCAATCAGTAATTCACAAATTGCGCTCCATACTCTTGAAGAACTTACTGCCAAGTAGTATGTCACTTACCACACTATTAGTGTCCCTCCCACCACAGAGCAAAAGAAGACCATCAGAGCGGGCACTTGCAGTTGCATACCTGAGCAACAACATTATACAAGACTACAGTCAGCATAAGGATAAAAAAACTAGAGTCAACTCTGCTTTCAGCAACATACAAAAATATCTTGCAGCTACTCAAATGTGAGGTTTCATTGCAGCAAATAACTACTGTAACTCTGAAGTACAGTAGATAGCAAAAGGTTCTATTTAGATTTGTGATGTTTCTCATACAAGATGACTTAACAAACCTGAAAACACTTTTGGCTGGCGAGTGCTTTGGAAAATAACAATAGCAATGAGTTATATATGACGAAGATTTTCCATATTTACCAGAGCAAAATAAAGCACTGCACTGCAAACCTAAGTGTAATGGGACTGCTGAGAGCCTTGTAGTTATAATTAATAAAGGCAAGGTAGCATGCACAAAAGCTAACTCATCATCACCACTAACAGCAGCTTGCTAATAATTACTGCAAGATTCCAAGACAATGCGACCATAGAAAAATTTCTCTCTCATTAATCTAACTACAGTCAAAAGGAGAAGGCTTTCACTTACATGCATGGAGGCGGTCCTTCGCCTTCTGGTTCAAGCTTCCTCCATTCATATGGCTTTGCTGCAGTATCAAGGGCCCAAACGTCTGCCAGGGGACGCTTTCCTGAAATAAGTATGTATTGTTAGTATTGAAACCAATTAGGATGGAACAATCTGCAAGAAGCTACGATTCTAGGCCATATAAGCACATAAGAAAATTGTCTACCATCATTTCCGCCAATGGTCAACAAGAATCGCTGCCCAACCAAGGCCATGACATGTCCGTATCGTGGACCAGGACCAGGCCCTTGAACCACGACTCTGCATAGAAAAGGCTTAGAACCCTCAGCACAGATGGTAGCAAAAGTACTTTTCTGAAATGAAATTATAGTGAAGCGAAAAACACCTGTGCCATCGCGGACGTTGTTGTGTAAGATCCAAAACATGAAGGTCCTCTGCAGATAAACCAGCAGGGCCTATACCACCCTGCATGGCAGAAAACAATGAGAAAGGGAAATTATAATTAGTTTTATATTGACACTGACCTGACAAAAAATGATGCACCTACTAATGTAAAGCAAAAAGAAAACAAGTGTAAAGTACCTGAATGACCACCATGGTTCCAACAGCAGTTGCTACATGTGCAGCTCTTGGTGAAGGAGGTTCACCAAGTGGAGTAAGCCTAACAACATTGTGTTGTGGTACATCAGAATTCAGAACTAATAACTACTAGCAAGATGCACGTGCGTTGCACGGAACATCAAAATACATTTCTATGAGTAGTTTATTTTGTGGGAGAAAAGGATGAACGAGGGAAGGCCTTATTTGCAAATGTGGAGAGGGGTGTGGGTATCTTTTTGTAAAATTGCCATAGTTTTCTTCCTATCCATCAGATATAAATCGGACGGCCTATATTGCAGGATGGCAGGCACACCATCATCACCAACTCTGTTTTTTATAAGAGTAGAGATACTAAGCTAGAAAAGGCTGTGGGATCTATAAAAAAACTTAGGAGGAGTAATACACAGCACTGAAGCACCAAACTGAAAAATACAAAACAGTACCTGGTCCATTTATTTGATAGCACATCGTAACAGTGAACATCTGCGGTGGCACCAGCAAGACCTGCCATCAAGGAGATCGTTAAGCAAATCAATTGTATGTACAACCAGTCAGACATGCTCAGGTAAAGGAATTAAATAAACCAAGTTTCCTTCCAACCAGCTAAGATCCTCCAACACCTCTAAGTATGGGTTTTGAGCAATTTATTTCATCCTTTGTTAGACCTCCATAAAGAGTATGGACACATAAAAGTTCAAATCAATGTTTCCAGTTTGAGACCATAGTGTACTATTTCTAACACGTTAAAACAATTCTAACGTGGCAACACAACTAGGGCAGGCATCACAGAGACAGAGATCTCATGAGTGGAATTTAATTGTACTCACATTCGGAGTACTACGTTTGGCACCTCAACCGATATAAGAGCACTATATTTAGCCATCCAATTAAAAGCGTGGGCACAGAATCACACGGCAATATAACGCCTTAATTTCCAACTCGTTATTACTTCCCAAACAAGGTAGCACCTCAAATTCTCACAGCATCATTAATTAACCGAATCCCGCCTAAACCCCGAAGAGCACCAAGCAGCCAACACTCTGAATTCCACCTCTTAATGAGACACTGGACCACTAAATTCACAATCCGTCCTACGTAGTTTCTATCCCCAACACAACATTCCCTCCCAAAATTGATTTCTTTTTCCCTCTCTCCCACTCAAAGCAAGATTACCAACTAAATCGTAGAAGTTCTATGGTTCAGGATTAAAAAAAAACTAAACCATTGGCTACTGTTACAATTCCCTCCAGGCTATGTTACACCTCAAACAATACAAGATCCCTATATTTAGCCTTCCAATTAAGGTGAGCAGAGTTAGACGGCGAATGACGCATCGATGTCCAACTCATTATAGTATCCAAACAAGGTAGCACCTCAAATTCTCACAGCATCATTAATTAACCCAATCCCGCCTAAACCTGCGAGAGCGGCAAGCAATACTCTGAATTCTACCTCTTAATGAGAAACTGGAAGACTAAATTCGCGGTCCGTCTATCCCCAGTAGAACATACCCTCAAAATCGTGTTTTTCCCTCCCTCCCACTCCAAAGCAAGATCACCAACTAAATCAGTCCCTAGTGTTCCAATTCCCTTCAACCTATGGCTCTCAGACAGCACAAGCTAGAAAGTACTAGCACCCAACAAACCCATTTGAATGAAACAAGGAAAAAGCTCAGGTAGAAGGGGCCATACGGATCCCGGCGCTCCCAGCCGACGAGGGTGGAGTGGCGTTGTTGCCCTCGAGCGCGGTGGCGCCGCCGAAGAGGATCAGCCGCTGGCCTATGTAGCCCGGCGTGCCCTCCTCCCCGACGGCAGGCACGGCCGTGAGCGTGTGCCCGCAGCGGCACCCCGGCCCGTCCTCCTTCTTGTCCATCAACGCGTCCACCACCGTGTACCCGGGGGCCGGCCTCGGCCCCGCCACCGCCGCCGGAGGAGCTGCCGCCCCCGTGGCAGCCTCGGGCGGCGGCGACACGGAGGGGGTCTCGGTCCCGCTGACGGGGACGCTCACGGTGCCGCCGGCCTGCGCCGCCGCGGCGGCGTCCGAGTCGGAGTCCGACTCCGTGGCCATCCGCGCGTCCACGTCCATGGCCGCCGTCGTTGCACCTAGCTAGGGTTCCCGCGAGCTCGAGATCCCCCGCGCGGTCACGGAAGCCACACAAGCCGCCGCCTTTAGGGGAGCTCACCAGTCCCCGGCGGCCTCCATCGCCTGAACCCTAGGCTCCGCCGGCGGCCGCGCGAGGAGATGGGATCGCGAGGAGGTGTGGGAGGGAGGGAGGGATGCGAGCGCGCGAGAGCCCCTGGGGATTTGGGAATTCGCGCGGGTGGCGGGGGGAGGAGGTGGGGAGCGGGCGCGGGATAACGGCGGAGCTCGGGGACTGGGGCGGAAGATGTCTGTCGCGGACTGGAGCAGGTGACGGAGACGGCGGAGAGGAGGGTGGGAGAAAGCGAGGATTTTTTTCTGTATTTGTATTCGGGAAAACGCGATCTTTTTTTAGGAAGAAAAGAAATGCGTTTTGATTTGGTCTGGTGTGGGCTGTGTGAAAGTTTTGGCGCTTCTGGCTCTGTTTTAAATGAGGCTCTTTAAGAGGACTTAATTCTTGCCTATTTGGCCAGAATATTGTCACATGGGCATTTCTTCAAACCATGGATCTTCAAATTTTTGTGACGCAACAGTTTTTTGTTTTGTTTTGTGGGTTACATTCGTGACATTGGGTACAACTTTCAACTGTAATGCACAGCACCGCGCTCATGTTTGCCTATAGAAAACATGGAGTAAGTCTGTAGTCATAGAGCTTTGAAAAATGATGAAGTCAACCATAAGCGCTTTGCATGGCTTGAAAGCAATTGAGATTCAAGAATAACTAGAAGGATTCCACGCGCTTTGCTGCGCGGTTGGTGTTGCTGGGACTTCAATAAAAAGAATTGGTTTGGCGTGTGGAGGAGATGCCGAAGTGTTTTTTTTTATAATGTGGTATTTTGATGGGCTCTTTCTAGGAGTATAATTATGTATTATCTGCAAAGTAACCCACACATATGCAGGGAAGTTTCTTACAGTGGTGACTACATGTACTATATTTGTGCTACAGTGCATCATGTTGGCATTTATTTTTTGTTAGGCGATGTTAGGGTGCGAGAGTGATGTATTTTTATAAGCTGGTTGTTCTTGATTGATTTGAGAATTCACTTATTAGTCAAAATCGTGAACCAAATTCAAAATTGAACACCTCACTTGAATAAGAGAGGTCCTTGTGAAATTGTTGACCACATGAAAAAATAGGAACTCAATTCAAAATCATATTTGGTGTCACAGTGTTGCATATTGGCATTTATTTATTTTTTGTTAGGCGATGATAGTGTGCACGAGACTGGTATATTTTTATAAGTTGATTGTTGTTGCCGATTGATTTGAGAAATCATTAACCTATCAAAATCATGAACCAAATTAAAATTAGACACCTCACTTGAACGAGAGAGATCCTTAAAAATTGTTGACCAAATAAAAATTAGGAACCCAATCCAAAACCAATGTCCTCAATTAAATGCCTCTAATCCTAGGGAGCTTAGTGATGTAGTAGATAGATACGCCTTGATGAGACACACATGACATGATGTTGATGTTGCGCACATCCACCTTCACTCACCGGACACATATGACATCAATGTTGATGTTGGACCCCCGATGGGCTAGATGCACATCCACCTTCGCTCTCTAGTCAAGCTATGGTGTTGGTTCCTATTGAAGTCAATGCTTGCTGCTAATGGATAGCTGAAAATTCAGCCGGAATTGATTCCCACCGTACCCACTACGAGCAGTGAAGAAACATATAATTGTTTGTTAATTTTAAATGGGGTGCTTTTGATAGTCAAAGTCTTGTACAATGCCATCTAGCGAGTGAATAGACGACAATTAATTTCATGTGGTATTGATCCGCAGAGTTGTTGTATTTATATTTGAATCTTTCTCTATACATTTTCACACAAGTCTTGTGGCTTTGGTTCTATTTTGGATTACGACTCTTACTTTAAATGAACACTCGAGAGCAACGTGGTTCATTCCACGCAAGCATAGAGAAATTGGTGCATCATTACATGTGTTTTTTGATGTGGGGCTCTTTGGTATTGTATGGTGTTCTGCAGTTTTTTATTGATGTGTCACGGGTCTTGTATTCAAATCTTCTATTTAGACTCTTGTGTTTATGTGTCTTCATTGATGCTTGATACCATTGGACAACATACATAAAACATTGCAGTCAAAACTCATTCCCATCTTACATAAACAAAACAAAATAGAGCATCTTACAGGGTGGAAATCTCTAGTTTTCAAATTAAGGTGTTATGCATTACAGTGTTGTACCATGCTATTCCACAAGCCGACAGACGACAACAAGCATCATGCCATATTGAATCTCAATGGTTGGTGGCTAAGAAAAACATCATCCTATGGCGAAGGGCGGTATATATGAAATTGAGCTCCTTTGTTTGACATGTGTGTTTGGTTCTTGTCAGAACTAAGGAATTTTTTTGTTAGCACTAAGGAAATCCTGGGCGGTATATATGTATATTGTAGTGTTTGGCATTAGATCACTTGCCATGTGTGTTTGGTTCTTGTCATAATAACCTATACTTGTTATTATTTTGAAGTTCCAGCCATGACTAGCTGGAACAGCCACTACCAGCCCTCGTGCAACTTCGCGGCCTATGATGAAGTTGACAAAGGAGAAACAAGCACCAACCAGGTAAGATTACAAAAACATCCATGAGCATTGCAAACACATGCATATATACATATATCATCTAACCATTCATTATTGATGATTTCAAATATTTGACTTGTCAGGCGTATGTACGAGACCCATCTGCAGAACCGGTCTAGCAGCAGCTACCGGCACGTGACGTGGACATGCTCAGTCGTGAGCTTGTCGCGTCAAAGGAGAGTGCAATGAAGGCACTTAAGGAATTGAATGACTCCCTGAAAAAAGAGAAGGAAGAGATGATCGACGAGAACTCTGATCTCTGTGATAAGAAATTGAAGCTCATCGACCAGAAGGAGCTACTGGTCACCGAGATCGAGTCTATGAAGAAGGAGATACGGCTCCTGAAGGCCGAGAGGGCAGAACTGAAGACCCGCAAAGTCTATTTCAGAAAGGAGGAACAGAGCAACAGGAACAAGTTGCGTGAGATGAGGATCGTTTCTTCATTGTAGCTAGCTAGCGGATAACAAGTTGCGTGAGATGAGGATAACTTTTGCTTGTAGGTAGCAAGCTAGTTGATCACTACTGTTTGTGGAGAAGTTAACACTACAAGTTTAAATGGTTGCACATATACTAATAGCCGGGTATATTTTTTTATTACTGAAAAATACATAATGCTGGCGTTGCCTCACAATAAACGCCATAGCTAACACAATATATTGCTGGCGTTCGCCAGGTGGCACGCCATTGTTGGGGAACGTAGCATGGAAAACAAAAAAAATCAACGCACATGCAATGATCTATCCATGGAGATGTATGACAATGAGGGGGAACAGTGTGTCTACGTACCCTCGTAGACCGTAAGCAGAAGCGTTTCACAACGCGATTGATGTAGTCGAACTTTCTTCGCGACCCAACCAAGTACCGAACGTACAACACCTTCGAGTTCTGCACACGTTCAGCTCGGTGACTTCCTCTGCCTTCTTGATCTAGCAAGACGGCGAGGTAGTGGATGAGTTCCGACAGCACGACGGCGTGGTGACGGTGATGGTGAAGCTATCTCCGCAGGGCTTCGCCTAAGCACTACGAAAATATGACCGGTTGTGTAAATAGTGGAGGGGGCACCACACACGGCTAGGCAATTGTCTGTTATGTGCTAGGCGTCCCCTCCCATATATATATATAGGTGGGAGGGAGGGAGGAGCAGCCACAGGAGGCACCCAAGTAGGAGGAATCGTACTTGGGGTCCCTCCCAAGCCGCTGTTGGGAATCGTTGCATGGAAAACAAAAAAATCTACGCACACGCAAGATCTATCAAGGAGATGCATAGCAACGAGGGGAGAGTGTGTCTACGTACCCTTGTAGACCGTAAGCAGAAGCGTTTACAACGCGGTTGATGTAGTCGAACTTCTTCGCGCTTCAACCGATCAAGTACCCAACGCACGGCACCTCCGTGTTCTGCACACGTGCATCTCGGTGATGTCCCACGCCTTCTTGATCCAACAAGACGTCGAGGTAGTAGATGAGTTCCGTCAGCACAACGGCGTGGTGACGGTGATGGTGAAGTGATCTCCACAGGGCCTCGCTTAAGCCCTACTGAAAGGATCGATATGGTTGACCAGAGGGGGGTGAATAGGCAACTAACAATTTTTAACTTTTCTTGACGAATTTAAATTTTGCATCAAAGTAGGTTGTCTAGATATGCAACTAGGTGAGCAACCTATATGATGCAACAACAACAAGCACAAAAGCAAGCAAGGGATACCACAAAATATAAGCTTGCACACCAGGAGTCCTTCATTTTGCAGAGACACGGAGAAACGGAGGATGCCCCAAAGAGCCAAAGGAAAGGTGGTGCAAAAAGGAACATACGTGTACGTGTTGATTCCACCCAAACATTTCCAACGCGGACCCCCTCTTAATAGTACGGCTTTCATACGACTCAAATCCACCGAAAAGAAACGTAGAGAAACGCCGTCTTCAATAGTCTTCGAGGGGCACCAAATCGTCTTGTGCCTAGTCATGATATGTCTGAAATGCTCAATGCACACGATTAGTCCGCAAATGCATTGTCATCAATCACCAAAACAACTAAGGGATAAATATGCCCTTACAATCTCCCCCTATTTGGTGGATTGATGACAATACGGGATTTGCACATAGGGATATAAAATAGAACATAGGCTAACCCCACATCTATAAAATATAGACGGGATCCCCCTAGATGTGTGCTTTCTAGAGAAATGCTTTGGACTGCACGGCACACATACTAGGATCAACACTCCCCCTATATTTTATAGACAAGGCATATCTTGCAAAAATATAGCTAAGACTAAGCAAGGAGGCAAGATAATAATTATGAGCATAAAGTAAAGGGCACAAGATAGCATAGGCTCACGGGCTACTAAGTATGAAAGACAATAAGGTACGCTAGAGTGCATATGTCTTACACCACATGAAAGAGAACCTGGTCTCACAAGCACAAATCAAACCAAAGCAAACGAAGTCCAACTGAACAAAAGCAAAGCTAGCAAAGCGACAAAGCGAAACAACACGACACACGAAATGTAAATCCTACACTCTCTCCCCATTTGGCACCGAGACACCAAAAAGGCAGAGAGGACACCTATGACCCAAGTGGTGGCTCAAGCTGAAGCGATCACTCGTCACACTCTTCGTCGGACTCGGCAGCGGGGATGGGCTCCTCCTCAGATTCAGTCCACTGGTAGCCCTGCTTCATCATCCATTCTGCCTCTGGCGTGATGTGCTTCTCGGACCCGCTGGATATCTCCTCACCAAACGTCTCAAGATCCTCTTGTCGCGGCGGCGACTCTCCTTGGAAGCAACATGGGTCCGGTACTGGCCCTTGGCCTGCATACAGAACAGAGCCTTCATCTTGTTCTTCAGCTTCTTAGCCCAAGAAGGCTCAGAAGAGGGAGGAGCATATCCAGCAGAGCTGTCCTCATTCGCTTCCTCCTCCTTAATCTCATCCTTGTCCACGTCCATTTGAGCAGACTCTGCCTTAGCACGGGTAGTGGTGTTAGCCCACTGAGGCTTGATCCAGAGCTTGACGGGCTCATGACGAATCCAGTCGGGGGCAACAAACTCATCATCGGGATAGAGCTTCTCCCAAGTCTTCGTGATCAAGAGAAACATGTAAGGTCCATAGATGGGAACCTTACAGGTGAACACAGCAAACCGGAGCTCACACCACATGATATGTGAGACATCAAGTGGTTGCGTCTGAGCATGACGCGCCTCCTCACAAATGAGCATCATATCCACGAGATAGGCATGCACCTTATCCTTTTCACCAACGCGCGAAAAGAGGGAGTTGCGGGAGATCCGATGCATGATGTCAAGGAATGAGTTCAGCACCCATGCCTTCTTGCCACTGGGAAGCGTCTTCTCAACATAGTAGGGCTGAAGCTTGTTCTTGCTGGTTGACTCGGGGTTTGAATGAGGGCGAACACCAACGGGCGTGTTGAGCCCCTCATCAGGAACCTGAAGTAAATCCATGAAGTCCTTCCACTTAGCAGTCATCCTTTGTCTATTGGACATCCAGGTCAGGGTCTATTCCTCATCAGTATGGAAGTGGACTGAAGCAAAGAACGGTGCCACAATCTCAGGGTCAAAGTCCGGGTGGAAAGAGATCACATCCTGAATGCCAAACTGCTCCACCAGGTCCAAAGCCTCACCAAAATAGTCACGGTGCTTATCCTGCCTTATATGATTCATGTCAATCCAGTGCACTGAAGGAAATATGCCCTAGAGGCAATAATAAAATTATTATTTATTTCCTTATATCATGATAAATGTTTATTATTCATGCTAGAATTGTATTAACCGGAAACATAATACATGTGTGAATATATAGACAAACAGAGTGTCACTAGTATGCCTCTACTTGACTAGCTTGTTAATCAAAGATAGTTATGTTTCCTAACCATGGACAAAGAGTTGTTATTTGATTAACGGGATCACATCATTAGTTGAATGATCTGATTGACATGACCCATTCCATTAGCTTAGCACCCGATCGTTTAGTATGTTGCTATTGCTTTCTTCATGACTTATACATGTTCCTATGACTATGAGATTATGCAACTCCCGTTTATCGGAGGAACACTTTGTGTGCTACCAAACGTCACAACGTAACCGGGTGATTATAAAGGTGCTCTACAGGTGTCTCCAAAGGTACTTGTTGGGTTGGCGTATTTCGAGATTAGGATTTGTCACTTCGAATGTCGGAGAGGTATCTCTAGGCCCTCTCGGTAATGCACATCACTTAAGCCTTGCAAGCATTGCAACTAATGAGTTAGTTGCGGGATGATGTATTACGGAACGAGTAAAGAGACTTGCCGGTAATGAGATTGAACTAGGTATTGGATACCGACGATTGAATCTCGGGCAAGTAACATACCGATGACAAAGGGAACAACGTATGTTGTTATGTGGTCTGACTGATAAAGATCTTCGTAGAATATGTAGGAACCAATATGGGCATCTAGGTCCCGCTATTGGTTATTGACCGGAGACGTGTCTCGGTCATGTCTACATTGTTCTCGAACCGTAGGGTCCGCACGCTTAACATTACGATGACAGTTATTATGAGTTTATGTATTTTGATGTACCGAAGGTTGTTCGGAGTCCCGGATGTGATCATGGACATGACTAGGAGTCTCAAAATGGTCGAGACATAAAGATCGATATATTGGAAGCCTATATTTGGACATCGGATCGTTCCGGGTGAAATCGGCATTTTACCGGAGTACTGGGGGGTTACCGGGAGCCCCCCGGGGGTTATTGGGCCTTCATGGGCCATAAGGGAGAAGAGGAGGGCCGGCCAGGGCAGGCCGCGCGCCCCCTCCCCCCTAGTCCGAATAGGACAAGGAAGGGGGCGGCGCCCCCCTTTCCTCTTCCCCTCCCCCCTTTCCTTCTCCAACAAGGCAAGAGGGGGGGAGTCCTACTCCCGGTGGGAGCAGGACTCCTCCAGGCGCACCCCAAGGGGGCCGGCCGCACCTCCCACTCCCTCCTTTATATACGGGGGCCGAGGGGCACCCTAGAACACACAAGTTGATCTTCGTGATCGTTCATTAGCCGTGTGCGGTGCCCCTCTCCACGATATTACACCTCGGTCATATTGTAGCGGTGCTTAGGCGAAGCCCTGTGACGGCTGAACATCAAGATCGTCATCACACCGTCGTGCTGACGGAACTCCTCCCCGAAGCTTTGCTGGATCGGAGCCCGGGGAGCGTCATCGAGCTGAACGTGTGCCAAGAACTCGGAGGTGCCGGAGTAACGGTGCTTGGATCGGTCGGATCGGGAAGATGTACGACTACTTCCTCTACGTTGTGTCAACGCTTCCGCTTCGATCTACGAGGGTACGTACACAACACTCTCCCCTCTCGTTGCTATGCATCACCATGATCTTGCGTGTGCGTAGGAATTTTTTTGAAATTACTACGTTCCCCAACAGTGGCATCCGAGCCTAGGTTTTATGGTTTGATGTTATATGCACGAGTAGAACACAAGTGAGTTGTGGGCGATATAAGTCATACTGCTTACCAGCATGTCATACTTTGGTTCGGCGGTATTGTTGGATGAAGCGACCCGGACCGACATTACGCGTACGCTTCGCGAGACTGGTTCTACCGCCGTGCTTTGCACACAGGTGGCTGGCGGGTGTCAGTTTCTCCAACTTTAGTTGAACCGAGTGTGGCTACGCCCGGTCCTTGCAAAGGTTAAAACATCACCAACTTGACAAACTATCATTGTGGTTTTGATGCGTAGGTGAGATTGGTTCTTGCTTAAGCCCGTAGCAGCCACGTAAAACTTGCAACAACAAAGTAGAGGACGTCTAACTTGTTTTTGCAGGGCATGTTGTGATGTGATATGGTCAAGACATGATGCTAAATTTTATTGTATATGATGATCATGTTTTGTAACCGAGTTATCGGCAACTGGCAGGAGCCATATGGTTGTCGCTTTATTGTATGCAATGCAATCGCCCTGTAATGCTTTACTTTATCACTAAGCGGTAGCGATAGTCGTAGAAGCATAAGATTGGCGAGACGACAACGATGCTACGATGGAGATCAAGGTGTCGCGCCGGTGACGATGGTGATCATGATGGTGCTTCGGAGATGGAGATCACAAGCACAAGATGATGATGGCCATATCATATCACTTTATATTGATTGCATGTGATGTTTATCTTTTATGCATCTTATCTTGCTTTGATTGACGGTAGCATTTTAAGATGATCTCTCACTAATTATCAAGAAGTGTTCTCCCTGAGTATGCACCATTGCCAAAGTTCGTCGTGCCCAGACACCACATGATGATCGGGTGTGATAAGCTCTACGTCCATCTACAACGGGTGCAAGCCAGTTTTGCACACACATAATACTCAGGTTAAACTTGACGAGCCTAGCATATGCAGATATGGCCTCGGAACACGGAGACCGAAAGGTCGAGCGTGAATCATATAGTAGATATGATCAACATAATGATGTTCACCATTGAAAACTAATCCATTTCACGTGATGATAGGTTATGATTTAGTTGATTTGGATCACGTGATCACTTAGAGGATTAGAGGGATGTCTATCTAAGTGGGAGTTCTTAATTAATATGATTAATTGAACTTAAATCTATCATGAACTTAGTACCTGATAGTATCTTGCTTGTCTATGTTGATTGTAGATAGATGGCCCGTGTTGTTGTTCCGTTGAATTTTAATGCGTTCCTTGAGAAAGCAAAGTTGAAAGATGATGGTAGCAACTATGCGGACTGGGTCCGTAACTTGAGGATTATCCTCATTGCTGCACAGAAAAGTTACGTCCTAGAAGCACCGCTGGGTGCCAGGCCTGCTGCTGATGCAACTGACGAAGTTAAGAACGTCTGGCAGAGCAAAGCTGATGACTACTCGATAGTTCAATGTGCCATGCTTTACGGCTTGGAACCGGGACTTCAACGACGTTTTGAACGTCATGGAGCATATGAGATGTTCTAGGAGTTGAAGTTGATATTCCAGAAGAATGCCCGGATTGAGAGATATGAAGTCTCCAATAAGTTCTATAGCTGTAAGATGGAGGAGAATAGTTCTGTCAGTGAGCATATACTCAAGATGTCTGGGTATTGTAATCACTTGATTCAACTGGGAGTTACTCTTCCGGATGATAGCGTCATTGACAGAATTCTCCAATCACTTCCACCGAGCTACAAGAGCTTCATGATGAACTATAATATGCAAGGGATGGATAAGACAATTCCCGAGCTCTTCGCAATGCTAAAGGCTGCGGAGGTAGAAATCAAGAAGGAGCATCAAGTGTTGATGGTCAACAAGACCACTGGTTTCAAGAAAAGGGGCAAAGGGAAGAAGAAGGGGAACTTCAAGAAGAACAGCAAGCAAGTTGCTGCTCAAGAGAAGAAACCCAAGTCTGGACCTAAGCCTGAAACTGAGTGCTTCTACTTCAAGCAGACTGGTCACTGGAAGCGGAACTGCCCCAAGTATTTGGCGGATAAGAAGGATGGCAAGGTGAACAAAGGTATATGTGGTATACATGTTATTGATGTGTACCTTACTAGAGCTCGCAGTAGCACCTGGGTATTTGATACTGGTTCTGTTGCTAATATTTGCAACTCGAAACAGGGACTACGGATTAAGCGAACACTGGCAAAGGACAAGGTGACGATGCGCGTGGGAAAAGGTTCCAAAGTCGATGTGAACACGGTCGGCACGCTACCTCTACATCTACCTTCGGGATTAGTATTAGACCTAAATAATTGTTATTTGGTGCCAGCGTTGAGCATGAACATTATATCTGGATCTTGTTTGATTCGAGACGGCTATTCATTTAAATCAGAGAATAAAGGTTGTCGTATTTATATGAGTAATATCTTTTATGGTCATGCACCCTTGAAGAGTGGTCTATTTTTGATGAATCTCGATAGTAGTGATACACATATTCATAATGTTGAAGCCAAAAGATGCAGAGTTGATAATGATAGTGCAACTTATTTGTGGCACTGCCGTTTAGGTCATATCGGTGTAAAGCGCATGAAGAAACTCCATACTGATGGACTTTTGGAACCACTTGATTATGAATCACTTGGTACTTGCAAACCGTGCCTCATGGGCAAGATGACTAAAACGCCGTTCTCCGGTACTATGGAGAGAGCAACAGATTTGTTGGAAATCATCTGTTTTGGATGTTTATGGGCTTTATTAAACACTTTTATATTATTTTTGGGACTAACCTATTAACCCAGAGCCCAATGCCAGTTCCTATTTTTCCCCTTGTTTCAGTGTTTTGAAGAAAAGAAATATCAAACGGGGTCGAAACGGAATGAAACCTTCCGGAGAAGTTATTTTTGGAAGGAAAGCAACCCGGGGGACTTGGAGTCCATGTCAAGAAAGCAACGAGGAAGGCACGAGGAAGGGAGGCACGCCCACCCCCCCTGGGCGTGCCCTCCACCCTCGTGGGCCCCTCGTGGCTCCCCTGACATACTTATTTCACCTATATATATCCATATACCCTAAAACGATTGGGGAACAGAATAGATCTGGAGTTCCGCCGCCGCAAGCCTTTGTAGCCACCAAAAGTCAATCGGGACCCTGTTCCGGCACCCTGCCGGAGGGGGGAACCCTCACCGGAGGCCATCCTCATCATCCCGGCGCTCTCCATGACGAGGAGTGAGTAGTTCACCCTCGGGGCTGAGGGTATGTACCAGTAGCTATGTGTTTGATCTCTCTCTCTCTCTCATGTTCTTGAGGTGATACGATCTTGATGTATCGCGAGCTTTGCTATTATAGTTGGATCTTATGTTGCTTCTCCCCCTCTACTCTCTTGTAACGGATTGAGTTTTCCCTTTGAAGCAATCTTATCGGATTGAGTCCTTAATGATTTGAGAACACTTGATGTATGTCTTGCCGTGCGTATCTGTGGTGACAATGGGATATCACGTGATTCACTTGATGTATGTTTTGGTGATCAACTTGCGGGTTCCGCCCATGAACCTATGCATAGGGGTTGGCACACGTTTTCGTCTTGATTCTCCGGTAGAAACTTTGGGGCACTCTTTGAGGTTCTATGTGTTGGTTGAATAGATGAATCTGAGATTGTGTGATGCATATCGTATAATCCTACCCACGGATACTTGAGTTGACATTGGAGTATCTAGGTGACATTAGGGTTTTGGTTGATTTGTGCCTTAAGGTGTTATTCTAGTATGAACTCTAGGGCTGTTTGTGACACTTATAGGAATAGCCCAACGGATTGATTGGAAAGAATAACTTTGAGGTGGTTTCGTACCCTACCATAATCTCTTCGTTTGTTCTCCACTATTAGTGACTTTGGAGTGACTCTTTGTTGCATGTTGAGGGATAGTTATATGATCCAATTATGTTATTATTGTTGAGAGAACTTGCGCTAGTGAAAGTATGAACCCTAGGCCTTGTTTCAAAGCATTGCAATACTGTATGTGCTCACTTTTATCATTAGTTAACTTGCTGTTTTTATATTTTCAGATTATAAAAGCCTATATCTACCATCCATATTGCACTTGTATCACCATCTGTTCGCCGAACTAGTGCACCTATACAATTTACCATTGTATTGGGTGTGTTGGGGACACAAGAGACTCTTTGTTATTTGGTTGCAGGGTTGTTTGATCTTCATCCTACGCCTCCCATGGATTGATAAACCTTAGGTCATCCACTTGAGGGAAATTTGCTACTGTCCTACAAACCTCTGCACTTGGAGGCCCAACAACGTCTACAAGAAGAAGGTTGCGTAGTAGACATCAACGCGGCAGTGGATGCGCACGCGTAGAGGAGTACTAGGGTTCACTGGTTCGCTGCGGTGTGAGGCTGCCGTCCCCATAGAATAACAGGGGGTGTGGGTGAGTAGAGGGATGGCCTGGCCAGCGGTGGGAGTAGTAGGGGGCGGTGAGGCCTCCGCCTCATCGCAGCCGGCCACGGGAGGCAGGACGAGGCACGACCGGCGCTGCTTTGGGCGGCTGGAGCAAGAAGACCAGAGGTTAAAGAAGCACTAGGTCCGTTGGATGGACATCGTACGGTCACTAGAGCTAGAATCGTGCATATTGACTAAGTTGACAAATCCCTCCGTCCCCGTCAACTTAGTAGGCCCACAAGTCAGCCTGCCACTGTACTGGGTCCCAGCTAGCAGGGGGAGTATTCATTTTTTTGTGCGTAATAAGGAGGCACTTCCTTGCGTGTGAAGATATAGCTGGTGGGTCCAAGCTGTCAGCGGCGGTAACGGTTTTTTTGCGAAATACAGAGGCCCTTTCGGTGGGTCCTAGATGTCAGGTGGAGGAATCATTATTTTGCGCGTAATAAGGAGGCATTTCCTTGCGTGTGGCCGTGGACCCAGCTGTCGGCCTCTCCACGTATAGTCCACTTCAGATGCATGTCGGTCGTGACCACGTTGACCAGGCCACGCCGAGAGCACCAGGGCGGTGGACGACGGCGAGGCCTAGGAAGGGAACGACACAGAGCCAGGGAAGACTCGACAGTTATTTCCCACGCAGAGCGGAGTACGACTGTACGAGGGTTTACTAATTCGTCTGTCGTCGCCGGAGAATAACAACAGGTGTGAGTGAGTAGAGGGATGGCTAGGCCAGCAATGGGTGTACGGTGGGGCGGTGAGGCCTGCGCGACAGCACAGCCGACCACGGGGAGGAGGGAGCAGGCAGTCTCGCCGACGCTTGTTTGAGCGGCTGGAGAAGGAAGAACAGATATTGAAGAAGCACAACGGCCGTTGGATGGACATCCAACAGTCACTGCTTGTGCGTCAACCTTTTTTTTAGGAAAGCCTCAAATCTGTGGAAAACATCATACAACCCATCTGCCATTATTTCTAATCATTTACAGCCCATTTGCTAATTCTTAAGGTTTTTTTTGGAGCCCATATTCTTTTTGTTAGCATTACAGCCCATATTGTGGCCACGGTTAAAAAATTATACGAAAATTTGCATATTTCGGTGCGGTCCGAACTATTTTTAATCCCGAAATTTCGAGTCACATTCAAACTGATTTAAAAAACAAATGTATATCAATATAAAATCCAACAAATTGTCCACCCATAAGAATCAATGCAATTTAAAATCTCGAAATGAAAAAAAGAAATTTGAAACTAATTGCCGGTTTGATGTGGTTTAAAAATGTACAGCCCATTTCTCATTACTGTTAGGCCATTTTCGCCAACCGAATGAAGCTCTCCTCGTCTTGAAAGATTTGCAGCCCAACAGGCCTGACAAAGCGACTTACTTGGCAAATCACAAAAAAACCGGGCTGTGGCCGTGGACCCAGCTGCCAGCCACTCCACGTATAGTACTCTTCCGATGGAAGTCGATCGTTGAACACATTGACCATGCCGCGCCGAGAGCACCAAGGCGGTGGACGACGACAAGGCCTAGGAAGGGGACGACACGGAGCCGGGGAAGACGCGGCAGTGGATGCCCACATGGAGAGGAGTACGAGGGTTCACTGGTTCGGCTGCGGTGTGAGGCTGCCGTCGCCGCAGAATAACAGGGGGTGTCAGTGAGTGGAGGGATGGCCTGACCAGCGGTGGGAGTAGTATGGGGGCGGTGAGGCCTTCGCGGCAGCACAACCGGCCACAGGAGGCAGGAGCAGGCGACACGACCGGCGCTTCTTTGGGCGGCTGGAGCAAGAAGACCAGAGGTTAAAGAAGCACTATGGCCGTTGGATGGACATCGTATGGTCACTGGAGCTAGAATCGTTCATATTGACTAATTTGACAAAGCCCTCTGTCCCCGTCAACTTAGTAGGCCCACAAGTCAGTCACCCACCATTGTGGGTCCCAGCTAGCAGGGGGTATTCATTTTTTTTGCGTCATAAGGAGGCACTTCCTTGCGTGCGAAGATATAGTTGGTGGGTCTGACCTGTCAGCGGGGGCAACGTTTTTTTCGCAAAATACAGAAGCCCTTCCCGTGGTTCCTAGCTGTCAGGTGGAGGAATCATTATTTTGCACGTAATAAGGAGGCATTTCCTTGCGTGCGGCCGTGGATCCAGCTGTCAGCCTCTCCACGTACAGTCCACTTCCGATGGATGTCGTTCATTGACCACGTTGACCAGGCCACGCCGAGAGCACCAGGGCGGTGGACGACGGCGAGGGCCTAGGAAGGGAACGACACGGAGCCAGGGAATACTCGACAGTTGTTTCCCACGCGGAGGAGTACGAGGGTTTACTGGTTCGTTTGTCGTCGCCGGAGAATAACAGCAGGTGTGGGTGAGTAGAGGGATGTCTAGGCCAGCGATGGGAGTACAGTGGGGCGGTGAGGCCTGCGCGGCAGCATAGCTGGCCGCGGGAGGAGGGAGCAGGCAGTCCCGCCGGCGCTTGTTTGAGCGGCTGGAGCAGGAAAATCAGAGATTGAAGAAGCACGACAGCCGTTGGATGGACATTCCAACAGTCACTGCTCTCGTGTGCATTTTTTCTAATAATGTACAACCCATTTGCTAATTCTTATGAATTTTTTTGGATCCCATCTTCTTTTTGTTAGCATTACACCCCATATTGTGGCCACGGTTAAAAAAGTATATGATTTTTTTGCATATTTCGGTGCGGTCAACTGTTTTTAATCCCAAAATATCGATTCACATTCAAACTATTTTGAAAAATAATTTATATAAATATAAAATCCAAATAATTGTCCACGTATAAAAATCAATGGAATTTAAAATCTTGTAATGAAAAAAATTGAAACTAATTCCCGGTTTGATGTGTTTTAAAAATGTACAACCCATTTCTGGGCAAACCGAATGAAACTCTCCTCGTCTTGAAAGATTTGCAGCCTAGCAGGGCTGATAAAGCAAGTAGGCCTCGTTTGGGTATTTATTTTAAAAAATAGAACTGGGCTAGCCATTTTCAGCAAGAAAAAAACACAACTGGGCTCATGATGTGGTATATATAAATAAAACCCTGGCTAGATGGGCCACATCCCCGTTTTTACCCTGATCTGTCGCTAAAACTAGTATAAATAACTGGTTGGGATTTGTTAGTTGTTACAATATTTCACTCTAAATTAAACGACTGGCAAGCCATTTGCCTTGCTTCAAAGAAAATATGACAGTCACAACCGAGTTGAAAAGGGTAAGAACATCTAACTCCAGCTTACAAACTGTACAAAAGCACGAGGGTTAATTGTTCATCAGGTTTACAAAAAAACCCAGGTTGAAAAGGGCAACAACATCTAACTCCAACACTGTTTTTGGCAGTCACAGTCAAATGGATCAGTCAGGTCCATAGAATGAACATCCTGGGTCGTAAAATTTACTGAATTATGACCACAATATGTTGTAAATAGAAGCCCTACACATTTAGAAGCTCTTTTGCCCACCTGAAACTCCTTTTTTTGCTCTTCCACATACCCATCTGTCAAACCATGCTGCTCATAAACTTAAGCCTGATGGACAATAGTAACCTCGCATTCAGCAGGAAGAATGTGACAAATCTAGTGTTTGCACGGTTGGCTACATATCGTTCTAGCGTTATTGTCTTCAATCGAATCTCATGAGAAGTGAGAAAAACCCGATGCTTACGAATCCACAGATTGGTTATAACTTTCTTACCCTGTCCTGTTGCCTAAATAGACATGGAGATTGAAAACAGTTAAGGTCTAAAAAAAGAGTGTCGAAAGAGCAACAGCTGAACGGTTAATTCTAGTACACTATATGCGGGCTTCCAATGTGCGTGAAATTATCACCTTTATATACAACTTCTCCAGACATGGAAAGCATTGCAGCAAGCCAATAATCTTGTTCAGATCAAAACTATTCATTTGGATATATAAGATCTTGACAGAATCCAGCACCATTGATAGACCATCCATGGAGAAACTCTTCATTGAGCATAGAACATAATATTAGTACAAAATGTGTACTCCAAGATGACATATAACTTATGCGCAGAAATTTAAAATGCAGCTTATGGTTACAAGTGTAGATGATAATGTAAAGTACTTGAAGAACTGTGGAGCCAAACACCATATTGAAATGAGCACAGAGATCATGTATTACACCCAAGGTCTCCAGTTTAGGCGCAGAGAGGATAATTATTTGCAACGGTGAATAACTAGAATCAATGATCAACCTTTGAAGTGAAGGGGCATCTTGGATGATGAGCTGCCTTACATCAAAACAAATTCCAATTCTTACAAGGTTAGGCGACTTTATTTGGAGACAACCGATTCTAACTGTGAAAACAAGCACCAAGCACTCCAGGGTAGGGCAACTGGAGTGGATGATGTTGTGCAATGAGGCCTCCGATATACGAACCCGCACAAGTGAAAGTTTCTTCAGAAATGGGAGTCGAAGGTTTAGTACCAGATTGTCTGGTAGGTCACATAGCGCAAAGGTGGCGATGTGGAGAGAGGAGGAAAACCATGAGATGGACATCGGTGCTGAGGGCACAGGTAGATGGCGTTCGGTATCTCATAGGTGATTTCCAAGGGAATAGTAGAACTCAAGCAGCTGTAGTTCTGTGAATTCAGGGGATTTCAGCCAGGCGTCCACCGTGCAGGGCATGGTATGCTTGCTCAGGTAGCCTGACGGGATGCAGATGCTTTGAACGGAGCCCTGGTGGGAGGAGATGATGGCTCTGGAGATTTCAAAATCACTGAAGAGAGATAGCTGACGACAGTCGAGATTAAGGGGCACGACGCGCCATAGAGGGCGCCACCGAATTGAGAGGACTTGGGTGCGGCAGCAATCCTTGGTGGGGAGAAGCGAGATGATCTCCCCAAGGACGGCGTCCGGGAGATCGCTGATGTGGTCCACCCGAGATTCTACGGGTTCCTGGGATCCGGTGGGGGCGGGGTCGCCGCTTCTCCCCGCGCTGCCGGGTGCGGGATCTACAACAGGCGTCGCCGCTGGCGGGAGCCTCATCTTCTTGGTGCTGGGGTCAGCCGACTCCATTTTCCTCGAGGGCGTCGCGTCGCGCTCACGGATTTGAGCAGAGTAACGAATGACGAGCCTAGTTGTAGTGCAAGTGAAGAAGAAGGGGAGCTGGGGTTTTTTTGTAGTAGTGAGGAAGAAGGGGAGCTGGGGTTTTCTGTAGGAGTGAGGTGAGGAATTTGGGGGTACGAGTGGAGCGAGCTGATGTGAGGTGGGTGGGAGTGAGGAGGAAGAAGAACACCCAGGTTTTTGGGGGGGGGGTGTGCTGGGTGTGGGTAGCGCCTCTCATTCAGTAAATATATGGACTTTTGAATTGATTTTACTATTTACTAGTGTGGATGGGCTGTTTTGTCTTGGGCCCAGAGAAACAATCACTGCTAGTTCCCAGTAAAAAAAAACAATTACTACTAGTACGGTGGAGACACTCTAAAGCTACCCAGAAAAACAATTACTACTAGTACAGTGGATACAATACCGCTTCTGGCTCCTCCTAGGTCATCGAAACGTCTCCCTCTACTGAATGCCGTTGTACTTTTGTTCACCAACATGCGGGCCATGCAGCACGCGGGTCGAAATGCCATCCACCAAATTAGAAGGCAGTATGCTGGCGGAGAGTCACCCCGGTCGTAGCGCGGCAATAACGAGCCGTCGTATCACAAAACCCCACCTCCCCGCAGTCTAAGTTTGACGGACGAAGCAACCATCATTTCACTCTTTGTTGAATCCCCTTCTCCCTCACCGTCTTCAAGAAAGGCAACACTCGCATCTGCCACTGTTCTTCTCTCCCAACGAAGGGAAGGTAAGCGGATCCGTGATGTTGGTATATTTTCGTTCAGAGAAAAAAAAGAACTTTTGCAAAGCAGTAACCGATCCTCACTCTCTTTTTTGTTTCATTGTCATTGCGATTGTGTTTTCCTTTTAGTGGTCTCCTAGTATTCGTCAATTTCATGATGGACCAAGGAGAACCAGGCAAAGATCTGCCGATATTGGAGCAGACGCGGGAGGCTAATCCCCATGAGACAAAGAGCTCCAAGAAGATGGAGGCAGCCACCGAGCCGACCCCAGATACGCTCACGACCACTACTGAGATGGTCAACGCCCCGTTTGAGGTTACAACTCCCGTGGCACTGCAGGAGCAGTTTCCCCCTTCGAGGATGTGTCCCCCTGCTGAGTTGCCCAAGGTGATTTTCTTCTTTGCCGATCTCTATTGTGGTTTTTCATCTAAGTATGTGGTGATGAATAATGCAAAATTTTATTAGCTTCGATGCCATGCTATACATAGTGGTTTAAATAACTTGTGTTTCTTATGCTGGAAAGTAATTCAGAATTTGTTTCTGTTTCAATTAGAGCCCTGATGCAGACAAGGATTGTGTGGTTGTACATGTCACTCGCTATGAGGCGGATGACCTGAATATACGCACTGGGAAAACAGAGTTTTTAGGCTATTGGATCCTGGAAGCCATTTGCACTTATACCAATGAAGAGTTGTATTCCAGCCTCACTATTGTCAGGCGTGTTGTCCAGGGTGTACTGAAGCACAAGAAGTTCAAAGCTACTCCTTCGTTTGTGAGGCATACTTTTCTTGTCAAGCTTACACAGGAAGATGACGTGGCATGCCTCCAGAAACAAGTTTATGAGTGGCAAGGACACAAGGTTTTCTTCATGAAGGTTCACAGGATTGAGCTACTGCCGGACGTCCTCGATGATGCATGGCAAGGTCCGTCTTGTGTCCAGCCCGAATTAGATCGAGGCATGAAATACTTGCCCCAGCTAGTGTTTAATAGTAGTTTGGATTCTGTCTAATTATCCCATCCTTGCCTGTTATCGAGCCCTCTGGGGATAGTACTCTATTTGAATCCGTCTATGGGAACTGCTACTACTTTTGTGTGCCCGTGAATCATCGTAATTGTTGCCGAAACAGATGCGTCCTCACTAGTTTTATCATACGAGCAGTGTGTGTTGTGATGAAATAGAGTACTCATTCGAGAACTGTGCGCTGACGTATACATAAGTACTTGTAAACACTATTGGTGCTACCCCACTTGTAAGTAGTTGTGAAAAACATGGCACATTGGCTCAGCTCGCTTCAACACTAGGCTATCGACCAGCTAACAATCAACAATCTGTTGTCTGACATATAAGCAACTATGTATCTTGTTAAAGTGGTTCATGCAGTTAACTGAGGCCACAATGTAAATTCCAAACGTTCACACGCTAGTCCAGCGTTCATGTGGAACACTCACATTAAACTCGGCTTCATAAAAAACTTGAAAAGCATAAGTTAAGCAATTTTATACATCTCAATGATTAGAACATAACAAACATATACTAGTTAATAACAAAAGAGAAAGTTGTGAGAAGGTTTACAAATCAGGAAAAAACAAGCAAGGCTTCTCTGAGCAAAGGGTCTCCCGGCAGGCTTAAATTTCCTGGAGTTCACTCTGGTTTTTTCTTGTTGCCACCATCCAGGGTTAGGTTCTCTCATTCCAGAATAACCAATTATAATTGTGTTCTCAGCTGGAATGCTGAACTGAACCATGCAGTGTACTGACCAGCTGAAAGTCTTGTGCATTCCACTAAATTTAAGCACCGCTATTTGCAGAAATAAGCAGACCACAATGCCTCTTGTCCGCGCACCTGTCCCAAAAACCTTCGTGCAGCCGTGCCAGCTTGTCCTCGGTCCATGGATGAACTGGAGGAAAGTGCATTCCGAACTAGGATGCAGATGTTTTCGCTCGTCCCTGCACTGCAATCAGGAAGTAAAACGTATGAATCAGCTTCTTTTAGATTGCGTTGGTCATTCTACCTAGTAACTACCAATGTAGGAATACCTGGAAGACGGGTGGTTAGACGACGACAATGAGGTATAGCCATCTCATTTTGCGCAGTTCTACTAAAACTGAGGTGTGTGCTTTTGATTGCGCGGATAGAAACGATACGGAGACAGACATCCCGAAATGATATGGAGACAGACATCCCTGTTTGCGCAAATACGAAATACGGTTATTTAAACAGTGACAGATATTTGCAATGGCGTATGATTGACAACAGCATCTATTGTGTTATAATTGGCACTAGATTGATAGTATGAAAGTGTCATTAAGTAAGTAGCATCACATCACATCAACATTGGCACTAGATTAACATGCAGAACAATACCATTAGTATTACTATCATGAGAGTAGCACATGGTCAGTAAATGTGCAATCAAATTTGTTCAGTTCCACTGGGATGAAGCAATGTTAGCGGTGTGAGATATAAGTGTAACTGCAAAAACACAATTCATGGGAAATAAAGCAAGATGGAAGCACTTCATAAAATGGTGGTGGCATTGCTTTAATTTATCGACGGCACTAGACCATTACTTATAGTGACATTAGGTGACATTGCTTAATGCTTCATGTGATTTTACATTAACGATAGCGATATGGGCGTAGGGACAGCAGGGGCATAAAGTGGTGAGGCGGATTTGGTTGCCGGGAGCGGCAGACACTCAGGCAGCATGTCTGCATTTGTCCCATTTTTTATCTCCTCGGCGACATTTTCCTATGCGAGCACAGGAAATCTAGACCTGCTCATTCTCATTTGCGTTGTCCCCCAACACCCATCACTTTCTTTCCCTTTTCAACCAAGAGATAGGTCCACTTCCAACCACCCTTCGCCATCCACCATGCTTTCTTTGTATTTTCAACCAAGAGACCGACTGGGTAGCCAGTATCTACTACTTTCCCCCGTTTCCTCTTAGAACCAAGTCCTAGATTCATGCTACAGCTTTCCCACTTTCTTGCCTGTTTGAACCAACTCTTAGAGTCGACTGTATGAACTAGCTTTACCTCTAATAATAGTAAAAGTCTAGGTGGCTTTGGAACAACGGATGGAAGTAGAAAAAGATCCACACGAAGCCAAGTGGGGAGCTGGGGCAGTAGAGGAAGGCAGGTTCCGAAGGAATATATACCTGAGGGTCATCGGCATGTGGCAAAGACGGCGTCGGGAGGCTGCATCTTGGCCACAATACTGCAGTGAGGAAGAAGGGGTTGGAGGCCCTCCGGAGCTAGCGCTCTCTCGGAGAGAATGGCACGGCCGCCGATCGGGACGCGCGGCCAGCCATTGGTCTCCTCCCTCGCCGCCGCCGACAGCGTGAACAATGCACCTACACCCCTGCCCCGGTCGAGGTTGTCCGGTCAGATTTGTGACCAGCCGTGAGCTGAGAGAGAGTGTGGCCACCTATGTCTTGCTTAGATCTGGAGAGAATGAGAGAGTGAACGAGAGGAACCCTAGTAAAGCAAGCGCTAAGGCTCCTGCTTATATATGTAGTGGAGTGATTTTGTTATACCAGCTTCAAAAAATGCGTTCCTACGTGTACTAGCGAGTGGGTGTGAGAGAACTAGTGCGTGCGTGCACTACTTCTCTTCGTGAGAGTACAATATACTATGCCCAAAGAACGTTCACCACAAGAGTAATAGTATAAGTGTGTGACGTGTGAGCTAAAATAAAATGTGCGCAACGTCTTTTGTTTTTTAGAAGTTCTGAGGGTAGGGTGTGAAGAGCACATATGTGTGTGACGTCTACCTGCAGATAGATGGTGGGTGCAAGAGGACTCGGGAGGGTGCGTGTGCGTGATAGAGAGGGGGCACGTATCAATGCAATGCATGTGTCCGTAAATCATTATCCGACAAAAGTTCGCTACAAGCCTTTTCCTAACGAACGTTGTAAGAACCGTTAGATCGACATCCGATAGTGTCAGTTTTGCCATGTCATTTAACAGAACAGCCACTCCTCCTACACACAAATCTTCCACGTGAGTGTTAGCAACTGTCGTATGATCCCTCCGTTCCAAAATGCAGTGCATATAGCTTTATTGAAAATTCAAACCTCGCAAACTTTTACCGAGTTTTCGTGTACCAAATTGCACATGTAGAATACCCTGTATATATCATTTCATTCATCTTCGAGAGGTAACTATAAATATGGGGGAGGAGTCTACAAAGAAAGACCATCATATCACCTGCAGCAATTTCAACCATCCTTTGGTGTGGAGGAATACCATAGGAACTCTATATGATATGATTTTTATAGGATTTTTTCCTTTAGAGCCAATTGGTTCATAGGAATAGATTCATATACTCCACATTTCAAAGGAAATAAACATGATATCATTTCTATAACTTTAGAGCCACTTGGTTCATATGAATGGATTCCTATACTCCCATAATTTCAAAGGAAAATAAACATTAGCGTATATTCAATAGAAAAGTTCCTATGATATGAACCAAATTACATCTCTTTTCTAATCCCTCCTCATAGGAATTGAGATACATGTCATCTCTAGATTCAATAGAAAAGTTCCTATGATGTCAACCAAATGACATCTCTTTTCCAATCCCTACTCATAGGAATTGAGATACTCCATGTCATCTCTTTCCCTACAACTTCCATGTATACATCTTATATTCCTAAATAGCTAGTACAACCCCATAGTAGCTTTTTTCCAAGACATGCAACTATGGCACAAGAACTATATAGTATGCGAATAACTTGAAAGATGGTCGCTGGATGAAGCTAATCCGACAGTGCAGAGATGGCAAATCCGAGCACTACTGGCCGTTGGATATCATCAACATTCCACTAGATCTGCCACATGTACAATTTAGAAGACTCCATGGTTGAACTTAAGCATAATGCACAAACCTCAAAACACATGCACTTCTCCTTTGTTCTAGAATCTTTTGTATCATAATTGATTTTTTTCTAAATGAAATGCCATTATTTGTTTTTTTACTTTATGCTTTACAATGCACAATCCCATGAATCTTAACATTTTTATAAAACTAATTGATTTTGAATGAGATGAACTATAAGAACTAAACGAACATCTACATCATGCATATATGACTCAAAGCTTTACATGCTATAGTGTGTATTTATTCATAATTTTGTTTCGAAATCTCATGTGTTCAATGCATGTGTACCTTACTAGTTTTGAGTAGAGTAGCAAATTTCACGTGGCCCCGGGTATATCAAAATGCAGGGCCCATGCATCATTGCCTTTCGGTCGAACCTACGTCCACAATTTTTTGTACGTACTATATCTCCACTGGTTGCCGAACCCAAAATGGAGCCTCGTTCCCCTAAAACCAAGCGGCCCACACATATTTAAGGCGTCGACTCGAACTCAATCCCTCTCCCGTTTACTACGACGTGGCCCCGCACGCCCTAGTAGTACTCCTACAAACCCTACCACCGCACGCGTCATCGGTTTTCTTCAAGAGGACGAGGGTGAAGCCGATTTGTAGTGGAGGCGCTTAAAAAAATGATCTGTAGTGGAGACCCCTACCTTAGGGTGCCTTAGGTAGCTGCCGCGCACATCATTGGTTTTCTCTTTCTTTATGCTCTTGCGCCCTAGAGTGAAATGATGGTTGCTTCGTCCGTCCAGCTTAATGCGGGAAAGGTGGGGCTTTGTGATTTGACCCCTCATCGCTCATTTTCTACTACTGCGGTGCTATGACCGGGGTGCCTCCAATTCCAACCGCTGCTCCGAACTGTAATTTGGTGCATTGCACGTGGAACAAGACGGTGGATGAGACACATGTCGGCCAAAGGGGTCCTGTTAAGTGTGTCGCCATTTCATGTGCGGACTGACCCTGCTTGAGTCGCTACGCCAACACGTCAGGTGCAGCCTACCACTTGGTTTTGCTCCTTGGTGAATCCCGACTATATTGATCTAAAAAGATACGTATTGAACTACCCTCTCCGTCTTGTTTTTTTAGACGTCTCGATTTATAGGGCGTGCACATAGTTCTAGTTCATCCATTTGACTAACTAAATCTGAGTTACTATGTCACAAAAAGTATATCGTTGGATTATTAAGCGAATGTAGTTTCTAAACATATACTGTTCATCACATATATAGCCAGTTAAATTCTCAACCTAGAACGACGTGCATGCCATGTAAACCGGTACGGAAGAAGTATAGTAGTAAAAATGAGGTGATTTTACCGAGTGATCGGCGGGGGAGCATGGCCTGTCATGCGGTCCCACGTGTCATGATGTACCAAGGCGATGCGCGTGTCCCTCTTGAGGCAGAAGCAATACTACATGGTTTGAGATGATGGCGAACCGAAGTGTGAAATAATGGTTGGTTCGTCCGTCTGGGAAGGTGCGACATTGTGATTTGACGTCTCATTGCTCATTACTACTACTACTGGGGCGGTACGACTGGGGTGCATCCCCCCTGCTGTTTTGCACTGTTATTTGGTGCTTGACACGTCGACCCGGTTGCTATATGTCCCACATGTCGGCGACAGGAAGTACATAATTCATGAAAGCGAGCGTCGACGGAGGAGTACAAGACATGGCTTGGGTTTTTGCTGCTTCACGCGATCCATCGATACAAACACGAACTAAAAAAGGTGAGGGCGGGTATTTTCCCGCGCGGCAGGCAGGGGAGTTTGGCATAGTTTGTTCGAGGCAAGGAGGCAGGAAGGGAAACAAGCAAATAAAGGCTGAGCGACTTAGTTTTGGGAAAATCTGATTTTACAGAGTATGTACCCACTAGGGTTTATAGGGCTCATCTACAAAACATTCATTTTTTCGTTTTATAAGTCCCAATTACTACTACTAGTAGTACCATCACATGTTGGATTTCGAGGTGCGTTAGATCACCCGATGCAAGCAGTGTCAAGAGAAAACTCACCAATGCATGTAGAAGTTCATGGAAATTTAGTGGTCATTCATGCATTCGTTCTAATTAATGCCTCGGTAAACATAACTTCTTGAGAAAAACAAGCGTACTAATTACTTGTGCAAACTCGGAGTACGAAATTAATTCGACCACTCACCGTCTACTTTGGTTGGAGAGATTTTGAAATTGAGCCGTAAATTGGAAAGGAGGGAGTAGTAACTTTTGTCTCGATTACTATTTGTGGCCTTGTACAGATGCAAAATTTATTTTTTTATAGTGGCCTTGTATAAGTAAATGGAGGGAGTACTAAAGAACATATATACTCCAAACAATATGATAATATCTCTAAGCAAGGTAGTAGGGACGAGGAGTAAATGGAGGGAGTACTAGTAAAATTTTCTCCTCGTCCCGCGAGCCACCGTGCGCGTGGGCGAGGGAGCAGGCATAAGGCGTAGTGGGCGAGGGAGCAAGATTCACCTCATCCTGCGAGCCACCGCACCCGTGGGCGGGGGAGACGGCGTACTAAGCAAGCTTCTCCTCGTTCTGCGGGTTGACGGGACACATCAAAAGTACTCCAGTGTATACATCCTTGCCTCTAAGGTAGGCCCCACATGGTTTGCCTCTTTTTTAACATAACGCGTCAAGTCGCAATTTATTTGTTCACCCGCGGTAGATGATCCTCCGTCCATCTAGTGGACAACCAGTACACGTGTGAAGTTACCACGTGGGCTGCCTTTTCGTACAGAAATGAGCTCCACCGTGTACCCGCGCAGGTGTGGTTGGGAAAGAGACGGGAGTACGTGCGCAGTGCGTGCACCTCTTCTCTTCGTGCACGTCCCCCACCTACGTGGGTGTGTGTGAGAGGGACTATAGAGATACAAACCTAGACATAATGCGTCGTCCATCCCCATGCCTCCGCCCAGTCCGACCACCAGTAACCACCACGCCCCACTCCTCCTCACCTTATCCCTCATCTTTCTCCCTCCATTTTTATATACAAGGCCACTATCAAAATTACAATTTGCAGATATACAAGGCCACTAACACTAATCGATGCAATATTAATGGTGTTTGCCTCGTAGTACTACTAGCAAAGGAGGACATTAATTATCCCTTGCATGCATGCGGGAGTGTGAGCATTGGCTTGATGTGCATGAAAGAGAAGAATACACATTAATTTACACAGCAAGCAAGGAAACAAGGTGGCTTGCAACATTGAGTTAGAAGACATTAATTTTTGCCTTGGTACTTGTAATATGGGTTTGTAGCCTTGTATACAAAAATGGAGTCCGACAAAATTCTCGAGATACCATTTATCCGATAAAATTCTCGAGCAATCATTAGTTTTTACAAAATGGGATTACTCCTGCATGGGTCAATCACAATAGGTGTTTTGTAAAAAAATGCATCTTGATGTTCCGTGCAATGCACGGGCATCTTGCTAGTCCATGAAGACAACACATGGAAAAATTCGACGGCGAACGAGGGATTTGAATCTGTTGGGAGGGGTTGTTTGGTCTTGCCTGGGGTAGCCAAAATATTGGCGACCCTTTTTTCCACCGGTGCCTTTGCCACCGATGAACGAGGAATGGCTCGGGTTCTCATGCATCCTCCAGCGCGCACATTGGAGACAAGCTCGCACGAGATGTGTTCTTTTTGTACAACCACGCCGCCCGAGCCGCCCGCAGACCGACCGACAACCCGCAAATTACGCCATCCAATCGTAGCCGCACACATTATGACAGCAAGTCAACCAACCGGACGAAATTCACGCAAACATTGCAATATTTCATATAAACAATGATGGAAATCATATAAGATACCGGATTTTCATACAAACATGATGGATTTCATTACATTCAAATGAACTACGTGGTGCTAGTTCTAGACATCACATGTATATAATACCTGGCCTAAATGGTCGCCCACCGATCGATTTGTGTTCCTCATGTCCGGCAGCACAATCACCGGACTGCCGGGAGCCCCGGAGGTATATGCGGGGTCGACGAAGGTCCTCGCAAGAAAAGGATCCGACAATACACATGCTGTGTACGCCGACATCGCCTCCGTGGTGGCCTTCATGGGACCCAAGCGGCAGCGGCCTCCCGTGTTCTACTTCTCCTCGATGATGGCGGCAGATGCGGAGGCGCTCCCCACCGACTCGTCGCTCTCCGCGCACCTGGCTTTTGTCGCTGCTTGCATGGCTCGGCCGCCGGCATGGGAGTCTCGGCCATAGAAACTGGAGACGCGGTACGAGGCGGCGGCGTGGATGGCAGCAACGACGCCCGTGCGCTGCTCCTCGTCGAGCTGGCCTGGAGCGGCAAGTTTCTGAACTGCGCCCCCGCTTGGGGCGGCAACTGGCTCCGTCGGGAAAGGGGAGGGAGGTGGATCAGCGAGCTGCATAGCTCGTATCCGGCGGGCTCGGCGGGCCACCCAGCCGGCTTGGATGCGGAATAACTACTCTTCGTAAGCCATTGCAAGAGTGGACAAAATGGTGAAGGAGGAGATAGGGGAGCGGCGGAGGTGTGCGATTCTTGTCCGGCGTTTGGCCTCGTTTAAATAGGAGATTAAATAGACGGCAGACGGGAGGAGCTCGGCCGGTGTTGCGTTTAATGCCGACCCGATCATGAACGGACGTGCGTCCAAAGTGGGTTTCTCGGCTTCCACACGGGCGGATTTCATGGAGGCGTTTGAATGCGGCAAGGAGGCGTGTTCAGCCGGGCGTGCAGCGAGTGGCGCCCTCAACTCTGACATAGGACAACGCGCCATTCTTCCACTGACATGTGGGATCTTTGGGTACATGGCCTGCATGTGAGTGACCCAACGCAGGCAGCGCACAGCAGAGGAACCTTTGGTGGGCCAGGGCGGTCAGAAGCGGGCATTTCATAAACCGATGATTGTTCATTGAGTGTGATGTCATCCTTTTCATGTAGATAAGCCTACTATGTTGATAGCCCGTTCGATACGTTGTGATTCATAAATACCGCTACAAACATCAATGTTCTGCTTATCACACATAAGATTGATTAATACCCGTAAAAATCCATGTCCTTAACAAAGGGTGCATGCACGTATAGGTTGAGCGTGTGTCTTGCGTCGTGTGCTGTGTGCATGCAGGCGTGCGAGTGTTGCGTGCGTGCAAGGGTACATTTCAGTGTTGCATGCATGTGTGCGTACGTGCGTGTGTTCGTGAGTGCATGTGTACGCGTTAGTGTTGCACGCCTGCATGCGTGTGTGTGTTCGTTATGTGTACGTGTCAGTGTTGCACGCCTGCATGCGCGCGTGTCATGCGTGCATGCATGTGTACGTGCGGGGTGAGGCCACACGTCAGTCGACTGACTTTTTCAGCTCTGGTCATTAGATTTTCCAGCCATTGGATACGAAATCAAGGGCCTGCAGTTTATCATCAAACTCCACCCCCTGAGCCGCCAGCCACCACCGGCCGAACCACTGGCCCCTGCCGCCCGCGGCCGGCCCGTGCCGCCATGCCGCCTCGCCCGCCCCGAAACCACTCCTCACCGCTGGTCCTTCGCCGCACCGGCCATCCCTCTAGGCCCCCCCGCACCGAGCTTTTTCTCCGGTGATCCCCACCCCACCGCCCAATCAACGCGCCCCCACCGCCGGCGACTGCCAACCAGAGGTCTCACGACTTCGAGTACCCACCGACCACTAATTTATTGCCATTTCTGTCCTTCATATACGCGCTGACGGGTGGGCCCTATGGTAATGTGCACTGCTGAATGTGGACCGTTTGACTGGTCAATTGATCGTGTCATCAACAAATTACGGAGCTGTATGGTGAGCCAGTGACTGTATGATCACCCTAAAATGAATTTTATTAACACAGTACATACTCAAACTACCATTTCTTTCTTTCATATACGGGCTGACAGGTGGCCCCCATGGTTACACGCCTCAATGGTGCAACACTAGTTGCACCACGTGGAACGTTTGACTGGTCAATTGATTGTGTCATCAACAAAATACGGAGTTGTATGGGTGAGCCAGTGATCGTATAATCATGACATGTATTTTTTTAACACGGTACAGACGCAAGGGCTCATATATACGCGCAAGCACTCACCGCTATAAGCGCACACACGCAGACCCTACCCCTATGAGCACGTTCGAGAGAGTGGGCCAACATATGATCTTAAGATTTTACGAAGTCACCATAGGTGCCTCATAGTCGAGTGGAACGTCTCCTCCCACCGAACGCACATCGCCGGAATACTGAAATTAACCCAGGATAAATGCGAGCACCGGGACTTTAACCCTGGTGGGCTCGAGAAACCACTGTCCTCCTAACCATCCAACCACATGTTGGTTAGCACGACAAAATGTATGTGGTGACCTGATGTCTACTACACAACCTTCTTATTGTAGAAGTTGTTGGGCCTCCAAGTGCAGAGGTTTGTAGGACAGTAGCAAATTTCCCTCAAGTGGATGACCTAAGGTTTATCAATCCGTGGGAGGCGTAGGATGACGATGGTCTCTCTCAAACAACCCTTGAACCAAATAACAAAGAGTCTCTTGTGTCCCCAACACACCCAATACAATGGTAAATTGTATAGGTGCACTAGTTTGGCGAAGAGATGGTGATACAAGTGCAATATGGATGGTAGATATAGGTTTTTGTAATCTGAAAATATAAAAACAGCAAGGTAACAAGTGGTAAAAGTGAGTGTAAACGGTATTGCAATGCTAGGAAACAAGGCCTAGGGTTCATACTTTCACTAGTGCAAGTTCTCTCAACAATAATAACATAATTGGATCATATAACTATCCCTCAACATGCAACAAAGAGTCACTCCAAAGTCACTAATAGTGGAGAACAAACAAAGAGATTATGGTAGGGTACGAAACCACCTCAAAGTTATTCGTTCCAATCAATCCGTTGGGCTATTCCTATAAGTGTCACAAACAGCCCTAGAGTTCGCACTAGAATAACACCTTAAGACATAAATCAACCAAAACCCTAATGTCACCTAGATACTCAAATGCCACCTCAAGTATCCGTGGGTATGATTATACGATATGCATCACACAATCTCAGACTCATCTATTCAACCAACACATAGAACCTCAAAGAGTGCCCCAAAGTTGCTACCTGAGAATCAAGACGAAAACATGTGTCAACCCCTATGCATAAGTTCATGGGCGGAACCCGCAAGTTGATCACCAAAACATACATCAAGTGAATCACGTGATATCCCATTGTCACCACAGATACGCACGACAAGACATACATCAAGTGTTCTCAAGTCATTAAAGACTCAATCCGATAAGATTACTTCAAAGGGAAAACTCAATCCATTACGAGAGAGTAGAGGGGGAGAAGAAACATAAGATCCAACTATAATACCAAAGCTCGCGATACATCAAGATCGTGCCAAATCAAGAACACGAGAGAGAGAGATCGAACACATAGCTACTGGTACATACCCTCAGCCCCGAGGGTAAACTACTCCCTCCTCGTCATGGAGAGCGCCGGGATGATGAAGATGGCCACCGGTGAGGGTTCCCCCCTCCGGCAGGGTGCCGGAACAGGGTCCTGATTGGTTTTTGGTGGCTACAGAGGCTTGCAGCAGCGGAACTCCCGATCTATCTTGTTCCTCGAAGTTTTTAGGGTATATGGATATATATATAGGAGGAAGAAGTACGTCAGGGGAGCCACGAGGGGCCCACGAGGGTGGAGGGCACGCCCTAGGGGGGTGGGCGCGCCCCCTACCTCGTGGCTTCCTCGAAGCTTCTTTGACGTGGAATCCAAGTCTCCCCGGTTGCTTTCCTTCCAAAATAACTTCTCCAGAAGATTTCATTCCGTTTCGACTCCGTTTGATATTCCTTTTCTTCGAAACACTAAAACAAGGAAAATAACAGAAACTGGCACTGGGCTCTGGGTCAATAGGTTAGTCCCAAAAGTAATATAAAAGTGCATAATAAAGCCCATAAACATCCAAAACAGATAATATAAAAGCATGGAACAATAAAAAATTATAGATACGTTGGAGACGTATCAGCATCCCCAAGCTTAATTCCTGCTCGTCCTCGAGTAGGTAAATGATAAAAAAGATAATTTTTGATGTGGAATGCTACTTGGCATAATTTCAATGTAATTCTTCTTAATTGTGGCATGAATATTCAGATTCGAAAGATTCAAGATAAAAGTTCATATTGACATAAAAATAATAATACTTCAAGCATACTAACTAAGCAATTATGTCCTCTCAAAATAACATGGCCAAAGAAAGTTCATCCCTACAAAATCATATAGTTCAGTCATGCTCCATTTTCGTCACACAAGAATGCTCTCATCATGCAACAACCCCGATGACAAGCCAAGCAATTGTTTCATACTTTAGTAATATCAAACTTATAAACCTTCACTCAATACATGAGCACGAGCCATGGACATAGCACTATGGGTGGAATAGAATATGATGATGGGGGTTATGTGGATAAGACAAAAAAGGAGAAGGTCTCACATCAACGAGGCTAATTAATGAGCTATGGAGATGCCCATCGATTGATGTTAATGCAAGGAGTAGGGATTACCATGCAACGGATGCACTAGAGCTATAAATGTATGAAAGCTCAACAAAAGAAACTAAGTGGGTGTGCATCCAACTTGCTTGCTCACAAAGACCTAGGGCACTTTAGGAGGCCCATTGTTGGAATATACAGGCCAAGTTCTATAATGAAAAATTCCCACTAGTATATGAAAGTGATAAAACAAGAGACTCTCTATCACGAAGATTATGGTGCTACTTTGAAGCACAAGTGTGGCAAAGGATAGTAACATTGTCCCTTCTCTCCTTTTCTATCTTTTTTTGGGCCTTCTCTTTTTTATGGCCTTTCTCTCTTTTTTGTTCTTTTTTTGGGCCTTCTCTTCTTTTTTATGGCCTTTATCCTTTTTACCTCACTTGGGACAATGCTCTAGAAAATGATGATCATCACACTTCTCAATGATTACAACTCGATACTAGAACGGAGTATGACTCTATATGAATGCCTCCGGCGGTGTACCGGGATATGCAATGAACCAAGAGTGACATGTATGAAATAATTATGAATGGTGGCTTTGCCACAAATACTATGTCAACTACATGATCATGCTAAGCAATATGTCAATGATGAACGTGTCATGATAAACGGAATGGTGGAAAGTTGCATGGCAATATATCTCGGAATGGCTATGGAAATGTCATAATAGGTAGGTATGGTGGCTGTTTTGAGGAAGATATCAGGAGGTTTATGTGTGAAAGAGCGTATCATATCACGGGGTTTGGATGCACCGACGAAGTCTGCACCAACTCTCAATGTGAGAAAGGGCAATGCACGGTACCGAAGAGGCTAGCAATGATGGAAGGGCGAGAGTGCGTATAATCCATGGACTCAACATTAGTCATAAAGAACTCATATACTTATTGCAAAAATCTACAAGTCATCAAAAACCAAGCACTACGCGCATGCTCCTAGGGGGATAGATTGGTAGGAAAAGACCATCGCTCGTCCCCGACTGCCACTCATAAGGAGGATACTCAAAGAACACCTCATGTTTCAAATTTGTTACATAACGTTTACCATATGTGCATGCTATGGGATTTGCAAACTTCAACACAAGTATTTCTGAAATTCACAACTACTCAACTAGCACAACTTTAATATCACTATCCATATCTCAAAACAATCATCAAGCATCAAACTTCTATTAGTATACAAAACACTCATAAGAAAGTTTTTACTAGTCTTGAATACCTATCATATTAGGATTAAGCACATTACCATGCTGTTTAAGACTCTCAAAATAATATAAGTGAAGCATGAGAGTTCATCTATTTCTTCAAAATAAAACTACCATTGTGCTCTAAAAGATATAAGTGAAATACTAGAGCAAATGACAAACTACTCCGAAAGATATAAGTGAAGATCAATGAGTAGTCGAATAATTATGCAACTATGTGAAGACTCTTCCATTTTAAGAATTTCAGATCTTGGTATTTTATTTCAACAGCGAGCAAAGCAAAAGAATAAAATGACGCTCCAAGCAAAACACATATCATGTCGTGAATAAAAATATAGCTCCAAGTAAAGTTACCGATGAACGAAGACGAAAGAGGGGATGCCTTCCGGGGCATCCCCAAGCTTAGGCTCTTGGTTATCCTTAAATATTACCTTTGGGTGCCTTGGGCATCCCCAAGCTTAGGCTCTTGCCACTCCTGATTCCATAGTCCATCGAATCTTTACCCAAAACTTGAAAACTTCACAACACAAAACTTAACAGAAAACTCGTGAGCCCCGTTAGCGAAAGAAAACAAAACACCACTTCAAGGTACTGTAATGAACTCATTATTTCTTTTTATTGGTGTTAAATCTACTGTATTCCAACTTCTCTATGGTTTATAAACTATTTTACTAGCCATAGATTCATCAAAATAAGCAAACAACACATAGAAAACAGAATCTGTCAAAAACAGAATAGTCTGCAGTAATCTGTAACTAACGCAAACTTCTGGAACTCCAAAAATTCTAAAATAAATTGGTGGACCTGAGGAATTTGTCTAGTAATCATCTTCAAAAATAATCAACTAAATAGCACTCTCCAGTAAAAAGTTGAAGCAAATCTCGTGAGCGCTAAAGTTTCTGTTTTTTACAGCATGATCATAAAGACTTCACCCCAGACTTCTCAAAGGTTCTACTTGGCACAAACACTTATTAAAACATAAAACCACATCTAAACAGAAGCTAGATGGATTATTTATTCCTAAACAGAACCAAAAAGCAAGAAACTAAAATAAAATTGGGTTTCCTCCCAACAAGCGCTAACGTTTAACGCCCCTAGCTAGGCATGATGATTTCAATGATGCTCACAAAAAGATAAGAATTGAAACATAAAGAGAGCATAATGAAGAATATGACAAGCACATTTAAGTCTAACCCACTTCCTATGCATAGTGATTTTGTGAGCAAACAACTTATGTGAACAATAATCAACTTGCATAGGAAGGTAAAACAAGCATAACTTCAAGATTTTAAGCATATAGAGAGGAAACTTGATATTATTGCAATTCCTACAAGCATATATTCCTCCCTCATAATAATTTTCAGTAGCATCATGAATGAATTCAACAATATAACCAGCACCTAAAGCATTCTTTTCATGATCTACAAGCATAGAATTTTTATTACTCTCCACATAAGCAAATTTATTCTCATGAATACTAGTGGGAGCAAACTCAACAAAATAAGTATCATATGATTGAGAATTAAGATCAAGATGACAAGTTTCATGGTTATCATCATTCTTTAAAGCATACGTGTCATCACAATAATCATCATAGATAGGAGGCATGCTTTCATCATAGTAAATTTGCTCATCAAAGCTTGGGGGACAAAAAATATCATCTTCATCAAACATAGCTTCCCCAAGCTTGTGGCTTTGCATATCATTAGCATCATGGATGTTAAAAGAGTTCATACTAACAACATTGCAATCATGCTCATCATTCAAAGTTTTAGTGCCAAACATTTTAATGCATTCTTCCTCTAGCAATTGAGCACAATTATCGGAATCCTTATTTTCACGGAAGACATTAAAAAGATGAAGCACATGAGGCACCCTCAATTCCATTTTCTTGTAATTTTATTTTATAGACTAAACTAGTGATAAAACAAGAAACTAAAAGTTTCGATTGCAAGATCTAAAGATATACCTTCAAACACTCACCTCCCCGGCAACGGCGCCAGAAAATAGCTTGATGTCTACTACACAACCTTCTTCTTGTAGACGTTGTTGGGCCTCCAAGTGCAGAGGTTTGTAGGAAAGTAGCAAATTTCCCTCAAGCAGATGACCAAAGGTTTATCAATCCATGGGAGGCGTAGGATGAAGATGGTCTCTCTCAAACAACCCTGCAACCAAATAACAAAGCGTCTCTTGTGTCCCCAACACACCCAATACAATGGTAAATTGTATAGGTGCACTAGTTCGGCGAAGAGATGGTGATACAAGTGCAATATGGATGGTAGATATAGGTTTTTGTAATCTGAAAATATAAAAACAGCAAGGTAACAAGTGGTAAAAGTGAGCGTAAACGGTATTGCAACGCTAGGAAACAAGGCCTTGGGTTCATACTTTCACTAGTGCAAGTTCTCTCAACAATAATAACATAATTGGATCATATAACTATCCCTCAACATGCAACAAAGAGTCACTCCAAAGTCACTAATAGTGGAGGACAAACAAAGAGATTATGGTAGGGTACGAAACCACCTCAAAGTTATTCGTTCCAATCAATCCGTTGGGCTATTCCTATAAGTGTCACAAACAGCCCTAGAGTTCGTACTAGAATAACACCTTAAGACACAAATTAACCAAAACCCTAATGTCACCTAGATACTCCAATGCCACCTCAAGTATCCGTGGGTATGATTATACGATATGCATCACACAATCTCAGACTCATCTATTCAACCAACACATAGAACCTCAAAGAGTGCCCCAAATTTTCTACCAGAGAATCAAGACGAAAACGTGTGTCAACCCCTATGCATAAGTTCATGGGCGGAACCCGCAAGTTGATCACCAAAACATACATCAAGTGAATCACGTGATATCCCATTGTCACCACAGATCACTACAAAAAAGACACATCCGTGACATTTTGGGCCGAACGAATTTTTTCTGTCATACATATGACACTTCTATGACGATAACTGTGACAAAACCCGGTATCATCATAGATGTGGCGGGTCTTACTTCTATGACAAAAAATCATGACAGAAAATGGGCTTTTTGTCTTGGGCGGGCCGGAGGCGCAGCTGCATGACATTCTTTGGGCCGTCCATGACGGAAAAAACCATGGTAGAAGCGAGGGCGAGGAAAATTTCGGCGAGTTCCCGGTTACGGTGGGAGGTCAGGGGCCGAGCGATGCGCGTTTCTCTCGTACACGTACGCTTGTGTGTGCGAGGCGTTGGCTCTAACTGAACCCGAGCGATTGCACTCTAGGCTATGCATTACTGAACCCGAGCGACCGACTGATGGTTGTTAACTGAACCCGATCGAGCGATTCCTTCGCTACTGCTGCTAACTGAAGCCGATCGATTGGATGAACAGTGAGCGGTTGCGTTGCCTCTGGATGAACAGGACCCCGTGGTGTGGAGGGTTGGATGAACAGTAGACGGTGTAGGGGTGCCCGTGGAGGGGTGGTTGAACAGGACCCCATGGTGTGGAGGGCTGGATGAACAGCAGACGGTGGAGGGGTGCCCATGGAGGGGTGGTTGAACATGACCCCGTGGTGTGGAGGGCTGGATGAACAGTAGACGGTGGAGGGGTGGTTGAACAGTAGCCAGTGGAGTACCGCGTGGTGGAGGCTGGATGAACAGGAGCTCGTGGAGGCTGGAGGAGGTCGATGGTAGCCCGTGGAGGCTGGAGGAGGTCGACGGTGGAGATGAACAGTATCCCGTGGAGTTCCATTTTGCGGTACGCCACACCCCTCCCGATGAACAGGACCCCCGTTTCGACCGTAGCGCTCCAACACAAGTCCGTTTCGTCCGTTTTGCGGTGCGCCACACCCCTCCCGATCAACAGGACCCCCGTTTCGATCGTAGGAGGTCTGTTTCATCCGTTTTGCGGTACGCCACACCCCTCCCGATCAACAGGACCCCCGTTTCGACCGTAGGAAGTCCGTTTCCTTCGTTTTGCGGTACGCCACACCCCTCCCGATCAACATACCCTGTTCCGAACGTAGGAGGTCCGTTTCGTCCATTGTACGGTACGCCAGGCCTCATTTCCATCGCCTGTTCTGTCCAAGCCCTCTCGATGAACATGACCACGCATTCCGTTCCGACCCAGCCGGTTGGCTCCCACGCGTTCCGTTGCCTCCCGATGAACATGACGCATTCCGTTGCCTCCCCATGAACACGACGCATTCCGTTGCCTCCCCATGAACACGACGACGATGCTGTTTCTCCGTTCCGACCCAGCCATGTCAACGAGCCCTCGCCGTATATATGCGCGAGTAGGCGTTCGAGACCCCGCCCGTATGTACACATACGTGCCCGTATTTTCTTTCTTGCACCCTGGCCGCTGTATGAACGTGTGTTGGGGATCGTAGAAGAAATTAAAATTTTCCTACGCATCACCAAGATCTATCCATGGAGTATTCTAGCAACGAGGGGATAGGAGAGCATCTACATACCACTTGTAGATCGCAACGGAAGCGTTCAAGAAGAACGTGGATGATGGAGTCGTACTCGTCGTGATCCAAATCACCGATGACCAGCGCCGAACGGACGGCACCTCCGCGTTCAACACACGTACGGTTGGGATGACGTCTCCTCCTTCTTGATCCAGCAAGGGGGAAGGAGAGGTTGATGAAGATCCAGCAGCACGACGGCGTGGTGGTGGATGCAGCAGAGTTCCAGCAGGGCTTCGCCAAGCGTCTACGGAGAGAGGGAGAGGTGTAACAGGGGAGAGGGAGGCGCCAAGGCTGCAGGGTGCGGCTGCCCTCCCTCCCCCCTTTATATAGGCCCCCTAGGGGGGGGGCGCCGGCCCTAGAGATCCATCTCCAGGGGGGGCGGCGGCCAGGGGGGAGGCTTGCCCCCCAAGGCATGTGGGGCGCCCCTGCCCTAGGATTTCCAACCCTAGGCGCAGGGGGAAGCCCATGGGGTGGCGCACCAGCCTACTATGGGCTGGTTCCCTCCCCACTTCAGCCCACAGGGCCCTCCGCGATGGGTGGCCCCACCCGGTGGACCCCCGGGACCTATCTGGTGGACCCGATACAATACCGGTGACCCCCGGATCATTCCCGATGGCCGAAACGACACTTCCCATATATAATTCTTTACCTCCGGACCATTCCGGAATCTCTCGTGACGTCCGGGATCTCATCCAGGACTCCGAACAACCTTCGGTTTGCTGCATACTAATATCTTTACAACCTAGCGTCACCGAACCTTAAGTGTGTAGACCCTACGGGTTCGGGAGACATGCAGACATGACCGAGACGATCTCCGGTCAATAACCAACAGCGGGATATGGATACCCATGTTGGCTCCCACATGCTCCTCGATGATCTCATCGGATGAACCACGATGTCGAGGACTTAATCAATCCCGTATTCAATGCCCTTTGTCTATCGGTACGATACTTGCCCGAGATTCGATCGTCGGTATACCGATACCTTGTTCAATCTCGTTACCGGCAAGTCTCTTTACTCGTTCCTGTAACACATCATCCCATGAACAACACCTTGATCACATTGAGCTCATTATGATGATGTCTTACCGAGTGGGCCCAGAGATACCTCTCCGTCACACGGAGTGACAAATCCCAGTCTCGATTCATGCCAACCCAACAAACACTTTCGGAGATACCTGTAGTGCACCTTTATAGTCACCCAGTTACGTTGTGACGTTTGATACACCCAAAGTACTCCTACGACATTCGGGAGTTGCATAATCTCATGGTCTAAGGAATGATACTTGACATTCAGAAAAGCTCTAGCAAACGAACTATACGATCTTTTGTGCTATGCTTAGGTTTGGGTCTTGTCCATCACATCATTCTCCTAATGATGTGATCCCGTTATCAATGACATCCCCATGTCCATAGTCAGGAAACCATGACTATCTATTGATCAACGAGCTAGTCAACTAGAGGCTTACTAGGGACACATTGTGGTCTATGTATTCACACATGTATTATGATTTCCGAACAATACAATTATAGCATGAACAATAGACAATTATCATGAACAAGGAAATATAATAATCCTTTTATTATTGCCTCTAGGGCATATTTCCAACAGTCTCCCACTTGCACTAGAGACAATAGTCTAGTTACATTGTGATGAATCGCACACCCATGGAATTTTGGTGTTGATCATGTTTTGCTCTAGGGAGAGGTTTAGTCAACGGATCTGCCACATTCAGGTCCGTATGTACTTTACAAATCTTTATGTCTCCATTTTGAACACTTTCACGAATGGAGTTGATGCGACGCTTGATATGCCTGGTCTTCTTGTGAAACCTGGGCTCCTTCGCAAGGGCAATTGCTCCAGTGTTGTCACAGAAGAGAGTCATCGGGTCCGACGCATTGGGTATGACTCCTAGGTCGGTAATGAACTCCTTCACCCAGACTGCTTCTTGTGCTGCCTCCGAGGCTGCCATATACTCTGCTTCACATGTAGATCCCGCCACGACGCTTTGCTTGCAACTGCACCAGCTTACTGCCCCTCCATTCAAAATATACACGTATCCGGTTTGTGACTTGGAGTCATCCAGATCTGTGTCGAAGCTTGCGTCGACGTAACCCTTTACGACGAGCTCTTCGGCACCTCCATAAACTAGAAACATATCCTTAGTCCTTTTTAGGTACTTTAGGATGTTTTTGACCGCTGTCCAGTGTTCCTTGCCGGGATTACTTTGGTACCTACCTACCAAACTTACGGCAAGGTTTACATCGGGTCTGGTACACAGCATGGCATACATAATAGACCCTATGGCTTAGGCATAGGGGATGACACTCATCTCTTCTATATCTTTTGCCGTGGTCGGGCATTGAGCCGTGCTCAATCGCACACCTTGCAATACAGGCAAGAACCCCTTCTTGGACTGATCCATTTTGAACTTCTTCAAAATCTTGTCAAGGTACGTACTTTGTGAAAGACCGATGAGGCGTCTCGATCTATCTCTATAGATCTTGATGCCTAATATATAAGCAGCTTCTCCAAGGTCCTTCATTGAAAAACACTTGTTCAAATAGGCCTTTATACTTTCCAAGAATTCTATATCATTTCCCATCAATAGTATGTCATCCACATATAATATGAGAAATGCTACGGAGCTCCCACTCACTTTCTTGTAAACGCAGGCTCCTCCATAAGTCTGCATAAACCCAAACGCTTTGATCATCTTGTCAAAGCGAATGTTCCAACTCCGAGATGCTTGCACCAGCCCATAGATAGAGCGCTGGAGCTTGCATACTTTGTTAGCATTCTTAGGATCGACAAAACCTTCCGGCTGCATCATATACAGTTCTTCCTTAAGAAAGCCGTTAAGGAATGCCGTTTTGACGTCCATTTGCCATATCTCATAATCATAGTATGCGGCAATTGCTAACATGATTCGGACAGACTTCAGCTTCGCTACGGGAGAGAAAGTCTCATCGTAGTCAACCCCTTGAACTTGCCGATAACCCTTAGCGACAAGTCGAGCTTTATAGATGGTCACATTACCATCCGCGTCTTTCTTCTTCTTAAAGATCCATTTATTTTCTATGGCTCGCCGATCATCGGGCAAGTCATTCAAAGTCCATACTTTGTTTTCATACATGGATTCTATCTCGGATTTCATGGCTTCTAGCCATTTGTCGGAATCTGGGCCCGCCATCGCTTCTTCATAGTTCGAAGGTTCACCATTGTCCAACAACATGATTTCCAGGACAGGGTTGCCATACCACTCTGGTGCGGAACGTGTCCTTGTGGACCTACGAAGTTCAGTAGGAGCTTGATCAGAAGTATCTTGATCGTCATCATTAACCTCCTCTCTAATCGATGCAGGCACCACATGAACATTTTCCTAAGCTGCGCTACTCTGATTTTCAAGAGGTAGTACTTCATCAAGCTCTACTTTGCTCCCACTTACTTCTTTCGCGAGAAACTCTTTCTCTAGAAAGGACCCATTCTTGGCAACAAAGATCTTGCCTTCGGATCTGAGGTAGAAGGTATACCCAACAGTTTCTTTGGGATATCCTATGAAGACGCATTTTTCCGATTTGGGTTCGAGCTTTTCAGGTTGAAGTTTCTTGACATAAGCATCGCAACCCCAAACTTTCAGGAACGACAGCTTAGGTTTCTTTCCAAACCATAATTCATACGGTGTCGTCTCAACGGATTTAGACGGTGCCCTATTTAAAGTGAATGCGGCTGTCTCTAGAGCGTATCCCCAAAATGAGAGCGGTAGATCGGTAAGAGACATCATAGATCGCACCATATCCAATAGAGTGCGATTACGACGTTCGGACACACCGTTACGCTGAGGTGTTCCAGGCGGCGTGAGTTGTGAAACGATTCCACATTTTCTTAAGTGTGTGCCAAATTCGTGACTTAAATATTCTCCCCCGCGATCTGATCGTAAGAACTTTATTTTTCTGTCACGTTGATTCTCAACCTCACTCTGAAACTCCTTGAACTTTTCAAAGGTCTCAGACTTGTGTTTCATTAAGTAGACATACCCATATCTACTCAAATCATCAGTGAGAGTGAGAACATAACGATAGCCTCCGCGAGCCTCAACGCTCATTGGACCACACACATCTGTATGTATGATTTCCAACAAGTTGGTTGCTCGCTCCATTGTCCCTGAGAATGGAGTCTTGGTCATTTTGCCCATGAGGCATGGTTCGCACGTGTCAAATGATTCATAATCGATAGACTCTAAAAGTCCATCAGCATGGAGCTTCTTCATGCGCTTGACACCAATGTGACCAAGGCGGCAGTGCCACAAGTATGTGGGACTATCGTTATCAACTTTACACCTTTTGGTATTCACACTATGAATATGTGTATTATCATGCACGAGATTCGTTAAGAATAAACCATTGACCATCGGAGCATGACCATAACACATATCACTCATATAAATAGAACAACCATTATTCTCGGATTTAAATGAGTAGCCATCTCGCATTAAACGAGATCCAGATACAATGTTCATGCTCAAACTTGGTACTAAATAACAATTATTGAGGTTTAAAACTAATCCCGTAGGTAAATGTAGAGGTAGCATGCCGACGGCGATCACATCGACCCTGGAACCATTCCCGACGCGCATCGTCACCTCGTCCTTCGCCAGTCTCCGTTTATTCCGCAGCTCCTGTTTTGAGTTACAAATATGAGCAACGGCACCGGTATCAAATACCCAGGAGCTACTACGAGCACCGGTAAGGTACACATCAATTACATGTATATCACATATACCTTTAGTGTTGCCGGCCTTCTTATCCGCTAAGTACTTGGGGCAATTCTGCTTCCAGTGACCATTTCCCTTGCAATAAAAGCACTCAGTTTCAGGTTTGGGTCCATTCTTTGACTTCTTCCTGGCAACTGATTTACCAGGCGCGGCAACCTCCTTGCCGTCCTTCTTGAAGTTCTTCTTACCCTTGCCTTTCTTGAACTTAGTGGTTTTATTCACCATCAACACTTGATGTTCCTTTTTGATCTCCACCTCTGGATACATTTATGGCTCTAGTGCATCCGTTGCATGGCAATCCCTACTCCTTGCATTAACATCAATCGATGTGCATCTCCATAGCCCATTGATTAGCGTCGTTGATGTGAGATCTTCTCCTATTTTGTCTTCTCCACATAACCCCCGTCATCATATTCTATTCCACCCATAGTGCTATATCCATGGCTCACGCTCATGTATTGCGTGAAGGTTTATGAGTTTGAGATTATTAAAGTGTGAAAAAATTGCTTGGCTTGTCATCGGGGTTGTGCATGATGAGAGCATTCTTGTGTGACAAAAATGGAGCATGACTAAACTATATGATTTTGTAGGGATAAACTTTCTTTGGCCATGTTACTTTAAGAAGACATAATTGCTTTGTTAGTATGCTTAAAGTATTATTATTTTTATGTCAATATGAACTTTTGTCTTGAATCTTTCGGATCTTAACATTCATACCACAATTGAGAAGATTTACATTGAAATTATGCCAAGTAGCACTCCGCATAAAAAATTCTCTTTTTATCATTTACCTACTCGAGGACGAGCAGGAATTAAGCTTGGGGATGCCTGATACGTCTCCAACGTATCTATAATTTTTTATTGCTCCATGCTATATCATCTACTATTTTGGACCATATTGGGCTTTATTTTACACTTTTATATTACTTTTGGGACTAACCTATTAACCGGAGGCCCAGCCCAGAATTGCTGTTTTTTTGCCTATTTCAGTGTTTCGAAGAAACGGAATATCAAACGGAGTCCAAACGGAATGTAGGATCGGAAGAATGTCTAGAGGGGGGGGGGGTGATTAGACTACTTGACCAAATAAAATCTAGCCTTTTCCCAATTTGAGTTCTTGGCAGGTTTTAGCTATCTTAGCACAAGTCAAGCAATCTCCACACAATTCAAGCAAGCATGCAAAAGAGTATATGAGCAGCGGAAAGTAAAGCATGCAACTTGCAAGATTGTAAAGGGAAGGGTTTGGAGTATTCAAACGCAATTGGAGACACGGATGTTTTTGGCGTGGTTCCGATAGGTGGTGCTATCGTACATCCACGTTGATGGAGACTTCAACCCACGGAGGGTAACGGTTGCGCGAGTCCATGGAGGGCTCCACCCACGAAGGGTCCACGAAGAAGCAACCTTGTCTATTCCATCACGGCCGTCGCCCACGAAGGACTTGCCTCACTAGCGGTAGATCTTCACGAAGTAGGCGATCTCCGTGCCCTTACAAACTCCTTGGTTCAACTCCACAATCTTGTCAGAGGCTCCCAAGTGACACCTAGCCAATCTAGGAGACACCACTCTCCAAGAAGTAACAAATGGTGTGTTGATGATGAACTCCTTGCTCTTGTGCTTCAAATGATAGTCTCCCCAACACTCAACTCTCTCTCACAGGATTTGGATTTGGTGGAAAGAAGATTTGAGTGGAAAGCAACTTGGGGAAGGCTAGAGATCAAGATTCATATGGTTGGAATGGAATATCTTGAGCTCAACACAAGTGTACGTGGTTCTCTCTCAGAAAATGTGTATTGGAAGTGTAGATGTGTTCTGATGGCTTTCTCCACGAATGAAGAGTGGGTGGAGGGGTATATATAGCCTCCACACAAAATCTAACCGTTACACACAATCTGCCAAACTCGGTGGGACCGAATGGTTAAACTCGGTCGGACCGATTCAGCAAACCTAGTGATCGTTAGGATTTTCGGTGGGACTGAGATGCAACTCGGTAGGACCGATATGGTTAGGGTTAGGGCATAACGTAATCTCGGTGTGACCAATTACACAAACTCGGTGGAACCGATTTTGGTAATAAGCTAACCAGAGAGTTGGTCAGGTAAACTCGGTGGGACCGGTTCGCTCATTTCGGATAGACCGAAATGTTACGAAAGGGAAACAGAGAGTTTACATTGCAATCTCGGTGGGACCGATCGCTCACTTCGGTTAGACCGAAACGTTACGAAGGGAAATAGAGAGATTACAATCCCATCTCGGTGAGACCGAGATCCCTATCGGTGAGACCGACTTGGCTAGGGTTTGTGGTAGTGGCTATGACATTTGAAACTCGGTGGCGCCAGATAGAAAGAATCGGTGGGGCCGAGTTTGACTTTTGGTTTAGGTCACATGTGGATGTGGAAAGGTAGTTGAGGATTTTGGAGCATATCACTAAGCACATGAAGCAAGAGGCTCATTAAGCAACACCTCATCCCTCCTTGATTGTATTGGCTTTTCCTATAGACTCAATGTTATCTTGGATCACTAAAATATAAAATGTAGAGTCTTGAGCTTTTGAGCTTGAGCCAATCCTTTGTCCTTAGAATTTTGAGGGATCCACTTTCCTCATCCATGCCATGCCATTCATTGAGCTTTTCTTGAAATATTAATCTTGGAATAATGTTAGCTCAATGAGCTATATGTTGTTAGGAATTACCAAAACCACCCAGGGATAGTTGCACTTTCAATCTCCCCCTTTTTGGTAATTGATGACAACATATAGATCAAAGCTTCGACAAATGATAATAAGAGTGAAAGATATTATCGCTTTGAGAAGTATGTGAAAAGCAAGAGCTCCCCCTAAATTTGTGCATATTTTAAGATTTGCTTTGGACTGCAAATGCACAATGAGTTAGGATCATGGGTTACTCTTCCATGTCACATACATCTTGGTGGAGCGCTCAAAATGATAAGAATTAAATACATGCACTCATCACCAAGCAAAGTGAATGATCAAATAGGGATAACATGATAGTATCATCCAACAAGCATAAGTGTAGCTTATGATCAACCACATGATCAAAATGTCTCACAGATAATAGCATAGTATCTCAAGCAATCAAAAGCAAACAAAGTTCAACCAAGAAGACAAGAGAGAACAAAATCAAACTCTCTCTCTCTCTCTCTCTCGAAGCCTATGATCTATACATTTTTCTCCCCCTTTGGCAACAAGTTACCAAAAAGTTCAGAGAAAATGCATAGCACTAAAACGATTCTCATGCTTGGTCTTCAGGTGGTGGAGTCCGGAGAACGCCGAGGACGAAGGCTTCAGTTGAAGTAGATTGAGCTGTTGGAGTAGGTGCTAGAGCTGGTGGCACTGAGGCTGTAGCTGGTGCAGATGTAGTGGCTCTGGTGTCTGAAACTGGCACTGCAGATGATCTCTGAGCTCTAGGCACTCTAGCAAATGCATCAGTTGTTGTTTTGCCCTTCCTCTCCTGCATGTCATCCTGTACTTGCTCCACAGCAGACTAAATCTCAGTTACTTTCACATCTAAGTCATAAAACTTTTGTTCCATGATTCTTTCCAAGCTCTCTTGGTTTCGAGTCAGGGTGGCCAGTCCTTTATCAATCCTCAGAGTTGATGCTATCAGATAACCGAGCTGCTCCTGCTTGTTCTTTAGAAAGTACTCAGATGCCTCCTCTTGAGTTGGCATCTTAGCAGCTTTCTCCACCTTTGCCTTCTCCTTCTTTGCTTGAGCTTGTACTGATGATGGTTCATTCTCATTCATCACAACTTGATTGTCTTTAAAATCTAGATGGATGGGCAAGTGTTCCTTATCCAACAGGTATGTGCCTGTGCCCATCTTCGAGTTAATCAACTCCTGAATATGTGGGGCATATCCACAACTTCTCTTCTGATCAGCTACTGTCCTCTTGATAGTCTCAACTATGAGGCTCATGACCTTGAACTTCTATGGCACATAAAATATATGTAGCAAGTTAATTGCATGCCCTCTGATCATGTTGTGGTCACCTGACTTGGGCAAAAGAGTGTGCCTTAGAATCCAGTTGATTGTAGGCAGCCCTGACAGAAGAAACTGGACTGATCCAAACTTGAAAGTCTCAAGAGCTTTGACTGGGATCTCCTTATACATGTTTGACATAGAATTGTGATCCATCTTCTTCTTGGCATAAACATCCAAGTCATCTTCTTGCTCTTCTGGGGCATTGATCAACTGAGCCCATTCCTCAATAGTTGATTGGTACCTTGTACCTTCAGACATCAATACTATCCTGCCATATGGATAGAAATGTGCTGTGGAGTAGAATTGCATTATCAGCTCCTCATTCCACTTTGTTAGCTTCTGCCCAACAAAGTCTGCAACTCCACAAGCATTGAAGCTGTCATACACACCAGGATAGTGTGCCTCATTTTCCTTGATATAGGTCCAGTCGACCCACCTCATATCACACACTATTGGTTTCTTGTCCAGCAGCACTGTCTCATAGAAGTCTTGTTGTTCCTTTGTGTGGAACTTGTAATCAATAGCAGTCCTTCTTCTTGTAGCATATGGATCTGTTTCTCTCCATTTCCTCAACCCTGAATCTCTCCTGATCTTCATATTCTCATCCACAGGATGAGCATCGTTGTGGTCTGGAATCTTGGGTTTGAGCTTCCTCAGAACTTGTCCTTCATCATCTTCCTCAGCAGCAACATCAGGCACTGGGGCCTTGTTCTTCTCAATAGTAGATATGTTCCTGGTATTCCTCTTAGGTGCACTCTTGGGCTTGGAGGCAGCTTTGGGTGCTTCTTTGGGATTTGATGTTGCAGCCCCTGACCTTATAGCATCACCCATCAGCTTCTGTGCCTTGGGTGCTGGTGCAGCAACCTCTTCTTCCTCTTCTGAAGAGTGCTTCTCAAATTCTGCCATTGGATCCACTTTCTTGCACCATCTGCCTCTCTTTATTTCCTTCTTCTCTTTTGCAGCCTCATCTCCCATAGTTGACTTGGAGGGTTTCTGAGAGGATGCCCTGGCTTTGGACATTGGTTGTCTTCCTGCTGGCCTTTTGATCTTCATCCCTGGCTTAACCGCATCAGTAGAGCTATGCTCCTTCTTAAGCACCTTCTTCTTGGATGTGGCTTCCTCTTCCTCTGCAACATAATCTTCATCTTCAGACTGTGAAGTCCTTTTCTTGCTAGCTCTAGTGGCAGCCTCTGGCAAGTTGCTTGGGGTGCTTCTGCTACCCTCATCTGAGCTGCTAGAGGGACTAGTGCCCTCACTCATGTGAACCTGCTCCTCTGACTTGTTCTAGCTGTCACTTTGGTCAGACATGTTGCAAACACCGACTGCAGACCCTGTGAATAGATTGTAGATGAGATAGAGTGGATGAGCATCACAAAATGCAGAGATTTTTGCAAAAGAATGAGTCAAAAACTTAGTTTTAGTTTTCCACAGAAAGCATTTCGGATCAACCGATTTGCAAACTCGGTGATACCGAAGCAGCTGTTGGAACCAAAACTAGTGAACTCGGTCATACCGAGTCACAGTTCGGTGGCACCGAGACTGCTAGGGTTTCTCAAAGTCCTGAACTCGGTCACACCGATTTGCAATTCTCGGTCAGACCGAGAACCACATGTGCAATGGCCTTGGCCGAATCGGTGGAACCGAGTTCTGCAACCCGGTGGGCCCGAGATGGTTTCGGCGGAAACCTAACCCTAAATTTTCGATTCAATTCTAATCTATGGAGTGTTTTGACTGGATAGAAGCGTTTCAATCGTGGCAAGATTCATAATGAACACAATGTGCTAGGAATTGGACGGGGATAGCACTGTGATCGAGTCCATACCCTAGTTCGGCGATGAACTCGCTATGGCGGCAACGGCGGAGACGAAATCCGTTGACGGCGTCGGAGACCAGTGACAGGAGGCAGCTGGCGACGAGGAGGACGATCCGGAGACCCAGGAGGCAGAACGAGCTATGCGCGGGTGAAGAGGTTTCGGAGAAATTTCCAAAAAAATTCCCGTGAGTATATATAGCCCGACCCTGTCGGTGTGACCGAGTGGAACAACTCGGTGCCACCGAGATGCATAACTGTTGACAGTTACAGCAACTCGGTGTGAATGAAAAGTTCAAATCGGTTGCATCGAGATTGAAAACCTAGATCGACTTAGTGATCTCGGTATGACCGAAATGGAGGAATCGGTCAGACCGAAACACACAAAGAAGTTTTGGAAGTTTAAGTCTATGACGAATCGGGGACTCCGAGTGCTCCTCACACAGAGTGGTTCGAATCTGACTTGATCAAATTTTGTGATGTAGCATGAATAGAGTTTGAGACGAGAAAAGCATAGATAGCTAGAGAGGGTTCTTAGGCATTCTTGTCCATCCACTTGGCAAAAGAAAAGAACCAATCAATCAAACAACAGGTGGATGTCCTCAAATGAGTAAAATATGCAATCAACATGCTCACACAATAAAATGGCAATTGACATATGTGGCAAAGCATGCACAACCAATTCTAGCATCTATCATGCAATTGGCGATGACTAGGTCATCTATATATGAGTATATTGACTTAGGAGTCAAATGAGAACATTTGATCATAGGTCATACTCATCGTTTAAGCACAAGTGGGGTTACCACTTTTAGATAAAGCATTGTTGTGTTCACACCATTAGAGTTGCTTTAGCTCAATTCTTAGAGTAAAGCTCCCCCTAGATGTGAGATCCCCCCTAAGAGGGATGAACTAACCTTGAGTTTTGTCGATGATTACTTCATGTAGATGTTGAAGATGTGGATGCTCAATGTTGATGTAGATCATTTGGAGCTATCCATTGGAGTGAGTTGCACTTTGAATACCTACACGGGTTAGTCCCACAAGGAACAAACAAGGATATGCATAGACATAGAGTGATGCAGACACAAGATGATGTCTATGAAAGCTTTTAGGTTATCTTGTCCCTTATCTTACCAACAAAAGGGTTTGTGACTCCTTGAACTAGTGCAAGATGTGGAAGTTGATCGCACTTGTTCTTGCCAAGATGATAAGAGTGAAGTATGTTGGCGGAGTCACCCTCAAGAACTCTCTAGTTCTTCTTCTTCTGGATCCACACCATCTTGATGGGAATCCTTGGTGTTGTAGTGGAACTTGAAGTAGTCTTGGGAACCCACTTGACTAAGGCTTTAGGAGCTTCTTCAAATGCATCAATTTCCTCTTGAAGCTTGTCCTTGCCTTTTTGCTTGTGGTCTTGTGGTAGAAGATCATCTTGAGCTTGTGTCTCTTTGAAAGAAGTAGGATCATACTTCTCTTGTTGAGGAACAAACTTCGTCTTGGGGTATTGATCTTCTTCCCACTCAACTCCATTGGCATTGAACTTTCGTTCAAAACCAACACCTTGATTCTTCCGGTGCCTTCCTTGCTTGCGTACAATTTCCTCGAATTGCTTACTTCCGGTAAGGCTCTTGTAAACACCTTTCTCTATAATTCCCTTCAATAAGCTATTTTCTTGCTCAAGTGTCACTTGGCTAAGAGAATCATTAGTGGAATCAAGAGAACTACTAGAAGCAACAATATTGGATTTAGCATGATCATTGTTACTACTGGAAGAAGAATCTTTCTTGTTCTTGTTACTAGACTTGACTTGAGGCATGTAAGTGGATAAGAGTAAATGCTTGGCAATGTAAGAAGAACTTTTCTTACGAAGATCATCATTGATTGCTTTTAAGAACTCATGCTCTTGCTCAAGGTTGAGCTTTTCAAAGCGTAATTTCTCATGAGTCCTTAAAATTTCTCGATGATCTCCTAAGATAGTTTCATGAGCTAAAGTTATAAACTCAATCTTCTCCTTCTCATTGTCATTCGTTTTATCTTGATTAGCATGATTAATTGACGTTTCATCATAGTATTCATCACTAGAGTTGTCAACAAGTAAATCATCATCACCTAACAAGTCATCTTCATCACTATTGAATTCAACATACTCGGGGTGTGATACCTTTGGGCCTTCAGCCATGAAGCATGTTCCAACTCCTTCATTTGGTGAGTCAAATATGTCGTAGGAGTTGGTTGTCACAAGTGCTAGACCGGCAACACCTTCATCTTGAGTATATTCGGAGTCGGAGTGATAGCTTCTCTCGGAGTGGTTGTCGGAGTCGGAGCCAGATACCCATTCACCAACATGAGCTTGATGTCTTCGTTTTGTGTAGATCCTTGATGACTTGTCCTTTCTTTCCGAATCCTTGCTTCTCCGTGAGGGTCTTTGTTCATAACGATCATCTCTACTCTTTCTTTCTCTAGATGGTGATTCTTCTCTTCTACTTCTTCTCTTGGGAGAATCTTCTCTTCTCTTGTAGGGAGCCGTACACTCATTGGAATAGTGTCCGGGCCTTCCACAATTGTAGCAGTTTCGCTCTCGACTAGAAGATCTTTTGTCATTGTAGGACCTTGACTTGGAGCTTCTATCTTTGCTTCTACTCTTGTAGAATTTGTTGAAGTTCTTCACCATTAAGCTCAATTCTTCATTGAATGTTTGTTTCTCACTTGATGATGTGGGGGCTTCACATGAGGCTTTGTAAGCACCACTTGATTTGTTGTGAAGTTCCTCTTTATCCTTGAGTGACACTCATGAGAAACAATTCTTTCGATGACTTCCGTTGGCTTGAGATCTTTGTAATTGCGCATCATTTGGATCAATGTGCACACGGTATCATATTTTCCATCCAAGGCTCTTAGGATCTTCTTGATGATGAATCTATTGGTCATCTCTTCACTCCCTAAGCCGGCAATCTCATTTGTGATAAGAGCAAGCCTAGAGTACATTTCAGTGACACCTTCACCACCCTTCATTTTGAACTTGTCAAGTTGACTTTGAAGCACATCCAATTTGGACTCCTTGACGGAGTCGGTACCTTCGTGCATATCAATCAAAGTATCCCAAATTTCCTTTGCATTCTCAAGACGGCTGATTTTGTTGAATTCTTCGGGGCACAATTTGTTGAAGAGGATATCACAAGCTTGAGTGTTGTATTGCAACATCTTCAACTCTTCCGCGGTAGCTTCACGGTTCGGTTCTTTCCCTTCAAAGAATTCACCTTGCAAGCCAATACACACAATAGCCCAAATGGTGGGGTTATGTCCAAGAATATGCATTTTCATCTTATGCTTCCAACTAGCAAAATTAGTACCATCAAAGTAAGGACCTCTACGGTGATAATTTCCCTCGCTAGATGCCATACTCTCCTAGGTTGTGAAACCAAGGCTATGACCACCAAAAGCTATGCAAATCAAAGCAAATGGAGACCAAAGCTCTGATACCACTTGTAGGATCGGAAGTATGTCTAGAGGGGGGGGTGATTAGACTACTTGACCAAATAAAATCTAGCCTTTTCCCAATTTGAGTTCTTGGCAGGTTTTAGCTATCTTAGCACAAGTCAAGCAATCTCCACACAATTCAAGCAAGCATGCAAAAGAGTATATGAGCAGCGTAAAGTAAAGTATGCAACTTGCAAGAATGTAAAGGGAAGGGTTTGGAGTATTCAAACGCAATTGGAGGCACGGATGTTTTTGGCGTGGTTCCGATAGGTGGTGCTATCGTACATCCACGTTGATGGAGACTTCAACCCACGGAGGGTAACAGTTGCGCGAGTCCACGGAGGGCTCCACCCACGAAGGGTCCACGAAGAAGCAACCTTGTCTATTCCATCACGGCCGTCGCCCACGAAGGACTTGCCTCACTAGCGGTAGATCTTCACGAAGTAGGAGATCTCCTTGCCCTTACAAACTCCTTGGTTCAACTCCACAATCTTGTCGGAGGCTCCCAAATGACACCTAGCCAATCTAGGAGACACCACTGTCCAAGAAGTAACAAATGGTGTATTGATGATGAACTCCTTGCTCTTGTGCTTAAAATGATAGTCTCCCCAACACTCAATTCTAAGATTTGAGTGGAAAGCAACTTGGGGAAGGCTAGAGATCAAGATTCATATGGTTGGAATGGAATATCTTGAGCTCAACACAAGTGTAGGTGGTTCTCTCTCAGAAAATGTGTATTGGAAGTGTAGATGTGTTCTGATGGCTTTCTCCACGAATGAAGAGTGGGTGGAGGGGTATATATAGCCTCCACACAAAATCTAACCGTTATACACAATCTGCCAAACTCGGTGGGACCGAATGGTTAAACTCGGTTGGACCGATTCAGCAAACCTAGTGATCGTTAGGATTTTCGGTGGGACTGAGATGCAACTCGGTAGGACCGATATGGTTAGGGTTAGGGCATAACGTAATATCGGTGTGACCGATTACACAAACTCGGTGGGACCGATTTTGGTAATAAGCTAACCAGAGAGTTGGTCAGGTAAACTCGGTGGGACCGGTTCGCTCATTTCAGTGAGACCGAAATGTTACGAAAGGGAAACAGAGAGTTTACATTGCAATCTCGGTGGGACCGATTGCTCACTTCGGTTAGACCGAAACGTTACGAAGAGAAACAGAGAGATTACAATCCCATCTCGGTGAGACCGAGATCCCTATCGGTGAGACCGACTTGGCTAGGGTTTGTGGCAGTGGCTATGACATTTGAAACTCGGTGGCGCCGGATAGGAAGAATCGGTGGGGCCGAGTTTAACTTTTGGTTTAGGTCATATGTGGATGTGGAAAGGTAGTTGAGGATTTTGGAGCATATCACTAAGCACATGAAGCAAGAGGCTCATTAAGCAACACCTCATCCCTCCTTGATAGTATTGGCTTTTCCTATAGACTTAATGTGATCTTGGATCACTAAAATATAAAATGTATAGTCTTGAGCTTTTGAGCTTGAGCCAATCCTTTGTCCTCAGAATTTTGAGGGATCCACTTTCCTCATCCATGCCATAACATTCATTGAGCTTTTCCTGAAATATTAATCATGGAATAATGTTAGCTCAATGAGCTATATGTTGTTAGGAATTACAAAAAACACCCAGGGATAGTTGCACTTTCACGGAATGAAACCTTCGGGAACGTGATTTTCTAAGGAGATATGATCCTGGAGACTTGGACCCTCCGTCAAGAAAGAAGAGAGGTGGTCATGAGGGTGGAGGGCGCACCCCCTGCCTCGTAGGCCGCTCGAAGCTCCACCGACATACTCCTTCCTCCTATATATACCTACGTACCCCCAAACGATCAGATAAGGAGCCAAAAACCTAATTCCACCGCCGCAACCTTCTTACCCACGAGATCCCATCTTGGGGCCTATTCCGAAGCTCCGCCAGAAGGGGAATCCACCATGGAGGGCTTCTACATCATCACCATAGCCCCTCCGATGAAGTGTGAGTAGTTTACCTCAGATCTTCGGGTCCATAGTTAGTAGCTAGATGGCTTCTTCTCTCTTTTTGGATCTCAATACAATGTTCTCCCCCTCTCTCGTGGAGATCTATTCGATGTAATCTTCTTTTTGCGGTGTGTTTGTTGAGACCGATGAATTGTGGGTTTATGATCAAGATTATCTACGAACAATATTTGAATCTTCTCTGAATTCTTTTATGTGTGATTGGTTATCTTTGCAAGTCTCTTCAAATTATCAGTTTGGTTTGGCCTACTAGATTGGTTTTTCTTGCAATGGGAGATGTGCTTAGCTTTGGGTTCAATCTTGCGGTGTCCTTTCCCAGTGACAGTAGGGGCAGCAAGGCACGTATTATATTGTTGCCATCGAGGATAACAAGATGGGGTATTTATCATATTGCATGAATTTATCCCTCTACATCATGTCATCTTGCTTAAGGTGTTACTCTGTTTTCTTGAACTTAATACTCTAGATGCATGCTGGATAGCGGTCGATGAGTGGAGTAATAGTAGTAGATGCAGGCAGGAGTCGGTCTACTTGCCTCGGACGTGATGCCTATATACATGATCATACCTAGATATTCTCATAACTATGCTCAATTCTGTCAATTTCTCAACAGTAATTTGTTCACCCACCGTAGAAATACTTATGCTCTTGAGAGAAGCCACTAGTGAAACCTATGGCCACCGGGTCTATTCTCATCATATCAATCTTCCATCACTTTATTATTGCTTTGCTTTCTACTTTGCCTTTTATTTTACTTTGCATCTTTATATCAAAAAAACCAAAAATATTATCTATCATGTCTATCAGATCTCACTCTCGTAAGTGACCGTGAAGGGATTGACAACCCCTAATCGCGTTGGTTGCGTTGAGCTATTTGTTTTGTGTAGGTACGAGGGACTCGCGCGTGGCCTCCTACTGGATTGATACCTTGGTTCTCAAAAACTGAGGGAAATACTTACGCTACTTTGCTGCATCATCCTCTCCTCTTCGGAGAAATCCAACGCAGTGCTCAAGAGGTAGTAAGAAGAATTTCTGGCGCCGTTGCCGGGGAGTCTATGCAAAAGTCAACATACCAAGTACCCATCATAATCCTTATCTCTCACACTACATTATTTGCCGTTTGCCTCTTGTTTTCCTCTCCCCCACTTCACCCTTGCCGTTTATTCACCCCTCTCTTTTCCGTTTGCCTTTTTCTCGCTTGCTGGTCGTTATGGCTAGTCCCTTATCCACTCCGTTGTCCCCCGAGTTTGAAGTCTTTCACTTCAAACAAAGACAAGGAGAAAACTTAAAAGATGCCTGGTTGAGAATAATGGAGTCTTATCGTAATTGTACCTTTGAAGTTAATCTGAAGTTCTAATTGGGTTAGTTATCCTCGGGCCCACTAAAAGAGAACTAAAAAATCTCCCCTGCCTGCACTAGATCGCTCCCCCTCTCACACGACTCCTCTCTGTTCCCCATAGGGACGCTCGCCCTCTCTCTCCTCCGGCCGCCCTCTCCTTCTGGCCTCCGTCGCCCTACTCCGGCCGCCCTCTCCCTCCGGCCTTCGAAGGTCGCCCCGCTCCCCCTTCACCAGTTGTTTTTCTCCCTCTATCGTGCGCGGCTGCGGCGCATCTACCAGGGAGGTCGCGAGAGGGGTGAGTTTGTTCGTTCCTTCTCTATCTCACGGCCATATCATTGATCTTGCTTTCTCTAGCGCTAATTCTGATTTGGAAAAGTAGATCCTGATCAAACTTGGTATAGATTTGCGGTGCACGCATGGAATTGTTTGATGCTGCTTGAGGAGGTAATAAATATTTCTAGAGGCCCAAAGATTCAGGTCACCTTTCTAGGTATTTCAATATCAGGCTTGCATTATTTCTAGAGGCTCAAAGATTCAGTTCACCTTTCTAGGTATTTCAATTTCTAGCTTGCATTATTTCTAGAGGCCCAAATATTCAGTTCACCTTTCTAGGTATTTCAGTTTTAGGCTTGCATTATTTCTAGAGGCCCAAAGATTCAGTTCACCTTTCTAGGTATTTCACTTTCAGGCTTGCATTATTTCTAGAGGCCCAAAGATTCAGTTCACCTTTCTAGGTATTTTAGTTTCAGGCTTGCATTATTTCTAGAGGCCCAAAGATTCAGTTCACCTTTCTAGGTATTTTAGTTACAGGCTTGCATTATTTCTAGAGGCCCAAAGATTAAGTTCCTAGTCGGCGGCAAGTGGCCCTGCTACCCATGCCGGTGTCGACCTCAACTCGCAATGGCCGGCGTCGGAGGGGTTCCCGGGGCTTGGGCTCTACAGAGCCTTCCTCCAGAGCGACGATGGCGAGCTCCTCCCTCGGTGCGTGAGGGGCTTCGGGCTCCCTCCCTATCGTGAATGACTTTCGTGATGAGTTAGCTCATTCTTTGTTTCATGAAGTGTTTTTTTTATTTTGTGAAGCTTGATTGATGACTTGTATGTTTAAGTGGGATATCTCATTTGTATGGACAAAGTAAAAATTATCATGTTTTGCATGCTTGATTTGTATAGATGGTTCATTTATGTCAATTGTGAGCGGGAGGAGGCCACAGAAGAGCCGGCCACACCAAGAGGGTGCTTGGATCCAAGGGACTTATTTTAGTCTGACTAAAAATAGTCTCTTTAAGGGTGCTTGGATCCGGCAGGAAATAGGGTCCAAAGTAGTCAAATGATTGAGATATAGCATTTATTGTCAATCTAACCCTGCCATCCATACACCTCTTTGGTTTAGAGTTAGTTCAGGGTTAGAATCTAACTCTAACCTCTAACTGAGTTAGAGTTCTCCTCGTCTTGGTTCATCGCCATCATACTTTCCCCATTCCTGTGTTTTCAGTATCCTGCGAATCAAAGAGGCCCTTTTTTTGCGGGAAAAATCAAAGAGGCCCTTAGACTGGTTTCGGTCCGGTCATTTTTTATAAACATGTTATGTCCAAAATTTAATGAACGTGCTCCGGTTTCCATGAAAATAATCCGGTTTCATGTAGTAATTCATTCATTTATTTATTCTTCTGCGGGGGGTTTGCATGTAATTCGTGAGGTCTGAAATGTAAAGTACCCCGACATATGCTCCGAGTCGTGCATGCACTACGACCCAGATGCTCTATGTCCCACATGTCGGCGAATGGGAGCACGTGGAAATAGCCTAGGAGTACATATAGGAGGATAAATGCGTGAAATAATATGTTCTGTGAAGCGTAGCCGCAGTTCGAAAAGGAGACCTAAAGTGATGACAACTATAGGTCGCACGCACCCAACTAGTGGTACTAGACATACGACTAAATTTTCCCTAAAAAAAAAGAGGCACGAGTGCTCAGTACTCCTATTCTATAAACACGAGTCCCATCTGACAACAGCGTCCGTGCTACAGCTAGCTCTCCTCCCTTGTTTCTCTCTTCTAATTCTAAACTCGGCCGACGCCCGGTGGGCGGGGTGGGTTTGCTCAACTGCGGCCCCACCTCACGGTGAAAACGTTACGATTGGAATAAAAATGCCATATACTCCCTCCGTTCATAAATATAAGCCTTTTTAGATACTATTTCAAATGGAATACAACATACAGATGTATGTAGACATAGTTTAGAGTGTAGATTCACTAATTTTGCTCCGTATGTAGTAGTCACTTGCTGGAATCTTTAGAAAGACTTATATTTGGGAACGGAGGGAGTACTATACTAATAAAACATTAAGGCCACGAGGCAATGCAGTGCTGGTTACAGGAGGCAAGAAGAAGAGATGCATCCATCGACGACGTCCACATCCTCGACTCAGGGCGCCGGCCCACCGAACGTCGCCTAAGTAGCAGCGGCTTTCGTGGCCAGGTCGATGTGCTTCTGAACAATGGCATCCAAAGATTCCAGCCGCTGGAAGAAGGCCAACGTCTTTCTGTCCTCGCTTGCCTTGTAGTGGCCTATGTAGACGATTTCCTCATAGACGTGGATGTGCAGGTCGACGGTTTCTTGCATAGCGAGGCGCTGCGCGGCGAGCGCGACCTTGAGGTGCACATTCTTCGTCGCGACCTCTGGCACCTGCAGGGCCACCAGGGCTTGAAAGAGTTCGTCACCATGGAGGCCGATGAGGGTGGCAGGCAATGAGGAGCCTGGGCGCGCGGGCTGGAGCAGTACGACAAGGTCGTCCACGCGCTTCTTGACGGCGGTGAACTTGCGGATGGAGTTGACCATCATGTCGTCCATGCGAGAGGCGAAGCCGGCGTCGGCGAGGGCTACGATGCCTGCGATCGCCAGCACCGTCTGGAAACGCTGCACGGTGCGGGGCCGCAGGCCAGCGCCTTGGATGATTTGGCACAGCCGACTGCCGCTCGCGTCCATTGCCTCCATAGGTGCTTGTGGCTTCTGGTCACTTGGTCTTGGATTGGAGTGAGCAGTGTTGCACAGAGACTTGGGAGTAGATGGATTGGAGTGGTGGGGTGCCTTTATTATATGAGAGTCCAAACTCTGTTGCATTCACATCGTGCTGGCTCTATTCTGCTTCTCCAATTAATTCCCTCTGCATGTAATTGAGGATGCATCATTGACCGTTCAACGTCTCGGGAACCGCTACCCTCTCCCTCCTTGGCATTCAAGCACCTATGGACCCGTCGACGACGAGGTGCCTATGGTGACTTCATAAATTTCAAGATGATAGTGCCGTGCTTGTGTGCGTTCATAGGGGTGAGTGTATGCGCGTGTATATGAGCGCTTGCATCTGTACTATGTAAAAAAACGTAAATGCGTGTCAAAAAGAGACTAGTCAGTATACTCAATATTGTGCACCTCGGAGAGGAAAACGATAGAACTAGTACGTATTTATTTACGGTGTAGATTCAATCATTTTGCTCCATATGTACTCCGTCTCGGTGTAGTCTAGTCACTTGTTGAAATCTCTAGAAGGGCAAATACTCCTTTCTGGTTTGCAGGGCTATACTAGCAAGTAGTTGCACGTACTAGTACAATAGTGGGCTCACATAGCAATTTTGTCTTATGCAAGAGCCTGGCTATATGCGTGCTCCAATGTTCGCAACTGCAACGTTCGGTTTGCGCTTGGCTCTTCGCCTCTTCGAGAAGACGAACAATGATGTTACTACTACTGCTTCTACAGTGTCCAATCCACTGCTGCGTGTCCGTCCACCGCGAGCGGGACAGATAGCTTGTTGTACAAGTACTACTAAGCAAAAGCCTGTCCTCGTTTGCGAGCAACCGCGCGCATGGGTGAGGGAGAAGGCGTGTAGTTAAATCAAGCTTCTCCTCGTTGTACGAGTTGACGCGACACATCATAGCACTGGCCCCACATGCTTGCCTCTAAACTTGGCTGAAAGACCCGCACTGTACAATATATTTGCTGCAACCTCTAACATTTACCCACCACAAATTAAAATATATGTGGCCGTATGCATCGTTCTGATGCAGAGGCCGGGGAGTCCCCCCTTTTCGAAAGAAACAAAACAAATTATAATATATATTCCTATCTTGACCAGATGAGCGTGCAAACTACAATCACCAGGGTGTCAGGTAGGGCCAGAAGACTATTTTAATTTTTTTAAAAAAACTTCGAGATGGCCACATAGCATGGAGCCGACTCCAATGATTTTAAGCTTACAGGCACGGTACACGCTATTCTAGATTACTCTACACATGAAACTGCCACACGAGCGTCCGGGCTGCGTTTGGCTCTTCGCCTCTTCAGGAAGTCGAACAATGATGGAGTACTACTGCACTGGAGGAGTACTACAGTACGCTTCTGGCCATCTGACACCGATTGAACTGCTGCATGTCCACCGCGTGCGGGAGTCCGAGCATGTAGCGAAAGCGTCTCCTAGTCTTGCCAGCCACCACGCTCATGGGTGAGGGAGGGACGCTCCTGCCTTTGCGTGTATGACAGGTGGGCCTGACAGGTGTGTGGCCAACCTGTCATACAGCCAAAGGCAGGTGCAGTTAAGTCCGCGAGGGAGAGGATAATCAAACTTCTCGTTGATGTACGAGTTGACGCGACCCATCAAAGCACTGCACTCGATATATTTCAATAATTTGCGTTTACCGATGCATTAATTACAACGCATGCATGCATGCCGTGACTCTGCTTTTGATACTTGCATGTGTTGATTTAATGCACCTTGAAGTAGTATAAAATTTGTGACGATAAAGCTTTGTAATACCCCGGCCCAAGTCGAGAGATGGTTGTGCACGAGGAGGGCGAGATCATGCAGACCGAACAGGACCCGACGATGGTGCTCTCTAAGGTCTCGATGGACCTCACCGTGCTCCACTGCCCCTTGTGCCTCTGCCCCTTGACGCCTCCAGTGTATGAGGTTCGAATACACCTCATCCGTTCGGCTGATTGAGCAAGGTGCAGGTTTCTTGATTGATGTGCTGTTCGATTGATTTCTGTAGTGCAAGGGAGGGCACCTGGCCTCAGCGGACTGCCGCGTCGAGCGCCCCGGGAACCAGCGGCAGTGCAAGAAGTGTGAGCGTAGCGGTGGCTTCGACGTGCGGAACACGGCGGTGGACTCCGTCCTTTCGTCAGTGAGGGTGGAGTGCCCACACGAAGGCTTTGGGCTCTATGTCACTTACCACAAGCTCGCCGATCACCAGAGCGTGTGTCCGCTTGCGCCCTGCAAATGCCCCGTGCCCGTCTGCGGCTACGAAGGCCCGCCGCGGGCGCTCTACCACCACATCAGCACCGCGCATCCCATGCCCGTGCACAGGATCCAGTACGGCAAGGTGCTCCAGCTACAAGTGCCACTATCGGAGCCACGGCTCTTTCTGTTCGCGGAGGAGGACCGCCGCACGTTTTTTTGGTCGGCGGCGTGCTCGACATCGGCGCGCCTATCGCCGTGTCGGTCGTCTGCATCAGAGCGGGGGCGTCCCCACTACCGCACTACGTGGCCAAGCTATGGGCGAACGGCCCGCCGGGGGAGCCCAAAGGCACGACCGACGCCGTCAAGGTGGAAATGGAGGTGACAAGCAGCAAGGATCCCGGCGACGTCGACGTGCAGGAGCTGACCTTCTTGAGAGTTCTGCCCAAGCTGCTGGCCGGGGCTAAGCTTGTGTCCCTCCACATTCAAATTGACAAGCTCACGTCCTAAATGTTTCTGCACTGCCTTCTGTTTATCTTAGTAATATGCTAATATAGGGATTACCTTGGTCTACTTTAGCTTAAGAAATGGTGGGTTTTGGTGGCGATGCAACAATTACTTCGACATCAGATCAGTAATTTCCAACAGTCGAACGGATATTTTGTGTCTGTTGGATATAAAGTTCTTTTGGGTAAGAAGTACTACTTGTCATCAAAATGGATAAAAGGAGATGTATGCAGACGTATTTTAGTTCTAGATACGCCCCTTTTTATCCATTTTGATGACAAGCACTCCCTCCGTTCCACAATACATGCCTTCCATTTGTTAAAATATAGATGTATCTAGGCATGTTTTAGTATATAGGTACATCCATGATAGAGCCAATCGGATGGTTGAGAACACTACAATTCATAGCTACAAATGCGTGTGTGACTCCCAGATGCAGAGGCCGGGGGTCATCATCCTCCTTTTCGAGAAAAAACAGACGCGTGTGTGAGAGGACAAGTGCGTGCGTGCACCTCTTCTCTTCCTGTATAACGTACTACTAAACTCAGAGTACAACTTTTTGTGGGTGGCACGATGGTGCGTGCGAGAAGTCCCGAGAGATAGGTTTAATGCGTCTGAAAAAAAAGACTAGCCTAGAGCTCGCCACGAGGCTATTCCTGTCGAACGCCCCATTAACTGTAAGATATGTATACGACGGTGCCAGTTATTGCACGTACACAGCAGTACTCCCTCCTTTCCGGTTTATAGGGCTTAATTCAAAAATCTCACCAACCAAGATGGTGAGTGGTGGAATATTTTTTGTAGTTTGCAAAAGCACCTAATTAATGCTCTTGTTTTTCTCAAAAAATTATGTTTATCAATGCATTAATTGCAATGCTTGCATGCATAAAGTACATGCATTGGTCAATTTTCTCTTAATACTTGCATGCAATGATTTAATGCACCTTGGAATCTGAACATGTGTTGGGGAACAACCAAATTGAGCCTTATAAAATGGAAAAACTAAAATTTTGAGATAAGCCCTATAAAACCAGAAAGGAGGGAGTAGAAAAAGAAGTACTCCATCCGGGAATAGTGCCGCACTTCGAAACTAGAACCGTCAATAAATTGTGAGCTCGCGTCTCGTCACATTCCAAATTACTCCATGCTATATTGAATTCCAAACCTGTTCACACCGATCACAACCTAAACAGTTTCCCACTTAGGAGTGTATTAGTACCACGCTATATTGAATTGCAAACCTGTTCACACCGATCACAACCTAAACGGTTTCCCACTTAGGAGAGTATTAGTACTCAGTTATAAATACTAGTATGCCAAGATGATTGCACATTCCTCCTCAACTCCTCGTCCACAAAAACAAACAAGTCATTCAACATCCTTCCCTTGCGTCTGCCATGGCCAGCGTGAGTTCTGGGTCGAGAGATTGACACCAGGGAGAGGCGAGCATGGAAGAGGAAGCACGAGAGATGTCCCGCCTCGCTGCGAGAGCAACCGACATGTCCCGCCGCGCGGAAGTAGCAGCACAGAGGTCCCGCCGCGCCGCTGAAGCAGCGCGGAGGTCCCGCCGCACCATTGATGCAGCAGACTGGTCCGGCCGCGCCGCGGAAGCAGCAAAGATGTCCCGCCGCGCCATGAATACAGCAGAGATGTCCCGCCGCGCCGCGGCGGCTTGGGAAAATTTGTCGCGGGCAGGCGATGACTGTTACAGGCGCATGCATGCGATCGTCCATAACTAGATGGATCAGATCTCCGCTGGGCGAGGTTGCAGGACGACATGAAAGCCTCGTTTGAACAGGCTACCAGCGTCATCCGGCAACTAAGGGAGGGAAATGAGAGGCTCCGGGCCGAGCGCGACCTGCTGAGGGAGAAGATTGTCCAAAGTGCAGACCAGCAGGAGGAGACCAGTGCCCTTTTGAAGAGGACCGGCGTCATCGTCAAGAAACTTAAGGACGAGAATGACATGCTCCGCAACGAGCGCCAAAGGCTGGTGGAGGAATCCGTGTATGTTCTTAAGCAGCGTCTTGAGGACACGAAAGAGCTCAACACCGCTCACCGCGGAGACTAGTTCCTGCGGCCTGCAGCAACGCATCAAGAAAGTAGAGATCAGCGAGCCAGATCCTTGTCTTCCTTCTTCTTTTGCCCTTGTGTATTTCGGGCGTAGCCGCATGTGGCTTTTTCATTATCTTTCTAATTATGTAAGACAATTAATCATCCTTATCTTTCTGTGGAAGATCAATGTTGCAAGGCTGGAATGAAGAAAACTCCTATTGTGGTGACCCTGGCATTGCTGCTCTTCTAGTTGCTGCTGGGCTTCCTTCAGTTTCCTGGTTTATTTTGATGTAATAATCGGTTTAGGATGTGGATTGTGTCGTCGGTTGTGAAATGTTGGGTTCTAGCATGGATGTTTGGCCTTTGTTGGCCTCTTGGGATGTTGCGATTTCAATCTGGTAGCTTTTAGTCCTTCGTGTTAGGCTGGAGTTGTGCTGAACTTCTTGTGAATTGTGGTGGTTTTTAGTAATGAAAATCAGAATGGGCAAGCCCTTCTTTGATAAAAAAATTAATCGTGCTTATATATTCATAAGTCTTGCTATAAGTCGCAGTAGATGCTATATAGGTCCATCGGATCTTACATAAGGATCCGTGCTTTCAGATTTTCTTTTCTCTCTCTTAAATCACAGTCGAGTGAGACATAGCCACGCCATTAAATAGAGGCTCGGGCGCCATTAATGGAGACCTTGGGAGATAGGTGGACGGAAGATGGAGGTCAAAGGGCTCTCCTCCCGATAAGCACGCGCAGGAGTCTGATCGCATGGCTCTCGTACTCAAATAGCTACCCTGCACGGCACCTCCTAGCTAATAAAAAATGGGGACGCGTGGCGGCACTTAAATGGTACTAGTAAGTAGAATGCCCACGGTTTCAATAATACTTGTGTTTCCGATTGTAACGTGATAGCACTTGTTCCAAAATGACTTTGTTGATTGTTAATGTGTGCGCCTTCGCAAATCGGACTGCAAATTTACCACAACATGTTGGTGCCATGTCGTGGCACCAAGCCAAGTTTCATTATTTTCATGTGTGTTTTGGATTTACAGGAATTAAAAAACTAAGTTTCTCAATGTTTCCAACCGAGCCACGACGCCCAGAATTTTGAATTTCATTCCCATTTCTTGCATGGAACCTAGAAATTTACCCGAGGACACACATGTGATTTTTCAATGAACTTTGGTGCACTGGAACATGTGCTTGTATTTCAAATTTGAATTATGCACACAAAGGTGACACGTTCCCTCCCAGAACCACGAGCCTTCTTGAGAGAAGCTCCGATTTGCAAGAAGCTTATACCAAAATTTGTTCCTATTCGGCCAATTTTTTACCACGACATGGTACTACCATGACATGACACCATGCCAAGTTTCATGATTTTAAAACCAAGTTTCTCAATGTTCTCGACCGAGCCACGATGCCTAGATGTTTGAATTTTATTCTCATTTTTTTGCATGGGACCTACTCCCTCCTTCCATCTATATAGGGCGTAATGTGTTTTTCAAGACAACCTTTGACTATTGACAAGATTAATAGCACATGAGATGTATACTATGAAAATTATATTATTGGAAGCTCCTTTGACATACAAATTTGAAGGTATGCTTTGTGTAAGTTGCATGTCATATATTATTACTCTAACGTTTGGTCAAAGTTAGGCTCGAAAAACGCATTAGGACCTATATAGATGGAAGGAGGGAGTAGAAATTCTCCCGAGGACACAAATGTGATTTTTCAACCAACTTTGGTGCACGGGAGCATGTGCTTGTAGTTCAAATTTGAATTATGCACATTAAATGACCAAAAAAATCAATTAATGTGTAAATAAGGCCAAACAAAGCCGGAATAATTCCAAAATTTAACAGGGCACTCACGAAGTTCTATGTTGCCTTTGTAAATAAACTCAAGGGGGATAACTTATATCGTTTCACACTCAAAGGTGGCACATTCCCTCTTAGAACCACGAGACTTCTTGAGAGAAGCTTCGGTTTGCAAGAAGCTCATACCAAAATCTGTTCCTATTCGGCCAATTTTTTTACCACAACATGGTAGTACCATGACATGACATCCATGCCAAGTTTCATGATTTTCAGACGTGTTTTGTATTTACAAGAATTTTAAAACCAAGTTTCTCAATGTTCTCGGCCGAGCCACGATGCCCAGATGTTTTAATTTTATTCTCATTTCTTGCATGGGACCTAGAAATTCACCCGAGGACACAAATGTGATTTTTCAACCAACTTTGGTGCACGAGAGCACGTGCTTGTAGTTCAAATTTGACTTATGCACATTAAATGACCAGAAACTCAATTAATGTATAAAAAATGACAAATGAACCCGGAATAATTCCAAAATTTAACAGGGCACTAATGTAGTTCTATGTTGCCTTTGTTAAGAAACTCAGGGGGGGGGGCAGCGTATATCGTTTCACACTCAAAGGTGGCACGTTCCCTCTTAGAACCACGAGCTTCCAAATCAGCCCAAATTTTTTTACCACAACATGTTAGTGCCATGACATGACACCATGCCAAGTTTCATGACTTCCAGGCGAGTTTTGGATTTACATGAATATAAAATCAAAGTTTCTCGATGTTCTCGGCCGAGTCATGACGCCCAGATGTTTGAATTTCATTCTCATTTCTTCCATGGGACCTAGAAATTCAACCAAGGACACACATGTGATTTTTCAACCCACTTTGGTGCACCGGAGCATGTGCATGCAATTCATATTTAGATTATGCACATTAAAAGTCCAGAAACTCAATTAATGTATAAAAAGGCCAAATGAACCCGAAATAATTCCAAAATTTAACAGGGCACTCATATAGTTCTATGTTGCCTCTGTAAATAAAATCAGGGGGGAGGCAGCGTATATTGTTTCGCACACAAAGGTGACACGTTCCCTCTCGGAACCACGAGGCTTGTTGAGAGAATCTCCGGTTTTGCAAGAGGCTTATACCAAAAACTTGTCCCAATTCAGCCAAAAGTTATACGTATGAAAACATGGTTTAGATTATCCCAAACATCTCGCTACCTAGACCAATAATGTACTATGATTTGAATTCAACATAAAAGGGATACAAATATTTGAATTGGAGAGCGTATGGTACATGTAGTTCATAGTGAAATATGATTACTGCTATATGTATGTTTTTTGTTATCAAGATAATATTTAAATTATTGTATAACTTGACAACAATCGTATTCAAATAAGGAAAAATGATTCAAATTTAGTCCATATGGTAGACGACAATATATATGTTCACATGGCAGAGTAAAATGTTCATATATGATGGAAGATCAAAATGTACGACTACATCAATTATAAACCGCAAGTTCACCTAACGATATATTCGAATTCAACATAACGCGGATTCAAAAATTGAAATTGGAGATCATGGCATCTGTAATCATATAAAAAGGGACATTACTCTTTCTTTGGTGGGAATTGATTTGTTTTTTGTTGTTGTTGAGGGAAGTGCGAATCGATTTGGTACTATGCAGGGTAATCTTGTTCTCCCGATTTTTTTTACATTTTTCTTGTAGTTTTTTCAATGGCATCTATATCAATATAGTAAAAGGGGACATGACTATCTTGTGTCTTGTATGAATTGTTTTTTTACATGTTAAGTTTGTTCTGCCGAACAAGGAATCCGCACCTTGTTATCCCGAAATTTTCAAGCTCGAGTATCTTTTGTCTCACCTGCTTTGAAACTCCCGCTTCTTCAACCCGCGCCGCGCCTTTTTATCCTGAAATTTGGACGCGCGCGAGAACTCCCTCCTCATCCGAAATCGCTCCCGCAGCCCAGACACGTGAAATCCCCCTTCTACCCCTCAGCCGGAAATGAAGCTCCACGTCGCGGTGTCAAAACCGGTTGGGGTACGCTGGTAACTTACCCTACATTTTGAACAAGCGCGTCCCTAAGCTTGGCTCCCCCTCCCCCTTCGCCCCCATTCGTACACCAAGGCCGCCAAAACCCGTGAAACCCCACGCTCCTCCGTCGGCCTCCCGACCGCCGCCCAGCCGGAGACTCTTCCCCGACTATGTCGTCCACCGCAACAACTCGCCATCCCTCATCCACCGCACCGGATGAGGATCCGTTGTCGATCTCGTCGTCCCACCGGATCAGTTGCCTCGTCCTCCACCTCCAAGGAGCTGCCCCGACCTTTGCCTCGTCTATCGCGCCACCTTAATCCCCACAGCACCGTCTTGACCTGCCCCACCGGAACCGCAGTACCCTCACCAATTCCTCCAATGAAGCCGAGGCCAACTCGGCGCCACCAAGGAGGTTCTGCACTCACCGCTGCATTTTATCTTTTATTTGATCTCACGGGGCTACCGGTGCTCGATACCGAGCAGACATGGCGTGTCTCCATCGACGGCGCCGTCGCCGGCCACATCATCCACGACGTCTCTCCCCCATGCCGTTGCTTCCTCGGCGGCGACTTCAACAACGACACTAGCTACAGCTGCTCTGGCTCTCGCTCGCGCTGCGGCTCTGTTCTTGCTGTCGGTCGCGCTACTGCACTACTCCTGCTTTCGTTCGTGCTGCTGCTCTGCTCTTGCTCTCGCTTGCGCTGCTGTTGCTGCTGCACAACCTCTGGCAGCTACAGGAGTTGCTGCTTTAGCACTCGCTCGCGGTGCTACTGCATGACTTGCTGTCTGCTAGTGCGTTCCCTGCTCGAGCGTCTGCTGATTTAGATCACTGCTTCTCTGCTACTAGTGCTCGAACGCCCTAAACATCTATTGCAATGCTCTGTTACTAGTTCAATCAGTTTCGACAGTTAAATTCAGTTTCGACTGTGAATTTCATTTTCTTCAGTTAAGTTCAGAGTGAACAGTACTTACAACATCTGTCGGAGCGGCCGTGGCGCTGCTGATGCGTTTTACATCTAGCACTTTTTGGTGATGTATTTTACATCATCTATTGCATATGATATTAGGGTTCCACTTCAGATTAATGTTGTTTGTCTTGTCATGCTTTAGCCTCGTTGTCGTACACCTTAGCGGAGTTGCTCCAACGACGAAACCGTCCATCACAGTGGAGCAGTACCCTCGGCGCCGTTTACAGAGGCCTCGGATCTTCTTCCCCGCCTCCAACAGTCACACCAGCATCATCACCATCCTCCACGTCCAACCCAATGATGCTGAGGTCCACAAGGCTATGCCAAAGAGGTTGTACACTCGTCGCATCACTTTGTTTCTCCATTCCTCTGTTCTTCCAATTCATGTGAGCCAAACACCCAGGTTGACTGAAATCCTATGTTTTCAAATGCTCTGTTTTGCACGTACATTCCTATCCTATTCCTGTGTTTTTCCTGTCCCTGCGTTTATAGAATCCTCTAATTCTAAGGAGCCCTTACAGATTTACTTCATTTTCAGATAGGCGTCAAAGAAAACTCTGTGTGTTATGTCCTGCTCCTGCCGTGCCGTCATCTACCCCACCTGAGGTGCACCATCGACAGAAGCATTCACTGCAGCAGAGATCCCCCCTGCAGACTTCCTTTTGCCGCCTCAGATCATCTTCCCCGTTGCCGGTAGCCACGCCAACTGCATTACCATCATCGACTGAGCAGATGAACCTGAGGACTACACAGTTCCGGAAGAGAGGTCGCAGTCTTTCGTGTTTGCTTACGTTATACATCGGTTATTATTACCTGCTACTTTATCGTTCAATCTTGAGTTTTGAATTGCCCATCGGTCTCATATCGAGCCAGCAATGAATAGTATCTGTCTACTATCTGGTTCATCTGGGGTCTTCTATGTGGTTCATGTTGGGTGGGCAACAAACAATAGATGATCCATTGTCTATCTTCTTAAACTGAAGCTATAATCTACCTGCTATCATTAGTTTTGGATCCATCCACTCGTTTGCTACCATCAGTCTTGATTTTTGCATGCACCCCTTAGGCCTTACAAAATCTAACTATTTTTTTATTATGCATGTCAGATATTGTACACAATCGTACTGAACATGTAGAGAAAAAGAGAAGACCGTTGCATGCGAATATAATGTCATGCAGACGCTGCTCCATGGTGGGCGACGTGGCCACCCCTCCTGCATTTCCAGATTGTATTCCAGAGGAAGATAACTGTTCAGATTGAGATTCAGAAGGAGCCGACCATGCCTGTTTACCACCTGAGGTGTTTGCTCTAACCTGTCATGCTGATGTTGGTCATATCATGCATATGGCGCCTTGCATTGCTTACATTATACATCTTATATGTCATCAGCTTAGTTTAGATTTGCTTTGTGTGAATGCCACCTGTTTGGTTTCTATATCATACTCCCACCATTCCTAAATATTTGTCTTCTTAGAGATTTCAACAAGTGACTACATACAGAACAAAATGAGTGAATCTACACTCTAAAATATGTCTATATACATCCGTATGTGGTAGTCCATTTGAAATCTCTAAAAAGACAAATATTTAGGAACGAAGGGAGTATATGGGAATTTTGCAATGCCATCTTCTTTAGCCATGCATCATATACATGAATCATGCAATGCCATCCTATTTAGCCAGTCATCATATATGTGAATTGTATCATGCCATATTTTTTTCCATAATGTATTCCATTTGTCAACAATGTTTATACATTCATCTACTCTTCCTGTGCATCAGCCATTTGAGTCGGTCATGGGAAAATCTGGAGTGAAAACAAGGTCTTCTGAGCAGTCAGTGCTACCTGTCGATGCAGATTTCTTGCTGGTTACAGATAGCTCCTCAAAGGAGGATTCAGAGAGAGATGACCAATCGTATTCCCCCCCGAGGTGCATGCTCTAACTTGGCTGGGTTATATTGCTCATATCATGCATATGGTGTCTTGCATTGCCATGCCATCTGCTTAGATTAGACATGCTTTGTGTGAATGCCTCCTATTTGCTTTCTATATCAGATATGTGAATTATGCAATGCCATGTTTTTCAGCCAGTTATCATATATGTGAATTATGCACCGCCATGGAGCCAGGCATCATATATGTGAAATATCTCATGCCATCTTTTTTTCTCATTATGTATTCCATTTGTCGACAATCTGTGTATATTGAACTACTCTTCATGTGTATCAGCCATTTGAGCCGATTATGGAAAAATCTGGAGTGAAAACAAGGTCTTCAGAGCAGGCAATGGTACCTATTGAAGCATATATCTCGATGGTTACAGGGAGCTCCTCAGAGGAGGATTCAGAGACAGATGACCAGTCCTATATCCCACCTGAGGTGTATGCTCTAAGTTGCAATGTTTATATTTCTCATATGATGCATACGGTGTCTTGCATTTCTTAGTTTAGACATCATATGCACAATATTGAATTCTATCTTCTTAGTTTGGAGATCATACATGCGAGTGCCAGCTGCTTAGTATATGAATCAATTATGTCAATTATATCATGCCATCCTGTATACTTAGACAACATGTATGTGAATTATTTCATCCCAACCTATTTTAGAAAGACATCATATAGTTTTGTCATGTCATCCTGTTTAGGTACTCATCATATGTTGAATTATGCCATTATATCATGTTAAGTTATCCATCTTATATCTGAAACTGTGTCATGCTATCCTGTTTAGTTAGGCATCATATATGTGAAATTGTGTCATGCTGTCCTGTTTGGTTAGACAACATATATGTGAATTACCACATCTGTCTATCATACAATGTCTGTACGTTCAATTTCTTTTCTTGTTTATCAGCCATTTGAATTGGAGGGGGTGATGGCAGTATCTAAGGGAGCAAAAACCCATTCTTCACAAAACACAGTGATACCCGTCGATGCAGATAGAACGATGGTTGTACTGGCCCACAAACTAGCCCCACTACACATAATCGAGACTCTTCCAGATTGCACACTTACACCGTTGGGCAGAGAACCAGCTACAACCATCTAACCGCAACCCCAGCGGATAGTAACCCACTTATAGTTGACAAAGCACCATGTCCACCATAGAGTACCCCCACACGAGCAGTTTGTAAAGCTACTGCAGTGCCCAAAGCACGAAGACCACCACAACTAACCCAAACTCCACGTTTAAAGCAGAAGAGCAACTGTTCTCAGGTCAGATTCCATAGCTATGGTCAATACTCCTTTGCTGTTGCATCACTGTATTTACTCATACTAACTACTTCCGAATTTGAAGGATCCAATTGAACCTCCAATGACGCAACAGGTATGTTTTAAACCTATTTCTTTAAATGGATTGTTGTTCTAACTTCTTGCTCTATGTTGATTTTAGTTTAAGTTGTATAAACAGTTATGTTCTCATGTGATGCACATTACAAGTGCTGCCAATGTTGTGTAGTTTCTCACACTTATATTCTGTCTATGCTGCTGTGTCTTAAAAATATATGAGTTGAACTGTGTCTCTATCTTGATTAGGGAACATAAACTAGAATGATATGGACAATACAGTGACCATAGTACATAGATATATGTTTGTTTCATGCTATTATCCTGTCCACCTTACTACTGAACCGGTTTACCAAAATGAGTTTCGTATACTACAAGCTAAACCTGTTATGTGTCTGCTTGTTTCTCTTGTAGTATGCAAACAAAATATTGGAGAAGAGCACCCCCACTATGCAATGGTAGAGAAAGTAATGCAGATAAGGTTCAAGATAGTGAGACAACCCTGTTGGTCTCCAAGAAAGGTGATAAAAACGATCTTGTAGATAGTGAGAAAACCCCACAGTCCTGTGTTGATGTAGTGTTCGAGTTACTGGCCAGTACCACTGGCACAAGCTCTTCGAACTCGCTGCCTGAATCACTTCGGCTTCTTCAGTCTCAGCTACAAGCTGAAAGGCATCAGTCAGCTATGCTGCGGCAAGAAGCCGAAGGACTGAGGAAGTCCCTGCATAATTCAGATGCGTACTTACTTGTGCAACAGCAAGCGCTGGAGGATTTAAGCGCCAAACAAGAGAAAGTTAACAATCTTGCTAAGCATCTTTCCAGCATTATGGGTACCCAGGATATTGTTTCTTGAACTCTTCTGAAGTGGTTTCAGTTCTGGACTTGTTTTGCTGCGGCGTTTATATGCTGCTTTGTTCCCTATATTTGCACTGGTGGCGAACTTTGATGCCCAGTGGATGTAATATGTGTAATAGCCGTGATAGCCTAGCATAAGTTGCTTGCTTATTAATTTCCTTGTTGTCTTGTTTATTTGTTTGCTTGTAGTCAGTGCAGTTCTTTTTCCGCGGTTTGCTAGTGGCTGCAATAACCTATTTTTTAAAACTAGGCCACAATAACAATGGGCTGATATTTACTGTAGTGACACTGGGCCTCCTACGGGCCGTAGAAACAGTGGGCCTTCTACGGGCCATAGAAACAATGGGCCTTCTACAGGCCATAGAAACAATGGGCCTTATACGGGTCGTATGATCGATTGGCCAAACATGGGCCAATAATAGGCCGCATTATGGCCGTAAACGGGCTAGAGTTGGAATCGTCCGTTCATGGGCCGACCATAACGGGCCATCGTTAATAGGAAGTATTTGATGACGCTATGAAAATGGCCCAATGTATTAACGGACCACAAACGGGCCGACTGTAACCACGGGCTGAATTTGGCCCATAAGCAGAAAATGACAGTAACGGGCCGTAAGTAAACGAATGCTGGAAATGAGCCCAAGAATAAATGGGCTCTGAGAAGGCCGAAAGATAACATGGGCTGGAAACGGCCCAATGGAATAACGGGTCGTTAATGGGTATAAAGTGATACACTGTTCATTACGGGCCAGTTTCACCACGGGCCGTTAATGGGTGTAAAGTGATACACTGTTCATTACGGGCTAGTTTTACCACGGGCCGTTAATAGGCCAAGAGTTACATAGGGCTTCATATGGGCTGAAAGACGTCATGGGCCATACATGGGCCAGAAGTGAAAACGGGCTGGAATCATATTGGATGGCCCAAATGACGCTACTGGGCCTAATTCGGATAGGGCGTAACGAGCCTTGGGTTAGCGGGCTGTAAATGGGCTATATGCGAACAGGCCTTTAACAGGCTTTCCATGGGCTGGCCTGCCACCTTTTGACCAAGTCAAAGGGGCCGGCCTTTTCATAGGAATGGGCCTCTGTTGGGCCGTGCCACGTGTCGACGTATCATAGGCGCCTTCTGTCCAATGAGTGGATGACATCTGTCCCAACGATGAGCCGACACGTGTTTCCTCCAGCCAATGATGATTTTACACATGGAAAATCCCCATTGGTCGGGGCTGATAACGGGTTATCGGATCCAAAACCCGACCCGATAGCTTAATGGCATTCCGTTACGGTGGATGCCACGTGTTGGTCACCCTTGACGAAAGCACTTCTGTGACGCGCGATTTATCGTCATGGAAGTGCACACTTCCGTGATGATAATTTTGGTAATGTCATGGAACACTTCTATGACAGCACATGTATGACTATCTTGATTCTGTCATAAAATCGTCATGGATGTACATGCATGACAAAAAACACGACCTACTGTGACAAATACGTATCATCACAGAAGTGTATTTTTTTTGTAGTGGATATGCACGGCAAGACATACATCAAGTGTTCTCAAGTCATTAAAGACTCAATCCGATAAGATTACTTCAAAGGGAAAAGTCAATCCATTACAAGAGAGTAGAGGGGGAGAAGAAACATAAGATCCAACTATAATAGCAAAGCTCGCGATACATCAAGATCGTGCCAAATCAAGAACACGAGAGAGAGAGAGAGATCAAACACATAGCTACTGGTACATACCCCCAGCCCCGAGGGTGAACTACTCCCTGCTCGTCATGGAGAGCGCCGACATGATGAAGATGACCACCGGTGAGGGTTCCCCCCTCCAGCAGGGTGCCGGAATAGGGTCCCGATTGGTTTTTGGTGGCTACAGAGGCTTGCGGCGGCGGAACTCCCGATCTATCCTGTTCCTCGAAGTTTTTAGGGTATATGGATATATATAGGAGGAAGAAGTACGTCAGGGGAGCCATGAGGGGCCCACGAGGGTGGAGGGCGCGGCCCCCTACCTCGTGGCTTCCTCGAAGCTTCTTTGACGTGGACTCCAAGTCTCCCCGGTTGCTTTCCTTCCAAAAATAACTTCTCCAAAAGATTTCATTCCGTTTCGACTCCGTTTGATATTCTTTTTCTTCGAAACACTGAAACAAGGGAAAAAACAGAAACTGGCATTGGGCTCTGGGTCAATAGGTTAGTCCCAAAAGTAATATAAAAGTGCATAATAAAGCCCATAAACATCCAAAACAGATAATATAAAAGCATGGAACAATAAAAAATTATAGATACGTTGGAGACGTATCATGATCGTGATGAGCTTATTCTGAAGTCCAGTGACCATATCGTGCTTTCGCTTCAAATACAATGACCGTAAGTGTCGTCAACAAAATACAGAGCACACATCAAATGCAAAGTCCGTCAGTGTCATCAAGAAAATATGGAGACGTATCATGAGCTAGATACCGTATGATCACCACGAGAATGTATACGGTGACCGTAATGAGCATATTCTTAACTCCAGTGATCATATAGTGCTTTATCTTGAAATACAGTGACCATCATGCATGAATGTGTCGTGGGCATGCATACTTTTAGAGGGCCGAGAGATAGTTTGTGTGCGTATGTGAAAGTGGTGTAGAAAGAGGGGATGTTCGGTGGAGACAAGGAGAGATATGCCCTTCGTTTCTCTTTCCCGTGACTAATATTTTAGGAGAATATATAAACATTCACAATGCAGAACAAATATTTTTGGATGCACCATGCAATTAACTTTCATGTATAACATTGTACTATTGTATATGCTTATTTTATTAGTGGCCGATTGTGTGTGTGGTGTGGTGGGCACATAATTTCTAGTTGTGGTGGGTCAACATGAGGACTCATGGGTCGGTTCCATCCTGCGCCACATAGGTTGGATCGAGACGCTTTATACGAAGACCCATGTGGAGGACTCGGCGTACAACACGAAGCTAGCTACTAGAGTCGCGAAGGACTCTATCCCCACTGGTGATAAGCCGACTATATATGATTTGTAACCCTAGGCCCCCAGTATGTTATAGAAGCTTGGGGGCTAGTTCGTCGATAGTATACACACACGCACAATGCCTGGTATTCACGTGTACTTTGTACACACCCCTATCACTAATATACAGTACCAGGAGTAGGCTTTTTCCTCAACTGCAAGGGTCCGAACTAGGGTAAAACTTTGCCTCATATTACCATCCATCCTAACAGTCAGGGATATCCTACCGAATGATATGATGGAATCATATCTGCCAACTACTAAGAGAGAGGTGTGTCTGGGGGGGGGGGGAATGTGTGCGAGAGAGGCCTAAAGATAATGTGCGTGCGAGAGACACGTATGCACATATATGTGCGTATAGAGGGCTAGTAGAGACCGTGCGTGTGTATATATGCATGTGAGAGAAATAGTGTTTTCGAACTGAGATTAGTGAAAAGAGTGGTACATAGTAGTTAGAAAGAGAGAGAGAGAGAAACAGAGAGAGCATGTGCGTGAGACTCCCCGACACCCCGAGAGAGATTGTGAGCATGTGTGAAAGAGAAATGCCGATGCATATAAAGTGTGTGCACTTATGCGGTAGATAGAGAGATATATAGCGCGTTTGTGAGAATGGGCCGAGGCATAGTGCATCTACGTGTAAAAGGCGGTTCTACGCATTAAATTAAAATATAAATGGCATTATTATTTTTGGATGAGATCATGAATTTTGCAAATTGTGTATGGACGATAATCGGTCTTTCAGACACCCATACTCTATTGAATTCTAGCATGTGCATGTGTTTATTTCATATTATCGATCCATAGAGTGAGAGCGATTTGAAATACAGGCAATGGATGCTTTTGCAATTCATATATAAACATTAATTAGTGCACTCCATGTTGTTAGTGTGAAGCACTTTATACATTTGTCACTTGCATGGATACATTCCAAATTGCTAGCTACGAAATAGAATACATGTCGAATTCAACATAAAGGGAGTTTCGAAGATTCGAATTCATAGGAAGTGCATTCATCTATTTGAACCCGAGATAATGGCATTTGTAAATTAGATGTAAAAAGGGGCATCAATCTTTGTTGTGCGTTTGAACATGCTATATATATTCATACGCATGTCTAATTTTTTTTGCAACCAAGGAGATTATATCTGGAACCATGCATGAACTAAGGTAAGTTGCATATTTTTTAATATATACTCGTGTACAATGTATATTCAAATGTACCACCTCCATTCTAAAATAATCGTAGCTTTAGGATTTTCAAGAGTAAAGATTTGTGAAGTTTGACAAATTCCGAATGTTCAATTCAAGAGAACCGAAAACGTTAATGCTTCTGCTCCCAAATATTGAACGAAGCGCCAAATAGGCCTCTGGTCACCCGAAACCGCGCGAGACTAATGTTTGGTGGTAGGAAATTACTGTCCTGACTCTGGCGCGTGTAGCCTATCGGCCCGATGTCCAAAGGTCTAAATCGGGGTAGGTTTGTAACTTCACCAAGATGCCAGTCTCAACCACCTCCGAGAAGCATTCATACGCAGTGGGCGCCTAAACACCCATGCCCTCGGCCAATCTGTCCCGCCCACATTTGGGACACCTGAGATTACTGTCCTACCCCTAACCCGCAATATGTCCGAAATTTTAGATGGGGGCAAAGTTTGTAACTTTCCCCAAATTTCAAACAAGCGCGTCCCAAACCGAAACATTGTCCCCCTTAGTTCCCCGCCTCCCTCCGTTTCCCCAATCATACTCCATGGACGCCAAAACGCCCTCTCCACCAGCTGCGAAACCCCAGCCTCCTCCGTCCTCCACCCCATAGCGCCGAATCCACCGCCGCCCTCCTCCATCACGCCAGAGCTGGTACCCCGACGTCGTCGTCCAACGCAACCACAACCACAACGCCCTCAAGGACTTAGCAGCTGAAGCCGAGGTAGAGCTGCCTCCACGACACTGACGCTGATGTGTGCCGTACCAGAACCACTCCGACCACGCCGTCCTGCGCCTCACTGCTGTCGCTCCACTGTCGCAACCGTCCACCGCACCGGAGATGTTCCCGCTACACCATCGTTCGCCGCCTCGGATCTGCTTCCCTGCCGCCGACAGACGGCCACCGCACCACACTCAACAACTTGGCCATGGGTTCATCGAAGGCTGCACCGTCCTCCACAACTTCTCATTTCCGGCGAACCACAAGAAGATCGTTGGAAAAACAGAAGGAGGACACAACACTGCCAGCAGAAAGAGGTACTCCTCTTCCCTTATTCGTGCAAACCTTACGTCTCTGCTCACACCGTATTCATCCCACGAAAGAAACTAGTTGAGCGCTTCTTACTGCATCTGCTTTGTGATAATGCACAAGGTTTCCTCCCTTTACTATTTCACCTTTGCTAGAGGTCAGTAGCCCGCCTGGATTTCAATTAAGGGTCAGTCGAACCGCAATTAAAAGAAGCAGCACCCGCTTAGGCGCGTGGAGCACCTAGTCCGCCTGTTCGCCGGGGAAGCGACGCATCGGTGTCTATCATAGGGGTGTGGGGTGCAGGAGCTGCTTGCGCCCGATCTGGAGGTCGGTGGGGCTTGAGTGGATTGCCGGGGGACGGTGACAAGCACGGCGGTGCGGTGAGGTCGAGGGGAGGGCGCAGGCAGGGGACTGGGCCGATGGTCTCTGCCGTTTCGAGGAAGATCGTCAACACTGAGTGGCTGGAGGTAGATGAAGGCGATCTTCTTGTTCTTTGTACATAGGACGATGCAGAAAAAATGGACTGACCTATTTGTTTTCAATCGAATGTTATTTTCATAGAATCCTGTAGTAATTTAGTGTGCCATGCATGTTGCAGAGCTATCATATGTCTCCTGTCATTTATTTCTCACCGACCTGCTATCTGCTACCTTTACACTGTACTAATTGTGCACACACTTCACCCATAATCACACTATTGTTTTTTTATGCATGGGTATTTCAGACTCTGACGCAGTGTTGATGATTGCTGAAAAGAAAAGACAAAAGTCGCTCCAGTGTAATTCGAAGATAAGCACTAAGCATTTCAGCGCTCTAAAGGATGCAGTGTCAGCAGTTGGAGACAGTAAATGTTGCTCTGCAGTTGATGATCTCAATTGCCACACACAACCATCCCAGGTGCTTGCTTTAAATTTGCGCTGTCAAATGTGGTTGCATGTTGCATATGGTGTCTAGCTTGTATTGCTTCCAATTTGGTTAAATTGCATCTGCTTACTTTACACATTATACCTTTGATAATGACATGTCTTCCTGTTTTTGATACATACTCCCTCCGTTCGGAGTTACTCGTCCAAGAAGTGAATGTATCTAGATGTATTTTAGTTGTAGATACATCCATTTTTGTGACAAGTAATTCCGAACGGAGGGAGTACTACATATGTCTATTAACCATGTTCGTACATCAAAATAATGCTCTTTGTATCCCTCATCAATCACTTATGATGAGACAGTCACCCGGGTGGGTTACTGTGAGACGCCATACTCGTTTAAAGAGTGCAGTGTCATCCTCCCCACATGATTCTCAAGAAACAGCAAGGCTAAATGAAGATAGTCAACGTAGCTCTCTAGTTGATGACCGCAATTTCCCCACAGCACCATCACAGGTGCTTGCTCTAACTTCGCACTATGATATGTGGTTGCATGTTGCATACGGTGTCTAGCTTGTAATGCTTCTAATTAGGGTAAATTGCATCTGCTTAGTTTACACATTATACCTGTGAATATGACATGCCTTCCTATTTTTGGTACACACTACATCTATGTGTTAACCTTGTTCTTACATGAAACTACCTCTCTTCTGTATCCTGCATCAATCACTTACGACGAGTCGCCTTTATTCGTTGCATATTGCATATTATTTCTAGCATGTTGCCATGTATTGCTTCTAATTTGGTCAAATACATTTGTTAGGGCACCCTTTTAATTTGGCAGAGTGATATTGGTTTCATCTTTCATATGGTTTCTAGCTTGCATTGCTTCTAACAAGTTCAAACACCTTGTGCTTAGTTTACACTTTATACATCATACATGTCAATATGTCACGCCGTCCTGTTTTTCATACATATTACATCCTCCTATCATGCAGTTGCCTTACATGAAAGTAGTGTTCGTCAGTATCATGCATCAATGAGTTCTGAAGAGCGAATTTTATTCCTTTTTCTTGTGGGTTTGACTTGACAAGGCAAAATCAAGAAAGAGGAAGGAAAAGAGTAAGGAAGGCGATGATGGTGGTCCTCTGCAGCAACGTAAACGGAGCATCTGTACCGATTCTCCTTATACTGATAGTGCATTACAAGGTCCAATTCTCCGCTCCCCTACTCCACCATCCAAGGTGCTCGCTCTAACTTGGTAGTGTGTATCTGGTTGCATGTTGCATATGGTGTCTAGCTTGTATTGCTCCTAATTAGTGTAAACTGCTTCTACTTAGCTTACACATGATACGTGTGAATATGACACACTTTCCTGTTTTTGGTACATACTATATCTGTCAATCACACCATGTTCTTACATGAAACTACTCTTCTTGTGTATCCTGCATCAGTCACTTATGATGGAACACCTTTAAGTTGGCAGTATTGGTTTGCGTCTTGAATATGATTTCCAGCATGTATTGCTTCTAGTTTGATGAACGCCACCTATGATGACACAGCTTTAACTTGGCAGAGTGATATTGATTGCACCTTTCATATGGTGTCTAGTTTGCAGTGCTTCTAATTTGTTGAAGTGCCTTCTGCTTAGTTACCACATCATAGGTGTGAATATGTCAAGCCGTCCATTTTTTCGTACATATTCCATCCTCGTATCATGAATTTGCCTTCCATCAGAGTAGTGTTCGTCAATATCATGCATGAATGAGTTCTGAAGAGCGAATTATATTCTTTTTTCTTGTCGGTTTGACCTCACAATGCAAAATCAGTAAAGCCGAAGGAAATTGGCAAGGCATTGGATGATGGTGGTCCTTCCGAGCAATTGAAACGGAGGTTCTCTATAGATTCTACTCCGCCATCCTCCCAACAAGATTCGCAAGACAACGCAACGCTAGACAGTCAACGTAGCTATGTAGATGATGAGCACATCTCCCCTACTCCACCATCACAGGTGCTTGCTCTAACTTGGCACTATTATGTGGTTGCATGTTGCGTATGATGTCTAGCTTGTATTGCTTCTAACTTTGTTGAATTGCATCTTCTTACTTTACACATAATGCCTGTGAATATGACCCGTGTTCCTGCTTCTAGAACATACGTGTACATGATGAGCACATCTCCCCTACTCCACCATCACAGGTGCTTGTTCTAACTTGGAACTGTTATATGTGGTTGCGTTTTCCGTATGATGTCTAGTTTGTATTGCTTGTGATTATGGTGAATTGCATCTGCGTAGCTTACAACTTATACCTGCAATGATCACTTACCCATAAGACACATTTAACTTGGGACTGTGATGTAGGTTGCATCTTGCATTGTCTTCTAGCTTGTACTGCTTCTAGTTTCTTGAAATGGCACTTACGACGAGACACTTTTTACCTGATAGAGTGATATTGGTTGCATGTTCATATGGTGCCTAGCTTTCATTTCTTCTAATTTTGTTAAAATGCCTTCCGCTTACTATTTTTTCATACATATTCGATCCTCCTATCATACGTGTGAATATGAAACGTTGTCTTTTTTTGTATAAATTCCATCCTCCTATCCTGCGCTTGCCTTACATCAAAGTAGTGTTCGTCTGTATCATGCATCAACCAGTTATGCAGAGCTAATTTTATTCATCTTCTTGTGGTTTTGACTTCATAAGGCAATATCAGAAAATAGGAAGGAAAAGAGTAAGTTAGGGGATGTTGGTGGTCCTCCTCACCGACGCAAACATAGACTCTCTAGATATTCCAGTGGTACTGCTAATGAAGTTGAAGTCCCAAGTCTACATGATGAGTTCATCTCCCGTACTCCATCGCAGGTGCTTGCTCTAATTTGACAGTGTGATAATTGGTTTCATGTTGCATATGTTGTCTAGCCTGTATTTCTTCTATTTTTGATTAAATTGCACCTGCTGAGTTCATAAGTTATACATGTGCATATGACATGGCGTTCTATGTCTAGAATAAACTTCATCTATCTATCATACCATGTTCTTACATCAAAGTACTGCTCTTGTGTATCCCACATCAGTCACTCATGATTGGACACTTTTAACATGCCAGTTTGATAGTGGTTGCATCTTGCATTGATTTCTACGTTGTACTGCTTCTAATTTTTCGAATTGCCACTTATGACAAGACACTTTTAACTTGGCAGAGTAATATTGATTGCATCTTTCATATGGTGTCTAGCTTGCATCACTTATAATTTCTTGAAAATCCTTCTACTTATTTTACACATCGTAGCTGTGAATATGTCATGCCGTCCTGTTTTCCTTACACATTCCATCCTCATACGGTTGTCTTACATCAAAGTATTACTTGTCTGTATCATGCATCAATGAGTTCTGAAGAGCGATTTTATTCTTTTGTGTTGTGGGTACGGCTTGACATGGCAAATTCAAAAAAGAGAAAGGAAAATAATATAGTAGGGAGAGGTGTTACTCATCGGGTGAAACGGAAAAGGATTGGCCGTCCATATTCTACCAGTACTTATAGTGCAGTAGAAGGTTCAAGTCCACCGGCTAAATCTACAAACACAGTATCACCTGCTGCACCACCTGCAGCATCCGCTTCAACTGTACCAGCATCTCAACGAGTTACTCGTTCGTTTGCTCCGGAACTGGCCAGTTCCCAAGTTGCCTTCACACCTAACACTACTTCCGAAGCACTGCTAACACAACAGGACTTGGAAAGATCAGATGAACCTCATGAGCATCAACACCAAGACGGTACCTGACCGAGTCAAGTTGCAGTTGCATGCTCCTTTATATGTACTCTCACAGTTTGATGTACACTAACACTTTCCATATTCGTTGTTGAACTAGCACCACGACGCAAGCGGAAACAGGCATTAGGGATAATGCTTGACAGATTAACAAAATCTAAAGGAGGAAGAATGGAGATCCATTTTGAGGCAGGTTTAAAAAGGCCACGTGATGCTACAGAGTCAGCCAAGTTAGTATCAGAGGCAGCCGTTGCCGTTAGGTGTCATGCACGTATCCTCCCAACGTGGATCCAGTACAGGAATGAGAAAGACAATACCCAGTTTAACACCTTCCTTGACCATTTATCCATAAGTAATGTTATTCATCGCAATTAGTAATATTGTCTTTCTCTGTCCCATACTTTCTAGCTTCCTCCTAATAAGACTCACATTCTTTTTTGAATAGATGAGGTTCAAGTTGGATCCGACAGATGATGCAACTAAACAAGCATGCACTTATGTTTTTCAGTCTGCTCTGTGACAGTATCGGTACCACCTTAGAAAATCTCACTTTGAAGGCAAGGCTAACAATGAAATCGCCCAAACATCTCCAGTGGAATATATTACAGATGAAGACTGGACAACCCTCGTTAAACACTGGTCTGATCCAAAGTATAAGGTAGGCTATATGTATTTGATCAGACCACATATTGAACTTGTATTTATGAATGTGCCTTACAAGTGTATCTTCTTCTAGGCTAACTGTTTGAAGAACGAGACCAACCGTTCTAAAGTGAAATTCCAATAGACAACGATCTCGTAGCTATATTGCACACTGCGAGGCTCTTGTAAATAGCTGCTACTTCCTTCATTTTTCTGTGCCATATTATCGTATCTATATTGACTTGTTCCAAATACAGAGGAAAGCCTGTGCGGACCAAAAAGAACCTGAACCAAATGCAGTGCAAATCTTCAAGGATTGCCACACCAGCAAGATGAAGGGCATGAGCACACCAGTTCAAGACGCTGTTGTAAGTCCTTACTCCTCCTGCCTTTGAACTGATTGGTACTGTGATGTGTTCATTTAACTACTTGGTTTGCAGCCAATGTCAGTTACTCTGTTCACTTTTATACACAGTTGTCTTAACGTATCAATTCACCTTACATGGTTTAAAAGAGATGAAGGATATTCTTTTGGTCTTGATCTGTATTCTAGTTGTTATGTTCACGTGCGCACACAATGATAAATAGCCTGTTTGTTTTATATCTGTTTGCCCATGATATGAATGATGTCATACTATGTTCATCCTACTTTAAACCATGTCTATTTATCCTTAGATGTCAACGAATGTGAGGAAATATACAATACAGTAGGCATGCTACATGGACATATGTTCCGAAAGTGATTTTATTATGTAGTTGGCACTACAATACATGCTAATGTATTACAGTAGTTCACCAAAATAAGTTATGTATAAATGTGTAACCTACTTTGTTTGTTTTTGTCTCATTAGTAACTTATCTGGTACACTAATCTACAAGTTCAAACTTTCAGGAAGCTATGGAAAAAATGATTGAACAACCACAAGCACCTAAAGGTGACGAGGCTACCACAGGCACAATGTCACCTCTTGCTGCAGTGCGTCAGTATCTCTCCACTAACAGTGCAAAAAAGCACCTTCCTACGTAATTCTGGGTTGGTTGTCAAGGTAACCTCGTCCAAATCGCCTACTGAACAAAATCTTCCTGCTAGACAGAGTGATATATTTTCGCTCTAGACACAAGTCCAATCCCTAATGGACATTGTTTTGGAAACAAGAATAGTGGTTGACAAATGTCGTCAAGATATGAATGGTTTTGAAACCAGACTATCAGACATTCGCTTCGTTGTTCAAGAGTAATGGCGGAAAAAAGGTGAAGATCGTGCTGCTCCATCAGATTCTACAGCCTGAAACATTAGCACTCAGGTCAAATGATCTATGCTTCTATACATCTGATGGTGCTTTTATCTGCAAGGACTGTAAACTTGATGCCAATAGGCCTTTTGTTATGATATAGCATTTATGCTGCTGCCAAAGGCTGCAATAATTACGACGCTATTTTTGTATAGTGTAGGTTTATCTTAGTAATGTATTCGGCCGAAAGCTTCGTAGGAGCCCAACATGCCAACATTCGTTGGGCCCATTCCAATTGGGCTAAAAACGATTATGGGCCGAAATATGCATGTAGCCCACTAAAAATATCTGGGCCTAAATCAGCATAAGATTTCATATTTTTCTGGTAGGCATGTGCCCATAGTGGGCCTTTAACAGGCCTAAACATAATTTGGGCCCTCAGTAACAATAGGCCATTTACAGGTGTAAATATCTCGAGCCCATAAAAAACATGGGCCTTTAAAAGACCGAAAGTGTGATTGGGCCCATTTACGATGCAGATCTTTCACAGGCCGAAATTCGGACAGGCCGTAAATGCGCCGACCTAATACACGGGCCTTTAACAGGCCGGAAGTTCGGTCGGGCTAGATTATCGTCATTTTTATATGGGTCGTTAATGCGCCCGATGTGACGTTGGGCCACATATGGCCCATGGATTTCGTCCGACGTTAACAGGCCGAAAATCACAACAGGCCAAAAGTGGCCCAAATCTATGGCAGGCCGCTAACAGGCCGAATGTCAGACATGGATGAATATGACCCAAATCCTTCAAGATCGTTTATGGGCCAAAAGTTTCAATAGCCTGTAAATGGGCCCAAATGAAGCAGGACCTTTAGCAGGCCGAAAATACACCGGGCCGTAATTCGGCCCATATACTTAGCGGACTGTTAACGGGCCAGAAGTGATCATGGGCCGCGATGATGACAAGTTTAGGACAGGCCGTTGATGGGCCGATTTAACACTAGCCGTACGGGCCTTAACTCAGAATGTTGGGCCATTATCTGGGCCGGCCCATTATGGTCCGCAAAATCTCGCGGGCCTTTAGCTGGGCCGGCCCATTATGGCCCGCAAAATCTCATGGGCCTTTAGCTGGGCCGGCCCATTATGATATGAAAAATCTCATGGGCCTATTGCCGGGCTGGCCCATTATGGACCGCAAAATCTTGTGGGCCTTCAGTTGGGCCGGCCCATTTAAACTTTATGGGCCACTTTTGGGCCGGTCCATGTGTCAACATATCATAGGCGCATCTCTCCCATTGGATGAGTGACACCTGTGCCAATGCGGAGCTGACATGTGTTTCCGTCAGCCAATCAGAATTTTACACGTGGAAAATCCCCATTGGTCCTGGCTGTTAACGGGTTATCGGATCCAAAACCAGACCTGATAGCTTAACGACGTTCTGTTATGGTGGATGCCACGTGTTGGTCACCCTTGATGAAAGCACTTCTGTGACACGCGATTTATCATCATGGAAGTGGACACTTCCGTGATGATAATTTTGGTAATGTCATGGAACACTTCTACGACAGCACAGGTATCACTACAGGAATCAGCTACTTTGCCATCTGCCACGGCAGATGGCAAAGGCATGGATGGCGGACGGCAAAGCTCTTTGCCGTCCGCTGCGGACGGCAAAAGGGGACGACAAAGTAAGGTCCGGCAAAGAGCTACTTTGCCGTCTGCTTCGGGCGGCTGACGGCAAAGGGGCCTTTGCCATCAGCAGCGGACGGCAAAGAATGCTGATGGCAATAAATGCGCTGTTACTCCGTTAGGTGGTTAACGGCAGGCCTTTGCCGTCCGCCACTGACGGAAAACTTCGAAAGGCCTTTGCCGTCCGCCGAGTGATGTCAGCCGACGTCACTACACGGCAGGCCTTTGTCGTCCGCCACTGTAGGCAAAGTTTTTACTCTTTGCCGTCAGACGATGTAGGCAAACTGACCAAATTGGTCAGCCTCCCAGGAAGCACAGTTGCCTGCCACGTGGCCTCTTTGCCGTCCGCTGCTGATGGCAAAGAGCCCTTTGCCATCGGTGGCAGACGGCAAAGAGCCTGCATATTGGCTCTTTTTCTGTTTTTTTAATCCAACAATTTTCACAGCAAATATATATGACATATATAGATATATTTCACAGGGCTAATACACAACAATCATATCACATATCCAGCACATAAGTTTCATCCATTCATACATAAGCAAGTTTCATCCATTCATACATAAGCAAGTTCCATCAAGTTCCATCCATACACATTGTTCCATCCATATGCATAGTACAATACGAAGTTTCAGAAAGATAGCAAGTTCCATCATAGCAAGCTAGATACAATGCAAAGTTTCATGAAAGAAAAAGCAAGCACTCCATCATAGAAAGGTAGCTTCCATGAAGTGAATGAAATCTGCAAAATGGCAAATAAGAAAGTTAGAAATAGGTGACTAGAAGAAGAAGACTAGAATAAGAAGTATATGTCATTTATGAGCTAACTTAGGTGAAATGGATCATATATGAGCTAACTAAGTTGAAATGGGTCGTTTATGAGCTAACTTAGTTGAAATGGATCATTTATCAGCTAACTTAGTTGAAATGGGTCGTTTATGAGCTAACTAAGGTGAAGGGCATCGTTTTTGAGCTAATTAAGGTGAAATTTATCGTTTTTGAGCTAACTACGATGAAATGGATCGTTTTTTAGCTAACTTAGGTGAAATGGACCATTTAAGAGCTAATTTAGGTGAAATGGATCATTTAAGAGCTAATTTAGGTGAAATGGATCATTTAAGAGCTAACTAAGGTGAAATGGATCATTTAAGAGCTAACTTAGTTGAAATGGGTCGTTTATGAGCTAACTAAGGTGAAATGGATCGTTTTTGAGCTAACTAAGGTGAAATGGATTGCTTTTGAGCCAACTTAGGTGAAATGGATCATTTATGAGCTAACTTTGTTGAAATGGGCCGTTTATGAGCTAACTAAGGTGAAATGGATCGTTTTTGAGCTAACTACGGTGAAATAGATCGTTTTTGAGCTAACTATGGTGAAATGGATCGTTTTTAGCTAACTTAGGTGAAATGGATCGTTTTTGAGCTAACTTAGGTGAAATGGATCGTTTTTGAGCTAACTTAGGTGAAATGGATCATTTAAGAGCTAATTTAGGTGAAATGGATCATTTAAGAGCTAATTTAGGTGAAATGGATCGTTTTTAGCTAACTTAGGTGAAATGGATCGTTTAGGAGTTACTCTAGGTAAATTGGGTCATTTTAGAGCTAACTTGGATAAACTGGATCATTTATAAGCTAACCTAGGTAAGATGGGTCATTTGGGAGCTAACCTAGGTGAAATGGGTCATTTTGGAGCTAACCTAGGTGAAATGGGTCATTTTAAAGCTAACGTAGGTTAAATGGATCATTTAGGAGCTCATCTACGTAAAATGGGTCATTTTAGAGCTAACTTGGATACTTTGGATCACTTATAAGCTAACTTTGTATAATCTGTCCGGAGGGGGGGGGGGAGATTGAGTGGAAATACAAATACGGGCCAACAACTGTATTGGGCTGCCGTCATACCAAACACACCGAACCCATCCGTGCTGATGCCGACTCGAGGATGCCTCGGATCTGCCGCTTTGTCAGCATGTAATTCATCAAACTTTTTCCATGCAACACCATCCGATGTGTGTACCATCATCAGATTCCCATCTGCATCTAGTTCGGTTCTTTTGCCTGTTTTCTGCCATGTCATCTATCTGGCCGTCTCTTCGACCATGAAAATACGTTGTAGTCTTGGTACGATTGGCATATACCGAAGAACACTAACGGGGATTTTGGTCTTTGTCTTCTCACCCATACCGTTGTCTACCACAATATACCTGGAAGACTTGCAAATGGGACAATAGTTCAAGTCCGCATAGTCAAGCCTAAATAAGGCACATCCTTTCTCACAGGCATGTATCTTCTCATAGGGCATCTTCAGTGCACGGAGGATTTTGTCCGACTGGTACAGGTTTGCAGGCATTACATGGCCTTTGGGTAGAAAGCGTCCAAATACTGTCATAATTGCGTCATAGCATTCTCTGCCCAAGTTGAACTAAGCCTTCAGAGCCATTACTTGTGAGATGGCATCCAACTAACAAAGCTCAGTGTGCTCGCGGAGCGGACGTTTTGAAGAATCCAACATTTCATTGAAGGCCTTTGCAGATTCCTCCATCTCCTCGTCCGATCCCGAGCATCATCATAGTCTTGCACCATGTTTTCCATCCCGGTACCATGCTCGTCGGTGCGATGACGATCCACCTCAGCTCGGTCACGTTGGGCAGACTCACCATGAAATGTCCACACCGTATAGTCGGGCGTAAAACCACTCTTCTGCAGGTGTTTGCCCATATCAGCCTCTGTCTTCTTTTCCCAATTGCCGCACCGGAAACAGGGGCACCAGGTTTTCTTCTGGCCATTTGCAAATGCGGCTTGCACAAACCCCTTGGTTTTTGTGAACCATTGAGCGCTCCATTTGTTCTGACCAGTGTGACCGGTATACATCCACACGCGATCACTCATCTTGACTTTCAGAGCTACTGGACACACAACAATTATATATTTAATTCACCATGTATATATTCATCAGTTGATCTACTTTGTCAATTTTATTACGTCCATGCAACCTACACTCTAATAGGTAATGATAGGTACTAATCCCACCCAAGTATGTGTAGATTGGGTTCATTTTCCCATGCTATGCTCCGGATCCGACGCAAAATTTCGGCAGCACCTCCCCGTTGTTCTCCTGATACACGTCTCTGCAATAAATAGAGAGGATGTGTACCCGGAGAACAACAGGGGAGGCACTGACGAAATTTATGCGTTGGATCCGGAGCAAAGCATATGGGAAAACGAACCCAATTTACGCATACTCGGGCTGTCCATGGATAGCGTTGGACAATTCAAAAGAATCAAGGTTATAAATATGCAAATGCATGCATATTTATAACTATGACGCTTTCGAACGGGAGACACATATTGGTTACGCATACTGATGATTCAAGACACATGTATAGCTAGCTATCAAGTTTCATCGGAATAGATCAAATAATTAATGGGGAAGGAGGACATGTCATTTGTGCTCACCCACGAACGAAGGGGCAGAGCTCGTCAAACGCACGGCGAGGTTGTCGAACACCAAACCTCGTAGCGATGAAACAACTGCACATTTAAAACTACCCGATCAACACAATTATATACGATGTTTTTCATAACAAAATCATAAAATATATGACCTATCTAATAATTCACAAATATATGACCCCGTCGGCCTGTGGAAGGCCAAAGAACCCCTTTTCGATAGGTGTCGGGGGTCAGGGTGTCGTGTCGGTGTCGGGGTGCCGTGTCGGGGTCAGGGTTGGGGTGCCGTGTCGGTGTCGGGGTCGGGGTGTCGGGTCAGGCTCGGGGTCGGGGTGTCGGGGTCGGGGTCGGGGTTGGGATCTCGGGGTCGGGGTGTCGGGTCTCGGGGTGCCGGGTCGGGGTCGGGGTGCCGTGTCGGTGTCGGGGTCGGGGTGTCGGGTCAGGCTCGGGGTCAGGGTGTGGTGTCGGGGTCGGGTCGGGGTGTCGGGGTCGGGGTCTCGGACGGGGTGTCGTGTCAGGGTGCCGGGTCGGGTGGGGTACCGTGTCGGGTCGATTTTTTCCTCTTTTTTCCTTTTCTTCTCTCTTCCTCTTCTTCCTTTCTTCTTCCCTTTCTTCTTCTTCTTCTTCTTCTTCTTCTTCTTCTTCTTCTTCTTCTTCTTCTTTCTTCTTCTTCTTCTTTCTTCTTCTTCTTCTTCTTCTTCTTCTTCCCTCTTCTTCCTTTTCTTTCCTTTCTTCTTCTTCTTCTTCTTCTTCTTCTTCTTCTTCTTCTTCTTCTTCTTCTTCTTCTTCTTCTTCTTCTTCTTCTTCTTCTTCTTCTTCTTCTTCTTCTTCTTCTTCTTCTTCTTCTTCTTCTTCCTTTCTTCTTCTTCTTCTTCTTCTTCTTCTTCTTCTTCTTCTTCTTCTTCTTCTTCTTCTTCTTCTGCTTCTTCTTCTGCTTCTGCTTCTGCTTCTGCTTCTGCTTCTGCTTCTGCTTCTGCTCTGCTTCTGCTTCTGCTTCTGCTTCTGCTTCTGCTTCTTCTTCTTCTTCTTCTTCTTCTTCTTCTTCTTCTTCTTCTTCTTCTTCTTCTTCTTCTTCTTCTTCTTCTTCTTCTTCTTCTTCTTCTTCTTCTTCTTCTTCTTCTTCTTCTTCTTCTTCTTCTTCTTCTTCTTCTTCTTCTTCTTCTTCTTCTTCTTCTTTCTTCTTCTTCTTCTTCTTCTTCTTCTTCTTCTTCTTCTTCTTCTTCTTCTTCTTCTTCTTCTTCTTCTTCTCTTCTTCTTCTTCTTCTTCTTCTTCTTCTTCTTCTTCTTCTTCTTCTTCTTCTTCTTTTCTTCTTCTTCTTCTTCTTCTTCTTCTTCTTCTTCCTTCTTCTTCTTCTTCTTCTTCTTCTTCTTCTTCTTCTTCTCTTCTTCTTCTTCTTCTTCTTCTTCTTCTTCTTCTTCTTCTTTTTCTTCTTCTTCTTCTTCTTCTTCTTCTTCTTCTTCTTCTTCTTCTTCTTCTTCTTCTTCTTCTTCTTCTTCTTCTTCTTCTTCTTCTTCTTCTTCTTCTTCTTCTTCTTCTTCTCTTCTTCTTCTTCTTCTTCTTCTTCTTCTTCTTCTTCTTCTTCTTCTTCTTCTTCTTCTTCTTCTTCTTCTCTTCTTCTTCTTCTTCTTCTTCTTCTTCTTCTTCTTCTTCTTCTTCTTCTTCTTCTTCTTCTTCTTCTTCTTCTTCTTCTTCTTCTTCTTCTTCTTCTTCTTCTTCTTCTTCTTCTTCTTTCTTCTTCTGCTTCTCTTCTGCTTCTTCTTCTGCTTCTGCTTCTGCTTCTGCTTCTGCTTCTGCTTCTGCTTCTGCTTCTGCTTCTGCTTCTGCTTCTGCTTCTGCTTCTGCTTCTGCTTCTGCTTTCTGCTTCTGCTCTGCTTCTGCTTCTTCTTCTTCTTCTGCTTCTCTTCTTCTTCTTCTTCTTCTTCTTCTTCTTCTTCTTCTTCTTCTTCTTCTTCTTCTTCTTCTTCTTCTTCTTCTTCTTCTTCTTCTTCTTCTTCTTCTTCTTCTTCTTCTTCTTCTTCTTCTTCTTCTTCTTCTTCTTTCTTCTTCTTCTTCTTCTTCTTCTTCTTCTTCTTCTTCTTCTCTTCTTCTTCTTCTTCTCTTCTTCTTCTTCTTCTTCTTCTTCTTCTCTTCTTCTTCTTCTTCTTCTTCTTCTTCTTCTTCTTCTTCTTCTTCTTCTTCTTCTTCTTCTTCTTCTCTTCTTCTTCTTCTTCTTCTTCTTCTTCTTCTTCTTCTTCTTCTTCTTCTTCTTCTTCTTCTTCTTCTTCTTCTTCTTCTTCTTCTTCTTCTTCTTCTTCTTCTTCTTCTTCTTCTTCTTCTTCTTCTTCTTCTTCTTCTTCTTCTTCTTTTTCTTATCCTCCTCCTCTTCTTCTTCTTCCTTTCCTTTTTCCTCTTCTTCTTCTCCTCCTCTTCTCTTTTTTTCTTCTTCTTCTTTCCTAAAACTAAACTAAACCTAAACCTAAAACTAGAAAAAACAGAAAAAAGGAAAAAACTAAATCTAAACCTAAAACTAACTAAAACTAAACCTATAAACCTAAAACTAAACCTAAACCTAAACTAAACTAAATCTAAACGAAACATAAACCTAAAACTAAGAAACAGAAAAAAAGGAAAAAAAGAGGAGGTAGAGCTCACCTGGGGCAGGGCCGGTGGAGGAGGGGGGCGGGGCGGCCTGGGCGCGGCGCCGGGCGGCAGTGGCGACGGGGCCGGGCCCGACCGAGGCGGTGGGGCACGGGAGGCCGGGCACTGGGCGTGGCGGTGCCGAGACGGCACGACAATGGGGCGGCGGGGGCGACGGGGGCGACGGGGCCGGGGCGGTGGGGCGCCGGGTGGTGGGCCGACGACGCCGGGCGGCAGTGGCAACGGGGCGGGGGGGGGGGGGGCGGTTGGCGGCGGGGTGGTGGCGACGGGGCGGCGGCGAGTGGTGGGGGCGGCGGCGCGCGTTTGAAGAGCAAGGAGAGAAAGAGAGAGAGATGGGCGGGGTGGGGCGCGGCCGTTAACGTTAGATAGGTTTAATCTTTGCCATCCGCCCCT